>JAGVSL010000021.1:1370918-2741836 GCA_022494535.1 Himalopsyche phryganea
GAGTTTTTGCTCCTCCTGAAAGTTGATAAAATGGACATAGGACTATTAGCCTCTTAGGTACAGATATTAGCTTGCATATTACCTCGATAATTGACTATGCTACGATGCAGTATGAAATTTTTTTACAATGTTCTGTCAGATTAATCTAAGTAGATCTGTCTAATTAATTACAAAGGGACATTATCTTCAGCACTTAACACTTAACTTGTTAAGTTATTAAGCAGTATAAATAGTATAATAAGTTATTAAACAATAAAAAAAAACAATGCAAAAGACATGACTATATCAGCAATGTAAATGACACGTTTGTGCAAACAATTTTAAGCCATACGACAAAAAAAAACTACGTTACTGCAACGTGTTAACGAAATGATTATTGTATGACTGCTCACATGCAAATAAGTGGTTAACTCCATTAGTGATAAGTATGGTTTTGTTATCGAAAAGAACCTAATTCCACTTAGTAAAACAATAATAATTTTTGCTATTTTGTCGGGTCTGTGGTCGTGTGATTAACTAAGCTGGCTTCCGTTACGGTGATCACAGCGTTGAATCCCAGTACAGACAGTTTCATAAATTGACATATTTTTATTGTATCACATAAATTGCGAAAAAATCTTGTTTCAATATCAAACACATTAAACTTAATGTTTTGCGATTTTCTAAAGAAGCTTTTTTCAGGTGTTTTTCCATAAAAAAATAAATCCATCTTCTTAAACCGTATCTAGATATAAAGGCACATACAATATTTTAAGTTTTCAATATGTATATGTTGATACCTCAGTTCCAATGTCTAACAAGTCAAAAAATTTCAGTTTTTAGTTAAATATGAGGAAATGCTTAAAATACCGACATCTACCAGTTCCAAAAGTAATCTGTGGTTATTTATGATCTAGTAACCTTACCCGTCATAGATCACGGTATTGAAATTTAAATACTGAATGCTTAAAATCTCTAGTACTTACGTCGGAACTGTGTGTATATTGTATAATATTTTATTTTATATATACCGCGAATGTGATAGTAATAAAATGTCTACATAGCGGTCTCGGCTATTATATATAAGATGACATTGCTTATTATTAATTTAGATCCAAACTGTAACAACAACAAAAATTATGTGAAAACCTCTAAAAACTCTTAAAATAAATAAAATTATGTTTATAATATTACAAGTATAAATATATTATTAAATTTTGATAATCCTACAATTTCATTAAAATCTACAAAAAATAGATTTGCAGTAGCAGATTAAGCCTGTTCAAAATTTTGTTTCTTAATTATCTCAGAACTACGCTTTTAAACTTGTTATCGATATGTATTATAATTTTGTTAAGTTATTCCCGGAAAACTAGTTGGGAAGTGCTGCTCTATTGCAGACACTCAATAACAGGGTGATTATTGATAAATAAATGAATGGAAAAGTAATGAGTGAATATATTGACAAGCGTTAAAACTCAGTCACGGGGATCGTATATAGAGCATGTAATCCCGGACCCTTTTTTACAATCCCGGGATTTCGGCATTCAGAATTTCTCAATTTCGGAATCCCGTGATTGGTCATCAAGTGTAATTTCGTAATGTGTTAAATTGTATCTTTAAAATTTAATTTGTGCCCACTATTGTTTCAATTGAAATTTATACACGGTTAAATATTTTTTTGGGTATTGGAATCATTTTTTTGTCGATTTAAAATCAGATAATCATTTACCAAAAAAAAACATAATCAAAACAATTTTGTATTTTATTTATTGCATTATTATGGTAGGCTTTACCAAATGGTATTCAAAAAGAGGAAATGTCCTTCAATTTGATTTTAAAATATTGTCCTCCATTCATTTAGGAAGCATTCCTACATTATCTTGCAATTGGTTAATAACGGCTTTTACGAAATATGAGAAGGAGGGACGCGACAATAAGTTTGTATTAATTTTATACGTTTTATAAAAAAAACCATGTACATGAATAAACCGAGGCAAACGTTGTAATTAATCAGGAAGATTTAATTTAATAAACATATTAATCATTTTTTAGCATTTACAGTGAATCCCGGGATTACGGGATTGAATAATTGACCGGGGTTGGATGCCCAAATCGTGTATATATAAATTATATAGATCGTAGGTATCAGGTTTTGAATTTTATCTTCACAAAGCAATCATTTTGTCTTACATTGAAATCTACTATTTGCTATGTTTATATGCCTTGCTTATCCTCAACTAGAAGTCGTAGAGTGCAATAAAAACTGAGGTAAAAAGTTTTCATACGTCATATTGTATTTTGTGTTTTAAGATGGCGTACGTATCAGTGCATAGAATATTGTTTTCGCTAGTTTTAATTCAAGTGACATCGGAAAATCATTTTGTCACAGGTCAGTCAAATATTTTTTTCTTAATAAAAATATTTTAGTTATATTACAAGTGAGACTGCTTTAATAATGCTGCAATTTCACTATTGCGTAGTTACGCTGAAATGACTCAAAACTTCAAACGTTTTATGTTGCGAATGCAGTCATTCTGTGGTACCCGAGGGGCACTAAGCGGCCTCAGGGGCGTCCCAAAACCCGCTGGATTGAGGAACTTGTCAGGTTCAGTGAAAGTACTTGGCAGCGCAAAGTTACGAACCGAGAAGAGTGGTGGGAGCTGGGGGAAGCCTTCATCTAGCAGTGGATCAACCCCGCTGAAAATTATGTTGTTAATGAATATTACTTGAGGATAAAACCATATATCATATTTATTAGGGATGTACAATCATTATTGGTGGTTTATCATTTGAATGGAATGTTTTCTACCATGTCCACTTCCAATGCGGAGGAATCTCAACAGACGTTTTCTACGAGAACTGCTAGCTACTCAGTTGCTAAACTCTTATTTTTTAAGGGAGTAGAAATAGTAGGATAGGGCTAGAACTGTACTTGTGGTAGCCCTACTACTCTGGCTTAGTCCCATTTTTAGGATAGGTCGGAGGGAATTTTAGACATCAAAAACATCCATGCCTACAAATAGAAATCCATAAATCGATTGAAAAATCAATTTATGAAACCATCCGTACCGGAACTTGAGTCAGAGACATCCGTAACCGTAGCCAACAACGTTGACCACTGCACCACGGACTCGATAACGGGGTGGAATTAGCTGTCAATTATTAAAATAGCAATTTTGTATTTATTAAAATATATCGTTGTTCGATGCACTTACTCTTCGATGCTATCTTCAGGATTAAGTTTGTAATTTTAGACATGGGTATTTGTGATGTTTCTTTTCCTCGAGTTGATTTCAAGTGACTTCATCTCGGATGATTTTTCAATTTCGAAATATTCGACGCATTGGCCGTTAGCTGTAGTGCCAGATATTTTAAAAAAATATATGTATTTGAATTCATCACTATACACCTTTTTAAGGTAAAAGTGGGTCAACATTATATGTTTTAACAATATCGAATGCAAAACCACGATTTTGTATGAATCATGTAACAATATGAATGCAATAAAGTAACAATAGAAGGTAATGCTTACCACAAAATATAAAATTAATATTGATTACTTAGTTATTCCACTGACTGTGTTACTAAATGTGACACGTGTTTCGCTAAGTTATTAATGGCAAGGTTATTTATTTCTAAGATAAACGTTGATTCTAATTCTCAACTTAAACATGAAGGGTGGGGGTGAGTCCATTTAGTTGTATTTAACGAGGGGAAGGGGTAAGATAAAAACGATAAAAGTACTAATTACCATAACACTACTTATTTCAAAAGTAATTACTAGCGTTCACAGGTGGAAATCACAACAGAAATAAATTCAATAGTCGTGAGCCACCTGTCTTATTTAACGGGAATGGGAATGCTCACTTTATGATTTCAAAGACCATTTATTAGGTAAATATGTCACACAAGAGTTAAGATACATATTATAATATGAAACCCGTTGCCCCCCGACTATTTACGCAAAGTAAATTAATGTTTTCTAAATTAGTGCTTTTATATGATTAGGTACACGTGCGAATGATTTTAAAGCGATGAATGATTTTTTTTTTATTAATCCAATTATATTTCGTTAAATTGTGATGTAAATATGTACAGGCCTTCAAAAAACGCTCGTCGTAAACAGGCCTCAAGATGCTGAAAATGTAATAGCTGATACAGCAGAACGTTTAAAAAATGAACTGACTGCAGACTATTGGAGTAGACACGCTCAGCAGACAGTACAAGAACATATTACTAACTCTAAGCAATGGAAAAATGTAAAGAAGCCAAAAATAGCCAAGAATGGTATCCTGGTTGTGGGAGGAGGGATGTCTCTGACTACATTGAAAGCTGCAAGAGTCTACAAAGGATTGACAAGAAAGGAAGAAGCCAGACTATCATTTGAGAAGTTTCCTGTAGTTGGTATATCGAAGGTAAAAATTCCTTTTATTTGTTTGTTTTTGACTTGTAAACGATAAGATAAGCGCAGTTTTGCTGATAAATGGAGAAGATAAGTTTTTTCAAGCTATCATAATTATCTCCTCTTCTTTTTTTTTTGGTTTCACCGCCCTCTTATTTTTATTCAAAATCTCCCAATTGCACCAAAGGCTAAAAGCGAAGCCGTGAATTATTTATTCTCTTGGAGACTATATCACCTACAATGTCGAACAGTTTTCCCTACTGTTTAAGAAATGAGAATAAATGAGAGAAGTAACAGTAAATTAAATGGTTGAATTACTTATTATATACAACTGGTTCAATTATTAATAATAAACAATCAACAAGAAAAACCTACATCATGTATATATATACTTTTTTAAGAGTCGCGATATTTTCTTGTGCAAGATCGCAGCGACTCGTTTGTCAATTGTTACATAACATACTTATTTTTAAGCACGAAAAATGTGAAATCGATCCACCATCATGATAGCTTAAATAGCTTCGATTTTATTTAAGTAAACTCAAGAATTACTTTTTAGAACTTCGTTTATGGAAAAATAAAAGTCTCTTGTCTACTCAGTTGGTCTCTTTCACACGGTTCTAGGATAAAACCGGACAAGAAAAAGTGGACAGAATAAAACCTTACATCAAAAAACGAACTATTCACATTTAAAATATTTCTAATCTTATAGTCTTTTAGCTTGACAACATCTTAAAAAATCAGTATTCATTTATAAAAAATATGATATTTGGAGATAAGCGCATCTCGCAAGGTAGCCGATCTAGCAATTGCATAAATATTTTGTAGTATTTTATGCCAGTTTTCTTCACAATATGGTAAACTTCGTATTCTGATCCGAATTTTCAATAGTTATAATCGCTCTGACTAACTACTCGGGGTATTCCTGTCAACTTTTTTCCTGTCCGGTTTTTTCCTTAAAGCAGTTAAAAAAATATCTTAAAAACGGGTGTCCACTTTTTGCTATACATGCTTCAAACATTTACTATTTCCAAAAAAAAAAATGCAACAGTGTAAACAAATACTCTTAGAATGCAATTATTAAAAAAATCTTCGAGGCTTCATGAGATTTTGGCGACAGTAAACGATTAAAGATATTCACCAAGTGGGAAAAATCCTACCATTTCTTCTCAAGAATTCAAATGCTTTACATTTGGAGCGGATATGGTAAAAAAATGATTATTCATCTGAAAAAGAGATAATTCATGTATTAAATTTATGTGTGTTCAACTGCATAGTTTTTTGAGTCTTCTCGGTGAAATTTAACTCTTTTTCCAATTTAAAAATACGCAGTAAAGCAAAATAATCGTCATCTTCTATTGAACCACTGTGCACTTTAAGTTGATTCGGTTATGGCAGTAAAAATGCTTCAAACTAAAAACAAATGAACATCATATTATAATTAATGTGATTCAAATAATATAATATGATAGAATATGTTCTATTCGATCGACGCGCCATCTATTATTATAAGAAAAACAAATGAGTGACAGATTGACAGCTAAGCAATGTTTTATATCTATTTATATATTTTTTCAATAGCAAAAATAATAGTTTATTCAGTCTGAAGGTGCTTCTCAAAGAAGTGGAACACGTGTCACAATTAGCAACAGAGACAGTGAAATAACAAAGTTATCTATTTGAATTTCGCGGTGTATATATTATGTAGTATACTTAGCGTGCAGCTCTGTATCGGGGCAAGAACGTGAATAGTAAAGTCGTTTTTTTTCTTGATTTTTGTGAAAAAGGAAGAAACGAACAGACTTTCATAGAGAAAATAGACATTACTTGCCTTTATTTGCTGGTTGGTACAAAATAGAATACCGTGTTAGTTTGAATAAAACACGGGTTTACGTTTATAAATAAAAATACCCCTTAGATGGTTATTATTTGCACCTGGGGCTTGCCTAAAACGAACGATTTTTCGAACCATCGTTGTTGTATACATCGTTTTTATCATAATTTTTATGTTTGGTTTTAAGACTCTCGCATTCATTGTTTCTTCTTTTTTTAAAATTATGTCCGCTCTCAATGTGGAGTGTATGACCTCCTAATTGATGGATCTCAACAGAAGTTCTTTTTTCTAGGAGAACTGCATGTTGTTCAGTTGCTCAAACTCTCTTTTTCGAAGAGAGTAGGTATAGAAGGATAGGGCTAGAACATCACTGTAAGTTGGCTAATCACTCTCGATACACCTCGTTTTTAGGAACTGATAGGTGTAAGGAAATGTTTAGACATTACAAAAATCCATGTTTTTTAACTAAAATCCGTTGATTGAAAATCATTTTATTAAACTGTCTGTACTGGAATTCGACCAGTGAGATCCGTAACCAAAGCCAACGACGTGTCAACCACAGCACCACTGTCAACGAAACCATTTATTCTGAAATGCCCTTAAAAATCGATGAATCAAGCTTTCACTGTGTTTAATTTAAGATCCAACTTCATTTTTCAGCAAAATTAGAATATAGTGCTCTTTGTCATATGCAAGTCATTTGGGTTGCTCGTCTGAATAAAAAGGTTACCGATCAATGATTTACAGCATCACACACTTGTAATGAGTTTGAATATTTTATTGGCCGAATTAGTTCTTACCATAATGCTCGTCAAGCCAGCAATGAAATAAACTGAAAACACATCAATTAATAAGTGTTTTTCTAAATTGTTTATCTAATAATAGTACCATTTTACCTCATGTGAAGGTCAACTGGTCATTTTTTGTATCACGACAATTTAGATTTGCACAACACATAAAAAACCTGCATTGTATTATTATGAATACATAATTACTTGTTTTTTTTTGCTTTTTTCAGACCTACTGCATAGACTCTCAAGTTGGCGACAATGCTTGCACTGCTTCAGCATATCTTGGAGGTGCCAAAACCTTCAAGGGGGCCATTGGTACTTCGGATGCAGGATCCATTGCTCAATGGGCGTTGTCTTCAGGAAAAGATATCGGTAGTATTTGTTATTTTTTGTAAAATTGTGGTTGCGATTTTAAATTAAGAAGAAAAGTCCATTTGTACATATTTTTTTAAAAATTTGTTATTTTCGATTATCAGTCTTAATATACATACGTCATACATAACCTGTAAAAACACTACGCATCGACACGTGTCCACTAAGACTAAGCTTGTTTACGTATTTGAGAAGGTGACAGAGAGCGGAGAAGAGAAAAATAGCTGAAATAGCGAATTGTGCAAAAGTCAAAAGCCGCCGTATTATGATGCCTTTACTGCTTTTATTGATCTTTAGTGACTTTGTTTAAATTTTCATTTATTTTATCTCAAGTGACGTAATACATATCAAGATATCTTGCAACATTATTTATTTATTGATCGTTTTTATATGCTGAAAAAAAATTTCGTTTCTTAGGCATCATCACCACTTCCAGCTTGACAGATTCATCAATGGGAGGGGCTTATGCTAAACTAAATCATCCAAAATGGAACGAAGGTAAAGATATTACCCAAGATGAAGAAGAATTAGCATATCAACTATTGATTAATGATCCTGGAAAACATTTCAAGGTAACAAACCACACAAAACCAGAAAACAAATTGGTTTTCTAAAAATGTACAAAATTCCCTCCCACCCATCCGATCCTAAAAACGAGACGTAGCGAGAGTGATAGCTAAGCACTAGTCCTTCCCTAGCCCTATTCTACTATTTCTACTCTCTTCAAAAATTAGAGGGATGTTCCCTGATCTATCGCTTTCTTTGATTAATCGGTTAAGTCGTATAGTTCCGTCACAAATATTACCCCGATTGATTATTTTTGTCAAACATTTGACATCCCGCTCCCAAGCATGTTCGAACCCACTCAACCACTACCCTATAATGAACCGAGTCTGCGCAAATTTCTCAGCATCGTCTTGTTGTTGTGATGTCAGCTCGTTTACGTTGATAACTCGCCTAATAAGCACAGACTGTTCAGTCTTCTCGCTAAGTTGGTCAGTGTTCATTTTTCCGTTGAAGAATTGGGATTCTTTTGTATGAAAATATTTGTGTGTATTTGAATTTCTACATTATTGGATAAACATATTTCATTGCCACAGAACATTAAGCTTAGATCTATGTTATTTAAAAGTGTACCAAATAGATAATGGCTTATCACTACTTTATTACTTCTATTAAAAATACATCATTGCCCGTTCTATCTATTATTTCATTTTAACATGTTGATAGTTTTAAACTCAGATAGAGCTTATGAAAATATTATATATATTGTAACAGGTGATTCTTGGTGGAGGCAGAAGCCATTTTCTTCCAAATGGAACAGGCGAAGGTAACAGATTTGACAAAAGCAATCTCATAGAGGAATGGGTTCATAGGAATCCAACAGGTTTACCAAAACGTGCATATATCACCACCAGAAAACAGTTGCAAAATGTTGCAAGTGGTACAGAGTATCTGCTGGGGCTATTTGCACCGGGACCGTTGGACTATCATCATTTGAGGAATGTAAATTCTCAACCGACTCTTGAAGAGATGGCAGAAGCAGCCATTAAAATACTTTCTAAAGGCAAGAACGGATACTTTCTGTTTGTTTATGGTAAGCGACAACATAAAAGTATTTATTAAAACCAATGAATGACATTTTTGCCACAGCGAATGCAAACAGTGACTACTCAAATGTGACATCTTTATGGAAATTATGTCTAAAAGTATAACACTTTTATATTGCCGTATTGCAATACAAAAGCGCTTGAGAAAGAAAAGGGCAAACATTTTTTTAAGATTTCGTTTGTAAGCCATCGATCATTTCTTTTATACAGAAATTATTTTCTATGGTAACACTGCACATTATGATCCAGCCGGTTCCAATGTCTATTCATGTCTGCTGATATAACAAGGCTCTGCCTGGTCCCTTCCATTATCTCAAGGTAACTTCGGGAGTCCATCCTTTTTAACAATATAAACAGCTATTCTTGAGATTCAGTATGCAGCTTTGTCGTGTATTATTATTCGCTACTGTAGACCAGCGCTAGTAAAGTGCAAGCGTTGAAAAAATGGCAATCTTGTGTAGCTGCATATCCCAGACATTTCAAATCGAATCAGATATGGTTTCAGATATTAACAAATAGCAGTCTGTTATTTTATTCACATTAGTCGTATTTACTGTAAACTTTGTATGCTATTTAAGGAGGCAGGATCAATGATGCACATAGTGAAAACAGGGCAAAACTCGCTATCGATGAGACTCTCCAGCTGTCGGAGGCAGTCGAGAAAATTAATGCCATGGTGTCCACGTACAGTAAAGATGACACCCTAGTTGTGGTGACTGCCAACCATGGAAATACAATGACACTCTCTGGATATTCCAGCCGCTGGAGAAACATTTATGGTATGGCGGACGCAATGAAAGATAGTGTAATCGATAATATACCATATCTGACAATTCAATATGGCAATGGACCCGGTTTTAAGAAATCTGATGCTTCTGGACTAAGAAGAGACGAAACTAAGGATCCTTTATTTAGTGAGTGTTTTTATGAAATACAGGCTCCCTAAAAATTAAATTAAGCCCACCATAACACAATGAGATTAGATTGAATTTTGGTACTCATAAAAAATTATACAGTACACGAGCAAATAATAGTTTATTTGGTTGCATATAAGGATCCCCACTCGTATATTTGAATATTCAATATTCGAATATTTTGGCAACTATTCAATTACTATTCGTAATAATTTTTAATGAAATATTTTACAAAATCGACGAAAGATCACATCAAAATTTCTCCAGATTACAAGAACAATAATTAATACCGCAGGTAGTGTTTTTTTTTGTCTTCACCCAACTCGAGCTCTTTCAGTACCTTATTATAAATCATAATACTTGAGTTTGACGAATGACTCGGGTCTAAAAAAACCCTTTAAACATGCCGTAATTAAATAAATTCAACATCAATGTAGTTCCTAATCTTAGTGATTATATTTTTTCTTAACACTATTCACCAACTGTCAGTTCTAGTTCATTCGTGTACTCGAATGTCTGAAGATGCCGAAAGGCGAAACCTGGAAATACATGGAAATTTACAAAATTTGAATAATTCAAATTTGCATTTATCGACTTCTTATGTAATGTATATCTCAAATAAACAAATTTAATTTCTCAGATGACCCCAGATACCGTTTTCCTGCTACTGTACCACTCCAAGAAAGTACCAGCGGTGGAGAAGACGTTGCAGTATTCGCAAAGGGTCCTTTTTCTATACTCTTCTCGGGAAGCTATGAACAGCATCTTTTACCGCACATGATGGCATACGCAATGTGTATTGGGCATGGAGATACGGCTTGTGGTCAGCAAATTGCAAGCATTAGTTACGCCGTAATTCGTATACCGTTTACAATGACGATTTGCTTTATGGTAGTAGTAATAAAATTTTTTGAAAGATGTTTTATTTAAGCTTGTACTATTGTATTTATTATAAATTAAAAATTCCCTTTTACATTATAATTATTACTTTATCTATATCTATATCTTCTATATAAAAATCAATGTTTGTTTGTTCATATATTATGCACTGCCATACCGTTAAACTTTGTCAACTTATTGCTTGCACTTGCGGGAAGGTTATAGGCATAGTACAAATATGTTTGTTTGTTAGTCCCCTATGCGTTCCTTTACCATTCATCCGATTTCGATAAAACTTTGATGAATTGTTGTGTGCACACCAGTGAAGGTTGCTGAAAAAAAATCTGAAATCCTAAAAAAGAATCAAATACGTACACACAGCGACATTTCTGAAAACCTTCTTATTTATTCGTGTACACACCAGAGGACTTCCGCTATTTGAGTGGCATTGCAACGAATGCCGGGTACTCACTAGTATATATATAAAAATGAATGTTTGTTTGTTTGTGTCTTATGCGTTCCTATATCATTCATCCGATTTCGATAAAACTTTGGTGAGCTGTTGTACGCACACCCGTGAAGGTTTCTGAAAAAAAAATAGAGTCAAATACCTACAAACAGCAACATCTCGGAAAACCTTTTGATTTATTCGTGTACGCACCGGATGGAAACAAAAAATATTGCGTATCCAAAAGCACTTCAATAATAGAATTAAAACACAAAAAGTTTCTTTTTTTTTAGTGGCATTACAGCGCATGCCGGGTACTCGCTAGTAGTTACATAAAAATGGTATGATATGTGTATAATTCTCATAAAAACGATAAATTGGTAGAAATTTTTTTGGGCGCATATAAATGGGGGAGGGCAGCTGCCATTGGTCACACTTTCCTGGGAGTATTAATGGAACCTCTTCGACTGTCCTAAGGTACTATCTTAAGGTGTACTTGGCGCAACTCAAATATGATGGGATGTCATGGTAGAAAGCAAAGCGATTGGTGGTTGACAGATTATCTTGGAAGTGCCTCATGGTGGCGTTATAGCAGACATAGTCGAATAATTTTTTTTGAACACGGTTATGATTGAAACGTAAACTATTTTTTTTACCATGTCAGCTCCCAGTGTGGAGAATATGGCCTCCTAATGAAGGTATCTCAATAGGAGTTTTTTTCTACGAGAACTGTTTGTTACTCATTAACTGAATCTCTCTTTTTCGAAGAGAGTAAGAATAGAAATAAAGGGATAGGACGGGACTAACTGCTATCAGATGGGTAAGGGGGTGGGGGGCTTGGGAATTTGTGACAACACAAAAATTCATGTCTACGAACAGAAATCCATAAATCGATTGAAAAATCAATTTATGAAACTGTCCACACCGGGATTTCAACCCGAGACATCCGTAACCGAAGCCAACTACGTTAGCCACTGCTCCACGTAGTCAATCAATTGTTTTAACAATATTTTTTGAATTTCAGTTAACAAAAATCTTAAAATACAAATTTTTTTTAACACTTAACAGCCAGAACTTATGAAATGTTTTGGTATATTTAAATACTTAACGGGTAGTTAATCATGCACCATTAGTTGACCTTTTTCAATAAAAACGAACAAAATAAGAAATGTGTACGTGGGATTGCTATAAATTGTAAAGTTCAGACAAGTGAAACCATCTTTTGTCGGATTGGGAAATTAACACTTCACCATATATGTCATTCGGATGTCATTGCGGCCATTAAAAACAACACCTTATGCAGTAAGCATTTTATTTTGAATTTCTTAAGTGAATTATTTACCCTTCCGTACTCATGGTTTAACATTGCGTTACCTCGGCTTTTAAACATTTAAATTATCTGTGAAAAAGGTCATACAAAAAATTGAAAATTTTGTAGTTTGTAAATAAAATAGTTAAAATATAAATTAAAAATACATTTAGTTTACGTCTTCTTTGTATAATTAATTAAAATTTACAGTATAGTATTAAAAATAGTAACAATTACTATTTCGCTTTATAAATGCGTTTATATGACAAAACCTACACGGTAAAGCAATGTGACTGCGTGAGATCCAAAGGGATTTTTTTAGCATGGAAACGGGAAGGTGAAGGATATCAGTGAATGTAAGCATATGCTACTTGACTCAACCAAGAGTGGTCTTACAAGAAGATCTGATGAAAGGTTGTCATGAAAGTCGTCAACTACTGAAGATAAAAAGTGGTCAAATACGGGAACTTTCAATTTTTTAGATGATCAACTACTGACACAAAAACATAGTTGTTGAAAATTGAACACAATTTTTTATGGCAGACCGTTTTCTAATTTTTGTCTTATCATATTTATTTCGACATTTGATTCATTATGAATACACTTGCTTTGTCATCATTCGGTCTAATGCTAAACGTTAATCGTTATTTTTGTTGATTTTGACTACTGGTACTTTTACCTAACTTATTACTTGAACATTATTTTCTAAATTGAGTTACAAAATTAAGTCAGGTGTGAATGGAAAGGTATTGGATATATCTGGCAAATAAAACAAATCAACATATTGTGACACTGGCTCTCAAGATCATTTACTTATTAAAATTATTAAGCAATTAATTCTGCGTCATCAAGTGTTATATTTTTTTACGATTATTTAATTACATATTATATAAACGTTTGATAACACAAATATAATGGTCTCTTTGAATGGGTATTTTAAAATAAATCATAAAAATTGGTTAATGATTTGATATTGTGAATGCTTATAAATGCAGGACTTATATACTGGCATTGAATTCATTTTTAAGGCCAAGCAATCTTCTCAATCCATGGGACGTAGGTGGAAACCCTTGTATAAATCGCCGGGATACCTTTATGTCCGCAACTTTTCCCGGCCGAAACAATTCCTACGATTGTATATGTGCAGTACACATTCCTGTTTTGTATTTGAATTGGACCACCCGAGTCTCCCTAAACAAAAACAATAAATAAAAAATAATGTATTTAAATTATAAAAATGTAGAAAAATATTTTATAAAGTTTGATAGAAATATTTATGCCACAATGTATTGTTTTCCTACCCCTTAGGGATATATTAAAATTGTTCACATTATTTTCCGTTTCCAAGTTACAAATAGTTTTTTTTATAAACCGTGGAAATTATAAGAATAGTATAATTAATTATTTGCACGTCTACAGTTTGACAGACGCTTAATTGTTTACAATAGCTAGAAACAAAAACCGATACTCTTGCATGACTATTGTATATCGTAGTCATAAATTAAAAAAAAATCATATTCACCAGTCGAACTGCTGTATTGAAATTCTTGACTGGAGCTTTATCATTCAACTGGTTAGTATACATATATATATATTCTAACAAAGAAAATACGTGTGTCTGCCTGTCTGTGATAAGAGCTCTTCCCAAACGGCGAACAGTAGCGACGAGACATTTGCACTGTTATCCTGGCTACTATTTCAAGGTTAACTATACTATTTTAAGCTTTGAACTTTCAATTTTTAGTATTATTGTTGATTGATGGACTATATTACAAAGTACATTTGAATTTAGATCACCATTATTTTATTTAGAAGCTTGTTAAAAAAATTGTTTTTATGCAGCGATATGAACGCATATAACTGTCAGCTAAATAAGTTATTCTATAAAAATTTTATTGTACGATCAAGACCTGTTTCTCTCGGCAGTTGAAAAAACTGACCAACTGAGAGGAATAAGTATTGAAAAATGTTAACTTAATTAATTGAAAAATTAACCATTTTCAAAAAAAAAAAACGATAGAGTTAATGTCTATACGGTATCAATGAATTTGGTGATTATTTTATTGAAATGCATTAGCGATATAAAAAATTAAAAACCAGATTTTACAAAAGTAACCACACCTTTTAGATACGTTACGGTAAATTTATCTTTTACTAACACTCTTTCAAAATTATCGTACATTCTGTATAACATATATTGATAGTCCAATTCATTAGTCAGTCACTAAAATATAACTGGGCTCCCATTATATCATTATAATATATATATTATTGTACATTCATGATTGAACAACAATAGAAAATGTTGTTTCTATATTTCCGCAATTATACTATTTTTATGAATCTGAATTCCGGGTGCATCATGTAACCAATTGTGTCTTAAAATTATTGCTGTCAAAGATACAACGATCGTGATGACTCCAGAAAGGAAATAATGGAATAATCTTCCAAGAAAAATAATGCATCCTTTATATAATTGATGGCATCAGAGAACAATATTTTATATCTTGTATATTGAGAGCTATAGAACAGTAAATTTTTTAAGACTCCACAGAAGAAGCTGCAAATGTAATCTTATAATAAAATAGTTGGTATTTGAAATTAAAAGTGTGTCCTATAATTGAAGGCGTCTTATAGTCGAGAGAATACGGAATTAAGCTAAAAAATATTCATAACATATCATAACGATATTCCAAATAAAAATAGCAAAAGGATATTTAGTATTTTTTTACAATACCTGACAGGAGTCACTTGATGCATTTCGACTTCCATAGCAGATCTGTGTTTCTTCGTTAACACCGGTTGATAACCTTAAGGAATTAGGATGAGAAGGAACGCATTCGTCATGTGAAAATTCCTCTAATGTAACCTGAAAATAAATTTATATTTGATTGAAGCATATCTACTAAATACCTTCATTATAACCAAAAGTATAATTTGTTTGATTTCTACGATATATCCAATAGCAACGGTAATTTCCTTCATAATACATATACAAATGTTGGAAATGAAGGTGTTCTTTCAAAATAAATTCTTTTAACAATCATATGATATTTCAGTGTCATGTTATCTACTTACAAAATCTCAGAAACATTTAATGATGTCTTAAATTACATATACAAATGTTGGAAATGAAGGTGTTCTTTCAAAATAAATTCTTTTAACAATCATATGATATTTCAGTGTCATGTTATCTACTTAAGAAACAGCTTTCTTAGAGAATTGTTAGCAAGAAGTGGAGTTTAAAGTTTTACTTGTACAGCTAGTTTAACAGGCGAGACTGTAAAGTCATTGTGTTATAATATCAAGTTATATTATTTATACATGATTATTGTTCATCTAATACTGCTATCTCTTGTTCTGGAAAACAGTTACTTAATTATAATTAAAAAAATAATTGGCATTACAGCCGACTGCATTTTTTTTAGTTACTTAAAAATATGGCTGGGGTGAACAACCACATTAGTCAAGCTCATCATTATTTTTTAATTTTGACATTTTGAAGTATCTTTTTACATGTGTACCAAAGAAAATGACATTTTTCATAAACACACACAATAAAGTTTTTCAAATACAGCGGGGAATAACCACATAAGACAGACTTTTGTGATCGGATACTCGACATATTTTTATTTATAGTAATATTCTTGACTTATTTGACGTTTCTAGCGTTACGGTATTGACTTAGGTGATTTTTACCTCCCCCCTCCGAACCATATAATGTAGCAACAAATCCCTTAAAAGTCGGGCATTTTTCTCAATATTTTTTGATACCTTTTGAAGATAATTGCTCTGTTCCCTGGTGTTTGCTTGAGTAATACCCCATCCCGAAACAACCGCTCTCTTTGTGTTTGCTGGCCCTAAGTGGAGGCATGCCGGAATTACAGATGGGCCAAATGATGCGCTGAAAAATAAATAATTATTATGAATTAAGAAATCGAAATGGAATTTAGAAACGCATACATCTATACTCCCAAAAGTTCTTTAACTAGTGTAGTAGAGTAGTTAGCATTTATCGTTTTTTTAAGGTGGCGTAACTGCCTGTATTTTTTGATCTCATCCTTACCTTCCCAACATTAAATTCAAAAATTCTTAAATTGAGAATTGTTTGTACAAATAGCGATCTCGCTGTTTATCTAGAAATATCTGGAGAAACATCTTTTTCAATGTGGATAGTCTAGGGCACCCAGCTGTATTCAGTTAAAACTGAATGCCATTTATTAAATACTTGCATTCTATCTATCAGTCATGCTTTAGGGTAGCAAATCATGTTATCTGACAGAAAATCAAAAATACCTAGAATACTTAGTTTCTCATAGGTACTTGCTTCGTACTATCGTGGGGTGAAGAGGTTTGATATTATGAAAAATTCGAATATAACGAAATGAACCATACAGCTCTCTCTTCCGTCAGCGTACATGGAGAGATATTGAAACTGCTCGAGAAACGTGCTGCAGATGCTTTCGAAGTGCCTCAATCCTCCTGGACTTTTCTTACGACTGTTTCTGGCACCGTTGACGACTGTGTGATACTATTCACAGGGCTTATTCAGTGAAACTATAAAATCCTGTTGTCATGGGAGAAAGCAAGAAAATAGCAGGTGTCAGGAAGCACTGCAAGTGACACGTGATTGGTGATGGCCCTATATTCCACACGAGGCGTATGGTTGAATAAGAATAAAAAAGTTATACGAGATTCCAGCACTTACTCTCTGTCAAGTTCCAACAACGCAATATCATTATATTCCTGTTGAGGGAATGATCCTGCATAGTTTGGATGCTGTTCCATTCGTTTTATATAATAAAGTTTACTTCTGTCAATCCTATCATTTATATTAGGAGATCCGAGGCGAACATATTTGACTGGTCTGGAAAATTAAAAATAATTAATTAAGCAACATGCTGTCGGTGTACCTATACCAAATATTTGATATTAATTTCATATGAAACATCACAATGGCATACATAAATCGGCACTTTTAGGTTTTTAGCATAGTTTTAGTACGCAGCCCTGGCCAAGAGGGTCACTGTCATATAAATGAAGGCTGATTGATATTAGAAAAACCACGAATTGCATCATTTGTATTTTTTGCAGCCGTATTCCAGTGCGTATGCTCTAAAGTTCCTAAGTCTAATAGCAACCCAAAATATTGTGTAAATTTCACAAAAAATAAAACAGTATTTTCGCATCAAATTTTTAAATACTCAGAACGGAAAGTCGTAGACGAACGATTTTTATTCATTTTCGAATTCACCTTCCCGATTTTTTTAGATGTTGAAAATCCCACCGCAGTTTAGCGTTAGATTTCCAGCAACGATGGTATGGTGACCGCTAGATTATACAAAATAGCAGTAGGAAAAGATAATAGGCTTCCAACAAGATTTTTTTGTTTTACCCAGTTTCCCTGTTTTCAAGGCAATGTGCTGCAGTCAACACCCATCTTTGATTTATCAGAGTACCGGCACAGGTGTATGTGGCCCTCTCCAATACCTCTCCGTACCCTAGTAATGCCTGTAAAATATAGTAAATAATAAAGTAAACCTCTAGTCTAGAATATTAAATAAACTGCTCTGTACTACTCTCTATGCGATCATGGGTCATCAACTCCAACAGCTATTGGGAACTGTTGCCTTTGGGAATCGACTCAAAGATCATTTTCAGATGACTATGTGACTGGCTTATAGAAGAAAAATCATGAAGTGCATTATTTGTTGATTGAATTGGCATTTACTTGGTAGAACTCCATTATAATAGGATATAATAACAAAGTATTTAGTTCTACAAAATTATTTTTTTATATCAGGAAGTTGATAGCTATTTCAGCTTTACGCCATAGTCAGAACTGTACTTAAACTTAGTTTTGCTTAGCTATATGTACTGTTTAGAAGAGATAGACAATATCAGGTCATCTCACGTATTCAAACATCTTAACGTTGATTTTAAAATTAAATCGTTCAAGGTACTATTAGAAAAAAAGCTTATGTGGTGTTAATTTAAGACATCGACTGAGGGTGCTTGATGGAATTTCAATATCAAATTTGGATTATTGAGATTTTGCAGACTTCCATGTATTTTGTCACTAACGACCCGGGTTTCGCCTTTCGGCATCTTCAGGCATTCGAGCACACGAATGGACTCGCAGTCAGTTCGAGTCCATTCGTGTGCTCGAATGCCTGAAGATGCCGAAAGGCGAAACCCGGGTCGTTAGTGACAAAATACATGGAAGTGTGCAAAATCTCAATAATCCAAATTTATGTGGTGTTATTAATTAGTCGTTAAAATTGAAATTTTACTGATTATGCGTAATTACATGGGTTTCTTGTAATGGATTAAGTAAGGGTGATGGGTTAATATTTGTTTGGTCATTAAGGAAGTTACTGCCATGATTGTAACTATTAATTTCGAGTTGTTCCAAAAGATTACGCCTGAGGCTTTTTTCATGTACGAAAGAAGGCCAACGTAAAAAACGTGTATGTTAAAATATAAATTATTTAACAATGTGCAAATGCCATTTTTACAACGCTTACATTCTAGTTGTGCTGCTTTGCGGTAACGAATCTTGTCACCTGACAAAGACTTTGGCACACTGAGTTTCGAGAATAGATTCTCGCGTCAGATACTGGGGGTGGCGAGGTTTGGCTTTCGGAGGAACTCGGAGATTAGGGAACGAACATGGTGTCACATGACCTAAGCTTAGTTCATTGTAATTAACAGTAATGGGTGGCGACTTATTGTGGCTGAGTTAAAAATTTGTATCAAAGACGAACAAATACTCACGATTTTGTTTCAGAAATGGTCAAATCCTTAATTTAATATCGGATATGGTACTATTAAATTAAATCATTTATAATTCAAAATGTATGCTAAATATTAATTCATTTTACGTGTAAATATTAGTTGTTTTGCTTAAAATGATGAAGAATACATAAATAAAACTTCTCTTAAAACATGTATTAATTTATAAAGCGTTTTTTTTTTATTTATATCACTTTATATAAAAAAGACTTTTTGAACGCTTTTGATACCAGACAACGTATATACCATCATATATTTGATTAGTCTGCAATAAAAAATGAACAGGTACACACCATGTGAGGAAATTCGTTTTTTTTTGCTGGCAAACCTCCAATTACAAGGCCCTCGATGTAATGAGAGCACAGTTCTTGTCGTTCCCTTGGACCACCGAGTAATAAACTCTTCTTACATCTAAAAATGGTGTTTGCCAGATCGATGCAGTCTAAACAAAAAAATAAACATAAAATTATGATTTGTCGCAAATTATCGAAATCTCTCAATCGTTTTATATGAACGCGCATCTAAGGATTCCAACTATTCGTCATTATCAACTACTCGAATAGTAAAACTGAAACTATTCGAATTGTTTCTGAAGTGTTAAAGTTATATTAAAAAATCGAATTGAATATGTAATTAAAACATTATAATATATTATACTAAAACAAAACATTACAATTTGTAACAAAACTAGTTTATTTATAATAAAGTCACAAAATGTTTTTTTAAGCATGAGATACCTACATTTTATAATAATTATACTACTAAATATTTTCCCACTTCTGTCAAATCCCAGATAAAGACAATAATATAAATGCACATTACAATACCGTTCGATTGTATAACAATAGTTCAAATTTGCAGCTGCATCGGATTACTTCAACGGTATGTTTTCAATTACTGACGTATGTGACACAAATAACGGCATGTTTAAATGGTTTTTTTAGCTCAAAGCCATTCGTCAAGCTTGAGTATTATGATTTATGATAAAATACTGAAAGCGCCCGAGTTGAGTGAATACAAAAAAAAAAAACCACTACTTGGGGTATTCATTATTGCTGCTGAAACCTGAAGAAATTGTGATGTGATCTTTCGTCGTTAAAATAATTCAATACAAAATTTTACGAATAGTTGCCCGAATATTCGAATAAAACCGCCAAATATATTCGGATATCGAAAATTTGAATATTCAAGTTAGAATCCTTCTACTTGCAATCGTATGGTACTATTATATTTTGAAACATGCCCGACGTTGTAGTGTAGCGGTTATCTTATATATAATATACCAGACCAGATTGTAGGCGTAGATGTCGACGTTTTATTATTATCACATACACATGTAGGCATGAAATTTTCTCATGACCTAAGCGTCCGCGGTATATATAAACAATGCACGCAGTTCCGACGTGACGCGAATTCCGAGGCAAAAAACAACAGTCAGTATGGAAACTAAAGAACAGCTACTTTATACATTTAGTTTTTCAATTTCAATACCGTCATCTATGACGGGTGTTCCCACTAGTTTTTAAATAAAATTCGAGAGAAAATGAAAATTCTTCCTGTCTTTGGCGGTAAAAATACTTGTTAAGCACATTTCATTTGTACTACTTCCAAACATTTATAATGATCAGGACTGGTTAACAATGCTCACTGTATCAGTTGATAATGCTCGTGATGAGCAAAACCGGTCCTGTACAAATGAATTGTGTTTTATTTTTTAAAATACAATGTCTTTACACCAAGAATTGACAGTTAACACCTTAAATGTGATGAATTATCTATGTAAATAATGTTAAAAAATAAACTGCCATATTTTATAACATAAGCAGGATCAGTTTCGATCGATGATGGAACATTTTCAACATTTTCAATAGAATATTTAATTGAAATTTTTAACGAATCAAAAACACATCCAGTTGCAAAAAGCAAAGTAATCAATCATAATTTCACCTTAAAATTGATAACGTGAGTTAACTGGTTGTCACGAGAGAATTCTGTTAGTCTTTTAAAAAACAAAAACAACGATTAAATTCAAATAATTTCTTACAGTCCCATGCCTTTTGACCAGTCTTAGTAACCTTCAGAGCTTTCTCCGGCAGTGGTGGACAGCCAGCTTCTGAATTAGACACTTGGACACTTTTTGGAGTGGTTGTAGTGGAGGGTTTCACCACCTTTGGTTTACTATTTTTAGGGCAGCATACAATCATGACACTTCCGTCGAATGAGCATTTCTGAAACACAATTATACTTATAATTTTAGGGGCTGGATATGTTTTTATTGTAAATTAGTTGCAGCTTTATTCAGACAACGTAAGTTAAAATATAATAATATGTCGGTACTGTGATGGTAGAGTATTATAATAGATGCAGTATTTGTCATTTTACAAGTTTCTCCTTTCCAGATGTACCAAAATATTAAATTCTTTCGTATGGCAAAAAGCTTCAATTTTTTATATTTAAAAAATTATTTTACCATACAAAACAAATATTATTGAAAGAATAATGGAAGAATTGGGTTGCCATACCTATTACGCTATTTTGGATATTTAGCTCTTTTAACAAAATAATGTGCTATTTAAACCTAACTAGCAAATCCAAAATCATATGAAAGTAGTTTTTTACGTCACGAGACAAATAACAAAAACACACAATTTGAATTCTTGAAACTTTGTACATTTCCATGTATTTCGTCACTAATGACCCGATTTTTGCCTTTCGGGCATCTTCAGGCATTCGTGCACACGAATTAAGTCAAACTGTCAGGGTCGTATCTGACGAAATACATAGAATTGTACACAATTTCAACAATTCAACATTTGAAATTGAAATTCCATCAACCAGCCTCAGTCGATAACTTAAATTAAAAAAAACCCAATTTGATCATAAGAGATAAAGAACTCTGTCTAAAAGCAGGGTCACCAGTGGTGTATTATTGCTAAATAAGAAAGTATGGAAGGGCTGATTAATTATAATATTTTAACACCTCCTACCCACAGTGATCATATTATATTCGCACCAACAAGTTTCCAACAGAACGTTCTTCCAATCGTTAAAAAATCACTTTATTATATTTACGTTAAAATAAATATTTATCAAACTACAATAAAATCATATATGTAGTTCTTTTATCCATCTCCATCATTCTCTCATCATTCCTCTATCATCAATTTGTGTACATTTGCCCATTGATCTAAGATTCACCAACTACATGTAAACGGTGCTATATAATACATTATAATAATAAGGCATTATAATTCTAATGCCATATGAATATTTTTTAGCTAAGTAAAGATATTGAGTAGCCCCTGATGGTAAAAATATTAATTAATATGGAACACAATTTGTTTTATTGTGAATTTGTAAGCTGTCAACTAGGAATGTTGAAACACAATTTAAAAACTGATCAATTCAATTTTTACTAATCTGTAAACCAAATGCTATATATTTTTTTCCATCTCAATTATGTACAAAATCTATGAAAACATAAACAAAAGTTGATATGACATTGAAAACATTGAATTTATAGTGTAATTAGAGTGATCATTTGTATTGTGGGCCAAAGTTACCCGATTTGGATGCAAACTTTGATCCACCTTGTTTTTTCTATATTTATATATCAATTATAACAATAAATATATGTATGTTAATTAAATTTCATCTTAAGACATTAGTAAATTTTTATATAGAACAATACTACACATAAATCTAAGA
This sequence comes from Himalopsyche phryganea, assembly GCA_022494535.1. NCBI lineage: Eukaryota > Metazoa > Arthropoda > Insecta > Trichoptera > Rhyacophilidae > Himalopsyche > Himalopsyche phryganea. Next base: position 1,393,963 of record JAGVSL010000021.1, read on the forward strand.
GGCTTTTTTGGCCACATCGACGGTAAGCCTACCGACAATCTCGAGAAGCTTGTTATCACAGAAAAAATCGAAGGCAAAAGGGGAGGTGGAATAATTCTGACTCACTGGAGTGACCAGGTGGAGGACGTCACAGGCTTCTCCTTAACTATGGCTCCTCAGAGCAGCGGAGTGCAGAAACGAGTGGCGAAAAATTATCGAGGGAAACGGAGTTGTTGCGATGGGCGGAGGTCACGACTCTCACCAGTGAGGAAAACGATTAAAAATAACTTGACCAAGATACTTTATAAGTTACTGGCCGTTTATACATGTTTTAGGTATTTGAACTTATAACTAGTAGCAATTTATTATTCATTTTACCTGAGGGATAACGCTTCTTCTAAGGTCAGCAACAGCCTCTTTACAGCTTCCTATTTTAGTACAGATCCCTGCAGCTTTAGTAAGCCCATAAAAGCAACTTTCACCTTGAAGACATATACGTTCATTAATAAGTTTATAAAAAAATACATTGTGCGTTGCAATAAAATATTATATCATCTATTATAATATAAAAATACTTTAAATATATCAATCATTTTTCATCACTCACTTAAAATTCTATATTTTTGACTTCTTTTCCTGATCGATTGTATGTGTTAAGATTCCGGAAGATTCTACAATACTTTGAAATTTAACTTTTAAAAACTTGATTTAAAAACGCGATTACCAACTAGTGAGTAAATCTTTATATATTTCATGGTAAGGCAGGTAAGAGGTCAAAAACTTTTGTAATTTATTGTATTTTAAACTTATTTCCATTGTAAGATGAATAGGATATGTTTTTTGTTGGCCTGATTTAGAGCGATATTCAAATCACAAATTCAATATTTTTGATCGATGTTTTTTTTTCGTAAGAAATAATAAAAATATCGATAAAACATGATATTCGGAAAATTAGATATTTAGATATGTTAATAGCTTTGATTTCAAATAACTTAAAAGTAAGTTACTGTTTTGTTTGTTAGGGTGTCGTTTATTTCGTTAAATCAGATACAATAATTATTAATAACAATTGGCAACTTAGTTATCGCTTTTTTTGTCGGGCAAGTCAAAATACTCAATTAACTAAACACAAGTTTTAGGCGGAACTACGACACATTTTTGAGATTGAAATTTATAATAATTTTAATATATTAATTAGCACTGTATTTATTACCTTCGAATTGCGCGAATGTTGAAAATATCATCGATGAGAGAATAAACAAAGTCTTTAGACCTATTTTCAACATTGTATTGATTCGTATAAGAATACTTGTGATTAAGAACGGCAAATTGTCACATACTACAGGTTATATGTGATAACATATATTATATATCTGTTATAGGTGCATTCAGAGGGATTTTTCCTTAAGCGGTTTGGTCGGTGACACCATCTAGCAATTCTCTAACGTGGGCTCGAAGATTTTAGCACGACTGCATATTTATCTACAAAATCAAATTTTTTTCTGCAGTAATGGATAAAAAGTTGTGATTTAAAAAAATATGTATGGGTGGGCTGTCGTTCTAATCATACGAAGAGTTTTGTTTTCGGGCTATGGCTTTTGGACTTAAGCAGGAACCGTGAACCGATGCAAGGTGTTCCGTAACCCATTGCTTCTTCGCAAAATAGTAAAATTATGCCAGTAATATCCAATAATCTACCAACGCCAAAATCTTTGTCACTTAGAATAAATAGTAATGGTGTAAGTCCAAAATTAATAAAAATGTGTTTATACCTCAAACACGTTCAAAAGATGTTATTCCATTAGTTTAATAATAGTACACCTCCATATATACTCATAACTTCTTTAAAAAACTTGTTTTTATATTTCCATGTTTAGCGTATTTTTCAGAATAATAGTGAAGTACCTACAATATCAGAATATGAGTGAAGTTTTCAGACATACTTCACTACTCCACTAACGTTGAAGTTCTTCAGTTGATCGACAAACAGTTATTAATGGTTGTTATTTGACCCTAAGAAAATTTTACAAAACCTTGATTTTCTAAAAACTTCAAAACTGGATTTACACCATTACTATTCTAAGTGACACATACATTTCATTTATAATTAATATTAAACGAATGAAAAAATAGTTTAATCTAATTTCTGTCTGTACTCTTTATATATTGTATGTTTTACGTGTGGTTTGCCGCCGAAATTTGGGGGAAAATTTTGTTGTGCCGTGGGAGAAAAAATGTAACGTGGCCTGTGTTAGATAATTATTTCCATGCTCGATGACTTATTGAAGAATTACTAGAATTTAACATGAAGTTAGTTGAACCACTTCTTCATCTTTGCTACCATGCACTGTTCATGTTTTGTAATCGTGTTAACACAAAAAAATACTTGAGCGTATAATAAAAAGAGTTTGTTATTTTGAAACTGTGTAAAAGAGAATCAGTTTATTTAAATTTTGTTATTGCTACATTGCAGTGTCATATCTATTCAAAAAATGAAGACAAAGCGATAAACATGAACCGTTTAGATCAGCTAACAGAAAAATTTAAACTCACAATCTTGAATCCTGCGAGCCACTGTAATAACATTTTTTTGAAAGGTGTAAACATACATAAAATAACAATCACAATTTTGTTATTGCGTTTTTGAAGTATGTTTGTGTAACCTTGGTTCTAATGACGTTACTGCAAGAACCCGCGGACCACCGATTGGCGACCATGGATGTATTTAATAATTATTATGTTAAAATGTCAACTTAAGGAAAAAGTGAATCATACTCCTTATCAATTTAATAAGATATGATAATATTATCTTACCATGTGTAATGAATCACTCGGTAAAAAAGACACCTTGCAAATTTGCTCTTTTAATAAATAACTAAACGGATTTTGTGGTTTTAATGGCGTTTTTTTTTGTAGTCTTGTCAATATAATATTCAATATTAAAATGCCGAATATATTAAAAAATATGGTTAAATATACTATTCAACGTTCTATACTTTTTTTATTTTACAACTGACTAAATGCCGCTTAAGGCAATACAGGTTTGTAGAATATTTAATTACGAATAGGCAAAAACCAAATTATAATAAATATGAATGAAGGAAATGATTCTATGTATTTAGATATTTTTTAAGCCATGTATGCTCACAATGTGATCATAATATGGACTCCTAATGTAGGTATGACAACGGAAGCTTTTCCACGAAAACGGAAGTTTTTCCTTCGCAGTGGCGTAGCAGTTTTCAAAGATTTTGTATCCCCCCATTTTTCGTCAAAAAACTTGGATGAAGGGTTATTTTAAAACACACTCATATTTTTTTAAAACCACAAATTGCTATAGACTAAAAGATTGACACAATTGAAATAAATTGTATATTTATTATCAAATAACTCGTAATTAACACTGAAAAGATTCGATAGTGATAAAACCATATTTCTCAGCAAGATCCTAAAGCGATTTAATTCTCATAGTTATTTCATGAGTAAGTCTAGTAAAGAAAACATTTCTCTCTTCAGTTCAGTTTCGAATGATAATACATCATCTTGTGATTATTTACCAGACAATATTTTTTTCATTCATCCTCGACATTGAGACTTAATATTTATCCTTAGATCTTTCAGAAACGAAATATTATATTTTGTCAGCGAATCACAAATCATTACACTTTTTCTTTGTTTATTAGCGACGGAATTTTCTATTCATTTTCAAAAATGCAACTCGTAGAAAAGCATAGTTTGTCAGTGAGTCACAGAGTGCAAATTAGACGAAACACATAAGGTGAATGGAATATATATATCTTGCTTTCATTCTGTACATATTATATTTTATGACAATTGTATATTTTGTTGAGAAGTCCTACAGCACAGATTAAGTGAAGAAAACATGCTGAATGAAATATAGGTTGCATTTATTATGTATATACAAAAAAACAATATTTATTTTTACCTCCAAATTTTTCTATTCATTTTCAAAAATGCCACTCCTGAAAATGTCTATAAATTATAAATAAAATATCAAATAGATAATTATGAAAATACCTGTACATTCACTACTACTCAGTGACATAATTACCTTTTTCTTTTCTTTTTCATGTCCCCTCCCAACGTGGAGCACATGGACTGTGGAAAGGAAAAAGGACGTAATCCACACTAAAATATAGTGTGTATAACTCACACAAAACGTCCTAATACACTAATTTATATACAAATTGACACACCCTGGTTTTTCTTAAGTATAAGTGTCATTAGTGTCCTGAACTGAAATCGGCCTGCGGCAAACAGCAATATTTCGCAGTATAGGCTTTTTCTTGTTGCCAGGCGTTAAAAATAGCCCCCGGCTTCGGCCACTGGACGAGTCCATTTTTACGGAAAAGGGTAGCTCCAACTTTGCACGGAGTTTTTTTTAATTTTTGTGGACAGTCGATTACGAGCTGCCGAGTCGGACGAGCGAGGTCTCGTCGCGACGAAGGTGACGTGACGATGTGAACTGTTTGTTTTTGTGTTTTGATTTGCGTTGGATTTAATTTAAATTCGTTGTGTTATTTGTATTATAACTTAAAGTAAGTTCAGTTGCTAAGTAAATGTAAATGTAGAATCAATTTTATGTGTTAGGATTTATATATTTGTGTAATTTTAAACCACTGCATCTTGAATGGAAAATAAATAAGTTTTGAACCGGATCTGAAATGGTGTTTGTCTGAGATCAGCCCTTCCAGGACTCCAGATAACCAGCCGCACGCCTCTCTTCGATCCGGGGTCTTCTCAAAATATATAATATATCGACTCTAGAAAGGCAAAACGGCTTATCCCTCTGTATTTTCCAAATATATATTTTCGATAATCACAATGTATACAATTTAATACACCGTTTTTTTGGGCTATACTTAACATTTTTTGTATGTTGCTGACGTCATTTTTCCTTTCCACATTCGATATGGTCTAAATGGAGGTATCTAAACAGAATTTTTCAATGAGAACTGTTTGTTACTCAGTTGCTCAACCTCTCTTTTTCGAAGACCGTAGCGATAGAAGGATAGGGTTAGGACAGGACTAGTGTTTAGCTAATCGTTCTCGCTACGCCACGTGAGGATCGGATGGTGGGTGAGGAGGGAGTTTTTTTTTACACATCACAAACACTCAGACTACGAACAGAAATCCATAAATCGATTGAGAGATCAATTTATGAAAACTGTCCACACCGGAAATTGAAACCGAGATGTTCGTAGCCGTTTCCAACGACCCTACCATCTGCGCCATGGAAGCCGACATTTACTCACATACATTTATTGTATTGATAATCAACTGACATAATTGCCTCTACCTAGCGAATATGTTGTCAATTGCAAAATTTCATTCTTTCAGGGGAGCAAAGAAACGGCTTAAAAATAACTTTATTGAAGTAAAAAAAATTAATAAAATTCGAGATATCAATATAGGGTGCTTGATGGAATTTCAATACCTGATTTGAATTGTTGAAATTTTGTACATTTCCATGTATTTCGTCACTTACGACCTGGGTTTTGCCTTATCTCCAGGCATTAGAGTACACGAATGAAGTCGAACTGGCCGTTAGTAAATAATTTAAATATAAGTTAATAAAAATTATTATCGCTAAGTCTAAGAACAACATCGATATTTGAATTAATTTTAATAGGCTTACAATTAAATGCACTATTGGTTAGATCATATTCACTTTCATAAAAATAGTTTTCGCATATAAATAAAAAAATATATTCCACAAAAAACAATTTCTTTCACTAAAAATAAAGTGATCCCACATAATAAAATATATTTTAAAATTGAAGAAATATATTACACTTACGAAAAAATATTTTCACGTAGTTAAAATAGTTCACTCAATATAAATACTCACTCTTTGAAATCGATAGTGGCACGAAGCTGTAATGAAATGTCACTTATTCTTCTATCCTATATTAGGCCACCTATATTGTCTTTGCTCCACACATTAGAATACATTACACAAACCAAACCAGACCAACCCTAACACAACCTTGTACAACTTAACTCACTTTGTTATAAAGAACTCGTGACTACGTGGAAACTATTAAAATCAAAGCTTTTGTGTTCTAAGTTAATACTATCTAATCTAAAGTGCAAACTATTGAAAAAAAAGTTCAAGGGTACCAATAAATACTATCTAACACAAAGTACAATTATTTATAACCCATTTTAATATTGCTTTGATAATAATGAAATTTTGAATGGAACTCGAACTATCAGTTTTATTTGCAGATTATATTGGTAATGATAACTTTTAAAATAATCGTTTTTTAAGGGCCCCATAAAAAAAACGATGAATGCGAAACAATAGATCGGGGTAACCTGTATTTGTTGACGCTTTTTATGTGTCCGACCTACAGTCGTTATTATTCTTTTATAACGAAATTTCTTTTATTAATGCTATCATTTCACTCTCTTGAAAAGTTTGAAGATCGTTTTCGGTTCTAAGGCATTATTCTCTTCTTCTTCTTTTGTAATCCTGAAATTCTCAAGACTATTCACTAACATGCTCCCAATTTTTATGAACGTGGGGTGAAATCATGAGCAAACATTTTTTTCTTAAAACTAACTCTTCACGTCGTTCATATGAGATGCAAGTTGCAAGGGCCACTCGGCTGATGAATACTCATATTTTTTTATGAACTTTGCTCATTCTTTTTAGATACATTTTTCCTTTTATGAATTTGTATATAAAAAATATTTTTTGTTCTTTAAGGCGGAGACACATTGCCAACACCCGACGCCACGTCTGTGTGTTGTGTTGTGTTAAGTGAGATCACATTTGATATTTTAACATTGAGTGTTATGGAACAGTAATATACCATAAACACCCGACGCAACGCGATCCCACGACACGCGATCCAAACATTAAAGATCAGAGTGTTGAGGGTGGTAGGAGAAACAGCCCACCCGACACAAAAAAAATATTCTGTATAACTCACACAATACGTGTTAATACACTATATTAATATACATATGAATAATATATCGACTGTGGAAAGGCAGAAAGACGTATCCCTCCGTTTTTTCAAAATATTTTTTTTCGATAATCAAAATGTATAAAATTTCATACACGTTTTGCGTGGGCTATACACAATATTTTTTGTGTGTAGGTAACATCCTTTTTCCTTTCCACAGTCAATATGTGCACGGATTGCGTCGGGTGTGAGCGCGTCGGGTGGTGTGGCGTGGCGTATTGATAATGTGTCTCCGCCTTAATTCTATTTTATGGATTCTTAAAAATGTTTTTATTATTACTATTATGTATTGTCTAAATGCGTGGTGCATTGACGTTAGCTTTAATGCCATGCATTGTAATTTTAAATTAGAAATTTTCAAAAAATCTATTTATTGCTATATTTTATTAAATCACTTCATACAACGCCATCTATGGCCAGGCAACACTCTCAATCCATGTAATGTAGGACGACACCCTTGTATAAATTGCTGAATTCCCACAATGGTTAGCATCTGACTGTACTCCTATGATTGTATATGTGCAGTAAACATTTTCATTTGATACTTGTAGTGGGCTACCAGTGTCTCCCTAAAAAAGGCCAAATACACATTAAGGCGGATTGAAAAGGTTCAAATTTTGATACAGCGACATCTAAATAATGTTTTTACAAACAGTCGTGTGACTCTTAAAATATGGCTGTTATTTGTCGGCGTCTGCGGCGCAGTTGGTAGCGTCGTTGGCCAAGGTCACATATGTCTCGAGTTCAATAACCGGTGCGGACGGTTTTCATAAATTGATCTTTCAATCGATTTATGGATTTCTGTTAGTAGTCTGAGTGTTTCTGATGTCTAAAACTACCTCCCACCCATCCGATCCTCACGTGGCGTAGCGAGAGCGATTAGTTGACCACTTGTCCTGTCCTAGCCTTATCCTTCTATCCCTACTCTCTTGTTGAGCAGCTGAGTAACAAGCAGTACTCTTAGAAAAATTCTGTTGAGATACCTCCATTAGGATACCATATGCACCACGTTAGAAGCGGATATTGGGATTTTTTTAAAAAAAAACTCTGATGATTAAAGCAGTTCTTGTTATACTTTTCCACTAAAAGTTTACTGTGTATTGCGAGTGAGGCACCAGTGGCGTGCTGAAAAAGATATTTATTATTTCTTTCAATGAATTATTTTCATTGAAAAAAAAATGCCGTATTTAATTTGTCCGTTTGTATTATATTGCAATTATACCTCACAAGAGTCTTTCGCACTTCTTCGGTTTCCGTAGCACATCTGTGTTTGAATTAAATTTTGTGCTAACGGGGTTGAGAACTCAGGGTATGTTTGAGAGCACTCCCTCAACGTTAATTCGTCCAACGACGTCTGAAATTAAAGGTTCACAGATAATTTAATAGAGAGATATATTCCCCAGAATATCCCTAGCGAACTTGTTGCGCAGACAATTTCTCCCTGACGCTCTTGTTGCGCGGGCAATCATCAATTCATTGCGAGATTGCTATGATCTTATATGAAACGCAGGGAAATGAAAGATTATTGTCGCGTTGATTCAGTTTCGAGATAATGTGGAAAAACTTTATAAAACTTGGTTGTATCACCTCCACTCGTTGTGTGTATCACCCCCGCCTTCCATAATGCAATAACGAACAAGAAAATAAACCAATTTTCTTGACCCGATATAGAGTTGCACTGGAAACAATCTTTTAAACATGCACTATTATGCTCAAAAAAACGGAGGGAAAAAAAGAAAATACTAAGCTAAAAATTAAATTATCCTAAATTTCAGTGGTCGTATCTTTTTTAAATAAGAAGACTTTAGCTGCTCGGGATCTATTTTTTTTAGGATATGCTAGTCCTCTTAGAGTGATCAATATCCAATGACTGCCAACATTAATGAATGAATAGGACGATGCTCATTCAATGCGCGATGACTATAGGCATAGTACAATCAAGCCCGGCCCAGCACGAGCCCGAGCCCGACTCTCAATATAAAAATCAATATCACAAACCAGATATATCTAAAATCTAAAAAAAAATCTAAAATAAAGAATCAAATTCGTACAAATAGCGAAATCTCCTGATTTATTCGTGTACGCATCAGACAGGAAACAAAAAATATTGTGTGTCCAAAAGCACTTCAATAAACAGAATTAAAACACAAACACTTTCTTTCTTTGAGTGGCATTGCAATGCATGCCGGGCACTCACTAGTATATATATATATATTAAAGAATATATTTTTAGAAGAAAGACTAAAAATCTTACCGAACTCTTATCTCAGATAAACGTCAAACATTGCTAAAATTAATATGCATTTGTTTTACTTCATTTTCAAGAAGCAAATTTGAACATGGAACAGTTAATGTTTGTTTGTATAGTGACTGACAGCTGTTGTATATTATATTTATTAATTTACGACGTTTTGAATTTAAAATGTTTTGTATCTAAGTAAATAGCATATCAATTAATGAAATATAGCAATGAGTTGATGGCGTTTTATTGCTAAAAACCATTTATAAGTCTCATTATAATATATAGTTTGGCTTTTTATACCTTTCTTAGACTATTACTCATTCTCTTGACGTTTCTTTCAGTCTCACTCCATCCAGAAACTAATGCCATAGCTGTATTTGCAGCGCCTACATGTAGACATGCTGGAATTACAAATGGGCCAAAGTATACACTGAAAAATAAATAATAAGTACACTTGAAAATTTGGAAACACATTTGGAAACGCATGGTGGTGAATTGATCTATTCCACACTTGTAAATTAAATGATTTAAAAACCGGTAAGAAAGTATATGAGTTTCTATAAATTTTATAATAATCTTATGCAGTGATTAAATATATTTCTTGTATGTTTAATTGAGAAATAATTACGACAAAAACATTGTTTTAACTTGTTCTGTTTAGTCATGTTCTGCTTGGTACTGTTACAACCAGTTGAGTTACCAGTTACCAACTGAGATTAAGAGGTCCCTATCCACCTGGTGTCCGCATTCCAAAATAAAATTTTCAAACGATTTATGGTTTTCGTGGTACGGTCAAATTTACAAATTTCATGTTCATTAAATTCTTAATCTGTTTGCTCTAAAATACTTACTCCTTGTCTAGCTCTAAAAGCGCAATATTATGCTGTCGAGGGGATGAACTTTTATAACTTGGATGTTTAACGGCTTTTGCAATATAATACACTTTACTTCTTTCAATCGTGGCATTTAGATTGGGTGATCCTAGACGAACAAATTTCACATCTCTGGAAAGAAAATAATATAACATATATATAATTATTGTTGTTATAATAAAATCTTGAATCAAGAGTTTGTCTCTCTGATTCCAATGGTAAGTCTTGTAGGCTCGATGTACGAGCGTAAAACAAAATTTCACTTCTTACACATTAAATTCGTAAGGACTTTTTGTGTTATATATATATATAAATATATATCAACCTTAGATAATGTTCCGCTATATCTTCGAGTCTATGATCTATGTCAACGACCGTGTCGCAGTTTGTAGCGTCGTTGGCTACGACTACGGATGTCTCGGGTTCAATTCCCGGTAAGGACAGTTTTCGTAAATTGATATTTCAATCGATATAAGAATTTCTGTTCGTAGTCTGAATGTTTGCGGGGTGGGGCGTAGCGAGAGCGATTAACTAACTACTAGTCATGTCCTAGCCCTATTCTTCTATCCCTACTCTCTTCGATAATGAGAGGTTGAGCAACTGAGTAAAAAATAGTTCTCATAAAAAAGAAGTACACAATAATCTAATGCAACTGTGTCTGTCTACATGTGTACGATGTTAACGATTTAAGTATGGTATTTTATTATTTATATTATTTATATGAAAGTTTTATTGGTTACATAGCTTTCGGTATTATGACGACATCACAGTTGTCAAATTAAGTAACTTTGTGGCATTTGCAATAAAATACAGACCTCTGACAGTCGTCTCTAAATCCAATAATGCTAAAATTTGAATGTTGAAAATAGCACAGCTGAACTATTAATTTCAGCCAGAATGAAATGTGAAAATGTAACGTCGCTACTGTTAACTGTTTGGCAGGAGTTTTTGTGACAGACAAACTGACAAACAGACACATGTATTTTATGTTTTATATTATAGAAAATTATTAAGGCTTAACATGGCGAAGTATTTAGTTCCACAAAAACTCTTTAGCTATTTAGTGTCTTGAGTATACTATACTTGTTTTCAGAAGAATTTGGTGATCTACCTGTTTTTTAGATAACACGTTTAACCAATTTGTTTGGTTAGATAACACGAGTCAGAAATACTCGTCAGTTTAAATATATCTTAAATGTTGCATAACGTCCATTTCTTACCCATCTATTTCGTGTTCCAAGCAAGTAGCTGCAGTTAACACCCATCTTCTATTAATAAGCGTACCGGAACAGTGGTATGTGGCCCACTCCGGTTTATCTCCGTAACCTAATAATGCCTGTAAAATACAAAAATAGTAACTACTCGAAGTGTCACCATATTGCCATAATGGGCGCATTCAAGAAACATCGCATGTTTACCAACAACTATGCTACGAATTGTGTCAATTTAATTGAAACATAGAAAGGTTATATAAATGTGTCAAAGCAATAACAAGTCATGCACATCTGCCTTGCGTCTTAAGATTCGCACAAATGGAAAAATTGACAATCTCTATTTTCACAAAGTGTTTTCAAATATATACCTATATTATACTGTATTAAATAATACTTTTCGTTTTCTGTAATCGTGTAAAAGCGTGGCTTGTGTGAAAAAGGTATTCAGCCTTAAAAGTTTTTTTTTTGTTTAATTTAACCCTTTGGATGCTACGCAGCGATATATCAGTGTTTTTGATATGAGCCAGGAAGGCCGTAGCAGGCAAAAAGTTTTCAAATAATATTTTTTACAAAAATGATATGGTACCCACCATATGAGGAAATTCAGCGCTTCCTGCTGGCACATTGCTTACAATTAGAGGTTTAAGCAAATGCGAACACAAGTTTTGTCGTTCTCTATCACCACCGAGCAAAATACTTTTCTTACAATTGAATATTGTTTTGGCCAAGTCGATACAGTCTGCAGAGATAGAAAAAAAAACTCAATATTATCGTTGTTATATGATGTGTGACAGGGGTAAATAACTACATAAGCTGTACCTACTACCGATTCGTTTATTAGGTTTGATTCAATGGATTTATGTGTAGTCACATATCACACTGTAATGTTGCACATTACAAATTATATATATATTTATGGAATAGTTTGGATTATGTATTCCAACCAAAATTTAATAATTGGAAGTCCACGCAATGGCAATTTTGTGTTAATTGCGGCGGCGCGACTTAACCAATCAAGTCGTGCCGTGGTGGACAAGAAAGAACCAATAAGGTCATTTCAAATCGAAGAATAATTAAGCCAGAATAGAAGCGACGAAATTATAAGATACTTCAGGTCTGGCGTTCAACCGCAGAGGTGGTCCTCCAAGGGCTACCCAAACGAGCAGCGCACTGATGGAAGTCATCCGATCCTGATGGAGCAACAACATCTCTATCAGTATCATATTTATATTTCTTTTGTTATTTTTATTGTATTAACTTAAGCTATGGTCATTCCATATGTTGTGCATATTGCAACATTTAAATGTAAAATCTTATTTTTTGTTAAACACGAGGTAACTCTAACTTTTGTATTAATTTGTGATAATTCATTGTTGTATATTAAAATTTAATTTATCACAATTCTTAGCATTTTATTTATTAAAAATTAATTTTCGTCTGAAAATCTGTTTTCAGACTGGCGCCCATGCATTTATATATTTATAGTTTTCTAAATACTCGTGTTTCTTTAACCTTTTTACTTAGGGCACTTTTTGTCATATCACTTTTATAATATCTCTGTTAATTGCAGAAGGGTTCTTACATCCCACGCCGCGAGATTATTGTTGTAAAATCTTGCCTTCCGACGAGCTAGTTTCTTTTAAATTAATGATGATAGCATATAGTGCGAAGTGGAGGTAAACCATTTTGCTTCCACTGTACTGTTTTGCTTCATCTAAATTATCCTTCTAAATTTAACGTAAAGTCTTTAGATCGATCTTTTCACATCCCTTTTTTTATTTAGGGCAATCTTTATCTCAGTCTATTTTTTAATATGACATTTGGCGCCCAACGTGGGGCCCGAATGTCATATTAAAATATAGACAATAAAGTTATAGTAAATAGAAAGAACACGGGTATTTATAAAAACTAATAAATAAATCGTCAATATAAAAAAGACGCGAAATGATCGATCGAAAGATTTTACGTTAAATTTAGATGAATAATTAAGATGAAGCAAAACAGTACAGTGGAAGCAAAATGGTTTACCTCCACTTCGCACTATATGCTATCATCATTAATTTAAAAGAAACTAGCTCGTCGGAAGGCAAGATTTTACAACAATAATCTCGCGGCGTGGGATGTAAGAACCCTTCTGCAATTAACAGAGATATTATAAAAGTGATATGACAAAAAGTGCCCTAAGTAAAAAGGTTTAAAGAAACACGGGTATTTAGAAAACTATAAATATATATAAATGCATGGGCGCCAGTCTGAAAACAGATTTTCAGACGAAAATTAATTTTTAATAAATAAAATGCTAAGAATTGTGATAAATTAAATTTTAATATACAACAATGAATTATCACAAATTAATACAAAAAGTTAAAAGTAACCTCGTGTTTAACAAAAAATAAGATTTTACATTTAAAGGTTGCAATATGCACAACATATGGAATGACCATAGCTTAAGTTAATACAATAAAAAATAACAAAAGAAATATAAATATGATACTGATAGAGATGTTGTTGCTCCATCAGGATCGGATGACTTCCATCAGTGCGCTGCTCGTTTGGGTAGCCCTTGGAGGACCACCTCTGCGGTTGAACGCCAGACCTGAAGTATCTTATAATTTCGTCGCTTCTATTCTGGCTTAATTATTATTCAATTTGAAATGACCTTATTGGTTCTTTCTTGTCTACCACGGCACGACTTGATTGGTTAAGTCGCGCCGCCGCAATTAACACAAAATTGCCATTGCGTGGACTTCCAATTATTAAATTTTGGCTGGAATACATAATCCAAACTATTCCATAAATATATATATAATTTGTAATGTGCAACATTACAACACCCCAGCAAAACCAATGTCACAATATTTAAAATTAAAAAAAGTCAGTTTTGAGATACACTTGGGTCTGGTATAACACGGTCATATGGTTCCACAAAAACGTCTTGTAATATAAATCCGTGTTTTACGAGGTACGAAGTTCATATCACAGTACGCGTTTGAAAAAAATATCGAAGTTTGCTAATATTCTTTATTTTTTTTAATAAACAATCGAAAAAATATACATTTACGTATATATTAAAAAAAAACTTTATTTCCATATAATTAATAGATCATTCATTCATTATCGCTATCACGTCCAATGTTTGACCTTTTTTCGACATCGGTTGTGAGTTTTCATTTTCGGAGGACTTTCGATATTTTTGGATTCAGGCTTCAAAAATTCTGTAAAAAGTGACTTTTTGCTTTTAGCTTATAAATCTTTACGTATTTCATGATAAGTATTCCAAGATCTGTTGTAATTCCCTATTGAACTTAAAATCTATTTCCATTATAGGATCATTTTCTAATAAAAAATGTTGTAACCGTGTTATATAAAGCGTGTTGTACAAAAAAATGTCACAATTCATTAACTGTGTTATACGAAGCCCAAGTGTATTAATAACATTTTAGCGAAATGTCACAAAACGTAATGGAACGGTTTTTTACTTATGTTCGGTACTAGTTTCACATACGAAACTCCCGAAACCGTCACAATGCAAATTGTGACACTATTTATGATACCAGCGACGCCAAATTACCACACAGCCATAGTGTCATTATAGCTTGTAGCGGTGAGTTGACAAACTATAATATATATTACATATCTTAGAAGATAGATTTTGATATAAATTTGGAATCTAGCTACATATTCATATAAAAAATAGTAATTTATGAATTGTGAGTTTTCTTGCGAGGGTTCGATATGTAAAATATTGCTTAGAAAGTGTTAAGTCATAAAAACAAGTTCTGAGATAATTGCATTAAAAGGGTCAATTTTTTTCAAAGTAAAGAGTACCCAAGAAAAACTGTTTTTTTTAAAGATTTTTCGTGGATTATAAAGAATCATAAGATTCGGTATCGATAAGTTACAGTTATATCATGCTTTTTTCCAGAATAAAAAAAATAGCAACGTGATTTAATACTGTTTTTTTAACCATTATATCTTATGACTTCATGCGTTCTTCCAGTAAGTAGGACGTTAAATTGCGTTATAAATGGCGTTAAAAACAGAAAATCATTAAAAGATGACTTTAATATTAAAACACTGGATGACTTACGCAGCCAGTAACCGTTTGAATAGCAAAACTTTCTTTATTAAAATTGCATATATTTATTTGTAATCTAATAAGGCCTAATTGAATAAACTATAATCAGATATACTTAAAAATGCCTATAAAATTTGTATCGATGTGCCGCTGGTTTTCTACCTCTAATTGTTCTAGGAAAAAACTTCACAGAAAAAAACCGTACAGGAAAAAACCGCACACAGAGGAGAAACAGAAGTATTCATATTTAAAATATTTACTGATCATTTATTATTTCTTACTGACCAAATTGTCAAATCAAATTGATTACTGATCGTTTATGGCATTAGTTACCAACCATTTATGGAATTAGTTACTGACTAAATAATAAGTTGCCTTTCGTATATTTTTAGCGTCGACGAATTTTAAAAAACTAAAACTAGAGGTTGAGTAATTGAGTAACAAACAGTTGTCCATATTCTAGAAGTCCATATGTGGGCTATATGAACTCCTGAGAGTGGACATGTTAATAAAAAAATACTTTTTAGCAACAAATGTGCAATACTGAATTTCGATTTAAATAAAAAAATATACAGGAAATTGAAAACTGCTTACAATCCCATGCTACCTGGCCAGTCTTGAAGACATTGGGACTGACTGCGTTGAGTGGCATTGGGGGGCATCTTTCTTCTGAATCGAATATTTTGGTACTTTTCAAAATTGCAGGTGCCAACGTAACTGGTGATTGAGGGCAGCATATAATCGCTTTTTTCCCAGAGAAAGAACAGATCTGAAACACATTGTATTAGTTAAAACGCAAAGAAATGTCATTTTTTTGGTAATATCTTTGATTGTTAACTAAAACTGATCTTTTTTATTACAGCTCCGTCTTTAATCTTTCCAATTAGGCACAATACATCTCTGCAGTAACCGTCTGACCGGGTTTCAACAATTCGTAATGAATTATTCCCGAAACATCCCACCAAACACACAGGAGAATCTTTTTTAACGTCAATGATGGCTAAGGAGTAGGCAAAGGTAACTGTTTAAATGACAACTATTGTTTTTTTCTCCTAGAATTACTGTAAAGGACCCACTTCTCATCCTCAGTAACAATTCTTCTGAGAAATGGATCCGTTTTATGTCTGAACAATAAAGTTGAACAGATTGTTATGCGCTGCTCTATAACTGTTGGTGAATGTTCGTGCGGTACCCAAATTCTTTGTCTATTTTTTTCTCGAGCCTTTTTAAATGATGTTGCACTGTTAAAAGCGGACAACCGAGGTCTTGTGGCAATTCCTTAATTGTTTTGCGCGGATCGGATTTCACCAGTGATTTCAGGGTGTTATAATCGATTGTAAGAGGTCTTGCCGTCTATATTCTATACTATACTTTCTACACCAGGTGCGGCGAACCTTTTCCTTTTGGAAGGCCTCATTCATTTATTTTAAAACCAAATAAGGCCGCGTTTAAGAACCATATATAAAAATGGTTTTACATTATTTTGTAAATGAAGGAAAACAATGAAATTTATTTATTTGTGTATTTGTTTATTTCAGTAACAAGGCCGCAGTTGAAACTCTAAAAGACCGCAGGCTCGTCACCCCTGGTCTATACTATATACCACTGGTCATCAATCTGGTCCGTACCACCCACTAGTGGGTGGTTTACGTTTACATGGTGGGTGAAACTATCTGTTACTCGACTAACGGCAAGTTTACTTGAAGAAAATTTGCCACGCTAACTCGACGACCGACGGTAGGGGTGCATAGCGATGGGATCTTTTTGTCCTTTTCTCTACTTTTCTTGCTTATACTTATCCGAATAAAAGAAAATATTTGTCCTGTTCCTGTCTAGCAATTTACTTTTGACTTTTGTTTGTAAACACAGTACCTAGATAGCTTTGTGAGAGTAAATGTCACTCGTGAAATTGCGTTGTATTGTATATTAAATAAATCATCCAAAAATAGTGCATTTAACGATATATTATTTGTACGAAACGTTTTTGTTTTTTGTGCCATGGTTTTTTTTCAAATCTTACATCTTCTTAAAATTATTGCACTCTTAGACTGCATTGAATAAATGCGATGTTGGCGGGCGGTAAGGACATTTAAATATAAAAAAATATGCAAAAATGGGCGGTAGGTTTAAAAAGGTTGTCGACCACCGCTATAGACGAATATTCCGGTTGCCACAGTCTCTGAAATAGTTTTTTATCCGATTCCACTTGTATCCAATCTGACAATGAGCATCTCGCGGTCATTAATTTGGTAATCGTTGATCTACAGTAATTTTATAATTGTAATTAACGCTATGTTTGAATTTTTAAGCCATAAATAACAACTATGTATTTTACCTGAGGATATTTACGTCTTTTGCTTCTGATGCCAGCTAATGCCTGTGTACAAATGTTTAGTTTAGTACAAGTTCCTACAGCTCCAGTTTGCGCAAGGATGCAGCTGTCACCTAAAAAAGATATTTTTTTATTTTCATTATTGTTTTTATTAGTATTATTGTTTTCAATAATTATTATTATTGTTACTGTTGTTATGTTTGTGTAATGCATGGCGCATTGGCGTCAGCTGCAATGCCATGCATTTCATTTTGTTAAATTGACAATAAATAAATAAATTAAGGACAACATTCTGAAGTATTTATAATATTTTCAATATTAAGTGATATGGAAACATATATTAAAACACCAGCTCAATACGTATCAACAATGCATTATTAATAATAAAAATGGTTTTGATGAGCACAGTGACGCAGCTATGAGTTGTGCCCCCATCCCCATCATTTTCCATAAAAAATTATTTTCAACTAATATGACGCAAACGATTGCAATTATTTTTTTATAAATATATTTCCTTAAAAATATGCACATTATTTTTAAAATCTTGACAAATTTAATATTAATATAAAAAATCTATCATTCATTAAAATAAATTTTATATTTATTATAAATATAGGAATACAAAATTATTTATATACAATTTACATGAATTTTACATAAAAGCTAATACCCCCAAAATATAAAAGTCTCGAGTTCAATTTGAATTATTGAGTTTTTGTACATTTCCATGTACTCGAACTGAAGTCAGTTCGAGTTCATTCGTGTGCTCGAATGTCTGAAGATGTTGAAAGGCGAAACCCGGCTCGTTAGTGACGAAATACATGTAAATGTAAAAAATCTCAACAATTCAAATTTGATATTGAAATTCCATCAAGCACCCCAGTCTTAAATTACAAAAATTTATTTTTTAAATTCGGTAAATAGACATTAACCCTTTCGTATTCTTGGTGTAACAATAAGTTACCTAGGCTTTTAAACCTTTAAATTATCTGTGAAAAAAAAATTTAAATTGGTCATACAAAAAATGAAAAATTTTGTTATTTGTAAATAAAATAGTTCTACATATAATTAAAAATTTCAAATAGATTACGGTTAACGTCTTCTTTGTATAATTAATCGTAATTTGAAAACGTCGTCAATTTTATCACCGAAAAATATAAAATTATAGTATAGTATAATAACAATTAGAACAGTAAAACCGAGATGCATGACGTACCGTATGCGACCGTTTTTTTTCAAACGGCACCGAGATACGTCTCAAGCTTGTTCTGATATGAATAATTTCGATTCTTGCGTCTTTCAATAATTTCGCATAGTTTCATTACAGGTTTGACACACAAAACATGAAGTAAAATAATCACTTAATACTACATAAAGTCATATTTAACTTTTTGAAAGTGTCATTTCGCTTTATAAATGCGTTTATATGGCAAATCCCAAACGGTAACGAAATGTGACTGCATGAGATCCGAAGGGATTTTTTTAGAATGAAAACGGGAAGGTTAAAAACATCATAGAGAGAATAAAATCGAAACATATATGAGTAACATAAATGAGTATATACAATAACAAGTCATTCATGAGTCATGAAAACCTGCATCTTAAAATTCGCTAAATGGAAAAAAATTACTTGCTGGAGTGTTTTTAAATATGTACTGTATTTAAAAATACTTTTCGTTTATTATAACCGTGTAAAAGCAAAAAAATCAATGTAAAAAAAATAGTAGTTCCGTTTTCTTAGGCTTATTATTAATGTATTAATACAATATTTGAATACCAAGCACATTTTTTAATTGTGTGCGTTTAAATATACAAAACAAATCGATCGACCATTATTTACCACTTTTTGACGTAACAACAACGAGCTGTATAACATTGTATGATATTATTTTTGCATTGCTCAAAGATCATTGAAGTTTATTTGTTGTTTTCACTTATATTAAACAATGGACGATCAATTATTTATATATTAGGTATATATTATTACCTTCATTCTGTGCCAATGCTGTCGATACCAACAAAATAAAATAAAACAGTATTTGTTTTACTATTTTTGACATTATTTCACTGGCTTTGACCGCTTTATAACGACTTAAGATTACGTTTTTAATCAATAGCAATTGACTGTTAAGTTGTTTCTAGTGCAGTAACTGGATGCTGAATAGCAAACGATTTAAAATAAACACGTATTTTAGTCGTTCATCTCGTGATACAATCTAAAATCGTGTTCTTCAAACGTGGGCTCGCCAATTTTAGTAAAATATTTTGTCGTCGTACTGGCAGAAGTTGGTAAGTAACAAAATTAATGAAGCTAGATAAGTACAATATACATATATCAATTATTTCTCTATAATAACTCAGTGGGTGCATTAATTACACCAGTATAGAAAAACACAGCATTTTTTTTATCAGTAAGTATATTAATTAAAAAAACACAATTTGTTTATACTGCTTCAATATGTTTATAATGATCAGGACCAGTTTCACTCACCACGAGCATTATCAACTGATGATGGTTTGGACCGGTTTGGCTCGTGATGAGCGATGCGGTTCCTGATGATTATAAACATGTTGAAGTAGTACAAACAAAATGTGTTTTATTTTTAAAATCAAATACCTTTCCACCAAGAATTGGCAGTTAACACCTTAAAAGTAAATATATTATAGCAGATTTCTACGCAAACAATTGTCCTTGTATATCGATCCCTAACTTGATTAGTGTTATATCGGCATCAATCCATCTTTATTTTAATAGTATCAATGTAATATAAAATATCGTGGCTTAAGACTTTATCCTAAGAGCCAAAATTTTTTACTCAAAGCTGTCAATTAAAGCATCCAATCCCGGACCCTTTTTACGATAGCGGGATTTCGGGATTCAGAATTTCTCAATCCCAGGATTGGTCATGTGGTGTAATTTCATGTTAAATTATACATAAAAATTTAATTTGTGTCCATTATTGCTTTAATTGAAATGGTTTTTTTTCTTTATTTAAATTCAAACAGTCACTTAAAAAAAAGAGAAAAATATTTAAAAAGAAACCAAATGATCAAAATAATGTTATATTTTATTTTATTGCTTTATTATGTTAAGTTTTACCAAATGGTATCCAAAAAGAGGACATGTCCTTCAATTCAACATAAAAATATTTTCCTCTAATCATTTAAGAAGCGGTCCTAATTTGTCTTCCATTTCAAATTTGCTAAGAAAGACTATTACGAAATATGAGGAGGAAGTATTATAAAAAAACAATGTACATGAACAAGCTGAGATGGGTACACGTTGTTAGTCAGGAAGTTTTAATTTGATATATGAATTATTTTTTAGTATTTATTAATCCTGAGATTGTCTGAATATCAATCTCGGGATTGCGGGGTTGAAAGCCCTACTGTCAATATGTTACTTACTAACTTCTGCCAGTAAGGTGACGATTTGTTTTATCACCATGTCCGTCCCCATTGTATAAAACTACATTTTAATCTAAAAATACTCTCAATGTCACCTCGTGGCTGTTGTTAATATCTATACGTGTTAAAAATTAGACCAAATCTAAAAACATATAGTATTGTTAAATCATCGATAATGCAAATGGTATCGCTCCCATTTATATGTGAATTTTATGCATTCTTCAGTATTAGTATCATAGTGGTTGAGGCGAGTCAGTGGCTGTAAATGTTTTGTATTCATTTGATGGTTAAAATTCAAACAATCTTATCTACAAAAATGTTTTTTTTTTTGATAACATTGTGTTACGTTCTCGGCCACAAGATAATCAAACAACGTAATGCCAATCTTTTTTTTTGTTTCTTCTTAAATCGTCAGCAAAGCTTAACCATAACTACATAAAATCGCAAGCTTAACAAAAAAAATGTATGAGCTGTTATTGTCATTTTCACAACAATAATCAAATGTACAATACATAATAAATTATAAAATATGAACATTAGTTCTTAAATAAACATCTGCTCTGCAGAGTTACAAGAAACTAAAAAACTTTTTTGGCTTTTCTATAAAGTTACACTTTTGTGTTTGACATTAACACCTCGCATTTACTTTATTGAAATAAACTTTCTATCGTTTTGCAAAACTAGAACATTTTTAATTCTCATGTAAAGTCGCGTTTACAATTTTATAATTTCAACGACGATATGGACTCCTAATGGAGCATCAATGTATAATGAGAACTAGTTGTTTGTCAGCCAAACCTCTTTTTTCAGAGAGGGTAACGTAGAAAGGATAGGACTTTTTTGTTTTAACCATATCCGCTCCCTATTCGGAGCATATTGCCATCACGCGGTTCCTCCAAGCTCATCTGTCCCTCGTCAGTCTCTCTCTCTTCCTCCCAGGTCATCCCAGCGTCCCGTAGCTCCACCGAATACATATCAGCGGCGATCCAGGGCGACGAAATGCATCTGGTCGGTAGAAGAGACAGGCATAATTCAGGCTCCCTCTGGATCCGCAGCACGTGTCCAAGCCAGGTCCATCGTCACTTTATATTTTGGACGTAATAAGAGGTTGGTCCGACCGCTCTCTTACCTCCGAGTTCCTGACAAAATCAAACCACCGTATCCCTAGTATTCGCCGCAAGCGTCTGTTTTCAAAACCCAGTATACGGTTATCCTGTGCCTTGGCAAGGTGCCATGACTCGCAACCGTAAAGAAGCACCGTCAGAATTCATGTGTTGAATAAGTGGCACTTGGTTCTGACCTAGTACAACCGTGAGTCCCAGACTTTATATTACTTAAATCAGCAAACGCTCAAATGACGAACATAAATATTTTTTTTTACTTATATGTAGCTAATTTTTATCAAATGCATTTTTTAATAATCTGTAATTTACAAAAATATGTATTTTGTATCAATCGTTTTTTTCAACTATTTTAAAATGTAAATAAAAGGTGTTTCATCACTGTAAAGTGGTAAAGTAACACTTCGAAAGAAGTAAAATGGTTTAACTTGTGAGTGTTAAAAATATGTTACATAGATGCTATTTTATATTCATATTTTTTTTTTATTTTGAAATTTAAATATTTTTGCTTGTCGTGTGCCGCGAAATTCTAAGATGTGCTTGGGTGTGCCGGGGATGAGAAAAGGTTGCGGAGCACTGCATTAGGATACCATATGCTCCACGTTGGGAGCGGACGTAACAATAAAAATAAATAATACAATTTGTTTTTATTACATAGTGAAATATTTTTGGAGTAAAACGTGGTAGAGATGATAAACGTTTGAAAACCGCTAAACTAATTAAATGGTAATGAAATGCTAAGTTGGAAAAAATTTGCTTTTAATGTGATTATATTATAAAATGTCACAATAGAATACGTATTTAACCGCAATCATGCATCTCGAGTAAAAAAAACAATGATTTTATTGTTATTTTTACTAATTAAACGGATATTGTGGCTTCGATAATTAAGTTAAACAAAAATTTATCAATACGAAATGCTCAACAGCGTGAATGAACGTCCTTCGACACCAAACGTTAGGCCCTACCCACCCACCTCTTACCATTTTCATTGATTGAATTAGCATTTACTTATAATAGTTCATTAAAAAAATCGTCAAAAAGAGCCAAGTATTAAGTTTCTAAAAGTGATAATTTTCTTCTACTTTCTGTCTCCATAGATTTTTTTCAAGTCCAGTCCCAACATGGAGCATATGGTCTACTAATGGAGATATCTTAAGAGACTTTTCTGCTTGTTGCTCAGTTGCTCACCTTTTCTTTTTTCGAAGAGAGTAGAGATTTTTTTTGGATATTAATTTGATGGAGCGTTAAGTCTTAAGGCGCGTTAGCGTCATAGTTCTTTGAGTCTCCTTCATCTCTAATGTTGATTTTTTTTACAGTTATTTTAGCAAAATCCCGTAACCGGCCAAGTATTGTCACAACAGTCCAATCAGTCACCAATACCATAACGGATTGGTGTGACAACTGGAGAATCAAAATTAATGCTGAAAAGAACGCGGCAGTTATGTTTTCTAAGGGCTTCATTAGAAAACCCAATTTTGATTGCATTCGCATGCACAATACAGAAATCAAGTGGTCCAAAACAGTCAAGTACCTTGGACTCACCTTAGATAGTAGACTTAAGTTCAACGAACACACCGCGATCAAAAAACGTCAAGCTAATGCTGCAAAAGGAAGATTAAACTTTATGTTAAATGAGATAAGCAAACTTACTCTCAAAAGCAAGCTGCTCAATACAGCAATAGCTTGCTCAATAATGGTGTACGCTACTCCGGTATGGGCTTATGCTCACCACAAGCGTCTGAAGACTCTTCAAACTATTCAAAACAAATCATTGCGACAGATATGTAACGCCCCGTGGTACGTACGTAACTCGCTACTACACAGAAACTTAAAAGTACCTACAATTCGAGAGTTCGTCCGCGAAATGTCTCAAAAGTTTCACAATGATGTAGGCAAACATTATAGCCCAACGATATCTTACCCACAAAATTACGATGATACAATACTTAAGAATCGGTTTAGACCCAGAGCAGTTCTGCTCGACTACCTCCCAATAGATGCAAACAGGGATTTTCTTTATTTAAATTGAATAAATACGACCCCTTATAACAGAAAATGACTTTACTCTGGATGCTTCCTAGCGTATTGTATGTGCATATGTGTATGTGTGTATGCGTTTGTATATATATAAGAATATGTGTGCGATATGCGGGGAGGTATATTTATATAAATGCAAATAGTGCCCACGTGAATTGGCTTCACTGTGGATTGCTTAGCTCTGCAGCGATCACGTTCTATCTGCAAAGAAGGAAGTGAAACAAAAAAAATCAGCATTATAGATGAAGAGTAAGGATAAAAGATAGGGCTAGGACAGGTAGTGGTTAGCTAATCGCTCTCGCTACGCCCCTTGAGGATCGGATTGGTGGGAGGGAGACATCTTTCTTTTTAGAGAAACTTTTTAGACATCACAAATACTCAGACTATGAACAGAAATCCATAAATCGATTTAAAAATCAATTTATGAAAACCATCCGCACCGGGAATTGAACGCGAGACATCCGTAACCGTAGCGAACGACGCTATCAACTGCGTCACGGACGCCGACCATGGATTACAATTCCTAAATCGATGGATGCAAAAGTCGCTGCAAGTGTTCGTTACCTCTTTTCCATGACTGTCGAATCTATATACATATAAATGAATGTTTGTTTGTTTGTCCCGCATGCGTTCTTTTACGATTCATCCGATTTCGATGAAACTTTGGTGAGTTGTTGTGCGCACACCCGTGAAGGTTTCTGAAAAAAATTAAATACATACTAACAGCGATATCTCGGAAAACCTTATGATTCATTCGTGTACGCACCAGACGGAAACAAAAAAATTGTTATATATCCAAAAGCACTTCAATAAAGAGAATTAAAACACTTTATTTCCTTTGAGCGGCATTGCAACGGATGCCGGTTACTCACTAGTATCTTATAAATGAATAATATAATACGATTTTATCATTAAGAAATTCATGTTTTAATGTAGAGCAATAATTTGATCTCTTAATGGTGCTTAACTTTAAATACGTTTTCTAATTCTTGTTGCTTACGAGACTTATACGAAGCCAAAATGAGAATTGCACCAATTGACACTCCCTGGTTTTTTTGTTAAGTTTAAGTTTCATTAGCGTCCAGAACTGAAATCACCCAGCGGTAACGACAATAATTCGGAGAATCGGCCGACTTTCAATAGCCGCCAACCACGTCCGCTGGACGAGTCCATTTTTGACGAAAAGGGGTAGCTCGTAACAAATTAAATGAAAAAGGTATGGCATTTCAACCACTTCAAAAACTTCAAAGCCCAATTACTCAAAAACAGTATTTTTTAGTTACTATCTGCTTCCAGATCAACGACGATATAACGAAATAAATAAATACTTAGTTCCTCAACCTCTTTTATTTTCGAAGAAAGTAAGGAAAGACAGATAGGGACAAGTGGTTAACTTTTCGCTCCTGCTTCGTCCCGTTTTTTAGAATCGGAGGGGATTTTAGACATTACAGACAATCCATGCCTTCGAGTCGAAAATTCAGAAATCGATTGAAAAATCAATTTATGAAACTTTCCATACTGAGATTTAAACGTGTGAGCAGCGAAACCTAAATCATTGACGTTGACCATTTGACTCGTATGGTCTAGTTTACAATATACAGCTCAGTAAATAATAAATACCTCTCATCCTTTAATATAAATAATATTTGACACGACCCATTATTATTCAGTGTGAATCGTGCCCAGAACTTTCATCGGGTCATCTCTTGTATGTAATGTAATGCGTCAAGCAATCAGTTTTTGGAAACGTCGAATGAATTTTTAGAATTTTATACTTACCGAAGCAAAGTGGGGTGATCTCACTGTGACAGGGATTACGTGGTATTTCGTAGTCACCTACCGTGAGGGGCCTGGAGCGCTCGTGGTAGGCGAGGATTTAACCTTTGCAGATCGCGTAACGAGTTCGCGAGCTTGATTTTTTTTTTAATGTCGATTGTTTTTTTTGTTTTTGTTTCAATATAAATTTTAACTACTAACTGGAATAAATTGTGAGTTATGACCAAGAAACCCCAGCTTGTTTGAGTGTACTTCTATGACAGCCAAAATTCTATATCATTCTTGAAACTCGAAGATTTTGTAGTACACCATTAATGCTACTTTACAGTGGAGACAAAAAATTGTTTTATAAATAATAGATTTGAATAAAACGGAAGATGCAAAGCTTATTAAAGTTATAATTTAAGATATCGACTGAGGGTGCTTGATGGAATTTCAATATCAAATTTGAGTTATTGAGTTTTTGTACACTTCTATGTATTTTGTCACTAACGACCCGGGTTTCGCCTTTCGGCATCTTCAGGCATTCGAGCGCACGAATGAACTCGAACTGACAGACAGTAAACAGTGTCTAACGTTTATATAGAAGATACAAATACGACAAATATTATTTACGAGATAAAATATTATAAGTCTAGGATCCACAGTAATACCTAAGTTAAAATTTCGAGAATCGCCTTAATCTTTATTTTGTAAGCAACGCATTAACAGGGTGGCGAATTGCCGCTTTCCAACTAATATTAGAATACCAGTGATTTTATAATTATAATAGCATTGTGAGTTTTGAAGGGATGCAATTCGACGAAAGGATAAATATATACAATCATTCCACATTTAGTGGCATCTGTTAGGTGTTTCAACGTATAGGATACAGCAACGGGGAGTTTGGAAAATTCAGCTGTTCGTTCAGAATTGGCAAGGAATTTAACTGGGCTCTATTGATTTCCAAAATTTCTTGATAAAATAATTTATGATCCCCCATGTTTTGATGCAACAATTTAACCCAATTCAACGTATGGTTCTCCAATAACAAGTGATTTGAGAATGTTGAAGTGTCTTTTTTTAATCTAAAGGCAGCTAAATGTTCTGATACTCTTATATCTAATGTACGTGTGGTTTTAACCACATAGAAATGTTGGCAATCACTGCATTGTAATTTATAAATGCCAGATTTGTTCTTAAAGCGGACTCTATCATTATTGTTAATAAGTAATTTGCCTAACGAATTTTTGCAATAGCACAAGCGCACGAGTCCATTCGTGCGCTCGAATGCCTGAAAATGCCGAAAGGCGAAACCCGGGTCGTTAGTGACAACATACATAGAAGTGTATAAAATCTCAATAACTCAAATCTTTATTACAGTTAGTTAAGTGAAAATAAAGCATTCACAGCCACTGACGCATGTCAACCGCTATGACAATTCTGAAGATACACAAATTTCACATGCAAATCAAAGGCTTATGGAGTTACATCATTTGCGTCATCTATGATTTAGCAATGCTAATTTGTTTTTTATTTAGGGGCATTATTTGCTACATGTTAACAACAGCCACAGGGTGGCATTCCAAGTTATTTTTAGATTAAAATTGAGTTACACATTTTTCGAGTTTCAATGACGATATCGATGGTATAGTTCCATAGTTATACAACTAGAAATTGTTAGTTTTGAGATATGTCCGATCAAAGTTTTGAGTCATCTAAGCTGACTCGTAAAAAGTGATTTGTTAGCTAATTATTTGAATTACTTTTTTATTCAAATAGGTGGTCAATAATTTAAGACGTCGAACAATAGTTTATAAGCTTAGGTTTAAAGGTTGTTTCTCTATGGAACGCCACCATTCACAAAAATATGTTTCCACAATACGATATTTCGATATGTATGTATTATATATGGAACTGAGAAATTATTTAATTTTGCTGATTCCCATATGCAAATATCTGCCTTTTGAGAGAAAACCTGTAAATCTTACATGCTGTAATTTTTTGGAACTCTGGATGAGCAGTGTTCGAATATAATAGCTATCTTAACTAAAAACATAAATTTTTTGACTTATCGTCCTATGAAACTGGGCCATTAAATATAAATTAATATAAGCGTAGAACTTAAAATTGCATAAATTCATAATAATTTGTTAATAAATCACGCATGACTTTTTACACTGGCACGGCGAATGTGCTTGGAATGAATTTTCTACGCGTTAAACGGTTCACTCTTCAAATTTTCCGTGAACCGAAGAAAATTGATTTTGAATGGAAAGTAAAATGACGACTTACAGTAATGATGTTTTTATTTCATCTTTTTTTGTGATACAATTATAAATATTCATCGGGTATTTTATTAAATTAATATATTTAATTTCAAACATCATCGACTATTCCAACACGCAATAGATAACACTTATGTGACACTCAAATTTCTTAATATTTGGTTTGATATTTCTTATACACAATTATTTTGATTCAACTTTGAAAGATGGCTTTTTATACAATTTAATTGTTTTACTTAGCTCATCTAGACGCAATGATTAATTTTTTATTCACCATTATCTAATTAAATATTATATACTTATTGACATTATTAGTCAAAACCATTGCGATACTATCTGAAAGAGTTGATCCAATCTATATTATAATATTATGAAGGGTCCGGTCCACAACAATACTGTTGAATATCAAAAAATATTTTATTTTTAATTATGTTTTCCAGTTTATAGACCAACTTCTTATATTTCTTGCCAATATCGCTCACAGTCTCGAGAAAAATTACTTTTTCTAAAATTGAGCCACGGCCATAACGCTGAATTTTACTTGACTATATAGCAATAATTGTTTTTAGAATTGTTTTAAACTATTGGATATATCTCGAGATCAGTTTAATTTGAAAATCACCAGTCTTGCAGTGGACCTTTCACATTTCAACATGCAATAATGATCACTTAATTTGGATTAAACATTATTTATTGAGAGTGACATAAGAATTTAATGTATGATACAAATAAATTAAAGATTTGTTTGTACACTTGGGCCTCGTATAACAAAGTTTGATACAACACTGTTTTGATATAACACGGTTGATGAATTGTGACATATTTTTCTACAACACGTATACAAATAAATATGTTTTCTTACATTATATACACAGTGAACTAATACCTCATCATGATTACATACTTATTCTCTATGTCTGTTTTAGCTGTTTGTGACATGTGAATTTTTGTAATTATCAAATAATTATTAGTACAGTACATAGGAATTAGTATATAGGGTAGGGGCCCGCTCCCATTTTTCTATGGGTTCCCATTGACTTCTGGCAACCAATATTTTTATAGCCAGTCCGCCACAGCGTAGGTTGAATTCTCCAATTAATATATTTGATGCTTTTAATAATAGTGGTGTAACTCCAGGCTTATTAGTTTATCCCTAACACAAATATGTTAACGTGTAATATTGGTTCATTTAATATAAACCACTTAATCCTCATAAAAAAGTCTTTTGTTTTGACACTTCAAGCCATTAACCATAATCTATAATCCATTTTAACAATTAACTATAACTCGCAATGAATTAAGTACTAGCAATATCAGATTAAAATTTCACATTCATGGTTCTTTTTAATGTGTTTTTTTGTAACCGTGCTTACCGCCAATGTTGAGAGTAATATATAGACTCTTATAAAGCTTATCTCAACACAGGTAGTTATTGTTGCTTAGTCACTATACCTCTCTTCTCCTGAGAAAGTAAGAATAGATTAATTGAGCTAGTACTGGACTAGTGATTAACAAATCGCCCTTGCTTTGCGCCGTTTTATAGGATCAGATGGATGGGAGGTAATCAAGACATCACAGACCTTTGATCAGAAATCCATAAATCGATTGAAGAATCAATATTTTTTTATCGGTATGTAATGGACAAAATAATGTTCCTTTACGTTTTTAATCATCATATACTATTTTGAACGCTTAGCATTCTACATAACCTCAGTTATATCAAAATATCAAACACTGGAGTTACACAATGATTATTCTTAGATACACATTTGTTTCATGACCTGAAAGTTTGCCTATGATGATGTCAATTCTTTATTTAAAAATTAACATTATATCTAGAGTGAGTAATTGTCAAAAATATTATAAGCTGAATAGTAAATAAATACGATAGGCATTATTAAATGCTTCAGAAATAAGTCATGGTAAGGTGTAGTAAGTCATCCTAAAAGTCTGTCAGTTTTGTGAAGACGTAAAGTCTCGACGATAAAGACGTAAAATAATAGTTTATCCCAATCAAGAAAGTTGTGAGTCGCATGGGGACCATGACAGGTTAAGTATTATGTCATTATTTCACACTTGACACTAGCACCCTCGCCAAACAAACCACTTATAATAGTCGATCTGCAGTTGATTAATTAGCTTTCCATTTAAGCTTTTATAATGATAATGCTCGTTTGAATTATCAGTGTTTATTAATTGATAGTAGATGATCGGATAGCAGTTTATTCATTAAAAATTCACTTTATGCATTATCAAATATGAAATAAGCTCATAATGTCACAATTTGTTTTAGATTGCTCTTGAAAGACAGTAGTACAATGGTCACAACTGATATTTTCCTAATATCATAATATGTTCTGCTTTTTTAATAACTTTCCACAATCTAAACATAACTATATGATGACTTCTAAGGAGTTCAAGTTTACACAAATGTAAATATTACGCATTTTATTAATAGTTATAATTTATTATGTTTTCAATATCCATTTTATTTTGACATCAAATGTAAATGTAGCATTTTCTATAACAACAATGAATCGATAATGTATCCTTGTATACAACAATCTATAACATTTTATTTATTTTATATGGAACGAGTCTATATTATTTTACAATATTCAGTTAGGTATATGTATTATATATTAAATTATATTTGACGGAAAGTGTACAATGTTATAATAAAAAACATGTCGGTAATGTTTTCTTATATGTAGTCAAGTTATATTATACAACACATAAATAATATAATACTAGAGAAATTTTCAATTCGCAATCCAAAGAAAAATTTTGTTGCATTGCAACTTTTCAGTTGTTGATTAAAAAATCTTAATATTGATATATTTTTGACATTAACCATACTTTTTATTGTTTTATGATAATAATCTTATTTGTCACATAATAAACAATAAAAGAAAGTACTATTAACATATTAAGTTTTACTAGGTAAGACTCCGACTGAAACACTGAATTCATTTACTTTTATATCAACTGTTATAATGGTAAAAAGGTGTAACCAACATGTTAGCAAACTAAAATAATTTTCCCACATTTGCGACATTATATATTCTTAGCACTTTTTTCCTTGTCGTAAAATGTTATCTGAATGATTAATAATTTTATCTATGTATGACATTTTTCCTGGTCACAAATTTCATGTCATCTTTTTTTAAAGATTAAAAATTAAATGAAGATAGTAATTCGGTATTTGCAGTTTACATCTTTTTGACACCAAGTGTATTTATTGTGATACATTGTTAATAGATTGTGATTTTCATAAAAATGCAAATTTTTTGAAAATAATTAAGGTTACTCTCTTTAGCCTTTCGATATATTATATTGAATATTAGGGGTCCAATTTTTGATTCGGATATTGAAATTGCATGCCAGAATCATCAATTGCGTCCGATAACTACATATTTTTAGTAATAAGTAGCTACTACTTTTTTTATCTGAGTTTGGAATCAGCTTTCCAGGAAGCACACACGTAGTAAAATATTATGTAATATACGGTATCGCCTTCATAAAAGAATGTTGTACTTTATCTGTGCTTCAGAAAGTCTGTCAGAACACATGTAATGTAATATTGATTAGGAAAACCTGCATGGCGAAAATTATTAATTTTGTCTATTGATATTCCATTCTTATCCATGTAGCTAAAAAGATAATCATATCAAATAAGCAGAAAGAGACTTCATAGCTGATAGACATAGTCAAATTCCGACACATGAATTAATTCAAAAATTGGGCCCCAGGTAGTTTTCAAAACATGATGAAATTTGAACAAATTGATAATTCTGCGACAATTTTTGTGTTTCAAAATAAATAATTGATGTGGTATATTGTTAAATTAAAAAACTTTGTAATAATGATTGTCATAATTTTATAATGTTATATAGATGGTTTTTGTTGACAAAAGCTCATATTGATGATTGAAATATATACAGAAATGGAGTTAAGATAAATGAACATTTTCAAAAAAATGACAGTTGGTTGAATAAATTGTAAACTTTCCGTCATATATAAATGAGTGTGCATTTTATAATTAAACATGGAGAACTCTTCTGCTTTATATCACCATTATAATATAAAAATCTTAATACAAGCATTCATCAGATTGATAATGACGACATCTGCAGTTAGAAATTTAATGTTAGCATCTTTGTTTCAAGAAATAACTAAATAGCAAACAAATAAAATTTTTGACAATATTTATCAACAGATCACTTAAGAGGCCAAAAAGATTATCATTAATAAAACAAGACGATAAAAAAATTCGGTCAAAATTTGACGAATCAATTTTTTTAAAATTATACAACTGTATTCTGACTCTTTCGTTGCTATAAAAGTCAAGATGTGATTGAAGTTCGTTTATATTGCTTGATCATGTGCTGCAGATTAATCAGGAAAGACTGAACCTGGCATTGCTGTTATTAAAACCAATTTGATTTTGGCCTCGGGAAGGCTGGTTAAAAAAATTGGCGTGATCTAGAACAGCAGGGATTTTAGAAGGTGCCATATGACGAAGAAGAATAATAAAGGAATAAATATTTACGTATTTTTTTACGTGATATTCAAATTGAAAATAAAAGTAAATTTCTCATGTCATAATGGTGATAATAAAACAATTTTTTTTACTAATTATCATGATTTATAAATTCCAACTCAAACCACCGTATGCGCTAAATTACGAAACATTAAGCGTTTTGGTTTCTTCATCCGAAATGTACTACCGATTAACCATTCAGTTGATTTTTCACACCCTGTATAGCTAAATGAACACATAATTAAATTTTAAATAGCCAATACGATTACTTAACACATCGAAATCTATATATATATATTTTTCTACACTATGTCTATCATATTTATGAGAAATATTACATAGTATACTCATAAGTTGCGATACCGAACAATTATACTATATACTTATTTAAAAAAACATGCATATTATTATTGTTTCAAGTTGTGATAGCAGTTAGCAGATTATGACACATAAAATGCAATATAATCCAATTTTAGTCAAATATTAATTGCCGTTAAAAACAACAAATCAGTTGGATATGGAATATGAAAACCAAAACAATGAAAGTTGTTTTATCTTTAAGCTTCTTTATGCTAAATACATAGTGTTGGTTCGAACCATATAAGAGAGGACATAATTATTTCACTGTTCAATGTAATACAATGCTTTTTGATGTAATCAGCTTAATTTTTGTATTGTCTAAATGTCCTGATTAGGCCGCACTTTGTTGAGTGGGTGACAATTGCAATATAAATAAAAACTTACTGTATCATCAACCTGCGTTATTAAGTTTCTTTTGTTGAAATACATTTCGTGAATTCTTTCAGATGAAATAAGAAATGTTATTTGTATGTTAGCAAGTCTCTATGCTCTGCATGATCAGAATATTACTCCACACGTATTAAGCACCAATGTTATTAGGTTAGGTTAGGCCAGATACATGTCCAAAAAACATCTATCTGTGATAAATCTTTGTAGTCGTGTCGTTTAGCATTATTATCGTATAATACGAAAGTAGCATTATTTCAATTTCATAAACAAGGACTGATAAGAACTATTTGGAAAAGACATTTGAGAGCTTTGTCTTATATAAAATACAGTATAACTTTATGTTTGTCGTAATTTATGAGTATTCCTATACACATAGTGGTATTCTCCAATGAACAATAGGTGGCTATCATTCCCAAATGAATATTTTAATGGAACTAGAATAATATAATAAAGATAGGAAAGTAGATTTTTAGAAATTTTGAAAAAGAAGTGATAAAAATGTTAAAAATTTTAACCATGAAAGCTTCCACACGTAGAAATATGCATAAGTTTGAGAAACATTTATAAACTATTTTACAGATTTGTGTCAGAAATTAAATATTAATAAAACCTGCAACGTTATCCATTTTATAAACTTCAAATAAGCTCATTGATGTTTTATTAAATACAAACAAATATAGATATAAAACTTCATTTTTTGATTACTTAAACATTGTGACTAGTAACATAAATCAATATTGATATAATTATAACACATAATGTAATGATGATTTTACAAAGTTTACTGCCATCTATGTTCAGCAGTGGTAACTTTTTATCTTATGGATTAATTATATAGATGGTACATTGAACATAAACAAAGTGAGATGAAATATAAAATTTTATTAAATGAAATAAATATATTTTATGGATTTGATAGAAATTTTTTAATGGGATTCATTCGTATCAATATTTAGATTCATAAAGAAAATAACGATAGTGAATATTTACACTGTGTTAGTTTATTATTTAACTTAAGAAATTAATAATGATCTGATTATTTGGTGGACTTTATGAATATTAATAATAATATAAGTGTAGCTTTTAAAAAATATTTTGTAAGTATAATCTAAAAATAATTACACATTAGCATATTCAAATAGTACTCGCTAAAGTTATATTATTTTTACATACATACATTAAATATAAATATTATCCATATATTTAAATATGTCTTTTAAGACAACATTTCAGATCACACTGAAAAGTTTGTTGCTGTAATACGACAAAAAATCTTTTCGCATGATCTGTTGTTGAGTCAAAATCAGCCAAAACATATTGTGGTAACACGGGTTACCAATTTCCTAAATTCTCGTTTTTATCAAATAAACAGATCTCCAAACCAGCCATAGACATCTTTGATATCAATTAACTACTTACTCAACATGAATAAGATTTTGCTCATCAAATAAAATACATATCCTGGTACAGCTAAGATATTTACAATGTAAATACTTGTATTTTTTAGTTGCGTATTGATTTATTAGATGGCAGTATATCTCAGGTTTGAAAATCTGCTAGTTTTAATAAAGAATGGGTTATTTAAGAATATGTTTTGTGCGGGAAGATTTAAATTTTGACGATTGTTTGAGTTTTTTTGTGCTTATAACACGTTTATCGAATTATTATTAGGTGCTTGTCACCATAGTAACAAATGTTTGACAGTGTTAAAAGAAGTAAAAGAGTGTCAAATAGGTGTCAATTTGTAATTATATTCATATTTCATCTTTATTTCTTCAGCAAAGTAGTAACATAATCGTCATGCTACTTCGATCAATTTTTATTTCATAATAAATTCAATAATCCCTGTTAAATAGATTTTATTATTACAAGATGTTATTATTGAATAGAAAACAATAACAAAGCAATGTTGTTAATCCGATAAAAGCAAAGCAAACAAGACGATTAAATCATATAAAAATATTGATGGAATCTTACTTAAATTCTGATATGAGAGATGTCACCGTAAAGAAAAAGTATAGGTAATATTCTTCCAATTGCCATTATACAGTGACATCTAGTAATAATTATGATAAGTTAATAATAATCTTCAATCGTATATTTATTCCCTTATACATTTGCAAACAATATTACCGGACCAGGGGGAACGAGTCATATAAGTAAAGACAAGATATTTATGATATCTATGCCCTGCAAAAACAATTGGAATTTTCAACTCAAAAGGCGTTAGGCCTATTTCCTCTTAGCATCCGCCTCATGCCGGCTATGAATGTCACCATATACAATGCATAATGCGCAAACCAGCTGACTCACGGTGAGAAAATTTTTCAGGATATAAAAAAATTAATAATTTAACCATTGAGTGCAATTTCTCCATTCCGTAAGTGTGTTTTAGGATTGTTGATTTCCACGTGAAATCATTAATGTTCTAATTATTGCAGTTAGCCGGTTTGCAGATTATGTAGTTTATGTATTACATTTATTTTGAAAGTATTTTTTCATTATGTATTAACGTCTTGATCGCTTTGTTTTACAATGTAAACTTGTGAATATGCATTTTTTTGAATAAATTTTATCGTTTTTGTAAATTATGTTTTACATGTTTCAGTACATAAAAATTAAACGTCAATTTGTCACAACGAGAAAATAACATAATTTTTATCAATGGGCATTGTTTTTTTTTACATGTGGTGGAGTATATCAAATACTCTGGTCTTTTTTGTTGATTCAACCAGTCAAAGAACCATCACTTTCAAAAATAAAACAAATTGAAAATAAAGATTAACATTGGTGGAGTAATATTAATATTCAGTTAAATCATATCTCTATAGAAAGAAAAAAATATTTTATAGTATGTTTGTCATAAAAGGACCTTTATATTAAAACACTCATGACAGGTATAATTTAAAGCTATTTTTAAAAATGTTAGACAGTACCAGCCATATGACAGACCTGTATCAAAATAACTAATAATGACATATATATATTTTTTATAGTGATAACATCATTGGGCTACATTTATATCCCAAGTGTCAACCTATTGAAAAAAATTTACTGTAAAATGTTGATTAGTAGAATACTCATGTCATATCAATGGGTGGGGTGAATAAACACATAAGTCAAGAAATTCAGTTTTTCGTTTTATTACTGATTATATAAGTCAATGTGTTTCTGCAGATGTGTGTAATCAGATAAGTCAAATGCACTTTTGAAATTGTTATAATACAAATAAAAACAGCCACATTAGTTATTTATCCCTGAAATACAGAGTAAAAAATTATATGTATAAGTCTGACGTAGGTATCTATCTGATTAAACCGATCAAAACAATAAAGAAAACAATAACTTTCTTTAAAAAATTGAATGATCACTAAAACTTTAAAGGAAATAGTAGTTATTTTGGTTATTTTCGTACTGTCATACATATATTATATTTTTTCATTAGAATAAATCTATATCAATTATTTATTCGATGCAAAGCCGTTATAGTTTCAGTTACCAAGTTAAGTAAAAAGGAACCACCTGCCAACAATTAAATGGATAAAATAAACTAATGTCTTGTAATAAGGAGCTATTTGTTACTTATATGACAAAATAACCATAACCAATATATGTGGTTAAATACAATGGTGAGGATATTATATACATAAATACTATATTCATGACATTAAATATCAAAAACGCCAGATGGTTCCTTGTTGCTTTAATTAGAGATTTTTTGAAAAAATTATTTTCCTAATAAAAATGTCTTTGGTTAAGTACAAAAATAATTATATTTTAAGTGTGAGGGTAATCTTTGAATCATTTTAACAAATAAGTCAGAAAAATCTATGAAAATATACCATTTTAATATTGTTTTTAAAACAGTCAATTATTTATCAAAAATATTTGTAACAAAAAATAA
Source organism: Himalopsyche phryganea (assembly GCA_022494535.1). Classification (NCBI taxonomy): domain Eukaryota; kingdom Metazoa; phylum Arthropoda; class Insecta; order Trichoptera; family Rhyacophilidae; genus Himalopsyche; species Himalopsyche phryganea. Next base: position 1,431,487 of record JAGVSL010000021.1, read on the forward strand.
TAACAACGTCCTATCAGCTGAAAATAGTCATTTGGACTGGACATATTTTTTTATTATGAACCAACGTATGTGTAACATTTACGATATCTATTGTCTTGAAAAATGCACGTGTAGTTTTTTATGCATACATTTTTGAACGTGAGTTGTAGAGAGGCGAAACTCAACCATAGTAAATAAAAGTTTAACATTTTATGATCTTTTAGACATAAAAACCATGGAAAATATAAAATGTGTTGGTAGTTAGGAAGTGATTTTTTACAACCATTTTAATATTTCAACCAGTAGGTAAGGTAAAGGTTTAATTAGAATATAATTTTATTTAAAAATGCCATATATTATGTATGAGAATTAATATTAATTTTAAAATGTGCTAGTAATATTTTCTTGGTTCAACAATATTATTTTATATATGGCAATTCACATTTTTTCACAAAAGCTCAATTTGAAACACCTATAGCTAGAAAAATGTTTTTGAAAAATTTTCATAAAACCAGTAGGCCTGTGATTAGGATTCTTCAAAAGGACGTTTTTGTTTTTTTAGTCTCATCATTTTGAAGATCTTTGAAAACTAATAAAAGATCAAAAAAAAATCTTTTCTGCAGTCATCACAATAGCATCATAAAATAATTATTACGACATACATTCATCTGGTCAGTATTTTTCTGAATTTTTGGAACCGTAAAACTGCGTGAATAGGAACGTTTTCAGATTAAAAAAATATTTTAAGCCCTATGGGAGATTACTGAAAAGCTAAATTTGCTAAGGTTCCAACTCAGCAGTATGGTTTGATGAATGAAAACACTCATTATTATCGATATTTTCTGAAAATGACAGTCTATTCATATTGACCAGTGAAACGAGGTCAATAGAAATAGTAAGGGGGTGAATAAGAACACTGATCAGACATGCAAAACATGCGAAGAGCAACAAACTTTTTCACGCCTGATGAATAACAAATGGTCAACATTCTTGTCCTGCCAGGGTTTCCTATGTAAGTTATCTGTTGAATAACATATATATTATTTTTTTTGTAGGGACATCATTCTGATTCATCAAGTTTTTTTAGCACAAATTTTTTCAGTTCGATCAATTAGTGGCATAATTTCAAAAGTTATTAAAACTTCTGTGATTAAAATATATTATTTATGTCATCATATGGAATACTAGCATCTTCCAAAAAGATACAAACCATTTATTTCCAAAAATACTGACCAAGTTTTGAAAAGTAATTATTTTCCATTCACATCAATAATGAATTATGTCATAAACCATATTATAGTTTTGAGATGCTATTTTTTGTTAGAATACAATTTAAATAGTCAGTTATTCTTTTTAGACAGATCATATGAACAATTGAAGAGATGTGTTGAAGTGGGAACTAATGGACAAAAATGTTTAGAGTATGTATAAAAACATTTACACTGTCCATCTTGAAACACTGCCATCTGCAGACATTGGATTTAACATATTTAAAGTGACATTTTAAAAAAAGAATTAGAAATTCCTTCTTCCCATTTTCTTAGGGCTCAGCTCGTCAATTATCAATAAATTAGTACTTTATAATATGTAATATAAAACGACCATGCTTGAATAACATGTTAACTACAATTTTGATAAAAATGAGATGGGTGGCATAATTAAAAAAGTACGTTCCATTTACTCCATAGATTGAATTTATAATTAAAATTAATTTATATGAATTACTAAGATGGGATCATGCAATATATAAGTAAATTGACAAAGCAGTATATCGATTAAGTGCCATCAAAATTAGAGAGAATATTTTATTGTAGTTAACATGCTATTGCCTGGAGCGCTTTATTTAATAATGTATATTTTTTATATGTGAAATTGTCTACTCCATTTTCGTGCAAAAAAATGCAGCTAAAGCAAACCTTTTTTTCCTGTACTTCAAAAAGTTTTATCTACGTTTTTAAAGAATATAAAAATAAGTGACTATGAAGTATTAGGACATTATAATGTTTATTAACTTTAAATAAGTTCTTTGCGGCAATCGTCTTCCTTATTCGTATAACGAACCTTATAGTAATGCAGTCAAATCAAGATGATAAAATAACATATTAAATGTAATTATACAAGTGAAAAAAAATACTTAAAAATAATTGTATCCAACATTAATTTATCTACAACGAATTAACACGGATGGCGTTTAATAAAATTAAATAAAGAGTTTATTAAAATTAACTTTAACGAATGCACTGTTTAACAGAAGTCTTCACTCGCCGAGATCACAATAAGTAATTAAAATTTATTTTAACTTTTAAAATGGCAATTTTAACTTATATCATATATTATATTCTTTGAATCAAACAATACAACAAACACTACATCCCAAAATAAATGCAAAGTGTAAGAATAATAACAAACTAATGAAAGAAAAATCAGAAAAATGATTAAGTTTTGTAATAAAAAGTATAAATTAAATTGATACTATTGCAGTATCTCGCCATCTCTTGACATTTTTTATATTACTGTAATTAAATTTTTAACTAGTTTAATATTATTACTGTTTAATAAGGCTGATTTTTCAGTTACGTTGACCGTCGGTACTGACGAAGTGCGTAGTTGATTGACGCTTTCTGTCAGCTCATAGTGCAATAAGTACCGGTGAGCTGGATCGTTGTTTTCGTAAAATATGTGACCAAAGCACTGTTGTAAACAAAGTAAATTGTAACTCAACTAATACGCGATGACTTTAGCAATGGCAAAAATGGTGACTGTCATTTTTTATTTATCTCACTTCTTGCACCATGCTGTAAGCTCAGATTTGTTTAAGTTTCGTGCTGATCGCCCTGAAGTACAGTCGGAATTAATGATACAAATTGCATTATCGGAGATGTTGCTTTTGGTTAAGTACACAATGTAGCCATACGTGCAAAGTAATAAGAAAAAATTTGAACTATTGGTTAAGTCGCACAAGAAGATACATTAAAACCACGTTTGATATAATGTTAGAAAATTTCAAAGTGTTTCATATTCAAACGAGTGTAAGTTTTAAGATTGTAAGAAATATTGTAAAGGCATGCTGCGTGTCAAATAATTACATAAGAGTGCGAGACGGCTACAGGGTAGGGCTGCCAGATTTATTGACATCCAAGCTGGGACATTTAATTTAAATTGAATCCCCCCCTCAATATGCCATCCGAAATTATATTTGATGATTTGCTTGCTGGGATATTTTTTTGCTTTTTTATTTTACACAGATTATTTAAATTTTACAAATGATTTAGTCGCTGACTTTCTGATCAAATAAATAATATTAAATTAAGAGATAAAAAGAAAACGTGAACTAAGGAAGGTACATATCTACAAATATTATTAAAAATGAGTACAGTTATTCCTGTCGTTTATTCCGTATTGTAGGCGTTTGTTGGAAGTAAAAGATAATTGTTACCACGTTTTAAAAGGGCCATTGATGTGTACGCTATTGCACAAGTTCTGTTTTATTTTGGCATTTTTTTGCAACTTCGTAACTCAGTATTTCTGAACAATGCGAGTTTATCTGAAACGCCGGAATGAGAGGCTCGAAACCGGGACACCTGGCAGCCCTACTACAGGGTCAAAGACACGGTTCAAATCGAGAGTATGGTAGATATACAAAATAATATGCCTTTTAACAGGTAAGTAAATCTTTCATTTAAGCATCTTTGTTTATTATAATTGGCCTGAGGCCTTTATCTATGGCGACAAACCATGTGTGACCTTTATCTATGGCGACAAACCATTTCAACTGTATTCATTGGAACTTTAACTCAACGTGATACTGCAATGCCCACTGGCAGTGGAGGTCAGTTTTATTAGGAAACGATACATTGTGATAGTAAACATCAATCACCACCGACGTTCGTAGTGACTAGAAAATCAGTCTAAGTTTCTAGTGCTTTATTCACATACAAGCAAATTTATAGAATGAATGGAAATATATTTATTTATCATTTTTCATAACGATGATATTTTCAATGATGTGACTTTTGAGCATTTTCAATAAATATACTTGATGATTGAGCATTAGTCACTAACTTGTTTAAAACTACTCGACTTGCTCACTTAGCAGATACGGACATAAAACAAAATAATTTAATAACTTTAATTTAAAAGGAATATTGGATAAAACATTCAAATTATTTATACACTTTGCATTTTCAGTAAAAATCTATCACCACATTCAGTCGAAATTTTGTGTTATTATAGACTTGATCCAGTGGCTCGGAACTGCTCGAGCACTTAGGGAGGGAGGAGATGACGTGACGGCAGTGCGATACTGACGTAAGATGACGTGACGGTGCCGCCGAGGAGTGGTCACTGGCGGCATCGATAGAGTGTGGTAGTAAAGGAGCTGGTGTCAAATTGCCAATTTTGTAAAACTGACACTCAGAGGCTGAAGTCCTCGAGACCCAGTGGCCTGCCGCAGAAGGAAGCAGAGGCCGCCCACCACAGATGCACTAGTTCTTGGAGGTGAGGATTGTTACAAACTCTGGAAAAGTGACAAAATGACCAGGGTTAATCACTTTTAAGCCGTCAATTCCGTATATTCCCAATTCAGTATATTATATTTATATAAATAAAACACAGTTATTAAATAATTGTGTTTTATCAAGTCGAGTTAAATATTCTAAAATAATTATAATGCATACATGCATATAATGTAAAAAGGATGAGTTGAATAAATGCTGCTGAATTGGTAAAATTCATGTTTAAAGATCATTTCATACAAATGCAAATCTTGATTTGGTTTTCCTGAAAAGTACCAATTTTAGACTTAACACCCTCTTCCTTTTGCACAGAAATTTATGCTAATTCTACAATTTTTTATCATGATCAGGACCAGTTTTAATCAGTTGATTGATCATGATAAAACATTGTGCTATATTTTTATAAATTAAACAATTACTTAATGTTAATGTAACCAGACAATTTCGACGATAAAGGTTACATGTACCATAAATAAAGGTGGGGTTCAAAAATTCAAAAGTAGTCCAGTGTGACATGGAGCGGTGCATGTTAGTCATAATATGTCAGGTCTAAAAATTCTCTTATAACTATTCAATCTTGAAATATTGAAATTGGGGTAAAGATTAAAAGTATGCTGTGAATTTGTTGATTTTGCATGTTCAGCCTGCTAGTTATATACATTGAAAATATCTTATTGTAAAGGTTAGGTTTTGTTAGTCACTGAAAAATAGTCTTTATACTTCATTCTGATAAGGGAGATTGATACATAGTCTTCGCGAAAATAAAAGCTATGTAGAAATTCCTTATAGGGAGTATGTAGGCTCGATGTTGATAGAAGATAGACAGTATGGTAATACGAAAAAATGGCTTAGTGATTCAATTGAAGATTAGGCAGAAAGTTTGTTCAACCATTCGACGATGTGAAAGATACTAACCGTCATAGTTCACCATGCCATCACCATCCAGATCAGCTTCACGGATCATATCGTCGACCTCTTCCTCGCTGAGTCTCTCGCCCAAGTTTGTCATCACATGTCGCAGCTCAACCGATGAGATCAGACCGTCATTGTTCTTATCGAAGACTCTGAAACATCAAAAAGGAAAAAACATTTTCACAATGAACATACTTGTGTCTATAGATGATGTATATTTGATGAAATTGTTCGTAGGGTAAAACTAGGCTGGAGTGCTTTTGGCCGTCTGAATAATGTCTTCAAAAGTGACCTTCCATTATGCCTAAAGGGCAAAGTGTTCAAGCAGTGTGTGCTTCCCGTAATCACATATGCGTGTGAAACATGGACCCTAAGTAAAAGAGATTCAGAAACTTAGAATAGCACAACATGGTATGGAGAGGTGTATGCTGTGCATATCGCGGAAGGGCAAAAAGAGGAATGAGTGGATAAGGAAGCAGACAAACGTTTGCGATGTGATAGAGTTCACAAAAATCTCAAATGAAGATGGCCAGGACACATAGCTTGAAGAAGAGACAATCGTTGGACAAATTTAGTCATCCAGTGGTATCTAAGAGGTACAAAACGTCCGCAAGGTAGACCTAGAGGCCGCTGGATTGACTATGAATAATATTAAAAGCCAATGAAAGCATTGTGGAACATTTATATGGCTCCAAAAATAGTGCGGATACTGTCGTCATATTAGCGAATAAAGAAATATTCATTAAATATTAGTATTACATAAAAAGGAATAAGACTATAAAGGAAATGTTGTCAAAATGAAGATTGCAGAAAAGAAGTAATGTTTTCCATATATCTATCTATTCAGAACAGATCGCTCACTTTCAACAGCTAAATGCTATAAATCTATACAATTATTTATTATCATAACTAAATATCTATAATGAGCATTTTTTTACAACAAGTACTAACTTCCCATTTTTTACTTTCAATTTACCTACCTGTACTAAGGATTAATAATAGGAAAACATTGTTTCTTTCTTTGGAAGCAGTTGGTCCATCATTTCACTTTTAAAACTTTCTCAAATATACATATTTACACAAATCCATTTTATTCAGATTGACGCAGTTGTCAATATAATATAAATTAATGAACGATTATATCGTCGGTATAGTGGCAGGTGGCGTTAAGTTAAAAAACCCTGTTTTGACATAATCGACTTTTAAAAAAATCATGAAATTTAAGTCTTGCTATTAACATACCTTAATCATCATTTATTAAAATAACCAGTATATGATATTCATTAATCCTTTACGAATTCGATTTAGTTATTAGCAATTCTTTTTTTATAGTAATGTTAATAATCGTTTTTTGGCCACAAATAACTGTGAACGAAATTGACTTAATTCATATTGATTTGGCTGAGCTTGTTTTTTCAGACGATATACCGTCCTAAAATTTACCGTACTGCATTCATAACTTAAAACAGCAACTTTTAGACTTTTCGTCTTTTTCTACTATGCCTACGATATAGATAAATATAAATTAGTAATCTTGGAGATTTTTTTAAAGGGAATCTCGTGGTAAACAATTAATTGTAATAATATTTTCTTTTAGAAGAATCTGATTTATTTATTGGAAACCTTTTCAAACCTGGATAATTCAGTTCTGATAATTTTCTGGCCAACATCCTTAAATGATTTTTACAATGTGGATAGTTTCTTGTATCCCAAACTTTTTTATTGTTTATTCTGCGCCACTACATCCCAACAAACTTCTGAATTAGTATTGTTTTTTTACTTTTTGTAACAAATGATTTACCGGAAAGCCTCTCTCAGTTCATCTTCCCCATCGGCTCCTTTCATCTTCTTAGACATCATCTGTAAGAATTCGTTGAATTCGATTGTTCCATTACCATCTTGGTCCACTTCGTTCACCATGTCGCGAAGTTCTGTTTCTGTAATTTATTTCAGACAATATAATTAAGATGTCAACATAAATTGTATCTACACAACTTTATTCTCAATGTAGAGTATTATTTATACTCATAAACATCAACTTAAAGAACTTTTTGCCTATCAGTCACTCAACTTTTATCTTTAGAGAATTTTGGTAAAGCATGATGATTGCAAGAAATAACTTTTAATTAACTAGTGACGCCCTTTACAGCATTTTGATGAAATCACATACAATACCTTTGGATACCGCAGGATTCACCACTCGCTTAAAATACCAAAACAAAACATCCAACAGAATCTATCACCACATCAGATAAATCAGTAACAGAAGTAATTTTTCCATTTAATATGGATGAATTCAGTGAGGTGGAGTGAGGAGTCATCCAATACATAGATAATTGAAGAAAATTCTTTGAAATTATATTAGACGGGTTTCTACTGCGAATAAATTGTTCAGTTACAAACCATTTTTATGCTATCTAATTATGAGTAATATATTCGTCGGGTCCGTGGTGCAGTGGTGAACATCTTTGACTTCTAAGGTTTTCAAGGGGTGAAACCCAGTATGAATACTAAATTTTCATAAATTGATTTTTCAATCGATTTATGGATTTCTGTTCGAAGACATGAATGTTTGCGATGTTCGTCCCATCCATCAGATCCTAAATTTTCGGAACTCTAAAGCAGTAGCCGCCAAAGGTTTTCATCTGGTCATCCAAAAATTCCCTATTTTTGTACAAAAATTATTCATATAGGAAATATTAAATTTGACTCTAATATGAATTAATTTGTCGTCCGGCCCCCCAAGTTTTTCAAAAATTCAATCCAGCCCTCTTCTCAAAAAGTATGATGACCACTTCTTAAAAGCTTGGAAACTGTAAACAGGTATCCCTTAATTCTAATTAGACTTAAAATGAACAATGTACGCCATGCTGTAGAATTTTTGCTTTTAAACATCGTAAAACTTCAGCGATACCTCATTTCCAAACGTAGTATTGCGTGATATGGGGATGTGTTATTGTTACCTGTAGGCCGCTGTCCCAAAGATCGCATGACCACCCCCAATTCAGCCATGGTGATGGTGCCATCTTCGTCTTTGTCAAACAACATGAAGGCTTCTTTGAATTCTGAAATCAACCATGGGGAATCCCATCAGATAATCACAATACTGTCGACTAATTGCTCATTAAGTCAACCTGTAATGATAAAACAGTAATACATTTAAACGAGGGATCCATTGCCTCTTTTATCATTGCATTCTAGCCATCAGAATACACGAGTTTGTCATAATTAAAAACAACAATTCTCCATAAATCACAAAGTTAAATGATAAAAAAATGTATTTCAAAGAGTAATAAAATTTATTTTAGAAGAAATCATAATTTGAGGGCTTTAGTATCAAAACTCGTAATCTCCAACATATGCAAAAAAATAATTATGAATGCAGCATTGTTCTTCGTGTTCACACCTACCATTTGAATTAAAAAATATCTTTCTAAGCTTGCAAACTCCCATCGAAAATGTCGTTCATTTTCAAAACTTATATTCTCCGATGCATTACAATTGTCTAAACTAATAATCTAAATTCCATCCAATGAGAGTGCAGCATTAACTGTCGTGGCCACCAGTGTTTGTTTACCTATCACGGTTTAGGCGTCTATTCCATAATTTCTATTTTAGTATAGAAAGGGTTTTTCTTGGTTTTGCGAAAAACATGCATTGACGGAGATTCTGGGTTATGATAATAGAGCCTTTACTTCAAATAGGTGTTTGCCATTGCCTTTGAATAAAAAAGTTGATCACACAAGCAACATGTTGACAACCCCTGATACAAACAAATTCTTTGGATAAAATTTACATATGATTAAAATGTTTTTTACTAAGACTAGCACCCCAAATTGCTTGCGTATGGAAAAAAATACTGAGTTTTAATTTTGTTGGATAAGAGACCCGAGAGCTTAAAATAAAATCACAATACGCTTATTTAATTGAAACACATTCAAATGAAGTAGGCGTCTACATACATACTGCTATGAATCTTGAGTGACCGATGTAGTAATTGTTTGCTCTGATCGAGCAGAAAAGCATAACTGTAGAGAAAGAGAATATCAATATGACTGTCTCCCTCAAATACTGTAGTATTTCATTTATTTAAAAATTTATTTATGTAAAATAAAAACAAATTCCACCTTTATTGTTATGTGAAAAAGTATAAATCATGCAAAAAAAAAATTTATGACATAATAAAATATGAAAAAAAAACCGCGACATCCGGTTTTGCTACCAGTACTTTATCATTTCATGATGTTAAAATTTTTAAATTGTTTTATCTTACTTCTTAGTAACATTAAAAAAATATATTTTAATGAATAGAAATCTATGGTAAGACCTCTGAAATTTATTAATATCTGCTCGTCGGGCTTGGCCAACTGTTTCTTCATTCTGATAGTAATCCCATATTTATATTTTTAAAATTTGTACAAAAAAATACCTGCGACTTGCTCCTCTGTGAGGCCATACTCCGACTGAAAAGAAAATAAAATTGCACGTTAGTAAAAATATACGTATTTATACAATTCAATATAAACAATGTGATAATTATTATTGAAACCAAAAGTTTCCGGTGATAGAAAAATTTATAAATTAAAATTTATTGTTCTGTGCGACTTTGTGGAAATTCATTTTGTTATATAAAATTAAAATTAATAACTTTGTCTGTCAAAGATTGTACCAAATATAAACAGTGGAATAACAAAGCTCAGTTCTGATGAGATGTTACTCCTAAATATTATTAATTCGTTATTAAACCAGGCCTGTGGCCGAGAGGTCTGCTTCGTTCTCTTCTGTTGCAGTCTCCACGGGATCGAACAATTTCATTTTCCAATTGAATTGATTTGTGTTAGAAGTCATGGATATATAATATGATGTCAAAAGTTCCCTTCCACCAGCCCCACCTAACCGATTCTCAGAGACTGGGAGTAACTAAAGTGATTAGCTATAAGCCTTGTCCAAGCCTCATCCTTATATCATTACTTTATTCGGAAAAGATAGGTTGAGAGACTGAATAATAATCAGTTCTCATAGAACTACTTCTGTTGAGGTGCTTTATAAGAGGCTCCACATTTGGAGTAAAAATGATTGAAAAAAACTGCAAGGCATCTATTAAATTCACAATTTTAAGCTGGCGAATTTTTCACTAATAAAATGAAAGAATTTAATAATTTAATTTTAATTTGTCTTATTAACGAGTAAATTATAATTAAAAAAGTATTTTTTTATCAAATTTATTGTGAACAAGTCAAGCAAAAATTAATAATAGGCATGCATATATCTGTACATAATATGTATTACATACTTCAAAAAATAGTCTTTTTTAATGTTTTGAAGTTTTTAATGCTGTGTAGAGAGTAATCAATAGAGACGATGTAAATTCTGCACAATATTTATAAAGGTTAATACCCTTGCAAAGCAATCAGCAAATTCAATAAATGACCCAAGCAGAATCTGCGGAAACTAATCAATATGCATACGTAATTATAAAGGTGAACGCCCGGGAAAAGCAGTCATCAATTCAAGTGATGACTAATGCAGAAAACAATACAGCCTGACGACGTATAGAAAGGATCTACATGCTGTCGTCGCACCCCAAGCTGATAACATCTCGTCACATAATCGTAACTTTAAACTACCATCCTATATCTAAAGTTAGATCTCTTTAATTAAACGGATTTGGAATCACATTCTTAATGTGGTGACCCCAACGTGATCCTAGATGGAATCAAATTATTTTCTTTAATTATACAAAATTAGGAACTCATTACCTAAAGCTATAATGAAATCGGATGTTGAATATATATGAATTAGTTAAATCTTAGGTACATGCAAATTTGCGATCTGTTTGTCAAATGTGTTAAATATATGATAACATGAATATAATTCATTAAGAAGCTATGGTTGAAACTATTGAATTTTTACAAATTGACATTGTAATAAACGCCGAAATGAATCTTTATAAACACATCAAAAGTAAAACAAATGAAAAACCATTACTTTATACTGATAATAAAAATTCTAGTCAGACATTGAATAAACTCACGAGATTTGTGTTGAGGTATTAAATATTTATACGCCAAAGAAAAAAAAGTGGAAAATCGCAAACAAATCTACATTGCTTTATTTTTTTTACACAAAACAAAACAAAAAACTACAGAATGTGTGGGTATCTTTTCTGATACTTGTTGTTATTCTATTATAGTACGAAAACCTAGCACTACAAAGAAATATATTTAAAAAAATTATGGAGTATTTCAAGATTAATGTTTTTACGTAGCATTTAATGTCGCACTCCTGCTTTCAGTTTTGTCATAGGTTGAGATTTGTTTTCATTAAAAAACACCATATTATAAAAAATAGACGTTACTATTTTTTAAACAACTTCATAATAATACAGTTAAGGTTCATTTGTGGTGACAAAAAATGCTTACGAAATTAACAATTTTATATAATATGTGTTTTTGTATAGAAAAACACTATACTTTTGGTACTACATCCAAGATTTTATAAAATGACTTGGACTTACACATTAAGAGAGATTGTATAATATATGGTACTACTATAAAACAGGCTAATTAGGTAATTTAGACGTTTGCTAGCTAATGTTGAAATTTGGTTGAAAGTTGAAAATATTACCGTGGATCACACCCCATGTAAATAACACTCAAAAATGTAGTCCATCAATTAATAATAATGATGAGAGTTGAAAATAGGTCAGTTTACCTAGAAATGGCAGCCAAAATGACATTTGAAAATTTCACGTCGCTACTGTACACCGTTTAGGAGGAGTTCTTGTGTCCGACAGATATACATACAGATTTATACATGTATTTTCATAGGGTAGATATTTGATTAATCATTATGCAACTCAACTCTGCCGTTTACCTTGTTTGAGCCTTACTTACTGGACACTGTTAGAGCCTGAACACTAATTAATCTGATAATGAAAACACATAATATGAATGTGACATATAGTATATTTAAATGTATCAACAGGAACATTATTTCATTGTTCAACCTTAATGCCTTTTTGATAATGAAATTTTTTTACCGAAAGACCATTTTAATTAATTGTCGGAACAATTTCCTCGGGTAATTTTCTTTGTAAATTGTTATTCCTTGGGAACTATGTACGACTAAATTTAATATCGTTTCAAATTAGATGCTTTGAGCGTCTCAGCTCTCTGAGGCCAGATATTATTTCAGAGAGCGAAAGTTCTGAAACAAGGCCTGGCAATTTGACAAGAATTCCCTCGACCGAAAAACCACATCCAACCAAACCGACAGAACGTGTTATTGTTTTCATTCTACAGCAGGGGAAATATCCTCAAAGGAACCATACACATACAGAATGTGCGTTGCGAGCAGACGAATGCCCAACCACGAGAAGTGAGGGCTCGATTTGAATGAGTAGCACGGGACAGCGCATTGCCCATGATTATTCTTTATGTTGTGTTGGAAGGACAAAAATATACCGACATAACGCATTAAGTCAGCTTTTAATGATTTTATAAATGCCAAAGTTTATCCAATTTAACGCTCTAAATACTAGTAGAACGAATAAGGTCATAGGATAAAATAACTTTGAAAAAAATACAGTATTAATTCATTTTAATATTTTTTTATTTTGGCAAAAAGCGTGTCATAAGTATTACTAGATATCGGTTGATTTAAGCAGCTACTAGGGGTTTCAAATATCCGATGAAAGAAAATATTCAAATATCGAATATTAAAAAATGATGTCTTATTATTATGCTGACAGAACTCATTACGTCAGTTTTTGATGGTTTTCTATTTTAAATGTCAAAATGTGTGAAATTTAACTCTTTACGTACTGGTATAATGTATGAAGTCATAGGATATAATGGCTTTGAAAAAAAAATAGTATTAAGTCGTACTATTTTTTATTATTACTCATCGATATCAAATCTTATGATTTGTATGTCAAAAAGATTTCTTTTTTTATGTGGAAAAAATCGTCTTAAAAAACAAACAATTGTACTAAGGAGAGAGAAAGTACCGGAAGTTGTTATCGGCTGGGGTGGCCAACTTGTTTCGTATTACAATCATTGTTTTATCTTTTAAATTGTGACGCACTAACGTTTTGAAATAAAATAAATAAACAAATGTATTTTAGAAGAGCAATAATCAATAACTATTAAAAGCTTGTAAAATGTACAGATTTTCTCTCAAAAGGCAAATATTTGCATATGGAAATCAGCAAAATTAAATAATTTCTCAGTTCTATATACATACATATTGACTGTGGAAAGGAAAAAGGATGTAAGCCAAACACAAAAAATATTGTGTATAGCCCAAACAAAACGTGTATTAAATTGTATACATTGTGATTATCGAAAAACAAATATTTTGAAAATACAGAGGAATAAGTTGCTTTGCCTTTTTACAGTCGGTATATTATATATTTATCTATAAATATAATGTATTAGTTTTTTCTGTGTGAGTTATACACAAAATTTTTATTGAAATATTGTATTGTAAAAAAGTAATACAAATAATAAGCCATCACTTTTTATGAGTCAGTTTAGATGAGTCAAAACTTTGATCACCCATATCTCAAAACTATCAATTTTTAGTTGTATCACTACAGAACTAACCCATCGATATGTGTATATAACTTTTAAATACTCCAACTAAAAATATCAAAGAATTCTCCATAACACATTTTACATCGGTGTTTAAGGATATTGTTTTCATTATAATACGGCAGCAATCAAATAGTTCTGAAACCGATATATTGTATCATTTTACTTTCAATCATTTTGAAAAAACAGCGATTAATAAATTAATAAAGGCTTCCATCATAGTCAAAAAACGATGGATAGATTATATATCAACCTGATAGTATTGTTTGAATATCGACCCCTGTTATGTAGCGGTAAGAGTTGTAAATTAGCGACCAAATGGGTATGGGTTAAAGCGGCAAAAAGGTTAATATCAAATTAAAATTTGTTCAATATAATATTTAAGATCGTTGTCATGGGTGTTTGTGACGTGCTTTCTTCCAAGTTGATCTCGAGTGGCGTTAAAGTTGATCCCATGCTTTTAAAAAAATATGTTTGTATTTATTATTCACTAGTGAGTACCCGGCATGCGTTACAATGCCACTCAAAGAAAGAAAGTGTTTGTGTTTTAATTCTGTTTATTGAAGTGCTTTTCGATAGACAATATTTTTTGTTCCATCTGGTGCGTACACGAATAAATCAGAAGGTTTTCCGAAATGTGACTGTTTGTATATATTTGATTCTTTTTTTAAATTTTTTTTTTTATAAATCGTCACGGGTGTGCGCACAACAACTCACCAAAGTTTAATTGAAATCGGATGAATGTAAACTAACGCATACAGGACAAAAAAACAAACATTCATTTTTATATATATAGATTGAAAGAAAACACCTTTTTTATCGTCAAAATATTTTTTTTTGAAAATTATCACTCACCTCTCGCGTAAATTGTAAACACGAATTTCCAAACCTTCACGAAGAAAATAACGAACAACACAATGTATTATAACGTAATATAACATTGTTATGGAAGCATACCTTTCCTTTATTCATCATATACATCACAAACTATTTCTTAATAGATTTAACCGAAATAGTCACGTTCGCATGTTTTGAACATCACATAATATGTAATATAATACTCATATTCACATATAACAATTAAAAGTTGGTTGCCCCATCTCCACCCGTTATGCGCATGCAGCCACTCTTTCCATAACTCAATAACAATCAAGAAATTACACATCATGCATGGCTACATGACACCGATCTTTTAACCGTGCACTATTGTATCAGTGTGGCTCTCAGACGTATAATATCTTACCTCGTAAATAATATTTGTCGCATTTGTATCATCTATATAAACGTTAGACACTGTTTACTGTCTCTCAGTTCGAGTCCATTCACATACATACTTATATTTTGTGTTATTTTTAAAATCTTTTTTAATTCACAATAGTGAGATATATATACCTGCAACCTTAAAAGTGATATAATTTCTTTTTTTATGTAGAATACAAGTAAAATATTGACTTAAAAATCAACGCCAAATTTTGTCGGTTTAAATAAAAATAAAACACAATTCGTTTTGTACCACATTTTTATAATGATCTAGACAGGTTTGATTCATTGCGAGCATTATCAACAGATCCCTTTCCACCAAGAACTGACAGTTAACACCTTAAAAGTGATTAAAAATGTTTACAATATTAAAATATGTAATATGCTAAGTTTAGTAAGTAACAACAATTAAAAAAAGGTTATTTCATTTGTTCATTCCGGTTAGTAACACATTTTACATTTCAAGCACTGAATATTGAATATAATTATCTTACACAAACTTGACGTATTTGAAGATCGCTGGTGAGTCTCCGTAATCTCCTGTATTCTTTTCCATATTTTGCTTCCATGGCTGCCATTTTTGGACCTTACTGGCCCAATAGGTTATTATTTTCCAATATATTTTTAAAACACTATTATTTATTTGAAATGATTTTTTTATTTAAATATTGTTGTGTTTAAAACGGACTTGAAATAAAATTTTTCGCTTATCTTAGAATTCTGTAATATAATTAATTTATTAATTAACGAAAGAGTTTTTAAGATAAAAATAATAAATTAAAAAAATATAAAATTTGAATTGTTGAGATTTTGTACATTTCCATGAATTTTGTCATAAACGACCCGGGTTTCGCCTTTCGGTATCTTCAGGCATTCGAGCACACGAATGAACTAGAACTGACCGGGTCGTTATTACGATATACATGGAAATGTACAAAATCTTAACAATTAAATTTTTATATTGAAATTCCATCAAGCACCCTCAGTCAATATCTTAAATTACAAAAGTTTGTTTACTTTTTTATTTGATTTATTTTTCAATTTACTAATTCTTTTATTTTGAACTGTGCATAATATATTATTCAAATATGGTATTCCCTTTTTAGAAAATATTTGAAATTATAAAATAAAATACTGTCACGGCAATAAAGAAAAAGACCTGACGACAGTCTGAAGGTCATGTCTTGTCTGAATTTGTAAGACGATCTGCAATTAACAGGAAACGATGTTGGCAGTGAGATATTTGATTTTTCAATTATAATTAATCAAGGTGATATTATGGATCAATTTTAAAATGTTATCTTTAATTAATTCATCCATTTTCCAAAACGTCATTCATAATAACTTCCTAGACGAGACTAAATGGGCCCTCAAGAAGTGAAATAAGCAAAGTGAAACAGTGAAACGTGTGTATTAAACATTTTAGTTAAATAATCGTCTTATATTAATTTACACGTTATTTAATTTAACTTCTAGCATAATAAAATAGTTCTGCAGCCTGTAATTACTTAGCTCACTTCACTTTTATGATACTCTATGAAATGTAGAATACCAAAGCGTATCTAATTCATCTATTAGTTCACTCCTCATTAGCCCAAACCAATACGTCGTCATAATATATACATTAAATCTTGTCATATACATTAAAATAAAGTGTATTTTCGCGTTATGTGTTTATAAGCTATATTATATCCAGCCCATTCTCATCGTTTAACATGAAAAACATATTAATTCGATGCCGCTATGGCAGAAAAAAACAAATGAATAGCGAACATATTTTTCAAATAAAATATTTGTGTTCTATTTGACCGAAGCGCCACTAGTGTTGACACATTTAAGAACTATAAATGAGTGACAGATGATTGATTTCGAAGTATTTATTAAGTTCCTAATAGTCTCTCATTCTATGTTTATATTCTTCTCATACATTTATCAAAATATTTCAACAAGCAACGTGGCTATTCCAATTGTTGTCATAAATGCATATCGTAGTTATTTATGCGTACATCTGTCATTAGACCGTGTGTCGATAGGTCATATTGTCATATATACTCCTGATTCTATTTTTACACGATCTTAAAATAACGCGGTGAAAGAATAGAGACGGAATTAACTTACTACACTGATTGTTTTGATTTAATACAGTTCAGAAGGAATTATTTTTTTTGTAATTAGTTTAATTGAAATCGGAAACATTTATTATTTTATTTATAATATCGACACGCCCTACTTTTCCCATCTTTTGCATTTTTGTCGTCTACGCACTCAATTATATTGGCAGGCATCAAAAAACATTGGGAAAAATATATAATTTACCGTTTTTTCGTTAACTATAAGCACGTTTTCACTTTTCAGCAAAATAAACTAGATTAAACATAATAGCACTGTCTCAATTTTGAATAAGATTGATGCAGCGGTTACTGTGCAACTGCGTTTTGAATCTTTGAGACGCTCGCCTGTAAAATGTCATGTTTACAGATACGGGATTATACATATGGAGTGTCAATATGTAAGGTCTAGAAATATTTGTTTTTGAAATTATTGATTATATTGCAATGAAATGTTTTACGTAATGAATTTATCCTTTTTCCCCAGTGGTTGATGGAACATACCTTCCAAACAAAATTAGAATTGTATGCTTATTTTTAGAGCATTAGAATAAAATGAAAAACTATTTTCGTAAGACTTTTTTCCCAAGCAATGCCTTCAGCTGACAGATTATTTTAGATAGTCAATAATAAGCTAGCGTACATAAGGGTAAGTGAAATTAAAACAAAGCCTGTACCCTTGGTACAAGAAGTATTGCAACATGGTCTGTACCCACTCTAGCCAGAAAATTAGCCAGGAAACTTCACGCTTCCCCCCGCCCGCTTCACGGACTCCACATATAGTTCAGTGGAAAGTAGAGATAGGATTTTATTTAAATATAAATTATGTCAATGCTTATATGTATATATATATACACTATTTTTTTTTCCATGTCCGCTCCCAATGTGGAGCATATGGTCTCCTAATGGAACTGCTTGTTAGTTGCTCAACCTCTCTTTTTTTTTCAAAGAGAGTAGGGATAGAAGGATAGGGCTATGAGAGAACTAGTGATTAGCTAATCGCTCTCGCTACGCCTCGTGAGGATGGGATGAGTGGGAGGGAGGGAGGACTCAGACTACGAACAGAAATACATAAATCGATTGAAAGATCAATCTATGAAAACCGTCCGCACCGGGAATCGAACCCGAGACGTCCGTAACCGTAGCCAGCGACGTTACCAACTGCGCCACGGACGCCGACTATTACCAGTATTTATTACGTGGCTTCGCAAGAAAAACAAGGCGTTAACATTAGGTCAGTTAGACGTTAGGGTTATTTTCGTGCTAGTTAATTTTGAAAGTTGAAAATATCACAGTCGATCGTACCTCACGTGCCACCCAAAAATATAGTCCGTGAATTAATAATAATGTTAAAATATCACAATCTAGAAGTGGCAGCCATGAATGCCATGTGCGAATTTTACGTTGGTACTGTACATAGTTTGCTAGAGGCTTATGTTTAGGGCATCCAATTCTGGACCTCTTTATGATTCCGGGATTGGTCATTAAATGTAATTACATGCTATAATTTTTGTTTTATTAGATTTTATTTGTGTTCATTAGTACTTCAATTGGAATGTATACTTTTAAAATTTAATATTTTTTTTATTTATTAGGTATCAGACAATTCAGAGTCAACACAAAAAAAAAGAAAAATAAGCATTAAAATAATAGTTTGTTGTATTATTAAGGTAAGTTTTACCGGGTGTTATCCAAAAAGAGGACAGATCCTTCAATTTAAATTAAAAATTATTGTGCTACTTCCATTTAAGTAGAGTTCCTCCTTTTCCCTCCATTTTGAATAGGTCAAAAACTGCCGTTTCAAAATATGAGAAGGATGGGAGACCGCACTACATATATATTGGGGTATTATAAAAAACTACGTAATGAACAAACCGAGTCACACGTTGTAGTTAATACGGAAGTATTTAATTTGAAATATAAATTATTGATTAGCATTTACAGTGAATCTTGATATCCCGGGATGACTGGATTGAACAATTGACCAGGATCCCGGGATCGGAAGCCCTACTTATGTTTATTTAACTTTTCATGAAAAAAAAACCGTTTCATCTATGTTGAGCATGAATTTTG
Source organism: Himalopsyche phryganea (assembly GCA_022494535.1). Classification (NCBI taxonomy): domain Eukaryota; kingdom Metazoa; phylum Arthropoda; class Insecta; order Trichoptera; family Rhyacophilidae; genus Himalopsyche; species Himalopsyche phryganea. The sequence goes on from JAGVSL010000021.1 coordinate 1,450,930, forward strand.
TAGTAAACATTTAAATGTATTACACACACAACTGATTTAGGCGTTTAGTTGGATGAATAACAACTAAGGTAAATGTAATGGTAGTAAGTGACCTTGTTTCAATAAAAGTGCCCAAAATAAGAAACGCAGACACGGGATTGCTCTAAATTGTAGAGTTTAAACAATTGAAATCACCTTTTGTCGTATTGAGGAACTCACATATCACTATATATGTCATTGCGGTGTCACTGTGGCTATTTGAAAACAACACCTTATGCAGTAAGTATTTTATTTTGAATTTATCAAGAAGCTTGTTAAGGATATCGGTGAATGTAAGGATATACTACTTAATCCAACCAAGACTGGTCTTACACGAAGTTCTGAGAAAAGTCTGATGAAGGGTTGTCATGAAACCGTCTGATTGGACCTGGTCAACTACTAGAACTTTCAATATTTTACATGGTCAACTACCGAAACATTAACATGTGTATTAAAAATTGAAGACAATTGTTTTTAACATACCCTTTACTAATTTGTGTCTTATTATATTAGTTAATACATTTGATTCATTATGAATACACTAGCTTTGTCATCAGTTGGTCTAATGTTAAACGCTAACTGTTATTTTTGTTGAATTTTTCTCTCAAGCGGTCAATTACAGGTACGTTTACCTTATATCTATAAAATAATGCAGATATATTATGCTTTGGCATATAATATATCTATGATACGAAATCCAAAAATAGAACTTTACGGGAGAGCAAACACTGTGAAGTTAATTTGTGCAAATAATTAGAATGTTAAAATTATGCTGGCTAATGTGTAAAAGGACAAGTTATACTTGTTAAACCAGGAAAATGTTTGTGCTGTTGATGTTTTATTACCAAAATTATTGGTACGAGGAATTATACTAACACGAACATTTATTTTAAAAGCTACATTTTATAAATTTTCTTAGCCACTCTAAACATTTCTAAACATTTATACGCACTTTACAAAACGATACTGAATAATCTTCACATTGAATACATGTAATGCGTATTGTTACGCAATCTGACATACTAATATGTCGATTTCAATAATTTGTTACAAATATGCCCACTTGGTACTAGTTAAATGGACAAATTATAAAATATTTTTATTTTACTATAGATCATAATATGCAACTTGATCGATTGATATTTCACATTTCGCGCGCAAACATAAACTTTGGCACAATCAGCTGGCAAAAATAACTTCAATAATTTCACTGCACTTATTCACAAACACCGACTAAACTGCGAACTCTCGTATGATTTGGTTATCTTTCGTCGTAAATATGCGCGTTATTTGCAAACTTGACCTTTTTGAATACTATCGATGTATCGGATTAGCGTTTTAATCTCTTGATCAGCCAGTGGTTTCGTGGCCAATAACACAGTTCTGGGATAGTCGCCAAAAATGTTTAACCTTCGTTTTAAAAAGCAGCGTAACGCTAAAATTATAATGAAAATTAATAAAAATATTTTGATATTTGCAGTAAAGATGTTTTCTGTTAAAATTATTTTTAGCGTATTGCCCGAGCTAAAAATATAACAGCGACTTCACGCAGTGCAATTTTTAAATCAAATTGGTAGGTATACACTGAAATATTATTTCAAATAAACAAATTTGACAATTGGCACCCGTAGTCTTTATTGAATACTGAAAGATTTCTCTATGGTTTATGCTTGATTTTCAATTAATCATTTTTAAAACAATTAAAATAGCTACCATACTAAACAAGTCATACGCGTTAGAGGCACGTCGGCTACACCATGTACATCGGTCATCCGCATGAGAAGCGTTAATGCAATATTATAATCTCAGATTATGCTATTTTTTCCAGCTTCGTAGTCGAGTGGTTGATGCTCTTGAGCATTCGTTATTCATCGTGGCTTGAAACCCTGAACCACTAACTTTTGTACGTCGATTTTTCGTCCGAAGGCAAACATGATTTTATACCTCTCCACCCGTATCCTTCTTGATCCTGAAAATAGAACGTGTAGAGAAAGAAAGAATGAGTAATTTTCCCACTACTGGAGCGCTTTCTTTCTTAATTTTCGACGAAGAGAGAGGGGAGCTTAAAACTATTTCGTAAAAACAATCTTTTTGGTCTCCTTTTTAAAAACGGTATACCTAGTATGAAATCAACACAGATTTGTTCATTTTTCAATCGACTGGTGCATTCAAATCAAAGGTATGTAATTGTCATATGTGAATAAATTTCCATTTCGATATAATCGAAAAAAATAACGTAAGCGATTTTCAAGCTATTTATTTTAATAAAATTAATTTATTTATGGTTTTACTGATCATATAATTTTTAACAATAGTTATTAATTTAGTAAAAAACAATAATATTTTTTGCAAATAGAACTTATTCAATATTGAATTATTTTCTTAGCTATCATCCGTATTACACTATTTTAAAGCAATAATCAGTTACAACGTAGCACGGATTGACGATAGAGAGTAACACATGAAAAATCGTTATCAAAACCGCGGTTTCCGTTTTATTAATTGCTTTAATGTCAAATTTGATAACGTTTTTTTTTCGTAGTGGCACAATGATATGGTTACACGTAAATATTGTCTCATCTAGATAAATTATTTTTCTATAAAAAGCGGTTCTTAGAATTTTCTTCAAAGTGACCACAAGTCGTCTTAAAATAATTGCGTAAGAACAGAACGCAGATAGTATTAAATTTTTTTACCATGTCCACTCCCAGTGTGGAGCATAAGGACTCCTTATGGAGGTATCTCAACAAAAATATTTCTACAAGAACTCCTTGTTACTTAGTTACTCAGACAGTAGAGACAGAACTATAAGGGTAGAACAGTTGTTTTGCCACGTTTTTAGGATCGGATGGGTGAGTGGGAATTCTAGACATCACAAAAATTCATGCCAACATACAGAAATCCATAAATCGATTGAAAAATCAATTAATGAGACTATCCGTACCGGGATTTGAACACGAGACATCCGGGAAGCCAAGAATTCAAGCGAAGTTGACCACTGCATTACGGTCACAAGTTTTGAGTTGTACACTTTAAATAGTAGATTTTCGCTATAAAATCGGCTAAATAAAATATGTATATCATAGTTTTTAATAATTATTTAGAATATTGAAACTGAATTATTGCTAAAAATCATTAATACAAAGAATGTTTTGATATTTTATGACCTTAATAACTATTCATTAAATGTATAATAGTTGTTAAATAGGTTTTTTTAATTGATCTACCATGAAATACAAAAACACCGTAGAAAGAGTTCAAACAGTGTTTTTTCAAACAATTTACTGGGTTTCAACATAGGAAAAAAGGCTTCACTACGACTTCGAATTGCGTTGATTGTTTCCACGTAAAATTACGTACTCGGTAATAATGCTATATGTTGTATCTGTCACCATCAACGTAGCGTTTTATTAATGTTCTTCCGCGCAAGACGTCGGGAAATTCAGAGATATCTGATTTGTCACTTTTGCTGACCGTATGACGCGTTAAGGTGCGTAAAGTAATTCATTCCCGAGATACCAAGTGAGTTTGGCCGGTTGCGAGTGAATTTCAGTTACAACAAACTAACATATATTTTTATTAATTTTATAAGCTACACAAAATTCACTTAGCAACGAAACGTAACACCCCTGCTCTAGAAAAAGTGACGTTTTCAAATTTGGTGTGTAGCCATCAACAAAATATGCCGCAAAGAAAAGAGGGTGAAGTTAGCCACTAAAAGGCTTTTTCAATACAATTATAATGACACAAGTATTAAAAAAATTTAGTGCGTATTCCAGAAAGTGTCATTTGTTCGTCTCGGGTCATCTGATATTAACTCCAAAACTGATAGAAGGCACATCTACTACATGAAAAAAACTATTGAACATCCAAATTATGCAGAATCAAACCCTCCAAAGGACTATAATACTATTGAACTGTTGCATTTTGATAAAGAGAAGTCGGAGCACATTTATGATAAAAATAATCTGCGAAACACGAAAATCATTGATGAAAACGTATTTTTTATGCCAAGTTATGCAGATAATACATTATGTCAGGGTTTCCCAAACTGAAATAGATGTTCCACGAAAACTTGGAATGGTTTTATAAGCTGCTCCAGTTGCAGCAAATTCCAACATGTTTTACTTCATATTGATATTATATACCCAACAAAATAAACAAGGCATTCTATTAAAATTGTAGGGTTTGCAAAGTGTTCCGTCGCAAGAAAAGTTTAGAAAGCCATACATTACGATATAGTATAAATTAAATATAATTAAAGATTTGCTTAAAATGTACCTCGAATTATTCATTTATAAAACTGTAACTAATTTTGTTGATAACTCAATTCCATGTCGAGCTTTTGTAGATTTCAGCAATACTTCAATCACTTGTCGTCTATATTTATAATGTTTTAATTCACCATGTTGATAAGTCAAGTTAGCCCCAATAGTATTGTCATATTTGCCCATGGGATTAGGGAGTTGGGTACTCTACAACAAAAATTGAAATTCCCTTATAGTTTCAGTTCAGACAATTTATTTTTTAAAGTACGGTTAAAAGCCACAGCTCTATCGCTTTTTGACAAGAACATGTATATCATACAATAATAATTTTGTCAGTTCAAATCAAAGGTGAGTGAAAAAATTAATAGTTGAATAATAATTAACTTCTGCCAATCATGTGTTTGAATATATAAATGTTCACTTTTTTATTTGGTCCTTGGGTAATTCCTGTGCGTCTGCAAGTAGGTCCAACAAATACAAAAAAAGGCTGGTGTTTCTGGATGGCGTGTTATTGAAAAAAACGTCAAAGAACAGAGTAGTTATGTTCAAAAGATACGTACGTACCTACAACTTCAATCGAATTTAGTTGTGATTGGTGGGATATGGCAGTGGTGACTGTCAATATTTAAAAAATCAATATTAAATCAGTCAATAAAAATTTAATAACAAACTGTTGAATACCAATATAATTACAGATGATAGAAAGTGTGTGTTTATATTATCGGGTTTTGTCCATATTGAAGAATAAGATTATATTGTACAATTGAGTTTTCATTGTGTGCTGTTCTTATAATATAATTGTTTATTGTAATACATTCGAAAGAGTAACGTGATGCACTATGTTTTTTGACTTGATTACATTTGACGGTACGGTGTAATTGTGATAATCATACTACTGACTAGCAACGTTCACAACAATAAAAAATATGAAATGATTTAATGTGTCGACTTATTTTCAGGTTTTATTTTTTAATTTTAAATAAAAAAATCATCACAAACGTGCCAAAAAATATTTTTAAATATTCAATGTAGCCGGAAATACTGAAAATTCTTGTCGTTAAATATTTGTTTCGGTTTTCTTTGTGCAACTTTTAATTTATTCGCAGCAAAATAAGATACGACTTTGACTGAATGCTGATAATGACGTGAGGTTAGCTTTCAAAAACGCCAGTCTACGAATTCTGAAGATGCAAGAAAAAGAACTTGCCTTAAAAGTTATTTGTACTACTATCAACTGATAATATGATCGTAATGAGCGAAACCGGTCCTGATCATTATAAACATGTGTAAGTACGATCAAATTGTGTTTTATTTTTATTAAAATAAAATGCCTTTCCACCAAGTATAGATAGTAAACACCTTAAAAGTGATTAAAAGTTTTAACTTTTTTCTGAAAAAATCTTTTTTGTCTTCATCTATAAAAAATCGTTTTATGGAAACGTGGCAAAGATTCTCAAAATTTTTCAAGCTTAATAATTTATTCTGATTAAAAAGTAATTACGCAGCAGTGGATTATCATGCTCAAAAGTGTATCATGCATTGTTCTCTACCAATTTATTTGCAGGTGACATTGGACGAATTTTCACACGCAGAGTGCACGCGTGCTCATCCTCCTTCCAGGAAGCTATTAAAAGGAGTTAGCGATAAAACACAGAGTTGTTACGAAAGCCGAAATGACTAAAGACTCGTGTCAGGTACTGTAATGCCATAATATAAAACAAACATTATAATGTCCTTTTCCAATTGTATTCGAATTTTTTGAGCATTTAAATAGTAATTATTTTTTAATACCACACTTAATGTAAGATATAATTTTCAAAATTAAATATTGCGCTTTTGTTGAAATGGACTTACTTAATGAAAAAATAGTAGGTCACTTGCCTTCCCCGAGCTATACAGTAAACAGCTAGTGTAATATTATATATGTAATAAATATAATAATGACCAAATGTCTTTGTCAATTTTTATCTCCAAGCAAGCCAGCCCCAACTATTACACATGAATAATATTTTTTATTGCCGCGTTGGTGGCCCGCATGTGTAAAAATATTGAGAAACACCGGTATAAGCAATTTCGAAGCCAAATTTTGAATGATAGATCCAGTGCCAGCTTGATATTGTTTATGTTCATTTGAAAATGTCTATTCGTTTATTTGAACAAATTGAAATAAAAATACAGTTTATTTTGTTTAAAAGAAATGCTATAATAAGTATGTTTGGTCAGTAACTATGGAAAGTAAGTATGGAAATGCATATAGCCATGTTAGGTTAGGCTTAATTAAAAAACTGATACTTAATTTGATAACTGAATGGTTTATATAAATTACCGACCGTTTATTTCATTAACTGACCAAAAATTTAAATAGTTACTGAACCAATAAATGCAGAAACGAAAACATTTTTAATTTTATATTCATTTGTATTTCGTTTATCTATGATAATATACACCAAATTCTTTTTTTGCAAGGATTTGAAATAACACGGTCCAAGAAAAAGATAAGATATTTTTTTACATTGTTTTTTTTTCACTTTAACACCGTTTTAAGCCAAAGAAAAGATCACATATTACACTACATTATGTGCACCCTGTGCAATTCAAAAAAACAACAGAAAAGAGCCACGTTTATTATCTAGTAGTGATACTGAGTGACCAAATAATTATGTTATATGATTTATACTTTAATAATATATACTATGAAAATTAACGTTTTTTTATTGCGTATTATTAGCTGGAAACTATCTAACATATATATATGAACATATTATCTTCTTTGCACGGTAGTCTTTGCAAGGTATCCCGAGTGCAAAAAGAGAAATTGGTGTATATTATTTTGTTCAATAGTAATGAAAAAAGCTGGTTATTTGGTATGTAAAAAGATTGTAATATGTTTGCTTTTTACAAGTGCAGTAACTGCGATAGAAAGACTGAAGTATTTTGGCGTTACGAGTGTTTGCAACAAAGATGTCGTCGTTAATTGTGTGTGGAGCTGGCCTCCTAACGCTACCAAAAATAGATTGTCACAAATAACGTTACGGATACGATGAAAGCGTGGAAATAATCAGATTATAATCTGATGCTAAATGCATGCTCTCACATGCTTTTCTCTTTGAGGGGTAAAATAATATAATTATGATCATGCACATTTTACTATAATTCTAGTTCAACTTAAAGTGTGTTTATTTTTTTATCTTATCGAGTTCTTTTCATTCAATTAACCTTCCCGTTTTCATGCTAAAAAAATATTCATGCAGTCACATTTCGTTACCGTGTGGGTTTTAGTGAAAAACCTGAAATACATGCAAACTATGCGAAATTATCGAAAAACGCAAGAATTAAAATTCTTCATAGCAGAACAAGCTCGAGACGTGTCTCGGTGCCTTTTGAAACAAAACGGTTGCATACAGTGCGTCATCCATCGCAGATTTTTATTATAACTCTACAAATTGTTAGTATACTATACTATAATTTTGTATTTTTCGATAGTAAAACTGACGAAATTTTCAAATTATGTTTAATTATATTTTATTGTTAGAGAGGTTGAGTGACTGAGTAACAAGCAATTTTCGTACACAAAACTTCTGTTTAGATAACTCTATTAAGAAGCCATATGCTTCATATTGGGATCGAACATGGTAAAAAAGTATTCAAATTGAAATGTCTTTACAAGAAAACACTTTCGACAAGGCTAGGGAAGACGGGTGGGGTGGGGTTATGAAATAGCTAGTTGTCAGCTAATCGCTTTTTACATTATGTCAGATTGTCAGAATTGGAATACGGTGTTGACTGTGTAGAGTGATGGTTATAACCTATTTGAAAGAAGGACCGGTTTATCCATTTTCTAATTTTTCACAGGCCGCAGACGGTAAAAGTGCTAATTGCTACTAATAAATTTTTATTTTGGGTAGCATAAAACGTCATTTTAGGCCGCCGTTTGTGCATCACTGGTGTAGAGAAATAGGTACAATCATGTTTACAAAATTAACGACATCAGACACCATAGGTAAGTATTGTAAAAATAATTTTATTTAAAGAAAATAATTTATAAAAGACATTAAATATGTGCATTGTGCTTAGAATGATACATATATTAAATCCAATTTTTATTTAGCGAGAGCAAAGTGATTTAAAATAGATATTTTTGTTGTTTTGTAGTATCAGCAAAATATTTGTCACGCTTTTGACGTGGTATGTACAAAAATAATCATTTGCTATAATCACTACATTTAAGTAATTTTAATTATATGACAAGATGTTTTCTAACTCAATATTTGCAACAGATTAAAGAATATCTACTAAAGCACTGTAATTTAATTTGAAAAAAATGAACTTAAAAATTACCTAAATCTATATTGGCTTACTCTTAATTATGTTTTGTTTTCATCAAACATTTGTACAAGTATATTATCTTTATAGGTGTACATGTCTCTTTTTTATGTGAGCAGTGAAGCAATTATATCGAAGTGATAATATTGTCGGCAATAAGCTGTCTCTGTTACTTCGGCATTATCGAAATGTCAACAAACAATCAGAGATTACTCTGCCAATGAAAATAAACATGCAAATCCTCTACTAGCGCCGCACATTGCCAACTGTCTGAAGCCGCATAATAAAGCAGTTGTCTGTTTTATCTTGTTTCAAGTTTCACGAATTGTTTTGAATAATTTTCACATTCTTTTTTTCCCAAATAATGTTGAAAAATAAAATAAGGAATGTGGGTTTACGAGACTTTTGCATAATGAATGAGAATCATAATGTATACTATAATAGTTCATTAATTTTCATTATCAATGTTATACTTAAATCCCGGATTTATGGTATCCACAAATTGATTGCTAAATATTTTAAAGTACCACATTTTTACATAATGATCAGGACTAAGGTATCCAATCCCGGGCCCTTTTTTACTGTCCCATGATTTCAGGATTCAGAATGTCGGGACTGGTTAATCAGTGTTATTTCATGTGTTAAATTGTACATTTAAAATCAATTGGAATTTATATATGATTGAATATTTTTCTGGGCCAAGACCATTCCAAGGAATGGTTATATTTTTTGATTTAAAATTAGACAGTCATTTACAAGAGAGGAAAATATTTACATATATTATTCAGTGAAATTAAAAAATGGTACGTCAAGGTGGAGTCTCAAAAGTCCGCTTCAGAGATACAAAAGAAAAAACAAATGAACAGTGAGATACATCTAAAATATAAGTGTTACAATATAAGGTGAAATAATATGCAACGGGTATGAATATTTCATACAAAAATAACAGAATTGACGTAATAAGTAAAGCCTGGTGGAGCAAAGTTCCTTTTGTGTTTGAATACAAATCGGTATTTTGCATATCCAATAAAAGTTGCTGGCGAAGTAACAAAATTCCTTCATACAAACATAATAATGTTGTTGTGTATCCTCTCAGAAGTATTTGTTTCTGTAACATAGTTCATGGTATGGTGATATACTTGCAATATTAAACGTACATCTGTTAACCATCCCATAAATTTATATGATTTGTGATTTAAATTACACATTAGACATTAGAAAATTAAAACCACAGTGTTCTACTTTTTTCACTCAGTTTCATACTCATTTATTGTAACCGTGTAAGAGCCAAAAAAAACCGTGTAAAAAGAAAATCGGGTTTACTTTCATACCAGAGCGGAGCAATTCAATGTGATGTACTCCAATCCTCTGTTTACAATATAAAATTTATCTTAATTTATGCATTTGTCTCTCAGATCTGTAATGCATTTAAATACGTGTTAAGTATCATGTCGTGAAATATGACTCTCATTTAATTGGAGCATTATTGTGATAATTTTAGTTGGATTATTTTTCCTTTTACCATGTCCACTCCCAATGTGAAGCATATGGGTTCCTAACAGAGATATCTCAACAAAAGTTTTTTCTACGAAAACTGCTTGTTCAGTTGCTCACGCTCTCTTTTTCGAAAAGAGTAGGGATAGAAGTATAGAGCTAGGACAGGACTAGTGGTTAGCATATCGCTCTCGCTACGCCCAGTTTTAAGAATTGGATGGGTGGGAGAGAATTTCGGACATCACAAGCAGCCATGCCTACGAACAGAAATCCATAAATCGATTGAAACATCAATTTATGAAACTTTGACTTGAGCCCGAGACATCCGCAGCCGTAGCTAATGACTTTGACGACTGCACCACGAATCCGACTGGTTAACTTAAATGGTTTGATATTTTCGAGTGTAAAATTGCAAGACAATGAAAACACGTATTCTTAACAAGAGGGCAGTACCGGAGATTATATAATTTATAGTGTAATATTCATTGGCGTAAAAACGATGTTAATCAAAATAATTGCTGCATCAAAAAAGTGTCAATAATAATTTTATAATTTCTAATTTACAAAAGTCTTATATAAAAACTTTTACCTTCTTTTTTAAACTCTTTTTGCGTTGCAACAAATTATATAAATATTTTTAGAGAATTTTAAAATGACCTTTGCAGTTAAAAGGTTATTATAAAATGTTTACAGCAGACGAATAAGAAATGTAATTAATCTCCATTTTTATTTTTATTAATGCTGAAAACTCGATAAAGTTTAAGCATACATTTTAAATATCTTATATCTTGTTTTAATTAATAATACACTTGATAGCTATTTCGGCTTGACGCCGTCGTCAGAACTATACTTAAATTTATTTTACCTTAGCTATATACACTGCTTAGAAGAGATATGCAATTATAATATGTCATATCAGATATTAAAACATCATAATGTGTATTTAAAATTCGATCATTTAAGGTACTAATTGTGTTTTAGAAAAAGAGCTTAAGTGGCATTATTAATTAGTCTTTAAAATAAATGCATTGAAATTCAATTGATTATGTGTAATCACAAGGGCTTCTTGTATTGGTCTAAGTAAGGGTGATGGATTAATGTTTGTTTGGTCATTAAGGAGATTATTGTCATGATTTTATCTATTAATTTCAAGTTTTTCTAAAAGATTAAACCTGTGGCTTTTATCACACAAATATAAGCATACTGGAGATGAATTAGCGGCTATGTTATGTGATTCTTCCAAGAGGTGGTTAGCAAATTGATAATCTGTTTTATTATTCTTTCATTTCGTCAAGATCATAAATAAAAATTTGTAGAACAAAATACTTAGTTATTTTATCCTACAATAATGGAGTTCTACAAAGTAAATGCTAATTCAATCAATACACTGTATTTAAATCGTAAAGAAAACAACTATTAATTTAAAAACCAACATACACCCAAGTAACGATATAGAAAACAACTGGGGAACCTGTGACCTTCTGACTTATTCCAATTCATTTATAAAATAAATAATCCAACATCATTAGATCCTCGATCTAAAGATTTGATCAGATTAAATCGTTACCACTCGACCACTGCGTTGGAAATTTAATTTAATTACAAAGCCGCATTTTAATGTGATTTTAAATAATAGTATAAACAAAATGTTTCTCTGAATTAAATCGATGCGTATTTTAATGAATGACTTTTTGGCATCCGGTTTTTTTAATATTTGGCATCATGTCAAAAGAGACCTCCTGGCATGGCAAATGAAATAATATTTCGCCGAGAAGATCTTGATAGCGCAGTAAACAAATGCTTTGTCAGTAAAAAAAAAGCATTTGGTTTATCTATACTCCCGATTTCGTAATATTTTATGTTGCCTTGCCCGTTTCCAATGGGTTGCATTACGATAGAGCATCTCAATAAAAGCTTTTGTACAAGAACTTGTCGATATTGACGATATTGGTATATAATACGTACCGGTATTTATATATTCCTTCAGTATTGCAATCCAAATTGGCCATAATAGTTATTATTTTTGAATAGATACCGGTATCGGTATTTGCAATAACAAATTACCGGTGTTGATATATTCGGCCGTTTTTTACAATGCATCACTGATGTCTTGTCTGACATCATAATTGGTCAAATCCATATTTAGCTTTTTTTCAACGTGTATGTGTGAAACTCTGGTATACTATCTATAGTAATAATTAAACAAAGTTGAACAAATCTAACATTATTCAATCAAAAACGCAAATAAAATTTTTTTCATGTCAAATCTAGTCAAATCTGAATCGACAAATCGCATTCACCAACAGTTTCACATGACCTAGGCTTATTTTATAATAATCAACGAGCGAGTTAATAGTCAGTTAATTCTTTATTAAAAATTAAATCAAATTAAAAATTGATAACTTAGTTATTCCACTTGGTTTATCACTAACGTGATGCGTTTCACCTTTTTAAGAAGCATCTTCCGACTAACCTATTAGTTAGTCTGAAGATGCTTCTCAAAGAGGCGAAACGCGTCACGTCAGTGATAAACCAAGTGGAATAACTAAGTTATCAATTTTTAATTTAATTTTATATTAAAAATGAACTTCCACAAAGTTACCGCCGAATCAATAGGAAATTAAATCATTTATATTACAAAAAGTACTTAATATTACTTCATTTTAAGTGTAAATAATAGTTACAATTTAATATTCTTACCAGATCAATGGTGACAGTAAGTTCATACTGCTGGTGCTTGTGTCCCTTCTTCTTCTTGCCTGCCGGTTGCTTGGCGACAGCCGCCGCCGCAGCTGCAGCAGCCGCTTTGGGCGGTGCAGTCTTCACCTGGCCTTTCTGAGCTGATGGCTTGACAGGAGTCTTCGGTGTTCCCTTTCCAGGAGTGCCTTTCTGAGCGCCCACTGCCGTTTTTTGACCTGTGGCGTTTTTCTGATTCACGTGCCCACCTCCATCAGCGGGCTTGTTGCGAGCCTGAAACGAATGATAAAGATTAATACCGTATTTTTCATGCATTCATGATTCCGCTAAATTTCGCAACCGATTGATTGGTGCAGCCACTTGGGATTCCAAATATTCGATGAAAGCAAATATTCAAATACCGAATATTAAAAACATATGCCGTGGGTTTACTGATATAACGCATTAAGTCAGTTTTTGATGATTTTCTGTTTTAAATGTCAAAAGGTGTGCAATTCAACGCTTTACGTAGTGCTATAACGCATAAAGTCATAGGATATAAAGACTTTGAAAAAAACAATATTAACACACTACATTATTTTTTTATTCTTTCGAAAAACATGATTTAGCTATAACTCATCGATACCAAATCTTATAATTTGAGTGCCAAAAAGAGTATTCTTTATAATGCACAAAAAATCTTTTTAAAAAAAACAAAAAATAATATGAGTTGACCCGAATCGAAAAGAGGCGAATGGCTGGTTATCGACGTCCTGGAAGGGCTGGGATCTCAAACAAACACCATTTCAAATTCAGTTCAACACTTATTTATTTTTAATCAAAGATGTAGCGGTTTAAAATACACAAAAATATTCTTAACACATAAAATTGAATCTACATTTACATTTACTAAACAACTGAATTTACTTTAAGTTAAAATGCAAGTGACACGACAAACGATTTTAAATTAAGTTCAATAAAGTCAAATAATTGTATGTATTTGAGAGAGAGAGTACTTTGAAAGAACAATGCCGTCTGTAAGTATACCTTTGATATTTTGGTATTCGTATATATTTTAATAATATAACTAATCAATGAATTTCATCAAATATGTTCATTGTTTCTTCATATATATCTGACAAATGTGTTTAATTTTAAAAATATAATGTCTTTCCATCAATAATTGACAGTTAACACGTAAAAAGTGAACAATAGCCTTATTTAAAAATTTCTATGTATCGTTAAGTAGGTATAAAATGAAAATCCAAAATTTAATAAGTATACATTTTCATTGACAAAATAGTATAACTGCAAGTACCAAATGAATAATAGTAATAAAAAAAAACAACCGAAGAATACCCTTCAGGCTGTGTTGTCTTATCTCTCCACTGACAGACGTTTTCGCGATAGTAATTCTGCGATAGATTTACACGGTATCTTGAGCACTGTGTACACGCTTCGCTGTCATATTTTAGTGCCTTCTTTATCTTGGCATGAAATATGTTTTGTCAGCATTTGATGCGGTGCCAAATAATGCGAGTATCTAATAGGGTTCTTCTCTGCCACACACGAACAGGATTGAAAATATTAAAGACAAGTTTTCTATACGCCGTAAGTCGTAACGTTTTTTGGGACACATTATCTAATTAACAATTTCAACATGAGTTTTTAGTTTAATTACATTTAAATTGAATATACGAAGTAGTAGGAAAGTGACACACCCTGGTTTTTGTTTTTAAGCTTAAGTCTTAAAAGGATCCAGAACCGCCCTCGAACAGCTTTAATGACAATAATTCTCGTTATCTAATTTCCCCACCAAACCGATTTATGGTCGTTAAAAAGAAATCGGTTGCCGACCGAAAAGAAATTAGAAAGCGGGCGTTTGTTAATTACCCTCTGCTTGGCAACGGTCAAAAGTCATCAACAAAAGGGAGGGGGCCTACAGTTTTTGAAGCTTTAATTTTAATTTGCAGACAGTATGTTTCGGAAGGCCTCAGCCGGCGGTTGCGTTGCCCAGGCGTCGGCCGCATCGGTGTCATTATAAATTGTTTTGAAATTGGATTTAATTTTAATTTAAAATCATTTGTTTGTGCTAATTTTGTTCAAATTTTAATGTAAATTCATGTGTTAAATGTAAATGTAGACTCAATTTTATATTGTACTGGTAAATTTTGTGTATTAAACCACTGCATATTCAATAAAAAGAGATACACCGTAATGAAGTGGTGTTTTGATTGAGATCCTATACATCCTGGATGGTGATAGCCAAGCATTCCACCCCTCTTCGACAGGGCATTCTCAAAAGATAGATTCTAGTGAAGTCCTGGGCAAACTGCGGCCTTTCGCTACTAAAAGTACTGTACCTTTTGACGCTTTTAAGAAATGAAGATTTATTTAGTGTACTCGTAAATATTGTTCAAATTATTTACCACCGCAAGGTTCTATAGGTTGAACTTGGTAGAACTGAAGAATGCTGGCACGTCATGGGAAAAATCTAAGCGATTGGCGAGTGACGTGACGTGTAAAACTCATTTGTAATTATCATTGCTTGTGTCTTACCCCCTTCTCACGTCCAGTAGAAGGAAACAGTCCCACCCTATCCTTCATTTTTAATTTAAGAGGTAGAATCATTATTTAGAAATAAATAATATATAGATATTCTGAAGATGTTTATTAGAAGCGAAGCGCGTTAAATTTAGCAGTACAGCCAGTGGAATATTATAATTAAATTAAATTTTCACAATGTTATCGGCGAATTCATCGAAAATAATAACAAAAATTATGTAAATGTTTTTTATAAATAGAATCTTTTCAATGCATAAAAAAAATTAACTCTGGTTCTATCGAAAACGAGACTTTATCCATAGAGATCATTGATCAATCCTGGTATAAAAAAATTGTGGAAGCCAAAATTCTAGGATCAGAAAAAGGGTCCGGTATTGGATGCGCTAGGTGTTATTCAGTTGTTCAACTTATTTTTTTATGGAGAAAGTAAAGATAAAATGATTGGGAAAAGAAAAGATTAGTAATAAATGAATCTCTCCCGCTATGTGGGAGATAGTGTAAATTAATATTCCAGTCATCCATGGCTTTGAATACGACATTAGAAATCAATTTATAAAATTGTTACTGTAGTCAAGTAATACGAAAGACCAAGAGCCTTGACCCCTCCGTTATATAAGACTGACATTCGTTTTTATTACACGTAAATGCTCTGCGAATGTATGGCAGGGGGTATTATTGATGTCAGATGTCAAATAAAGATTCCACGCGTCTGTTGAAATAGACACGTGCGGTCGTAAAAAGTGAATATACGGGAGAGAAAGGTAAACGTTAAAAACGCGATATTTTCTCATTACAGTGCGTGTATAAAGTAAATGTACCAAAAAAAACGAATCAATATCATTTGATAGACGATACGAATTAAATATTCTTATTATTGTATTAGTACAACAATGGCAAATCTATGGAAACCAAACACTTCTTGGTGACACACACGTAGGATTTGAAGACGGTGTTTTTTGTATATTTTGCCGTTCTTATAGCCTAGTGGTCTTAGTAGCTTTGCTAGTCTGACAGAGACGGTGGGCTACCTCCACCAGCGGCTACAATGTAAGTTATTTTACGAGAACTGACCGGATAGGATGTGAGCGGGAAGGAGAGAAAACATAACAGGCATCCCTGTCTTTGGACGCAAATCCATAAATCTGTCAACATTTCAAGATTCAAGACCATAACTCCATTTTCGAAAGCCCAAGAGCATCAAAATTCACCTACCTCAAATATCCTACTGAAACTAGAAGAGAGTTTGCAAAGTGGGCTCATATTTTCCTGTATAATTAAGTTTCTAGGAGGGATACAAATGATTATATTATTTTGCTTTCCGACATGAAGTTTTCACTTAGTACTGGCATGCTAAAAGATTAATAAGCCAAAGGCTTAGTGTACGGTAAACACAGGAAAAACTACTCGGCTACGGAAAGAACTGTTAACATATCGATGTTGGTTTGGCCAATTGCTGTAACCCTCAACATTGAAATTGTTCAGGAGAGAATAAAAACTGTTTTTATCGAAAACATTATACGGCGAGTTGCGTTATGAATCTTTGAAATGCACTCCTGTAAATTCTCATTTTTGCATATACGGGATAATACGTAGGAAGTGTCAATATAATAGTGGCTTACATCAAGTGAACGGGTCAGAATTTTTAAAATAAATGACGTTTCCTTTCCAAAAAGTGGTCAATTTATTTTTCTAATTTACATCATTTGGCCGAGACCTGCTGTCTTAATATGAGATTCAATTATCAACTTAAGGATTATATCATTTGGCCTTTTGGCCATCGATAGAAAACTGTTGTATATAGAAATAATGTTTACAAATGAAACGAATGTCAAAATTCTATTTATAAATCGACAACAATTAAACAAAATCACAGTGTGCGATTAAATAATATTGAGAATATTTTCGACCTTGTAAATTCAAAATGTCGATGAGTTACTGCAGCGCTGATGAAAAGTTTGCAATCGAGTGCACCGTCATCAATTATTTTCGATTGCATGTCTATTGTCTGTATTCGAACGCCCACTGGTAAAGTCACAGACAATGGGGTGTGCAATCTATATGAATCTATGGATATAACGCTTTTCATGTGTAATATATTGTAGTAGCTGGAAACAGATGGCGCTGTTCATACCAAACCCCGTATTATGTCACAGACGAAAAAGTATTAGGTAAGGTTATTTTATTAAAAGCATGGTAACACTTATACTGTTGTGAGTACTTTAGTAAATTTCAAAAATAGAATATCGTCAAGACAGTATGATGCAGAAAAAGCTATCACTATATTTTATGATTTCTATTGAATTAAATATGTGTGTTTTTATAACCCAAAGATATAATTGAATTATAACAAATAAATAAAAACACGATCATTTATCATTGAGTTGCAATGAAGGGCTTTGTTTATAGTTACAGATACATCAAGACAAAACACATATACATTTGTAGTGAGTACCCGGCATGGGTCGCAATGCCAATCAAAGAAAGAAAGGGTTTGTCTTTTAATTCTGTTTATTTGTTTGCGCATTATTTGAGCCAAAATTTCATAAAATTATCCGGTCTGAGCCCGTCTTAGGGCTGGCCTCAGCCCGTGTCTCAATATGACACTTGTTACCCGAACCCGACCCTAAACATAGATTTATTTTTCTCAGCCCGAAAAAGTCCAATAATTTTTAATATAACAATTTATTTATACTTTCAAACAATAAAATATTATGTTATTATTTCCATATTTCCAACAATATTCATAGTTCATGTGAAATAAATTATTTGAGTTATGAATACTGTTGCCTTAGGGCTGACTCATGACCCAAACATAAACAATACGAAACATACGAAATACTTTTAGATTTTAGAGTAAAGACTGTTTTTACCGAAAACATCATGTTGCGTTATGAATCTTTGAAATGCACTCCTGTAAATTATCATGTTTGCAGATACGGGATGATACGTAAAGAGTGTCAGTATAATAGCGGCTTACATCAAGTGGCCGGGTCAGAATTTTTAAATCTAAGACCAATTTAAAATGTTTCCCTTCCAAAAAGGAGTAAATTTACTCTTCCGATTCACATCAATTGGCCGAGACCTGAACATTAACTCATTTTCGTATTTTTGAGAGTTACAATTCATTTCCCAAAACACCGTCGATATAGTTACAGTGTATCATCATACATAATTATGTCATCGAATAATGTAATACCAGAAGTTAACACGTTTTGCAATGCTCAAAATATGACAAAATTCACGCTTCTTGTAGTTTTATTATTTACCAGAAATGATTTTAAAGCGTATATGTATGCCATAACACAGATAACTCTGTTTGAAATGCAATAAAATGGCAATAAAGGTACACCCACGCGACCATGTGCACTATACTTTGAACGAGCTGTTTAAAAAAACGATTTTATCTAGGGCTGTTGCACAACGACTATGAGAAATACTTGAGGAGCTTGGGATCAAGCATGCTCAATACCAGTTTTGAGAAAACAAGAGATATCGCTGTAGTAGTTAAGGATAAATAAAAAAAAACAGAATTGCATTTTCAGCGTCATTCAAATCCTCGTAGTTTCCATGCAATTAAATGTCAAAATATGAGTTTTTGTATAATAATTGACCAAAACCTAAATCAACCATTAGCGTGCTTGTATTTGTCGGCCATGACAGCTGTCACTCAGCCTACCCAAGTGATCTATTGAGCTGTCAATGTGTGCTTTAAGAGTTTTTTTATATTGTTTAAAATACTGTATATTTAGAGAACTCTTCAATGTCAAATGAATAAATAAAAAATAATATTTACGAATATATTTCCTTTGTTGAATGCTTGATGAGATTAAAACGTAGGTACGGATAAAAATAAAGATTATGCAGTTCAGAAAAAATGTTTCCCGTTCGACGAGTCGTGACAGAATCCCAGTTCGGAAGGTAAAACAGAATGAATCCGGTCCTTCCTTCTTTGTTAATATATTCTGTTGTTGACTGTCTGTGTCTTACTTTAGTCATCCTGACTTGTCTTTTCAGAGAGCTCATCTGTATAACAGCATACGCAGAATCATACGAGGATCGATCAAATAAAATACTATTTTCCAATTACTCGTCAATACCTCTCAATAATGCTGACGAAAATGACAAGCATACTGTTTCATAAATCTGCTGCGTCATGTATCGTTAAAAATATATCAAATAGAACAGTTACATGAATAGTTTGTGAAGAGGATATTTTTTTATACGAAAAGTGTGTATCTCTGTTAAGGAAAAAGTGAATTTGATCTTTTTTGATCCCAAGCTTCTCAATTAAGTATTCATACAACGGAGCTGTGTTCATAATAATACGAAATGTCATTTAATTATCGTACTCACGTTCCTAACCCAAATATTAACGCTGTAAAAATTATTGAGGCTTCGTCCTGCTACGTTGAGCAGTCAAGAGCTCGAATCCTTCAATATACAGTTTCATTCATTCATTTTGCAATGAATTTACAAACGTTTTAATGTCTGTGATGTTTCTTTTGCTTCCCAAACGCTGCTTCGAGTCAACGTATTCTATGCTAAAAATGGGCATATGTTAATAGGCAGCCCAACTTAAGCTATTTATTAGAATATTATTCTTAATATTTTGAAATTCCCTTTCCTTGAAAGATTGATTTGAAAATGAAGAGTTGCTCTATTCAAATTTATTTAAAGCAACCAGTACAACAATGCCAATCGAAATCATTGAAGAAATCAATGTACATCTTATGTCAGGTAAAATCCAATAAATAATTCATATTTAAATGCTGCATTAACAGAAGAATAATGGATTTTAATTGAAATTTGTTGCGGTTTGTACCATAATGAATGGTGGAATTAGACATTTTATGTATGTCGGTCAAGTATCCAAGTGTTTTTGAACTCCTAATCCCAACCCACTATCCTAGGGGTCTCCAAACTTTTTAGCCTAAGGGCCACACTCACGCCTCCTGCAAAGTCCCAAGGGCCAAGAACTAGCTAGCTCATCATACCAACATACTGTAGTTTTGAATTACGCGCAAATTTTCATGTTGGGACTAGCCGGCGAGTGAGATATCTATGGTGTAGGGCGCGGAGGTGGACTACGCTCCGTTCGCAATTTCGTTGTGGCGGAGATAGCCGATGCGCGTGATATGAGTTACGGATTGTTACGACTACTTACGACCACGAGCCGGGTTGGTGGTGCTAGCCCACGGGCCGTAGCTTGGAGGTCCCTGATCTATCGGATTCGAAAAACGGGATGTAAGAGAGCGAATAGCTTACAATAAGTTTGTTCCTAATACCAAGCTACTTTCTTTACTGTAATAAAAGATACATTGAGCGATTGATTTACAGCATATTCTCTTAATAACAAATTCTTTAGATATGCATTACCATATGCTCAGCTTAGGAGAGTGTACAATGAAATAAAAAAAATATATTCATTGGAGCTTAAAATGATAATTTTTCGACAAAAATTATTCTCGTTCGTATTGTCTGTTTTTCGAGGGTTGTTTCATTTAGAATTTAATTGTCTTCATTTCTTCTTTGCACCCTTTTCGGAATTGATAAAATAATCAATTTATTTAATTTCTTTCCAGCATACGATTTGAGAGGTCGTTTCAGAAAAAGCAATTGTTAAAATACACTGAATTCTGGAATTATTATTTATTTGTAATTCACACGCAAGCACTGATACTGCTGACCATATAACTACAGGCCGCCTGTTTATACCATCAAATAATATTAAATTATTGTTAATAAAAAAAAAAACCGTTACTACGTTCACCGCCGTAGTGCTAAAAACAAAATGGCTATTTCAGTGTTGTTATGTACGGTATTAATAAGAGCAATAATTGTGGACGTGTTTATTGTTTTATAGCGGATTGCTGAATGTGGGCGTCAATGGGTATACGAGCGTTAATACCGCACTGTCCAATTCCAAAACGTCTAAAATAGTTTTTCATTTGAAAAACAATTTCGCAAAGAGAAATAAAGAATGATTGATTAACATAGATTTACAAACACATTTTTATCTATTATGATATTTCTGATATAACAGTGGGATAGTAATAAAAAAGCGTAAACAGCTGTCAAACATTCCATTATCAAATTTAAATTGATAACTTTGTTATTCTGCTTGTTGTGTTAAGTGTGAGATGTGACACGTGTTAATTGTTTGTGAGAATCATCTTCAGACAAGTTAAACAATTACGTATTTATTGCTTAATAAAATGGAAATAATTCAGATTGAAAAATATGTTATACAAAATAAAAATTATTTAATTTATTTTTCCGCGTCGAACCATCCTGTATTGCAGTGCTTCGAAACCATTGTGTCGCGGCACACCAGTACGCCGCGAGACGGTCCAAGGTGTGCCACGGCGTAATGCGTCAAAAAATGAGAAAAAATACAGAATTTTAATATTAAAAAAAAAAGCCATCGTTTTGCTAAGATATTACTTAAATCGGCAAATGCTCAAAGGATGAATATAAATAGAATATGTAGTTAATAATAGTTAATTTTTATCAAAGATATTTTTTAATAATATGTAATTTTCAAAAATATGTATTTGTATTTATCGTTTTTTTAGCTATTTTAAAATGCAAATAAAAGGTGTTTTATCACTGTAAAGTGGTAAATTAACACTTCGAAAGAAGTAAAATGGTTTAACTTGTGAGTGTTAAAAAATATATTACATAGATGCTATTTTATATTCATATTTTTTTTTTATTATGAAATGTACATATTTTTGCTTGTCGTGTGCCGCAAAATTCTAAGATGTGCTTGGGTGTGCCGTGGATGAGAAAAGGTTGCGGAGCACTGCTGTATTGGATTCATTCTCACTAAACGTTTATCACCTAAATGAGTTCACTTTAACCATTTAATAGTTAACCAGATATTTCCATTTTACAAAAGTACATCTTATCTAAGAAAGCATGCCGTTGATTGCATAACAACTAAATAGCTAAACGCTGCTGTTGCGTCAGGTTAGTAAGATCAAAATCATAGTGCAACAAACCAATTAAGATATGTATAATATATACACACACAATTTGTTTTCCACTATCACTTATTTAGTATCATCCTACAGAATAACATACACAATATTGTCTCTGTAATAAACATTATTCTCAATTGAATTGACAGTTTAATAAATCACGTATATTATAATTTCACTCATCACGTGCTCTACTGAAAGAAGTCCTGGCAATTAGCCTGACAGTTACCGAGATTTAATTAAGAACTAAAAGTCTGTCGATTTTAGTTCTTAATAGATTTTAGTTCTAGCGGTATACTGAAATATTAGTAGCATCGTTTTTGGTATTTATTGCAGCATTATCAGCTGATGTGGAATAAGAACGGAAGATATGTTTTATTTTTATTAATATAATGCCATTTCACAAAGAATTGACAGTTTGCACATAAAGTAAACAAAATATGCAAAGTCCAATACAATAAGCAGGACGTGTCCTAAGAGGGTTGTGCCTTAAAATTTTTTGGCAGATTTCTCACACTCGTGGATACGCTAAGATACAGTGCTCCACATGGAAGTTATAATAATTGCAGATAACTGCACGTGTGGGTCATATTCTGGTATAATAAATTAAAAGTGTGCGAATTTGACTTACCTAGCTTGTGTTTGTGATGTTTTTTCTTCATGAGTTGATTTTGATTGACTTAAAAATTTATCATCGAGTCGATTTCTCATGTGATCTAAAGATTTATAAACATCTGACGAATTGGCTATTGTAAGCTGTAATCAGTTTACTGATTTCGTGAGTCCGCGGCTGCGCGGCAGTTTTAGAACCTCCGCGCACTCTAATACAAACTATTCAAAATATTTTTTTGAAGAATTAAACATACAAAAAATTAGTGTAGTTTAAATGATTAATTATTTAGATCAAACATTAAAAAAATTGTGACGTGTACAGTATAATAATTTTAATTATTTAAAGCAACTAATATTTGAAATAAATATTCAAATATGAAATATTAACGTTTGAAAAAGTTTTCAAATTATGCCACGCATTTGTTGATTTGGTCTGTTCAAGCTATAAGATTTTTCGAGCAGAGTGCTTCTTATCTATCGGAGAAAAATTAATTGTAATGCCAAATATTTTTTTTTTGATAATTTAAAAAAATAGCATTTTTCCGCAGACAAAAAGAATTTTACTCTACCCAATTAAATACGTTTATATTAAATCAGTGAGCATGTAGAATAAATAAACACCATTTGGTTTATATTATTAGATTCAGAAGTTGCACTATTTGTTAGATTTTTACGCTGCTCTGTTTATATAACCGTGTCGAAATTTAAATGCTTTTGTTTTAACGGAAATAAATTACACTCACCAGAATCCAAACTTTTTGTTTCTTGAGTTACAACTAGCAAATTGCAAATACAGTGACGTAAAGAGTGGGTGCACCCGATTGCAATTTGAAGTGACAGCCGTGAAAAGGTTTAGAAGCTGTTAAAATAGTAAATTAAAAATAGCGATGAATTCGCAGTTTTCAAAATAATTATCTAATAGTATAGTTGACTGCAATTACGGCATCATATCATCGCAGGAACAAGTTATATTAACTAAAGCTAGTAGTAGTACTGAACGTCACTACTGTTCACTGCTTGGAAGGAATTTTGGTGACAGACAGACAGAAAAATACATGTATTTTCTGCTGTACAGTATAATTAAACAATATCGATTGTTCAGTTTATTAGTTAGACAACTCTAAAAGAGAAAAATGAGTTTAATATGCAGTTAAATATAAAAGTTTTGCGCTCTATCTGAATTAGTACTCATATAATTCAAAAATGCCACAAAAAATGCTATGGCAGGCAACCTTCTAAAGAATTTAAAAAATTGTTGAAATTACTGGGTCAGTACAAAGATATTTAGAAATACCCTTCTACTGACAACACTTGAAAAATACCTGGTTGTTATACACCTGTTAATAAAATTTATAAAACTCGGGTACAAATCAAAATTATATGACTTATGGTGACTTTTTGAATACTGATTTTCTCATTATCTCAATATGGGTTATTCCAGTTCATTACTCAGACATGTGCTGCAGATGCACTAGGGGAGCCTGAGTCCTGCCTGTCTCTTCTAGCAACCGGATGGATCCAGTCATTCTACAGAGCCGCTGATGACCATCCATAGGATGTATTCGGTTGAGCTACGGAACTCTGGGATGACCTGGGAGGAAGCAAAAAGACTGGCGGGGGACACAGAATCTTGGAGGAACCTTGTGATGGCTATATGCTCCGAGTAGGGAGCGGATAAGGTTAAAAAAATCAAACACATTCAGGTATCTGAGTAATGAACTAGACCAGTGGTTTCCAAAGGGTTTTTGACGCATTTTCATTATTATGAAAGTTGAAATAAATGAATTCATAGCTATTTGTTGGGTGTTGGACCCTATTGCAAGCAGACCCACAAACTCAGATGAATCCATACTAATACAGGAGCAGTTTATTGAATTATCCACCAATGCGAAGCGGAATACAATGCAACAAGGATACAACAAATTCTGGCCACAAAAACAGACCAATTTTATATTTATGGGTCACTGTACCGAGGCAGTTGATTACTTTCCCGTCTTCTTATCTAGTAGAACGTGGATTAGTGTAGTCACGAACCTAATCATACTTTAAAATATCAAAATATTGTATTTATACTTTATTTTTACCATTCAAGACATCAAAAATAAATTTATATTTTTTCTGTTATGCAGTTATGTAGAGTTATTTTATTCGGGGGTTCATGGTCAGGATTTTGCTTTAAGAAGGGGTCCATGGGCATAATAAGTTTGGGAACCACTGAACGAGACGATCGATATATAGCAGTGCTCCACAACCTTTTCTCATCCACGGCACACCCAAGCACATCTTAGAATTTCGCGGCACACGACAAGCAAAAATATGTACATTTCATAATAAAAAACCAAAATATGAATATAAAATAGAATCTACGTAACATATTTTTTAACACTCACAAGTTAAAACATTTTATTTCTTTTGTAGTATTACTTTACCACTTTTCAGTGATGAAACACCTTTTATTTGCATTTTAAAATAGCTAAAAAAACGATTAATACAAATACATAGTTTTAAAAATTACAGATTATTAAAAAATATCTTTGATAAAAATTAACTATTATTTACTATATATTTTATTTATATTCATTTGAGCTTTTGCTGATTTAAGTAATATCTTAGCAATACGATGGCTTTATTTTTTTTTTATATTAAAATTATGTCTTTTTTCTCATTTTGGACGCATTGCGCCGAGACACACCTAGGATCGTCTCGCGGCGCTCCGGTGTACCGCGGCACACTGGTTGCGAAACACCGATATATAGAATGAAATTTATGATAATTGAGATATAAGCAACGTGAAGGGGTCAAGTTTGTACGAGGGGATCATTAAACGGTGAATTCGTTTTCTTTGTATATATGGTGTTAAGTTTAATTCGATTATTTACTGTTTTGAAATAAAAAACGTATTTCAAAAGATTAAATTTAAATAAAAAATGTCAAATAATACGATCCGTATCATTTTTCAGGATTAAATTATTATCTCATTCCACAATAATAAAATCGCAAACGAATATTCATATTATGTAGATAATACTGACTAATCCTTTGTGAAAATTAACCGAAGAAAATGTATACACAAAACGATATTTCGTGAAATTAAAGTACGTAATATATACAATAAATAAATTTATTGTACGACACGTGAGTTATTTAAACATTATACGTTTATAAATTTTGATGAAAGTTCCATTAAGTCACCGTCGATCGTATTTAACTAATAAAGGTATCGGAGTAAAAATAACAAAGCGTTCAGTTCTAAAGGAATTTTATAAGTTTGTTGATATGTATTATTGTCCCAATAAATTATATCATATGGTCATCATAATATATGTAGTGAATGGCACGAAATGCGATGTGTGGCAGGGTAGATTTATTAGAATCGTAATTTATCGCAAAATGCACACTTTGAATTGTCTATTAATAACAATCATTGATTACGACTTCGCTTTATAATTTTACTCTTTCAAAGTAAGTAAACAAATTTATTCCTAATATGAAATTAAAATTGATAACTTAGTTATTCCACTGGATGTGTAACTAGATGTAGTGCGTTTCGCTTCTTTAAGAAGCATCTTCAGACTAACTATATCGAACCATAACTAACTATATCACCTCCAAACACTAGTAGTAAATTTTATAATTAATACTATCATTGTTTGGGTCTTACCCTCTCCCCACGTCCAGTAGAAGGAAACAAACCCACTCTTCATTTTTAATTAAGATGCTTCTTAAAGAAACGAAACGCGTTATATTTAGTAACGCAGTCAGTGGAATAACTAAGTTATCAACCATAATTTAATATTAAGACATCAAAGTTTCCGCCGAATCCATCCAAATTATCTTTATTCCTATTAACATTAAAAGTACATTTAATTACCCACTATTTCACATTATTAAAATATGCTAGAATTTATGGTAATTAGACCAAAATATCGATTTCATGACACCGCAGTAGATATAATGGACCACTCGTCTGCAAAAATACCGGCTGACGGACCGTACAGCATGGCTTGTTATAGCGGGCTTTGAAACACCACAACCGAAAGGCACGACTTTGACTACTACAATACCCAAAATTGCAATCAAAAATATTTCATAATATGGGTAGAACTGTTTACACACATCGTTTTTTGTTTAATATAAATTAACCTTGTCTGTATCACAACGAAAAAATAATTCTAAACAATGAATAGTTTCTTCGGTAAACAAAAATATTTCGTCATTGACGATTTAATGGATTTTAGAATGGCAACACGTCAAAACAAGTCATAAAATAATAACTGCAACCGTCAAACGAATCCGATGCTATTCTTATCGCTTTAAAAAACATTGGGATTTAGTTATAATGATTGGAAATCTGTTTATCCATCGGCAATGTTCGTTTGAATAAGAAAAAAACGTATTTAATTGACATCAGCAGGGCTGTAATTTACACGTTTCCTGCGTGAGACATCTAATTACAGGTTTTAAAACAAAATTAATACGGTCAATCTGGCAAACTTTGGCCCATTTCTGAGGTTTCTATGTATTTTTATGGTTCACCATTGCATTTATGTCTGGTATTGTTTTACATAGATATGTACTAATGTCTGATGAAGTTTAATTTACATAAATAGATTTATTGTTATAATTGATATATAAATATAAATAAAACAAGATGGGCCAAAGTGAACATCCAAATCGGTTAATTTTGGCCCACGATACAAATAATTACTGTGATCACTATAAATTCAGTGACTTTAAAGTCTTGACAACTTTTCTGTATACTTTCATATATTCTGCACATAATGAGATGGGAAAAAATATACAGCATTTGGTTTACAGATTAGTAACACAAGTATGAAAATATGGCAAATCCATTCAAGAAAAGTTTTTAAATTGTGTTTTATCATTCCAAGCTGACAGCTTACAAATTCAACAATAAAAAAAATATATGTTATGCACATATGTTTACCACCAGGGGCTACTCAATACCTTTGCTTAACTAAAAAATATTCATATGGCATTAGTATTATCATGGTATTATAACAGCAGAATGTCAAACCTTTTCCTATATAGTGGGCCAATCTTAGGTCGATGGGCAAACTTACCCAAATTGATGGTAATTATTTCAATTTATTGTTTCCAATTGAATATTATTAAATTTTAATCACATGACAAAAAATTTGTTTTGCATTCGTTTTGGCAAAAAATTCCATCTCTTCCACTCTTGTCTTAAAACAATGCTGTCTAAACTAGAAGTTGCGGTATGTTTAACGTTCAATTCTTTACTTTTAAGGTGTTAACCGTCAATTCTTGGCGAAAACGGTCCCGGTAGTGGTACAAAACAAATTGCGCCTTATTTATAAAAAAACGTTTACTTTCGCATGATTTTCAATGAATTCGGCAGTAGCTTTGTGGAAATTCATTATTGTTGTAAAATTAAAATTGATTACTTCATTATTCCGCTGGTTGTATCATATTTAGTATATTGGATTCAAGTTTTGCTGTCAAGCTCTTTGAGCTTAGCCGGTTAGTAGATAAGTCAAGATGCATATTTGCTTCTATAAAGCAGGATGCTGAACACATCCTATGGGAGTGTCATTTAATGCATGCAGAAAGGGAGAGCTGCGCATGTCGGTCCAACCGTCCATTGGAGCGATCGGTCTCGCTGACTTGGTGGAGAATAAGGCGAATATGCGGTGTCATACGAGAGCGTGTAAACCTCGACTCATATAAGCTTTTCATTTATCTGAAGGGATTGATTTCCTGCACACTTAAGTGCACGCCACCAAGTCTTGGGCAAAGATCGTCTTGCAAGTCTTGTTTCAAAGACACTATCAATTAAGGGGGAGAAACTGTAGGTACGCTTAACGTTTGTTACGCCACTGGATACTGCCGTATAAAATTAACGGAATAAAATTAATGGGAAAGCAGTGCTGGGTGGAGAGGGGCAAGGTAGATTCAAGTAATATCCTAAGAGTGAGTTTATAATAGATTGTGTACGTAACTTACTCTTGAAAGTGAGTATGAACTGATCATTTTAACGTAAAATCTTCAGGTTCAAGACCAGCAACAGTTTCAGTTGATAACTCAGTTGATAACGCTCGCAATGGCCGAAAAAATTTTTGTGTTTTTTAAATTTTTGTTACATGTGCCAAATTTTAAATTATAAATCGTGTTGCTGGTGCAGTAGTCAACGCCGTTGGCTTCGGTTACGAATGTCTCGGGCTTGAATTCCGGTACGGACAGTTTCATAAATTCACTTTTCAATTGATTTATGGATTCCTGATAGTATGATGGATCTTTGTTATGTCTAGAAATCCCTCTCACCCATCCGATCCTAAAAACGGAGCGTAGCGACAGTAATTAAGTGAGCCACTAGTCCCGTCCTAGCCCTATCCTTCTATTCCTACTCCCTTAGAAAAAAAAGATGTTGAACAACTGAGTAACAAACAGTACTTCTGTTAAGATACCTCCATACGCGGAGTTTATTTTCTCCACATTGGGAGCGGACATGGTAAAAAAAATATGGGCAAAATAGCGCTTTTTGTCAATAATAAATATTATATTATATTAAAGAAACCGGACTTTAACTCAAAGCATTTGTAAAGTGAATTATTTAACTAGTTCATTGTTATCTCATAAAATTGTAATATCTAAATAAGGCATATTATTTTCTGAGATCCACAAATGACAATAAAATACACCATATCTTGTTGCTTTTTTGCTTTTATAGGAAAATATTAAATTTCTCAGGTATTGTCTATCGACTAATAATATTTTTATTCTACAGACTTTAACGAAACAAATGAACAGCTGGACAGTCGTTAAACAAAACGAGAAGTGTCAATTTTTTTAAAATAAGAAAACGATACATTGTTCTAGCTTTCAAAATGTTTCTCTATTTAAATATTATATTCGCAAAAAAAGAAACATTTTGTTCACGTTGCTTACGTTAAACATACTTTATTGTGTTAATTAAATAAGCGATATTTAAAATGTCTTTCCGTGTAGGAAATAAAAAGAATGTCTTTAATATCGTACAGTTTAAGCCACCCCTGATAGTTTACGGTGCTTATAATAGGAAGCTTGCGAGTGCAGTGGTTGCTGCTGTAGATTTTCAGCAAAAGTGTGGTCGCCGGTACGCAATCTGCTATAATGGAAAAATCTATGCGAATCTTGCAAAATCTTTTACATAGTTGGAAAGCCTGGTGGACGCATCACGTATAATAATTATTGAATCAATAATATAATTATAGTAAATATTTAGTCGATTGATACTAACGACGCATTTATTTTTCAAAATGATTTCATCCGAATAGTTATAAATAGCTATTTTGTGTTTATCAATTTATAATCGTTGTTTTCACATTCCTGTAATACATTGGACACCTTTCCCATATAAAATAGGCCAATATTTAAAAAAAAAAGTATTGGTTGTTCAATGTTACATAATGCATCTTTAAAGTATGCTGTAACCTCAAAAGCCGCATTTAGTACATTATATTTTTGGCGTTATGGCAAAAGTTGATATATAGGTTTTTTTGATATTGTGCTTATTCTCACATTAAAATATTTGTCAGCATGTGGTTGTATTGTAAGTGGATAATTAAATGGATAATCCATAAAGAATCCATTTAATTTGAATTTTTGATAACTTACCGAGGTTCATATTAATTTTTCTCCTGTAAGCTTAGGTAAAACTGACATATCAACTTCTGTCATAATGCCACAGATATATAGCATGGAAAATTGCTTGATCACTTTACTTTAGGGCATGAAAACAGCACTGAAAGCATTCCAGAAAGCATGTCCGTTATTGTCATAATAAAATATTCTTCAGTATGTGGTGGCCAAATTTAGTATGCTATTCATTATCCATGAAGAAGATCTATTGAATATGTGTTTTAGTTAAGAATTATCGATTTCATTTGAATTTTTGAGAACTTATCAAGGTTCATATTTCTTGCCATGGCAAAACTGACTTATCAACTTTTGTCATAACTCCAGAGATATTCTCTTAGTCGTATAAAGCATATGTAAAAGGAGTTTTCTCATGATAAGTTCTCGCCAAAATACTCTTTAAGAAGTTCGCACGTTCCATTTTATTAATGAAAAGGAACTTTTTCTCTTGATAAAATTTGACTTGCCTTCATTTTTTGTACGATTGAATTAATAGCAATAGCAGAGGAGACCATATACGTGCGTCCAACGTGATGCTGCAGCGAGCCGATACACTTGCAGATATGTAAGGATATTGGCGATAATAATTTGCGGTCTAAATAATACCCTCAAGTTGAGCACACATCGCAGTTAGTCGCTTTTAGCCATCTGCCCAAGCACCTTCACGCGATTCGCATCATCAGGCATTCAAAAACCTCACCATGGTGCGTATTTTTGTTTACATTTATCAAGATATGTAATGCTAGTAATATATAATGTTCACGCTAATCACAGATGATAATAACAATCATGTAATTGTACTATGATATTTACACAGTCACTAATAATAATAATAATAATGCTAGTCTACATGTATCACTGATAATAATAATAATAATTCTATCTTCTTAATAATAATAATGATCATGTATTTCTACTATGATTTGTACATAGTCACTAATAATAATATCAATCTCTATTTAAGCCGTGTACATAGTTCTCTAATAATAATAATAACGTTACATAACCGTGATACAATGTTTACATGTATCACTGATAATAATAGTAATCATATCTCTTTATGTTTATGTTCACGCTAATTCCTAGTAATAACAATAATGTCATCAATCTGTTATGTGCTTTTAAACTTACCTTAAATTACTGCAATTTAATAGGGAAGAAATTTTAATCGCTTCGCTTTTTAATTTGAAATAGTTTCATCAGTTTAAATTAGCGATAGTTTTAGATTGGTGGCCACATTTATCTTTAGTGCTTTGACCCGTCGTCAAACGGGCCCAATAGACCACGATGACTTGAACTCAAAACTTAGGCCATTTTTGAGGCATTCGATAAATTAGCAAGATCATACGGGGAACGGGATATTCTTGATTCCTCTTTAGGTTCAATGCGGAGTAGATTAAACTTTAACGCTACGGCGGATTCTCAGTATGCCGATACCCAGAATACTTAATATCAATTAAACAGAGTGGCTGAGTTACTTTTTCTTTTTTTTTAACAACAATGGTATCCTTTTTTTTCATGTAAACTTTTGAAATGAAACCCTTTCTCCGATCTACTTTAGTAAATAATGAAATGGGCGAATATTAATTACCAATGGATTTATAATTACAATAGTCAATTGCCCACCAGAGGAATAGTCAAATTATCAGATTTATCATAATCAATTGTCTATATTAAAACAAAAAATTAAAATGTTATTTTTGTGAAGATAATAGTACTATACGAGAAATATTAGTGCAAAATTAACCAGCCTCTTTGTACAATTTCGTTCCAAATAAATTAGAAAACACCTTCATAATAATATAAAATATAAAAACTCCCGTGTAAAGTCAAAGCGTGGACAAAAAACATTATCATCTTTTATCGCTTTCTTCCTTCACAGTGAAAACAAAACACATTCAAATCTTTATTGTTAACTGTAACGTAATGAAATAAGTTTACACTACTAATGTAATAAATAATGTATAATATCGATGATGTTTTGGCTCATTGACGTAACGCTCAAAATTGAGATTGTTCAGGAGAGTAAAAACTGTTATTATCGAAAACATTATATTGTGGTGAGTTTCGTCATGAATATTTGAAATCCACGTGTTGGGAAATTGTTTAATCATGTTTGCAGATACGGAATTGTCAATATAATAGTGGCTTACATCAAGTGGCCGAGTCATAATTTAAAACTTAAAATCAATGTAAAATGCTGTTTCACTCACAAAAAGTGGTCAATGTATATTTATAATTTAATCACTTGGCCAAAACCTGCTCTGTTGTCTTTAAAATGAGATCCAATCATTAACTCAGTTTCGTATTTTTTGAGGGTTACATTAATTGGCCAAAACTGCATTGATATATAGTATGTATCTTTTCTCGGAATTTATCTTAATTATTTACACGACGAATCTTGTATTTTTACTCGATCAATATCTGTTTTAAATTCTAATTGACATACTAATAAAAACCTCTGTAATTTTAATTTAATTTGAGTGTTTCACGAAATATTATCGATTGCTTTCATTATCGACAGTAAAATGTGGTGAAAAAAACATGGTTCCAGTTGAAGACATAGTTAATACTTTTATTACTATTATTCAATATATATATATAACGAGTTTGCCGTTAACCAGATGTTTACTTATGACTGCTGTATAGGTATGCAGTAAGTACTTGAATTTGCTGTCTGTAATAGCAGGGTTAACAAAGTATTAAAACACTCGTCATTATTGCTATGGGGAAGAACAATAAAAATTATAATATAAAAGACCGTAATTTATAATTTACACTCGATTCACGCATTCAATTCGCGTAAAAACGATACAGTGAACTAATAAAAAAATGAAAGATCGGTCTCAACACATTGCACCGTGTTATTTAACAAACGATGTATTATAATAGTGTTTAGGCTAGATTTGAAAATTTATCGCTTTACAAAAGCTCAATCCACCTTGTGATGAAATCGAATAATAAAAATGCATACATAATGTGTGCTTCATTGAATAATATCATTCGTTCATTAATTTCGTCGAATATTTACTTCGCTGGTAAATTGAGATTTCTGTTAAGGTGGTTTTGGCAGGCTGCCAGCGCCGTGTTGCGGCCGCATGGCGAAGCTGTAATATTTCGCTGAATTTTGAGAGCAAAACAAACATATAAAACACAAATAAATAACCAGAGTGCTGAAACATTTAATGGCGGATAACATTGCAATGGTTTTATCCTCGGCTTAAAAGCGAAATTATTGAATTTTTATTCGTCTTTATAACACAAAAAACGGAAAAAGATAAATTTAATGAAACGTTCATATATAATAAACTATATGTGTTATTAAAATAATGCAGTCATAAACGTAAGAATTTTTTTATTAAGACATTTATAGGTCTTTCAATAATATGAAACACTTTTTGAAAACATATTTTCCTTTCATAACATGAACGAAGCGTTAAAACAAAATAGTTGCATTATTATCAACACTAAATGATCATGTTGTATATTGTATCGCTTTTAATTAAAACGTAGCTATTTTACGAACATAACCTGTTTATGTAACGACATGTCTCACACATATTTTTCCATTAAAGAATCTTCAGTCTTTTGCCATTAATTCATCAAATTTTAATTTACAAACTAAGACACCTTTACATGCAAATGACGTCTAAAGTTGTATAGTTTTTATTTATCTTAAAAGTGTTTTGAAAAAAGATTTTTCTATCGTTTAATAATAATTAAAATCTGTCAACGTACAATTCTCAGTCACCTTACTTGAATGTGCTTTTAGAGCTTTTAAAAAAAAAATGATTGACAATCGACGATCTCATTTGGATATACGGCAGAGTCATCAAAAATCAACCACTCCGGTTTGTTTTTAATTTTCTGTTTTAATTGTTCGATAACGCATTTGACAAAATGTTATGCTATGCAAGATTATTCATCTTGATAATAATTATAAGTGTTTAAAGTTTGAATCACTGTCAGTTAGAAAACTTTGATTTTTGTGCCGATGATTAGCTAGAGGTAGCAACACAGCCAAACACTCATTCGAACGTGCACCACTACACGCGATGCGATCAATTTCTATCTTTCTAACGTTAAAAATAATGATAAAAGAGTTATGATACTTGACCTTTTTAACGGAGTTGGAGTTCAAGGTAAAGTTGAAAGTTGGTAGATTTTAAACGACTTCATCACCAAGTCAAGTTTTATCGTGCAATTAAAAAGATTCACTAAACCCATACTAAACTTGCAATATGATAAAACCATAAATTACTGACAAGCGAATTATTTATTAAATGTTTATTTAGCCGGATTCATGGTCTACGTCGTTGGTTTCGATGCTCTAGGATTAGAATCCCAGAAACGACAGTTTTATTAATTGATTATCGAATCCATTAATAGATGTCGGTGATTTCTAAAATTCCCTCCAAGCCATCCGATCCTGAATATGGAGCGTGCCGAGAGGGATACGTTATCCACTAGCCATGTCCTACCCCTATCCTTCTATCGCTTCTATATCCGCTCCGAATGTGGAGCATATGACTAAGTTGCTCAATCTATCATTTTCAAAGGGAGCAGTTATAAATTGATAGGGCTAGAATTCATGAAGCTGTTCGTACTAGCCCGTGAAGTCCATGACTGAAGCCAATGACGTTGACCACTGCACCACGGGTCCAACCGTGGTACAGTGGTCTATTCCTAATATCTTCGAAAATGAAAGGTCGAGCAACTGAGGCACAAGCACTTATCTTAGAGAAATGTCTGTTGACATAACCTCCATTAGTAGTCCATATCGGAAGTTGACGTGGTTAAAAAATATATGGTATATTCTGAACAAAAATACTAATAAATACAGTGGGTTTCAAACGGAAACGAATCAATTCCATGCCATTTAACCAAACATCTGCACATCCCAACAAATGAACGTATTTGAAGTTTTATTCGCGGAATTATTTCTCGAAATAAACAAATGGGGTGTTTGCCAGCACAAAAACAAAATTTGTTTAAATTGCCCGTTTTAATAAATGGCGATATAAAACAGATGAGTTTTGACGTAATCCTACCATAATATATTATAACTGTTGTTGTTTTTCATATTTTACGCCTTGTGGTTTGTTAATCGTTAAAAACTTAACAAAGCACGTTTTATATCAAGCTCTTAAAATGAAATTACCGGGATGGCTCTTTGTATAATTTATTACTGCACATATTATGATCAAATTGTTTTTTTCCATGTATTTATATTTTTATCTCCAAAGCGCGAATTTAATTTTGATACAATAAGCTGGATTAATATTGTGGTTAGTCATACCAGTGGCGTAACTGAAGGACTTATAATTTTAATATGACAATGATACCTTAGTTACAATGTGTAACAAGTCAAAAATATGCAGTTTTGAGTTAGGTATGAGGAAATGCTAAGAATACAGATATCTAACAGTTCAAAATTTAATAAGTAGTAATCTGTGGTTGTTTAAGAATGATAGTGGCTATTATTACTTTAGATTCAAACTGTGACAACTACGAAAATTGTCTCTGACAATTCATATTATTAATATTTGATAAAATAAAGTATTATGAATATCGTTGGCTACGTGGTGCAGTGGTCAAAGTCGTTGGCTATGGATGTTTTGGGTTCAAGTCCCGGTGCGAACAGTTCCATAAACTAATTTTTCAATCGATTTATGTATTTTTATTCGTAGGTATAGATGTTTGTAATGTCCTAAATTCCCTTCCTCTCATCCGATCTTAAAAAAACGGGGCGTAGCGGGAGCGATTAATTAACCACTAGTCCTGTCCTAGCCCTATCCCACTATCCCTACGCAGTTCAGTAGAAAACATTTGTTGAGATACCTCCATTAGGAGGCCTATGCTCCACGTTGGGAGCGGACACGTTAAAAGAAATATAAACATAAATATATATGTTTAGATAATTCTAGAAGTTCATTGAAATCTACAGAAATTAAATGTGCAGTAGATGATTAAACCAGCCCAAAATCTTGTTTCCTTATTATTTCAGAATTACACTTTTTGGGTTGTTAATAATATTTAAAAGTAAGGAATTCGATTGTATAGTTTCCATTATTTCGGTGACAATTTTTTGTGAAATTTGAAGCATAACGTCCTGTGCGACAGGGTCTGTAGATGTTCGAAAACTTGTTTTTCCGTCAAGGATAGAAATTTTTAATATTTACTTATTTTTCAGGCAGCAGTTGTAGACGAAGAACAGCTTATAAGTAAGTACATCATTCGTTTATAAAATAATTAAATATAATTAAAAGACAGCAAATGTTACAAAGCTCACTTTGTTCAGAAGTACCGTTACTGTTTTCATACAAAATAGCTTAGACTATTGTATGTCTTTAGAAAAGCGGTATATTTTTAAGAGCCGATTTAAGGGACCTAGGATTTTTTTAAATACATTTTTGCACAGTTGTATGGAGTCATAAACAGGGAATCGAGAAATGAAAATGGAAAATAGTAGACATTTGTTGTTTTAAGCCAAGGTCTTGAATTTTTTTTTTATTAATAATATTAATTTGAGAACGTGCCGATTACACGTGATTAAATTTTCTTTTATATATGTACGGGAGCAATGTGTATAAATAAATTCTACAAAAAATGTAGTAAAATTAATTAAAATTCATTTTAAAGTCGAGCTCGAAAAAGGTGCATTTTTCAAAATTCACATTTGTCATATTAAACAAAAAAGGGGCTGACGACGGTTTTAGACACATATAGGCAATGTTACCGACATTTTAATATTTTCTTTTCCTATTCTCTCTCATGTGCTTAGATTTGTAATATAATATAAATATGATATCACATTATGGTAAGACATGAGACAGCAATATAAAAGCTTAAAACTTTTAGATTTTATATATAGATGTCGTATTTTTTTTGTTCCTATTTAATTTGCTCTGGTAAAAAATACCATTTTTACAGATATCTGGCCTTAATAAACTAATTGCTATTATTTTTTCAGTGCTCAAGAGGGCTTTCACCATGTTTGACACAAGCAAACAAGGTAAAATTGAGAAGGAAAAGGTGCGAGTACTTCTCAATACTATGGTCCACAGCTACGACGATAAGCAACTTGAGGCTCTGCTTGAAGGAGAAGACAGTGACGGTGAGAACTTTTAAAATAGACTATTTTAATTATTGACTATTCTTTATGTGCTCCAATTAGGTCGGTGAATTATTTTCGACATGTTATATGTGCTTTAACCCGATGAACGCGCTGGACATGTTTACATGTCCAAGACTTTATAAAGAGCTCTCGATATTCAGTCTTTCGAAATTGAGCTTTAAGCTGCCGATACGCAGCATTAATCGTCAGCCCTAAGGACCGTCAGTCTGTCGCCACTCACCGAGCGTGAACACCTACTCTAAGCTGCATTATCGACATCATCATCATCATTCATATTACTGTTTAATCGCGTCCGGCATTAAACATTGGAATCATATTCCTAAAGATATATTGAATCCATTCAAATAAATTCTTGTAATATAAATTTTTGATACTTCTCATTAATGAAGATATTTAAATGTATAAAGCAATTACATTATGATTATAAATCATAAAGTATTTATCATTGTCATTGAAGACATTTTAATGCGTAATTAATTAAAATCGAAAGGCGTGTAGTAGTGCTTCTATCAAGCCTAAATTTTATTATTCCTCATTCAAATTGTGTCATAATATTCGGCTACGTTTTAATTAACAATGCCAGTGGAATGTGAATTTATTAATAATTCAATTTTCAGTTACGATGATTTATCTAATGTCGTGTCAAGCTGCTATGAAAGTGACTGACGCGTTTTATTACATGAGACATATTGCGTCAATGTTTTTGAATAGGAATGTGAATGATTTAGAATTATCAATAATTTATTAAATAGTGTCTAGCCTTATTCAATATTTTCAGCTGCTACAGATAAGTAAAGCAGGTGTTGTTAGATGGTCATATATAAAGCCTTTGACAAGGGAAATATACGATATTATAATAACAACGTTTAAAAAAATGGTTCCACAACCCGGTTCGTACTGCGAAAAAATAATTTAAAAAAATATATTGTAGTTTTGGCTACATCTGAAGACGGTCAACATATGGTTAGCTAACAATCTCGTACTATTTGAAAAATCACAGTATTCGCGTGAAACGAAAAGAGAGTTAAATCTAAAATTAGTTGTTTTTTTATTAGATATAGAATATGTGAAGGTAACACGTGTTGTAAACTTACGGGACATTCTCAAATAATTGTCGCTCAGGCTCAATATATTATACTTTTAGAAGAACATTATTTACTAGTGTTTTAATGTTCGTGATGAGCGAAACTGCCCCATATCATTAAAAACGTGTAAGTATTATAGTAAAAAAATGTGTTATATTTTTAAAATATAATGCCGTTCTACCAAGAATTGACAGTGATTAATAACTCACCTTGTAATAATATTCATCGTCCTTTTTTACCCTCATATCTAGAAATAAATTCAATCGAAATTATCGTAATGAATTGTCGTATATGGACACTAGAATAATATTTCTATCACTCGAGAGTATAAAATTTCTCAAGTCTGAAACAAAAGTTTTTATGTTTTCAGGTACAGGAAAGCTGGACTTTGACTCCTTCTGCAGAGTGGCTACTCATTTCTTAGATGAAGATGACGAAGCTCTTCAAAAAGAACTTAAAGCTGCCTTCAGGCTCTACGACAAAGAAGGTAAATTTAGAGTAAAAGAAACGTTTGTTTTGTTCACAAAGAAATATAAAAAAAAATATTTTAACTAAACAATGGTAAGACAAATTAAAATAATTACTTCTCACTGATTACACGATTATTTTCGGTATTGTTTGATAATAATAAAATACCTATAAAACGTGTTAATTCTTTTATAAAATACAAATCTTTTTCTTGTGTGTCAGTTGAAAGGCTTTATGAATAAATTTTTATATGAAATGAATTTGTGATCTTTCAGGTAATGGTTACATTCCCACAAGCAGTCTAAAGGAGATTCTCATGGCACTCGATGACCAGCTTACGCCAGATCAGCTCAATGAAATGGTTGCTGAAATTGATACTGATGACTCAGGAACAGTGGACTTCGAAGGTTTGTAATATACCCAGCGACTGTTTTCATAACGAGGTGTAAAAAATTACCGACTTCGTTAATAATTTTTTATCAACACTTATAACCATTACACCAGTAACACTTTTGGTAATTTTCCAGGAGAACAAAAAAGTTTGTAAATTTATAAATTAAAAATGAATAGACTGTAAAAGATTACATCTAACTGATTGAAATTAATAATTTCTGTTAATTACATCATCATCTGCTAGTTTGTTGATTTGATAATATTTTTCATGCAGAGAAATCGGAATGATATAATAAATTCCATAATTAATTAACGGTAAACCTTAAACAGTGAAAGATGCGTACATTCTTTTCCACGAATATATTATGTAATTTATGATAACTTTATAAGAAACTCTTAAATGCCACTACGAAAGACTTAAATGTACAGGTGCTGTTGAAAAAATATACCTACTGACTTTGTATTTTTATCTGTTTTATAAAATTACATAGTAACACTTACAATACCTAAATTAATTTTTTGACAATTTTATAAATTACGTCTTGAAAAAGCAATAATTCCTCTATTTAACAAAACGAAACCATTAAAATATATTATTGTAGCAAAGTATGAATGGAATTGAATTTCGTGTAAAATTTTAAAATAAAATTTGAATAAATCAATACGTAGGTAAACAAACAATGTCGATTTTCTTGAGCTAGTGGCTTTGGAATGCCATTGATTGGTAAGCACTCCATATAATAAATCTATTAATTCTTTTCTTTTATTTCAGAATTCATGGAGATGATGACTGGAGACTAAGCTACTGTGGGATTTTTTTTTCATATGAAATTATAATAAAACAGTTTGACTGTCATAATTCCACCCTTTCACTTAAAAACCTTTGACTTATCATGTGATTTAAATTATTAATGTTTACTTTGAGCTAGAATATGCCTTTTTCTAGATATTTATCACAATAACTACGAAGTGAAAAATTACATGTGTAGACACACTAGTGAAGTAGGCATACGTGGACAATAATAGTGCAGTTTACTAATGGGTACATGTGTTATTTTTACGTCAACCTATTATTGAATTGGAAATAGTAACTTTCCTCAGTGCTGACATAACACAATCATATTTTTGAAAATGAAACAAAAACGTTCATATTTTTACAAAACTTTAAGCGTAAGATTTTGGTCAAAAACTATTTGATTTCATTTTTTTTTTTTAAATAAAACAAAATTCGTTTTTACTACTTCCACATATTTATAATGATCAGGACCGGTTTCGGTCATCACGAGCATTATCAACTGATGTCTTTCCATCAAGAATTGTCAGTTAACACCTTAAAAGCTGTCAGTTCGAGTCCATTCGTGTGCTTGAATGCATGAAGATGCCGAAAGGCGAAACCCGGGTCGTTAGTGACAAAATACATGGAAATACATACATACAAAATCTCAATAATCCAAATTTGACCTTAAAACTATTTGATTTCATTTAAAAATAATATAATTTTGATGAAATGACAATTAAAATTGAAGTTCCGTTATATTCCGATTCTGTAAGCGTTTTGTCATTCGATTAATTTTTTCTATGAGGGGCAGTAAAAAGAAAATTAATTGAAAATCTAACAGTCATAATACCAAGCTATTGTTTTATTATAAATTCATTACCATTTTCTATCACGTACCACTCCACTTAATTTATTTGTTAATAAATATGTATTTATTTAATACAATTAATCTATAATGATGATTTATTAATCTTTTTCCAATTTGAAATTTTCCTAACAAAAGAATTTAGAAAATTAAGAATATCGTTTTATTATTTATTGTAAGTTAATGTTATTCATTTAATTTTATTGATGTTTATTAAGAGGTTTTTGAAAAATAAATGTTATTTATAAGTAATTGTGTGAATTATTTTATAGAATATTTTTTGATTTTTATTCAATTGAAAAAAGTTGGCACGATTGCAAAATTGGCAACATTATGGCATTAATGAAAGACACATCATGACAGCCACTCACTTTACGCTGAGTAATTATTACATTTATAGCTTAACATAACGTAACCAAGAGTAGTTCAGTATTTTTAAAAGAAATTTTATTAATTAAATAAAATAATAACTTGCGCCATTGTCACGCACTGGACTGTCCTTGGGAATGGTATCAACAAGTCACTTATAACACACATTGATCTTTCAATTAGAGTTAAAACAATCGCTTTTATGCCATTATATTTATTTAAATACAAGAGTGTCTGTTATTTCCTTTATGCTGTCCATCTTATTGAGTAAGGGAGGCTGGCTGCAACATTTTCTAATCTTTCTAAGTGTACCACGAGTTATAACACCTCAATCAAAAGGTAACCGTATACTGTGCTTTGAAAACAGATGCTTGCGGCGAATACTGGAGAGGTAAGAGAGAGGACGGACCAGAAACATATTATGTTCAAAATAAAAAGCGGCGATTGATTGATTCCGTCGCCCTGGAAGACCGTTGATGACCATTTATAGCCATGTATCTTATCCGGTGGTCCACGAAGATTTTTGCGTGGCCACAAAAATTTTCTTAAGCTTCAAGTAACAAAATATCAAGCATACGGTGTATTTTTTATTTTATTCCAATGTTAATGGTCCGCAAAACATTTTTTGATTTTTTGGTGGTCCACGTATGTAAAAAGGTTAATAAGCAGCGATATATAGGATATACTCGACAGAAGTACGGGAAGCTGGGATGACCTGCGAGAAAGCAAGAAGATTGGAGGAGGACAGAGAATCTTTGAGGCACGGTGTGGTGGCCATATTCTCAGAACAGAGAACGGAAATTGTTAAAAAAAAAAGTAATCCACAGATGAAAAAAGCGTTTAAGTGACTCAACCTTCCCGTTTTCATGCTGAAAAAATCCCTTTGTATATCATACAGTGACATTTCGTTACAGTGTGGGTTTTGTCATATAAACGCATTTAGAAAGCGAAATCACAATTTCAAATAGTGAAATTTGGTTTTATATAGTATTAAGTAATTATTTTACGTCAAAGTTTGTGTGTAAAACCTGAAATTTATATTAAACTATGCAACATTATCGAAAGACGCAAGAATTGAAATTCTTCATAGCAGCACAGGTTCGAGACGTGTTTCGGTGCCGTTTGAAGCAAAACGGTTGCATACGGTACGTCATGCAACTTGAATTGCTACTATGCTTTACTAATTGTTAGATGCTTAAATTGACCAGGTTTTCAAATTATGATTAAATTTACAAAGAAAACGTAAACTTTAATGTATTTTTAATTTTATATTCAACTATTTTACTTACAAATAGCAACATTTTCAATTTTTTGCATGACCTAGTTGTTACACCATGAATATGGGAGGTTTGAACATAACCATTACTTGTTAACAACATATTTTTGAATCAATCCAATATTCAAATCCGTTGAAACGAAATACCTAGCCCTTATTGGAAGTACGCACCTAATTATTGTCTATTAACTCATTTTTGTCCAATGAATGATCGTTTCTTTAAGTTTTATATATATAGTATACTCACCGTAAAGTAAAAAAGAAGTGGACAATTAATTTGAAGCCCCTATTTAACAGTATAATCATCCATTGTCAGTTAAAACAATACAAACTAAAGTTGGAAAGAAATGAGATTGATATTTTACCAATTGTGAGAAAATTAAATAAAGGATTCTATATTTTATGATGTTTTTTTTAATAATAATAGGACTAGGGTAACTGCTATAGTAATTGGACACTTAAGGGAGTACTTACCTTTAACAGTGTATACGTCAAAAAAAAATAACTATGTAGGAAACATGTAAAATATGTAGAGATGTGGAATTTAATGAGCTTCAAGGAAATCGACACAACAGTAATAAAAACAAAAGGTTTTTTTAGATATTTGTATTAGACTGACAAATATGAAAAAACATAGTAATTGGAAACATTTACTTTTTAGGTTAGTTGTTGTACCACTATTTAAATATTAATGAATATTGACAGCTTGTAGTCTCACTGTTTATTTTTTGTTTAAATATCACTGTTTCTTAAAGGGTCTGGTAACACAAACACGTTTTTTCACGATTTTAATCCAAAATCACATACGAATGAAATTTTCTCAGTATTGTCATCTAGTAGGGGATAATTAAAGCTGCAGTTACATAGAGAGATAACTAGATATATTTTTCTCCTTCACACCAACAAAAATGTTTAGCTACTCTTATTTTGGACGTTTAAAGTTGAAGTGTCCAATTATTATAGCAGTCACCCTAATAAAAACAATGAAATTTAAGATGGTTTATTGAAAGAAATAAAACACATCATTCAGTAATTAGCAAAAGATTTCTAAATTCTATTTAAGAAATAAAATAAAGATTAGTACTTAAATGATCCATTACTCCAATCGCATGCTTTATAAATATTTAAAAATAGTTGTGAGATTTATTTAATATTCATGCTTAGATACAATTGTTACAGAAAAATATTAATAATAAAATGCGTACATAGTAACTGTCTAAAATAATTTAAGATGTTTCGAGTAATTAAATTTCAAATTTATTTTCATTAAAAACTGAAAAACGATAGACTACTTCCAGAAAAGAAGTAACAATTTCAATAAATCATTTTACTCGCTAAATTAGCCATTCCGCTTTTTAGTGGTTATTTATTTTAGTTGTATTTATAAAAAAAATACAAAAATGGCTGATCTGCTCCATTTTATAAATAAGCGTTGGCAATTTAGTTATTAATTAATAATTAGTTTAACATTTCTTAATGAAAATTACGAAAATGTTTAAGAGACTATTTTATTGAAATGAGACATAAAAAATATATCAAAATATGACATCTGTGGCACTGTTGGTTACGAATGCCACGGGTTCAAGTCTCGGTGCGGACAGTTTCATAAATTGAGCTTTCAATCGCTTTATGGATTTTTGTTGTAGTCATGAATGTTTGTGATGTCTATAACTCCCTCCCACTCATCCGATCCTCAAAAACGGGGCGTAACGAGGACGATTAGTTAACTACTAGTCCTGTCCTAACCCTATCCTTCTATCCCTACTCTTTTCGAAAAAAAAGAGGTTGAGCAACT
The DNA here is from genome assembly GCA_022494535.1 of Himalopsyche phryganea. Classification (NCBI taxonomy): domain Eukaryota; kingdom Metazoa; phylum Arthropoda; class Insecta; order Trichoptera; family Rhyacophilidae; genus Himalopsyche; species Himalopsyche phryganea. Next base: position 1,495,695 of record JAGVSL010000021.1, read on the forward strand.
GAGTAACAGTTCTCATAGAAAACTTCTGTTGAAATAACTCCATTAGGAGGCTATATGCTCTACGTTAGGAGTTGCCATGGTAAAAATAAAAATATGTATATAATTATGTATTCTGATATTTTTTTTCAACCGTGCTGCTCCGAATGTGTAGCAGATGGACTCATAATAAAGCATATCAAAAGAAGACGTTCTTCGAGAGCTGGCTGTTATTCAGGGGTTAGGACAGGATTATTAGTTAGGTAATCACTGTCGCTAACCAAGTTTTAAGGGTCGAGTGGGTGGGGGGGGGATTTTATATGACATATTATATCACACCTATTTGTATACAAATCCTTAAATCAATTTATGAAACTGTCGGTACCAGGATTTAAACCCATGGATACCGCAATCGAAGAGTTATTTAATTCTAAAATATATTTTTTTAGACATCATCATCAGAAATCCATTAATCGATTTAGAGATCAGTCTATGAAAACTTTCCGCTCCAGGGATTGAACCCTAGACGTCCGTAGCCTTAGCCAGCGACGCTACCAACGGCGCCACGGACGCAGCCAAAAATATACTCCCTCCTCACTTACCCATCCGATCCTCACGAGGCTTAGTGAGAGCGGTTAGCTAACCATTAGTCCTGTCCTAGCCCTATCCTTACATCCCTACTCTCTTAGAAAAATGTGAGGTTGAGCAACTGAGTAATAAACAGTTCTCACAGAAAATTTCTGTTGAGATACCTCCATTAGGAGACTAAATGCTCCACGTTGGGAGCGAGCGGACACGGAAAAAAAAACATTCTAAATTTTACTCTTTTCTAAGCTACTTAATACTTATTTGATCTAGATTTTAAACTTATCCATGTAAGAAACTTATATTAGGACCTTATTAGCCAATGAAAAAAATCACATTGAAAATTTATTGCGAGAATATTATGTATCACCGAATATTAAAAAAATCTGGATTGATTACTCTTTAATACTAGATCATCCGTCTTTCGAAATAAAGAATCCTAATTTTAGATGAAATTTGACTTTTGAAGAATCCGTGTCCATCGGCTTATGATAATATTACGCGAGATAAAACACTATCGAATAATAAATAGTTTTCTTATAAAAGAAAAAAAAACTATGAAACTGGCTGCGGCAGCCTGGCTACCTATTGCAATGGCTGCCTTACATTCTCGTCTAGTAACAGATTTGCAGATATCGTACTTTAAATAGGATGTGAAATATTCAACTTTATAACGTGGTACCACTGTAGTCTTATTTCCAACAACAAGTTTTGTGTACACACCGTGAAAGACGGAAATTTGAAATCATTGGTGCTTAAATTCCGGTATTTCTTATTAAATACCGGTATTATGACTATGAATACCGGCATCAAAAAATAGATAAAAACGAGAAATATTGTTATGGCCAATTTGAATCACAATAACGAACGAATGAATCAATACCGATATTTCTATTTTTTAAATTTCAATATTAATATAAAAAATATTTTTATTGTTAGATAAATAGGCTATTTTTTTGAATTGATAAAAAAAACCTTAAAAGGCTGTATCGTCGGTATAGTGGAAGAAAATATTAAGTCAAAAAACCTTGTTTTGAAATAATCGACTTTTAAGAAAATCATAAAATTTAAGTTTTTCTATTTACATATCTTAAGAGGAACGAGTAGATTTTTCTCTAATTTCGCAAAAATCGTGAATCGTTTTCCGTCGCCTAAAAAATATAAAACGTCAAAATATTTTTTTTTCTTTTAATAAGTATTTTTTTTACACTATTGCACTTTTGTTTAAATGGAAATAGTAAAGTTTTCAAGCCTGTTTAGCAAAGAGTTGACATATATTTTTCAGAAATGTTTTTATTTGCTTTACACCGTGACTAGATTAGAGCTTATTGTAGGTTGTCGGGATTTGATATCTGAGACAGAATCGTAAAACAAAGTATTTTTAATAAAGTGACGCGAATTAAGGGAATTTCCATTTATTGATTAAAACGATTCTATAAAGATTTTTAAAATTTACCAAAGAATTCATTTTTTCGCACGTTTTCTGACTGGTTATACCGAATATATTTTTAGAAAAAAATAGGGCAACAAGAAATTCTATTACATACGCCTTTTAACAAAAAATTAATAAGAGTAATAAATAGTAATCATTTTTTGAGGATATGTTTTTATTACGTCAAATTGTGATTAAGTCGGTTTTTGTTGCCTATCTCGACACCACTTATTATTTCTGTACATATTTTTTAAAAAGTGAATAAGTGCTATTATAATCAGTAAATAATTTTATAAAATATTGTTTTTTGACGGTGAAATTTTTTATCACGTGTCATCATTAATTTACGAATTCAATTTAATAAGTAATAAATCTTTTCTATGGTAATATTAATTATAACTTTTCCCACTAAAAACTGTAAATGAAATTGACTCAATACTCAAATTCTTCAACCTACGTAAAAAATAGATAGAATATCGATGAGTTTGTTTTTTCAGACCATAGACCGTTTTTAAATCAATCAGACTGCAGTCATAAATCAAAACAGCCGATTTTTGACTTATCGCTTTTCACTACTATGCTTACAATATTATCGATGAGATCTGTCAACTTTGATCCGGTATTTGTGTAAATAAGGCAGGCGGTGAAAAAGCCACTAAAATAGTAATCAAATTGTTTTAACGTGTTACAATGTTTATTATTGTAATACCGAAATATCGGTTTTCAAAACACAAAATACCGGTATTTCGGTTATTATTAGAGTAAAAGAAAAATACCAGAATCCCGGTTTTGGTAACACCGGTATTATAATGTGTAGTTAGTTACAACTTACCGGCGTTGTAATTCTCATATAAACTCTCCAATCTGAAAAACAACTCGCTCATATTGGGAATTTTAAGACATGTAAAAAACCTAATCACTCTTTCTAGATTGAATAAATGAATAAATATAGGCCGTCAATTTTTTACTAACATAAAAATAACGAAATGTAATTGGGAAATGTATTAGATTCTGTTTGATGGTTAAATTATTAAGTTTTTTCAGTGTCCTGAAAAATTGGCCCAAGTGTTTGGCGTTTTGCAGGTTAGTCATTCAATATTACAATGGTATCAATCTATACACAAAGTGAAGTTCCTAGTCATTGTATTCTTCACATATACGCAATTGATTGTGAGTGAGATTTGTATTGTACAAATAAAATTTAGTGAGCTAAGTTCTAGATTGAAAAAAAACCATGCGATGCCATAGGCAAAAATTTCAACCAATGAGTGTGTATAATTAATGAAAACATTCATCAAAAAAAAGATGGTGATGGTCTTTAGATATTTCATGAAAAACAACACTATGGAATATTGATTTTGTAGATATGACTGATGTCTAAAGAGCTACCAGGCAACTAGAAGAAAGGGGCTGGTTTATGGGACGTGGTTTATGAATTTGTGATCAAGGAAAACGGAAAACAATATTTAAGATATTTTTAAACAATCACATTTCGATTTTTTTTATTTAATTCAAAACGAGGGACATTTTGTAAATATAGTTTTTAAAAATGTGAAAACTTATTTGGTTATATTATTTTCAATTTGTGTATTAAAACTACGATAAGTTATAATTTTAACAAACGTAACATAACTTTATCATATTTTAATAATCAATCATTCTTATAGGGATCTTTTGATAAAGTAGTATTAAAAAAGTAAGAAAAAGTCGTTGAAAGTTTTTATCAGTTTACATGTAGGTATTATAGTGGAGTTTAAGTAATTTCATTTTATTTTTAAGGAAAAAGACACTGATATATTATTTTAAATATGTGTACATAATATTTACAAAACCGTATGAATTAAATATTAATGTTAGAATATATTTTATGGTTAGTTAAAAAGACGTAATCCAGTTATTTGCTGTATTACAATAAAATATTAAAACTATTAACAAAACATAATCTTGACAGAAAGACGTTTAAATCTTTGGAATAAAGATACTCGTTTTTTTTATAATTGTTGAAATTGTCGAATTGCTCACTCACTGATCGACATCAGTTCTAATCTTTTCATTTAACTGCCAATTATTTTTATAAATTCATTATATTTAAAAAACTTTAACAGGTAATTTTCAACTGATAGATGACAAATAAATCAACTAAAAAGAATACGAATATACATTATTACATATGACGTTTTCAGAGAATCGGTAAGTATTTGAAAATTGTTTTCTTCAGTTTTCAATATTAGTTAGTGCATGGTATTATATTTATGTTTATTGTTATGCTTCATTTAATTTTTTTTAAAAATTGCTGATTGAAATGTTGGTGTGATAGCTAATTCCCAAACTTCTAAATGATGGATGTGTTTATCTAGGGGATGCATGTATTCGTGCCAAGTAATGGGTATAAATGACACGTGCAGGGTTTGGGTTATAGTGTGGATTACCAGCCCCACGTGGCCTTCAGGTTTTACCTGGCTGACGCTCCTAAAGCTACTTGTACTCGCACTGCGGGCCTGAAAGAGAATAACCAATCACTGATACACTGATATACATAGTGTCGCGTTTTTCACCCAATTGCCAGTCGAATACCAGAAAATATTGCAGAATTATCATCATCATAGTATCTTAACTTTACTTCAATTTATTTTTTATTCATGAGAGTAACTGTTATTCATATGAAAAAGAGCTATCTTTATACATTACCGGTGATATTAGACGTCTAATAGCAAAAACTGATAAATTCGCGTTCTGTGAAAATCCAACAAAAAAAAAATGTAAAAGTACTATAAAAAAAATTCACATCGTTATGGTGGCAGAAGGTGATAAGTAAAAAAACCTTGTTTTGGAATATTCGACTTTTAAGAAAATTATCTAATTGAAAACTAACTATTACTTTTTAAACTAATCACTTTATGAAATTCGTTATTAATTTACGGATTCTATTTAACTATTAGTAATTCTTGTTTTGAGTTATATCTTTTTGACACTGATAACTGTGACCTGTGAAAAAATTGACCTAATTCATACTGATTTCTACAAATTACGTATAATATATATGGAATATGGCTGAGCTGGTTTTTTCAGACGATATACCGTTGAAAAATCTATCGTACTGTATTTATAACTCAAAACAGTCAATTTTCGATTTATTGCCTTCTTATAATAGCTTGGTAAACCCAACAAAATGTTGAAACTGGTAAATTCAATACCGATACGCTAAACTTTATCTATAGTTGGCAATTAAAATACGACATTTTTTTTGATTGGAATACTTTAAGAGTGAAACGCAAAACGTCAGTAATTGTTAAAATAGCATATAAATACTTACAAATGGACATATCGGTTTTTGCTTTTAGGCTCGAGATATACTTCAAGAAGTACATACAGTCAACGTTCGAAGTTATTCGTGGCAAAAAACTATAAATAACTAAACAATTATTAAGACATGAATCGAATTCGCAAATCTTCAGCGAATTTCATAAAGTGATTTTGTATAATAAATCGTAATAAATGTATAGGAAAAGATATTTTATTTTTATCGATAATACCGATTATTTCTAAACGAGATTATTTTATTTAACGTCTTCTGCTACTATACCAATAAACAATAAATATTTTTTGAGTCGTTTGTGATAAATCAATGAAATTTATTAACTACTGTTGAATAAATTGCAAAAATAACAGTTTGTTTTTGTAATTAATGCGATAAACTCAAAATAAAAACCAAATAAGAAAGTAAAAACCTACTAAACCATAAATTTATTTAAAAATAATATTTCCAATATTTTTGAATGTATTTATTAATAGACAATAAAATCAAAAAAAGTGTTTGAAATGAAGCTTAAAATCCAATGAAAATGTATTTTTAAATCATTACTTTGTTTTACCCTTAGTCATTCTCTTTTCAACGAATAAAACACAGTTTAAACTAAAGTTACAAATATGCTTCTAATTCGTAAGATAAAAATACGATATTTCTTCTTTTTTTATCTTCAAAATAACATTTAGAAAAAAAAATAAAAACCACTTACTATACCCGACTGGGTTTTGCTATTAAAGACAGCGTGGGCTGCCTAGGGATATTTGTTTCATTTCGGAGATAACTTTAACTTTTTTCTTTGTTTCTTCTACTTCATGATTTCGTTATCAATTACTCAACATACAATAAGCTTAGAAGTTCGACTGGCAATCGCGTGTGGCGCTAGTTGCATACATATATAGACATATAAGGCGATAGAGATTCTTAATAGAAAGACAGAATCAGCACAGAGGAAGAAAACATACATAGAAACATTAAAACAATACAGATCTAAACATGTTCATATATTATATTATATTGTTTTATATAAAATCATAGCAGTAAATAATACCCATATTCAATTTTGAAAGTTATTTGATAACATTGATAAATGCCACATCTAGCAGAACGTGTTAGGTTTTTGCTTTGCAAATTGTTAACTTCATAATATACTTACCAACTCATGCAAATCACCTCAAGGTTTTGATGTATTTTTGTCAGCTCATAATGTATAAGATAATGGACTCTTTCAGATGGGTTCATAAAATTGTTATAAATTACTTCAGCAATCAAAATGATTTAGTTCTTCCAATTAAACGTCATTGTAACAAAACCCACCAATTTAGAAGCAGTAGGTATCTCAATGTTATATTTTTCTTAGTTATATTTTAATGATGAATTGGTTCTTCCGACAATTTATAACTGCAAAGCGTATGATTTTGTAATTGTTTCTGTGGTTATTTTCTCAATTAAGGCTTGACAGTCATAATTATCAAATCAGTGTTAAAATTAATTCAGATATCCATATAGTTCCTAGTTTTAGTGATAATATAATAGAAACAGTATACATTATTTATTTATTGTCATTTTGTCACTAACGACCCGGGTTTTGCCTTTCGGCATTTTCAGGCATTCGAGCACACGAATGGACTAGAACTGACTCAATAATCCTCAATAAAACTCAATAATCCAAATTTGATATTAAAATTCCATCAAGCACCCTCAGTCGATGTCTTAAATTATATTTATTGTCAATTTAAGTTCATGCTTCTACTCGAATGCTTGAAGATTCCGTAAGGCGAAACTCGGGTCGTTGGTGACAAAAAGTATGGAAATGTATAGCATTTGAACAATTCAAATTTGATATTGAAATTTCATAAACACCTTCAGTTGATATCGTAAATTTTATAGATAGACTCCTAAGAATTTTAATAGTGAGGGAGATATTTTAATGTAAGTTGCTTTACGAAAACTGGTTTTTTTTTATATACCATATTAATTAACTATATTTTTTGAGAGAACAACAATACAACAAAAATATTGTGTATAACTCAAACAAGACGTGCTAATACAGTGTCTTCATAAATAAACGTATAACATATCGACTATATAAAGGCAAAACGACTTATCCATCCGTCTTTTCAAAATAAATTGTTTTCGATAATCACAATGTATACAATTTAATATACGTTTTTTTCGAGCTATTCACAATATTTTTTGCGTGTGGGTTACGTCCTTATTCCTTTTCACAGTCGATAGGATGGGGTTGGAAAAAGAAAGCTAATCTCTTCCTCTACGCCTCGTTTTTAGTATCGGATGTTTGGGAGGGAGTTTAAACGTCAAAAAAATCTATTGGAAAATCAATTGATGAAATTTTCCGAACGGGGATTCAAATCCGTTGATTGAATATGACGAAAGACCACGAGCGTTGACCACTCGGCTACTTGACTAGATTCCTGAATCTTTCGAACCGTTTCATATATTTTTTATAGTCAAATAGGATTTAAGTCTTTTGACAACAAAAGATTTCTCCTTTTGTGATATTTTTCTGGTCTTCGACGTTTTAAGGTATGAAAACATTTTTTTACTGGAAATAAAGTACCTTGAAAATCGCCGTCACTTTTTTCTTCCTTATTGCATATTTCGCAGTGACTTAAAAACTTTCTCTATAAGAGTTGATATTGACGAATTTACTAAATTGGTATTTTTAAAAAAATGTGATTGGTAGAGAACTAAAATATTTGTCTTTAAAAATATGATGAAAACATGGTATATGCAATAAATTTATAATATTTTATTTGCTTGGTTTGAATATGTTAGTGACAATTCATTTTCAATAGAAAACAAATTTGTCACAACCGGGTATCGTGATTCTTTACTCTTACTGGATGTAGGAAAGAGTTAAGACGCAAACGATAACACTACTAATTACAGATTAATTACTAGTGTTTGGAGGTGAAAATCGTGAAAAACTAGTAACACAGTGGAATAACAAAAGTATCAATTTTAATTTCATATTAAAAATGAATTTCCACAAAGTTACCGCCGAATCCATTGAACAAATTATACATTGAACAACTAATTTATAGCCACTTCTGTTAAACCTCTTTATATATAGCCCATAAGCTCCACATTGAGGGTGGAAATGGTAAAAAAATATTTAAAATAGTCAGTTATTAAATTAAACGCTACGTTAAACCTTTATTTATTATTTACTGACCATATATTATTTCTAACTGACAATTTATCAAATAAGTAACTGACTATTTATGTAATTAGTTACTGACCAAATAATTTGTTACCAAAGTTACTTTCTAAATATGTTCACATTTATTCCTGCTGAAATGATATTTGTATTTGATAAAAAAAATTATGTCAAACCATTGTAATAAAAAATACCAATTTACACAGTTGTGGCCCAAAATATTCTTCTATACTTCAATTCGAAGCAGCCTTTGAAGTTGCCTGGCTTGACTATGGAAAATACAAAATTGTTGCAAAGCCTCCATCGAGCGCCTTTGATCTCAAAAGACGTTTTGTTTGAGTTGAAAATGTGTTCAAATCCGTAGAAAAAGGAAATATCGACTTTTCTCTAGATATTCCTCTTTAGTAGCTACGTCAAACTATCAAGAAGATTCCGCCTTTCAACGATGAAATATGGAAAACTGGAGACCCAAAAATATTGAAATCTCGACAGTAGTCAACTGTATGATAATAAATTTGAATTTCATTTTAGTTTTTACGTATTTTGACAGTTCATATTTTACAAGCCTTAAATGTCAAGGAATCAAACTTCGCAACAAATATTGCATAGTTTAACGATGTTGAAAAATATTCAAATCAAAATTATTATAAGTTATACATTATAAACGAAATACTATTTTATGATTTTTAGACAGTTACCACTTATATATTTTGACTGTATCTACCGATATAAAAAAAGTTAATACATTACGGTGGAAAACGAATTACTTTCTGCGCCATATTTTTAGGATTCATCCGTACCGTACAACTTGCATAATTAAGAGTTGTTTCTTCACAAAGTGATAGGTCTCGTAGTATATTTACTGCAACAAATAAATATTTATTTTTAAAACTTTGTTTTAAAAACAGTGAAAAAATAATCATTTTCTCGATAAAGAAAAAAACAATTTTTTGCGCAAAATAACTCTAACAAAATATATTTTTTTAAATACCAAAATATCAGCCACTGCGTCAAATATTTTGAAATTGGAAAATCACACGATATAAACTTGAAGTTACTCGAGATCAACTTGAGGGGACAAGACATCACATCAGGGCCAGTTTCACTCATTGCGAGTATTTTCGTCTGATATAACATAAAATTTAACAGAGCTTAATTTAACAGAAAAATGGTACATTTCTATATTCTAATTAGTCATAGTTTGATTTTTATAATAATATTAATATATTTATAAAAATTTTCGTTACATTTTTTAAAAATGTTATTTGATTACGACCGAGCGTGCTCACTTAGTGAGCACTACTCTGTACCGTGATATTTTGTTACAATACCCGAAGCAACACAATATTAGATTATAATTTCTATTCAAAGAATTAATTTCAGTGATGTTTTCGTCTCTTTCCACCCACTCTATGCGATCTAAATGCCCACAGAGAATATAATTTTCTAACTACTAGTGAATAAATGACATCATAAAAACTCATGACCAAAATATTGACTGCACCAATGAAAAAATCTTGTTTCGTTTACATTAATGCTTATTGCGCCCAGAAGTATCCAATTGCTACGGAAAAGCTCTTACCAAGGGTCAATTAATTTCAGATTACGAGCGAAAATGATACATATTATAAAAATCAACCCTGTTTAACGTACGAATACGCTCTTAAATTATTTGCATTGATTCTTATCCCTTAAGACCTTCAAATTGTTATATATAGGAGACAATCTTTTAGTGTTATCAATTCTTTTGTGCTATTTTTTTATATACAGTTTACAACCTGAGTTAAAGCCAAGATAAGAATAAGCCGTGAAAGGGTTCGCCTTCACGTGAATAAAAAAATAACCGTACGCAAAAGATTACTATCTCAAAGATTTACGTGCTACTAAATGGTTTCTCAACAAACGAGTGCTGCCGACTAGTGTTCGTGATTCCCATAATTTATGGATTTCGATAATGCCATACGGAAAATGTGTTAAGATTTGCGTAAACTAGTGAGGAAGGGATAAACAGTTTCATAGCTTTCCCAACGTGTCGTTATTATAAACTTTAAAATAATTGAAAACCTGGAGGGGAAAGAAATATCAGAAAGTAAAATAGTTTGATGGTTAAAGATAGTCATGTTTCGGGGAATTTTGTAAATAATCAATATGAATATTTACATAAAAAAATAATGAATACCATTGAAATCGTTAAATAAATCATTACCACAAACATTCATCAAAGAAAGATTGCTATCCTTGGACTTTTATAATTCTACAAGTATGTAATATTTAAAAAACGAATATACCACTGAAATATACAATAATTTTTTTTTAAGTTTATTAAATAACAAAAAAATTACAAAGCTTTTTCACATTATCTAGCCTATTGCGATAATAAGTACTCTTTTCTCTGCCCTGAACAAGCAATGAACGCAATTATCAAGTATGCTTAAACACCATTTATTCATTTGTTACAAATTTGATATTGAAGTTCCATGAAGCACCCTCAGTCGATATCTTAAATTAATATTATTATCATTTTTCACACATTATATATCCTGTGACTTGCCATACTATCGCAACGTATAAAGTAGGCGGTAGATTTTTCATAACGCGAAACGATTATCTCATGCATAGGTGATAGGCCCGGTTCTCTCATCACACCCTAGAGACCTCATCATTTATTGACCGGGCAGAGCGTTTTATGGCTCGCTTTGCTACACCAGAATCGCTTTCCGGGCAATGCATGGAAATTATATGTTTTTGGGCATTGTAGATTTGCTAGGTTGAATTCAAAAGAGGCCGAATACATTATGCTACAAAAACAAAGAAATAGAACACAGAAGACCATATTTTGAAAGGTGTTACAGCTTAACCGATTGGTTTTACAAAAGATTGTAATCATTGTGACAGAAAATTATACGATTTTTATATTATTAGAAAAGATTCAAGTTGTTGATGATATTTACTTTTAATTCACATCTATCCAGTGATGTGCTGTTATGAGTTTGCACCCCCTCTGTCGAGTCAGTTGCTAAAATAATTTTAGTTTGGAGAGCTGGTTCTCAAAATACGAATTTTTTAAATATCGTAATTTCGAGATCGAATTTTTACACAATCACAATACTTGATCCGATATGGATAGAGCCGGGGCTTGGGGCCGTTAATATCAGGATTTTAAGTGAAATTATAAAGTTCAAAATAAATGTAAATGATTTCAGAGATTGCATCGATAATATTTTAAAATATAAACGTGACGAACTTCCTGAAACGGTCTGAAAAGCTAGCTCACCATTATTAAATTTATTTTCCTTGGGTTTTTCACCTCCAAGTACCAGTAATTGATTTGTAAATAGTGTAACACTGTTCCTGTTTTAACCCCCCTCCGCACGTTCAGTAGAATGGAATAAAACCCACCCCCACCCTTTATTTAATTTAGGATTAGAATCATTTACCTTAGAAATAATTAACCTTGCGATATGGTTAGTCTAAAGTTGCTTCTTAAAGAGCTTACGTAAGTGATATATCAAGTGGAATAACTAAATTATTAATTTTAACTTTATATTAAAAATGAACTTCCACAAAGCTACCGCCGAATCCATAGAAAATACTAAAAATTTAATATTATTAATAAAATTTCAATAATCTCTGCAGAGGCGGAACGAGGGTTTTCGTTAATGAATACTATTTGTTCAGAAGAAAAGAGAAATGTAAGTATTCAAAATATGTATTTGACTTAATGCCCATTAATTTGATAAGTCGTCAGTGTCCGTAGTGCAGGTGGTAGCATCGCTGGGTACGGTTACGGATGTCACGGGTTCAATTCCCGGTGCGGACGGCTTTCATAGATTGATCTTTCAATCGTTTTATGGATTTCCGTTCATAGTCTGAGTCCTCCCTTCCACCCATCCCATCTTCACGGGGCGTAGTGAGAGCGATTAGTTAACCACTAGTCCTGTCCTATCCCTATCGTTTTATCCCAATCTCTTCGAAAAAAAAGAGAGGTTGAGCAACTGAGTAACAGGCAATTCTCGTAGAAAAATTCTGTTTAGATACCTCCATTAGGAGAACATATGCTCCACATTGAGAGCGGACATGGGAAAGTTTGCCACTGACTTCATCGAATTACACAGCATTCGCTAAACTGTGGCCCAGAAGTCACCGTCACGCAGCAGATGATAAAGGAATAAGACCCGTCACGGTTAAAGTTTCCGATGAAAATCAAAACACTGTTTGGAATGAATTTATGTGATGAATAATTATGTAATGTAAATAAATAATTTTTTAATGTTTGATAATATTTTTTTTTTAATTTGAAAAAAAATTGTAGGTATAAAAATTGGGGGTTGATATTTACAAGGGTTTGAGCCGGTTGATAGAATTTTAGCAGCACATCACTGCACTTCGTGTATATACTAGCGTACAGAGCAGCCCTAGAAACATGGCAGACTAGGTGGTCTGCATCCACCAAAGGGTGCCAAAATATATATTCTTCCCGGACGTGACCTGGAGGTACGAAGTAAAATGTTTTTCACCTGGGAACTGGGCTTGCCAGTATATAGCAAGTTCAACGGTAAACTATCTGGGCTGGGCAAGTTAGTTGAAAAGTAAGATTGCACTTTTGGACACAAAAATCAGGACGCCAATCACGTTCTGAGGGACTGCCACGAGATGAATGTCGAACGAGCAAAGCCGGCCCAATAGGCCACGATGACTTGATCTCGACCAAGGCTAACTTCGAGGCATTCGATAAATTTGCAACATGATATGAGAATCAGAATATTCTCGATTCCTTTTTAGATGCAACGCGGAGTAGATTAAACTCTAGCGCCACTTCTCGGCTTAAGGATACACAGGATACTCAATATCGTTTAAACTAACTGGGTGAGCAAGTCAAATTTCCTTTTTTTTCTCTATCTTATCTTTTCTTAGGCACAATAGTGCGTGTTTAAAAAATCAATCCCATGCAGCTCTGCACTGGGCCAAGAAGATGATAAGTAAATTGGGAAAAAAACATAATATGAACAGCTCTTGCAACTGACGACTGATATGAATGACACGAAGACCGGTTTAAAAATGAGAATTGTTTGGCTATGATTTCAGTCATCTAGATAAATATAGGGAGCATGTAAGTTAATAGTCTTGAGAAATTCAGACTTATAAGCTCGGCCCCGAAGAACAAGAGAAAAATGCTTTAGATTCATAAGCGGTTTTTGAGCTACAAGACAGTGAAAGGATAGCATTTTTAAAAGAAATTTGGTTGGGTGGTGAGAAATTACCAAAGGGAAAATATTTTTGAAATAAATATATCGCAGAAATTTCTTTTTATCTCAATCGTTTTATGGTGATGATACTAAAATATTACAACTAGGTCAGCAGAGTTAATGTTTTCTATATTAAAACACTTTGCAACTAGGGTTTCCATCCCGGGATCCCGGTCAATTATTCAATCCAAGAATTTGTCATCGCTGTAAAAATTTATGTATCAAATTAAAACCTGATTAACTACAACGTGTTCCTCGGTTTGTTCATGTGCATAGTTTTTTATAATACTTATTTAATTATTATAAATGTATTGTGGTCTCACTCCATCTCATTTTTTGTAACAGACGTTTTTAACCAATTTGAAATAGCGGACTGCTTCGGTTGGAGGACAATATTTTTACAAGTCGAATTGAAGTACTTGTCCTCTTTTCAGATACCATCTGGTAAAACCTACCTCAATAATGCAATAAACAAATTAAAATAATATAAAATTATTTTGATCACTAAGCGTGTTTTTTTTTATTTTCCTCTCTTTTTTTTTAAATGACTGTCTGATATCTAATCAATATAAAAAGAACTCCAATTGAAGCAATAATGGACACAAATTAAATATTAAATTTACACTTTAACATATTATAAAATATCAATGTATGTAGTTCTACAAAATTTTATTAGGTAGTTGATACTTATTTCGGCTTACGCTATCACCAGAACTAGTTATGAACAGAAAACAGAAATAGTCCTGACGAATGCGTAAGCTGAAACATCCATCAACTACCTAATAAAATTTTGTAGAATTAAATACTTTGACAAAATACTCTGTCGGCTCCGTAGTGCAGTGGTTAACTCCTTTGGCTACGGTAACGGATGTGTCATAAATTGATTTAAAAATCAATTTATGGATTTCTATTCGTAGGCATGAATGTTTGTGATACTCCCTCCCACTCATCCGATCCTAAGAATGGAGCAGAACGGGAGCGATTAGCTAACCAATTGTCCTATCCTAATCCTTCCGTTGAGATGACTCCATTAGGAAACCATATGCATCACACTTGAAGCGGACATTTAAAAAAATTTATATTTTATCGAATTATAATGAAGTTCTATCAAGTAAACGCCAATACAATTTAAAACACAAAATTACACAAAATTATCAATTCCGAAATACCGGGATTGATTAATTCTTAATCCCAAAATCCCGGAACCATAAAAAGGGTCCGGAATTGGATGCCCTGTTTAAAACCAAAGGATAGCCTTTATTCAGAAAGGTTTTGATGGAACAGGATGTACCTAAGTATCCAATTATAGATTCCTGGTACCTCACTCTTCCTAACGAGTTTTCCAACGGTAGAAAACTTTCACCAAAGGTAAAAAGGTACGCTATAACAAAAACTACACATTTGCGTTAGATTGGCATGGGTATAAACATCATTAACCCTAATAAAGAAGAGTTAATTAAAATGGATCACACGACTGTGTGCTTTTGCCTTTCCTTTGGTTTCACGCTACTAATATAATTTGTTTATTTATATGGATTGCTTTTCCATTACTAATCAGCATATATATATATATTTATATATATGTATATATACACCCGATTCTCTTTTTACACGGTGTAAGAAAACATACAAATATTATTTTTTTTCGCTATTTTTTTTGCTAATTAAAAAACTGAAAATTATTATTTAATACAGGATATGCATGTATTTAAAAACACTTTGGCTGTTTGTGAATATTAGAATAGACATTTTTCCCACTTGGTGAATTTGAAGATGCAGGTGATCATGACTCTTTTGATTTTTCATGATTTTTTGACACATTTATATTAATGTTTCACTTTTTTATCCACTTCTGTTTTCAATCAGTGACACTTTAAATATTAAATTCAATTTAAAACGCAAAACATCTAAATCTTTTAGTTATTATGTATGTGTCGGCTCTGTGGCGCAGTTGGTAACGTCGTTGGCTACGGTTACGGATGTCTTCAGTGCGGACAGTTTCATAAATTGATCTTTCAATCGATTTATGGATTTCTGTTCATAATCTGAGTGTTTGTGATGTCTAAAACTCCCTCCCACCCTACCAATCCTCACGGGGCGTAGTGATAGCGATTAGCTAACCACTAGTTCTGTTCTAGCCCTATCCTTCTATCCATACTCTCTTCGAAAAAATAGAGGTTAAGCAACAGAGTAACAAGCAGTTCTTGTAGAAAAATTCTGTTACGATAAAAGCTTTGTACTAAAAGTGAACAAATCTTAATGATTTTGTTTCACAAGTGGTCAAATTCAAAATTTTATCATTTATAATACAACAATTACTTACTATTAATTCATATTACGTGTAAATAATAATTGCTTTACGTAAAATGTTGAAGACTACATAAACAAAACTTTTCTTAAAACATGAGATTTATAAAAAGTTTTTTCTATTTATCTAATTTTTTACAAAAAGGGATTTGACCATTTTTGATACCAAGTAATACATATGGACTACATTGCTAGTAGACACGGTTAGAAAAAACAACAATATGAAATATCGAAGAACTAGAATTTACTTATAATCTGTATTTTTTAATCATTCTAATCTATTTTTGTAATACCAGTATTAATATATCTAGTATTCCAATCATTAATTGTTTTACTTATTTGTTTTTACATTGGTTATCATCAAAAATAGTACCTTAATCTTCTTTATTAAATATGTATAAGAAAGATTTCGGTTTCCATAGATGCGTCGGACAGAAGTAACAAAAATTTTTCTAATCAATTTTCAAAATGAACCAAACACAGCGATCGATCATTTGGTTCAAAAACATAATTTCCCCTTACAAAGTATTTAGCGCAAATGTACGAGGCAACTTCCTTTCACCGGATATTGGGCCGTCAAGTTGTCATTTCCGGTTATACATCTAAATGTCTGAGACATTCCATCATTCTTGGCTTCTTAAAGAAGTATCAGAAAAAGGTGGTTGATATTTTGCTTTATGAACTGTCATATGAAATAAATGGGTCATGGAATATCTTATATATAAAATCAATGTTTGTTCGTTCGTATATTATGCCCTACCATACCGTTCATCCGATTTCAATGAAACCCGCACCCGCGCACCCGTGAAGGTTTCTGAATAAAAAAATCTAAAATCTAAAACAGAAATTAATGAAAGAATCAAATACGTACAAACAGCGACATCTCGGAAACCTTCTGATTTATTCGTGTGTTCTGACGCAACAGACGGAAAAACAAAAAACATTGTGTATCCAAAAGCACTCCAATAAACAAAATTAAACCACAAACACTTTCTTTCTTTGAATGGCATTGCAACGCATGCCAGGTACTCGCTAGTTGGAAATAAATGAAAAGATTAATTACTGCTTTTATTTTTTTGTGTTTAAAATGAGTTTTAATTTGAGGAGTATTACATAATGATCTAGTAATTGATAGACTCTGGAACGTTAATTTTATTAACAATTCGTCGGCCTCTGTGGTTAGATCTGTACCTTAGCGATGAGATGTGTATGGGTTCAAGTCCTTGAAACTTGAAAAGTCTATATCAAATTTTAATTATTTAAAAAAATGTTTTTCTCCATTAGAAGAACGCAAAAAGCAGTAAGGTCACAAGAATTACGTAATATAGCAGTTTCGCTATCAAGCCATCGTCAAAACTACTTTCAGTGAAGTCACAGATAGTTCTTACGATTATGTTATGTCGAAATAGCTATCAAATCTTTTTTTCATTTTATACTCGGGTTTCGCTTTGACAATAATGAACTTTAACCTTAATTGGGAAAATACAACGTAAAAAGTCATTATTATGAAATTAGTACCGAAATGGTCTCGGATATTAATGTAGTTGCTAGACTTAGTGATAATATTTTTTCTTAATTTGTTTTATATACGAACGATATAAACTATTTACTAACTGTCAGTTCGAGTTCTTTCGTGTATTCGAATGTCTGAAGATGCCGAAAGACAAAACCCGGGTCGTTAGTGACGAAATGCATGGAAATGTACAAAATTTTAACAATTCAAACTTGGTATTGAAATTACATCAAGTACCCTCAGTCGATATCTTAAAACAAATTTTTATTGTTTTGATTCTGAAACTCAGTCATTATTACGTTTATTTCTTTTACTATGTCTTACGCCGAGATGCCGAGTACCTACCTATAGCTTTAATACGGTAAATTCTTCAAATGTAAAAGCAATATATTCTTATTTCCAGAGGTCATCCAAAGTCTAGTAGTATTACAAAATAAACAATTACATTTTGACAAAAACCTTTTTTCACTCGAATTAAATTGCCAAGAGAGAGGCCGGCCATATAAAAATCCAACAGAAAAAACATTAATTTGCCACCAAAACATAAATGTATATTGTAGCGTTTTTCTCTCATTTAAAAGGGATCTCAACGACACCGCGCCACCTGCGAAAATATCGTAAATTATACCCGCAAAAATGCAGGGCTTTCGAAAGAAGACTCCGTTTATTTACTGAAAAAAATAACAAAGTATTTTTTTCTGTTGAGTAAGCTACTGTAATTAAAAAGCAGAGGGCATTGTTTTCAACATCAACTAGGTCAAAGCCCCTTCTTTTCGTTTTCAATATCGATTACTTTAATATAAGCAATTATTGTTATTGTATATCTTAATTTTTATGCATTTTAAATTACAGCCTTAAGATGGTGAATGATTTCTGATTGAATTGGCATTTACTTGGTAGAGCTCCATAATAATTTCAATGGTGCTTTGGCCAATTCCTGTATTCCTCGAAAAATACGAAAATGAATTAATGGTTGGATCTCATTTTAAAGACGACAGAGCAGGCCTTGGCCAAATGATGTAAATTAGAAAAATAAATTCACCACTTTTTAGAAGGTAAACATAATTTTACGTTGGTTTTAGGTTTGAAAATTCACTTGATGCAAGCCACAATTATATCAACACTCCCTACGTATAATGGCATAGCTGCAGGCATGAGTATTACAGTAGTGCATTTCAAAGATTCATAAAATGTTTTCAATTTTTCGAACAGTTTTTACTCTCTCCTCAACAATTTTAATTGTGTCTTATTTAGAATTACGCTTTAAATAATGATTTTAATTTTTTCACTTTGTTAGGTTTGTAATCTAATAAGCTATCAATATCACTTCAAACCTTTCGATTCCTTTTTAAAACTATTTTAGCTCATAACGTGGTACATATATGTATTTCTGGTGATTTTAACGGTGAGAATAATGTTTTAGATTTTGCAACAGTGACATCTATTAATGAGAAAAGGACTTAAATATTTTTTTTACAAAAATTCGTGTAATTAATAAAATTAATTTAAATAGGATTTTAAAAACGTCTCAGATTATTAATCCGTTACTTTTTAAAATATTGGATTAAAAGTTTACTATAAACGGTGGATAGAATGCCAGTTTGTCGGCGTCCGTGGCGCAGTTGGTAGCGTAGCTGGCTACGGTTACGGATGTCTCGGGTTCAATTCCCAGTGCGGACGGTTTTCATAGATTGATATTTCAATCGGTTTATGGATTTCTATTCGTAGTCTGAGTCCTCCCTTCCACCAATCCCATCCTCACAGGGCGTAAAGAGAGTGCTTAGCTAACTACTAGTCCTGTCATAGCCCTATCCTTCTATCCCTACTCTCTTCGTAAAAATAGAGGTTGAACAACTGAGTGAAAAGCAGTTCTCGTAGAAAAAATTCTGTCAAGATACCTGCATTAGGAGACCATATGCTCCACAGCGGGAGCGGACATGGAAAAAAAAAGAATGCCAGTGAATTTTATTCGTATTAATCGTATTAAGCGGCCTTTTAAATTTAGATTGACCATATAATAATATAGTATAACACCATTAAATAAAATAATATATAAATGTCACAGTATAACTATTATGTGCAACATATTTTTGCGTTTCGGCATGCAACACCGCGTTAGTAACAAAAAATAAATTGTGCAGGAGAGAGAGAGAAAATTTCTGAAAAAAATACAATTAATTTGATGTTAAACCTACTAAAACGAATTATATAAATTCACATTTGGGAAAAAAAGATTTGGTTTGTAGTAGCATAAAAACATGTTTTAGTAAAATGAGTAAAATAACTATTTTAATAATTTTTTGTTGAAGTAATAAAATAATACCAATGTATTGAATAAGATTTCAAAATATTGGACAAATTAACAATAAAATAATTCAGTTTTTATGTGAATAAATGATTGTTACTCGACTTCTTTTACAAAAAACAAAAAAAAACTTTTAAATTTCTGATAATCTTAGTCTGCAGTAGTTTCAGTTTTTTTCTCACACTCTATTCTAGGCTTTTTATATTTTTAGTTTATGACAGCAACTTAAATACACATAGCATAGATGTCGGTTACTCTCTTGGGGAAAACTATAAAACATTTGAAAACAAACCAAAACGTATTCGCATTTTACAGCAAAAAATATCTAAGTGACATGTTTTCATTTGCGTTGTGTATTAAATTTAACTCAATTGTACTTTTTAACTTCTTTATATGAAATTCAAACACCGATAAGTAAAGTACTAAAATGGGACACTTCAGAATTCGAGAGAAAGACATTTATAAAAAAATCTTGAATGATTTTTCACATTTTTTTTTCTAAATTTTAGAGGGTGGGGAGCGGTTAGGTAAAAACAATACCAGCACTACTTAAATGTCCTTGGAAGGAAAATCCCAAAGGAAACAATTTCTATTGTGGAGAGCCATTTGTCATATTTAACATTTTATTTACTTGTAATTGATTACTGAGGTAGTCTGAGGATACCTATCAAAAAGGTGAAACACTTTTTTGGCAGGTTCCGCTTAACGTGGACGCTGGCACGATGAACGTGCGCTAAAACTAAGCAAATTATATATCTGCTGTTACTTTTTAAAAGCAGCCATATCCAAAATGGTTCAACAATAAAAAAACAACTTTTTGTTTCTTCGTTTAAACAGTCACAATGTTGGAAGATTATAGAAATACTGATTTACTTGGTATTTAATAGCATTTAGACCATTTTTTTAAATACAGAAATATATAAAGAAAGTAATCGATAACAATTGACGAAAAAAGAGAAAATACCTGAACATGGATGTGGCTGCTTTTGAAAAGTAGTGACACAATATTATTATAGTCATGTTTTGATTTGATCAGTCAATTTAAAAAAAAGAAAAATAACAATTTGTTTCACTCACTAGAGTGAAAAAAGCTTATTGCAGCCACTGTGGGTCTAACCTTACTGGTAAATTTTGTTCTATCCTCAAGTTTCAATGTTTAAAGTATGCTTTTAAAAGTTAAACTTTATAACTCTTACCTGTGTGAATTGATAATAATTTACCAGACCTTTCTAAATGTATACTTGTGGACGAAGGAGCAACGAACGCGTTCCGCAGCCAAATGTACAAATGTCTTTGAGCTAAACCTCTTTCATACAAAGTGTGAGAGAAAGCAACTATCCGCGACTTGAAAAAAATTGTAGATCTTTGTCTCCAAAAAAGAAAAGCAGCTCCCAAAGTACAAATAAAAAGTTAATGAATAATTTTAGTAAATCTGAATAAAATATTCTGCACTTTCGTTATATCGATTGACTGCAGTAAGTATCAGTATTTAGGTCAATTTTTCCACTAAAAAAGACTCACAAGTAGGCGGTTGTTATTAAAAGGTTGAAAACTATTGCTTTAGCAGTCTTCGTACTCCACGGTTGCTCCAGAGAAATTCCAGATTCGTAGATATGAATGAAGCATTAAATCTGAAAAAAAATGTTATTGGTGGTTGCATACAAGAAAACTATTTTACTCCGATGCGTTTATTTACCTTGCTACGGTTTCTGGGGTCTCGAAATTCTTCCTTTGATGTCTTCCTGCGCTTATCCTTCAGGATCATACGCGCCGCCGCGAAAGCCATCTTTGATTATTTAACTTTACAAATTACACGAAAAAATCTCACTCTATATTTCTTTTGAAATTTAAAACTCTAGAAACGCTTCTTTTAAAGTTAATTAGTTACTAATTTAAAACTTAACTTTGAAATATTTTAATTACTATCTTGTATAAAAACAACAATCTAACATTTTTTAATTAATTGATTTATTATTTAACTATTTAAATAACCATTAACAGTATATCTATCACTTAACTCGTATTGCTTTAGTTAGATTTTAAAAGACATTAATTCAGATCGATTTTCTATTTATTTTTAACTAATATTTTAGCTCATTTTTAACTTCGTTGTTTAATTGATTAAAAAACCAGTTGTCCTGATTAGTTTTAATTGATATTAAATTAATTTTAAATTGACAGTATCTTCATATTAAATTGACTAGATATTTTTTATGGTTTATAATGATGGCAAAAAAACGGAGCTTAAAGTCTCAAAAGCTCGCAGTGTAGTTTTATTTCTGGACGTCCGATGTGAAGAGGGCAGCACTTGACAACCGGAAACGGATTTCATCCCCATGTTCTGTAGAAAGGGATAAAAAAAGAAAAAAATCCGTCACAAAACAATTCCACCGGAAGCCATGTGTACCCAGTGATCCATCCAAGAATACGACAGCTGTTGAGATGCTCAAACGACATGGTAAGTTTTTTCCATATAATGGAGTGGCTCTCAACCGGGAGACCATGTCCCGCTAAGAGGTAATTTTTTAAAGTAGGCCGTGAACAACGAAAGAAATATTTTTAAAATATTGATTTGTTATGCAATTTCCACCCATTCGACCTTTAAAAGATCGTGGGCGATCGATTTTCTTACCACTAGTACTTCCCTAGCTCCCTCTTATTATCTTTTCCCTCTCTGAAAAATAGCAAGCAGCTCTCGTAAAGCAACATCTTAAGAGATGCTCCATGAGTTCTACTTATGCTTCATATTAAAATTAATATACCAACTATAACGAAATAATGTGTAGAAAAAGCAATAGTGATGATAAATTTCTCAATTTTTTTTATATCTATCGCTGTGACCGAATTGTAAAACGTGATGAAAAGATTGAATCCCTGTATCCTTATTAATTTTTATATCGATGTTTGGATTAACAATTTTTACACGGAAACATTTTTAATGTTTGAAAACGTTTATAAAAAAATATAGGCCAACAGAAAACCACATGTCCACAATTCGGCAGATATATTCATGCTGTTTCTAATTTGCGCATACGTTAATTTGGCTAAATGACAGTTCAGTGAATAAACAATTATTAACCATTCACTGATAATTATATCAGAACCAAGTTGTTGCTAACAGAAGTTGATAGTATATTTGGAAATAAACATAATGGCGCTGATGTAGTTTTCAACAATGATGGAAGTGTTACGTTCAAACTTGAGCAATTAAATTGAATGCTCCAATAAAACAGTAAATTACGGTATATTTCTCAGAACAGTTTGTCGTTTTAAGTAAAGGGTTGATTGTTTGTTCGTAAATCGTAACATCTATTAAATATACAAATCGTTAAAGGAGAAAACTTCAAATGGATTAAAATGCCAAACTGTTATATGTGAAATTCTTGGGTTGTCGTATTCTTTAACCATTCTGTATTCAAGTTGTGACAATGAGTTACTTCGACCTTTAACCCTTAAAAATTTTCTGTGAAATAGGTCATACAAAAAATTTTAAATTTTGCTATTTGTAAAATAAATGGTTCTGCATATAATTGAAAATTAAAAATACATTATAACTTACGTCTTCTTTGAATAATTAATCATAATTTGAAAACCTCGTCAATTTTACCATCGAAAACTATAAAATTATAGTGTAGTATAGTAACAATCCGAGATGCATTCAAACGGCACCGATTCACGTCTCTAGCTTGTTCTGCTATGAAGAATTTCGATTCTTGTGTCTTTCGATAATTTCGCATAGTTTGATATATATTTCAGGTTTTGCACACAAAATATGACGTAAAATAATTACTTAATACAACATAAAACCATATTTCACTTTTTGAATTTGTCATTTTGCTTTACAAATGCGTTCATATGACAAAACCCACACGGTGATGAAATGTCACTGCATGAGATCCGAAGCGATTTTTTTATGTGTAACAAAAAGAAGGTGCGTTTCGCTATGGAAATGAGATCCTCTAATGATAGAGGAAGGGAGATTAAAAAAGCATCACTGAAGGATACAGTAGGCCATTTAAAATTAACGACAACGCTAGCATCGGGCTAGCACATTAAATACACCGGCCACTGACTGTTTAGACCGCAGGGTCAGGCTCAAAAGTTTCGTTAAACTTTGTATTTTAGGACTTTTGGGGTTTTTAACAATGCCAGTTTCATGTCCCATTGATACTTTGTGCGTTATTTTTAGACATGTGCGGTTTTAACAAACAGATTACGTCTCAAAAACTCTAGATTCTGATAAAATAAAACTGAAGTTTTGCCAAAAAGCTCTGATAAGTTATTGAAAGCTTATTTATAATAATTACGTAATTTACAACATATTTGAAGACATTTTTAGATTTAATATGACGCTGATACAGTCTATTGTGGAATCAGGGAGAAACCTGAACAAAAACAAACAACGACTAATGATAAAAATTGAAAAGCTCTAGCAGAAGATGGGTTTTCGATCGACATTCTCAAGAGAGCTCACGGCTGTCCACAACATGCCTGCGCAAAGACAATGTCCCAGAGGTGTGGAAAAGTGCCTCGATCATCATCATTCATAAAAAGGGAGAAATTCATGAAAATATGCATGTTGAGCATAACGCGTATGAACCGTCAAAGAAACCAATGGATAAGGAAGAAAACAAGAGTGAGAGATGTGATAGAGGTCACCAAATCGATGAAATGACGGTAGGCTGGATATGTCGCGCGGTGAACGGACAACCACTGGATGAATGCAGTCATTCAGTGGTACCCGAAGGGCACTAAGCGGCCACAGAGGCGCACAAAAACCCACTGATTGGAGAACTTGTCAGATTGCGTGGAAGTAAGTGGCAGCAGAAACCAAGGAGCTGAGAAGAGTGGAGGGAACTGGGGGTGGCCTTCATCCAGCAGTGAATCGACCCTGGCTGAAAATGATGATGAAATATCGGATGACGTATTAATTAATATAAGAATTAGATTATTTTGACTGTAAAATTTATGGTTATTTTAATAACTCATCTCACGTAAATGAGGAGTTTGGAAGATTAACTAGTTTGTACAAAACTGGGAAACTCTTTAGCTGTGCCATATATATTTTCAAAATTTTCTGACAATATTTTAGCACTTATATCAGCGTACCATCAAACAGCCTCAGTCCGATATCTTAAATTAATTATGACATAAATATTAAAATTCCTTTTCAAAGCGGGGTTCTGACTAACTTAACTGATATTCTTTCATTTTGAAACTTTTTGCGCAAAAAGTTTGCGTGTGTTTTCAGTCATGTTTAAATACTTAAGCCTAAAAACTCAATCAAACTTATTGCCGTCGCCTCAGAAGGACGCTTTGATGTCACAACAAAACGTGTATTTTATTAAGTCTCACTCTTCGTGTTCAATCTAAGTTAGGCGAGGTGAAAAGTAACTTTTCAAAGCGCGGGAAAAGCCGGCGGGAAGCGGGCGGGAACCTGGTTGCCATTTGCGATAAGCTGAGCTACAGGAAACGGTCTCCGTATCAAAATGGCCGACGGCGTTAACGTTTTCGATCCTTACGGATAAATTTCACTTCAAGCAGTAGATGGCTTTATGGTTTGATAAATTTGATATCGTTGTCTGTTAATCTGTCGAGGAATGGTATTATAACGAAAACATATGTACAGCATATAATCCACAATTAATTATTAAAAGGACCGGATAATTAAACGCTTGAGCATCACCAATTAAATTTAACAATATTTTCAGTGTGTAAGTATAAATATACATTGTCAGTCATGTATATCCTTAATACTTGCTTTACTTTTAATACGAAATTTACTTTTTATGAGAAATAAATAATTATTATTTATTGACTGTATAAGGAACTAAGTAGGACTTGATTATAATAAAAAAACTAAAGTTGATTGTTATTTTGGCATCACGCTGCCGTCAAAACTGTGACCAACAATATTTTATAACTAGTGTAACCGTAGCCGTCATAGATGACGGTATTGAAATTGAAATACTGAATGTCCAAACTGTGTGTGTGCATTGCATAACATTTTATTCTACATTGTATAAACCGCGAAAGCTTACGTCATGAGAAAGTTTAATACCTACATGTGATATGTGATAATAATAAAACGTCCACAGAACGGCTTGGACTATTATACGTAAGACTATTTTTGCGGAACGAAATACTTTGTAATTTTTAGACTTTTTGGAATTCCTTCTCACACTCGTCCGATCATGATAATGGGGCGTAGGGCGAGCAACTAGCTAACGACTAGTTTTGTCGTAGCTCTATCCTTCTATCTCTACTCTCTTTGAAAAAGAGAGGTTCAGCAACTGAGTTACAATTCGTTCTCTTAGAAAACTTTTGCTGAGATATCTCGATTAGGAGTTCATCTGTGTATCTATTGAGATTTTTAATTGCTAGATCTCTTTTTTTACGGTTCGATTTTGACTTTCACATAAATATTTGGATACACAAAATGATGTCTTAATTTTTTTCCCCTTAAATACTTTAATGAAATATTTGTTAAGAGTTATTGGTATACACTTAGTAAAAATGATGTGATCTTAAAAAAATTTTTAATGACTGAAGTCAGCGATTATTAAAATGTTTCCCAAGACTTCTCGACAGATTTCAGTCATGGTAAAACAAACAAATAGTACAATATATATTGACAAAAAAATGTATTTACAGCAACAATTCTGTTGATATCTAAATATTTTTATTTAAATAAATATTAAATAAATTATATTTTCAATGTCGGTTTTGTTTGCAATTGTAATACATGTCTTTAATGAAACTTAAAACATGTGATTGTTATTTGAAATACACAATTTACCTACACGTATCACAAACTTACTTTACTTTATCACACACTTACTTTCGTTAACAAAAAACATTTGACAAACAATACAATTGAATAATTTTCCTCGAAGTGGACATTTATTATGTAGTTAAGATATCAATAAGTTTAATTCATAAATAACAGATATATTTATAAACTTTGATTTTCATTTGAAAACTTATTTTGGAAAAAAATATTACCAACACAAATAATACCAACATTACAAAACCTTGATGATTCTGTAGGCTATTTTTCTTCATTTCGAATGAATAAAGTTCTCAATAAGATTACCAAAATTTATTGAAAGTAAGTAATTTGTCCTTAAAAGTTTGCAATTAGCAATGTAAAGGTGTAAATGATGCCTCCTAAATACAAAAATGTAATTAACAAAGGTTGTATATCGATAAGCCAAAAAGCTCTGCAGAGTAATTACTCAACAGTTATCAGCGAAAACAAAATCGTGAAATTTTCCTCAAGCATTATGCGTAGCACGAACGCCGTAGCAGTCGTAGCCGGCGTAGCGTCGTAGAACCATAGCACATCGCACGCCGGCCATAATAATAATTTGTCATGCCAATTCGGACAGGACGGAGGCAAAGTGGGAAAAATAAAGCTAACTTGGCGTGACTAGGTAATGAATGGAGGGGCGGGGGAGAGGGTGACGCACTGCGACAGCGCACACCCATCTCGATGTTAGCCTCGTGAAAACCACTCCTAATAGAACATATTCGTAATTGCCACATGGACCTTCTGACCGCTTTATCTATATTTTCACACTTAGTGAAAAATATCAGTTTACCTTGTGAGGTCATAATCAAACATAATAATTGAAGAATGACATTTCAAAACTCGCTTCGATGGAGTTATGATTTTGAGATAATCATATCCGTGTTACTGTGTCGATACATTTTAACCCGTTAAGAGAAACTAGTAGATTTTTTTCACATTCACTCTCAATCTCATGAACTGTTGATTATTTTTTTTAAGTAATTGCATTCTCAGAGTATATTTTTACACTACTGCATTTTTTTCAATGAAATATGATTTTTTGGCATGTGATTTTTTACAATAAACTCAAAGATCA
Source organism: Himalopsyche phryganea (assembly GCA_022494535.1). Classification (NCBI taxonomy): domain Eukaryota; kingdom Metazoa; phylum Arthropoda; class Insecta; order Trichoptera; family Rhyacophilidae; genus Himalopsyche; species Himalopsyche phryganea. The sequence goes on from JAGVSL010000021.1 coordinate 1,523,436, forward strand.
GTTGGTAAAGCAGTATAAGAAAATATTTGAATCACAGGTTCACACAACAAACACAAACATTCTTTAATAGAAATAAATTTTAAATTTTAAAATTTTACTATTTTCACGGAAAAAAATTTCATGGAGAATACAATTACATATTAAAACAAAAAAATCGACGGTTCATGAGATTTACATGGCGGTAAACGGTAAATGAACGAGTGAGAAAAAATTTACTCTAACTATTTAAATTAAATATACAGTATGCGAATCAATTGCTATAGCTTACCACGAAGGCAAAAAAATCTTGTATTTAATTGAAAAAATGGCATCATTATTTTGAAATTATATTTGAAAGAAAACTAAAGGCAATATTAAATATATTTATAATATTTATATGCACATTTTGTTACTTAAATTACGATAAATTTATATTAAACAAACTGTATACTAATCCTGGCAATATTGCTAGGAATATAATTTTTTACCTATGATGATGAATATAGCAACCATCTGCGAGTGAATTCAGATTTAATGTTCGAGTAAAAAAATAAAAAAAATACCAAGTTACTTGCTGCAAAAATTACGCTAATATTTGAAGGTTCTTGCTTTACTGTTAATTCATTCGTTCAACCTCCGTTTTCATAGAAGGTAAAAATGTATTATAAAAATGAAGCAAACATATCAACGCCCTAATTTTATTATGTGACAGGGTGGAAAAATAACATCATGATACAGGAAAAAATGATCAAATGTAATGTAGTCAAGAGAACAGTTTAAATATTTGTAATACATTTTAAAATCTTTCATAAAATATTATTCACATGTCTGGTTTAGTTTTTTTGACATTCATGCATATATTTAGGTGTGTCATTTTGGTCAAACAGTTCATTAGCCCATCCTCATGGAAAATGCACTTTTTTTTTATCCATATTCGCGCCCAATGTAGTAGTGATGATTACAAAACTAATGATTAGCTTATTACTCTCGATACACCACGTTTTTAAGATAGGATGGGATGGGTGAGAGGGAATTCTAGTCATCACACACATTCATGCTTACTAACAGAAATTGCATTAATCGATTGAAAAATTCTGTATAGAGATTTGAACGTTAGACATCCGTAACCGAAGCCAATGACGTTGACCACTGCACCATCGATCCGACAACTGTACTTGGTCACTTTATATTGTATGACAACAATACTCAGGTGCAAAATCATGAACCGATTTAAAAATTATAAATTTATATTTATATCCACGAACCCATAACTGTGATTGTGGAACAGCATAATTTGCGATAGCATGATAATAATGAATAAAAAAATGTCCCAATATTCACTATTTGACATTAATTGAGTAAATAAACTTTTAAAAATATTCGTATAGATTTTAACAAATAGAATACACGCGGTACAGCAAACATTTTAATGTCTTCTCTGGATTATTATGTCAGTTTATAGGGTCAATAAATAACATTCCTGGCTAAGAAATGTCCGAGTTTAAATGTCGTATTGCATTGTTAACCCAGTTACATTTTAATAAAATCCGCAGAACTTTGTAGGTATATAAAAGAGTTTGAAACTTATTTGTAAATAAAAGTATATTTCTCGGCAATGTCACCTAGATTCAAGATGTCACAGACATTTGTTGGGCACGCTGCGTTTATGTGAAATGAATACAAAACTGAAAATATTCATCCGACATTTCGCAGGGACGACTCTGAGGTTTGAAACTAAAAATAAAAACACTTATTTTAAAAGCACAACATTTGATGCTTTCACGTAAAATATCGAGAGCACCGAATCGAAAACAATAATAAGCGAACATTATATTGTATTATTAGCTGGTCAATGCTACAGTGGTTAACATCGTCGACTTCAGCTTCGGATCTCACTGACCCGAATCCCAGTACGTACAGTTTTATAATTTTTCAATCGATTTATAGATTTCTGTTCGAAGGCATGGATGTTTGCGATGTCAAAAACTCCCTCCCACCCATTTGATCCTAACGACAGGGCGTGGCGATAGTGATAACCTAACCATTGTTCTGTAGTAGTCTTAACCTTCTATCTCTACTCTTTTTCGGAAAAAAAAGTTGAGCAACTGAGTAACAAGCAGTTCTCTAAGAAGAACTTCTGTTAAGATACCTCCATTAGTACACCATATATTATGCCCACATTAGAAACGGACATTTTTTTATATAGTTGTCGTTTGTTATATACATGTTTTAGAACGGCTTATTAACTTAGCCGCACAGCCGAGTATTTTCTCTTAAAGTTTATTTGCTTCAAATGTTTCAACTGAAAGCCTTTGCACTAAAAACATAAACATTATCAGTAATGGTTTAAAAGATGTAATTAATTGATTGAATAATAATCTTATCACTGTACGTCGTTGAAATTCAATAAATTTTTACTTTATCCGCTTTTAATGCAGTTCATAAAAACTCTAATAGAATAGCAGTTTTCAAAAAAACTGACTATAAGCCAGTCTTTCAACCTCTCTCATTGGATAAGGTAAGCAAATAATGATGGTGATTTTCTATGCTTCATTTTTAAGGTGGTACGTGGTAATATATTAAAACTCACAGAAATTCATACCTTTCAAAAAAAAAAAAACAACTATTAACGATACTTCCCATTCGGGGATTCGATTCCATAACAATTTACAGAGTTAAAAAAGGCTTTACAGTATGGTTTACTTCACTAGAAAACCATCATCAGTTCTTTGATACATATAGATTAATGTTCCGGACGGCACTAAATATATCCGTTAAATATATTATCACTAAGATTGTCAAACTCCTGGACTGTAAAAAAGGCTTAAAATAAAAAGATAACGTTCTCCTGGCGCCACCAGTTAGTGACACGTGTTAAAACATGGCGTCCAGTCTAGTTTCGTGAGATGTACGTATTTTCCCGCTGTTTTGCCACCCATGCTTTGAGAATCTCTAATACTGAGGTTCTCAATATTTATTGCACTATTATTTTTTCTGAATATTTTTTTGTATTTTCTGTAAATAAGACAGGTTATAATTTAAGACATCGACTGAGGTTGCTTGATATTTATTGCATTTATTATTTTTTTGTAATATGTATTTTGAAATACATTCTAATAAATAAGACAGGTTATGTTAAACATAGCTGCTGTGTTTATCAATCACGTTTAATTGACGAATACAACGTACTGATTTAAGATTTCGAAGCAGATGCAAGACATTTCAAGACATCGATATTTCAGCACATTTTATTTAAACTTGAGTCTAAAGAAATGATTGATTAAAATATAACCACATCTCTTGCAATTTTGCTGAATTCGGTGATCACTTTATGGAAATTAATTTTGAATAACAAAAAAACTTTGTTCTTTGAATGGTTGCGTTACTAGTGTTTGAGAAGCATGACACGTGTTACAATTATCAAGAATCTTCAGATTAATGATGTTACAAGATTATTTTGTTCAAATAAAACACAATCTATTTGTACTATTTCCACATGTTTACAATTATCAGAACCGGTTAGCTCATCACGAGCATTATAAACTGAGTTCAGTTCGATCGTGATGAGCGAAACCGGTCTTGATCATTATGAACATTGAAAGTAGTACAAAAAATTGTGTTTCATTTTTTAAATATAACGCTTTTCCACCAAGAATTGACAGTTAACACATTCAAGGTGTTTATAAGATTTTTTCAATTTAACGTAAACATTGATTCTAACTCATTATTTGTATTCCGTTATAAGTAGAATTTTACTAATATGATACAATAAATAACAACATGAAAAAACCTCATAAGAAATTAATTTTTATCCTGGCAAGCCAACCACCTATGCAATAATTTTAATAAAAATATTCTTTCTTATCTTGTCAAATTGTATACCATGATCACCATCTAAAACAATCGCAATAAGGGAATCCAACCGAATATTTTAATATTAGATATTCGGACATGGCAATATTTGATAAATTACTAGGATAACAAAAAATGTCATTCGCCGTTGCATTAAAGATATCTTGGTTGAATCTATTGTATTACTATTTTGTTTGCTTAAGCACCATTATACTCTTTTAAGACACATGTTGACAATGAGTGTGTTGACAATAAAATTAAAACATCTTGCTAGAAATATTAATCAAAATAATAAAAATATGTGGCGAAATTCTTACATTTTTTGAGTACTATCAGTATTTAATATTCGATGTTCGAATATTTGGAATTCCCACATCGCATAAGAGCTAATCAATTAAGGGGTGGAGAGTAGTATAGTTTAGTAATAAAATTTATGATTACAAGAAAAATCGTTTTTGAATTGCATCAAAATGCCTTTCAGAGTTGCAGAGCAACTACTATCGCACTGGCCTTAACCTTTACGTACTTATGGTGTAATAATGCTTTACTTCGGCCTTTAAGCCTTTAAATTATCTGTAAAATAGGTTATACAAAAATAGTAAATTTTGCTATTTGTAAATAAAATAGTCCTACATTTAATTAAAAATACATTATATTTTACGTCTTATTTGAAAACCTCGTCAATTTTACCATCGAAATATACAAAATTATATTATAGTATAGTAACAATTAGTATGGTATATTAACGATCCGAGATGCATGAAAGTACCGTATGCAACCGTTTTGTTTCAAACGGCACCGAAACACGTCTCGAGTCAGTGTTGCTATGAAGAATTTCAACAATGATTTCGTATAGTTTGATGTATTTTACGTTTTACACACAAAATATAACGTAAAATAATTAAATTTGGATTATTGAGATTTTGTACACTTCCATGTATTTTGTCACTTTCGCCTTTCGTCATCTTCAGGCATTCGAGCACACGAATGGACTCGAACTGAGAGACAGTAAACAGTGTCGAACGTTTATATAGAATATACAAATGCGACAAATATTATTTACGAGGTAAGATATTATACGTCTGAGAGCCACACTGATACCTGAGTTAAAATTTCGGAAATCGCCCTAATCCTTATTTTGTAAATACCATATAAACAGAGTGGCGAATTGCCGCTTTTCAACTTCTTTTAGAAATACCAGTGATTTTACAATTATAATAGTATTGTGGGTTTTGACGGGATGTAATTCGACGAATGGGTAAATATATACAATCATTCCACATTTAGTGACATCTGTTAGGTGTTTCAACGTATAGGATATAATAGCGGAGTATTAGGAAGGTTCAGCTGCTCATTCAAAATTGGCAAGGAATTTAACTGGGCTCTATTAATTTCCAAAATTTCTTGATAAAATAATTTATGATCCCCCATGTTTTTATGCAACAGTTTAACCCCATCATCCGCATTAAACGTATGGTTCTCCATTAGCAAGTGATTTGCGAATGTCGAAGTTTCTTTTTTTAATCTAAAGGCAGCTAAATGTTCTGATACCCTTATATCTAATGTACGTGTGGTTTTACCCACATAGAAATGTTGGCAATCATTGCATTGTAATTTATGAATACCAGATTTGTTCTTAAAGTTTACTCTATCTTTATTGTTAATAAGTAATTTGCCTAGAGAGTTTTTGCAATAGAACGCCGGTCTAACACTATCAGCGAGTTGTTTTTTAATTTTAAAGCTTGTACAACCTAAATAACTAATTCTATGCCAGATTCTAGGGTGGTCTATGTCTTTAGACAAGTTCCCGAAATATAGCATCTTTTCTGCTAATTTACGTTGTTTTTTTGATACAAGACTATCTATAAGAGACACCTCATAGCCATTATTAATGGCAATTTGTTTAATAATGTTTAGTTCGTTTTCAAAATTAAATTTATTTAGAGGTATAGTGACTAATCTGTGAACCTGAGAATGGAAAGCAGCCAATTTATATGAGAAAGGATGGTCTGAGATAAAATGGATGGCAGCATCTGAAAACGTCTGTTTTCGATAAATTTTAAAATCATGAATGGAGTTTTTAATATCAATATTGATATATTGATATTAATATTAAAATATTATGAATTCTTTATACTTGCGAGTCATGGCACATCACTAAAGCATAGGGTAAGAGTATACTTTGCTTGCCGGTAATACCAGGGTAAGGTTGTTTGATTTTGTCAGGAGGTCGGAGGTAAGAGAGCGAACGGACTATACCCTTATTACACCAAAAAAAAAATGATGATGGACCTGGCTTGGATATGTGCTGCAGATGCCCCAGGGGACTTGTGTGTGTCTGCATGTGTCTTTTAGCTGCCAGATGGACTTTTGTCATCATGATGGGTTTGGATGTACTCGAGAGCTACGAGACGTTGAGAAGAATCAAGAAGACCAGCGAGGAACAAAAACGCTTGGAGGCACCATGCGTGGTGGCCATATATGAGCGAATATGGTTTAAAAAAATAGTGTAATTTCGGGATGTTTTATAGATAGTTACTGACCATATATTATTAGTTACCGAAGTAATAATACTATTATTAGTATTAATTTAAGATTTACTGATACCGATAAAATGCTTTCGTTATTGCGAAATATTGATGTTGTTAACTGTTTGTTTACAAGAATGGCAGGAGAAAGAGGGTGCACGGCAATAAAATATGGAGGATCATCTCTAAATGACGCTGAAACTGTGTCAAGTTTCTCGAACACAGAAACTAAAATGGCTCCTTGCCAATTGCTCCAGATCAGAGGTCTTGAACTAGGAATGTTTCCGAAGCTTTAGTGATATCTAGAAAAATAACAGGTTAACACAGGTTTTATCCAGGTCGACTTTTCAAATTCATTTGTTTTTTTTATATAGTTATTTGATGTTATTTCCGGTTATTACAATAATATATAATGTATTATCGGATATTAAAAGATAATTTTATTTTATGTACGAAATTAATTCAGCTTTCTGATACGATAGATAGTATAGCCACATATTTTCTTTCATATTGAATTTGTTTTGGTCACAATGATAAAATATTTTTAATATTACAAATTGAGAATGGAGTGGAGAGCATTTTCATGTAATAAGCATTCATTTACCTGTAATCTGGTAATGTCTAATTTTGTATTAGATATACTGATTTTCTTAAGACGCTATCGATTATAAGTCGCTGCTTTAATTTTCAACATATTTACATTTAAGACTATTGATAACCCTCTAAAACGTATTTAAGAAAATCTTCTCCAATGGTTCGCATGGACTATAATTTTATTATTAAGTATTATCTGAGATACTTAACAATAAATAAGTAATTATTTTAACCGAGTCTGTTGTCAAGAGTTCAACACCGTTGACTTTGCTTACAGTGCTCGCGGGCTCGAATCTATCGTTTCGAAAATTGATTTTTCAATCGATTTAATAATTTTTATTCGAGACATGCCTGTGATATCTAAAATTACCTCCCACCCATCCGATTCATGAGACAGTACCTAGCAAGAGCGACTACCTCATCACTAGTCCGGTTCAAACTTTATCTTTATATCCATACTCTCATCGGAAACGAGAGTTTGAGTAATTGAGTAACAAACCGTTCTCGTAGAAAATGTGTATTGACGTAAGTTCCATTAGGAGTGGATATGGTAAAACAATATTTAAAAATAAACAAATACCTGCTTAAATGGAAAACAAATAAACATCTTTTCTTTCGTGCTTTTTAAAATACTTTTGTGTCAATATAGAAAAAAGTTAAATCAACTTATTGTTATTCTTTCACAGGTTGTAACAAAATACTGAAAGCTTAATCAAAATTGATTGAAGTTACTTTCAAATTTACGTAACGATTAAATGGTTTACACACAAACAAGCTTAGCACGTTTTGTGAGCGACAAAAGATATAAAAAAGTCACATTTTATCATGTTAAGTAATCGATTGTGAATTTTAAGACTACAACAATGTGTTCCTCAACAAACAATTAATTACTGTAAAAGTTTGAATGGAAAGTATATTCATTCTTGCTACAATACACGCGGTTACTTCCGGCTCGATTATTTTGAGGGTGGTTCAAATGTGATTTCATTTTTTTATACAGGTTTTTCAATATTTGAAAAATATTCTTTTATTCAACGAAATCGATACTTATTTGGACGAAGCCAGACTTTATTTTCATATCTAATTACAATTTCTTTCGGCCATGGTTGATAGTTATCACTAAATACGAATTTTGGTATAACAATGATTCGTAATAACAACAATAACGTTTATAAACAAATATTAAATCAAACTGTTTGCTTTTATATGATATACTTGCTGTCCGTTACTGCTCTCTATGGGGTCAGTAGACATATCATGGAAACATTGTTTTGAATTTATATTGTTGTCATAGCAACCCGAAATAATCAGATATATAATTTTAAAAATAAAAAGTAATTTGTTTTTTAATACTTCCACATTTTTATAAAGATAATGACCAGTTTTGCTCATCGGGAGCATTATTGTCTGACAATCATTTTCAACAGTTGATAATGCTTGTGATGAACGAAACCGGTTCTGGTAATTATAAAAATGTAGAAGTAGTACAGAACAAAATGTGTTTTATTTTAAAAAAAAAATGCGTTTCCACCAAGAATTGACTGTTAACATCTGGAAAGTATTAACATTAATGTCAAAAATATTAAAATTGTAATTTTCGTAACGATTTTTATATGTTTTATAATATATCTTGTCGCTGTTCTGAAAGAAAACACTAAATCGAAATAATAACATATTGAGTTAGTTGCACCAAAATGTTTCTTATTTCAAACTCTAACGTATGAGATAACATACTTATTTTTATAATAGTTTTGTACAAAACAAACAAAATTAAAAAGGTATAGCATTTCAAACATTTGACAAACTTCAAAGTCCACTTACTGAAAAACAAGTTTTTTTTAGTTAGTGTCTTCTTCCAGAATAACGACGATATGATAATTTCTCAACTGAAAAGATGGACAGAAAAATACCTAATCATTTAGAAATAAAAATGCTAAAAATGGCTGATCATAAAATAAGAAATAGCAGAAGAAAAACGGTTTTTAGTGAGTTACGACATATTGCTATTAGTCGAGCGAAATATTGTCAGGTCTTGAAATTTCTCTACTGTACATACATGACAGGTCGTGGAGATCCACTTAAAAGGAAACGGAAAGAAAAAACCTAGAAAAGTTCCACAAACAGCCGTAAAATGGAAGTAAATCCACATACTTGACACAATCCGCTACGGAATTTGCCGGGTGGAATTCTTCAATATGTCGTCACATTTTGCTGACTTTCTCTTTGCTCTAATTTAACTGCACTCGCGAATATAACAATGTTTTATCGAATTGTTTACACCTTCGATAGCTCAGTTGGTAGAGCGGTGGACTGTAGACGTTATCAAGCTGTGCTGTTATCCATAGGTCACTGGTTCAAATCCGGTTCGAAGGAATTTTTTGATAAAATATAGCATTACGTGCCAGTTATGTATTATTTGAAAATCGTAATGACCAATAAATCAAGAAAACAGATATTTCACATCTCTAATACAAATTTTTGATGAATACTTAATTGTTTTATTTATTTGCAAAATATTTTACAGAAATATTTTAGTATTATCTTATTGAAGTCTTTCAAATTTTTATGTTTCTCTGTCCTGTTTTAGAAGTTTTTATCCATTTTTATCTTACACAATCAAGGAGAAAAATAAGCATTGATTAGCTAGCAATAGTTTTCATCTTTAAAAGGAGGAAGTTGAAAAGCTGATTGACAAGCTATTTTCGTTGAAAAAATCTGTTTATATACTTTATCAGTAATACATAGGCTATCGTAACAAAACATAATTATGAAAACGTAATTATTAGTTCATACTTTCTATAGTTTTAACGTTGTTTTGAAAATGTGTAATTTTTGCTGTACTGATTAGTGCCTGATTAATAATTCAATTAACATTTTGCAGTTAAATTTTAAATACCCCGCATTTCATTTACAGCGCTCAACTTTGTTATAGATGAAAGATGAAAGCTCGAAAATTAATGATTGCAAAAGCTATTGATAAATGAAGCTTTTGTTCGAGGCAGTAAACATGTCAACGATAGAATGGGAGCTTGTAAAGAGTTCATTCAAAAATGTTTGCTTTATTATTCTTTTAAAGTTTTATATTTTATAATACTTTAGTGAATTTACGACACGTTAATTTTGTCTTCATTAATCACGAATTGTGTTAATGTTTTAATAACCATGTGCTACGAATATAATAGATGACAAAAGTGTTATTCAAGAATTACTGTATAATAAATGTGGTTAAGGACATAAAAGCTTATTCTGTTCTCACTCTAGCAATAAATTAGCCAGGAAACTGAGCAAGTACTTTGAAGGCTCGTTATAGTTTAAGTAGGAAAGTAAAAAGGAGAAAAAAACACATTCCTTTAAAGAAAATAATGAAATATTGATCTTTTTAAACTAATTAAAATGAGTTATGAAAGATAAATAAACAAATCTATTTATGTGAAGTAAATGCTTAATTAGTTTTTTGAATGATAACATGAAAATATTTAAAGAATCATTTTTTAAATTTGACTTGAAGGGAATGGATGCCTGAGATGTTTTCACTCCGCCCTATCCACTCTTTATTTGATTCTGAAATCGACGATAAGATAAAGCGATTTGATATCTTATATATAATAGCCCAGACCGGTCTGTAGGCGTAGACTATCACTTTTTATTTATTATCACAATACACATCTAGGTATGAAATTTTCTTATGACCTACGCACAGTTCCGACGCGACGCAAATCAGTCCGTCAATATAGAAACTAAAGCACAACTATTTCAGACATTCGGTGTTTCAATTTAAATACCGTCATCTATGAGGGGCGTTCCCACTAGTTTCTTTTATAATTTTCTTGCCTATTCTTTTCTTTACCTTCCCCGAAGACCGCTTGACTTTTTAACAAGACTCGTTAAACAGAGTATAAACCGTATAATTTTCCACTCCGCGCTTTAAGGTCCGGCTCTAGGATTTGGGATCTCGGGATCCATATTGATACACACATGGAATTTATACACTGCTCTTAGATCACTGGATCCATACATACAGATGATCATATTGATACGCTCTGTGTAATATACAGAAAGTTACTTTTAAGGTGTTAACTGTCAATTCTTGGTGAAAATTTAAAAAAATAAAACATTTGTTCTAACTTCCACATATTTTTAAATATGCAAGTAGTACAAACAAATTGTGTTTTAATTTTTTAAATATACAGAAAGCATATCAGTTCAGTAAAAAGTGAAAATTTATACGACATTTACTCTAACTTCAATTGGAATGCATTGTTATGAGTTCATATTGGGAACGGGCATAACGAAAAAACATACTTTACAATTCAACAAAAAGTTCCTTCGAACCGGATTTGAACCAGTGACCTATGGATAACAGCACAGCTTGATAACGTCTACAGTCCACCGCTCTACCAACTGAGCTATCGAAGGTATACGCATTGGTCAGCAAAATGTTGTTTTATTTGCGCGTGTAATTAAATCAGAGCAAAGAGAAAATCAGCGAAATGTGACGTCATAATATAACATATAAGAATTCCATAGCATGTTTTGCTAAGAAGATATTTCTCTCTTTGAGTTCAATTTATTTAAGCCACCACTACTGTACTCCACTCCGACTAATTTCACGATCGCGTTCATTTAATTATTATAAAAAAATCGCTATATACTCTTAGTTTGATACTAAAGCTGTTCTGAGTAAGGCATCCAATCCTGAACCCTTTTTACGATCTCAGAATCACGAGATTGGTCATTAACTTTCCCGTTTTCGTATTAAAAAATCCCTTCATATAATCGCATTTATAAAGCGAAAAGACAATTTCAAAAAGTGAAATATGGTTTTATGTAGTATTAAGTAATTATTTTACGTTTTTTTTGTGAGTAAAACCTAAAATACAAAAGACGCAAGAATAGAAATTCTTTATAGTAGAACAAGCTCAAGACGTGTTTCGGTGTCGTTTGAAACAATACGGTTGCATACGGTACGGTCATGAATCTCGGATTGTTACTATAACATACTATAATTTTGTATTTTTCAATGGTAAATTGACGAGGATTTCAAATTATGATTAATTATACAAAGAAGATGTAAACTATAAACTGTTTTTAATTATATGTATAACTATTTTACTTACAAGTAGCAAAATTTTTAATTTTTTGTTTAACCTGTTTCACAGATAATTTAAAGGATTAAAGGTCAAAGTAGCTCATTGTTACACCTTGAATACGGAATGGTTAAGTGTAATTTCATGTAATTTAAGACATCGACTGAGGGTGCTTGATGGAATTTCAATATTAAATTTGGATTATTGAGATTTTGTACACTTCCATGTATTTTGTCACTAACGACCCGGGTTTCGCCTTTCGGCATCTTCAGGCATTCGAGCACACGAATGGACTCGAACTGAGAGACAGTAAACAGTTTCTAACGCTTATATAGAAGATACAAATGCGACAAATATCATTTACGAGGCAATACATTATACGTCTGAGAGCCACACCGATACCTGAGTTAAAATTTCGGAAATCGTCCTAATCCTTATTTTGTAAACACCATATTACCAGAGTGGCAAATTGCCGAAGGCGATTGCCGCTTTTCAACTTCTTTTAGAAATACCAGTGATTTTACAATTATAATAGTATTGTGGGTTTTGACGGGATGTAATTCGACGAATGGGTAAATATATACAATCATTCCATTTAGTGAAATCTGTTAGGTGTTTCAACGTATCGGATATAATAGCGGAGAATTAGGAAGGTTCAGCTGCTCATTCAAGATTGGTAAGGAGTATAACTGGCCTCTATTAATTTCTATATAAGCGTTAGAAACTGTTTACTGTCTCTCAGTTCGAGTCCATTCGTGTGCTCGAATGCCTGAAGATGCCGAAAGGCGAAACCCGGGTCGTTAGTGACAAAATACATGGAAGTGTACAAAATCGTAATTTCATGTGTTAAATTGTACATTTAATTTGTGTCCATTATTGCTTCAATTGGAATGTACATATGATTCAATGTTTTTTTTAGTATCGGAATTGTTGAATTAAAATCATTTACAGAAAAAGTATAATGACATAATTATGGTAGATTTTACCAAACACAATTCAAAAAGAGGACGTGTCCTTCAGTTTGACCTTAAAATATTATCCTCCATTCGTTTAAGAAGCGGTCCTAATTTGTCTTTCATTTCAAATTGGTTAATAACGGCTGTTACGAAATATGAAAAGGAAGAAACTACAATAAATTTATATTAATTCTATAGGTTTATAAAATAACTATGTATGTTCATAAATATACCGAGGTACACGTTGTAGTTAATCAGGAAGTTTTAATTTGGTAGATTAATTATTTTTTAGCATTTTCATTGAATCCTGAAATCTCGGAATAGTCTGAATATCAATACCGGGATTAAGGGATTGAATAATTGACTGGGATCCCGGGATTGGAAGCTCTAGTACTGAATACTTCAAGTTTTCATTTTTTTTGAAATATTTCTAGATGACGGACATCTTTTTGGTAGTGATGACCAATGAGACGAGTGTAAAGACAGACCACTACATACGTCTTCTATTTAAGTTAAAGGTCTTTATCTAGTTCAATACATTTTGTCATTTTTTTAAAAATTTGTTTAAACATATTGCTGCAAACGTGCTGTAAGAACTAATTAACTGTTCTTTTGATATAATAATAAAAAATTTAAATTTTTTATCACTATTTAACACATGTGTGTAAGTGCTTTTAAAAGAACTTTTGTAAGATCCAAAATGTTGACGACTGCTGCTCTATATGACACGTGTTTTGTTCCCCAGTGAATCATTTCCAGACCGATGCCACGAAATAAATTTTGCAGTTTTCTGACTGAAACGATACGACCAGCTAGAAATAAGTTTTACTTACCCTTGTGCAAGGGGTAGAAAAACCCCTAAATATCTCTCACTTCAAATGGCGCATGGTTCTCGATGAGTAAACTTATCTTATATTTTAGAAAGTTTCTCAACAACATTGCCGCATTGCTAATTAAAACTTTTGTCTCCGTCTTTCTAGAGGAATAATTCGAGTTGGAAAGAAATAAAAACCGAATGTATTCAGATGGGCCCATTAATCGAAACTGCTTTAGTCTTACTCAATTAAAAAATATTGAGACAGATTTAATTGCTTCCTGAAATGCTTTTTTAACAAACCAATTAGTATTGCGTACAATTTTTCAATTATATTATATCAATCTAATTAATCAAAAACATATTTACGATATATCTACTCTTTAATGAATATTAGTAAAATATCAACATTACATATTACAGTAAAGTATGAATAACCTTTTTTTATGATTGTAATATATATAACAAAACATTTCCGAGCCTGTAAACGACTGGTCAGTTTTGTTGAGTTCGGTTACGGGCTCAAGCCCCAGCACCAAAATATTATAAAATTGATTTTTCGATCAAAGTTATGAAAGTAGTGCATAAATTCTCTTCCACCTATTCGAGTCTTTAGAGTGAAAAGCTTGCCATTAGTCCTGTCCTAGCCCTATCCTAATGTTCAGACTCTCTCCCAAATAGAGGGTTTGAGAGACTGAGTAGGAAGTATTTCTCGTAGAAAAACGTCTGTTGAAATAAGCTCCATACAAATGCTCCACATTGGAAATGGGCATGGCTTAAAAAAAAGAACAAATAAATTATTACTCATTTACATTTTAATTTAGTCTTTTTTTTACCTTGTCTACTCCCAATTTGGAAGCATATAGACTCCTAATCGAGGTAACCTCAGTAGAAGTTTTTCTAAGAAAATAGCATTTTACTCAACCTGAGATAAGTGATATAAGAATAGAGCTAGAACAAAAGAAGTGGTTAGCTAATCGCTCTAGTTACACTCTGTTTTTCAGATTAAATGGGTGAGAGCCATTCTTTCGAACAGAAATCGATTAAAAATTCAATTTGGGGATCTATCTGTACTAGGATTTGAGCCAGTGAAATTCGTAACCGAAGCATACTTCGTTGACCACTGCACCACGGACTCAGTGTCTATAAAGTCTATATTGACATAAAATGTTCTTCAAGCGAGTTTTTATTTATCTTAAAAATACTAATAAAATATTTTTACCGTAATTAGGTATCCTGAATTAATCTTTTACGTAAAATAAAAAAATATAGATTATTACAATATTGTGTAACTGTATTGAACTGTATTTAATTGGTCCCAATTGCCTTACAAAGTATCCACAATATTCAAGAATATTTTTAAATCCACTTGATTATTTTTATCAAAACATTTCCCGAACGGAAATTCCCTCCAAATCTTTTATAAATGACTCTTATTAATTCTATCTTGCTTATGTTAAAAATATCCGAAGAAAAAAACCCCTTATGTGACATTTTCGTGTACTTAGGCTTGTTCTTCAAATATAACCGCAGGCGATTTTCAGTCCTTCATTTTCAAAATTGCGATTTTATTTTGCTCATCATTGAAGTAAATATTACGAGAAATATTAATAATACGAAGTATTTTCAAACTTGTAAATTTTTGTTTCGGTTATTTTTATAATAATCCACTCGAAAAATTCAGATGAGTTTTTAAAAGTTATTTTTCGTAACAAGTTTGCAAAAGGAAAAGAATACTTGAGCTGTTTATAGCGAAAATAACAAATAGGAAAAATGAAATTTTCATCTTAATAAAAATTTAAAAGAGCCAGAATTACGTTATACGTAAAAACTGTGTTCAAACGATTTTGCAATTTATTTAGATAAATTATAATAAATTTTCATATATTTTTTGAACACTTGTTTGCATATACGAAAAGAAATTTAGCTTTTTTGTTAAAAAAATGTTTACCATATGAAAGAAAAAAAAATTGAATAGTTTGATATAAGTATTTTATAATATTACAAATAAAAACAATATTTACGCTATTTGGCTTAAATCCTAGAGGAGTTAAAGGGGACGTTCAGAGTCACGGGTATGTTGTAGTCAATTTGAATTTAGTTTATTTGAATATGAATGCAATATGAAATAATTTGCTAATTAAGAGTCTTTTTTTAATTGATAATTGGTTTTATATTTTCTTTAAATTGAATTAAAATACCTCTATCCTTTATAAAGTGAATCACACAAGCTGTATATAAGCATGCTGGTTTATAATCAAACTTAAGACATCGACTGAGGGTGCTTGCTTAATGGAACTTCAATATCAAATTTGAGTTATTGAGATTTTGTACACTTCCATGTATCTTGTCACTAACGAACCGGGATTCGCCTTTCAGGATTCCTGAATATGCCGAAAGGTGAAAAATACATCGGAAGTGATAAAAAACATGGAATAACTCAAATTTTATAATCAAACGTAAGAAAGAGATGTTCTCGAATAAACACGACCCCTTGCATTATGAATTTGGCATTCCTCAGGTTTCTCCCTTACTTATTGTGTGTGTATGCGTTTGTATATATATATATGTATATGTGTGTGGATATGGTAGACTGGGAAGTCTATATATATAAATGCATATGGTGTCCACGTGAACTGGCTTCACTGTGGATGGCTCACCTCTGCAGCGATCACACCCTTCTGTCAGCAACGATGAAAAGGGAATACAAAAATAAATAGCATAAAATTATGTAAAACAACGCTCCATCAAGTTGATATAAAAAAAACATTCAAGAACTAAATGTACGCGAGGTCTGTGATATAACAGATGTTGAAGGTTCGGAGATTGATAAAAAACTTGTATTTATACCGATAGAACTTGTTGTGATACGTTCTAAGAAATCTAAGATATGTTTTGGTTAAGGGTTTGACTTTGGGTATAATTTGGTCATGGTGTGAAAATATGAACCACCTTATTACATCAAACATATTCAAACGGTGACTCATTAAAGTAAGTATCAACAATTAGTAATTTTATGCTCAGCAAAGACAATTATGCGCTTCACTGGAAAGAACCTTAAAAGACACCAATCATATATATTTTTTTATTAATAATACTAGTGAGTACCCGGCATGCTGTAAAGTTGCACATTACAAATTATATATATATTTATGGAATAGTTTGGATTATGTATTCCAACTAAAATTTAATAATTGGAAGTCCACGCAATGGCAATTTTGTGTTAATTGCGGCGGCGCGACTTAACCAATCAAGTCGTGCCGTGGTGGACAAGAAAGAACCAATAAGGTCATTTCAAATTGAATAATAATTAAGCCAGAATAGAAGCGACGAAATTTATAAGATACTTCAGGTCTGGCGTTCAACCGCAGAGGTGGTCCTCCAAGGGCTACCCAAACGAGCAGCGCACTGATGGAAGTCATCCGATCCTGATGGAGCAACAACATCTCTATCAGTATCATATTTATATTTCTTTTGTTATTTTTATTGTATTAACTTAAGCTATGGTCATTCCATATGTTGTGCATATTGCAACATTTAAATGTAAAATCTTATTTTTTGTTAAACACGAGGTAACTCTAACTTTTTGTATTAATTTGTGATAATTCATTGTTGTATATTAAAATTTAATTTATCACAATTCTTAGCATTTTATTTATTAAATTAATTTTCGTCTGAAAATCTGTTTTCAGACTGGCGCCCATGCATTTATATTTATTTATAGTTTTCTAAATACCCGTGTTTCTTTAACCTTTTTTACTTAGGGCACTTTTTGTCATATAAACTTTCTAATATCTCTGTTAATTGCAGTACATCCCACGCCGCGAGATTATTGTTGTAATATCTTGCCTTCCGACGAGCTAGTTTCTTTTAAATTAATGATGATAGCATATAGTGCGAAGTGGAGGTAAACCATTTTGCTTCCACTGTACTGTTTTGCTTCATCTTAATTATCCTTCTAAATTTAACGTAAAATCATTTCGATTCGATCTATGCGCGTTTTTTCACATCTTTTTTATATTGACGACATTTTAATAATGTTTTAAATACCCGTGTTCTCTCTTTTTCTATGTCTTATCTTAATATGACAATGCGTTGCAATGCCACTCAAAGAATGAAAGGGTTTGTGTTTTAATTATGTTTATTGAAGTTTTTTTGGAATTTGGATAAATATACAATATGTTTTGTTTTTCCATATGGTTCAGAAATGTCGCTAGTAGTACGTATTTGATTCTTTTCTTATTTTAGATTTTAAATTCTTTTCTTTAGAAACTTTCACTATTGTGCGCACTACAACTCACCAAAGTTTGATAAAAATCGGATTAGTGGTAAAGGAATGCATAGAGGACAAACAAACAAAAATACGAACAAACAAACATTCATTTATATACATATAGATTAGTGCAATTCTGTCAATAAAAAAAAACGAATAGCCAATTGCCAGTTGTTGTATCTGAGGCCCCAATTTATGTCATACATTGCGCAAAGCTTTACATAGTACTACATAATAATAATACATAGATTTCTTCTTAATACATAGGAAATAAGAATAGAAAGCTCTTTTCCCCGGAGAGCGGGAAATGTCTTGGCGACAGGCCAAGCTTGATCACGCGCGGGAAAACGACAACACCGTGGACGGACGCTTGAGCCCCGAGGAGGTTTTATAGCGAATCTAATGTGGCCAGGATTCGCCCCCGAGATGGCATGCCCCGTTTGTATGTAGCATGCATGTATGCTTTCGATTGAATCGTAAAATAGCGTATCGATTTTGTTACATGTGCGGAATGTTATTGTCGCTTTTATTTGCTTTTTTAGTATATTAGTATAAAATTTACTATTGAAATAATTAATTGAAACGACGCTCGTTGGAATGCCGCAACCGCAAACATAAATATACTGTGGCAGTATCTGTGTTTCATAAATTTGCGAGAAAGGAAAAAAATATTGAATATTGCAATCGTTTATGACATGAATAATAAAGATGAATTATTTAAAAAACCAATTTTGATCAATGAAGAAATAATACGTGAATCAATTTATTGTTAATCTTCTTTCCAAATAAATCATTCAATGGAATTCAGATAAGAATTTAAAACTGTGGTTTGCTAAACACTCACAATACAATCAGTATTCGTAAGGGGTTTTTCTTAATTTGTTTCCACATGCAATGCTTTTTGGTGAATTTTTTTTAGTAAGACATTAGCCAGAATGAAAATTTTTAGACTAAGAACATTTTTAAAGTCCTCAACCACCCTCCACCGCACTAAAACTGGTTTCAGCAAGACGTTTCGTCCAAGAATTTTCGACAATTAAATATGCAGACAAGGTCTAGAAGAATTAAGAATACTTAGAACATTGATTTTTTATGGAACTTTTCAAAAATATTGAGAACGTTTTGATATCTTTTTTTTTAAATTTTGGAAACCGCTGCTGAAATCCTATTTTGCGAATGTATCGTTGGAAATTGTGATGGTGAAACAAGTTATCTCTGTCAATCCGTCTGAGAAGGGTGCGCTTATTTATTTACGTCAGTATATTCAAGTGCATCTGCATTACAATCAGTTTGATGCAAATTCACACTTTTTTTAAGAAATACATATAAATAAATTTAATTTACATGTTTTACCCGATTCTTTGAATAGCTTTGTTGTGATAATGAGGCCGACGGCTTTAATAAGGGTAGTAAGGAAAACTAACTTGGGTCTACGTTAGAAATAACAAAAGCAAGAAAATGGAGACCGCGTTTCAAAAAATTCAATAAATTGTACAGTAACTTTTGAAAAATAAATAGATTTGATACTTAACTGTTTACTTATAGTTACACTGACGATTACCATAAATAGAAAATATTATGGAAACAGTTAATTTATTTTTATTAAATTGCTAAGCGCTGGATTTATTAAGCATGTATATTCATATGAAAACAAGTTGCTTCTTACGCATACGAATTGAGAGTGAAATGTTTTTCTCACTGACATGACCTCAAGTGACTTTCAAAAAGTGTTACTAGACAAATATATACATACTTGTAGAATAGAGAATGTCAAATATTTAATATTTAAAAATTGTTTTGCCTTAAATAGTACAAATAGCATCACGAATCATTTTCTAATGTCATTTAAGGTCATTGAAATAAGATAAAAAATTAACATAAGGTAAATGTACCAGTATTTGGCCGTTTAAGACAAAAAATCAGAAAAAGTAACGATTAACGTTAAGCATTAGACCGAATGATGAAAGAGCAAGTATATTCACAATTGATCAAATGTCTTAGTTAATATAATAAGTCAAAAATTAGAAAAGGGTCTGTTACATGTTTTTGTGTCAGTAGTTGACCATTTTTTTTCAGTAGTTGACCATGCCTAATCAGACGGTTTCATGAAAATCTTTCATCAAGAGCTTCCTATAAGACCACTCTTTGTTGAATCAAGTAGCGTATACCTACATTCGCTGATATCCTTAGCAATTCTTATAAAAAAATTCAAAATAAAATACTTACTGCATAAGGTGTTGTTTTCAAATGGCCGCTATGACACCCGAATATTGTGGTGTGTTAGTTCCTCAATCCGACAAAAGATGGTTTCACTTGTCTTAACTCTAAAATTTAGAGCAATCTTGCGTACACGTTTCTTATTTTGGGCACTTTTATTGAAAAAGGTCAACTACTAGTGCATTTACCTTATACATGATTACGTCAAGAATTTTATGTATTCAATCAGAAACTATTAAATAAGACATTCGTCTATGGAATATAATCTTTGTCTATGTCTACGTCTATGTAAGTCAATAGATATACAGCATATGGAATCGTAATGGAAGTATCTCAACGTAAGTTTTTTTACCTTTTTTCTATAATGAGAGTAGGGATAAAAAAATAGCGCTACGACAAGATTAGTGTTTAAGTAATCACTTTTGCTACGCCCCGTTTTTAGAGTGCAACGAGTGGAATGAGGGAATTTTAGACATGTTTACGAACACAAATCCATAAATGGATTGAAAAATCAATCTATTAAACTATACTTGTCTGGTCAGTAGGAATCTTCTTTGACTTCTTTTGAATATGTGCTGGAGTTGTGTACTGGCCGGTTATCGTCATTATGATAGATTTCATTGTTCTCTGTAAAATCACACAATATAATGGAAAATCATTGACCCGGCGCAATTTGGATTCACCTCATGATGACGACCGACTGTGCAGGCCTTTAGGTAAGCAGATGACTCCGTTTTGATTTGATGGTTAAGAGGTTTACCGTCAACTCAAACCGTGTCAAGTTTAAATATTTGTACGCTGCAGTCTCCGATAACGGTGGTTTCAAGATTCAGCCGAATGGAATAATATGAGTTGAGCATAAGCGAAAACGCCACTGCCCACAAATAGTTGAAGATTCGATATGAATGCCCAAATATTTTCCATACACTGGGGTATATATACAACTTAATAAATCAAATACAATATCCCCAAAAAACAGTGAAAAATTATTTATATATTGCGTTTAGATGCAAACTTACCATTGTCCAATACAAAATCATTAAATTAACCGCTTAAATTATGTTATTATATTTTATAACAATTCACTTAAAATTCACATGTTCCTATAATTAAGATAATCGTACCAGTAGTTGACCGTTTAAGAGAAAATTCAACAAAAATAACGATTAACGTTTAGCATTAGACCGAATGATGACAAAACAAGTGTATTCATAATGGATCAGGTAATATCTTAACAAAAAATTTTTCAATTTTAAACAACCATGTTCCTCAATCTGACAAAGGATGCTATCACTTGTCTGAACTCTACAATTTAGAGTAATCCCGTGTCTACGTTTCTTATTTTAGGTACTTTTATTAAAAAAGGTCAACTACTGGTAAATGGTCAACTGCACAATTACTTTACATGATTTTATTTGATTTCTAACGATATGACTTTCAAGTACAATAGAGTTTTTGCTTTTATACAACTCATATGTAGTCTCGTACCGGAATTAGCATGGTTGGTTTTACTATGTAACCACCACAGAACTACGTGGAGGTCAATTCTGTATTCTAGAAGGAAGAAATACTGAATGTTTAATTAGTGTACCTTGCCAATGCTGTTGTATGGATGTGAGAATGCATTTTACCAATGTACATAGATACGTATTGGCTTTTAACGCTTCAAAGAGATTTCTTGGAGTGCTGTGGTGAGTAAACTAAATGATCAGCTTCCTCTTCTTAAACAATATATACTAAACAATGCATCTGTAAGCTGTATGGATCTCACAACCCAGCAAGACGAAACAACTAACGAGAAATTACGCCTGTTTGTCACTCAGTCTTGAAGTGAGAAGAACTAATTCAATAAAAGTAATATTTCAAACTATCAGAGGAGTTATTTAAGTAAAAAAAAATAACTTTCTTGTGTTACTAATTTATTGTGAAACGTGATTCGTTTCTTTGACAAGCATCTTCAGAGTCTTAAGATGCTTCTCAAAGAGGCGAAACACGTGTCAAAATTAGTAATAAAACTAGTAGAAAATCAAAGTTATCAATTTTATTTTTTACATTAAAAACGAATTTCCACAAAGTTTTGGTCATTGAATAGATTTGTTTATTAATCAAAATAGTCCTTTTATGTTTTTAATATTGGGAACACCCGTCATAGATGAAGATATTGAGGTTGAAATACTAAATGTCTAAAGTAGTTGTTTTTTAGTTTCAATACTGACAGATTGATTGTTTTTTTATTTATATACAACGCGGACGCTTAGATTATGACAAAATTTCATACCTACATGTGATACATGATAATAATAAAACGTCTACATCTGCGCCTACAGACCGGTATGATTAGATATTTCAATTTTCTGTATTTTCCAGTAAATTTGAGCTGTCGTTCAATGTTAACGTTTAAGACTTCCGGTCTGGGGTAATAATTCAAGAAAACATCAAGGTAATCGACGCACTTGGGAATTATTTGTCCTATTGAATTGACATTATTCTTAGGGTTTATATTCGCCCTCAGATATCCATATGCATCATTATGCAAACGAACATGGCAAAAATAATCCAATCCCGAATAAAATCACAAAACGAAGTCAACAAAACATTCATAAATAAAACCAAACGTTGCTGTGATTTTAAATAACCAATTTCAAAGTCACAGAAATGTATCAAAAAGTCACCACCTCAGCAAATAGAAAACGAATTCAGATGAAGGATATATTTATTTAGACAGTTTTGTTTTGTGTGCTGTAGATTTATTGACCTAAACGCAATCCTCGCCGGCTTATATAAATACAATCTTGTCGGAGGGGGATAATAGAAACGCTGCTTTTTACTTCGCCCAATAGATTCTTGACATGGGCGGGTTGGAGTGGGGTTATTCGGGAGCGGGTGGGGGCAAGGGAATCGGCGGGGAGGGTTTCGGATCAATACGGGAACAAAACTTATTCAAATAAATGTAGACGTGTACGCTTATCAGCATTTCGTTGCAGGTTCACAAAAACTTCATTTTTCCATTCTTAGAGTTCATATTTAAATTTTCTTATTATTTAAGCTATTAAAAAACATGCCACGAAGTCTGTGAAATATTCATTCAATTTTATTTTCCATAACATGTCTACTTCCAATAAGAAACTGTACTTATTACCGATTTACTCGTTAAAATAATCTCAGTTGGTGTTTGTGATATCATTTATAGAACATCAATAAATAATTTTCATCCAATCAGTATTCTGTACAGAAAAAGTTAGAGGGAAAAAATGTCTCTTAATTAAATTGCATTCCAATAAACTTTTTAATAATAAATTGTATTGATTGATATGAGGCGTTTAAAAGCATGCACCGATATGTCCACTTTGCAGTATTATAAGAGAACGAGGTTTTTGTTCTAGCGACAGTTTATTTTTTTCCATCGTGCTGTATTTCCTATTCAAAAAATTATGCTTATTATAAATAGATAATCAACCATTTATTGCAATAAATATAAGCGAAATACAAATCAATATATATTCTAAGACATCGACTGAGGGTGCTTGATGGAATTTCAATATCAAATTTGGATTATTAAGATTTTGTACACTTCCATGTATTTTGTCACTAACGACCCGGGTTTCGCCTTTCGGCATCTTCAGGCATTCGAGTTCACAAATGGACTCGAACTGGTCAGTTCGATATGACTTAGTTAGTACGGTATGTTTATGGTAATAAATTTACTTTGGTACAACGAAATCGAATTTTAACTTCCATAATAAAAATTGAATGAATATACGTTTAATTAATGAGGTACCCAATTGTGCTCTTCTAGGATTTCAATTTCAATAGCATATTATGTAAAACTTAAATTCTGATTTGATTAATAAATTTATTAAATTGATTTGGAATATCAACAACCATATATCAATAACCCGTTTGTTGGACGTGCCATTATTATAAACGTTTTCTACCCAATAACAAACGAGAATATCATTCTCACAAACGGAGAATTGAGTTTTATTATTCTGCTATTCATATATCGATTTTAGTCTGATGGCTGCGAATTTATTTAATGGCTTAGTGAGGCATTTCAGATACCTGTATTTATTGGGTGAGTAACTATTTGAATTTTTAGTCAGTCAATTTAATAATCTTTTTTTTTCGATGTCCGCTCCCAACGTGAAGCAAATGATCTCCTGATGGAGGTATCTCAATAGAATTTTTCTATAAAACTGTTTGTTACTCGGTTGCTTCACCTCTCAGATGGGTGGGTGAAGAGGGAGTTTTTAGACAACAAAAACACTCAGACTACAAAATGAAAACTGTCCGCACCAGGAATTGAAACCGAGACATCCGTAGCTGAAACCCACGACGCTACCAACTGTGCCACGGACGTCGACAATTTAATAAAATAATTTCGTTGGATTCGGCGGTAACTTTGAGGATATTCATTTTTAATATAACATTAAAATTGACAACTTACTCATTCCACTGACTGTGTTAACAATGAAGCGTGTTTTGCTTCTTTAAAAAACATATTCAGCCTAACCAAGATATTTATATAAAAGAGTCAGATTTTCATTAAATCTAACCTGACCTAACCTAACCTAACCTAGCCTTCATTTATTTGACAATTATTTACTGAGCATTAGTCTGAAGATGCTTCTTAAAGAAGCGAAACGTGTTACATTACTAACACAGCCAGTAGAATAAATGAGTTATCAATTTAAATTTCATATTAAATATTAATCAAAATGGTTAGTAAGTATTACAAATGGTCAGTTAATAAAATAAACGGTCAGTTATTTATATAAAATGGTCAGTCATTAAATAAAACCGACAGCTTTTTAATTAAACCTAACCTAACCTAACGTGAACATTTCTTAAATTTGGATTATTGAGATTTTGTACACTTCCATGTATTTTGTCACTAACGACCCGGGTTTCGCCTTTCGGCATCTTCAGGCATTCGAGCACACGAATGGACTCGAACTGAGTTCGGCGAACTGACCAGTTCGAGTCCAGTCACTTCGAGTCCATTCGTGTACTCGAATGCCTGAAGATGCCGAAAGGCGAAACCCGGGTCGTTAGTGACAAAATACATGGAAGTGTACAAAATCTCAATAATCCAAATATAATATTGAAATTCCATCAAGCACCCTCAGTCGATGTCTTAAATTATGTGAACATTTCTATTTTCAAAATTTTTAAGAATGTGAAGATATATGGAAGTGTACAAAATCTCAATAATCCAAATTTTTTATTATTATTGTATTGAAATGCCTTGCGGATTGGCGTCAGCTGTAATGCCATGTATTTTAATTTTTAATTAACAAATAAATAAATAATTTCATCTACATCAAACACAGATTAGAGTAATAAAATATGTGAAAATTTCACGTCGTTACTGTTCACAGCTTAGGAGGAGTTCTTGTAACACACAGACAGATGAATACATGTATGTTGTGTTATATATCAAAGATAGATGATTGGTGAGAAAGATATCACGTTGACATTCACATCGACAATTGCAAAGTAATGGCTGCATCTATTTTCTTCGAAATTGGGACAGTGCTATTATTTTATATAAAGTTTTGCTGAAACGTTTTTAGTTTTTTTAAATATTACAGATACGACATTGGACTTTGGATTTTAGGTAAAGACTTTTGTATAAGTGGCTAGTTGTGTGTTTATACTTTACAAAAAAAAACTGTGAAGTAGGTACTTTTCCCAATATTTATACCTATAGAAATAAGTTCGTAGGCAACGAAAATGAAAAAAAACGTATAATTACGTGTGTGAAACTTGTGTGATTGTGTTGAATACTTGAATTCATGTCTTAAACACCAATCCATAATCGATTGATAAATCCATTGATGAAACTGTTCGTACAGGCATTGAATCCGGTCAGTACCGCAACTGTAGCTAATGACATTTGCCACTCGACGACATGTACGGCCATTAGTGTATTAGTAGAGTGAAAAGAAAAAAAAGTTATTTGAAATAAACAAGCTCTTGTTTTAGTTTCATCTATCTGAGTGATGGTGTAGCATGACTTTCAAGTTGTTAATGGCAGAAGGAATGTGCAAACGGTTTTCAAAATACTACTTGTTACAAGAAAATAACCATTTATTTCTTCTTATATGATATATATTGATTAACCGCTAATGATATACTGTAATAACATTATGAGATGTTATAAAAGCATCATAATTCAATATTAATATGATTATAATATTATAGGTAATAAATTAATCACTTTTAATGTGTTAAGCGTTCGTCGATATGTATCAATTTTTTGTGAAAATGAATTAAATACATCTAAAAACAAAATGGAAAAAAAACATACTTAACCTTCCCGTTACCAAGATTTCCAAACGAGTTGAAAACATTAATATCTCTCTTATTAAATTTTATATAAATTTAGGATTATAGCTATTTGTAGATAAAATAGTTATGTATTAAAATTGAAATAAATAAGTTGTTCGATTCAATGTTTTCATCATTAAATTAATAAAATTACAAAACTCTGATGACAATATTATTCTGAACTCAATGAAAGTGATAGCGATATATAAAATTCTATGCGCAAGAGTGACGCACGATATATTATTACTAAGTTGAGACAAAGCGAAAAATGGTATTAGTTAGAGGGAGAAAGGACCGGATTTATCATCGCTTGTATTTATTTTTTATGCAACGGCATGTGGTGAAGTTACTATCTCTATCACACAACCCCACTTGTATATGAGCAAGTAGGATACAAGAGCGTACGCAAGGCCTTGTTTCTCACTGGTACCCTTCACTTTGTATAGGATTGAGCAACGAAGCGTCACGCGCTTGCTTGTGTTTGTTATTTGAGTCAACTCGTCAAGTTTACATTTGAAGCCGACTCTACATTTGAAGGCAGAAGCAAGACATGCTTGCAGCTTATGTGACTTGCTTTTTCCATGTCGTCGATTATTTTAAATGAAAATATGTTAATTGCAAGCTCTAGACACAAAATAAAGTGTAGAACGATAACAATATGGTATTTAAAAACAGTATTACCCTTTTGAAGCGGTCAATTAGCTTTAAAATTCTCAATTACATGACCAAGTCCAAGTGACACAGCCTGTGTCGACCACGGCTGGTAATGTGATTTTTTAGCAAGGACTGGAAAAGGTGAAGATATCTTATTTGCAGTAAATTACGTTTATATACAACAATACTATTATAAATACCAGGTGGAAGTGCCACCTGTCAACATTCACTCAATGTGTACGATGCACTGACACAGTGTGTGTGTACTGCGTTACTCAAATAAATCAACACAGATATTTATATCACCTGTATATTTCGAATGTTGTCGGGTCCGTGGTGTAGTGGTCAACGTCGAAGTCTTTGGTTACGGATCTCACTGGCTCAAATCCCAGTACATACAGTTTAATAAGCTGACGTTCAATCGATTTATCAATTTCTGTTCGAAGGCATGGTTGTTTGTGATGTCTAGAATTTCTTCTCACACATCCAATCTTGTAAAATTGGCGTAGCGAGAGCGATTTGCCTACCGCTAGTCCTGTCCTAGACTTATCCGAAGTTGAGCAACTGAGTAACAAGCAGTTCTCGTAGAAAAATGTCTGTTGAGATACCTTCATTACCAGTTCATCTATTCCAGATTGGGAGCAGACATTACACCCTGTTGAGTTTTTTCAGTTGGAATAAAATCTTTTCCTATATTTAGAAAAAACGATTATTTGTTTTCATCTTTTGAACAACAGCACAAAATTTTTCGGTTCAGTTATGGTGGAGAAAGATGTTTTAAACTTCAAAAAATACAAAAAAATTCCAGTTTTTTGTGATTCATTTACGCTTCCAATGTTTAGCGAATAGGCTAATCATGCAGTATCTCTAGAGATACTATTTAAAAATTACTGGTTGTTCAGTCAGTCGCTTAATGAAACAAGAGTTGTGGTGCTTTGAAAAGACTAAACAGTTTAAAACATGGGAGAGTTCTATACCTTTTGTATACAATCCCATCAATGATTGAAAGCTGAGTGTATGAAAGTTTTCATTCAGAAATTCAAGCCATTGTCCACTCGGTTACTGCCACTTTACCGTATTTCAAAAATTAATACACTTTATCTATATTGCTGTAACCGAAGCATTTAGGAGTTGCTGAATTTTATTGGAAAATAAGAAGAGGCTATTTATCAGACACAAATATACGAAAAGATATTGTGAGAGAAAATAGTCGAAGAATATGGTCTGCGGTGTCGGGGGATTAAATACTAATTAGGATAAGGATGGATTGCTTTCCTATAATTTATTGTTTTCTCGATAAACCCATTTAGTCGAACAAACATTTTTCTTTACGTAGCAAGCCAAATATATATATGTTACTTAAATATAAGATAAGTTTTCGGAAAAAAATAATTTTATTCGACGATAATAAACTAAGTCTTAAGATATTTTTACTCCCATTAGAGTGAAGGGAAAATATTTCAAATAACACAAATGTGCTGTTAACGGAATTGCCAGACACCTGCACTATTTATATTTTTTATGTTACCTTTTCACTTTCAGATACGAATGAATTTGTTCATAAAGCCTGACAATAATGATCAATTATTATGATGAAGGTGTTGAAAAATTGCATCAAAATATGGAGGATCATAAATTATTTTATCAGGTAAATTTGGAAATAAATGAGGCATAGCTAAATGATTAACTCATTTTGAACGAACAACATAATCTCCGTAACTCCCTTTGATTGCATCCTTTACGTGAGATGAGTTCGTAAAATAATGATAAACTAATCCAACAAGAAAAATAATTTAATTCTTACATTAATATAATATATAATTTATACTTTGAAAAAGCCCACCAATTTAAAATCAGAAAGTATTAATACGTTATATTTTTCCCAATAATATTTTAATGATAATTGGTTCTTATAGCAACCTGCAATTGCAAAATCCTATAAGTTTGTAATTGTTTTTGCAACTATTTTCCCAATTTAGGTTGAATGACATTATAATCAAACCAGTATTCAAATTTATTCATATGTTAATGTTCACATTTTTTCTAAAGTAGTCTTATATAATATTGACGGTGCCTTGACCAATTGATAAATAAATTGACCACTTTTTGGAAGGAAAACATCATTTTACATTGGTTTTATGCTTAAAAATTTTTACCCGGAATCTTGATTTAAGCCACTATGATATCGATAATCCATACGTATATCCCGTATCCCGTAAACATGAGAATTTACAGGAGTGCATTTCAAAGATTCATAACGAAACTCACCATATATTTTCGATAAAAACAGTTTTTACTCTTCCCTAAAAAAATTCAATTCGGAGGGTTCTATCAATTGCCCAAAACACCTTCGATATAAACTATTGAAGAATTGTCAGATCGACTTCATCCGTCTACTTGAATGCTTGAAGATAGTTAGTGACAACACGTATGAAATATGTACATTTTCAACAATTAAAATTTTATATTGAAATTTCATCAAGCACCCTCAGTAGATATCCTTAATCAGATCAATGAATAATTTAAGACATCGACTGAGGGTGCTTGATGGAATTTCAATATCAAATTTGGATTATTGAGATTTTGTACACTTCCATGTATTTTGTCACTAACGACCCGGGTTTCGCCTTTCGGCATCTTCAGGCATTCGAGCACACGAATGGACTCGAACTGAGTTCGGCGAAACCCGGGTCGTTAGTGACAAAATACATAGAAGTGTACAAAATCTCAATAATCCAAATTCAAATAATAATTATTGAACGAAAAGAAATTGTGTCTATATATTAGATTCGTTGCCATTTGAGAGACGCTGGATTGTTTACACTAGATAGAAATAAAAATCGACAGCTTTCACCGTAAGCCCGTCAGTCATTTAAAACATATTTTTGTGAGTCTGTGTTGTTATTATCTATTTGAGCTTTTTTTGTACGTAAACAGTGATTGATAAAACTCTGTCATACTTATGTTAATGATAGTAAAAATCCATCTTTTTATGAATATGTGTATTTCTTCATCTTGGAAACTGCAGTACTGTAGGAAATCTTGGCCAACTACGATTCCTTTCATCTATATCGTTATATCTTTAATCTCTATGAAAAGGACAGTTGATTACTGAAAAACAGCCAGTTGTCATAAAAACATACTTCTATTGAGGCGCTTCTCTTAGAGTACATATACACAATATCGACTAAAGAGATTTTATACAAAAGATGTTTCAAATAACCTTGTTCTACTCGTTGTCAGTCAGTATTACGCACAAAGATAATATCTACTGATTCTTCGGATGCCGTGACACCGTATTCTTTCAATTGTTAGTCTTAGGACTTGACTGGGAGCAGCCGATACTGAAAATTTTGGTAGATAGTAAGTACAAGCTGATTTCCAGCTGAAAAAACGAATCAATACTATTATTTTTTGTTACCTTGAAACCTAATGTAATTCATAAAAGATAAACGTGATTTTGCCAGCACTCGCTGATGGCGACTTTGCACATTCAATTCGCCATTTAAAAACACATCCAAATTGGTGTTTATTGTAAACACACAGGGTGATTACTATAATAATGTAATTATCTATAATTATCCAATTAGCTAAGTGCATTTCATCGCCAATCGATTCCTGTCGCTTGAATAATTTTATATAATGTTTTAAAAAATAAAACACAATTCATTTGTACTACTTTCAGATATTTATAATGATCAGGACCGGTTTCGCTCACCACAAGCATTATCAACTGATAAAAATACAAACATAACAGGCTTATTTATATAAAATTGAGTGTAAAATGAAGGTTTGTAAAACTGATGGTTCATGAACTGAGACAAGAAAATACTGATTAGCAAACAAATTGTACATACATCAAATAAAAGAGTCTACAATTAAAATGTTATGGACCTCTTGCAAATGATTAAATACAAATCATTAAATAAATAATAATTGACAGTTAACACCTTAAAAGTGTTTATATAATGTATTGAATTGCTGATTAGCTATAGTGCATTTATTTTAATCTCTCATTATCCTTCAAATTTAAGATTTTTTTTTTTTTGGAACGATTTCTATTGGGCTAATAACTTGTCTAATCAGGAAAAAACTTGGTCAAAAGAGATCGGTTGCTACCCAGAACTTGCATTTATACGTGCTACTTTGTGTGTTGAATTAGTGATGCAAAGATCGCTAATGAACAAACCCAAGCCAGTCCTTCACAAACTGTGGCTCACTGTCCAGTGGGCGGGCCGTATGGCTTCCACCGGAGACCGCAAAATGTATCAAAGTGTAACAAGTGTTTCTTTATGCATTTTTTCCTTTTATTTATGATTATTAAAAATTATTAAAAAATTTTCTGCACAGCGATTTTTTGCAGCGATATACATAATGTCAAATAAAGCTTTGGTAACTAAATTAATTACAATTTTATCTTTTAAGGTGTTAACGGTCAGTTCTTGGTGGAAAGACATTATATTTAAAAAAAATTAAACACAATTCATTTGTACTACTTCCACATATTTATAATGATCAGGTCCGGTTTCGCTCATCACGAGCATTATCAACTGAAATGCTGATAATGCTCGTGATGAGCGAAACTGGTTCTGATCATTATAAATATGTGGACGTAGTACAAATGAATTGTGTTTTATTTAAAAAAAAAATACAATTTTAATGGTAAAAGGCCGTGGTTTATTTTTTGTAAATGTTGTGGGCCGTGAAATGAAAAAAATTGGAAAGCACTAACCCAAGTGACAAAATTCCTCAAGTTGAGAATTGGGTTGAAGGTTGAAGTCAATGAGACAACTATATACACTCAACACTTTCTTTACATGGTGGATACGTTACACCAAAAACCATCATACATAGAAAAATTGAAGATTGGAAAAATAGCAACACTGTGGTATAGAAAGTTATGCAAAAAGGGTGGTAATTAAAACCACACAACTAAACTGTAAAAATATTGGACGCACTGTTTCAATCATGTCGTTGATTACGCAAGTGTTTTAAAATTGATGGCCGCAGCAAGCTCACGCGCTCGCCCTTTGGCTATACTTAGTTTTTTGAACTCCTCTCCTGAGGAGGATCCTGTAAAGAATAGATAAAATTGTTACGCTACTACACCGTATGCAATTCAATGTCGTTTTTTTTACACCGTGACACAATAACGCGTGAAATTGAAAATATGTAATATAATTGTTTCTAGAAATCGTTTTAGAGCAAATAGTTTGTGGAAATTCGAACAATTAATAGCAAAACCGATTATGACAGTAAGTAGCTATGTTTTGTTATTACAAATTAAAAAAAAAATTATATACCTTAAAAAAGAACGAGTGGCTCTAGGTTATTAAATTTATTTTGTATTAGTTTTTCCCGTTTTATCACAAGTAATTAATATTGGATTTCTGAGCCCAGTAAAAGTTAAAAAAACACGTTTATATTATAATGTGTAATATAAGTGGAGCGATACATGACGTGGCAAATTTACGAAACATTATACTTGTCATTATTTGTGTCAGAGAATTATGTAAAGTCATCAACATGAAGCTGCAGTCTTACCAAAGGTGATATTTTTCAAATGCAAAAATATGTAAAAGAATCAATAATTATAAAAGTTAACGCACTTAAAAATGCAGTCCACGAAATCACGACGATGTACAACATGAATTCTGCATACGTTACGATAAAAGTGAACGCTCTGAAACGGTCATGTCAAATCAAGTCATCATGACGAAAGCAGAACACAGACAACGACGACAGTATAGATGAATAAAAAAGAATGTCCCTGATTCATTCTGTCGTCACCCTTTGTACTAGAGACATCTCCCATGAACTGTATAATTATCATCATCGTCATTCTATACCTGCAGCTAAATCTCGAGTCATACAAAAATTTGAACTATATTCCTAAATAAGTAAAGAATTAGAATCAATGTCGATGTTTCAGTCAAAAATCTTACAATAGTGTCGCGAGATGCTTCATAAAGATAAAAACCTAATTGTTCAAGCAATGGAAGAACAAACTTCATTTTATTCCATATCATTTTATTTCAAAGGCCATCTGACTTGCATTGCCCAGCTGTGCTCTTAAGCGTTACCACTTGGTAACAGCGATTGTGATATTTAGATTGCATTAAATACTACCTGAACGACATTACTAAAGAGCCCAGAGCAATAGTTTTTTCAAACTGTTTATATTCACTGAAGGAAAACGGAATACTTTAATTAACGGCGTGTTTTATTTGCTTTTCAAATTGCTTCATTCGTTTTTTTGGTAGAGGATTTATAGTTCTTTCGAAACCGAAAGAGAGCCTGACAAATGAGGAGGTAGTTTACTATCTGACCGCCGCCGGAAGCTATCTCTGCACCGGATATGGATCGAAAACTATTTCCTGTATTAAAAGTGTAAAATTTAAAGCTAAATTAAAAAAGAATCTTATAAATTATATGCAATGACGGTTATTTAAGTATAAGCAACAGATCACTAACATCAACGGTATGAGCAACGCGGAACTTCCTCTGTCATCTATTAAAAAAAAGAAAAATATTTAAATACAATAGTCAATAATTAAATTTTACTCATTAGAATATGGGTCTCCAAGCTATGGGCCACAGACTAAAACTGGCATGGTTTGGCTCTGTTTTTCTTTTAGAAAAGCAATTGTATGTTGATACGTTGTAAGAGCCCCTTGTAATAAAACGCTTAGAGACCCGTGTACTAGAATATTGAAATCATCTCAATTGATTTTAGTATTAACGATTTGTTTAGGAATATATTTCCAATTGTTTTATGCTTGACGCGATTTAGCTGTATGTACGGATGATGAAGACAATGACGATTATACAGTACAGTCAGAATAAATCCGGTCCTTTCTTCTTTATGAATACATACTGTCGTCGGCTGTCTGTGTTCTGCTTTAGTCATCATGACTTGCCTTTTCAGAGCGTTTACTTTTATTGCAACGTATATCGGTCACCACTTGATTTTGCTGACTGCATTTTCAAGTGAGTTAAAAAATAAAATATTATTTGCCAATTAGTCTCGTCTATATTGCTGACTTAATATAAACACTGACACAAATAATGCCAAGCTTAATATTTCGTAAATCTGCAGCGTCATTTATCGCTACAAATGTATTACTATTTCACAAAACCCACCCTCTTCATTGGCGTTTTGTAAATATACTGGTGGATATTTTTGATATTTTGTGAACTAGCAAATATTATATTTGACCATATTCGTACCCATAGTGCAGTGTATAATCTCTTTATATCTAATAACATCTAGAATCTTCAAATATATGTTTTTAAAAGAACTGATTTTAAATCAATGTATTGTTTCATACGTCTGTCTTTAACAAAATAATGGAAAAACAGGATGGGACTGGCAAAAGATAAACAATATTTAAACTCACTCTTTCCACTTCATTTTCAAGATCAAATTAAGAGTGACTGAAGAGGTATAGAAACACCAGAGAAACCCTTGAATTTTGATACAATAAATGAATTTCTGGATTGAACAATTAATATATGACAATTGTCATTCGGATATATGAATCTTTGTCCATGCAACCGATAAAACTATACTTCATTCACCATTTGGTGAAGGGACCGACAATCATATAGTTTCACAGAAAACTTATAGTTAGTCAACAATTTTTAGCTATTGCTTACTGAAAAATAAACTTAAATATGTTTATGAATGCCATATACGATGTAGTCTTAGAGAAATTATTTTCATATTTATGTAAGCATCAGAAACTATTACGGTACTTATGCAATGCTGTGAAAGAATAATAGAAAATGTTAATGAAAGCAGAAAATAAAAACAAACAAGCCTAACTACAAACAAACATCAACACTGCCTTTCCGATTCCTTTGCAAGATGGATGCCGGAAGTATAATCAAAAAAAAGAGTCTTTTCGGCTAACGCTGAATCACCATATTTTTATGTGCGGCCTTGCAAGTCGAGGTTGGAAAAGCTAGGGAAACCCCCGGAAGAAACAAATTACCAGAGTCGTTCTACTGAAACAATCAAGGCATTTTCAGTTTTTGTTGCGTTGAGATAAAAGTGAAAACTACAGAGGCAAAGTGAGAATTTATGAGTAACTAGTAGTTTTTACCCGGCTTCGCCCAAGATAGACAACGCTCACATTAGGTTATTTAGACGTAAGCTTTCCTTACAAATGACACTTAGGACGATCAATTGATTACCAATATCCACGTAATCAGATTCCATTATATTCATCGACATGCAACTTCTTTTGATTCTGTTTTGATCAATAATAATCGCTCCGTCTCAATTTTAGCATACGTGTCAACCAAATATAGATGAAGTTGCCTATATGCAGTTGATATTAATTGCATATCCATTATCGCCACATGGAAACATCAGTGTATACTATGTATTAAACGTCGTACTAAATATGAGTCTCGTAAATCTGCGCATTCTCAAAACAATATCAAAAACCTTAATATCATTTCCAGCAAAGATGATGTCAACTTGATTTCCACTGGTGCGTTAAAGACACAAAATGAGGATGTCAATGTTTAAGTAAAAAAATAATGGATGAATTCCGAATCGTTAGATTTTTTACACATTTTACGATTAAAGCATGAGAAATTATTATTTGTGACATCTATACTATAAAATATTTATAGTTGCTTAGCGACGGGACGTTGACAATCACGAAATATTTTTTGTACATAGAGGTCGCTAGGCGATCTTTCTCGGGGTTTGTTGATTTTTTTTTATTCAGCATTGTAAACGTCAAAAATATAGCGTTTTCGTTTTAGGTTAAAAGTTAAATGTTGAGAGTTGAATGTTGAAAATAGCACAGTTGAACTAACAATTGCAGCCAGAATGACATGAGAAAATTTCACGTCCACTATTGTACACCGTTTCGGAGGAGTTGTTGTGACCGACAGACATAGAAATATACAGATTTACTAAACTCGTAAAGTTATTGACTGTTATGTATGAAGATATTCTGTGAGTAGTATAAAAATTTACACTAATATTAAGTAATTTATTACATGCAGTACGCATTTTCAATATTCTATGTTGAAAACATCTCAGATACTTGCATTCCTCTATGCACCCAAGTGTGGTCTTTTGACTGAATCAAAAGTGTGTATGTCATAAACAGGGAGGTGTAAATACATGTTTTCTTCTATCTACCTAAAGTTTATTTTAGTATATTTAAATAAATACGGTCTTGCGTCATGAAAAAGTTCCCCAATCCTGATGTAGGAACAATTTATTGTTCTATTTTTTTAACCATCCGCTGTAAAAGTTGGATAAAACATAAGCAGTTCTCTTAAACATTGATTTTATGGAATTGTGTTCCTAACTTGTATAATTATATAGACTTAATTTAAAAACAAATTGGCCGTCGACTAGTCCAGAAGCTCGGGTGGACCCGTGCGGCCGACGGCCAGTGAAGTAGTATCGTCGTCCACTAGTGTGTGAGTTATTACGGCTTCAGCCCCTGTCTATGCTTCTGCTCCAAGTATTACCATGTGATTTGGGTTGCCGTCTTTATTGATTCTTTCCCCAGATTTATTATTATTTAAATTATATGTACTTAACAGAACGCCATATACTTGGAAAAGTATAATTTAAAAAAATATTCACGTTATTATTCCACGGCCCAAGGATGATGGCCTATGTAGCGCATAAAACCAAGTATTAATTATTTGATATAATTACGTAATGGTTTTGAAGTGGTGATAGATTAAGGCTTAATTGATCGTTTATTAAGTCATTTCCGGAAATGAGTCAATTAATTTTTAATTGCCTTCTGTTTGGCAAGGTTCGATCGATCATAAATGTGACGCGTCACTTATTGTTAGTCCATATTTCACTTATCATAAAATATGCCAGATATGAGCAAATGCGGCTCTTCGTTGGGTTAAGTGTGGCGCCCAATATCTCTTGATGTATAGGTATTTAAAGAGAAGCTGCGGAATAAGAGTTGTAGGGATACATGTCACTGTGGATTTGCAAAATGTGAAATCTGAGAAAATGTTTTGTATTTGGTCAGTGAAAATTATAATTGTGTGTAAAGAAAAATGTTTCCATAAATGACAGTTTTATCAAGTCATCATTTTACACAACAACAGTTACGAAATTTGATATTACTGAGTCCAAAGATAAGTAAATACGTAAATGCAATTGTAAAAGGAGACTGTCTGCAAACGTGAGAATCATCAAAATGCAATATTTTGAAAACACAATACAATGAGAGAAGAATTAATACAGAAAAAGGATCGTCAGTCTGTCGCCAATCATCTGGCTGTAAACATCTATGCCGGACTGTATTACCGACTTCGCCATCATCATCGTCCGTTCTGCGGTTTAATCACGTCAACATACAACATTCAAATCTCATATTCCTAAAAGTTCATTAAAATTGAAAGAAGATCAGACATTGCTAATGCAGCACAAGTTATTTGACCATAATTGAATTTTAGAAACTTGTGTCAGAATCCAAATATTCTTATTAAAAGAAAGCTGCTTGCCGATTGTTTCCTGCACAACATATAGTTTCGACTCTTGTTGAGAGATGAGATGTGATAGAGGTCGCCAAATTGATGAAATGGTGGTGGGCCGGATATGTCGCACAGCGAACGGATAACCGCTGGAAAACCGCGTCATTCTGTGGTACCCGAGAGGCACTAAGCGGCCTCAGGGGCGTCCCAAAACCAGCTGGATTGATGAACTTTTCAGGTTCGGTGGAAGTACGTGGCAGCGTAAAGCTAGAAACGGAGGAGAGTGGATGGAGCTGGGGGAAGCCTTCATCCAGCAGTGGATCGACCCCGGCTGAAAATGATGATATAGTTTCGAATAGTTATAAATACTCCTCTATGAAGTTTGTAAAATCAAAACATCGTCCACAGCTAACAAACGAACATTCGACAGGTTTGTTGCAAACGGCTGTAATGAATTTTAGAGATTTGGCTAATATTTCAAACTTTTTATTTTGTATCTTATTTCACATTTTTGTGTATTTCTTAGATAGCAATTAAAATTTGTGTAGAAAAGTAATTAAATTTGAATTTGTGTATTTAATACTACGTGAGAATGTGACTATGGTGTGGCTCTTTATATATTACTAGCGAGTACCCGCCATGCGTTGCAATGCCACTCAAAGAAAGAAAGTGTACTTTTGGTTACACAATATTTTTTGTTTTCCGTATTTGGTTCTTTTTTACAGAAAGCTTCAAGGGTGTGCTCACAGCAACTCACCAAAGTTTCATCGAAATCTGATGAATCTTAAAGAAACGCATAGGGGACAAACAAACAAACAAATATTCATTTATCACAAATATATGAAAATCCAGAATGTACGCTTTTTGACCTCATGTATGCCTATCCCTGGTATATGCAATCAATTCACGAGACCCTGTGTACCTTTCTAAAAAATATATTAATAGCCCTTTTTCTCATTATTAAATGTTTTATCAGAATTTTGATGTATTTAAAATTGCATGCATTTTGCATGCCGATAGTTGTAAGGCCAACGTTCAACAGCCCAAATTATCGTACGAAAAATTCCACATATCTATCAACTTTTCAATCGATTTTTTGACAGGTATGCATGTTGACATCTCCCTAATACTTAATCAATCGATATAAATAAAACTGTCATAGTGTAGTACATGCAAATAATTATTATGAACGAAAGAATATGCTATCAATTTATTTATTTTCCTGAGTCCAATTCTGCTTAGTTTGTGTTCATATAAGAAAGCTAGACCAAGTATGTGTTACAGGTCTACAGAGAATCTCTCCTCTCTCTTTTGTTTTCGCAACTTGCACCGTATTTCTTTTTTTTTGGAATTCTTTTAGAAAATCTGGGATAATATATTTAACAAACGTGGATTTAGCGTATCTTGATTATCTGAATTCTGTGGAAACGAATAAATTTACTTCTAAATTGTATTTATTATGCAAAAACAAAAATATATAATATAGAAATTTCAAGATAAACAGAATAAAAAGAAAATAACGTAAGTGAAATATTTAAAGATAAAATAGCTGGTCACTTCTAAAATACGATAAAAAGCACTTGAACCCTATTTCATTTAACATATTCTGCTGTAATAACAAACATTTAAAGCCTTACAATAAAAACATGATAATATAAAGTTGATAACTTGGGTGTTAAAAGGATGTCATCAAGTGTAACATTTGCTAAGCTTCACTCAGAACCATTTTCAGTTGTAACTCCTAATGGTTTATCATTAATATTTTTTTATGAAAACTGATAATCATTATTCTAAAGAAACCGTTCATTACATAAGTAAGTAATTTATAATATTCTTCACTTTGGGTCAGACACTGTAAGAAAAATATCACTTCAAATCAAATATGCAAAAAACCTTTATCCATGAAAGCAAATTTGAATCTTTAAAATCAAATTAAAAGGGTACATACATATTAAAAATTCTAGTACAATATACCAATTATTTGATGTTTTTGTTATTTCTTATTTATGCAAATTGATTAAAGTAGTCATATAATTAAATCACTTTTAAGAATTTTATCAGAATTTATTAGAATTTATCAGAATTAACTGTCAATTCTGGGTGGAAAGGCATTACATTTTAAAATTACAATTCGTTTGTACTACTGGACGGATGATGATGATTTTGATGTCGGTAATGCAGTTCGGAGTAGATGTTATACGGTCAGAAGCTGGCGAGAGACTGATGATTCCTTTTCTATATTCTTCAGTCATTGTATTGCGTTTTTCAAATATGCCATTTTGATGATTCTCACGGTTGCATAAAGTTTTCTTTTACAATCAAGTATTTACTTATCTTTGCACGCAGTAATATCACAATTTGTGTGTACTTCTCCCACATGTGATACTCATTATAGACATGGGGACGTAGTACAACAAAATTGTGTTTTATTTTTAAAATATAATATTTAGATTATCATTTTATCAGTGAACAAAACATGTCATAAAGTGGAATTTTAGCAACTGTGTGAGTCTACAAGACCGAATTAATAAGAAAAATCCAATGAAAAATGTAAAATATGGCA
Source organism: Himalopsyche phryganea (assembly GCA_022494535.1). NCBI lineage: Eukaryota > Metazoa > Arthropoda > Insecta > Trichoptera > Rhyacophilidae > Himalopsyche > Himalopsyche phryganea. Next base: position 1,563,765 of record JAGVSL010000021.1, read on the forward strand.
TTGACGTAACTGAATATGTATTTTAATGAAAGTTTGAAGATAAATTTATTCAGAACTATTTTAAAAAATAAAATACAATTGATTCCACTTATGATAAAAATAAAATTGATATTGCTCGATTAATCTAAGAAATATTCAAGGTACCGAACACTCAATATTTAACTGAAAATCATGAATATCGTGGTATTTGTAGACGTGACACATCCTTATCTTTTCTCTATTGAGAGTTCTTTTGTGACAGTGTTGAATGAGTGAAGGGCGAAGTTGTTCTTTTGTGGAAATGTTTTCTTTTGTCGAGTTTTAAAGTTGCCGAAATTGTATCATCTCATTTGCTACAAAAAAAATTAGTTTCATGAAAGAACGAAATACGTTTCTGGGAAAGAAAAGTTTCTGAAACAATTTGTCATCGAATATTATTGCATTGAAAGCAAGCTTTACGTGCGCCATCGCGATGAGCGGACTTATGAGTATAACTCTATTTTTGGTTATTTTACGATAAGTACGAAAAAAACATTACAATTATAAGAACGTTTCAGTTCGACTAACTGTATAGGTCTAACTGTATATCCGCTCTCTATTCGGAGAATATGGCCATCATGCGGTTCCTCTAAGCTTCTCTATCCACCGCAAGTCTCCTCGCTTCCTCCCAGGTCATCCCAGCGTCCCGTAGCTCCGCCGAATACATCCTATGGATGGTCATCAGCGGCCTTCCAGGGCGACGGAATCCATCTGGTTGGTAGAAGAGACAGGCAGGATTCAAGCTCCCCTGGGGCATCCGCAGCACGTGACCAAGCGAAGTCCATCGTCACTTTTTTATTTTGAACATAATAAGAGGCTGGTCCAACCGCTCTCTTACCTCCGAGAAAATCAAACCACCAAACCGCTAGTATTCACTGCAAGCATCTGTTTTCAAAGGACAGAATACGGTTACCCTGTGCCACGGTGAGGTGTTATGACTCGCAACCGTAAAGCAGTACCGTCAGAATGCATGCGTTGAATAAGTGGCACTTGGTTCTGATTAAGTACAACCGTGAGTCCCAGACTTTCAGCATTGAGTTAAAGGTTGCTCCAGCTATCCCTAATCGGATTGCGAGCTCTTTAAGTGAATTGCCATCTCCCGTGATATGTACCCCCAAGTATCTGATGCGCGAAGCAAGACATCAAAAGGTCGACGGTTGCTGCTTCTCTTCAAAAATTAAAATAAATTTATGCTTCTATTAGGCTAACTTATACCCGAAATAAATGTTATGTAATCAATATTATTTTCTGGTCCCAATAGTAAAACTTTTCTCATTAAATAACTATTTTAATGGCCATAAAGTACATGTACATTAATACTTGTTGTAATGACATTTTTTTATAATTAAACAATACTGATAAGCTAAGTATTTGTCAAAATGCTCAGGAGTAAGACAATGCAAAAATAAAACACGATATTCAAATTAAAAATTTAAGAATTTTTTGTTATTCATTCGTTCAACCTCTCTTATTGTCAGAGAGTAAGGATAGAAGAATATGGCTTAAGTTTATAAATGGTTGGCTAATCGCTTTCGCTAAGCCCTGTTTTCAGGATTAAATGGTTGAAATTGAATTTTTTTTATAAACTATCCGTACTGTGACTCCAGCCTGTGAGCACCGCTGCCAAAGCTGACAAAATTGACCACTTTGAGACAGGCCTGGCTATTAAAGCTATATACAACTCAACTTTTTCGATGATCTAGTGTAGTAGTCTTTTTAAAAACTTAGGGGGGCCGGTGACAAATAAACTCCCATTGGAACCCAATTAGAATATTAATTTAAATGTGATTACATATCAACACAAAAATCAAGCGATGTGTGCTCTACAAACTTTGAAATACAACTGAATATTTTCGATTGTAATTATTATTTGGACATTTTTATTGTTTTATTTTGCCTGCACTACATTCTAAGAATTTGAATAAATGAGAATATCTGAGAAATATTCGAGTAAGTGGACATCTGGTCGTCTCCAACAATACATTTAATGACTAACTTCTTTCACTTTGGGTTAACTACCTAATAATTGTATCCCAATTCATGAATTAAAATAAATAGTTGTCATGAATTCACAACAAAATCATGAAATTTTATAAAATTAGTATTTCCTATATGAATAATTTGTATACAAAGATTGAAAATTTTATGAGGACCAGATTAAAATCTTTTGCGAGCCATAGCTTGGTGATCGCTGGTATAGTGATAATAACTTTACTAAAGCTTTCAGCTAAATCTGCGTTCAAGTTCCGTCAAGGTCAATATCAAGTTATTTTTTCAATTAAAATTTGAGATCTGTGAAATTTGTGGTGTTTTTTCTCGAAGAATAGATCTCAAGTTACCTAAAAAAATCAAAATATCTTACGTTTTAATGCCAGATATGCTTTTCTTTTTTAATATTTAACTAACTATTATGCCAGCAAAAGTGATTTTCAGATGGTAAATAAATAAATCTATTCCTAGGTCATTAATTGCCTTAATTCGCTTTTATTTATCACGCCCTTCCTCCGTAGTATTGAGAAGGTAATAGTATGTTTATACTGCCTTAATCCAATCAGGGTTGAAATCAGGCCAAGTAGATTTGATGGCCTCCTCAATGCAGCAGCTATCGCGATTTTAATCGGCCTCGCTCGTGTTTATGTTCGGTTGTTTCCGTTTGAGCAGTTACGTAAGACACGCATCGTAGAAAAAAACAAGTCTTTTTTTATTTCTTCATAAAAAAAACTTAAGCTTTTTGTAAAAATATAAAGGTCAAGGTTTAAACCCGAAGGATTGAGCTTCATTAAAATGTGGTAACTTTTTACAATTTTAGCTTACAAAAGTTTTGTTTCAAAAAATCAGGTGGTAAACTTGGCTTTGATATTTAATTTAATGTCGTCATAACATAATTGTGACATGTGATTCATTTATTTGAGAATTACATAAGATTTTAAAAAAATATGGTTTATGTAGATATTTAAAAGCAAAATTAAATTTAGTTTCATAGACAGAGGAATAACTGTGTTTTCAATATTAATTTTATATTAAATTTGGATTATTGAGATTTTGTACACTTCCATGTATTTTGTCACTAACGACCCGGGTTTCGCCTTTCGGCATCTTCAGGCATTCGAGCACACGAATGGACTCGAACTGAGAGATAGTAAACAGTGTCTAACGTTTATATAGAAGATACAAATGCAACAAATATTATTTACGAGGTAAGATATTATACGTCTGAGAGCCACACTGATACCTGAGTTAAAATTTCGGGAATCTCCCTAATCCTTATTTTGTAAACACCATATTAACAGAGTGGCGAATTGCCGCTTTTCAACTTCTTTTAGAAATACCAGTGATTTTACAATTATAATAGTATTGTGGGTTTTGACGGGATGTAATTCGACGAATGGGTAAATATATACAATCATTCCACATTTAGTGACATCTGTTAGGTGTTTCAACGTATCGGATATAATAGCGGAGAATTAGGAAGGTTCAGCTGCTCATTCAAAATTGGCAAGGAATTTAACTGGGCTCTATTAATTTCCAAAATTTCTTGATAAAATAATTTATGATCCCCATGTTTTTATGGAACAGTTTAACCCCATCATCCGCATTAAACGTATGGTTCTCCATTAGCAAGTGATTTGCGAATGTCGAAATTTCTTTTTTTAATCTAAAGGCAGCTAAATGTTCTGATACCCTTATATCTAATGTACGTGTAAACGCGGGTCGTTAGTGACAAAATACATGGAAGTGTACAAAATCTCAACACAAAGTACCACCGAACCCATCTAAAATATCAAAATTACTTAGTTTTTACACTTTTTTCCATGTCCTAGAACCCGAAACATCTGTAGCCGTAGCCAACGACGTTACCAACTGCGCCATGGAGCCGACTGAACTACATGTTTGTATTACTTCCAAAATTTTATCAAATGATTCTGACCAGTTTTACTCATCAAGATCATTTTCAACCGACTTAAATTTTGTTTGGAAATTTTCCCGGTTAACTTAAACAAGTCTTATTGTAGGTTTTTTTGCCGTTAATTAGGAAGCGTAAATATGCATCAAAAAATTATATATATTATGTTGATGTGAAATAGGGAAATACACAAATTTTATTTCAAAACTATAGAAACTTTACTATTTATCTGAACAATCTGTTTGGATTTGACGATTTCACTAAAGTAGCATTTTAATTGTTTTACCATTTCCCAATGTGAAGTAAATGGACTCCTAATGGAGGTATCTTAACACACGATTTTCTACGAGAACTGCTTTTCATTCAGTCGCTCAATCTTTGTCGGCTGTAATGCCATGCATTTAAATTTGCAAATAAATAAATAAAATAATGATCATCGGATACTGATGATCAGTTGATAATGCTCATGATGAGTGACACCGGCTCTGATCATTATAAACATGTGGAAGGAGTACAAACTAATTGTGTCTTAGTTTTAAAATATAATGGCTTTCCACCAAGAATTGACAGTTAGCACATTAATGACTTGGCAAAAACGGTGGTTAATATCTCCTCGGGGTAGAACTACCCATCTATTCTTCTCAGATATTCTCTTTTGTCAGAATGCAACATGGTTTTCTCCAGATCACTGGACTTCCCAATTTATCACTGGTCATGGTGCGTTTAATGCCAAATTATATAAGTTTAAAATTAAACCAAACCCATATTGTCCTTGTGGTGATAAAAATCAAGATTCTGAACATATTCTTTGGGATTGCCCAATTATGTCCATTGAAAGAGATATTCTTTATTTGTCCTGCAGAAATAGTCGCGATGGTCCTATAGGACATCCGGATCTGGTTTCTTCCCCGGAGAACTTTTATCAGTTCAAAAAATTTGCGGCCTCCTTTGGAGAAAAAGTTTACCTTCCCTGCCCTTCACCATTTAATCCTTAATTGTTGTCTCACCATAGAAAGTTCTGTGTATTTAAATTAATTGCTAGTTGACGACTTTAATATAATTATTGTGTACTCATCATATTCCTTCAAATGTTACATTATTATTTCTTATTGTTACTTATATTATAAATATTTATTGTGGACTTAACGCATCATTGAGGAGACATGATCTCCGGTATGATACAAACAAGTTCATCGCATTAAAAAAAAAAAGTTAGCACATTAAAAGTGAGCACATCAGAATGTAAATGCTTCTATGAAAGTAGGGCGGTGACTTAAATGTAAGTTGTTTATATCTTTGCAGACAGCTTAAAATCAATACATCACTCATCTTATGAAATATTTGTTTACTATTATATTACTGTATCATAGTAAACGAATGCTTAATATTAAAGGGCTTTTATAAGTAATGGTCGCATGCCGATCATTCGACGGGTTTTGTAGTGACGGAAATGATGTGTCAAAATTAACCCTTCGCGTAATATTGCAGAGCTGGTGCATGTGCCCTCGTGCCCTATTTCCGCACACCTTATTGACAGAGCGACTTACTGTCACGCGATTTGACAGTCGAGTAAAAAATAAAGCTCGTAGGCGATGAAAATAAATCGATATTTCAGTTCGTTTCACGAACAAACGAAAAAAGGATGTATTTTGATTTGTTTATCTAAATGGGCCGATATGACATCTTTATCATTCAGACACTTTTGATTGTTGAAATATTTACATATGCTTTATATAATAATAACAACTGATCTTAGGATTAACCATGTGAATAACCAATATATCAACAGTGTTTTGTGCCGATTAATGTAACCCTCAAAATTGAAATTGTTCAGGAGAAAGTAAAAACTATCTTTATCGAAAACATTATATGGTGAGTTGTGCTATGAATCTTTGAAATGCACCTCTGTAAATTCTCATGTTTGCAATAACGGAGTTGTACGTAAGGAGTATCAATATAATAGTGACTTATATTAAGTAATAAGCAATGTAAAATGATATGTCCCTTCCAAAAAGTCTTCAATTTATTTTTCTAATTTTCATCATTTGGCCGAGACCTGCTCTGTCGTCTTTAAAATGAGTTACATCAATTGGCCAGAACAAAATCGAATTATTACGTGTCATCAATATAGTGACATTGTTTTCAGATAATAAATAATAATAATAAAAAAATATTGGGATAGCTTTGTTTTGATTACAAACAGCTTTATTCAATCTACAATGCAGTTTTTATTTCTGCATATTTATCTCAGTTAAATTTATGTTACGCTTTGAAAGTAGTACTTTGAAAAGTGACTAAAATAAAGTCAGCTTTTCACTTTAAATTCATTGGTAAAAACATTTTTATCTTTATAGGAATCTCCCATTTTCTTCAGCCTGTTTTTCACGATTTCACTTTGGGTAATAAAAATATTATAGCAGTATGTATTAGAAAACGTATTTTTCACAAACGAAACGGCTTTTATACATGTAAAGGAAAGTGAGTTTTATTATGATTGAAGTCCTTTATTAATGTCCCGAACAGATTTCACATAAAAAATAATTTATTTATATCAGGAATTATTTTTTTGACCCAAATTTCTTTCACGTAATTCGCACGGCATCTTGAATTTGTGTGCATATTCAGGTCTAAATGCGAACGGAATAATTCGACAAAAATTCTATGGTCCTAATAAATATAAATTTGTAAAACATTCAATAATTATAATGTATTATGAACTGTATTTTGTTTTAATCTGCATTTTTGGTGAACCGGAAAACCAAAAGACATTGTAAAAAAAGTCACTAACTGTATTCTAAATTTCGTACATTAAAAGAGCTTGAGTAGACTATACTAGAAATTCTCCAATGATAATGACTATTTGGCTAAAAAATATGCCCTGCTCTGAGGCGTTCGTACTATTTGACTATGGTATCAACGGGCTCGAAGCTCCGAACAGACTTGTTCATAAATTGATTTTTCAATTGATTATAGGATTTTGGTTCAAAGGTGTTGACTTTTTCATTCTCTCCAACTACTCTGGAAAAAAGGGTTGAGGAACTGAATACAAAACCAGTTTTCGTAAAAAACCAGATATGTTGAGATACCTCGCTGCAAGTAAGTCATCGCTTCTAGCTTGTTAACTGTCAATTCTTGGTGGATGGGCTTTATATTTAAAAAATAAAACAATTTTTTTTTGTAATTTAAGACATCGACTGAGGGTGCTTGATGGAATTTCAATATCAAATTTGGATTATTGAGATTTTGTACACTTCCATGTATTTTGTCACTAACGACCCGGGTTTCGCCTTTCGGCATCTTCAGGCATTCGAGCACACGAATGGACTCGAACTGAGAGACAGTAAACAGTGTCTAACGTTTATATCGAAGATACAAATGCGACAAATATTATTTACGAGGTAAGATATTATACGTCTGAGAGCCACACTGATACCTGAGTTAAAATTTCGGGAATCTCCCTAATCCTTATTTTATAAACACCATATTAACAGAGTGGCGAATTGCCGCTTTTCAACTTCTTTTAGAAATACCAGTGATTTTACAATTATAATAGTATTGTGGGTTTTGACGGGATGTAATTCGACGAATGGGTAAATATATACAATCATTCCACATTTAGTGACATCTGTTAGGTGTTTCAACGTATCGGATATAATAGCGGAGAATTAGGAAGGTTCAGCTGCTCATTCAAAATTCCTTGCCGATTGCCTGAAGATGCCGAAAGGCGAAACCTGGGTCGTTAGTGACAAAATACATGTCAAAATCGGCAAGGAATTTTGAATGAGCAGCTGAACCTTCCTAATTCTCCGCTATTATATCCGATACGTTGAAACACCTAACAGATGTCACTAAATGTGGAATGATTGTATATATTTACCCATTCGTCGAATTACATCCCGTCAAAACCCACAATACTATTATAATTGTAAAATCACTGGTATTTCTAAAAGAAGTTGAAAAGCGGCAATTCGCCACTCTGTTAATATGGTGTTTATAAAATAAGGATTAGGGAGATTCCCGAAATTTTAACTCAGGTATCAGTGTGGCTCTCAGACGTATAATATCTTACCTCGTAAATAATATTTGTCGCATTTGTATCTTCGATATAAACGTTAGACACTGTTTACTGTCTCTCAGTTCGAGTCCATTCGTGTGCTCGAATGCCTGAAGATGCCGAAAGGCAAAACCCGGGTCGTTAGTGACAAAATACATGGAAGTGTACAAAATCTCAATAATCCAAATTTTTTTTGTACTTCTTCCACATGTTTATAACAATCAGGACCGGTTTCGCTCATCACGATCATTTTCAACTAATGATAATTATCGTGATGAGCGAAACCGGACCTGATCATTATAAACATGTGAAAGTAGCACAAACAAATTGTGTGCTATTTTAAAAATATAGATAAAGCGGGATTGTTTGAATAAAGAATAATTAGTTCGTTTTTATTTTTCTACAGTCATAAGTAATAATCCAACTAATAATAGCAAAATACATACTCCAAACAATGAAACATAAGCAATTATTTGTTTTTTTTTTTAAAGAATATTGATTATCTCGATTCATGAGAATACCTTTATAAAAATACGTCATTTACTTTTTTGATACAAAGCTTGAAAAAATCATATTTTGTGATCATGTGCTGTTTGCCGTTAATGTGTTTTTACTTACGCAGATAGTAGTTTATTGTAGCCAAATTGAAATAGTTTTTGTTCTACTCAACACAAATCAGTGTCAAAAATAAATTTATCTACTTGATTTATTAAAAAAATATTTAAGTAATATCCACATATTTTAAATAATTTAAAAACGAGTATAACAAAGGTTTTTGGAAAATGTTTTCACTTTAATTAAATAAAACGTTGAACATAAATTTAAATTGTGAAAAAGAAATATTTTTAATGGAAAGCTATAACAAATGGAGATAGGTAAAAACATAAGTTCTGTATGTCAAAATCTCTTTCAGCGAAGTGTTTTTTCGTGGAACACTGAACGTAGAGCAATACAACTACGAGGGTGACCTGCCGATGTTTTTTTTAAATAAATAAATCGTGGATTATACGAAAATGTATTTCGTTATGAAAAATGCATAATAAACGTCTTTTTGGCAAAAGTGTACAATTATTTGATTGATTAGATTTTTAAGATTGTACATAATGAAACCATAATTCTTAGTTAGCTATTAAAATTTCCAAATTTTTCATCTCACTTATTTATCATTTCGATAACTTAAATGGATATTAAATTTCTCATTTCTTTGTCCATATATTTTGCAAAAAACATCCTATGTCCATCATATTGTTTAGTCAGTGAAACCAGTAAAGGTAAAGCTTGAGTTATATTATATAGAAGGTATTCTCATGAATCGAGATAATCAATATTCTTCAAAAGAACATTTGAAATAATAAAACCTAGTTCAAGGAAATAATTTAACAAAACCGATCCACGAGTAAGAGACGAAAGAATAATTTTGACATGTGTGAATCAACTAGACTATTTTTTCGGCATAACGGTGTTGTTTATGGCGTGCACATGAACAAGCCTACAGATAACAAATTTAATTACAAATAAAATTTGGATTATTGAGATTTTGTACACTTCCATGTATTTTGTCACTAACGACCCAGGTTTCGCCTTTCGGCATCTTCAGGCATTCGAGCACACGAATGGACTCGAACTGACCAGTTTGAGTCAGTTCAAGTCCAGTTCGAGTCCAGTCACATCGAGTCCATTCGTGTGCTCGAATGCCTGAAGATGCCGAAAGGCAAAACCCGGATCGTTAGTGACAAAATACATGGAAGTGTACAAAATCTCAATAATCCAAATTTGATATTGAAATTCCATCAAGCACCCTCAGTCGATGTCTTAAATTAATTACAAATAAATAAAACCACTCTTTATGTTCGCGAATAAAACTACCGTAAAATGTTGACGATATATGGTTTTCATAGAATTATTCCGATATTTTTATTTTTAAAGTTTATGTAACAATTTTCTAACATTTCTTTGAAAGAAAAAATGGTGAAATTTGCATATTATATTAATTTATGGTCAACCCTTTCAACTGAACCGTGAATGAATATTCGCGGCACCTTGCAACAAAACACCACAGTCGGCAAAACGCTTTAATTAAAACGTTCCCCGGCGGCTACTATACAAACAATTATTAAATTACGCTTTAATTTTTGACCAGGCAACACCAGAAAACAACGTTTCTGAATTCGAAATTATTTCTCAAATAATTTGAATTTTGCGTGCGGTGGCTAAAAATGTTTCGAGTGGCTGAATTAAATATCAATTTATATAGTCTTACTGGTTAATTAATTAATACTGTACCGCAACTATAGATAAAAGTTAGTTTTTGTTCGTATAAGACACACAATAGACCTAAATAAAAGTAGAGCATTAAAACTATTGAGAGGCTAAAAGCAGAATAGATTTATTCTTATTTACTAATCGAAAGGAATAAGTTGGAATTCGTTTTTAAAAATTTGTGATCTGATATCAAGGTGACAGTAGTATTTTTTAAACCTTGGTTGCTCCGAATGGTGGGACATAAATATGGACTCTTAATGGTCTTTATCTCAACAGAAATTTGCTACGAGAACCTTGCAAGGCTAATTGGGGACAAAAGGGTCTTGCTTCTTCTTTACATCAAGATTAAACGCCCCATCATGGCGTACGGGTAATCTGGGGATACGCAAATGCTGTCAAATATTTTAAAACGCTACAGATTATACAAAACAAGACTTACGAACGTATGTTACCTCGGTGACCTGAATCTGGAAACTGTCATCGACCATATAATGAAGCTGTTGAAGAAATTCTACAATGTCCAATAACTTGAACACTTCAAAACCTGAAAGAGTATAACGAGACTTCAGCAGAGCTCGTACTGCACTACTTTTGAAACCCCCTGAGCCCTATAAATAGGGATTTTTTTATTGACCTTGGGTCAGTAACCGCTTAAATTTTTAATCAGTTACTTATTTGATAAATGTTTAGAATACACGTGGTCTTTTAATAAAATAAACGGTTAGTAATTTATATAAAACGATCAGTTTTTTAATTAAATCTAACCAAAACTAACCTAACCATTGTTTATGTAGCAATTATTGACTGAACAAACATAATTATTAACTGACCATTTATTATTTCTTACTGACCATTTATCGAATTAGTTACTGACCAAATAATAAGTTAAAAGCTATTTATTATGTACAATCAAAATTACTAAATTTTTAAGAAGCATCCTCAGATATGCTTCGCTTAAAATCAATTTTAATTTTATATTAAACTAGCAAGTACCTGGCATACGTTTCGATGTCACTCTAAGAAAGAAAGTGTTTGTAATTTATCTCTGTTAATTGAAGTGCTTTTGGATACAAAATATATTTTTTGTTTTCCATCTGATGCTTACAAGAATAAATCACAAGTTTTTCCGAGACGTCGCTTTTTGTACGTATTTTATTTTTTTAGATTGTAGATTTTTTTTCAGTGACCTTCACGGGTGTGCCCACAACAACTCAGCAAAGTTTCATCGAAATCGGATGAATTTTATAGGAACTCATAAGGGACAAAGAAACATGCATTTTTGTATAATATATAGATGAATTTCCACAAAGTTACTGCTAATTCTATCGAAGCCATTTATTATGTTCCTTTAAAATTACCTTTCGCTTATAATAAATGAATACGATTGAAAACTGTATATTGTAATGGGCATTGTTATAGTTTATTGTGAAACCATTTTTCGCGTGTTGAACGTTATTATAAATATTATATACAGGCAGTTTCTACTTTATCTTTAATTCAAATCTTACGTACTACCCTTATGATGAATACTTTGATTAACAGTTATTTAAAATTGTGCGCAATAAAAAAATGTGATTGTTTTGTTGAATTATTTTTTAGTGCGATGGATAAAAATACATTATTTTCATACTTGATTGAGTGACGTTATTAAGTTGAACCAAACGTAGTAATCTCCATCGAATGTTATGAAAAACAATGCAATGGTTTTGAACTTACTGATTTTTATGAATTCGGCGGTAATTTTGAGAAAATTCATTATGAATTTTATAATAAACATTTCAAAATTAATGTCAAAACGTATTTGAAAAATATTTTTTGTCAGCAACGTTTTGGTAAGTAATGGAGCAGATGTTGATAAGTTTTATAGTAAAAACTTTTACAAAATCGATTAATAAAAAGGACCTACTGTAAATATTTACCAAAACACCTTCTTAAATAAACAGTATCGTGTAGTTTCACTATTAAGGGTGAAAGATGTAAATCTGGCCAGAGTAATATATCATGAAGCTTTCACTTTCTCATCAAGATACCGAATAACTTTACGGTGTAGCTTTTAAAAGGTTATATCGTGAGCTTTTGCAAAACGTTTTATGTAATAATAATAGTTACAATCTTTAGTAATATATTCGGAATCGTAGAGAATTTGGTAAACGTTGAATAATATATTAATCATACGTCGTTGGTCACGATGAAAAGTTACAAAGCCTGTTGGTATTTTGAGCTTTTAACTGAATAATATTGTTCAATTTAGATTCATACATCTTTATGAATATGATTCCAATCGTTTTATGCTGGACGCGATTAAACAGCAGGAAGGATGATGATGATATCGATAATGCAGTTCAAAATAGATGTTTCACACTCGGCGACAGAATGATCCCTTTTCTTCATACTTCACTCTTGTCCTCTTTTCTTATTCCATCTTAGTTTAAGTTTTCCAAATATTGCATTTGATAATTTATCATTTTGTAATACTGTTATGTGAAGTGATAACTTTATATAAATGTCATTTATGGAATTTTTTTCTTTAATAACTATTATTAATTCTGCTAACGCGACGTAACGCTCTGTCACAAAACAAAACTTTTCTTCAAATATCGCATTTCGCAAATCTGCAGCGTCATGTATCACTGTTAAAATGTCTAATAGTCTATTGAAAACATTACGAGAGTTACCTCCTCTCTATATTCAGTTGAATATAAAACTATTCACCTTCTTTCAACCACTTTTGCTATCCCATCCGTTGATTGCAAACGGTGTGACTAAATTCAATAAATAAAAAACAGGTACTACAAAATACACATAAAGAAACTATAGAAGAATATGTGACTTTTAAACTGGCTCACAGAAATTACCAACGTCTATAATGTAGTGGTTAAAGAGCAGCGCTTTGTATTTTACAAGATCTTACAAGTGTCGATATTGTATACTATGAATCTATTTTTCCTTCTTGCATCAGTAACCATAAAATTAGTATTACCAAGGTACACAATATTGCATGTTTATTTGGAATAGTGTATTTAATATTACCTAATTGCGCTACTAAAGTAACTGGGTTATGGATCAAACTTCTCCATTCGAGACTTCATTAATTTGGAATCTAACAATTTCTCTTAATATTTGACTAATAACAATGTGAATTACGGAAGTGGCAGTTTGTACGTGTAAAATGAAAGTGCCAAATGCTTAGTGTGTTGGCAACACCCAATTTATCACACAGAGCTTTCATAATGGAGTATTGTGTTCTCACAAAGATACACGCGTCTAATATACTTGGGTTACACGTTTTAACATAGCAATTAATTTGTCAGGTTTTATATAACTGCGCAATTTGCAACAATATACAGTGACTTTGTAGAACCACTAAAATGTGATTATATTCTGTGTTCAAACATAAACGTAATTCGAGTTTCTTGAAGTTGTGAAAACGAACTATTTCTCCTTAATTTGATCAAAGAGCTATGTCAATACTCAAATATTTTTTATATCACTTGTGTTAAGCTCAATGAGAGTTTTAAGCAAGAAATTTCAAAAAATTAAATTAATTATAAATCTATAAGAATAGTCGCTATATTTTTTCTTCAATAAAAGCAATACTAATTTGGATGAACTCCTAAACAAATAATGCAATAAACATATAAATCCAAATAAATAATGTTGTTTTCGGTACACTCCGTGTGTCATAGGTATTTTTTACATCATCATTGACATTTGAAGTGTGAATATTTCATTCTTGTTTCCATATTTTAAATCTGTACATTTTTACCTGTTTATTCTTAAACTGGTATAACCGCAACCGTCACAGATGACGGTATTAAAATTTAAATACTGAGTGTCTAAAGTAGGTACTACGCCAGAACTGTGTGTGCATTGTATAAAATTTTATTTTATATATACACAGCGAACGCTTAGGTCATGATAAGATTTCATACCTACATGTTATAATAATAAAACGCCTACAGAGCGCTCTGGGTTATTGTATATAAGATGTTTTGCATTTATTTTAAATTACAGGTCTCATTTTATTGCTTATTATTATACCTACTAAATTTATCAGCTACGTGGCACAATTATCAGTAAGTAATAGCCGCGGTAAGCGAAATCTTGATAACTTCACAACAATGTTAAATAAGTACACATTGTGGTTTATTTTTTATAAATATTTCTCAATTAAATCATGTGTCAACATTATCCATTTTCCAGTACATATTATTCCTGCTATTTCTTAGACTTTGAGTGCTTGTTTAATTTTGTTGCAGTGTCTAAATTTTCAAATTCTAGTACTGGCAATTGCATACAGTCAATTGATTTTTCACAGAAATCTGTTCAAAAAAATTAATATATGCAATTTTATAATCCCCTTCCATTAATCCAATCTTAAAATGAAGCGTAGCAAGTAGCAACTATTATTCCTTTTGTTGCGATTTCGTCGTAACATTACGATTGTCACCTATCGGTGATAAGTACATCGCTGCGTCGTTGGTAGGAGACCAAGAGGAAGCCTCGCCAAGAATGGTTAAGAAATAATTGCGTTGAAACTTTCTTACGCGCCAGGATGTGGAACAAGCAGGACCTGCCGGGAACACGCCGGAGATTGGTCTCGGACACCCGAGTTCGTCGCCGAGTTGTTTTATCCATAAGGTCGTAATTTTATATCTATTATAATAGTTTACTTGTTTAATTGTAGCTATCTGTTCATAAATATTGTATCGTCGTGTAATTTCTGTTTTATTTGTTTTTAATTTAAATTCTGTGCATCCACGGTTTTCGCAACCATATTAAATGTGTTTTTTAACAGTAACCGTATTTTCATTATTATTATCTTTCATTCGGCGTATACCTTCACGCCTAGCGCCCAAAATTTAATTACCCCATGTATTTCTCCTTACAGAACAAAGTAAAGTATACCGAGATCTTGATAATTGCATTCGGATGAGAGTGAAAAGGTACTCACTGAGAATTTAAAAAATGGTGGAGAAAAGCGAATGCCATTCTTTAAACTTTTACTAAAATTGTTTTAAGATATTTTTCTATTATTTTAATTATAAAAAAATAATTAAAGTACGCATTTTATGTTTTATTGGAAGTACAAGGTCCTAATTTATTTTAAGTAATATAATAAAATTATATAGGATACAATAACGGATGTTGATAAAAAATTATAAAGAAAGAATATGTATAAGTAGCTCACCTCTTTATTGTGTTTGGAGACTACTGTTTTATATTGTTTTAAAGGATATACCACCAAGAATATATGCATTTCCTTTTTAATTTCCCTTAGATATTGTAGAAATATTCCTTAAGTACGATTAAATCAAGGATTATAACAAATAGTGGTTTCTTACAAAAACTTCATGAAAGAACTTTGAATATCGGTATGAAAAAATTGACATTTTTGACATACAGTAGTTTACTTACCATATACAGATTCGAGCTCTATACTGTTATTATGGATTTTCATTATTGTATTATCGAATAGGTAATTTATAGTAATATAAAAAAACCAAATTACAGTGCGTAATCTCGTTTTCTTTATCAATAATATGTTGTACTACATTTAGCAATCGATTAAACCTGTATATTGGTCAAGCAAATATTATTGTGCTTTCGTATGTAGCGCATGAAGTCTAGACTTATAGAGGTGTAAACTTGTTTTTTAACAACTGTCGATACGTAATTCTTTTGTTTTCAGAATATCTCGGTCAATTTGTCAAAATGTTTAAGAGCCTGCATTTATTGGATCAGTAACTGGTCAGTAACTAATTCGATAAATGTTCAGTATACACGTGGTTAGTTAATGAAATAAGCGGTCAGTAATTTACATTAAACAATTTGTTATTAAATTAAATGGTCATATTTTCATAAAACCTAACCTAGCCTAACCTAACCTAACCTAGCCTTTATTTATTTGGCAATTATTTACTGATCGTATATAATTGTTTACCGACCATTAATCTAAAGATGCTTCTTAAAGAAGCGAAACACGATACATTTAACTAGTGGAATAACTGAATTATAAATTTTAATTTTATGTCGACCATTAATTTATTATTCCTTGCTGACCATTTATCAAATAAGTTACGAACCATTTTATCAAATAACTTATTAACCATTTATGGAATTTAATACTGACCAAATATTTAGTTACCTATTGCAAATATCGGATCACAAATTGCATTAAAGTGTAATATATTAAACTAGAAGTTTCTTCGTAAAACTCTATTTTTTAACCATGTTTACTCTCAATGTGGTGCATATAGCGTCAAATGAAAGTATCTCAAGTTTTTTTAAGCGAACTGCTTGTTCTACCTGAAAACTTCCCTGATGCAGATAAAGTACAGTTTGAAGGATATGCCTAGAACAGGGCTGGTGGTTAATTAAACACTCTCACTACACACCGTTTATAGGATTGGATGGTTGAGAGGGAATTTTAGACAGCACAAATAACCACACCTTCGAACGCCTTGTGAAACTCTCAGTACTGAGATTCAACCCCGTGAAATCCGTGACCGCAACTAATGACGTTAGCCACTGCTCCACGGATTACAAGAAATACAGGCTTAATAACAACCTGAAATAATATAGTTTTGACAACAGCGTGAAGACGAAATAATTAGAAACAGGGCTAAGATAGAGCTGGCGGTAAGCTAATCGTTCTCGCTACGCCCAGTTTTTATAACAGGGAGAATTTTAACATAACGCAGACACCGATGCCTTCCAACACAAATCCATAAATTGTGTCAAAAATAGTTTATGAAACTGTCCATACTGGGACACCGCAACGAAACACTTTGGACACTAGGCTACACCCCCGGCATAATCTCATATCGGAATGAAATCATTTTTCTTAAATATGTAGTAGCCAATTCCTATTATAGTGCTGATTTATTCAAGTATAAAGAAAATTTCAAAAGGCAAAATTTTTCCTTAGCTTTTGGATTTTTTTATAATTATATACTGCGAAATATATAGTGTACAATTTATTATTCTGGTACCTGGAATGCGATAAAATTTTCTATATTGTTTATCAAAGTTCACGAAAAGAATGAAGTAAGCGTCTAAAAATAGTAATTAACAAGAAAATACCTTCATACAATTTATGTTTCAAAAAATTAGAGCACATAAATTGTTTTTATTAAAATATTTTGGTACTCCAATTAAAGCTACTATTGTTTCTGAAACTTGATCGATTGACAAATTCTTTGAAGTCGTGTGCTAGTTTGAAGTTGTTTCTTTTAGCTTATTAAGATGTCGACTTTCATCGCAAAAATAAAACCACGTTAAACATATTCGTAGGAAATATTGGTTATGTTATGGTTAACGCCACTGATAAAACACTAAATTTTGATTGAACGGAAATCGACTTGGTATAATTCGTTAATGTAATTATTTCCGAAAGTATTCTATTATTTACTAAGCTGTCTCGCTTTTCAATAACTAATAAATATTTATTCGCTAGTATAAGTGTGGGGAAACGAATAAATACGATTGACAACACGGACGAGCTGACAACAGCTAACGAGACCAGAGATATCTACATAACGCATCATGCCGTAGACCGAAGCGGGCTAACGTCATAAAAGCTGGACTACCTAAACACTGAAAACGCAACAATAACTTCTCGACACCGTCGACCGCACAGTTGGGGGAAAATCTATTTCAAAATGTTAAAATATCTGTAATTATACAAAACGAATAAGCACATTCCAAAATAAGGATTTTCAGCATTTTTATTAATTATGTTTCATTAAATGCAAAAAAGCTGTTGAAATCAATGTTGGAAGAATTAACATTGTTTTATTATTACATAAATGAAAAAATCGCTTCTATGAAGATGGAAACAAATTCATAGATATTGTTGTGTCAGAGTTTCCTTCTGGGATTCAAGTTTTTCATTGCAAAACTAAGTAAGATGGAAACTCAAGAACATTGGCCATTTGGCAAAAAATCAATTTATGTAATTTTCTGTACTGAGATTCAAGCCCTTAAAGCACTATAACCGAAGCCGATGACATTGATCATTCGACTAAAAAGCCAGAATTTTTCGTCTTCTTGCTCCATATTTCTAACATATCTTTTTTTAATTGTTTGAAAAATCTAAAGCAATTGAAATGCAATTAAAACACAATTTATACCATCAGGCACATTCAATTGGATTTCAACCAAAAAAAAATCGTTAACTGCATAATATGATCATTGGAATTAGAAACAACTTATGCCAATATGTAAAAATGGCATTTAGCTGTCATTGAGGTTTTGATTCCAGCGATATAATTAACCCTCATAAAAATATAAAGCTCAGCTCACCTTTTAGGAAAACAACCGTATACTTAACCTTTTAAGCGACAACATTATACTGACCGTTTTCCAACAACCGCCAAACATTTTAGTATAATCAATTTTACAATATCTTTCATCTAAAAAGCTTTCATTACGAACCGATATTTTTTTATAAAAAAACACGCTTTGTAAACGAATAATATAAATTAGTTTTTAATAAACAAAAAAAAAATATGAATTTGTACATTTTCGATAGATTGGTTCACTTTGTGAAAATTCTCTTTTAATACAAAAAAAATGATTTATTTATTATTCGAATGGTAGTAAAAACTAAGTGTGACGCGTGTTTCACTTCTTTGAGCATCGTCAAATTAACTGAATAATTAGATTTTTACTATAACGTTGACATTGATTATTATAATTGAGATATTAAGGGTAGTTTGTTTTACTGAACGAAGAAGGGGAAAGTAACAAGCAAATATAGTATTAATTACATGTTTAATATAAAATTAAAGATGATAAATTTATTATTCCACTGGGTGTGTTACTAAATGTGGCACGTGTTTCGCTTCTTTTAGAACCATCTTCAAACGAACTGTATCTCAAGGTTATTTATTTCTAAGATCAACAATGATTCTAATTCTGAACTACAAAAACGAAGTATGAAGTGGGACTATTTCCTTCTACTGGACGTGGGGAGGAGGTACGTTACATATCACTACTACAAATTGGTTGCTCCACCTCCACCCGTTATCTGTGCAGCCAGTATTTCACCGCCGCCTTTCATAACGCAATAACAATCAAGAAAAGAAACGAATTTTCTCTTAATGATCTTGTCTCGATGCAGAACTGCACGAGACTGATATTTTACACACGCACTATGGTGCTTTAGAAAATATGGAGAGAGGGAAGAAATAATTTATGCGATATTAATTATCCTGCGTACTGTATACTGAGAATCCACCGTAGAATATCCCTCTCCCCATACGATGTTGCCAATTTATCTAATGCCTCAAAGTTGGCCTTGCATGAGATCAAGTCAATGTGGACTGTTGGGCCCGTATGAGGACGGACCACTACTATTTAAAAAATTAATTACTAGTGCTTGGAAATTAAGAATTCTTAATTTATTTCTTTATATTAAAAATAAATCTACACAAACTTACCGCCTAATTCATCGAAAATACTGATTACATGTATTTGAATGGAAACACCTAAACATTGCGTAGTTACACAACTAGTGGAATAAAAAGTAAGTAACTTTAACTTTGCAATAAATGTGTATAAATCAAAATTTGATTTCGATGAAGCTGCTTCTATTATAAGATTGGGCATTTGCTTGTTGTAATTCCGTTATTTCAGGTATTATTTAGACAAACTGAACGCCACCTTTGGCATTTGTTACAAAATAATATAACGATTGAATATCAGTACAATTATAAACGTAAAATCAAACAAGCATATCGTCATTGTACTGGAAGAAGACACTAACTGAAAAATACTAGATTTGAGTAATTGGACTTTGAAATTTGTCTAATGTTTGAAATGCTATACTTCCATTTTTTTGTTTGTATAAAACTGTTTTTAAGTAAAAGTGTCATTTATAAAAATAAGTGTGTTGTTGTATAACTAACCCAATATGCCATTTTATTGCCATCGATTTTGTGTTTTCTTCCAGAACAGCGACGATAATATGTTTGTTATTGATTCAAAGAACCATTTGTTCAACAGTTTGCTTTTGGTGTATATTGTATGATTAGTTGTTGCTCTTTGCTTGTTGACCATAAAAGTGATTATTTAACTATTTATACCAGGGCTGTTTAGTTAGAGTTGGAGTCGTAGAGTCGCGCTGTTTTGGACGGAGTTGGAGTCGTAAAAAACGGGTAACTACAACTACTTTATAAAGTGCATTTTTGCGGGTATTAATGAACTTGTTTCATTTGTATCTATGCCTATAACATATTCTTGTCGTGAAATATATAATATGTACAATATAAAAAATTTGGCTATTTGCCAGATTGTTTGGTTGGTGTTTAATTTGAAGACCAATTACACATAAATAGGAAAGGTAGGGAAAAAAACCAGGCAAAATTAGACTTTTTTTAGTTGTAATCTTAGTAGTTGGAGTGAGAGTCGCATTTTTTTTTCGACTCGACACAGATTTATACATTAACATAACTAAGTAATACCAATTCATTACCACTTTTTCGACTGTAAAATCCAATCACCCTTTATTTATTGTTAAACCTTTCAATAATTTAGTAATTTGAATCAGTAAACAGGGTACACAAGGTGCTTCTTAAAATAGCTTCGCAACAAGTGGAATAATAATGATATATTTTTTTTCAAATTTTGTACATTTCTATGTATTTCGTTACTAACGACACAAGTTATGACTTTCTTCAGGCATTCAAGTACACGAATGACCTCAAGCTGACAGTTAGAAATTAGTTGATATCGTTTGTATATAAGATAAATTAATAAAAAATATTATCACTAAGTCTAGTAACTATACTGATATTTGAATTAATTTTAATACTGATTTGATAATAATGATTTTTAACCTTAATTGGAAAAATAGTCAAATAACCAACTACAAACTAATACAACTTAGCAATAGCAGAAGCAATTATCATTAAATTGTAGCGTCCAAAAATATAGCATAGATAAGCCCGCTGATTTTAAATTGGTGAGTAGTGTTAAGGTTAATATCATATGACGTATTATAATGGGTATTTTATTATTTTGATTGCTAGGGTAATTCATGGTAAATTTTAAATCTTTTTATAAATTAATTTATCTTAAATTTTAAAAAGTTTCAATTTTATTTTGAATACTAATTTATCCGAAGTAAAAAAGGGGTTTTTTAATTAAAAGTGTAAAACAAAGTTCATTTCTCTTCAATTCTCGTATACCGTTTTTTTTTTTATTTGCAACACAAAGGGTTGAAAGAAAACTCCAAATATAAGGATCATATTGTACACATAGCGTGTTAAAACAATTCGATGCGTTTCACAAACACGCACGTTCAGAATTGTATCGTTAACCCGTAAGTGACCTCGCTGTCGAATTCTCCGTTTCATTAACTCCCTCTATTTTCTAGACCCCAGGAGAAAATCAATTTTTTACCTGCCCTCAATAAGTGCCATGCTAAACGATTACTAAAAACTGAATGATGATTTTGATTTGTATAAATTCGGATAAATGTATCCAACCACTTTATGACACATGACTTAATGCGTACTAATAATGGCCTATATAAATGTCTCATACAATTTACCCACAACTATTTTAAACAAAAATTCGAAATTTCACAGAACCTATCCACCGTCAACGGCCAGAACGTAACAAATGAATCTTTCGTCATTGTCAAAATAAGTCATAAGACAAAATTAAAAATCTGATTTTAACATTTTTTCAAGCTGAACAACTCATAAAAAGATTAGAAGTATTTTAAACGTGAATACTTCATTTTCTGCTCTGTGTGCGGTTTTTTCGTAATAATCGTTCACCGTATATCGTATTGATTCATTCTGAAATATTGAAGGTAGTATTTCCGACAATCAATTCTTTTTTTTAAGCAATTCATAGTCAAAATAAATGATTGAATAAATCAAATAGGCTATTCTTAATCCTGAAAAAAAAGATGTAATACAATATGTTGCGCAAATCATATTTTAAAATAGGAAGATTAATAATATTTCTATTGGTGTGTTATCAATGCTTTTTATCTGAAATACTTATTTTAGAAACATGCAAAGATAAATGGCTTGAAATTTGGCAGTCATCCAAAAAAATCAAAGCTGTTTTCTAAAAAATACAGATTAATAAATATAATTGACTGAGTATGTTTTTAAAACAAATTGTACTTTTTCTAAAGGTGACTGACCACTGGACTTCACCGATTCTCTATAATCAGGTCTATAGTTTCATAAATACTAGTTGCTCAGTACTGCTCCCAACTCCCAACGTTATCATGAGGCATGACTACATACAGCAGCCATCTAATACTTGCTTATAAGTTGAGTAATGTAAAAGTAAAGATAGCTTGATCACACGATTGGTATCATCTATATCAGTGCTTCGAAACCGGTGTGCCGTGAGATAGTCCCAGGTATGCCGCGGCGCCGAGCGTCCAAAATGAGAAAATATTGAGTATTTATACTTTTGAAAAATATTAAAGCCACTCGGTTGCCTATATTTTCGTTTAAATTATTCTTATTGAAACAAATATTATACTATTTTGATATTCATTTGAATAATTATTGTATTAGTGTAAGCACGCAACTTCAATGATGAGGAATAAATTGGAGGCTGTCTCTTGTGTAAAACAAAAAATATCCTACCACACAAATTACACATAGCTGCATATATTGTAAAGCATTGATTGCGAAAAATTTCCTAGTCGAATTATTACAAAAAATGATCGAATACGAATGTATTAAAATATTGTCGAATCAACAGCCTTAAATATGCATATTTTTTTTGCTCTTTCGCAGAAATGTTAACACGAGACTATTATTGAAAACAGAAAGTAAATTTTGGATTTGGCCTAACAAAAAAAATGGTGAGTACTTTTATTCACTCAACTAACTTACATATTTTTAGTAGTGACGCTTAGTAAATTTTTTTGTTACAACTTTGACAAATAATTTGTAATTTTCAAAAAAAAAAATTCGTGTGCTAAGTGTCTTTACATAGCACCTTTCGTAGCAACGTGATCTCCACACAAATTATTCAATGTCCATTTGGTTTCAGTTTGATGAGGAACTTGCTGACTCTTACATGAATCTGATAAGTGCTAAGTGATATTCCTGTTTACCCTTTCACAGTATATATAACATATTTATTTTTAGAATCCCATGAACACGTTTTCAACATGAACGAATTATGATGACATTTTTGAAGATTCATTATTGAGTGCGAATGATAATTTAAGGTGTCATATGTACTGATTTTTTCGCAGATAATTTTACCTGGTAAGCATAGCAACGCAGCATCTACATAATATAACATCTTAATATATTTTCGTTAACCCACCATCATGGTCATGGAGTGTCATTAGAACTGTCTAAGAGATATCCTGCGAATGCCTGCTAAGGGTCTCAACCATATATAGTATCCATGAAGTGCACTTGAATGGTGCTAGGAAGTCATGCGATGAAAGTAGCATTTGATGAGTGACAGATATTCTTTGAGGCTATATACTTTATATAATACTAAAGAAGAAGTAGCTTCTATAATTTAGCTTTTCGTTAGGACTGTTTTTTCTGTTTCAATGTTTCATTATATGAATCTGTGAAAATCAAATTCTTTCCACCACAGCTTACTTTTACAATTCTCTGTGTTGACTAAAATATAATGCATAAATTTTCTATAATTTTCACCAGCTTTCTTCAACTGATTTTCAGTAACCTAACCTAATAATTTGTGCCTAAGGTTTCGAATAAATTAGGTCGTAAAATATAAAACCTCATACGCCATAAACTAATTATTTATATCGCGAATTGCTCCCTCAAGGAAATGCTTTTGGTCGTAAAAACTTTTGTAATAGGTGTAAAAAATAATTCAACAACAAGCGCTGGCAAGAAGAACGACTTGCGCTAAATAACGCACATGTTTTCAGGTAAGGCTACTCATAAAGAACACTATCTATAATAAAAGTCTAAATAAACCAAATCACTTTTTGGATTAAAGTTTTTATTTCCTGATAAAAAAATCACCGCAGTTCTTTTCCTATGAGACGATATCCCTGTGCAATCGAAATGTAGGGATACATGACGCCGTGAATTTGCGAAATGTGAGATCTGAGAATGTTTCGTCTTCGGTCGGAATGACACTTTTATCAAGTCATCATTTCACACAACGGCAGTTACGAAATGTGATTTTACTGAGTGCAATGAAAAGTAAGTACGTGATTGTAAAAGGAGACTGTCTGTTAGTGTGAAAATCATCATATCCGATTTTTGAAAAACGCAATACAACGAGAGAAAAATATACAAAATAAATCATAAGTCTCTCGCCAACCTCCAATAGTGTTACATCTAATCCGGACTGCATTACCGACATCGACATCATCATCATCCGTCCGTTCAACATTGGAAGCACATATTCATAAAGAAGTTTGAAGGATAGTTTCGTATTTTAATTAACATAGGGAACATTAATTTATTAGACCAGAGTTGATCACACTTTAAACCTTCTGTAACAGATTACTGATGTAATTAATAACTGTGGTTTACCACGCTCTTTTGTTATTGGGAAGACAAAAAACTTCACATACGGTGGCTCTAAGATCTTTCTGCCTCCTATGAACCAATGTACTTCTTCCGTAGCTTCCCTGAGTATAAACTATGGGTGACTACCAATGGCCTTACTGGGCGAGGGAATCCATTCCATCGGAATAAGAGGTTACCGAAATTCATAATCTCAAGGGTATTTATATCACCAATTAAACTTCAGTGTGAAACTGATAAAAACAATTATTTTGAGGTACACAAATAATTTGACAAGTGTAATTAATTAGACCTGACTAGGACTACTTTTTTACTTCATTTGAATAATAAATCTTTTATAAACTTTTCTGTGCTTTATCCGAGATATCTCTCACCAACGTAAAAGTTGTATATTTATTGCGTTTTAATGTACTGATTTGCTTTTTTAATAATCTTGTGAACATTAAAATCTGTGTTGACCATTCAACAACAATACAACAAAATTGTTGATAAAACAAAGTTTTATCATTTACCACTGACGCTGGTGTAGGGATGCCCCGATTCATTGGTATGCCGAGCGTGTTATTTTTTTATAACTATGAGGAGTATTTTAATACTATTCTTAGTAGTTAATATATGTTTATTTGTGACAACCATATACTATTTTTAATATAACCTAAAATATACGTAAAACGTTTACAATATAAGAAAAGTATGTACTTTTTTATGAATTATAGTTATCAAAATTAAAAAAAAATCGGTCGAAGTTCTTGTCATTTCTATATAATAGAGTAAATAATACAAGTGTATTCAACGTTTATTATTTAGCGAGCAGTTTTGTGGATTCGCAAATGTTTATGTTTTTTCAATATCTAGATGGTACAGTATCTTTTCGAAAACAGAAAAACATTATATTAAATACAATAAAGTAGTTCTTAACGAAATTAAATCGCAGATAAAATTTTCAAGACGTTTTTGTTGTGTATTGTTAAAGGTACTTTACAATTTTTAACACATCATTTTGAATTACCTTCATTATTTGTAAATAATTGATAATGGTATGGAAATTCCTTTGAAACCTTTCTATCGTATTCTTGGATGACCGCTAAAACACACATTTAATATTTATACTTAAAATTAAAACAATTAACAATAATCATTAAATATTAATCACAACTTATATCATTGGTGACAATTAAGGCTCTACAAATATACTATCCAATCGCTCTAGATTCTGGATGAATAAGTTATTCTTTTACATATATGATTGAAGCGCGATTGAAACGATCTTGAAAAGAAAGGAATTTACTTCTCATATTTTTGGATCGATGCAGAGCTGCACGGGACCGATCTTTTAACCGCGCACTATTGTGCTTAATATAAGAAAAGATGGGAAGAAAAAAAAGAAAACGTGAGTTTCTCAGACACTCAGTTTGAGCGATATTAAATATCTTGTGTATCCGTATACTGAGAATCCGCCGTAGCGCTACAGTTTAATCAACTCCACGTTGAATCTAAAGAGGAATCGAGAATATCCCGCTCCCCATATGATGTTACAAATTTATCAAATGCCTCAAAGTTGGCCTTGGTTGAGATCAAGTCTTCGTGGCCTATTGGGCCCGTATGAGAACGGACCACAGCAAACAGCTCTGCTCGTTCGGCATTCATCTCGGGGCAGTCCCACAGAACGTGATTAGCGTCCTGATGGTTGTATCCACAAGTGCAATCCGGTCTTTCAACCAACTTGCCCCAATGTATACATAATGTTATCACAGCTAATACAAAAAAGAAATTGTTGAAAACCGAACTAGTCACTAAATATCAGCTTAAAGTTGTATGATTTGTGAAGCCTTGTTATGAAACAATTGTATTTTTTCTACACATTAAAATTAACTCATGTTTTATATCAGTTTGCTCAACATTGATTAATTATATTTATATAAATGAATACATGTAAATACGATCATATCATTACTGCATTATTCATTCAGTGTTAAGGAAAAGTATATAATATACAGGCCACGTATAACATGCTTCAAGATAAAAAATTGATGTCACAATATATTACAAATTTTGTTACGAGTACTTCATTATTATTACGTTTTCAATAGCAATATTACTAAATTTCAACAATACAAATTTGATAGCAATATTAGTTTTCAATCCGCAATGAATTTATTTGAATTCAAAGCTTTTTCAACATAGTCTTCTTTATCGTAATTAAACTTGTGTTTATCAAGTTTTCTATGAAATATGTTAGGAACATTTCCCTACATCAGAGCATACAAAAATTACAATTGGTGGTTTTCCTTAACACCGGCGATATAATATTATATTTGTGTATGTGATAATGAAATTGGAGTAGGATTGTAAATGTTTTGTAGGCACGCGAATCGTGACACTTGGAATTTCAATTTATTTATACAATATTAATTGGAGTAAAAATACCATTACTGTAACTCAAAAAGTCGAAAAATACGCAGCAAATATTTTAACTACTTACTTGAATGTCAAATTATAAATTTACTTCGATTATTTGTGTTATTTTGGTATCGTTTTATTTGTTCAACAGTGAAGTAAGTACTGTATTCATACTTGAAATAAACTTAAGGAGAATTAGACAAAATCATTCTACTCGACGAGAAAATACATCACAAATAGTGAGTTAAATATGAAATGTGAAAACAATATATTAAACAGAGTTACATACTTAAAATACAATCTTACAATCTATTACAGATTGAATATATTTTCTTCCGACACCAGGTATTAAAAATGTATGTTTATTCAAACTTATTTAGGCCATATTTGTTTTCGATATATTATTTGGTAACCATTTACATTAAATATTAATTGATATGTAAATTGTTCGTTAATGTTTAAACAAATCTATGTTTTTTCTTCAATTTAATTCTTTTTATGTCCATTTTTCTCATGGGTCATTTTTAAATAAACATAATAGTGTGCGGAAACCAAAACAACAGAAAATGATCAAAAAAATGTTTTTATACGTGTGATGAAAATATCTATCCAGAATTAATCGATATGATTGATAGTTTTTGTCATCATACCCGTAAGGTAGATAATTATTTTTTGCTTTGCCAAACAAATAAATTATGTAATATAATTTATGGAAATTGTTTAATCATATTAGATTGTGTTTTTTGTAAGATAGCAAAACAATCGAGTTTTTGATATAAAATATAAAAACCGATAATAACGTAACGCATAATTATTTATTGTTTTTAATTCAAAAACCAACACGACGTTAATCTTTATTTGAAGTAAAATCAGAATAATAACTTTATATTTAATTTGTATAAAAAATACAATCGTTTCGTTGGTATAGTAGTTTATCTTATTTGAATAAATTAATTTAGTTCAAATATTCATATAAGTGTAACGTAAATATAAAACCTACCTGAGGGCAAGTATAGAAGTAGGGCGCTCTGTCAATCGTAATAGGGTAGGTCGGCAGCTTTTGAATTTAAGAGAAGAAAGCTCTCGTGATTTTCTTTCTCGTCAATAAAACAACCTTAAAATTGCACTAATATTATTGCTTTCCGTGGAGTATGTGTTAATATTATTTTATTTGGCAGCTTTAAGTATTTTGACGTAACACTATATTTTGACAGTTCGGAATTCAATGCCGGTGTTTTTCACATGTTATAGTTAATCACTCGAGCCGTTGTTTTTGTTAACATTTCTTATAAATATATTCCACTTCAATGAAATCAAAAGACTATAATATAATCAACGTTTGAAAATGGACAATTGACTATACTTATTAAATAATGTTGATTTATATTGTTGTTTATTTAGTGTGTTATTATTACAAAAATGAAATTGTATGTTAAACAGTATAATTATGCATTTGAAAAGTGTTTTAATTATTTTTTAATTTGTTATGTAAGTGACCAAAACACTTGTTTATAACGTGATGGATTGAAGTGGATGAAGAATTCAAGGGTAGAAATAAACACCGTGTGGGTAACGAGGTTATTTTTACAGTGTTCGCCTCTCGATTGGACGGGGTGAAAGTAGGCTTTAAGGGCGTGCTACCGGCTGTAACACAAGCGCCCCATTGAGAGAGCGCCGTCGCAAACTACCCTGAAGAAGACCCTACCCCGCCGACCCCTCCGCTATCCCCACCAACACAGCCTTATAATCGATAGCATTAATGATTCTCATTCTCATGTCATGAGCAATGATTTGTGAGTATTTTTTTTCTCTATCGATAGAGATATCAATCTGTTTATTGGCATGATGTATTTTTTATACGTAACATTTAATGCATAACATAAAAAAAGAAGCAACATTGGTTACATAAATACCTTTCAAGCTTCAGCATTTTTTGTTATACCAAATATTTTTTTTTCATTTACAAAATTAAAAATATAGTGTTCAAAAATTAGTGTTATTCCCGCATAATTTAAAAATATCGAAGAGATGACATTGGTTATTTTAAGCTTTACTTTAGTGTCAAATAAAAAATATATATCAATACCTCAGTTCCAAAGTGTAGCAACTCAAATAGCATAGACCTGAGATAATTTGGAATTAATGTTTTTACTAGGTTTAATCTTCTACTGTACATCTAATTATTGTAGGTTTTAACTAAATTGTACAATTATTGAAAATATATATTTATAATATTAGTTACGTAATTATTTTTTTTTATTATAAATAATAGGTGTTTTCAGGGGTTTTCACAGGATTTTCGTAGTTGTTATAGCATGGATATAATAACCACAGATTATCACATCGTAGATATCGGTTTACTCAAAAATGGAAATTGTTGATTTTTTACACTTTGGGATCGATGTATCGATATGTTCATCTCTTTATTATTTCAATTTATTTCAATTAAAATAGGGGTACTCTATTTTCGATGACTACCGTTAAAAATATTAATTTTGGTGTTTGAATAACGCCACGTAAAATAAAAAGTAGTAAATAAAAGTTAACACTATTAGTATAAATGAATCCGTGTGTGGTTCATTAATACTCTGACACTATGAAACTGATCACAGTGTAATACTGTTTTCATTTTTTCAATTTTCCTGAAAAATCTAATGACTGATGCTGGAACCCTATTTTAGTTGTTATAAATTAGTGACCGTATTAATTATAGACTTAGAATTAAATGCACTTCTGTTTAGATTATATTCACTTTCATAAAAATATTACATACC
Source organism: Himalopsyche phryganea (assembly GCA_022494535.1). Taxonomy (NCBI): domain Eukaryota; kingdom Metazoa; phylum Arthropoda; class Insecta; order Trichoptera; family Rhyacophilidae; genus Himalopsyche; species Himalopsyche phryganea. The sequence goes on from JAGVSL010000021.1 coordinate 1,593,693, forward strand.
ACAAAAAACAAATTCTCTCACTAAAACTAAAGTGATCCCAATAAAATATATTTTAACACTGCAGAAATACATTACACTTACGAAAAAATATTTTCACATAGATGAAATAGTTTTCACTCAATATAAATACTCACACTTTGAAATCGACATTGAAATTGAAATTTAAATTGACATTTTAAATCAATTGGAAAACCTCTAGTCGAGAAGTAAACATATCACCAACTCCTTTACTGAAGATCTACTAAAGTATGTATATTGAACTGAATCACTACTATATAATCGACGGTGTTTTGGCCAATTGATGTAAGCCTGAAAAAATACGAAATGATTGGATCTCATTTAAAAGATGACAGAGCAGGTCTTGGCCAAACGATGTTAATTCGAAAAATAAATTGACCACTTTTTGGAAGGGAAACATCATTTTACATTGGTTTTATCCGCCTCCCTTTATCGCACTCCCTACGTAAAATCCCGTATCTGCAAATATGAGATTTACAGGAGAGCATTTTAAAGATTCATAACGCAACTCACCATATTATATTGTTTTCGATAAATTTTACTCCCATCTGAACAATTTAAATTTTGAGGGTTACATAAATTGGCCAAAACATTATGACTTGATTTTGACTTTGCTGAAACTTGAACCCAGACTATACTAATAATTATGACCAAGCTCTAACCATATGACCACAGAGGCTAACGTAAATTTACACTTTATATAATATCTTTAAAATGGCCCTCGATTGAAAATTGTTTCACACCACTGTGAAATGTGTATAGACAATTAGCGTCAGTTGCATCAAAATTAAATTAAGTGGAAATAAACGTTTTTGTGTTCATTTTTTTGTTTTTTCAACACAAACCATCTTCCCACACAACTTTATCGAAAAAGGTGTATTTTTTTTTTCATTCAGAGGTAAGTTTTTTTTTGTTGTGGGTAAACAATGAACGGGTAGGTCCAAAGAGCCAACCTGTCATTCATGAATAGTGAATAATTGATTGGAAATCAATGTCGGGGAAATGTGACTTTGTGTACGTGCCCACATTTAGTGTGTTTACTTTCTACATTAGCGTAATTAAAGGATAAAGGTACGGTAAAAATAATAAAAAAAAAACTAAATATCAAAAGTTTTATTAGAAGATAATATATGCATATTAATAAAAGTTAACTTTTTTTTTTATACATAAATAAGCCTGTTATGTTTGTATTTTTATCAGTTGATAATGCTCGTGATGAGCGAAACCGGTCCTAATCATTATAAATATGTGGACGTAGTACAAATGAATTGTGTTTTATTTTTTAAAATATAATGTCTTTCCACCAAGTATTGACAGTTAACACCTTAAAAGTAATATTTGTTTGTTTTTCTCCTATGCGTTACTTTACCATTCATCCGATTTCGATGAATCTTTGGTGAGTTGTTGTGCGCATACCCATGAAGGTTTCTGAAAAAAAAATCTAAAATCTAAAAGAAAGAATCAAATACGTACAAACAGTGACATCTCTTAAAATCTTCTGATTTATTGGTGTACGCACCAGACGGAGCAAAACATGTTGTATAGCCAAAAGCACTTCAATAAACATGCATCCTATGCCGGGTATTGGCTATTGTATAAAATAAAAGTGGTATTATATGATTTTCCTGTAGCAATGTGATCAAAGTGGGGGGTTTGTTATATTCGGTTGCGGATCCTAGGATCGATTGCATATAGGGATTTTATAGAATGGTTTTTCAATCTATATAGTGGAACTCTGATCTATCGTTTTCGCATTCATCGTTTTCCTGCATGTATCGTTCTTTTTGCATAATCCCGGCTTAACACCCATAAGAATGTTAAATAATCCCCCATTAATCGTTCCCCGATATATCTTTTCCTTGATTTATCAGTTAAATATTGTAGTCCGGTCACCAATATAACCCCAACTGATCGTTTTTCTTGAACATCTATCATCTTGCTCAAATGAACGCACGAATCCATTCAGCCGCTATTACTATCTCGTTAAAATTATTATCCCGATCAATTATTTGTGTCAAACATTGTCATTCTGCTCATAAGCACGTTCGACTCCATTCAACTACAATAAAGACCGAGACTGTAAATCTGCAAGCATTGTCGTGTTGTTATGATGCTAGCTAATAATATTTTCGCTGATGACTGACATACTGAGCACCTATGTACAGACTGCTTATTCGTCTCACCATGTTAGGATTCCAGTCAAGAAACTAAAAAGACTTTTCTGCATTTATCGTTTTCCCTCGTTTATCGTTCTTTTAGGGTCCCTTGAAAAACAAAGAATCAGTGTTCTGTATACGAATTAATATCCAAATGCATGCATATTTGTAATTTTTAAATTTATCAACAAGTTTAGAAAACGATTAGTTACTTATAACTCTATTACTAACCCCATCCTTCTATACTTTCCCTTTTCGTAAAGAGGAATTGTGTGACTAAATTGTTCAACTCTCTTAACACCGTGAGCATAAAAAATTATGCACCATGCAAAAAATAAGTACGGAAAAAAGTATATGAACCCAAAACTAATAAATTAATAACACAAGTCACAAATTGAAATAAAAATTTAGCAGTTTCATTTATAAATTTTATTGAAGAAGATTTTATATTATATAATAGAATCCAAAAATAATTGCGACAATTCCCTTTCCTGCAAAGAATTTATTGTTTAAATGACGTTAATTCGTTACACTGGGACTTCCATCTCACGGTTACTGTGTGCTCATAAAACGGGTATTTCATTTGTAAAAAGGAGCTCTTTTGTCTTGTCGTGTGATGTAGAACACTAATCTTTTCACATATTTATTTCCTTTTGTTCGGAAAACATTTATGTATCACGTATATTTAGAAAAAAAATTGCCAATTATCCCAGTCATTATATTTATGATCAAGACGGACGATTCTTACGCTTAGTATGTCAGTAACACCTTCATAATTTTATTATAAATACTGAATAAATCTAATGTATTAAAAATCGTTTTTGGATATAAATTATCCTCTTAAAGGTTTTAAACCAACGGTTGAAAACGTTGTATTGGAGTTCTATTAATTTGTCTTCTTTTTCTTGTACCATATACACTTTTTTCGTGGAGTATATGATCACAGCGTGACTCTTAAAAATGTTCACAAGTTGCTTTATGAGAATTTGTTGTTTTACAGTCGCTTGACCACTATTTTTTGGAGAGAGAATCTAAGCATGGGTTGGAAGAAATTTAGGTCGTTGTGCTGAAACAGCTATCAATTTCTCTTCTACCTTTTGTACCATATTCGCTCTCTACGTGAAATTTATGGTCACAATTTGGACACGGAATTCATAGCTTTCAACACGGATTAGTTAACCGATTGATAATTGAATTAATGGAAGTGTTTGAACTACTCGACTAAAAGCTTTTGTGTGACTATTTTAAGCGTGCTTTAATGGAACTCTACCAAGTGAATATAAATTCGATAAATATTTAATAATTTGTATTAATGAATTAGACAAACACAAGAGACATTGAATTCAACATTTTCATTAACTTTTATCAATCGATTACTGTAAATAATCTATTGAGAATTAAGTTTTTAAAAAGTATTTTAGTCCATTTTATAAAAAATACGTAATACATTATGTTATAATCTGCGGCGTTCCCTGAACATACAACTTATAAAGAAGGTTAGCTGCCTGGTATGGACATTACGTACAGCTGTTCATATTTTATTGCCGTAGTCAAACTGGGAACTGTTTCCTTTAGAACTGGACTTGGGATCCAATGTCAAATGAGGTATCATCTGTGGCTGTATTCCAGTGAACGTTCCCTAAAGTTACTCAATGTGACATTGTTGCTGTCGTCTTAGCAACGCATACTATGTTGAAGTCGCATTGTTGTTGGGCGTTGGCATAGTAACATGAAATAAAATATGACTGTCAAAAATAACTTTGAATGAACTAAAAATCGTAAAACATTGCCGACGTCTGTGGTAAGAGCATTGCTCTAGCGCTCAGATGAGTCCTGGTTCAAGTCCCAACAAGGTCAATATCAAATTTAGATTTTTTCAATTTAAATTTGTGATCTTGGATATGAGTGACTTTCTGATAAAGTTTATCCCGTATGATTTTCCAACATTTAAAATGTTTAGCGCATTGGCTGTTAGCTGTGATGCCATACATTTTTTTTTTAATTATAAATTTAGAAAATCATTTAATATAAAATTAAAATTGATAACTTTTTTATTCAACTGGTTGTGTTACTAAATGTGAAACGTGTTTCGCGAGGTTATTTGTTTCTAAATATGCAAAATAATTAACCGTGCAATACAGTGGGTCTGAAAATTCTTCTTAAAGAAGCGAAACACGTGTCAAACACAGCTAGTGGAAAACCAGTGTTATTAACTTTATATGAAGATGAATTTCCACACAGTTACTGCCAAATTCATTGAAAATACCATTGTTTAGTTTTTGTGCATTAATAATAAAGTTCTTCGACTTAACAAGACTGAGGGAAAAATATCTATCTTTTAACCTTTTAGCTGCCGTAGAAAAAGTACGTCTGTATCTAGCACGCCTGCTATAATTTGCAAAAAAATGTGAATTCTCTGGCGTGTTGAGCACGGACAATTTGACGAGATATCTCGCCTCTGACAGTCAAAAAAACAAAAAAGGGCATAACTTCAAAGATATACCATCAAAAATACATAACTATTAAATATAGATTATATTCATACACAATTCAACACTAAATACGTCTTTCGGTTTTCATTTATAATATTATACGTACACTTTTGCTTAAAAAATAATTTTATGATGATGTAATATGGCTTTTTGATACCCTAGTAAATTTAGGGTTAAATGCTTTTAAACCTATTCTCCGTTGCGAATTGGATTCAGAGAACGTGTTAATACATTTATTCGATTGTAAAGAACACTTGAATACCGGGAATCAGTTATGGATAAATTCTGTGAACAATAGCTTTGGAAATATAAATCGAGAATATACGAATTAAACAATGGAAGATGTTCAATGAAATCTTGGGAGAGAAAATAAATGCTTCAAAAGGTATTGGAGACTTTAGAGATGTCTATATTAGAACAATATCGTTAATAAACTATTTTTTTTACTCATCAGTCTATTTTGATATTGATAATTGTTTAAAATGAAATCTTAGAAACAGGGTATATTGTTATATATTTATCAATCAGTTTCTAGTATGTCTCAAAAAATGTATTTTTCTAAAAGAGTTAGAAGGTTTCAACAAGGCTAAATAAATTTTCTGTCAGTGACATCTGTTCAAACCAAAAAATATAAGTTGAAATTGTCTATAAATAGAATTCATTTTTATAGAATGCCCCTTACGTTTTAGTTGATTTACGCATAAAATAATATATTTCAATTCATCCAGTCTCCAAATGATAAATTCTGCTGGACTTTATTCTGCACAGCACAGTGAACACGGGCTCGAATCCCAGAAAAAAATATTCATAAATAGATATTTCAATCGATTTATGGATTCAAATCCACTTATAATCTTTATGTAAAACGTTTGCAGAATGATCGCCTAACTACTTATTAAACCTTTGGTAACGCGATTCTTTGGTTATACTCTTCGAATACAGGTTGAGCAAATGACTTTAATTAATATCTTTCTACAGAATTGACAGTTAATACTTTTAAAGTGACTTTTAAAGTATTTCTTGATAAAAATATCAATTTATAATAAAAAAATACAGTTACTTTACATTGTGATTGAATAAGATAAAAAATACATAATTATGTATTAGAAAAAATCAAACTTAAAAAATATTTTATCCTGTCAATTAAAACCTCATGCTATTTTTTATAACTATGGTTTATGAAAATGTTGCCATTGTGCACGAATTGTGTTAAAAGCTTAAATACTGTGATGGTTTGTAATACTAAATGTATTTACTTCATCCCAAAATATATTTCATTATTAAATCAATAAAGTTTCAAGAAAAACCAAGATTTGATCAAACTCATTCCTTCAAAGATAAATTCAGTGGATATAATATAATGAAATTATAAAAAATACTTACATCACATAAAATATATTATGTAAAATGAAAAACGTAAATATTTTTGTCGATCATTCAAAGATAGTAACTTTAAGCTCTCTACAAAGCTCATTAGCTGATTAAACGGCTATACTCAAATAGTAGAGCAAACATGGCTTTTAATAATTGTAATGGACGTGATCAGTGGTTGGATAATGAAGGCTTAAGAGCTTAATGTAAGACTTTATTTGAGACGAGAACATTTTTACTGTTTTTTAGATTTAAGAATGAACCAAATCAACTGAAACTTTTTAACGTAATTCAATTAATAAATAACAAAAAAAAAATACACACCCCAGACACATGCATAGCGTCACCTTTAACTCTGACAATTCGTTTATGAAAGCATAGGTAAACAAATATTGTTCAATTCAACTCAGTAATAATAAAATCATTTTAAGGTAGTCCATTGAAATCTTCATAACACCATAGGCCAAACGCTAGCATACCTGGCCTGGGACCGTTGGTCAGAACGGTCGGTTACAAATTATAAGATACGTTGTAAAAGACTTTAGTGTTGTTTTGATGGTAAATTCAAGCGAGCTAAACAGTATTGACTGCACGAGATAAGACCGATAACAATTCAGTTTGATAACGTCTCCTAGGTTTAAAAAAAGATGACAATAAGCCTCACAAAAAACTGACAAATATATTTACCTCGTGAACTAGCTTCCTGTAGTTTGCCCACTTATACTGTTTTGGTGTAGCTAGGATAGAAAGTAAAAGTGAAACAATGGAAACTATGAGACTCATTACTCCATAAAGTGTATGCCCGCAAAATCTATTTAAATAAAGAGCTTATAGAGTATTTAACAAAATGGGGTATTATAGAGTATTTACCAAACGAGGGCGAGGAAAACATTCATTACTGCCTTCCGAATAAATCCTTATCACAGAAGAACTACCAACTTTATATTTAAATGTTTTTTCATGTTTGTAATCATAATACTACCTACAGTATTTAAAATACCAAATTTTTGTCCGCTATATGAATTTTGTAAGTATGAATTAGTTATATTTTTACACAATGAATTACGGCCTAAGTTTATTGGATTAGGAACTATTTAAATTTTTGGTCAGTAAGGAATAGTAAATGGCCAGGTAGTTATTCGATAAATGATCAAATATTTAATTAAACTCTCTGATATTTATTAAAAACGGTCAGTTTTTTAATGAAACCTAACTTAACCTTTATTTATTTAACAATCATTTACTGACCAAACATAGTAATTAACTGACCGTTTATTATTTCTAACTGAACACTTATTTAGAAAATTTGTTACTGACTTAATAATTAATTGATATATTTGTATTTTATCGAATGCAGTTATAAACTTGGAGCTAGTGACGTCATGCTATATAACAATGGTTTCCTATTCATAATAATTCTTTACATCATCTGACGCGTTATATAGAAACTTTATTTAATAGTTTTGTATTTAGAATAGTAACCATTTATTATGAAAGAATACGTACTTATTTTATTAAAAGCGTATTAAATAAATGTGTGCTATAAAAATAGGCATTCTACTTTGAATTGAACAGTTTGAATCGCATGACTACAAAAAAGTTTCTCGTTTAATGTACTAGGGACTAGGGCAATGCAAACAGAAAACCAATCGATATGAACTCATTATCTGCACTTTGCTTGGGGAAAAGTCGAACTTTATCGAGAATAGAATAGACCAAAGGAATTTTCTGATTTCATACAATAGTAAGTTGAGTGTATGTAGATGTAATATTTTAACCTGTATTTTTATATGAAAAACTTTTATATAGTATAGCTAATTGCTAAAACATAATAGAATTAGTTGATAAATCAATGAACAATATTATTTTAAGAACATTTAGCATTGATGATTGTCAATCATTCAATGATGGAAAGTCATTATAAGATATAACGAAAAAAACTGTGTTTTTAATTTAACAGAAATACCACGTTTGCTCAAATAGTGATCAGTTTCAACTGATGTTAATTCTCGGTAGGCTCAATATAAAATTTTAATTTTCAAAATAAGACAAGCTATTTGAAACAAAACTATTGAAAAACAGCGCGACTTTTAATCAACTATCCTGGACCTGACGCTTTTCAAATGCTTGTCCATTAGAATATTATTTGTGCAATCAAAACATATTTGTTTGCGCTAATGTCACATTTAAAGTAGTCATCATAGCCGGTCCCGCTCATCACGAGTTCAATTGATAAAAAATAAATTGAAACGGAGCTTATTTTTCACCAGTTGATGATGCTTGCAAATACTGAAATCAGTCCTGATCATTATAAAAAATATCTAGAAGAAATACAAAAAATTTGCTTTGTTTTTATAGATAAATTATAATGTCTTTCTACCAATAAACGACAACTAATATCTTAAAATTAATCAAAATATACTTAATGTTTTCACTTGTTGTGTCACTAGGTATGTCATTTGCGTAAAAAATGATTACAATAAACATTTATTTATATTTTTATTAAAATATATTTCCATTGCTGTCTATTTTATTATTAGGTATAAACTAATTAACATAGGAATAATCATGAGGGCGGTGTTCCGTGTTTGCCTGTATTAATTCCTTCAAATTGCAGGTTTTAAACATATTAAGCGTTTTAGCTATGAAGACAGCGCCTGCGCGGCCAACTAGAGTGGAATGAGTCACGAGGGATGAAAAATCGTCGAGAGGGAGGGGCTGCAACTTTATCAGAGACGCTGAAAATTTAGTTTCTTTTCAAGAGAATTCTTTTCTCTCGTAAAACGTCTACAATGAAACGCAGAAATTTTCGGAAAAATTTCAAGAATTTATTAAATTTTCTTTACATACTTTTCGCCGATCTGGCTAATGTATATCATATAATATGAAATATATATTATATTCATATCTTTGTATGAATTCTTTCAATATACTCTTGGTTAAGCAGAATTATTTTGGAAATATACTTACCAACGAAAAATATCTTCAGAAATTGTTGAAACTAGAAAATTGTATATCTCCAAGTACGCTACGTTACAGGAGAGACAAAAAACATTGTAGTTTTGCACATAATATATTATGTATTTAAATAAAATCTTAAAATGTAAAGTTTATAACAATTAGGCAAGTAAATAAAACACATAAACTGCCATTCGCGCTTGCAAAAATTTTGAGTAGAAAGCTGATGCGAGGCTATAAAGTTATATCAATTGTTTCGTCCCTTATAAAATGCTATTTATTCCAAACAATTACATCACTTGGAGCAGGTACCTACAGACATAAACTACAGCCACAAGATGGCACTCAAAATAATTATCTAATTAAGGGAGATACATATTTTTCTAGTTTCAACGGCGGAAATTTCAGTCTAGAAATGATTAAGGCTGAAATCTTGTGGAAAGGACTTTTATTATTGTAGGTAATATCTGCAAGATATGGATAATTAATAAAGTGCGTATTTTAAATACGAGCATACTAATTTCATCGATCGACCAGTTCAACAATTAGACAACTCCAAAAAAAGTTGAGTCAAATACGCGTTTCATCTGATTCAGTACTTAAATAACTCAAAAATACAACGAAAAATGCTAAGGAAGATACTTAACTTTCTAAATTATGAAATAAAATGTTGATGTTTCCAGAAATCGTTAAACACCTGTTTATTAAATGTAAAATTCAGGTACAATCAATAATATTTGATTTATAGTGACCGTTTGAATATTGCTGTTCCCATTATCTCAATATGGGTTATTTGGAGATGTCTGACTTATAAACTGAACGATTGATATACATATATTGCATATCGATGTCTTGGCGCAAAAATATTGCATGTCCAGTTTGGATTGTTTTGAGAAAATCGAATATGAATTTTTGAGATGCATTAAAAATACAGGCGAAGTGGACATATTATTATGCATTTGAATGTTGCAACATCTCCTCTAATGCCCAATTTTTTTTAAATATACAGCATAAATATATGATGCAGACGAACGTTTTTTGTATGTTAACTAAATTTCGACAAAAACTGGACATACAATATTTTTGCACTGATACATCGATGTAATTATATTAATGAAAATAACATTATAAATATGTTTTTATGATTGAATATAAACTATTGTATACTAACGTAACCCATTTTAAGTGTCATAATTCAATTCCGAATCGGACTTTTGCACACCTAAAATGGAAAACTGACTGCAATCTATTCAAATAAATGCTCAAAATGATCTCAAAAAATATTCTGAACTATTCATTTTTCGTGTATAAAGTAGGACGTTATTATAAAGCTGCATTGATAAAACTAATTAAAGTGGAAAAATTGACTATAGAAGTATATTTTGAAACATTCGGAAGTTGGTGTGACAGCTGTTTTCGTTATTAGTTTTATAATAATCACAAAGATAATGAAAACTTCATTTATTAAAAAAAAGAAACAATCACCGATCTACTTGAAGCCAATCCGTCAATTAAGTTAAGCAGTTGTGGGCAAAATTTCATTTGAATAAAACTTGTGATATTACCTAAATTCAAATGACTACACATTTTTTTTCAAAGACCGACATTTGGCTCTCTGACACAGAATATAAGATGTTTTAAGCTCACTGCCCACCTATGTAGTAATAAATATTAAACATTTTAAGATTCATTTTTTATGCAATTATATTATTTATAAAATTGTCTTTTTGGTCATGTATATTGCATTCTATTGTTTTAATTTAAAATATTTTTTTTGTAAGTTTAATTTTTTACCTCTGTGTAAGTCACGTACTTGCTAGGGGTAAAGTAAGGCAGTATGAACGGTAGAATAGTGCAGGGTAGGCGGACACCCCCTCCAGACAAATATCAATACAGCCTCTAGCACAGCCTTCCTTCTCGCGTCTTCGCGAGTCTTCACCCAGTCATCTCTTTTATGATGAGGAACACGAAAGGATTTCTAAACAATATATTTAAAAAAAATTAACATTGAACATATCTTGAGAAAATTCAAATACTATTAAAACAATATTCGACTCAGTTTGTCGAGTTGGCTCTCAATATCACGCACATGTGCGTTCAATATAGTATTTTAAAAATGGATATTTTTTGAGTTCTTGTAGCTACTAAAAAAATGAAACAGGACTGAACTTTTTCAGCGAGTTGTTATAGGAGTCAGACGGAAAACCTTCATTTGAAAAAACTGATTGTTAGTCGACTATTTGTCAGCTTATCTATTGCCGTTGGATATATATATAAGTGCGGACTGGTTAGTAGGGGGGACAAAAAAATTATACTATCATTAATCAATTTTATTCTGAATATTATATAAAATAATTGTAAATAAAAACATGCTTTTCCTGGGCAAAGGCAAATTTAAAAATGCTTTATTTTCATATTTTATGTACTTTTTCAAAATTTCACCGTTAATGCTTCACCTTAGAAATGCTTAAAGTTAATAAAAACGACATTATTTAACTACAAGTGAGAATGGCAAATAAATCAAGAAATTTATTTGCCTTATGGCTATCATTTTCCATCATTAACGGAAAAGATAACGATGCCATATATCTGCTGGTTGCGTTTTATGTTATCATTAGATGTTTACATGCCATACTGGGCGCAGTTTACGAGTTCCGGAAGCCCTCTAGTGCCACGCTATAAATCAAAGTCCGAGAAGACGAAAGCAATTTTATCATAGCGCTTCTCCCTCTCGCCCACAGACAACAAGTATAAAACTTCAAAAAATTATAGCCCTATCCTACTCCTTAAGGCTTTTCTCGGGTAAAATATTCTTTAATATAAGGAAGATAGATATGACATTACAAAAAAGCTGTAAAGTGGTTCTAAGAAAAAATATTTTTTACCGTTTTATGAATCTTTTACGTAATTTTTGAGGGATTATATTTTTAATTCTCTTAAAATTTTACCGCTTGCAGTTGAAATAGAGTCGTTTTCTAGCATTTCTTTAAATGGCTTAACTAGTATTTTATTAAATAAATAAACAACTTCTGTAGTAAAAAAATAAATCTTTTCAGCATAATGGTATATGTCAAATTGCATGGGTATTCTGACATAATCGAATATTATTATTAAAACTTCAATAGTTACGAAATATGTATACAAGTTTTTATGATACATATACTTTTCCAAGAAGTGATACACGCAATATCTTTTACCATTGCCACTCCTAATGTGGATTATACGCACTCCTAGTAAAGGCATATCGATAACCGCTTATTATTGTGTGCGCAGTTGGTTTCGTCGCTGGCTACGGTTACGGATGTCTCGGGTTCAATTCCCGGTGCGGACGGTTTTCATAGATTGATCTTTCAATCGATTTATGGATTTCTGTTCGTAGTCTGAGTCGTCCCTCCCACCAAATCCATCCTCACGGGGCGTAACGAGAGCGATTAGCTAACCACTAGTCCTGTCATAGCCCTGCCCTATCCTTCTATCCCTACTCTCTTCAAAAAAAAAAAGAAAAGAGAGGTTGAGCAACTGAGTGACAAGCAGTTCTCGTAGAAAAAAAATCTGTCAAGATACCTCCATTAGGAGACCATATGCTCCACATTGGGAGCGGACATGGAAAAAAAAAAAAATTGTGTTTGGTACAACCCAGTCGTCAATTTTTGCCTAAAACCTTCATCGAATCACCTCACATCAAGCTAATTAGCAAGAAAGATAGGTATTGGCCAAGTAACTTAGAATCATTTTTTAAATTTGTCCATTAAATTCATTTCAATTAATCATAGAATTTTTGTGCTAGTAATCCGCACTTTAGAGACATGTTTGCGTTTCAGTAAGAGAAGAATAAAATTATTTAAGCAGTCGTTTAAAATCTTTCTTCCGCCCTAGGTCACACGCTTCTATTCCTGATCTACCAAACCGTCCGTCAGAGTCTGTCATTACAAAAAGGATGCACTTTTCAGTTTCTCTGTCGATTTAATTTTGTCATTGTGCTGAGCGGTGCCTCTTCGAATTTTCAGGATTTGGCGTGTATCCTTCACTGACCGGGTGGTAACAGTTTTCTATGCCCCAAGCATCTTGCTGTTTAAGCTCTACTGTATCTATTTAACTTGTGAATCGTTTAACTAACTTACTGCAATAAAGATAACTTGGACCGAACTGGCGTGTTTTAACTGTCAGAATCACCCTAAAAGCTGAACCTGTGAGGAATCATCACCACCATCACATCATCAGCACTCCTGATCGAGCCGAGCGTATCACATTTTATACCATAAAAATATCCCATACAAGAAAAAATCATTAACTCATTTTGTGATTTGGTTGGACAGTGATCTTTCTTTCCGCCTGCCCTTCATTTGTGTTTTGTATAAACTATTTTAAACTGTACACAAAAGAGTTGAACATCGATACTTTATAGGATTTTCATCGTTTTCCTTGTTTTATGATATTTTGCTTGCTTTTAACGATGCCCTGGGTTTGAAGAACAATCACTTTTTAATGTACCGTAAAGCAGGATAACTCATCCACGAAGATCAAATTTATCGTCCGATGTATAATGTATCATAACAAAAGCATTTTGTTGTTTCTTGTTCACAGTATTAATAAACTTTAATGAAATATTTTATCTTTCGTGTAGTTTGTTTGTTTAATGGAAATACTTTTTTTTTATAGATATAAAAAGATTGAACTATTTTTTAATGAAAAAATAGTCAATCATCGATTTATGAATTTTGTTCAATTTTTTACACTCTCATGGGATTTGTCACTAACGGCCCGAGTTTCGCCTTGAACGGGCAGTTCCAATTCGTGTGTACACTTGAGTGCCTGGAAATGTCACAAGGCGAAATCAGGTTCGTTAGAGACAAAATCTATTACGTTGTAAACAATTTGATATGAAAATTCTACCAAGCACCCTCAGTCAGTAACTTAAATTATATACATATTGTATTGAATTTTTTAGATTTATGTGAATTGTCTTCACTTCATCTTTAACTTATCCATACTAGAAACCAGGAGTAAGGATCTTTTATTAAAAGCTTAAAACTGTTTATCCTTGAGAATATTCCATTTCTATTACATTTTACGAAAAGGGTTGAGTGACTGTCTTAACCACTTTTTGTTAAAGTGGCTTCTGTTGAAGTACGCTTTGAGAAGTCCGTATAATTTTCACATAAGAAGAGAGCATTATTTAAAAAATATTTCAAATATTTAATCATCAAGAGATATTTTAACACCACGTATAATATATTATAGTATATTGGGTTTTTAAATAGATTTTTTCAAAGGAAGTTTTTTAATGATAAGGGATTTTAAATGTTCAGCATCTAAATATATCTTTTCCAGAGAGCGTATAGAAAAAAGGATAGTTAAAGATAGCATTCGTATTAAGCTTATCAATCTCTCATTGTCCCGTTTTCATAATCAGATATAATGCGTCGGAAAGGACGAAAACGTCACAGACCTGAATTTCATTAATTGAAATAGAGTTTACAGCCTAGAGCAGAAAGTACCATTCAGCCATATTCAATTACTCTTAATATAAATATTAAAAGTATTATATGTGAGTATTAAAAGTAATGGTCGACACGGGAGATCATCAAATTGCGTTGTATGTCATTAACGACAAAGTAAAAAGACCCCTGGCGGCAATTATGCAAAGCTGAATGAAAACGAGCTTTCCCAGCCGAGCTTCATGGTATCTGTGTGCATCCCGCTTAATATATTCCACGTAGATAGTTTTCTTTTTCTATTCAAACCATCTAAACGATTTTTAACCAGTTTAACACCAACAGAGCAGATACGTTAAATGTGTTTTTTTTCATACAATAATTTACTCAAATCTCAAACATCGCAAGGTATGCAATGTTGTATTCGCCATCCAGGGCTACCAAACGCCTCGTTAAGAGCAAAACTGTATCGGGATTAATCGACCAATTCCTGAGTCCCGTATTGTCTGCCAATCCAGTTCAACATACATTTTATGTTTAAAAAAAACACTAACATTTTTGTTGTACTACTATCAATTTTTTACAATGATCAGGACAGGTTTCGATCATCGCGATGATTACAAATATAAATCATTACAAGGCTTTTTATACTATATTGAATGTTAATAATTACAAGCAATCATACAATCAAACAATCAGTTGATAATTCTCGCGATGAGTAAAACCGGTTCTGATCAATATTAAATCTATGGAGGTAGTACAAAACTTTTTTTTTTATACGTGTCTCAGGAGTAATTATCAAGACTTTGTTGCTATGCACTGATGTGTCTGAAAAAATACAGTGCGTAATAAAATGTTTTTATGAGTTGAGAACTATTACTCGCTCACCGTATGACGCTACAAATTAATTGAATACATTGTAATAAGCTTTCGTGATTTCTCAATATAATTTTTCATGTCCAGATATACCCATAGAATTACTGCATCCTGTAATACGACAAATAATTCTGCAAACGTAAAAAAGTCGGATTGGATGAATGAAATTTTTACAAAATAAATTATTCCTTCAGAGATATTTGTTAAAGCTTTCCAATGCTTATATTTTATGTAAATCTGAAAAACGAAACTTTGAATAACTACATTGCGAAAAAACTAAATTACTTCAAAAACATTCAATTAATGCATTCAAATAATAATTGAAAAGATCAAAGGGTTAAGATAACTGCCTCGTTCATATGAATAAATTTTTCTGCACGGTGACTCGAAATAAAATAATGTTCGATAAAAAACGTTTATTTCATAATTTCAATATAAAACTCAACAAATGGACAGTTTTGGAAAAACATGTTTATTGGACAGGTAATATTATTATTATTTAACACAACATGATGAGACTGGTTCTGATTTTTGCTTACAATTATGAAGTGTATACAACTAATTATTTTTTTTTCTGATTTAATTTAACAGACATCCATCCTATCAAATATAAATTGATTTAAACATCAATTTATGTAACTATCTGTATTGAAATTTTAACTAGCAAGCTCATTAAGCAACATGTAGATTATCCGGGACAAGCAGTTGTACACGAATAAAGCCAAATGTCATTTTTTCGACGCTCGCACTCCACCTGTGCTGCTCTTCGATAGCGAATCATGGCACGTGGCCTTATACTGTGTTTCAAAAAAATATGCTTGCGTTGAATACTGGAGATGAGGTGGTTGAACTTCGTAAAGAATTAGGGAACGTACAGGCAGCGCCCTGTACATCACCGGTCATGAAGAGACATTGAAACTGGCTGAGTCACGTGCTGCGGATGTCACCATAGAGTCTCAATCCTGTTTGCCTCATAGTCTATAGTTCTAGAATGCCATGAAGTACGGAATGAAACGGAGCTGAGAACTCTGACATATCATGGGAGGAAGCAAAACGATTCGTTGATGACAGTTAAACATGGAGGCACCGCGTGGTGACCATACGCCTCACACAGGAAGGGAATGTGGTCAAAGAAGAAGAGATGTACCGAAGCCAATGACGTTGAAAAATAAATTAACAGAGGTGTCGGTTTGAAAATAAGGTTGAAAGCATTGATCAGTCGACTACAGAAATAACTACTGTAAGAGTAAAGCGATAAATTATTATGATACACAAAATATTTTTAAACACTGTATATATACCGCCAACGAGATAGCTTTGGAATCATTGCGGTTTTGAATTACCCATGGCCGGATCTAGGCTGGAGACTTTTTAATTATGAGAGTGCTTACTTTGGCATTCGCTTGAACAACCGAGAATATATTTCATAAGGAATACTGCCTTTACGTCTGAATTTTTGAAGCAAAAAAGCGCATTTTATGTTACCTTATATATTATGTATGATATACAATTTGCAAGAGAGATAGATGAAAATATAACGTATAACGTTTTCGTATTCAAAAAATTATTTCAATTTAATATAAGTCTTTTAATTATATTTAAAAATCTATTTTTTGTTTCGATATTTACTCACTAAATATGCGTGGTTTGATAACAGACGAATCCAAATGACGTAATCTTTTTCTCGTTCGCCTCAATGGATATATTAGAATCGTCGCGAACCATTTTATTTCTTACTCTATTACTGCTTTTTCGGAAAAAGGCAGAGTGAGAAAAAATTACTCGCGTAGAATTGAAACTCAATCGGAATTGAACCACAAATCATTTTTTTTCTCACTCTAACACACATCAATAACAAGTAGATTGGTAAAACTAGATGTAATACGAATGGAATGACCGAATCAGTTGAAATGAATTGGAAATCTCAAGCAACTGATTTACAGTTCTGCTTTTAACAAACAATAGTTCAACAACTGTTAAATGATCTAATATCATAGTGTAATAAAAATTTGATGCTTAAAATTAGTCATCTAAACAGTGCTTCCGAAACTTTTTCATTCTTCGGTTCACAAAATTTGCCAAAAATAAACTATTCCCCCCTGCGCGAAAGTTAAATTAATTTAGTTATCAAAAGCTTTATTTTGCATTATTTATAACATACTTATACGTGCACCTACATTCTAAGATCACCTCAAAGATAAAAAAAAATGTAAAAACACGAATAATGTGTTCTTATATTGTTTATATTAACACATTATTAAACGGGAAAAATTCATAGTTATATACTTGCTGAAGCACTGGCCTAACAAACTAATAATAACCTCTAATGAAATCTGCAGTTGTTTAAAAATTTCTTTTTGTAACGTTACAAATCTACATAAATCTACATGTTGAAAGAAGTTTACAGTGAAATTGTATCAAATCTAGCCACAATTTTCCTTAATCTTCTGTGATCATCATGTGAGAATGAACTCGTATTGATTGACCAAATAAAATATTTGATTCAATTCTCAACCAAAGTTGCACTGAAGTCAGCTGAAAATTGATATTGGTAATCATTGAAGCAAATGTTTGATGTTTGGATAAAAGAATAATGAAGAAGAAGAATTCTTCACTAAAGGAGAAGGCGTCATAATTTGAATGCCATTATTACTGTTATGTTATTTTCTTCACCACAATGCAAATATTCGTTCCCTTTTGAACACATACACAGTAGGTAACTTAGTAGGCAATCAATCATTTTTTTGACACAAACACCTTCTCAAAGCTATTTGTTCCACTTACTGCACCAGCGGACAAAGGGAAAATTGCTTCCGGGATTTTCCTCTCTGAAGTTACTAAACTTAAGCAGTTTTTAGATAAACTTATAGCGGTTAGAACACTAACTTTTACATTAGACTATAAATAAGAGAGTTAACATGTGTATAAAGTAAAAACTTTACAAGTGGAACATACAAAGAAAGTCAAAACTATTATATACGTCAATGAGGGGAATAAATTTAGCAAACAAGACAGAAATAAACAAAAATAAATTCAAAATGAATAAGGCTTATGTCAGTGTAAAACATAACTAAATAGACTAATTAAGAATCTGAAATTTTATCAATAAACAGTTTTATATCTACTATATAGCACAAAATATATGTAGAAATCTGTATGTTTGTATGTCTATCGGTCACAACAACTCATCCAACTCAACGGTGTGCAGTAGCGACGTGAAATTTTCACATGTCATTCAAGCTGCCATTTACAATGCGGAATAGAAAAATCAACAAACGCTGAAGATGATCTCCTAGCGATTATCCCGAAACCCCCTGGGTAACCCTCTGGGTCCTGTAAGTGTCTGAATATTTATTTGTAAAACAGTGTGTTAAAACCGTGTAAAAATTGTACCAAGCCTAAATCTGCAGCAATAAACAAATACGATCTTGAGACTTCCATTGTTCTGGGTCGAAAGTGTCCGACCTGTAGCCGAGGGCAGCTGAGGGTGTGTTACAGAGGCAGCAAAATGTTGCTGGCCTCTCCGGAGAGTCCTGCGCGGCTTTCCCTATGTTACAGAGGCAGCCGGCAGAGTGAGGGAACGTTGTGTCGTTTTCCCTCAACGGGAAGCTTTCTGCTCAGGAGACTTCGTGTTAAATAATTGTTCGTGCTTGAATCGCAAAATTTGCAAACATCGAAAGATTGAACCAATAATAATCCATCATTTAAAATTATAAAACTTAAAACAGTGATATCCTCATTTCGAGAGTTTTATAAGAAATATGCCCTAAAGGAAGAGAAAAGTGTAAAATAAATAATATAAGTGACCTTTATCTTGGGCGAAGCTGTGTAAAAAATACTAGCAAAATATGTTATAGAGACGTATGCCATATAGGTTTTGTCGCTTCTGTACCGTACCCATTTTTAAATACATTTAAATAATCGCACTTTGAGCAATAACTTTATTTTATAAACTTTTTTGAAGTCTTGTTGTAGAGTGATAAACGCTCGTGGGCTTTGTATAATTGGCTACAGAGTTTCGGGTTCAAATCCTGCAATGTACAATTTCAACATCGACTTTTTCATCTATTTTGTTTTTCAAAAACCTACAGATATCTGTGATCCTTCCTTCCCGACAACGTCATATCTGATTTAAAAAACGGGGCGTAGTGAGAGCGATTTGCCAATTACTCTCTTTTATATTTTTTCGATGAACTTGTATAATATCACAACGAAGATCACATTTCTTCTATAATACATGTAGAATACAACCATATTTATAATAAACATAGAGTAAAAAATTACATCAAATAGCAATTATCTAACTTAACTATACAAAATGGCGATACATTCGGATAACTACTAGTCATTTCCTTACTCCAGCTTAATCCTAAGCATCTCCTTAAAGAAATCCATGGAATTAATTATTACATTGGGAGAGGACATGGTGTATGTCACCAAACACGCAGAAAAAACTTTAATTTTACAACTAAATTCATATGATTTCATACCTTTATATTTATTATGTTTACAATATTTGAAAAATATGTTATTAGACTAAGTGAGATTGAAAGAATGTTCATTTTCGGTTCCATGCAAGTTCATTCTGTTTTATAATGAAGAAGACTTAATAAGTAGTATTTTATTCAAACGTTGTAAAGTTTCTATTGAACCGCAGGAAAATCTATTGCTACACCAGAAATAAGAATCCTTTCATGCAGAAGAGCTTGGTGGCATATAACGCTCTTGGGGCAATAATTCTGAAGGCTGTACGCTCATGGAAAGCCTTCCCGAATGAAACAGTGGTGTATAAAAAGCTCTAATAACTTACCCACTCTGCGCTGATTATTTTCCTACTCCTCGTTCTGTAATGAGGCAGAGGGGATGAAATAAACCACCCGAAACTGCTAGGGCGGCTAAAATACTTCATTCAATTATGTAATTTTTCAAGATGTAGGCAGTTATAGCGCTTTGAGCTTTCGGCGAGCTTTTTTTCGCTATCAAGGAAAGCTTTAGTATTCTGCACCAAATAGGTTAACCCAGTTTTACATTTTCCTCATGTTTACTTACGTAAATTCAAACAACCCAATTTATAAAACGATAATGTAGTTTTTGTTATTGGTAATTGAGCAATATATTATTTCACTATTGCTTAATATAATTCATATAATACTGATTTACTATCCAATATTGGAAGAATAAAACCATACTAACCTCACTTCATATATTTCTTAAATAAAATATCGTTATTACTTCATCATTGTATTACTAAATATGACACGTGTTTCATTTCTTTGACAAATCAACATTGTAAGATATTGAAGCATTGTTTTTTTTAAATCTATATTGTAGAGCTTTATTGGATCAACGAATCTCTAAATTCCAAGGGTACTTAACGTTGTACCCGCTACGGATTTATATCTCCTGCTCTTTAAAATGATTGCCGAGAGTTAATGTGCACACAGGTATGCTAAAATTTTTTCAGGTCTACATAAGGTTTTATCGGACTCACTACTTGAATAAAAACAGTAATGATTGCTTCTTTAAGGAGGATATCTCAACAAGAGTCACCCACCAAATTATAAATATCGTATAATACTACATTCCTGCTATGAATATTTGTATTGGTTTCAAAAAATTACAGTTAATTGATTTTCAAGCCTTTATTAAATAAACGATGGAGTATTTCTCTTTTTTCATTAAAATGGTAATAATTTTCTGTAAAAACATGTTTTAAAAAACAAACAACGCACGTGTCATCGCTAATCACACAACAAATGGATTAGTAAAGTTATAAATTTTAAATAGTTCTCCATCAAGTAAGAGTAGATAAACGTTTTAACAAAATCGTCTTATTTTCGGTAGTAGAATTTCATTGCTATAAACTAAAGGAACTAATTTAATAATAAATGTACTACATTAAAAATATTTTTATTATTTTGTTTAATCCAACTCCCAAATACAAACACTTTCGGTAGTTTAATAATTTTATCAAGATTTTAAGCGAAATGCTAAAGGTTTTTCGTCGCAAAACGGTACATATAGTAAGATGATATTTGGAAATGAAATTAATGGTTGTTAGTAGGGTATCCAATCCCAGAATTTCGAGATTCACAATTTTTCAATCTTGGAATTGGTCATTAAGCGTAATTTCATGCTTGAATTGTAAATTCAAAATTAAATTTGTGTCCCTTATTGCAATGAATATTATATATTTTTTTAGGCATTTAAATGTTTTTCTTTATTTATTGAGACTCAACTTTCATTTTTTTACTCATACTCATATGTAAACACATAAAACGAGATAAGGGCAGCAGTAGTTCATCAGCGAGTATTTAATTTGAAGCATGAACTATTTTTTAACATCTACACTGAATCTCGAAATCCTAGAATTGATATTTAAGCAATCCTGAAACAATGGGATTGACTTATTGACCCTGGGATTGGCTAGTTGTTAGCTCGTCGCTTTATGAGCTACTAAGACAAAATCATAGACAATCATAGTTTTGTAAAGATTTAATTTATGACATCGACTGAGGGTGCTTGATGCAATTTCAATATCAAATTTGAATTATTGAGATTTTGTACACTTCCATGTATTTAGTCACTAACGACCCGGGTTTTGCCTTTTGGCATTTTCAGGCATTCGAGCGCACGAATGGACTCTTATTGGAGAACCATACGTTGAATGCGGATGATGGGGTTAAATTGTTGCATCAAAACACGAGGGATCATAAATTATTTTATCAGGAAGTTTTGGAAATCAATAGAGCCCAGTTAAATTCCTTACCAATTCTGAACGAACAGCTGAATTTTTCAAACTCACCGTGAATCACCTAACAGATGCCACTAAATGTGGAATGATTGTATATATTTATCCTTTCGTCGAATTGCATCCCGTCGAAACCCACAATTCTATTATAATTGTAAAATCACTGGTAATTTTAATATTAGTTGGAAAGCGGCAATTCTGTCACTCTGTTAATGCGTTGTTTACAAAATAAGGATTAAGGCGATTCTCGAACTTTTAACTCAGTTATCAGTGTGGATCCTAGACTTATAATATTTTATCTCGTAAATAATATTTGTCGTATTTGTATCTTCTATATAAACGTTAAACACTGTTTACTGTCTGTCAGTTTGAGTCCATTTGTGCGCTCGAATGCCTGAAGATGCCAAAAGGCGAAACCTGGGTTGTTAGTGACAAAATACATGGAAGTGTACAAAATCGCAATAATTCAAATTTGTAAAGATTGTCAAGTTTGCTTTTTTAACTAATTCTAATCCAGTCCTTTGGAAGGAAAACGCAGGCAAATAGACTAACAGCAATAATTTATAGACGCTCTTAAAAATTTCATCACAGCTAATCTTCATTTTGTACTATAACTACTTCCAATGTAGAGAACACGGTCTCATTATGTAGTATTTTAACACATCTATAGAATGATTAATGTTTTGTATATCAATTATTCAATTTGTGACAAGGAAAAACAAAGTGGATTGTGCAAAAACGTGTACCGTTAAAATAATCACATAAAAAGAAAAAACATATTTAATGGAGATATTCTAGAAGAAATAAAATATCCATCTAAAATCGCAATTCGTTTGCGCTCTCTCAAGTAAGCGAAACTTGTCAAATTCCACTCAAATTCTGCTGACGAAAATTATTTTTTGCGGCTTGCGGATCACTCACGAAAGAAATTTATTTGCTACACTTAACAGCTCTTACCTAAAATATTATTCCTCTCGGTCGTTCCTTGCTATCTCAATTCCTTTGAAACATGTTAAAAATAGATTTTTAAATTGTTGTGTTTGTAAAATTTGTGTATTCTGTATAAAATATTCATGCTTATTGATAATAAATATCTGCGGCATTTGCGAAAAATCTTCGACTTCAAAATAAATATTTTTTCATCTTATATTACCTAATGAATACTGAAGTCTGCAATTCCAGCTCAAATTGTCCTTAACAGTGTAACGTCAATGGATTTTTATACAAACTTTTTGATGGCTTAAATGTTATTTAATAGTATTAGTTTGTTTTTTTCCTACGTATGTAAAATTATGTTGATCCTCGGCATTTGGCTATTTTTTATTTCTAGGATGGGTACAGACCGTAGTGTAAGAAGTATAGGTGAGCTGGATAAAAAATGACACTTGCGATTTTTGCATTAATTTATTGACGTCATTGGGTGCTTATTGAATTATAATCTACTGTTTACAACAGTGTTTTGGTAGCAATTCAAATTTGGTTCGTCAAAATGACGTCACATATTTTACAAAAACAACGGTCAAGCTCACCTATACTTTTACATGATGGGAATAAACTAATTTTTTATATCCCTTTCCCAAATGTAGATATTTTATCGAATAATTATAGAATTGCTTAAGATTCCGCCAACTCATAGCATAGGAAAAACAATTAAGATGCATAAGATCTTATGAATACAGCATGTGGCTGGGTCAGTCTACAAAAGTGTTCAGATCATTTCAGGAATTGTTCTTTATATGAGTTTACATTAAATTTGAAGAATTATACAATCACTTACTCACTGAATGTCGAGATCAACTGAGTAAAACAAATATATAGTGACATATTCACCATTGTATGATTGCCGTAAAGAAATTTAAAAGTATTTTTGGTTTGGTAGGTGTAGCTTTAAATTTTTTCACTGTAGATGTTATATTATTCATCAATAAGACAGAGACCAACCAGGTTTACATGCAGGAGCCAAAAAGAAGAAGAACCATTGCCACTCGATTGTTTAGGTGAATGAAACTTTGATCTTTAGTATATCGCTCAATATCAATGTATAAGACTACAAAGGTAGAATTACGGTGTGTTTCGTATCAATTCTAATGACTGACATAAATTATGATCAGGTTACATAACCTGCCCTTTGGCTTTGGCAAATAATAATTACGGATTTGCTTTGACAGGAAGGGATCACTGAGGGTTGATGGGGGTAACATCAACCCTTAAATATCTAAGAGGTGTTTGCGTAAGCGTGCTAAAGCTTCATTGTAATATGAAACACGCAATCAATTATAATATCGTCGCTTCGGAGGCAAAGGATGATCTATGATTCTGGGTCAAATTTGAGGTAAACTTGTTTCATGTCCACTAGTAGCATATAAAAAAGGATTCTTCTAATGATTGCATGTAGTCAAAAATAGTTTCAAATATAATTACAACAGTTTTAAAGAATGTATTGCGTATTTTATTTACATATGTATAATATTTTTTTAGTTGTAAAATACATTGAACTATTGATTTACCTGGCACCTACTTGGTTAAAAAGTACTTAGTTTCTCAAGAGTTATAAGATATTTTTGTAAACATTTCACTCCCAATATGGAGCATATTGACCCTATTTAGGCAAAAGGGAGTTAAGATTACAGAACACATTTTACACAACGCACGAAAAAGTCTGTTTAATAATTTTTAGCTCAAGACAAAATAACTTTACAAAAGTTTGATGTGCATGATGACAAGTCAGTTGGTGTAGTATTTTTGCTATCTGATAATAATAAAACAAGTTATTAAAGAAAAATTATAATAATTTAAGAATTAATTCATTTTCCTTGCCAAAACTTGTCGGTGTCCGTGGCGCAGTTGGTACCGTCGCTGGCTATGGTTACGGATGTCCAGGGTTAAATTCCCGATGCTGACGGTTTTCATAGATTGACCTTTCAATCGAATTATGGAATTCTGTTCCAAGTTTGAGTCCTCCCTTCCACCCATCCCATCCTCACGGGGAGTAGCGAGAGCGATTAGCTAACCACTAGTCCTGTCCTAGCCCTATCCATCTACCCCTACTCTCTTCAAAAAAAGAGACGTTGAGCAGCTGAGTAACAAGCAGTTTTTGTAGAACAATTCTGTTAAGATACCTCCATTAGGAGACCATATGCTCCACATTGGGAGCCGACATGGAAAAAAAAATTGTCAACACTGTTAAAATTTTTTCAAAATAAAAAGCTAAATTTCGATAGTAATTTGGCGCTTGTGGCTTAATTAACTTTTAACAGAACTGGTATTTAGTTGTGCATTTGTGATTATCCAATGGAGATTATCCAAATATCCAAAAACTGAGGCCTACTCCCCTTTGCCTAAACACAATCGCTATGTTCTCCTGACAGAGAGTATTCAACTATAGTTTCCCTACGAGAACCACTTGTTACCAGTGACTAGTAGTTTTCTAATCGTTCTCACTATTTCCCGTTTTTAGGATCGAATGGGTGGAAGAGAATTATATACATCACAGATTTCCTTGCCTACAAGTAATTTTCTACGACAATTTTTCTAGATAAAATATATTTTGGAAGCAGATGTACTTCTAGAGTGCTAAGGGGAAATCACTCAAGATATACTAAGTCAACTCTTATGTTCTAGTGATCAGATAGGTTTGGGTTCATGTCCCGGTTATGTTAATATCAAACAAAGATGTTTTCAATCTAACATTTGAGATCCAGGGCATTCTCTTATAGTTGATCAAGTCAATGGGTGAAGAAAATATTTGGCAAATTCACTTATTCAAAGCTGCAATGCTAAATACATATGTATAATATATAATAATCATTCGCAATAAAGTTACGAAATACGTTTTTTATGTCAAGTTGTCATTTTATTCAAGCACATTTAAGTTGTATTTAAAAGCTTCTGAAACACTTCAGGCAATTAAAAGCTGCCTTACGGTTTAGGCTCTGTATAATTAACTGAAAAATTCGTGATAGTAAGTACACTTTCAAAATAGAGATTAAGTATAAGTCCACACTTTTACTAATAGTAGATTAACACAATAATATGGTTGTTATATTATAGTTAGATTTATATAAGTATTTTGAGCATCTATTTTTAGCATCTGTTTTGATATTTAAGATAATATTTGAAAAATAGTATTCTTCGAAATAGTCATCTGTAGTATAATGTTCATTTTATAATATTGTACATGCACTTGGTAAGAAGCGTAAGCTTTTCTTCGATTTCCTCTTCGTTCATTTCTCATTTTCTTTTAAGAAAATAATCCTCTTATATGGAAGTACAAGTTGACTTTTAAAGCCTTTTTCTTTCTGAGCTTATTACGAGTTATGTTCAAGGCATGTATTATATAATAGAACATGGAATCTCAACACATCGTGCGCCTGCTGCAAAATATCAACTGTGAAAATAATCGCAGCTTTTTTATTGGCATCATATTTTATTGATTTGGACTATTATTGTTTTAGTTGTTAAAATGGAAATTAATGATCTTATAGCCGAGAGTTCAGTTGTTTAATCTGTCGTGGGGTTCGGGGATACGAACAGAGAATTTAATTATTGTTTATCAACAATATTGTCGTGCAGCATGCAACACCGCGTTAGTGACAACAATGAAATTGTGCAAGAGATTGTGAAAAAATTTAAATAAACAACCGGCATTCTATGAACCTATACACATTTGCAGTTTAAACAGATTTAGCATCGAATAACATCGAAAATAAGTCGACTTGTCGTTAACGCGGTATTGCATACCAATGTCAAAAACAAATTATTTTTACCGAACAACTTAATTTTCAACTAATAAATAGGAAGTGATAACTTTGATGACCTCAGCACTGCATATCTTTTCTTTCAACCAATTGTATTTAAGCGTCTTCGATAGACGACGTGAACTAAAGGATCTTTGCAAGGAATTTGTGAAAAGAAGCAAAGTGACCTTGAAGGGGGCTCAAATATGGTCGAAGATTTATTGATTTAGTCGTAGCACTAACAATTTAACAATTATTTTCATATAAATATGATTAATATAGTTTCATTGAAAACAGTATTCCAGCAGATGTAAGACTTTTCATATTCGAGTCGGTCCCGACGAAAAAAATAGTTAAGAAACCCTGCGCTACAATATTACTTTGCAAAGACGCAGAAACCCACTGTAGACTGAGGCAATACTGGTATTTGGTTTCATTGTATAAGCAGTTATTAAGTTCTTGTGAATATACGTTATAATTTTATACATATTATTTTAAACCACAAAATAATAACTTGAATCATTAAATCTTTCGTAACACATTGTTCTGTGAAGTTTTTTTGAAGTTCTATCATAATTTTTTATGATTTTTTTAAAAATAGTGAATAACAACCTACTTACAAGGGATTTAATTGGAATATAAGAATGTTGGTGGTTCATATTATTTATGTATATTCAACCAACAATTTTTGAAGTGTAGTGTTAATGTCCACTCCCAGTGTAGAGAGTATGTCCTCCTAATGGAGGTGTCTCAACAGAAGTTTTCCACGACAACTGCTTGTTACTCAGTTGCTCAACCTCTCTTTTCGAAGAGAGTAAGGATAGAAGGATAGAGCTAGGACAGGAATAGCGCTCTCAGTACGCCACTTTTTTAGGATCGTACTAGTGAGAGAAACTTTTAGACACCACATACACCCATTCCTTCGAACAGAAATCGATTTATGGAACTCTCGGCTCAGGGGCTTAAAACCTGAGACATCCGTAACCGTAGCCAACGACGTTTCAAACTGTGCCACGGACGTCGACACCCTAACTTCACCTTAACATCAAATTATATATTTTTTGACAATTCGTCAGTTGCTCAACCTATTTTTTTCGAAAAAAGTAGGGATAGAAGAAAAAAGTTTAAGACAGGAATAGTGGTTAGCTAATCGCTCTCGCTATGCCCTATTTTTTTACAATCGGATCTGTAGGAGAAAATTTTAGACATCACAAAAATCCATGCCTACGGTTAATGAAACCAGATTGATTTTTCTAATGACAGTTCAATGCGGTGGATACTTGACTAATAAATCATCTGAAACAAATAGACATTAATAGTCCTCATTTCCTAAACCGTAAAATCTCTTGTTCTTACAAAACTACAACTTGAAAAGTTGTATAAATTTCACGTTTTTTACGTGTCACAAATTAGATTATTGATTAGTAAGTTTTATCAAATACAGAGAACGGATGGTGGTAGATCAAACAACAAGTGCTTATTATAATATTATAATGTTGAACAAATATAAAACCTACGTATTTCTGCATTATACCTCGCATCAATCGTTCAAATAATGGATTCTTTTATATTATTTGATATAAATATCCAAAATCCAGCTTACTATTAACAGCAATGAAATTACTGAACCGTGACTACGATACGCTACGATACCGCTACGCTGCTACGACTATGTCAAGATTAAGCTTTATTAAATTTTGCTACGCATAAAAGGTTTTCGGGAATTCGTTATTGCTGGTAAAATATGGTTAAAGCTATATAATACACACATTAATGTTAAGTGACGTGAGCTATGATATAGTTCAAGAAAATAGCCATGCATTTGTAGGTATCTTTGAGGATTTTCTTGAAAGTTAGATTAGCTTGAAGATTGCTTGATCAATGAAACTTCCATTATATATAATTATTACTCAGCTTTGCCTGGGATAGAGGGTGCTAACATTTAGCCGTTGGTGTTATTATGCCATTATTTTGATGCAAGCTAATGTTGAAACTAGTCTATCAACTAATAATAATTTTAAGAGTTTAAAGTCCAATGTTGAAAATATTACCATGGACAGTACCCATTTAAGATACACAAAATAAAGTACATCAATTAATTTTGATGTTAAAGCTTAAAGTTAAAAATATTGTTATTGAGCGTACCTCATGTTACACATACAAAATATAGTGTATTGATTAATAATAATGCTAATAGATGAAATTTGAAAATACACATTTGAACTAGAAATACAGCCAAAATGAAACGTAAAAACTTTACGTCGCTACTGTTCATCGTTTGGAAGAAGTTCTTGTGACAGACAAACATGACATGGTATTGAAATATTGTACTAATTTTAAATTAGTTCACTTAAACGGATTCATATTACCAAGCTTAAAATTGATAAATATTGAAAACACGTATTAATTTTAAATTTCTAAAGTGTAAAATCATTAGCCTGTAAAAACTAATATTACAAACGAGATGGCCGTACCAAAGATTTTCGAATTTATACTATTGTCAAATCAAATTTAAATATTGATTAATAAACTATGAATTAAGTTTAAATAATTTATGCTACAGAACTAAACTACATCTAATTTTTTTAACGTGGCTCTGATGTTTTTTAGGTTTTAATTTTGACATTAATTAATGCTTGAGAAAATTAAAATTATCCGTTTAAATTTGGATTTTGTTCAAACCTACTCCGAGAAATCACTCACATTTTAGAAATACGACTTGAACAAATTTCAATATTTTGCTCAAGTGGAAAAATTGTTTTCTAAGAAAAGCATTTTCCGATCTTGGTAAAGTTATATGCAAAAAGATACGTACAAATAGTTACGAATAATTTTATAACTATAAGTTTTTTTTGTTTCTAACTAGATTCATTTAACAGAATATCAAAAATATGATTTTTTAATTAAAAATAAATAAATGTCAACGCAATAATAAGTGACAGAAATCAATATAACGAATATATTCACTAAGCATTTATATTAATAAAAAGTAATATTTGATTGGGCCAGTAATCTTTTTTTTTCAATAATATACTATCCGATTAGTTTTCCACTATGTCGTTTTAATAATATGTATGATTGACATCAACTCACAATATCTTAATGATGTCCATCAAAATCATAGATTTTAATCTTTCTTTCCTTATTTATAAAAATAAAACACATTTTTTTTTTACTAAACTTTCATATACTATTCACATTCTTTAACATTAATTATGCTTATATCTATATTTTTTGTAATACATTAAAAACATGAAAGAATTTTTATTCTAACTAGAAATTAAATTTTCGAGAAGAAAACATGTTTCTTTCAGGCATGTAATATGACGTGAAATTATCGTCTCACTCACAATGGTAAGTAGAAAATAAATTACTTTAAGGTGTCAATTCTTGGTGGGCAGACATTGTATGTTAAAAATAAAACATAATTTGTTTTTACTACTTCCGCATGTTTATAATGATCAGAAACTGTTTTGCTCATCCTGAGCATTATTACAATTATAAATGATATAAGAGTATTTATATAAAATTTAATATTAATAATTACAAGGTATATGAAACAATTGGTTCAAGAATTCACAGATAATAAAACAATTTATATATTACCAAAATTAAATAGTATACAATTTAAATATTTAAAACCTCTAAATACTACAATCTAAAATTTAAGCCACATTAAAAATCAATTTCTGAGAAAAATATAATCTAATGTTCATTCAATTGAAACAATAATGGATACAAACAAATTTAATTTTGAATGTACAATTTAAAATATGAAATAACGATTAATGACCACTCCTGAAAATTGTAAATAATAAAAAGAATCTGGGGATTGATATCCTAGCATTGGCTCCAGAGATATGATTGTTATTAGAATGCGCTTATAATGCAGGGCTGTAAAAATTTATCGCAATCGGCAGGAAAAATCCAAATTCATATGAACTAATTTTGGCGGTTGAATTAAATATGATGGCACAATAGCGTCTGACCTAATAAAAATATAGCTTCACAATACTTGTGTTTTGATGTCGGTCGTAAAAATATTACAATAATAATTTGAAATATTACTCTGCGAAAATCTCCCTTTCAAATAATTTCATAAACGCCTCTCCGTTTCGGAAGACAAGGACGAAAAAAAGACGCACGCGTAGGCAATCGACACATCCTTTCAAAACAAATCTTGATATAGGGGATGCCCTATTTACATATATTATATTACAGACTACTTTTTATATACAAGGTGGCTAGAAAATCGGGATAAAAATACATATTTTTTAAATTTAACTTAGCACGTAAGTGTTAAATCGGATTTTGCAAAAAAGTTTGTAATCTTGAATCAATCATCTTGAATCAATCATTTATATAAAGGAATATTTGCTTCAAATTTGAAGCTATTGGACTCCTGACAGAGAGAGCATCTCAACAGAAATTGTTTTTACGAGAACTGCTCCTTATTTTTCTCCTCCCTTTTTTTACGATGGTAAATGATAGAAAGATAGAGTTGGAAACGGAATATATAATACGCTAATAATCGCTTTCCGTATTCTTGATTTCCAGTATTGAATGGCTAGGAAAGAACCCAGACATTACAAAGAAACATCTATGCCATAAGAAGAAAACTGCTCTGAAATTTTTTTTTTATAAAACTTAATTTACCTGATACGAGGCTAAGTAAAAAAGTAAAGACGATCTTAGCATTGGAAATAAACCCGTATCAACATTAAAATAAGTAATTATATACATATATATGCTTATCCTTCAGATAAAATAATATTTAGAGAGCAATCTCCATTATTAATTGATATTCACATAGTATATGTTTACTTTATAGTATGTTTGATTATAGTTCAAAAGAGCTGCAACGGTGATCCTAATGCAGTGGTATTGCCGTGTCAGAAAACTTGTGAAAACTATGAAAAATCAATCCCAAGTGTCCCGGATAGAATATCGGAATGTTGTATCAGGAATAGATATGGTGTATTAAGTATAGGATTAGATGTTTTACGTTATTTCACTTTTCCACGGTCAAGAAGAAACAATATTGTAAATACTCAAAATCTAAAGCACTCGCCTTAACACTTTTAGCCAAATCAAATTATAAATTAAAGAGTTTAATGGTATTTTGTATTACTTTTTTTACATGGCTAGCACTTCCTCTATTGCACGTGTAGTGTGTTCTGAGTTGCAAATCGAAGTACATGCGCAACGCCGCAGATTTCATTTGATTACTACATCCATACTCCTACGTTATATGCCTCGATTTAAGCGACATTCACTGGAAACCGTGTAACGCGTAACCCGTTACAACGTCCTATCAAGGTTTAATGGCAAACAATATTGACAATTCCCATCTGACTTGCAATTATGAAAATTTTAACCAACATTCCGTGACTTTTGCCCAAGCTTTTATTTTCAATTTCACGAAACTCTTCCTTAGGGACAGCAATCGTTTCTTCTACATAATTATGTGAGTATTTTTTGTCGTCAATCTTTTATTAGCAGGCAAAGGAAAATTTCAACGACATTTCTCCTATTTTACGATTCGGATTCTCACATTGAATCGGAAAATAAAACAGCAATTCCCTCAGAGTACGGCAGTCTATTTTGTATATTTTGTTTTTTGATTTCCATCACTACGACACGTATATTGAAAATGAATTTAGTAACATCAAACGTATAAGTTAACAATAGCAAATTGTTTAATTCGGCAAGTCACACTGTGTCCGTGGTCAACATCAGTCAAAATTGTCACGGCAGTGAGTCCCTGTACGGAGTTCATATACTTTAAATTCTAATGGTTTGATCAACATAAAATCTATGCCCTTTTAAACAGCGCATTTTACTGTATTGAGTAAGAATATAGTATGATTTATCAATTAAAATTAAAGATTTTTCCAGGAGTGCAGCATTTGGCAGACTGACGCCGTTAAGACACGATAAGTCAAAACGTTTAGTAAATATGCTCTATCTGAAGAATTATTTAATGCAGATAACGAAAATGACAAAATTCAATCTAGTCAATTTAATTACGGATAAGAATTAGGCAAAAAATCAAACATTTGAATCGAGATTTTATTTCAAAAATTCGTTACCAAATGTCAAATTTTCTCTAAAGTTTGTTCTAAAAAGTACCATTTGACATCTTATCAATATTGTATTCGTATTTCGCTTAAATTATTGGTTTTTCCGATTTCCATGTATGATAATCTAGCACTTTCCCATTTGTAATCAAATTTCCTACAAAATACCATTATTATTATTGCTATGTAGTACATTTTTAGCTAGAAAAATAGTGGCAGAGTATATTAAGAAAACGTTATACCAACACCATACCACCACATCACCTAAAAGTTCTCATCGAAAGTTCAATCGCGATGATGGTATGACCATAATACAAACCAAAATACAAAAACTCTAACTGATTTTTTTTTTGCATTGCAAAATATGAATCATTTTGTATATATAATAAACACTATCAAAACATCAAACCAATAACAAGTGAATTCAAATAAAAGTTAAAATTAAGTTCACTTCATTTTACATTAAAGCATTTAAACTCACTTAGTTTTATGTGTAAGTGTACCTGTACATTTTATAACCAGAAGAGCTTACAGCTTTCTCGGAAACATGAAAACCATCCGAGCTTTAATATCAAACGATTCCTGTATACTATGACACTTCCTAAGCCCTTTGCAAACATAAGCGCAGCTTATTTCGTACGTTATGTTTGTATAAGGTAGATTCATGGTAACTTTCAGTTACTTTCAGTAAATATGAATTTAATTCCCAGAAACTATAATATGTGTTTTTGAAGTTGTAGTTAAAATTAGTTTATGTAATACTATTATTTATTACCCAGCTTCACTCAAGATAGACGTCGGCGTTGTGTTGGTGCAAGCTTATCTTGAAAATATCAGTGTGGACCGTACCTCATGTTACGCTCACAAAATACAGTCCATCAATTAATTAGACCGTTAGTTGAAAATAGCACAATTGACCTATAAATGGCAGCCAGAAAGACATGTGTGAATTTCAAAACGCTACTGTTTACGGCTTGGGAGGAGTTCTTGTAACAGACAAACTTATAAATAGTTTGTCCGTCCGTTACTTGATTTTTAACGTGTGTTTTAACTTGAATTTTATTCTATACATAAGATATCTTTTTTGAACTAAGACAATTACTAAATTATTAAATCTACTTAATTTCAGATATCGACTGAGGATGCTTTATAGAATTTTCATATTAAATTTCAATTGTAAGTTCAAGATAATAAGGGTAGCCGTAAATTAAGTGGTATTATAAGCATAGTATTTGAAAGCCAACTAGTTCTATCTGTTTTATATTCAACATAATATATATACATATATTCAATAAAGATATTGTGCGATTTACTTATAGTTTCTCAATGATTTATTTAGTATAATATGACACCTCATATTCTCACTTACCAAACAAAATAGTGCATACAAAGTTATAAGTAATATGGTGGCAGATTTTCTCGTATCTTGCAAGTTGCAACATCTTCGTTAACTTTAAATCCCTTCGTCAAATGTTTACAAGATCCTTTACGAGTTCGTAACACCTGCTCTCTAAATGCAGACTACGCTACAAAGTCATGTGCTAATAAAAGATTTCTACGGAATTATAATTGTATCAATTTTTTTGACAATTTAATACGAACGTCTTTATAACTATTGTTGATGTTAGGAAGCTTGCCATTTTTAATGATGATTGTTGGAGAAAGGTTATATTTTTATTACCATTATCACAACTAGGGCATCCGATCCTGGATCTATTTTATGATCCATGGATTTCAGAATTCAAATTATGGATTTTTCCACCAACGGGATTGGTCGTTCAGTGTAATTTAATGGTTTAAATTGTACATTTACAATACATTTGATTTTTCTCCATTACGGTTTCAATTGGAATCAGAAAGTCATTTACAAAATAAGAAAAGTTAATTTTAAAAAAAATGTGATTATCAAAATAGTTATATTTTTCCTCTCTGGGCATTCAATTATTCAGTCATATTTTGTTTTATTTATTGCATTATTAAGGTAGATTTCACCAGTATCAAAAAAGAGGACATGAACTTCAATTAGACTTTAAAATATTTTCCTCCATCCTATTCTCTCCATTGTGTGAAATGATTTATAATATATGTAAATATTTTTTGTTCAATTTTGACAACATGTATACTTATTGGCTTTTGCTTTTCATCGCCTAAAGTAAGCGAATTTAAAAAAAACAGCTGTAAAAAAGCCACACCAATTACAACCTCTCAACTCAACCACTTTGAAGACCCAGAAGTAAAAAAAACTCGTTTCAAGGAAAAAATTAAAAATCGTTAAAAATTCTCTGTATAATTTAAAATTATTATACACCGTTATTCATGACAGTAAATCACTATTTAACAGTAATTCACTTCTATTTACGTCACTTTCCGTAATTTTGTAATTACTTGTATTTCTTCATTTAAATTATTCAACAGCTGACCAAGATTTGACTTAAGAATTATTCTTTATCTGTATATCCTAAGATTAAACAATTTAATAAGGCTTCGCTGAAAGTTGTACGTTACTAATGATACAAAGATAAGTTACACATATTATTTCTTATCGTGAATAATATGGTTTGGGTAATGAACCCTTTGCAGACAAATATATAATACTAATGTTCTTAATTGAACAGATACCAACCTAATGAAGCCTCGAAAGGGTGATCATTAAGGTTGAAATAACTGTAATTCTATTATACGTCTTCAATTATTATTTGATTTTATGAAAAAAACAATACTTCATTTCATATAAAATGAAAAATTTGTGTTGTTATATAAGATAAAAAAAACCAGTAGTTGACCGCTTAAGAGAAAAAATAAACAAAAATAACGATTAAAGTTTAACATTAGACCGAATTTTGACAAAGCAAGTGTATTCATAATGGATCAAATGTCTTAATTAATATTATAACACGAAAACTAAGAAAGGGTCTGTTACAAAAAAATGTGTTCAATTTTTAACAATCATGTTAATGTGTCTGTAATTGACAACTTCTTTTTTTAATAGTTGACGACGTCTAATCAGAGGGTTTCTTGACAAACTTTCGTCAGAGTTGCCTCACAGCTTCCTGTAAGAACACTCTTGGTTAAATCAAGTAGCATATTATGCTTACATTCACTGATATCTTTAACAATTCTCTTAAGAAATCCAAAAAAAAAAATAAGTACTGCATAAGGTGTTGTTTTCAAATGACCGCTATGACACACCAATGACATATATGGTGATGTGTTAGTTCCTCAATCCGACAAAAGATGGTTTCAGTTATCTAAACTCTACAATTTAGAGCAATCCCGCGTCTACGTTTCTTATTTTGGGCACTTTTATTGAAAAAAGATCGACTACCAGTAAATTTACCTTATTTGACGTTTAAATCATGCAATATAAATAACAGGTTTAGCGATTCCACCAACGACTGATATTCATCATAAAGTAAGAGATATAGTCAAAAGACTTGTTTCGTAAAACACAATCTGAATGTGGATAAAATATACTATTATAATTGAATACAATATCAAATAATTCAGTTCTACAAAATTTTATTAGTATTTTTAGTTGATAGAGATTTCAGATTCAGAACTATTCTGTCAAAAAAGCTATCGACTTACTGAAGAGTCTTGTATCATATTTCAGAATCTCCGCCAATGCTTGATTTGCTTTTTTTTTCAAATCATGAAAGCCCATTTTCGTGCTACAGTTACAAATGCATACAAATAAAACAGTGGAACAGACGCTTACACCATAATATGCAAAAAAACATTGGTGGCCATGAGAGTAAAATGCTACACTCTCATTGGCTGAAATGGAGATTGTTAGTGTAGAAAATATATTGCGTTAAAGAATATGAGTTTTGAAAATTAACAGCATTTCCACATTAAATTTAGATTATTGAGATTTTGTACACTTCCATGTATTTTGTCACTAACGACCCGGGTTTCGCCTTTCGGCATCTTCAGGCATTCGAGCACACGAATGGACTCGAACTGACGTTAGTGACAAAATACATGGAAGTGTACAAAATCTCAATAATCCAAATTTGATATTGAAATTCCATCAAGCACCCTCAGTCGATGTCTTAAATTATTTCCACATTAATTTTAGATAGGAGTTTGTAAATTTTGAAAGATGTTCTACAATTTTAAATTGTAGGTGTGAAAACGAAGAACAATGCTGCATTCATCATTCAATGCTTGCATATGCTGGAAATTATTAGTTTTGATTCTAGGCTTCTAAACTAATTATATTTTAGCTAGTATAACTGTACCCGTCATATATGACGATATCGAAATTGAAATACTGAATGTCTAAAGTAGCTAGTACGTCGGAACTGAAATTTTTCTGAAAAATTTCATACCTACATATGATATGTGATAATAATAAAGAGTCAATAGAACGGTCTGGGCTATTATATATAAGATTTTGGATAACTAAATATTTTAATATTTTATCGTACTATAATGGAGTTCCACCAAGTAAATGCCATTTCAATCAATGAATAAACTATTAACGTAACATCTTAACTAACGTTGTTTGGCGAGAACTGGTTGTCAATCAATCGCCGAGGTAACCGGACTTGCGTAATCGTTCGCTTTAAGCCTCGTTCTGAAGTTTTTACCCGATGAAGAGATAGTGGTTTAATGTAAGATGGTTAAAAAACAATCATACTTTTTTTACAGATCTGCAAATTCATACAGCAATCTATGAATTTTTCATTGGAGAAATTTAAGCACAGGACCAAGTTTTACAATCCAGAGTAGATGAATGTCTAAAAAACTTGATCATTCGGTTAGGGAAACGTTATAAAATTAATTACTTCAGTGAAACTTAAAATAAATCGAATACTGATTGTATTTTAAGAACGCTTTGAGTCAAACGTTAAACAGTTTTGACATAATTCATCGATACATCAATTAACATAATGGAAATTCTTCAGAGAATTTTTATTGAGAAAGTTTTATAGAAATAATTATTTGATAATGAGGGCGACTAACTCAATAGGTTCTTAAAACTTCTATTAAAATAATAATAATATGCTCTATATTAAAAAGATTAAAAACTTATGAGAGAGAAAACCTTCGGTGAAAAATTTTCTCAGCTATTAATGAGGGAATAATTTTCAAAAGTTTTTCCCGGTAAAAGGAAATTCCACATTAATTTAGATTAATGGAACCGATTCATAAGATTTCAGTAATTATGAATTAATAGCATGAATTAGGAATGGGGGGTTTTATGACAGAGTTTTCCACCCCAACATCGACTCTTGTGAAATGACATGAAAAATTGGGAAATTAATTTAGATTATGCTGGTTTTAATAAAAAAAATAAACGCAATGCCTTTATATTCTCAATAGATTCGGCGGTAACTTTGTAAAAGTTAATTTTTAATATATGAAAAAATTGATTTCTTAGTTATTTCACTGGTTGTGTTAGGAAAAATCCTTAAAATACGAATGCTTATTGTACTTCATCAAGTAATTATATTTATTTCATTGTTGTAAATCTTTTATTTTTCTAAGCAATAAAATTGTCTAGCTCTATATTATAGAAACTGTTATATTTTTCGGGTCAGTAGTGCAGTGGTCAACATCGTTGCTTACAGTTACGGATATTTCGACAGTTTCATAAATTGATTTTTCAATCGGTTGATGGATCTCTGTTCGTAGGCGTGGATGTTTTTGATGTCTAAAATCCCTCCAACCCATTCGACCCTAAAAACGAGGTGTAGCGAAAGCGATAAGCTTACCACTATTCATGTCCTAGCCCTATCCTTTCTATCCATCTTCGACAAAGAGAGACTAAGCAACTGAGTAACTAGCAGTTCTTGTAGAAAACTTCTGATAACTTTATTGGGAGGCTATATTCTCCACATTGGGAGAAGACGTGGTGAAAAAAATATGAAAGAAAACATCAAATCAATAACTAAGTGACGATCATACCCATTTTCCATAAAGAAGTAAAAGTCTTATACTCTTTGATCCAATTCTCAAACTTCTAAGTTAAAAAAATCCAAAATTGATTTCAATTATTGAGATATGAATATGTTTCCAAAATTCATAGCTTTAAAATTTTTTAAACCTTACAAAAGAACTGTAAATATCTTATTCCTATGTTTCCTCCTTCAAATGGGTAGCAAAAGTGAGTGATTCAAGAGTAACTCTTGTTAAAATGCTGACTATTGGTGTTCTTTTAACTATTCTATTTTTCTAGAGATGAATCTAACGATCTGCTTCTTGATTGGTTTCTCTCGGAATAATTATGTTAGCTGTGCTCAACAATATTTCTTAAACTGTCAATTCTTGGTGAAAAGGCATTGTATTTTAAAAAATTAAACACAATTTGTTTGTACTACTTCCACACTACTTCCACAGGTTTATAATGATCAGGACCAAATAAAAAAGAACAACAATACAATAGTGTTGCTTCTTTCGACTACTATTTTTAGATTTTTCAATAATAGATATCATAATCCCAGAATAATAAGAATTGCTGCTCCACGTAATTACTCTAAAATATTTGAAATAAAATAATGCTTCTCAGCTTATTTCAGTTAATGATTAATATCTATACAGCTTTGATGACAACGTCTGCCTCAAATTTTTAAGCTCATTTTAACTTCAATTAAAAAGTAATAAATTTAATATCACAAGTAAGCTTTCATAATCTCTTAAAATCGCCTCAGTGGAGTGGCCACAACTTTACTTCTAGTAAAAAACACTTTCGAGGAGGGGCGATTTACGATTTAGGGCGCGGTACCCAAGAGCTTTTCTAGCGAGCGAGCTTTGCTTTACGTCGAAATCAAAAAGTTTAAATCGCACTTAAAGCCTCCGGGTGCTGAAATTTGTAACTCCTCACTTCCTTTCAATCATTTTGGCTTTCAATTTGTTGCCAACTTACATACAAACATGTTATATAGCACTATTCTTAACCATCATCATCTATTCCTATTGAAATAAACTATTTTATTCCAATGTTTATTTAAACTTATCACAAACATATTTTCTTTTCCATTTTATACCTGTTTATCTTTGTCACTACAAAGAGTGCAGTGTGAATACAATCAGAAAAAAGTTACCTGTGATCCTATAATTGTTGCTTAGTCTGATTAACGGATTTCGAAAATAAATAACACGAGACTTTTTTACTCAATGTATTGTGAAAAAAGGAATATATGCTAGAATATCAACGAAAATTTTTTACCGCAACAATCAAACGGGGATAATGTTTCCTTGTGGAATATTCTCTTCTATAGTATAAAATAGAAAATAAATGTCTTCGTCTATCTGTCACAAGAACACCTCCTCCCAAACCGTGAAGTAGCGATATGAGATTTGCACATGTCATTCTGGTTGCCACATAATGGCAATTGTGCTATTTTTAAATTTCAACTTTCAACTTGTCTATTTCTGATGTCTGGGCTTGGAAGTTCAATACCACCAGGGTAAAACAGCAAACCTACGTATTCTTTTTACAGAAGATCTGCAGTGTTTCAGTAAATTGATACATGTTTGTGATTTGGTAGAAAGTGAGCGTGCAATTTACTCGTAATAAATAAAGAATCAGTTTAAATCTATCTGAGTGAAGTCGGGTAATACTAATAAGTATAAAACATTACAATTTCTTCATACACACCAGTTTTCATTAAGATATTTTTCCTTTATTATAAACTCGAAAATTTAAATGAAAAATTAGTCAGCGGTACTTGAACATAGTCAAAACTAAAAAATCTCGAATTGATTGTCACCTGTATGATTGACGCTGCTCCGTCAAATTATTTCTGTGAGTATTTCAGGAGATAGTAGAAGATAAAGTGGACTCCAGAAAAATTATTGCAAGAAAGCGTGAATGAACAAAGATTTATTCGGTCCTGGCATAACGCATCAAAGCTATTAAACTCTAATTTATTGAACCTATTACATATGTTTATAAGTCCAGAAAATGGAAATAACTCTACCTACTATAACTTGGCTGGCTCGATACAGATACCTTTGAAGAGATTAATTTTCTGCGATTGCAATTTATATGACTTTTGTCTTACATGTTCGTCGTGAATGTTTCTAAGATATTTTTGTTACAAGACCATGAATTATATATTATTGATGGAAAAATTCGCGCTTCCATGTCAATAGCAGAAACGTTATTAGTTTAGTTTTGAATATTGCAATGTATATATGCCAATAATAAATGAATATATCATAAAGTAAATGAGCTAGTTTCAATAAAATGTTTTTTTTTGTAGAATAAAATAATTCATGAGAAGAGTAATACATCACAAACACGAACTTTGAAAAACGGTAAAATATTGTGCCTTGGCCTGTGCCAGGTCAATGCGAATTATTTATTTGGCGAAGAAACGTGATAATGTGTAATTATTCTTCATATATTGTATGGAAAGTATAATTTGTTTTATTTAACTTGCATTATATAATCATCGGAAGAATTTTGAGAGATAATTTTATAATTATTATTAAACAGCGTCTCCTTTCGAAAGTTGTGTACAACAGTAAAGCCAGTGAATGTTTTTCACATCAAAATGAAAATTCTTACCCAGAGTTTTCATTTTCGGCAATAGGCATTCGTGGAAAATGGTTTGGGACCCTGCTTATTTGTGTGTGTGTCTGAAAATAGAGATGGTGCTGTTTTTTTCAGACAATCTGAGGATAGCTGAAATATATTTTTTTGCATAATAAATTATCAATATTTATTATTTTGACGTCAAAATAATTTGTATTTCCGATTCTTAATTGAATTCTTAATTATTAAAAAAAAAATAAGGAATACTATTCTTGTAGCTATGTTTTTTTTTTATTTTTATTATTTACGCCAAAACTTGCAAGAGTTTTTGCAGGATAGATAGTTCATCGAGGACATCTCATATTTAAATTTTTTACATGGGAAGAAAACTTTTTATTTATGTGCCTAAGTTTTGAAACAAAAAAAGCTCTTATATAAAATTTATAAAAGTTTTCCAGAAATAACTCTTCATTTTTATTAGCTAAGAAATACTTCATAAAATGGTAAACAATATATATTTACAAAATACCTGCTCCAATGTTTCAAATCAAAAAGCATTCGAAGGGTTCGCGGTATAACATTAAGAGCAAATGAATCTCATCTCATATAAACTTCTCCATACTTTCTGCACACTACAGTACATGCAACCAAATTTTGATAATTTTTTCTCCATGCACAAATTTAAAATATAAATTAACAATGTCGTTACGCTGTATAATACTCCCTGTGAGAAGGTTGTAAAGCCGTAGCGGGTGGTTGTCGATACAACGTTGAGTACCTTAAGGAATATAAGTTAATGAATCGATGACATGGCGGTAGATATTATACGAAACGAGTGAATTTATTATATCTATTTACTAGTAAGCACTTTTAAATTGTTAATTGTGTATTCTTGGTAGAAAAGCACTATTCACTCTTAATGTGTTAACTGTCAATTCTTGGTGGAAATGCAATATATTTTTTAAATAAAACAAAATTTGTTTTGTACTTATTCGACATTTTTAAAATGATTAAGACCAGCTGTATTTATTTATATTTTCTACTTTTTTAATACATATTATGAATTCAATATACATTTATATTTGATCAGTTAATAATGCTCGTGATGAGAAAAATCGGTACTGATCATTACGAAAATGTAAAAGTAGGAAAGCAATATTAAAGAAAAATGTTATGATGTTTGAATACGTGATATGACATAATATTTTATATCACTTCTAAACAGTATAAGTATATATAGCTAAGCTAAAATAAGTTTGAGTATAGTTCTGACAACGGCGTGAAGCCGAAATATCCATCAACTACACAATACATTTTTGTAAAACTAAATACTTTAATATTTTTCCTATTATAATGTATTAAAGTAAATGTCAATTCAATCAATTATATTATATAAAAATATAAAACATTTTTTTGTACTGATTCCACAATTTCATATAACGGTTTCGGTAATAGTGAACATGTTCGATGTTTTTTACATATTGATATGTAAAAAACATCGAACATGTTTTCAGTACAAAAGTTAGATGTAACTCTTAATGTGGGTATCTAGTTGAACGCATGTTTCATTGCAATGATCCCTTGTGAATTTATTTATCTATCACGTGGTGTGCGTGGGTGATCAATCGTGAAAGAAAAAACAACAGTTATATCCCGTACAAAGCTAATTGCAATTTGTTCCGTTGCAATGTACATTCTAGCGTAAATGATTCCATTTTAAGTCAAAGCTACAATATTCACAGTTTTAAAATGTTAAATGTCTTCTATACATTATGTTTGAGTTTGTAAATTCAGTTACCGTGGACTACAACAAGTCAAAAGTGCGATTCATTATGACAAAGCTATTCGTTCGTTCAATCAATACTTTTCAATACAAGGGGATTATAACGATACTTTTTTTTACCACGTCTGCTCCTAATGTCAAGAATATGGGCTCTAATGACGTTATCTCAACGTAAGTTATTACTATTTATTATTTAATTACATTAACGTTAATGCTATGCTTGCTTGTCACTCAAACGCCACTGCGTTAACCACTGTTTAAAATGAAGAAATTTTTATTTTATAAATTAAAAGGGGATTTAGTCCCACAAGAATTATAAAATATTTGGAGCATATGGCCTCTTAATGGAGGTATCTCAACAGAAGTTTTTTCTACTGGAATTACTTGTTACTTAGTTGCTCAAACTCACTTTTTCGAAGAGAGTATAGCTAGAAGAATAGAGCTAGGACGGAACTCTTGGCAGTTTTATAATGTCAATATTATTTCAATTCATTACAATTGTAACCTCCTAAAAATCGTGTATAAGTATCATAATTCATCATAAAATTTTCGTAATTTTAAGTGAATTGTCAAATTTTAGACACGATTGCCGAAATAAAAGCGTTCGTGCCGGTATCAAATTTCATCTAAATGAAACGGAACTGCAGAAATTGTATTCAAATAGCGGGAATACGTAAATTCTGTGCATCGTCGGCCATTGTAGTTTTAACTCACATCACGTTTACCAGTAGCCAGATACAAATTGCTCTGATATTATCATCGGAAACCTTGCCGCATCACACACAGTTCCTGAAATTTTGCGGCAATGTGGAATTTTTGACATCCGTTTAGAATCATCATTAAACAGTAAAACTAAATAATATAATTGCTAAAATGCATTGACGACTCTGCTTCAAGGCCG
The DNA here is from genome assembly GCA_022494535.1 of Himalopsyche phryganea. Lineage (NCBI taxonomy): Eukaryota > Metazoa > Arthropoda > Insecta > Trichoptera > Rhyacophilidae > Himalopsyche > Himalopsyche phryganea. The sequence continues at coordinate 1,637,741 of JAGVSL010000021.1, forward strand.
ACAGCAAAAAAGTTAGTAAAGTGCTTTAAATAAATATATTATGGCAACTTTTTTTCTCCGGCGGAACCATGAAGTTATAAAGGCGCCAAAGTGTCACGCGAAAATTATTATTCAGGCTGGGTTTCCCTTTCGGGTGGCTCTGGCCTCTCAAAGGACTGTCACGCTTCGCTTCAATACGCAACCTGTTTTATAAGTATTAGGTATAATTAATAACATTAGCTAAAAACAAAAAACAGTCAAATGAAAATGTATCACCAACAATTTATAGATTCAGACGAAATTACATATCGCACACCAGCAAGAAAAGTACCACAACTTTTCTATATCCATTTTTAGATAAATATGTATCTAGATTAAAAATCACAAAAACAAAATTAAAGTTACTGAGCCCCTAAACACGCTCCCGAAGGTTTTTTGACTCTTAAGTAAATCACGAAAAACTGTTATGGGCAGTATGATAATTTAAGTTATTTTGTGTTTTCCGGTGTACAAGGAAGAGTAAACTTTTTTTTTAGATCGCGCTGAACGTGCAAAACGATGATCAAGATCATGTAATAAAAAAACGACATTTTTAATATTGAGTTTCGAACAGGGGACGAAATAGGAAGAAATTTTAGACTTTCAACTGGAAAAATTGATAGATCTATCGATAGAGCACATACGTAGATTAAGAACTTATTTATTGAAAAATCACTATGAGCGTGTTTAGCCACTCAACGACACAAATATCAAAATATATCTTCTAAAAAAACGTAATTTACATAGTTTGTTAACTCACACATAGAAAGCTAAAATAATACTATAGCTGTGTGGCAATTTATCATGAATGGTGTAAAATTGTGCACTGTGACAAAGACATTATATTTTCAAAAGGATACACAATTTGTTTCGCACTACTTCCACGTTTATAAATGATCAGGACCGGTTTCGCCCGTCGTATGCGAAATATTTTCTATAGATCGAGAGGAAATACCCCAATTGCAAAAAACGGAAATATCAACTATCACATCAATTTAAAACAATGATTTGTTATATAGTACCGTTTTGGTCTGAACTATTGCGTTGATTTTATTCTTTTTTTAAAAATTTATTTCTATTCTAAAAAAATATGTCATGTCGCATTGCGAACATTACTTGGCCGCCGCTGAATTTTAAACTAGAATTGTCAGTCTTGAATAAATTTCTCGAATTGCCATTTTATGCTAAATTAATATCTTGTGTACTTTTAATAACCGTCTCTAAAATATCAGTTTTGGTTGAGTATATCAACATTCTTAACATGACAGTGGCAGCTTCATTAACGGCCAAGTTAAATTGATACATCTATCTATAGTGGGATTCATTGGGAAAATAAACGCATGACGTGTTCATTTGCGAATTTCAACCCTTGATCGCGTAACCGAGTAGGATGAAAGCCCACGAGCGCTTACGACTACCCTACAGGACTGAAATTTTCAAATATGAATCATAACTAAATGAAAGTAAAAACTCCTCGGTTGACATCTTTTACGTAATTGAAATATACATACCTACCAAACTTACGTAAAACGTTTTAGTAAAAGTAATCATTATAAGTATGGGCTCAAGTGAGGAGTTTTTATAAATAAATTATATCCAACTTTTCACTTTGCACAAAAAATCATCTCAACCAGTTTTTGCTTTTCCGCAATGTCAAAGAATATTTCTCGGAATAATTGAATAAATTTCCATTTAAAAAAAGGATGTTTGGTATTCAGAATATCATCAGTCAACAAATAAATAACAGTCCCTTAACAAAATGAAATATTTTTTTTGATAATGAAATATGATATTCTGAAAATTTAATTCATAATATGCAATTAGTTTTGATAACAAAAGCTTTGTGTCGTGAATGTTTCACATTATTGTATTATTACCGGTTTCTTTTTTCTACTCTAGTTGAGCAAAACCAGATTTCAGTTAAAAAACAATAAAATTATAATCTTTCAGTGCCTTGGTAAGGTTACATTAGTATATTCAAAAACAAATGATACTGACCGTTTTGTGTCAAATAATGACGTTTTATTTTATATCTGAACTTATAAAGTGAACACTTTTAAGGTGTTAACTGTCAATTCTTGGTGGAAATACATTATATTTTAAAAAATAAAACACAATTCATTTGTACTACTACCAAATGTCTATAATGATCATTACCGATTTCGCTAATCACGAGCATTATCAACTGACAAAAAACTTGATAGAATTCTATTATAAAATTTAACAAAAAGTATTTCGTTACACAAGAATAATACGATATAGTTCTAAAGATGAAGTGATAGGGAAATAGTTATCAACTTTATTATATGGTTCTTATGGCACTGATGACTTTTTTTTTTTTTTCTTTTTTTTTCTTGTGATAATTATTCTTAATTTATTGAGTTTACTTTTAAGGTGTTAACTGTCAACTCTTGGTGGAAAGACATTATATTTTAAAAAATAAAACACAATTCATTTGTACTACTTTCACGTATGTATAATGATCAGGACCGGTTTCGCTCAGTTGATAATGCTCGTGATGAGCGAAACCGGTCCTGATCATTATAAATATGTGAAAGTAGTGTACTACTTCATTGTAATGACTTGTGTATTATTTAAAAAAAAAATATAAAATGAATTTAAAATATTAATTGAAAATTTTTACATATTTCTAGAAGTTTATTTCTGTGGAATGGTGACAGAAGTTGATATGTCAGTTTTTTTGTCATTTTGAGTTTATTCTCACGATTTATAAAAAATAATCATTCATGTATGTGGTAGTAAAATTTGAAATGTCAGCCATTATCCATTCAAAAATTAAAACATTTAAAAAAATTCGGTCAATTTATTAAAAAGGATGAGAAGTCAAAAACTGTCATGTTACATATCGTTGCTCGGTTTCACACGAATAAAGTATCATATTTATTACTTTAGTGTGACAACATCTAGCAACTCACAATTTGTTTATCTTTTTCAATTTCATCTCCTGCAAAGTAACATAAAACTGATATATCAACATTTGCTATCATGATAGAGATTTAATTTACCGATGATTTTTTAAGCAAAATCCGTTACCAACCTGAATTATGTGAATTCCTAATTAAACATCGCAATAAAAGTTGCTTACGAGAACTGGCTGTGCTTCAGTAGCTTAACCTCAACTTCAAAGAGGTTAGGAATGTATTAGCAGTTAGCTAATCACTCTAAAACTTCACCGACATTCATACCTCAGAAAATAAAGAATAAAAAAGATTGAAAAATTAATTAATAAATGTTTTCATTTCGTGATTTCAACGTGACTCAATAGCTGAGTGAATGAACACCTAACATACACAACACCAAATAAAGTAAAGGCCTTAAAATTTAACAATTGATTTGAGATTCTTTTGATTGTTAGACCTGTACTTTATAAATTTCACTACCGTGTCAAACTGAAGTATAGAATTTCTGTTTGTTTTTCAGTATTCCATATTGACTGAAAGCTTAAACATTCTGAACAAATAAAAAGTATGAACATTGAGCTTACAAATATTTACCTTCAAGTGTGTATTTTTTGGTCACAAATAATGTCCGCAAACTACATTATATTCCCACGGCTGTCGTAAGAACAACTACAAATATGGTAAAAGCGTCAGAATTTTAAACTAAAAAGCGTTTATGTAAAAATATATATTTTAATGCACCTGACTGCTATAGATGAACAATTGACAGTTTTTTCCTTTTAAAGATATATTTTCTTGATCGTTGTTAGATTAAAAATATCAATAAATCTTACACACGACTGTGGAACAAAGACATCATAATATATCTATAAATGATTTGCAGAAGAAGTTATGTAAATATTTTTTTACAAATTTGAATTGTTGAGATTTTGTACATTTCCATGTATTTTGTTTGTCAGTTCAGTCCATTCGTGTACTCAAATGCCTGAAAAAGCTGAAAGATGAAACCCGGGTCGTTAATGACAAAATACATGGAAATTTACAAAATCTCAACAATTCAAATTTAATATTGAAATTCCATCAAGCACCGTCAGTCGATGTCTTAAATTACTTAAATTATTTTTTTTTGCTTTGTAAAAAGACTAAGCTTGTCTTTTTAACTGGATTAAGCGTAGATTACTTATCGCATTGCGATTATGCCTTTTGAAAATAGATGGTGCTAATACTAATGCCATACTTTAAAATAACTTCCAATATGTCCTTTTTCTTACTTCAATCATTGATACCATGAGAACAATTTGTAATTTTCGGATTGAATATTATCATTTATAGCCTAACTGAACGAAACAGAATTTGAATAATAGGTATTACAACACCTCTATACTTTTTCAACCGACCATATCGAAGGTGCTTTGGCCAATTGATGTAACCCTCAAAATTGAAATTGTTCAGGAGAGAGTAAAAACTGTTTTTATCGAAAACATTATATTATGGTGAGTTACTTTACGAATATTTGAAATGCACCATGTATACTCTCATATTTTCAGATACGGGATTATACGTATGGAGTTTCGATAAAATTTCAGTATTTTAAACCTAAAACCAATGTAAAATGATGTTTCTCTTCCAAAAATTAGCCAATTTATTTTTCTAATTCACATCATTAGGCCGAGACCTGAACTGTCGTCTTTAAAATGAGGAATGTATTTTTTGATTGTTACATCAGTTCATAATCATTTATTACTTTAACGTCAACATTAATTATTACTAAGAGAACAATAACGTGATTTTCAAATGTTTCGTGTGGCAGTTAATATGCGGTTAACACGTTGCAATAGTCAACATAAACTAAATGGTCAAAGCTCACTTTATTGAAGGTATTAGAAGCTTTTTGTAACTTACAACCAATAAACTTGAAACGTGCTTTGACTTTAAGTTTACAGGCTTTAGTTTTTATTACAAATCACGATGGAATATAAAAATATGCTTACCCGCCTGTTGTAAACTAAAAATAAATATATCGACATACACATTTACAAAACTTGATGACAAACCGCTATGGGAGTTGTTGTTTATTTATTTCTTATAATAATTAGAATATATTCTATATTATAACGATTAAATGGTATAGTTTTAAATCATAAATTATAAAAAACCGTTAGAAGATGTAATAAAGAAAAATTTATTGTACTGGCGATTGTTGATTAGACATAAAAACAAAAAGGGAATAACAGTATTTCGCTCTTCAATTTGATAAATTCTAAAAATAATTCATTCTTCAACAAATCAGTATAAGATACGTAAAAAAATGTTTTTTAGGTGGTGCAGTAGTCAAGTGGTGCAGTGGTTGGCTTCAGTTACACATCTCACGGGCTCGGGTTCCAGTACGGACAGTTTCATAAATTTATTTTTCAATCGATTTATGAATTTTTGTTCTTACACATGGATGTATGTGATTTAGTCTAAAATTCCTTCCGACCCATCAGATCCTAACTACTAGTAGGTGTAAAAAGAGCGATATCCTAACCACTAGTCATGTCCTATTCCTATCCTTCCATCCCTACTCTCTTCGAAAAAAGGGAGATTGAGCAACTGAGTAAGAAGCAATTCTTTAAGAAAAACGTCCGTTGAGATACCTTCATAAGAAGGCCATATGCTCTACATTGGGAGCAGGCATTGTTTTTTTTACATGGCAAGATTTTGTGGAATCAGTAGAAAAGAACGTGTTTTATTTTATATATATATTTATACATATTATGTCATCCGGCAATAATTGAGAGTTAACGCCATGAAGTGATTTTTACTTTATGTGAGTAAAAACCTGTAAGTCCACATTTTGTCAAAATCTAACGTACTATATTTATCATATTACATGTACGTAAAATATACGTACTTGGAATATAATAAATGTCATTCTACACACTATGTAGTGACAGATAACTTGCAAAACCTGATAAAAGCATACGAATAAAATGTTAAGACTTTTAACGACATGCAGAACTCAATAAGTTTTATCTTTACAATCAAACGCCGATGTGTGCAATTTTAAAATTCTATTTTTTAAAAAATAAAACACAATTCGTTTGTAATACTTCTACATATTTATAATGACCAAGACCGGTTTCGCTCATCACGAGCATTATCAACTGATAAAACTACAAACATAACAGGCCTATTTATATAAAATTGAGTGTAGAAATGAAGGTATATAAAACTGATGGTTTTCTTATAATTTTTCCAATTCACTATTGCTTATTGCATTAGTAATGTTATTAAAAAAAAATTCTCAGCTAATGGACTTTTAATGTAGCTATATTTGTGATTTCAGATTAGTATTTATTGATTTGTAAGAGGTATATAACATTTTAATTATAAACTATTTTATTTGAATTATGTATAATTTGTCTGCTAATCAGTATTTTCTTGCCTTAGTTCATGAACCATCAGTTTTATATACCTTCATTTTTACACTCAATTTTATATAAATAGGCCTGTTATGTTTGTATTTTTATCAGTTGATAATGCTCGTGATAAGCGAAACCGGCCCTGATCATTATAAATATGTGGAAGTAGTACAAATAGATTGGGTTTTATTTTTAAAATATAATGTCTTTCCACCAAGAATTGCTAGTTAACACCTCAAAAGTTGCTAATATTTGTTGCGCCTTATTTTAATATTTTTTAATGAATTCCCGTTTTTATTTCTTTAATAATTAGTATTCTTTCAAACTATTGATGTTTTAAAAGAGCTCAAGCCAAAATGTCGAATCGTTTAACCAGTTTATATCACGTTTGGTTATGCTTTCACCTGACGATAAACTCTTTTATATCCAATATAATAAAAAATAAACCATACGCTATAGTGCTATAAACTCGACTTGTCTTCACAACTTCTTCGTTCGTGTTTATGATTCGCAAGAGTCCTGTGGGACAACATGGGAAGAAAGAGTGTGCTTTACAATAAAGGTAAACATGGCGACCAAGTAATATGGCAAACAAACAGACATTGTGGATTCTCCAGTGTCTATCGTATTTCATCACATGACATAATATATAATATACTGTGTCGCAAAAAAATGTGACCACACTTTTAAATTGTGATTGCACTTTTGTGAAAATTCCTAGGTTGCACTTAAACAATTTTGAATAAGTCATTTTGTAAATATTTGCGTTACAAAATAGATTTATTTTTCATAGATTACCATTAGATATTTTAACCCAAAGGAAAGATATAATTTTGAAAATATTAACGTTACTGTCAATTTTTAGTAGAAAAGGACTATATTTTCAAAATAAAACACATTTTTTTTTGTATTTCTTCCACATTTTTATAATGATAAGAACCGGCTTTGCTCATCACGATCATTATCAACTGACAACTTAATTTGATTATTCTCGCGATGAGCGAAACCGGTCCTTATCATTATAAAAATATATAAAAGTAGTACAAAACAAATTGCGTTTTATTTTTAGAGTAACAAAACACAAGATATGTTAAAATAATACAATAGGGCATATGTAAAATCTGAGACAAAAAATTTCATTTTTTCTAGGCTAATAGATTGACAGCTATGACTACCTCGATTCTCTTTTAACAGATTGGATTAAATCAACGTAGAGATAAGTGCAAGAATGACAGCAGTAAAAAATGTCTGCTTAACAATAAGTTCTCTGTTCTGTTATTTGTCAGCCCATCTGAGACAAAAACGCATGTAAAAACGACAAGACGCTGAGGCTTAAGGGCTGCACAATGATGCCAAGGGTCTGATTGGTTGGGTTATTTGCACCCTTAACAAGCTTATAAAGTAATAATGTCCAGCAATTCAGTTTGGTTTAAGAAGAGAGTCAGACCAAGACTGAATTTGACTTAACGGAGTTGTCGATAACAGCTGTTAATTAAACAGACAACTAAGCTGGACAAAGATAGATGAAGAGATTTATTGATATAAACTAATATTCAATGCACACATCTCTGTCATAGAGGTCAATTAAGTGCTGGAAAAACTTTTCAAGTTTAATATCTCACGAACAATTCCTAATATGAATTGAACACTTTTGTTTGCTAAACTCCTACAATAAGAGGAGTTTTTAGGGGTTTTCTTTATTGTTTTTCCAATTCAAAGCCTTCATATTTCTTGCTTGAATATCATGCAATACAGTGTTAATCACTATAAAAATAAGAAATAACCAGGAAACTGAAAGCTCTTTTCGAAAGCTAGGATACTATGATTCAATCTGGAATTTTACACTCATGATGATGGGAAGTATCAACAAACAACTTTATTTTTTTCACTCTTTCTTACCACTTCTAAAATGATTTATTTCATTTATGTTGTACATCACGAACACAAGTATCTTCTTGAAAATTCAATACAGATATTACTAGTTTTGAAATGTCATGTGGATATATTTCACTTGCATCTAAAAATAGTATACTAAGAACTTCGTAAACATGATGTGTCTTAAAAAGAGACCCATATCTTTCTACTTTTGTTGACATGTTTAGTCATCCGAATATTCTCTGTAACTAAATAAAAAACTGAGTCTTTCTTATAACAAAAGACGTTGAAAACGGTATCGTAAGTATTTCAAAATCCAACCTTAATATAAGCAGCGAAGGCAGATTACTAACCCTCCTCAGTAGCTACATAATTGCGATGCGAATATTATCTAAAAAGCTTTTTTGCACCAATGCGGCGGATATGACTCCATGTTTTATTAAACTTTTACAGCTCGAAAGAGTGCCCTAAGTGGATCAAATGATTCGAGCTAGCGGTAAAAGAATACGTTCGACTTTTATGTATATCTAAGTGTGAAATTGATTTATATTTTATTTTATTTTTAACATAGAAGGGAAATCTGATAAAAGCTGCAACGAAAAGAGAAAATGCTGTAAAGAAGCATGATTGAATAGTTGCAAAATTGTCAGCGCAATATTGGATTGTAATATATAACGAAAAGATTTCTTTTTCAGACTTTCTACAGCCAAAACTATCCCACTGGTATTTGATTGCATGTACCAATATTACGAGAAAGAAATTGTTAACAAAGATCGTAACAACAAATTTAATCGATTGGATGAAAACGTAATTGTAATAAATCTGTAAAATAAAAATAGATCATTCTTATATACTCAGTGAGCAATTGTTATACAAATAATATTTCACATATTATTTCCTGCGAGTCAGCTAATTAAAGCTTCAAATTTTCCTTTTAAATATTGTGGATTTCCGTTTATTTCGTTACAAACGACCCGGGTTTCCTCATTCACCATTTCCAAGTATTCGGGTACATTTTTTGGTTTATTTCATTGAAGTACTTTTGGATACACAATATTTTTTGTTTTCAGTCTGGTGCGTACTCGAATAAATCAGAAGGTTTTCCGAGCTGTTCCGATTCTTTTTTTCAGAAACCTTGATGGGTGTGCGCACAACAACTCACCAAAGTTTCATCGAAATCGGACCAATGGTAAAGGAACGCATACAGGACAAAAAAAAGAAATTCATTTATATATATAGATATTAATAAAAAATATTATTGCTGAGTCTAGGTACTACATTGATATTTGAATACTGATTTGATAATAATGACTTTTACGCTTAATTGGGGAAATAATCGCATTAACAATTAGAAACTCATAAGCCATATATTATAAATATTATTAACTTTAATAACTACAAAAATCTTTTTTTTGAGTCGGCGAATCTCGTAAAGTTGTCAGCTCAAAATCACAACTTAAATTCTCTTTTTAATGAATTTATTGCTTTGAGAGTTTGTGTTGTGTAACAAATAAATTAATCTTTGAGACTTTTGCCATTAGTCACGTAAAATATATTACTAGGTTTACCACCAAGCTATGCCTGGAATTTATATTCTATTATTATTTACTAGAAATTATGGACACATCAATTTAAAAAAAATAGAGGGAATTATCTTGAATACTATGCGGTAAAAATCGATCAGATGATTTTCGATTGTAAAATCATAGCCGTAGTATAGGTCAATTTGATATTCAATCGATTCTCCTTATCTAGTATGAAAGTTTATGTTAATTTGCGAAGGCTTATTAATTCGTTTTAAAACGTTATCATCGGAAACCCTTAATCCATAATGACTGTAATAAACTCAAAGACATGCATAATAAACACAGAATAATACGGGACTTGTAGCACAATAGCACAAATTCTATGCATGAATGTAAAGTTTACACAACAGTATCAGTTATTATTGAAGGAGTATTTATTAAAGAAAATTGATGTACATTGTTTGCGAAAATCTTTTCTCGAAACATCCCCAGGGTAGCTAGTTAAGTACCCGTTTCATAGTAAACAAAGCTCTCCTCGGAGGCCTTCGCGCACTTGAGAATATTGCCGCTATTTATATTGCAATGCGAAAGCTCGAAAGAAAAGTCCGCCCAGCGATTTATTGAGGGGTTTTTTACTTCACCCAAGTGAATTAGTGATTGGCTTTTGGGAGAATAGAAAAAGGTTTGCCTCGTTGTCTTAAAGCTGAACTGAGCTTTGGTTTTGAGATTAGGGTCCCAAAACACTTTGCGATAATTTCCTATTCTTTGTTTACTTGATGAATTAGTTAATTAAGAAATAAGGGAACAATGTTATTGCTTTGTATTATGGAAATGAGATAAAAATAGTTCATTTTAAAACCATTTATTTTCAGGTAATCATTAAAATTACTATCCACAGGATTTACTAAGGGGAACTGAGGAATACTGACATGTTGGCGCGTGCAGGGAAGCCTGCAAACACCGTGTTGCGGCCACGTATGGAATGGATTTGATCGAGGATGCAGAATTTTTAAAATATGAATACAGTTTTTTCTACGATATAAAGACAATAAAAATATAAAGATAGGATTCTTGGTTAGTTAATTGTTCTTGCAACGATATAATGAGTGGGATGACATTAAGACATCAATGCTTTAATGCCGCACACAATTCTATAAATCGTTTAAAAATCAATCTACAAAAGTGTCCGTACTGAGATTTTAACCTGTGAAAACCTTAATCGAAGCTAATGAAGATGACCACTATGCTAAAAGGTCCAAGAAATTTTGCAAGTATTTAATATAAGGCCTTTCAACTTTAAAGAATTATCTAGGATATGCTGCGCTTAGAGCCTGGTCAATATGACCAACTGTTGAATGATTGCGAACGTTGGCAGGATAAAAAAGGTATTGAGATATCATATAAGATAGGTGAGATGGATAAAAAATGACAGTCGCTATTTTATATTTCTTGACGTCATCTCGTGTTCATTTAACAACATTTTACTACGCTTACAACAGTGTTTTGATGACAATAAAAATTTGGTTCGTCAAAATGACGTCACATGTTTTACAAAAACAACGAACCACCTCACCTATCCTTCTTGGACTATGACCGTACCGTAAAAATAAAAAAACAATCAAGTCAACAGTGTGATAAATTTTCACCAAACAAACATAAATTCATCACCCTTACATCCATCGCTACAAGAATCTTACGTAATTACGCATAATCAATAAAATTTCAATGAATTTTTTTAACGATTAATTAATAACACCATGGACGTTCCTCTCCCTGGAACAACTCATAAACACAATTAGTACGCCACAAATTTAAATTTCAAATTAAAGTTATGATGTTGGAATAAGTGAGATGATAAAATGTTCCAATGTCCAGTGAGACGAGCCAGTGGTGTAACAAACGTTAAGCGTGTCTACAGTTTTTTTTCCCCTTAATTGCGAGTGTCTCTGGGGCAACTAAATAAACAGCTAAACTAAATTAATAATAGGGTAAAATATCAATGTATTTAGTTCTACACAATTGTATTAGATAGTTGATAGCTAGTTTGGCTTAACCCTATCGTCAGAACTAGTTAGTTAGTTGTGTATAATTAAATACTTTGATATTTTACTATTATAATGCAGTTCTATCATGCAAATATCAATTCAATCAATAAGTTAAATTAAGTTAAAGCGTATTTCTATCGACGGTGTAAAGATCAACAAACTGATTTAGCACTGAACACTTCCTTATTTTTACCCTTATATGAAAATTGTGCTTTTAAACATTTCAAATCATAATGCCTCAAAACAAACATTTTCGATAATTTTAATCTGCAATATAGTTGGAAGCGAGTAATAATAACCGTTTAAATAATTATCATAGAAGAGATGAGGTAAAGCATGTTGTGGTCGATTATTTACACTTTATTAAAATGATGATACAGCATCTGTATTTAAATAAACGGTACTCATTTATAACATTTAATACAACTTTGCTGTCCCACCTTCATCTGATCTTTTAAATTGTGCCTCTTATAATAAGGTTCTACCAAGTAAAGTATTGCGATTCCTTTAATGAAAAAGAGACATTAAGTTGTTGACACAGTAATAACTTAAATATGAATAGTTTTATTTGAAAGATAAAAGAAATCTTTTTATACTCTTATAATTTTACAATTTAGTGAATAAACTTAAGTGGGAGAGTAATAAAATGATTCAAAGCTTTACGAGCAACACATCGCTTAATTAAATATAAAGTACCATCGCCTTCACTAAACTTAATGGTTTGTAAAACAGCAGAGCTTTATTCCCTAAGAAGATGATAGTTCATCGAAATCAGCAGAAACGGCGATCATCCCAAATGATGTTTTTATTTTATTTTTCAAATTTTTTTTTAAATAAAATAAAAGGACGTTGGTATTTCAATTCAACATATTTATTTTTCTTGATTTATCTATTTATCTGTAGCACAGTACAAACAAAAACATGCACACACTATCTTTCTTTCTCTCTCTGTCTGCACATTTTTCGCATAAAATGTATTGAGTGAATGCTGACAGGTGGCACTACCATCTTATAATAATTTTTAGTTTTTAATATTAGAGAGTTATTAAGTAAAGTATGAATTCAATTTAAAATATAAAATTGAAAAGAATAAAAATAATTTGAATCATTAATTTTCATCTATTACTTCATTTTTTTTTATACAGCAAAACTACTTTTCATTTCTTATACCCGGTCACTTGTGATATTCATTCCCTCCGCTTAATTTCTATATTGTTTATGAATGAAAGGATTTGCATCAACACCTACGATATAAGTATATATTACGATTATTTTTAATAGCTTTTATTAAATAAAATGTGTAAAATAAAAAGTAAATCTTGTTTTCAGTTATATTTAATATTTTTCTCATAAAACACAGGTGAATTATAATATTATTAATAGTATCTATTAGAGCTATGGTTCTTCATAGAAATGCACCAGACTCTGCTCTGGCACAAAGAATAATTAATGAAAGGGATTTTAAAAGCTTATATTAGGTTTGGTTAGATTAGATTACAACTGTCATCAGCCATTAACAAGTTATTAACTATATACAGGAGATAATACTTTCAAACCGTATTTTGTAGAAATTTTGCTATCCAATTCTGTACTTGATATATTGAAAAGGAATGCATATGTGATAATGATTTTCTGTAGAAAGTTGTCGGCAAAGTAAGAGATTATTTCATCAAACAGAGTAGATTGATAATTTCTTATGATATTAATGATATTAATCAAAAATGTATCAATAATTATTGTCTTTTATAATACTAAAGTAAAACAAACGATATGTAACATTACTCGATACACCGATTGTAGTGTTGTTTGCGCAACAGAACATAAAGAAGGATGACTATCTTCAATCAACGAAGTCTAATAGCTTTTGTTATGCCGCCATTAAAAGCTCTGTAAATACAATACAGAAATGTTAAGGGCAGTATGATGGTTGAAAAAGATTTATATATTAAAAATAATTACGGCGGTTTATTTGCACAATTAAACATAAGTGTAATGAATAACATTACCTGTGCTTACAAATACTTTTCGTTGCTATATATTATGTATGTGTGATTATTAATTGTATAGTCGCATTTGCATACATATCAAATCCACACAAATTTATTTTGAAGCTCTATTTTGCTATGATTTTAAATCACAGTATACTACAACAATATCAATACCTCATCTCCAAAGTGTAATAAGTCAAAAATTTGCAGTTTTGAGTCAAGTGTGAAGAAACACCAATTTCAAAATGTCGATCTTCCAAGTGACTAAAAATTCCGAAGTGCTGATCTGTGGTTATTATAGCGTTAAATCTGTGGTGAGTAATCAATAAAACGATGCAAATTTCGCATAATATTTGTAAAATTTAACGCCCTTGCAAATGCAGTCATTAAATTCAAGCGATTACCGATATAGACGACGCAAATTCTGCGTACGTAGTAATAAAGGTGACCAATAAAAGCAGTCAACAATGCAAGTGGTGACTAAGGCAGAAAAAAATACGGCTGACGACAGTATTAATGGGCAACTATAGGATAGGACCTAAAGAAAAATCTCTTTAATTATACAAAATTAAGAACTCAATTATTAAAAATCCAAACCGTAACAACTACAAAAATCCTGTGAAAACTTTTGAAAACTCCTATTATTAATATCAGATAAAAATTGGGTTTATAATATTATACATAATATTTTTATAAATGTTTTATTTTTGATAATCAAAGAATTTCATTAAAATCTCTACAAAAATCAGATGTTCAGCAGAAGATTAAACCTGCCCAAAAATTACCTCAGAAGCATGCTTTTTGAGTTGTCCCATCGGAACTGAGGTATCGATATTGTGGTATATTCATGTATGCGTCTAATAAAAACAGTATTATTTTTTAATTAAATTACTGTGTTTCTATTCATTATCTTAAATTGTATTATTACACTTGTGTCTACAAATCTTCTTGCAATATACACATGTAAGAATTTGAACCTATCTTTATCAATGGTGTTCGAATTTTTAAATAAATTAATATTTTTTATTATGCAGTTAATTCACTACAGAGCTTATTACATGACTAAATTTAAATCCCAAATTTTCGTCTACCTACAAATTAATTCTTTGTTGTTTCGGTGCAGATCTTTTTTATTACCGTAGGCGTTTACCGTAGGTTGTTTTTCCCGTATATCTTGTTGACATATTTATTTCTATGTTTTAATGTAATATACGTTAGGAGATTATCATAGAAAAGTCAGTATGTACACGCATTTGGAAAAATACTTGACCCTTTTCAGCGTATTCGAAGCCAAGTATTTTTTCATTAGAAATATACACACTCTAGCAATACGGATAGGTTTATTAAGTTTGTATTGATTTTATTAAGACAGCATTATTTGTTTCGACTTATCTTTCTATCTATGTATAACATATATATTTTTTTAGTATAAAACCGTGAAATATGAACATATTTTTAATTTAACATCATTATTATTTTTGATTAGTTTACTCATGCCGTTTTAAATATTCAAGCGTAAAATTGTGAGTCAATTAAAACACGTGTTATAAACAAAATGGCACTAGGGGGTTTATAAATTCATAGTGTTTGTATTATCTATTTTTAAGATAAAACTGTCAATAATTCTTGGTGAAAGGGCATTACTTTATTTTAAAAAATAAGATTGTTTAAGATTCGTTTGTCATAAGCATTAAATTGTATCAATTTATTTTAAAATACAATTAAACAGAATGGTGTCCCGGCTAACTGAATTAAATTATTACTAGTCTCTTCATTTGGTTTCAGTTCCTTAGGATATGTCCTAAATTGCCGGCTTTTAGAATGTATTTAGTTCCACAAGAATTTTATCAATTTATTGACAACTATTTCAGTTCCACGACATCGTCAGCACTTGAAAAATTGTATGCAGCGCAAATTATTAGTGTGTGAATAGATCAACGTCGTTGGCTTCGGTTACGGATCTCACTGCGTCTAACCCCTGTACCCAAAGAATGAATGTTTGCAATGTCTAAAAACGGTGAGTAGCGAAAGCGATTAGCTAACCACTATTCATGTCGTTACCCTATCCTTCAATCACTACTCTCTTACAAAAAGAGAAGTTAATCAACTAAATAACACGCAGTTTTCTTAGAAAAACTTCTATTGAGATACTTCCATTTGAATGACATATAGGCCACATTGTGAACATGTTTTTAAACAGTATTATTAAGTTACTTTTAATGAAAACATAGGAACTTATCGGCTACGGTGTAGTTGTCTGATTGCTGAAGAAAAAATTCAGTTGATATTAGATCCAACAAGATTCACAGGTTTGATTCATTGGACCATTAAGTTTATGCGACTTATATTGCAAAGATTATGTATTTGCAGGACATTTTGAATGTATACTAGATAAAAATTAAAATATAGTTACAATGGTGTAATTATATACATATGACCCAGCCAGTTCCAGCTTCTAACGTCTCTCCAAGACCGCTGATGTAGCAGGGCGCTGCTTGGTACGTTACCTAATCTCTGATTTTCTCACCAAGTCAAAACACCTCACCCCCAATATCCGACGCAATCATCTATTCTCGAAATTCAGTATACGGTTTTTTTGATTGTTTTTCATATACCATGATTTGCTAGCGTAACGCAGCACAGATAGAATGCTACGGATGCCTCCAGAGAACCTCAATCCTGCCTGCCTTTTCTTGAGACTAATTAGATTCTAGCGTTCTGGACGACCGTCTAGCACTATTCACAGGGTGGACGAAGCTGAGGTATTCTGGCATTTCAGGGGAGGAAACAATCTAATAGGTGAGTATAATTTAAGACATCGTGAGGGTGAATGATGGAATTTCAATATCAAATTACAAAAGAAACTTCGACATTCGCAAATCACTTGCTATTGGAGAACCATATGTTTAATGCGGATGATGGGGTTAAATTGTTGCATCAAACCATGAGGGATCATAAATAATTTTATCAAGAAATTTTGGAAATCAGTAGAGCCCAGTTAAGTTCCTTGCCAATTCTGAACAAACAGCTGAACCTCCCAAACTCTCCGTTGCTGTATCATATACGTTGAAACACCTAACAGATGTCACTAAATGTGGAATGATTGTATATATTTATCCTTTCGTCGAATTGCATCCCGTCGAAATCCACAATGCTATTATAATTGTAAAATCACTGGTAATTCTAAAAGTAGTTAGAAAGCGGCAATTCGCCACTCTCTTAATGTGTTGTTTACAAAATAAGGATTAAGGCGATTCCTGAAATTTTAACTCAGGTATCAGTGTGGATCTAGACTTATAATATTTTATCTCGTAAATAATATTTGTTGTATTTGTATCTTCTATATAAACGTTAGACACTGTTTACTGTCTGTCAGTTTGAGTCCATTCGTGCCCTCGAATGCCTGAAAATGCCGAAAGGCGAAACCCGGGTCGTTGGTGACAAAATACATGTAAGTGTACAAAATCTCAATAATCCAAATTTAATAGGTGAGTGTCAGGAAATCACGGTGCTCCACATAGAGCATACAGGGTTAATATGGTCAAGCAAGAACAGAAGAATGACATAGTTGTTTATACTCATTACAAAAATGACGCGTTAGGACGTGATAGTGTACCCAGTATTATAATTATAATGTTAATATTAAATGTTGTTTAATTTATTAAAAACCTTTATTAAAATTGTAAATCAGAAGTTTCTGTTTTATAAGCCATAGATAAAATTAATTTTCTGATTACGGCGAGCTCAAGTTATACAGCCAAATTAATTTTCTTAATCAAATAAAGCACACAGCGTAAAAGTGGGAAAAATACATATTAAAAAGCTTTGGGGAAATCAAATTTTACCTACCATTCAATTATCATGCTAAATTACTTTAAAAACATGGTCCATGGATAAAATATTTTATAAATAACTGTATAATTATTAAATGCAATTACCTGCTGGGTCGCTTAACGGTGCTTAGACGAAACTGCTTAATTATATATTATTTATAATCTGAAATAAATATTATTCATTTTAATCGTCAGTAAAAACTTTTTTTTTTAATTTTATGATTTATAATTGTTTTTTAAAAATAATACATTAAGTTTATTACAGACATTTACTAAATTTGTGTCATTAAAAAGAGCTTTTTTGTATTATTTTAAGCAGAATATTTTGCGATATTTTTAAATAGTTAAATTTCTGTTGTGAATGTAGTTAGATAAGTAAAACGATCTATCATCTGAAAAGACAAGCTCAGCTATATTCCATATATGTTTACCTAATTTGAAAAAATTAATATGAATAAAGTCAATTTCTTTCACGGTTACTAGTGGCAAAAAAACTATAATTAAAATTACTATAAAAAGAATAAGTAATAACTTAAATCGAATTTGTTAATAATATTCATGTTAATATTTCTGCCAGTAAAGGTTTTCGTGAAATAATAACCATTTTTTCTTAGAAAGTTAAAGATATTGTAACAATTTGAAATGAATAAATTTGCTTCCAAGAGAAAATTGATCGTTTTCCAGTAATTATCTTAAATATATTTAAAAATAATCAAATAAAATGTTTGATTTAAGGTGTATAAATGTTTAATGACAGTACTAGCAAAAGTTGGTAAGTTACAAATTTGATGGAAATTATGTAATTGCACAATGAGATTCTTGAATTTCTTTGTCTAGAATAACTCAGTAGTTTATAAAAACACAGCAATTTATTTTATCTGTAAGTATATTAATGCTGATTTATATGCAAGCAATTATCCCTGTCTATTGATCCATAGCTTGATTAATATTCTTCGTCGACCGTATTTACTCCCTTTGTGCACCATATGACTACCACGCGGCGCCTCTATGATTCCCTATCACTTGCCAATCGTTTTGCTTCCTCCCATGACAAGCCAGAGTCCCTCAACTCCGCCGAGTACATCTTATAGATAGTACCCGATGACCTTCATCCAACGAGCTAAAATTTTCATTTGCTGTTTACTCCGAAGCGTCAGAACTGCCAATACTAACTAAAAACATACACTAGAATGCCATTCGACCTTGAAGTAAATAATACAATTTAAGTAACTTTTGTAATAATCACCATTATAAATAATTTATGTTTTATAGTAAATTCAAACTGGCGCTTTTCCAAGCAACAAACAACATTAAGTTTTATAAAGTTTGAATGGACTAGACAAATTATTTTCACGCTGAATATGGATAAATGTGTTTTGAATTTTGACCTTAAAGTTATTTGGTAAACAAAACTTAAAAATTCGTAAGCTTTCTTTACAGGAGAAAACTTTATCGTTTTACAAAATGTATGTCCGAAAGTCGTTATGTCTGATTCTGAGCCATAATATTATTCCACTTGCAAAGTATCCCTCATAATGGCTACCGTCTGATATAACTTTTTTTGTTAGACGTGTAATGTAAATTTTAATGAAATCTTATTTGTGTTGCTTAAAAAAAACGTGGAAAAAATTAGAATATCTAAGTTTTCCTTTGACATTTGACAAGGTTTTTTTATTACAAGTCACTGTAAACAAGGTAAAAATAGTGATGCTCACCTACAGCTAGTTGCGAACAAGAGAGCAAACAAAGAGAATTAAATAAAAATAAACTAAAAACTTGTTATAGTTATTTTTGGCAAATAAATAAATACAACTAATTTGTGAACCTTTTCAAGTACTAATGCTTGCGTGAGTGACACCGGTCTTGAGTATTTGATAAAAATATGAAATTAGTAAAAAAAATTGTTTTATATTTGTACATGATATGGCTTTCCACTGAGGATTGACAGTAAAGACAGAAGTGAAGTGTGCTATTACGTTTGATATTATTTAACCCTTACACGACTAGCCGTTTCCGCACGAATTTATTTTCAGTCAATTGATCTGTTAAAATGTTCACTATGGCCAAAAATAGATCAATTTTAACAGTAAAAAATTGAAAATTATGTGATATATATTAGTTATCCAAAATACATCAAGAAATAAACTAAACTCATCGCATTCTCGCTAAAATAAATCAAAGAAAAAGCTAAAAAATATTTAATCTACGACTTTGCAAGCAACATGGCTGAGACCAGTCTTCATATACACCACCAACACGCACACAAGCAAGCGTAATATATATAACAATAATTTATTACGTGTAATCCACAGGGGTGACAATTAATCGAGTACTCTTTTCTAAAATATATCCTCTACTTGACATTTTCATGATCTGTTGCCTGATTTGGCTACTTACAGGTTTGAACTATTTTTTAAAGCATATCGACAAGTTTTTCTTTCTAGTTTGGCTAGAAATACGAAATAAATTCATGAATATGTAAGCGTGTCCAGCACGTTCATTGGATTAAGAATTATCATAAAAAAATCTGAAGAAAGAGCTATAAATTGTATTAATAAGAAAAATGTATGTCTATCAACAATTCACAAAGTTGATTCATTAAATATTTTGTCAGGATATTTGTTACTTTCTTACTTCTTCTAATGACGAATCTTATTGTAATACAATTTTAAAATAAACCGGTAAAATAGTGTATACATATATTGCCATCGGATGTCGATTCAAGATGATAGACAAATCTCTACTATATAGCACAAAATGCATGTAGAAATCTGTATGCTTGTATGTCTGTCGGTCACAACAACCCCTCCCAAACGGCGTACATTAGCAATTTGAAATTTTCACACGTCATTCTGGCTGCAATTGTTAGTTCAACTGCATTAATTTCAACTTTCAATTCTCAATCTTTAACTTTTAACCTGATCTGAAAACGCGATATTTTTGACGTTTCAATGCGGAATGAAAAAGGTATTAATAATAGTCGCCTAGCAACATCTCAATATAAATATATACTGCAAGTGACAGTTGAGATAGTAACGCGAACGCAAACATTTGTGTTAAATATTGAATTTTATGTTTGTGATTTGGTGAATTCGTACAACTTGGTGTGCATCTGGAATCGTCATCGAGAATAAGCGTATGACTATGATTGTATATTTAATTTGTGGCGCTGCAGGAACCATTATTAAATGCAAACCAACAAGCTGTCTATCGAGAAGTTCTGCAGCGCCATAACAAGAGTGCAGGTGGCAAAATTGTCATCTTTTATTATAACTGGTTTCAAATTTTAACATTATTATTAATTGGTGAACTATATTTTGTGGGTAAAATAAAATATGTACGGTTGACGGTGATATTTTCAAAATTTCAACATTAGCTAGCCAACGTCTAAATTTAATAACTTGCACACCATCTTGGGCGAAGCTGGGTAAAAAATAAAAGTATTTAATAAAGAAACAAATACATTTTGCAACTACTCTGTTGCTTTCTGGTTACAATGGATTTGATCAACTTTTATTTTGTTATGCGAAGAAAGTGAGGTCCGATTTTTTTTCTTTAAAATTTAACGAGGCATTTTAGTAAATATCGCTTTTCGTTTTTTGTAATATGCTATGAGAAGACCCCGGATCGAAGAGAAGTGAACGGTTGGTTATCCAGAGTCCTGGAAGGGCTGTGATCTCAGACAAACACCATTTCAAATCTGGTTTAAAACTTATTTATTTTTCCATCAAAGATGCAGTGGTTTACATTACACAAATATATAAATCCTAACACATAAAATTAATTCTACATTTACATTTACTTAGCAACTGAATTTACTTTAAGTTATAATATAAATGGCACGACAAACGATTTTAAATTAAGTCCAATGCAAATCAAATGAAAACAAACAATTCACGTCTTCACGTCGGCCGCGACGATGCCGCAGCTCGCCCGGCTCGACAGATCGTAATCGACTGTTAAATTAAATAAAATAATTAAAAAAACTCCCTGCATTGTCGGAGCTACCCCTTTCCGTCAAAATGGACTCGTCCAGCGGGCGTATTCGGCGGCTATTGAACGCATGGTAACAAGAAAGGGCCGATTCTGCGAATTATTGCTGTTGCCGCTGGGTGATTTCAGTTCTGGACACTAATGACACTTATACTTAATAAAAACCAGGGTGTGTCAGCTATTTTTTTTGTATGGATAAATATAATTATATTGCAAGTATCAACAAATAAGCAGAATGAATGTTTGAAAAGTTCGACTTTACTGCAACTTAGACATTTATACATTTTCTTCCTAAATTCAGTTTTTTCGTGTTAATTGAATTTTTCGTGTTTATGTCTACTTGCGAATTTTCAATACATCTTCTTAAACTACCAGCCAAAAACCAATGTTCTATAGTTTGTCGCAATTGCCTAGGTGTTACATTATTTTGTTTACCTTCCGTGTAATGAACTGTCATTCAATGTACAGCTTAAAACATTGATATTTTTAAAGAAAATCTATATAGGAAAGAAGTAAATTTCAAACATCCATTCCGATAACAATTCAATAATGTTAAGAATTATCTTCAGCAGAGTTATGGACCACTGAAATATTTATTGACTCGTATATATTATTGAGACAAACATAATATGCTCGAATACAAAAAAATAGCGCTGTATAATTTGGTGAAAGAAAATAATCAATTTTGTCGCAATTTCACTGTCTGCTTCTTTCTGAACGGTCTATTCATTTATAACAGGGCTTTCCAACTTGCGGCCTGCAAGATATGAATAACACTGACAACTGCAAACATATAATAACTTTTAAATAGAACACATAAGTTCAAGTCAAAGCTGCATAAAATTAAGCAATAAATATTTCCACATGGCTTCACAGTAAAAAAATTAACTTAACAATAGAAAACTTTCCGATTTAAGTAGCAAAAATTAGCCATTTTCTTGCTGGTTTATCTCTCTTGGATGAATCAAACGATAGCGTTTATATTTTCTGGAATATTTTACAATCATTTAAAGTGCACAAAATGATTTTTATGAGCGCTGGATTTTAAGAAACATTAAAAAACACAATATTTTTAGATGAATAAATTTATTTTAAATGATAAAAGCTCGTCCGTGTGTTTAGTTAACGTTGTGATGAATTTGCTTTCGATAAGTTGTCTTCACAGAAAGTTTTTTATGTGAGATATTTTCGCGTCAGTTGTACGCGCGAACAATTTTCCCCTTTTTTTTTACCACTCAATTCCTAGGCCACTAACTCAACGGTCAATAATAAATATAAGTTTAAAATACTGAAGTATTTTACTTATCTTTGAATCATTGTGATTTTCTTTATACGCACAATTTTTACCTAACAATTGGAATGGTTTTTTTAACCATCTTCGCTCTCAATGTAGAGCTTGTGCACTCATAATGAAGCTTATAATGTATTTCTACTGCTTGTTACTCGGTTGCTCAACCTCTCTTTTTATGCGGAAAGAGTACGGATATAAGAATGAGATATGGTTAAGACTTCAACCAATCGCTTCCGTTTCATCCCGTTTTTAAAATCAGACAGTTGGAAGAGAGTTATTTTTAAAACGTCACATAAATACATCCATTCTTTCGAGTGCAAATTTATAAATCGATTTAAAAATTAATTTACGACAATCACCTTAGTTAAAGACAACGACGTTGATCCAGCCCATCATTTTTTAATTGATATTCGTGGTAAAATTAGTTAAGATATGAAAAAGTTTGGAGATCGCTGATTTATAGCATGGAAACAATTTATTTTCATTATGTTTGTCCTGGAAGATATTATTACTACACATAATACAAATACGAAATCAATTATTGAGTACAATTCATGTAGTCAATAACAAGAGACTTAATATCAATTGTGTATTATTTGTTTTGTATATGCTTGAGAAAAAAACTTTTGGTTAATTTGTTTCTACAACAAAAGAATGTTGCTGTCATACTAAGTATTATTTATTAGTTTTCCAATCAATATTTTTATTCTCCTATGAACAATTATAGAAGAGTCTTTGGTATTAAGGAGTTTATGTTATGGGTTTGAAGTCAATATAAATATGGCGAATATAATGATTTAATATAATGATTGACCCGGTTTTTGCCTCTCGGAGTTTTCTAAAAGTATACTAACTAATAGTTGCTACATTATTTCAATGTTAAACAGATTTTTATATCTCACGGTTTTATACTTAAATATATAAATGTGTTACAAATATAAAAATAAATATAACACATGAAAATTAATAGCCTAATAAAAAATATTAAATTCATCAGAACAAAATCGTCGAGAAATAAATCAACTCACATCGGCGCATTTTCATAAAGTTGCCAAACTTTCAAAACATGTAAACTCTCTTCGAAAGATTTCGGAACATATAGAAACATGCTAACTCACTTACAGAATACTCTCGATATTTATGTGTGTACCAACGGTGGGTTTTATGTCAAAACGATTCTTCGGCATGTACATATTATTTTCTTTAAATTCTTCATATATTTTACATTTGAATCATTCATTTTTGTCTATGCTCTTGTTCGATTCCAATGCGGAAAATATGGACTACAATAATAGAACACATCAAATAATCTTTATTTGGCCAGAATTAAAGCTTCCAATCCCGGAATCCTGGTCAATAAGTCAGATTTGGAATCCCGAAATTATCTAAATATCAATCCCGTGATTTCAGTATTCACTGTAAATGTTAAAAAAATAATTCGTATTTCAAATTAAATATTTCCTGGTGAACTACAACGTGTACCTCGGTTAATGTATGTACATATTTTTTTCTAATACCTATTTTTATAAAAAAATCGTTTTCAACTATTGACTATAAAAAAATCTTATCAATAAATCAAAAAAACTAACCGATGTTCAAAAGAAAATATAAAATCATATATATATACATTCCAATTAAAGCAATAATGGACACAAATGTAGGCATTAAACAACAGGGAAATTAGATTTAAAATAGTAGCACTGTCCCAATTTTGGAGAGGATAGATATAGTCGTTACTTTGCATTTGTGTAATGAATCTTTAAAACGCTATCCTGTTAAGTTTCATGTATGAAGATACGGTATTTAACGTAGGTTGTGTCGATATCGTCAAAATATAATATTGAATTAAATAGTTTAAAAAATTCGGCGAAAATTTTGTTTTATTATGTCACGTCAAGTGTTGACATTTGGTGGACGATTAATCCCATTAGATTTTTTCTCCCATTCGCATGACAATAATAATTTATATCACACTTATAATCATATCGATCGAACGAGCTAAAGAGGGACAACAATAAAGCGACAAGAGACTTTATTTTCATATTTTGAATGAACCATCAAACACACACACTCTATCGACCGGACGTCAACGGTCAAAAATGTAAATACCGAAAGGTCAAAATGGATTTCCATTTTTACATATGCTCGAATCACAACCTTCTGTCGATTATTCCATTTTGACGACATGACGTCATCGATTATTTGAAAGAATAAACATGCCATCTGTTAGGTGTTATTTGTCCATTTGTAATAAAATTCATCGATCCTTTTACGTTTGTTATTCATAAAAAAATCTGGCTCCGTAGTGCATTGTTTAACGTCATCGGATGTCTCGGGTTCAAGTCTCGGTTTCATAAATTGATTTTTCAATCGGTTTATGGATTCCTGTTCGTTGTTTGTAATGCATTGATGTTTGTAATGTATGAAATTCCCTCCCGCCCATCTAATCCTAAAAACGGGGCGTAGCGAGCGCCATTATCTAACCATTAGTCCTGAGGTAGTCCTATCCTTCAATTCTTACTCTATTCGTAAAAGAGTGGTTGAGCAATTGAGTAACAAGCAGTTCACCCAGAAAAACTTCTGTTGATATACCTCCATTACTACATTACTTAAAATGACTTTATAAACCGTATCTCGTTTATTTAAAATAATAAAAGGTATTAAAACTTTTAATGATTCACAAGTATTCTAACATACTATTCATTTAATACTTAGAAGAAAAAAAAGACTGATATACATATTAACTTAAATATTTAATTTTTTTTGGCCTCGTGGTAAAATCTGTAAAAAGTCACTTACGAGATTGTAGTATTAGGACATCGATATGCTCCATATACTCCGCATTGCGAGCGGAGACTGCTAAGGAAAACTAAAGCATTCGTCTAGTTCGGTGAATTATATTTTAGTTGAGAGCGGACATGGTAAAAAAAATAAGATTGAAAGAATTATTTTGCAGTTTTGTAATATGATTTGGATGATAGAAATAGTGTATCGAGAATATAATTAGTAGTACGTAGGATATTGGGAATGTAAGTGTATGATTTTGTGAGAAAATCGGAGATTACGGAACGGTCCAAGCAGTGGTGTTTGAGAGACATTGGAACAGGCTGTGTCACGTGTTCTGATACCTACTGAAGTTCCCAACCCTGCTTGCTTTTTTTGCAACCGGTGGGATTCTTGTGTCTCGAACAAGTGTTGGGTACTATCCAAAGAATGTAATCAAGGAAATTGAAGGATTCTGACGTCATGGGACGAACCAAAGCGATTGATGGGTGACAGGTAATCCCGAAAGCACCGCGTGGTGGCCGTTTTCTCCACATAAGGAATGAATATCGTCGAAAAAGAAGAATTAGAAACAATAATAGAGATCAAATTTGGATTATTGAGATTTTGTACACTTCCATGTATTTTGTCACTAACGACCCGGGTTTCGCCTTTCGGCATCTTCAGGCATTCGAGTACACGAATGGACTTGAACTGAGTTCGTGTGCTCGAATGCCTGAAGATGCCGAAAGGCGAAACCCGGGTCGTTAGTGACAAAATACATGGAAGTGTACAAAATCTCAATAATCCAAATTTGATATTGAAATTCCATCAAGCACCCTCAGTCGATGTCTTA
The DNA here is from genome assembly GCA_022494535.1 of Himalopsyche phryganea. Taxonomy (NCBI): domain Eukaryota; kingdom Metazoa; phylum Arthropoda; class Insecta; order Trichoptera; family Rhyacophilidae; genus Himalopsyche; species Himalopsyche phryganea. The sequence continues at coordinate 1,664,254 of JAGVSL010000021.1, forward strand.
AATTATATAATAATAGAGATATTACGCATAAAAAAAAAACACAATTCATTTGTACTCTTTCCATATGTTTATAATGCTCAGGACCTTTTTTGCTCATCACGAGCATTATCAACTGATAAAAATACAAACATACCAGGCCTATTTATATAAAATTGAGTGTTCAAAATTAATATATCTAAAGCAGTTGGTTCATGAACTAAGACAAGAAACTACTGGTTATCAAACAAATTATACATAAACCACATAAAATAGTCTACAATTAAAATGTTAAGGATCTTTTACAAATCAATAAATACTAATCTGAAATCACAAATATAGCGACATTAAAAGTCCAATAACTGAGCAAAAATTTTTATTGACTTTTTTTCCATGTCCGCTCCCAATGTGTCTCCTAATCGAAGGTATCTTAACAGAATTTTTCTACAGAACAGAATTTTAATGATATTACTGATGCATTAAGTAAATAGCAGATTGGGAAATAGTACAAATTAATTGTGTTTTATTTTTTAAAATATAATGCCTTTCCACCAAAAATTGACAGTTAACACCTTAAAAGTGGACAATAGAGATATTTACTGCGTCATTGTTTTTTCGTATATTATAATTATCCTCTAAAGCAAGGGTCTACAAACTACGGTGTCAATAGTCACATCATATCAGACCCCCCCCCCACCTCTACACAGTGACGTCATTTATGGACGGCCCCTGTTAACATGATTATCTAAATGAGACAGAAGTAGGTTTTATCCTTGTTGGGTATCGGCTATCTCCACGGCAATAAAATGTCCTTGCCACTATCGACACTACCAACCGAAGTTTACGCGTAATTCAAAAATGCAATATATTGGTATGATGAGCTAGCTAAGTCTTGGCCCTTGGGACTTAGTGGAGGAGTCAGTAAGGCCCTTAGGCTAAAAAGTTTGGTGACTCCCGTCTCCTCTCTCAAATATTTTACAATATAAAATATCTTTACCGCGTAAATCGACACTTTGTTTACTTATAATGTTATCGTATGCCACTTTTTCTTTTTCACAATACAAATCGGCTTTCAAGGAAATTCTGTGACGCAGTGTTTTTAGGGGAGTGACCACTGGGTTAATATTCTCTCGGGGATATTTTTAGTTCGCATGGCAAAACCATAGCCATACCTTCGATTTTCTAATTACATTTTTTCGCTAATTTTAATTACACTTAACTTTTTATACGTTAAATGAAACAAAGGTGCGAACCGCAAAGTGTTAATGAGTAAATAGTAACCTCGTATTTTTTTTAATTAGTGTTTATTTTTTTTTCAAATCAAATATTTAAAAAAACGCCACCAGGCGGCAGTGATTTTACGGAAATAAAAATGGATATAATTAAAAATATATTAATTTCGATCAATTCGTCTGTCAATCTGTTGCGCAGTACACATACACACAAAAAATCTCTACATCACTGCATACGCAGGGAGAGAGTGTGTTAGCGTTGAGTGACGGCGTCCGCAGCGATGTTGGCAGCGTCGTGGGCTACGGCTACGGATGTTTCGGATTCAATTCCAGGTGCGGACAGTTTTCACAAATTGATATTTCAGTCGATTTATATATTTCTGTTCATAGTCTGAGTGTTTGTGTTGTCTAAAAACTCCCTCCTCACCCACCCGATCCTCACGAGAGCGATTAATTAAACAGTAGTCCTTTCCTAACCTTATCCTTCTATCCGTACTCTATTCGATAAAAAGAGATTGAGCAACTGAGTAACAAACAGTTATCATTCAAAAATTCTGTTGAAATACCTCCATTAGGAGACCATATGCTCCACGTTGGGAGCGGACAAGGAAAAAATATTATAGAAAACATCAAATTAATAAGTAAGTGGCGATCATACACATTTGTAAATATCGAGTGATCTTTTTACATACAGCACACACACACATTATTTCTGTCTGTGCATTGAGCAAATGCAGTATAATATAAAAATAATCATTTAAAAAATATAGCGCCCAGAGCTTTTGAGCAACTCGGCTTCTTGGCGAAAGGTTGGAATGTCTAAATGAATGTCTATTTCAACCGGTATATGAATTGACCGAAATGTATTGTTTGATATCTATCTATATATTTATATCAATTCTTGATCGTGTAAGAAGAGCAATTACCAGTCAATTAGTCCTTTCTATAAACATGTTTTTATGCTTACACTTTCAAAAAAAAGAATTTTTGCGACTGGTTTTCAAAACTTTTTAACTCTTACTGAAATAATTCATTTGAATTCAATAATGGAAATGGTTTTTAAAAAATGATCACTAAAAATATTTCGCCGTAAAAGTATAGGAAAGGTATCCTATTAGTGGAAGTGGTTTAAAGGTATGCAGTCATTCAGTATAATATAGTGAGGGTTTCCGGTTAACAGGTGTGTTGGGGACATTTCTGCCACCTGATGTGGATACCTGACGCTTTTCGATAGAGCCTTTTTCTTGTTTACGCATCGTTTTTTTATAATACGCTATCTATACGTGAGGAATTGATTTTTTGGGCAGTCATATGTATTTATTATGAAACTGAAATTTTATTATCTAAAAGTGATTTATGCTTAGGTGATTTTGAATTTACTGTGTAAAAAATTTCAAATAGAACTTTATTTAATATTTTTTGACACATTAAGTGCTTTTGCCTTGTCCGTGGTTGAGAATTAAATGTAAATAGCTTCGGTTGCGTTACATATGTGCCCGAGAACCAGTACGGACAGTTTTGTATTTTGATTTTTAAATAAATTATCTGTTCGTAGGTATGGATTCCGGCCTAACGAGAGCAATAAGCTAACCACTTTTCCTGTCTTAGCACTATCCTTCAACCCTTACTGTCATCTAAAAAAGAGGTTGGGATGATTAACAGGCAGTTATCAGAAAAATTATATATTGAAATAACATTTATTAGGACTCCATTCACTCCAAGTTATTTGTGGACACGATTTAAAAAGAAATAACGCTTTGGTGGACAAAACGTCTATATACGTACTAGTCAACAGCATGGAATATAACAAAGCGGTTATATACGTCGAAGTATTTGGCAATATTTTGTCATTTTACATATTAACCCTTCCGTACTCATGGTATAACAATGCGTTACTTCACCCTATAAACTTTTAAATTATCTGTGAAAAAATTGAAAATTTTGCTATTTGTAAATAAAATAGTTCTACATATAATTGAAAAGTAAAAATACATTACATTTTACGTCTTCTTTGTATAATTAAACATAATTTGAAAACCTCGTCAATTTTACCATCGAAAAATAAAAAATCATGGTATATTATAGTAACAATTAGTTGACACACCCTGGTTTTTCTTGTTAAGTTTAAGTTTTATTAGGGTCCATAACTGAAAACTCACAGCGTTAATGAGAATGATTCGGAGAAATAGACGCAACGCTTGTCGTGAGAGGCGCTCGGCCATCGCCTGCTGACACGTTCGCAAGACGAGTCCATTTTTGACGGAAAGAGGTGGCTCCGACGATTTATGTGTTAGTAGTCGTTTGCTAGCCTTCAAGTGGAGGGGAGCTGCCGGCACCGTTGACATTGTGGATCTTTTATGTTTGTTTTGAAATTGGACTTAATTTAAAATCATTTGTCGTGTCACTTGCATTATAACTTAAAGTAAATTCAGTTGTTAAGTAAATGTAGATTCAATTTTATGTGTTAAGAATATTATTTTTGTGTATTGTAAACCACTGCATCTTCGATTAAAAATAAATAAGTGTTGAACCGAATTTGAAATGGTGTTTGTTTGAGATCCCAGCCCTTCCAGGACGTCGATAAACACCCATCCGCCTCTCTTCGATTCGGGTCTTCTCATAGTATAGTATAGTAACAATCCTTATTTGATTGTATGATATATATGATTTCCCGATTTTCGTTCGAAGGCATGAATACTTTTGATGTGTTCAACTCCCTCACCTATCCGATGCTATAAATAGGGCGCGAAAGCGACCAAATAACCACTTGTAATCTCCTCGATCTATTCTTCCATCCCTACTATCTTCGAAAAAGATATGTTGAGCAACTCAGTAACAAGCAGTTGCCATAGAAAACTTCTGTTCAGATACCACCATTACGAGGCCATATGCTCCACGTTGGGAAAGGATATGGTGAAAAAAAACATATAAATTGAAAAAAATCAAGCTAGTCGGACCTCGCTACCAACATGCTTCGTTCTCACATAATACCTGGGCAGTGTGTGGAGGGTGTAAAAATGTGATAACGCAAAATTTTCTTCCCCTCAACTCTGTCGAATATCATCTTTTACGACTATCTGACAGCAGAGACGTGGCAAACTTTTAACTTACGCAAAAACACGTTGCCAATGTGTCAAGCTGACAACCTTTACACGTTTCCTGTAGCTTGAGCCATTTTTTTAGACCAATATTCACACCCAATGTTGTTCATTACGACTCTTTATGGAAAATATCAACTAGAGTTGTTCTACAAGAATTGGATTTTCTTCTGAAGTGCTGACTGACTCAAGTGAGTTTATGAATAGTAGGTGGAGAAGGGTGGGGCTAGAACAGGATAAGAAGTTAACTAATCACACTCACTCTGCCTCGCCCTGTTTTTAGGATCTGATGGATGGGAATATCATAACTTTAATACAATAATAATAGTAAAAATATTGTAAATGAGTAAATAAAAATTTAATATCACAAATAAATTAAAACTAATTAAAGCATTGTACGCTCAATGTGAAGCAAACGGAGAAATGTTACTACGAGAACGGTGTGATATTCAGTTGACCTACCACTCTTTTTCGGAAAGACGATGAATATAAAAAGTAGAAATAGACATGTAATTAGTTAATCGCTTTTTGTGTGACACAGTTTTAGGATCGGATGAGTGGAAGGGAATAAACAGATTCCTGACACCCATGTCTTTGGACTCCAGTCCATAATTCGATTTAAAAAACATTGCATATTTATGTCTGTACAGGGATTCGATTGCATTCCATAGGTGATAACTGCCATATTATACGACGAAATTGACCATTCAACTACAGGTAGACTTTTTAATAAATTCCGATTGTAGAATGTATTGTATAATGTAATTGGATGGATATAAATATACGTGTGTTAGTTGCTAGAATTTTAAAAAATAAACTCTTCCAAGCCAAACATTTTTAAGCCTATTACAATATGGTAAAATTACAGTAGTTTGTTCTAAAAGAATAATATAAATTGGTTGATATTTCTTTCAGCTTCTCGCTATCGTCAGAACTAACAGTTGTAAATTCTCTTTTAATTTTTGCAGAAGTTAAAACTTTGATATTATCACTTCATTGTAATAGAGTTATATAACGTAAATGCCTCAATTAATTTTCTTTGTTTGTTCTTAATATGAATTATTTTAGAGTTCATTAAAAATTCATTCTTAATATAAAATCTGAGGCTTTGTTATTGCACCGGTTGTGAAACTGGGCATCACACGTGTGTCGCATCTTTAAAAATCATATTCGGTCTTTTCTTAATTGTTCGAAAAGGATTCGGCAGGTTTTTGACCGAACCCACAGTTCCGTGTGTCGTACATCGTTATCTGAGTGAGAAACTTTTTTCTGCGAACTTTTCACCCTAATACTTCATTTAAAAGCTCGAGCGTGTAATGGCCTTCTGCTTGCGGAATCTTTATTGTGATCTACACGTCGCGTATCTCGTATATGAACATTTTTAGCGTCGTTTACTAATAAGTACTATGACATGTATGTAAATCGATTTTTTTAGATCGTTTATGATTAAAAAAAAACTGTTGTCGGAAAAAAATCTAATATCCTCAATACATAATGTATAATAATTATCGAATTGGGTAACTCTGACTTTTAAGCCAGCCATATTTTACAAATTAAAACTATCAGAAGCCTGGGAAACCAGTTTCAGTATTGACAGTGTTGCTCTAAGTTTGTAAAGGCTTACAATTAAATGCTTTTTTGCTTATATCATATATATTCACTTTCATAAAAATAGTTTTCACTTATAACAAATATATTCCACGAAACTAGTAAAATAAAAGTTTAAGTGTACTATGTTAATACTATCTAATTCAAAATCCAAACTATCGAAATAAAAGTTTAGGTGTACCAAGTGAATACTATCAGAGTGCAATTATTTATAACACGTTTGTAAATCCCTTTCTCGTACTGTTTGACAAAAAAGTCTCTACGTTTAAGATTATGATAATAATGTCTCTCATTTTATTTAGTATAAATAGGTGATCAGAAATCTTTTTAAGCATATGAGAAGACCCGAATCGAAGAGAGGTGAGTGGCTGGTTATCGATATCCGGGAAGGGCTGGGATCTCAAACAAACACCATTTCAAATCCGGTTCAACACATATTTATTTTTAATCGTAGATGCAGTGGTTTACAATACACAAAAATAATATTCTTAACACATAAAACTGAATCTACATTTACTTAACAACTGAATTTACTTTAAGTTATAATGCAAATGACACGACAAACAATTTTAAACTACGTCTAATTTCAAAACAAACACAATCAATCCACAACGTCAACGGTGCCGACCACGCTGGCTGGCAGCTCACCTCCACTCGAAAGATCGGAATCGACTACTCACACATACAATTAAAAGGACCCTAATAAAACTTAAACTTTACAAAAAAACCAGGGTATGTCACATAGTTCTTAAGATATTATGATACTTAAATAGCTTAGCTATACTATTTTATTACTCAGAAGTCTCTAAATTACCCATACCGAGATAATGGGAAAAGCGAAATTCAAATTGTCACCATAAATCAAATATTATTGATTTTTAAGCGAGTTTTATACATGTGTTTAAAAATTAGGCACTTTGCAAGTATATTCAGTAGAAGGATATTTATAAATATTCTTCTACTAAGCCAGAAATTCCAAATTTTTGTTTAATTCTTTTGAAGGTTATTTAGCTAACCATTTTGTTTTAGCATGTAACTGCATATATAACTAAAATTTCATTTGGATAATCAACTGAAAGATTTATATGTAAAGTTACACACTCTATCTTTTAGTGTGTGCATGCGCTGACAGAGAGAGAGTGTGTGTATATGAGTGTAAGTATTGAGTAAATATTTAGAGGTAATTCAATTTTGAAAGTACAGCACACACACTCTTTCTGTCTCTATATCTGTGTATCGTTTGAGTATTGATCTGATGTTGAAAACGTTTTTTAATATGCTTACCAAAATTCTTTTGAAACAAAAAACATTTATAATTCTTACCTCATTATAAGAGAGTACATCCAAATGTAAATGAATTATTTACTTTTAGCAAGCGGACTTGGTAAAAAAAACTATTGGAAAGTCCTTGGAATTGATTTCGCATCGAATTTGGCACGTATTTGTTTCAGAACACTGTAATTGACGTTTTGTATTCTATCACCTAGCAACTTTACTTATCGCTTACGTAGCGTTGTTTTTTCTGCGCGGAGGATGTCAGAGTATATGGGAAGAAAAAATAAACAATATTTAACGCTTTGTTACAATTCAAGGGCGTTGGAAAATAGACGTATTTTTTGTTACGCAAACTGTATTTATATTTTGATATAAAATATATAATAAAATTCTTTAATATTTTTTTAGACGATATCTCAAATATATCATCTCGCTAAAAATACAAAGCAATATTATCGTGGCGTCTATCAGTTGACAAAACGTTATTTCAAATGTTATTTATTGTATAAAATAATTTATGATTATCAAGAAATGGAAGAGATGGCGTAGCTTAATAGTTTACCAATTTCGAACGAACAAGTTAATCTTCCTAATTCCCCCTTACTGTACCCTTTACGTGAGATGAATTCGTAAAATAGTCTTAAATTTCTCCAGAAATCAAAATATTTTAATTCTACGTCATCTGATATTTAACCTGCCCAAAAACCCACCAATTTAAAATCAGTAGGTATCTCTATGTAATGATTTTATCCACTTATCTGTTTAATGTATTTAATTGATTCATATGACTCGCGACCAACTGTTATTGCAAGTCCTAAGACTTTTAATTGTTTATACAATCATTTTACCAATTAAGGTTAAACCTCATTTTTATCTTATCAGTATTTAAATTAATCTAGGCTTAGCGATTATATTGTTTCTTAACACTATTTACTAACGGTCAGCTTGAGTTCATTCGTGCACTTGAAAGCCTGAGGATGTTAAAAGACAAAATTCGGGTCTTAGTTAAATAAATTTATGGAAATATACAAAATTTTAACGATAAAATTTGATATTGAAATTCCATCAAACACCTTCAGTCAACATCTTAAATAGTAGCCTTTTCTTAGAAATATAGTGAAATGAGGCGTAGTGAGAGCGATAAGCATACTATATTTTTTTTTTCATATTAATAAAATAATTAAGCCTCTCTAAAAAGAGAGTGATCGATTGAATGATAAGCAGTAACTAGGGTGACTGCTATAGTAATTGGACGGCGATAGTTATTGAACACTTCAACTTTAAACGTCCAAAATAAAAGTAGCTAAATATTCTTGTCGGTGTGAAGGAGACAAATATATCTAGTCTTTCTATCTCTATATAACTGCAGCTTTAATTATCCACTACTAGATGACAATACTGATAAAATTTCATTAGTATGTGATGTCAGGTCAAAATCGTGAAAAAACGTGTTTGTGTTAATAGACCCTTTAAGAAATATTTTAGTGACTTTATAAAAGTTTCGTGAATTTCGTAACGAAACTTCTCAGGAAAGCATTAAAAGATTTAAATAGTGGCACAACAACTAACCTAAAAAATAAATGTGTCCATTTACTATGTTTTTCCATATTTTTCAGTTTAATACAAATATCTAAAAAAAACCTTTAGTTTTTATTACTGTTGTGTTCATTTACTTGAGGCGCATTAAATTCCTCATCTCTACATGTCTTACATGTTTCCTACATACTTATTTTTTTTGACTTGTACACTGTTAAAGGAAAGTACTCCCTTAAGTGTCCAATTACTATAGCAGTCACCCTATATATATACACAATATGTTTGTCATTAGGAACGGACACAGTAAGTGTAAAAACCTTTTATTTTATATTATACTAGTATGTATTACCCGGCTTCATCCGGAATATTGGGTAGTGACATTAGACCATTTAGTTTGTTCAAAACTTAAAGTTAAGAATATTGAAGTAGACCGTAGAGTATACACCGCATAGCTTTGCACTCCTGCTCTATTATTTGGGATCACGAGATCTATATAAACCAATACACTAACAAGCTTTGAGTATTATACAGAAAGCGCATCAGTGTAGTAAAAAGTGCAAAGTTATACCTCATATAACACCCACAAAATAAGGCCAGCAATTAATAATAATGTTAAATGTTGAAAACAACCTAGTTAAATTAAAAATGAGAAGAGACACGTGTAAATATCACGTCAATACTAATAACTATTTAGGAGGCGTTTTTGTTACAGACATTCACATATATTTTCAGTTTTATATTATAGATATATTCAGAAAAAAGCTTTACAAAGTATAATTTCCATTACTCCTTCCTACATTTTCTAGAATTCTCCACTTTAATTTTCATTGTGAAAGGTTCAATAAGTATTACAAGCGGACAGCAGTGTAGAAAAATACTGTGCCCAGTCTTTTGAGTATAAAAGTACTTTTTCAATATGAAAAATAACGTAACAACAACTCGCATTATTTTATGAAAGTTTTATGAGAAAGAAACGCCGCTGAAATATTAGGTACGCAATAAATTCTTTTATTTCCAGATTAGGGTGGCATACAATTGAAAGTCTCATACATATTATATTTTACACGGAAAGTAAAGTATTAGTTGTGTCATCATATATATGAATATGTTTGTCATAATATAAGCATAACTACTATTTTTATTTAATTATACTATGTTGTGTTTTTTTAAATGAAAAAGACATGAAATAATACTGCGATTTTTAAATCTTTTAAAACAATATACCTAGAGTAATAAAAACCACGTATCACCAAAATCATGCATAAAAACATAACTATAATTATGATCAAAAAACGTTTTCAAAAAAAAAAACTGGTATTAAGATGCCTATTCTGTAACTGGTTGCAGTTTCACGGGTTTGAGTCACTACTACTATTCATTGATTTGTCATTATTTGAGGCATCCAGTGGCAAACATGACAAAGCTAAAATAAAATTGATAACTTTGTTATTTTGTATACTTCGTTATAATAAGCTATCAATACAAAATACGTGCTTCAATAATTACGCAAAAGTGCTGTACACATGATGAGTGAGTTCTGATCTTTGAATTTAGTTGAATTTAAAATTCCATACGCAAATATAATAATTAGTTTTGCTATGTTTTTATCTGCCCTTTACTAAATTTTGTTAATAAATGTGACATTTATTTCGCCTCTTTGAGAAGCATTTATATTGCAAGGTTATTTATTGATAAGCAATGATTCTAATTCTTACTTTAAAAATGAAGGGTGTGGTGAGATTATTATCATAACTTCTAGGGAAATAAATTTAATAGTGGTGAGCCACCGGTCTTATTTAAAATGCTATTAACTAATATTATTGATTACATATTGAATGGTTTAATTAATTTCAGTGTTATTTAAATCAAAGTCTACGTTATACATAAAACTCAATACGTTTTTATATTTAGATTAAAAACCAGTTGAATATCAAGTGTTCTTAATTTCGATGTTATATCAAGAAAGAAACCAAAGAACCGTTAATAGGGAAGAATTTTATATTCGGTGCTGAATTTTCCTAACGCTGCAATAATTATTGAGGCAGTCTGTTTTAGAGTATGATTTTAAAAGTAATTGCCTGCAATTACAAAATTAACCGAGCAATATGCAACATCAAAACGTAGCTAACTTTGACATGAACGAGAAATTTCACTTCTGCATGACTTGATTCGCAGAACTTTGCCGCACAGAGTAACAACTTCTAATACTGTTATGTCAATTAAAACATTGCAAGGGAAATAGAACAATTAAAATACTCCACCGGAAACGCAATAAAGTTTCTTTGACATAGGTCAAACTTTGCACAATATTACGCCAATACCAAATGCCACCATGCGATGTGAGTACAGCTGTAAACTTTTGCTCCGAGCACTTACTTAACTGCTTTATTAAACACATGGTACACGACAATAATAATTGCAGGTATTTTGATTTTGTTATGCCTCTGTAACCGAGTGTTCAGGGCTTGATTGTCTCGATAGTTACTTTCATAAGTTGATTTTTTAATCGATTTATGAACCTGTGTCCATTGTTATGGACAATATTTCATTGAATACCGAATGTAAACTTTTATCAATCACTTTTACGGTGTTAACTGACGTTGAGTACCTTAAGGAATATAACTTAGTGAATCGATGACATGGCGGTAGATATTATACGAAACGAGTGTATTTATTATATCTATTTACTAGTAAGCACTTTTAAATTGTTAATTGTGCATTCTTGGTAGAAAAGCACTATTCACTCTTAATGTGTTAACTGTCAATTCTTGGTGGAGAGGTATTATATTTTAAAAATAAAACACAATTTAATTGAAAATGCTTGCGATGAGCAAAACCGGTCCTGACTAGAATAAACAGGTGGAAGTAGTACAAATGAATTGCTGTTTTATTTAAAAATAGTAATATTTTATGTTTTGAAGAAACATCATTACCTACTAAATTGTTTTGTAAAACACATTTATTGTATTTGACAATAAATTATTGTGGTTAGTTTGACTGTTTAATGCTGTTGTAACCAAGTGCTTAAGGGTTGATTCCTTGTATAGCTACTTTGATAAGGAAATTTTGTTACTCAATTTGTGGATTTTTATCCACTGGTAAAGCACATCTATCGACAGATAATAATTTCAATACCCGCGTAAAAAAGTATGTTTTTAAAAAAAATTATTAAAAATATTTAAACTATCGCTGAATAACGTACAATCCATTTTTTACACAATTTATGAAAGATGTTAATTTATAAATAGTGGTATTTACAAACTCCCTTGAAAACTATAAAGCTGCTTATGCTGGAAAAACAGATTTAGAAACTTTTATGTTAGAATCAAAAAACATAATAATACAAGATGTCATTATACTGATAATTTTTCGAAATTTAAGAATCATCAAAATAATTACAAATATTAACGTAAAAATAAGTTTTGTCAATTATTGATAAAAGCTTTAAAATAAATCAATTGTTAGTTTACAAAATTTTAAGCTGTACAGTTAGCGTCCCGCTATTATATGTATTTCAAAAGGGATTTTTCTCTCCTACCACAAGCAAATAATATCGTAATTAGTATTTTTATTGTTTTTATGATTACTCTCCCTAGGCCCATAAAAGCAAAAATCCCACTCTTAATTTGACATTTATAATTAGTTATAAATAAATAATTACAATCAATACCCCCGTTATTACAAAACAACAAACGATTGAGTTAGCTTGATGCTTCTCATGAAGGCGAAACCACCTAGTAACACAATCAGTGGAACAACAAATTTGGCAATTTAAATTTCTTATTGAAATGTATTTCTTCAAAGCTTCCGCTGAAACTATCGAAAATATTATTAACAGTTTCCAACATAATTAGCAGGAAGTTATGTAATTAATAAGTTTGGAGTTGCACGCAGATCAACCAACAAGCAAACTATTCCTTATCAAATTTGCATGCTGTAGTAGTCCGTTTGTATGAACTACTGGTAATTATTGTGGCATCTGAATTTGACTGAAAACATGAAATTCTACAAAGTGATGCAGTAGTCAATAATTACTTTGAAATTCAGTAGATTGTGCTCGACTAGGACAAATTCCATGAACTCATATTGTTGAAATTGTAACCACTCAAATTTTGTACGCTTCCATACGCTTTACGATCTGTGTTTCACCCTTTGACATATTTGCAATTCAAAAAAAAGAACGAACTCGAACTGACAACTAATGAATCATATTAAAAATATCCCTCGCCAAGAGAAACCAGCGTATTTATTAAGTTTATCAACCTCGCTTTATCGAATAGAGTAGGTACAGAAGGATAGAGCTAGGACATGCTTTGTGGCTAGCTTAAAGCTCTGACTCGCCCCGTTTTTAGGATTTGATGAGTGGGAAGAATTCCAGACATTACAGACATCCATGCCTTTGAAAATAAATCCATAAATCGATTAAGATATCAATTTTTAGAAATATGTGATTCCAATGTTGATTGTTGACGTGATTAAACCTCAGAACGGATGATGATGATTGTGAGGACGGTAATGTAGTCCGAAGTGGATGTTACACGGTCGGAGGTTGGCAAGAGACTGATGATTCTTTTTCTATATTCTTCTTTCGTTGTATTGCGTTTTCCAAAAATCGCATATGAAGATTATCACGCTTGCCGACAGTCTGGTTTTACAATCACGTATTTACTTATCTTTGCACTCACCAATATCACACTTTGTAACTGCTTTTGACGATAAAAGTGTAATTTTATGAAAACTTTGTCTCTTTACAAACAATTATATTTTTTTTGCAAATCCGCTGCGTCATGTATCCCTGCAAATTTATGAAACTGTACGTACTGAGAATCGAGCCTGTAACAACCGCAACCGAAATCAGCGACGTAGATCCGACTGAATAATACTTACACAATAAAAATCTGTTGTATACGTAAACAATCTTTTATTACGATAATTCTTTTCATTCCTATATCTTTTCTATTCTCTTCTTTGTGGGGCTAAAGAAGCCATCTGAATCAATTTGTCAAATTTGCTGCAAAGTTTAGCCTGCAATGCTTTTACGTTGGAATTGATATTAATGATTTTGAACAGAGTTAAATTAATAAAAGACAACCGTCTACTCTCTGTTTCACTTGTATTTTATTTAAATCAAAATAAAAGATTTTTTTTAATGATCGCTATCTAAGCAACATTTTTGATTTCTATTTGTGATTGTTTGTTTCCATTTACTGGTGTTGATAGAAAAATAATTTTGATTTTATATCAAAGATTAATAAACGAAAAAAGTCACTGATCCACTTTTAATAACGCTCAGTATTGATAACATTTTTACCTAAAGAGCGATTTTTTTCGACTACTAATAATAGATTTTTTTGATTATTCAAAGACAGGCAAACAAAAGATATATTATCATCTTTTTAATACTCTGTATTTATGATCTTAAATTAATAATTCTTTACACACAATGAAAACACTGTTTATTTTATTTTAACAACCACACGTTTACATCGTCATTCAAAATCGCATTAAAAAACAATGTTAACTTAATGGGTACTAAGATTTATGCTTTTTAATAGATTTGGTTCAAATTTTCTACAACTCCACAATTTAAAACATTAAATTTGATATATAATTAAAATTGATATCTTTTTTATTCCACTTGCCGTGTTACTAAATGTGCGATGAGTTCCGTTTCTTTAAGAGCATCTCCGGATAAACCATATGTTGATAGTTAGAATCAATGTTCACGGTAGAAATAAATAATCTTGCAAAAGAGTTAGCTAGAAGATAATTCTCAAAGAAGAGAAACACGTGTCACGTTTAGTAACACAGTCAGTGGAATAACGAAGCTATCAATATTGATTTTATATTAAAAATGAATTTCACAAATTTATCGAGAAATGCATTGAAAATATTGAATTTTGATTTTGAACTTCCATCAAGCACCCCTTGTTGATATCTTCTTGATGAATAATTAAAATACTCGAATTAGTTGAAAGAAGTTTCCTAAATAATAAAGCACGTTTGAAGCAAACGAACTAAGACAACTAATTATTTGGTCAGTATCTAATTCAATTAACGGTCAGTAAATATTAAATAAACGGTCGTTATAAAAATAAAAATGACATGTAAATATTAAAGATATGGTCAGTAAATATTAAAGGAAGGTTAGGGTTAGGTTAGGGTTAACTAAGTACAAAAGGTAAAATAATAAATTAGGTTTAATTTAATAACTGACCATTTTATATAAATTACTGACCTTTTTGATTAATTACTGACGCAATAAATACAGGTCACGAACAAATAAGTGGTTTTAACGATGTTACCAATTCTAATTTGCTTACTTAGGATCACTTTTAAGTTGTTTTTTTTTTTTTGCAAAAAAAACACAATTTCTTTTGTACTGCTTAGACATTTTTATAATAAGTGCATCCGGTCCAGATCGTTATAAAAATGTGGAAGTAGTACAAGAAAACTGTTTTATGTTAAAAATACAATGCCTTCCCAACAAGAATTGACAGTTAACACCTTAAAAGTGGTGAAGTTGATTGAAAATCTGTAGATTCTGCAACAGATATATCACTGGCTCTATATCTACCTTATGCAGTAGAGGGTTAGTAGCAACAGTACAGATATAAGTTTTTGAATTTATCATATATTTTATAGATTTATCCACTTTCTAACCAACACAATGGTAAAAAGACCATTCGAAATTTTGATCATAATTCATCGCACTGTTCTACAAATTGTAAATTCTCTTTAACTTTAAAAATGACAATTTTGAAAACATCGTTAAAAAAGTACTGTTATATCAATAATTCGTAAATTATTTCATCTTAATGTGGTCAAAAATATACACGCCAAAACGTGATTTACAGTTCATGTAGACGTGAATTATTAGCAACAAGTGATTTTTGAAAACTCTTTGAAAACGTTGCTAATACAATCATCAGCCGTCTCTCTTCTTCTCGCTTTCGTGCTCTCAATTTTATTCAGCTTCTCTTTAGCTCCAAATAGGTAATTAATTGAATGATTGGACGCATTTGAAAGGAGAAAAGCGCCTCTGCCGGATTTTAATCAAACTGTAAACGAAACGAAAACGAAATGCATATTACGGAGTGTTTCTTCGTAAAATTTCAGCGTAATGACATCCTGATTATGCTTTGGTGGAATAAATCGAAATAAAAGTGATTTACCACCTAAAAAAAACGAAAAAGCAAGACTTTGACGTGTAATAATACATTTAGAAACATCTATAATCATTTTGAGTCACAATAATGAACCAAAAAACTTTAATTGGCAGATGAAAATGAAGAATATTGCTTCCTAAAAAAGCGAAACATGTGTCACAATTATTTAGTAACACAGTCAGTGGAATAACAAAGTTATCAATATTATATCCACAAAATTACCGCCGAATTCATCAAAAATATGATCAAGATAGCTCAATCACAAACAACGATCTCTTTAATTAGAATTGATAATTAATTAGAAAAAAACTCACTGACTGATTTCGGTCTTGATTTAAGCAATTATTACTGGGAACAGGGCATTATTTCGTACATTACTAATCTGTCAATCTGTCGCACATTTTAAATATCAAATAAATTGCAGAACAGTTGTATAAAACACATTTTAATTACATATCGGTGCTGACACATTTTTTTTGGATTTTTTCTATGATAACTGCATCTAATTATAATACTATATGCCGTGACTAAAAGATTGATGACGAATTATTTTATTATCAGCGTTGAAAAAAAATAAAATTAAGTCTGAAATAACTGGTTACGATATGAGATAAAAATAAAACACGAAATACCCCTTCGGATTTTAATATATAGGATTGCATTCATTTTGTTTTCAAACATTCGAAAGTTTTTTTTATGAATTACTGAATTTTTTACAGAAAAAAAAACAGTGAGAAAAGTTTCATTTTGTAAGTATTATATGGAAAACGTGAAATTGTATACCATTTGAAGTATATAAAAGCTTATAGGTTTATATGACTGATGTTTATCGAAAAATAATAATAAACATAATATCAAAATCTACGTAAAGAAGTAAAATTCGGTTTCAATTTTTATTACGTATAGTAATAAACAACTTTTCAATGAAAGTTAATACACCAAATTTCCTTTTTGTAAGGGGGATACGTTCCAAAGACTACCGTGCAAAAAAAACGTGCAGGAAAAGATAAAGTATTGTAATAAAAAAACATTAAATTTTCATATTACACATTATTTAAAAAACATATTTAACATTATATATCATATAACCTAATTATTTAGTCATTTAGTATCACTACTAGATAATAAACGTGTCCGTTTTCTGTTGTTTGTTTGTGGCGAAAAATCACTCTCGTCACTGTAAATTTTTATTGGCGATATATCGTGAAGTAAGTGTATCGTGAATAAAATTTCCATATTCTATTTCATTGATTTTGGATAAAAATTTGGTTATCAGATGCTGTGATTTCATTTTTATAAATTCTTTATATGATTCTTCACAACATATAGTTCAAAATATTTGGCGAATTGGCTGTCAGCTGTAATGCCATATATTTTTTTTTTAATATTAAATGAAAAAAAATATATAAGAAGATAAAAAATATTAAATACACTTAAAACATTGCTTTTTTCCACTCATATTATTATGAGGAATCACTTGCCATCGTGTTTCTATAAATGATTATCAAATCAAAGGTACAAATAAATACTTCAATATTATATACCACATATTAATCAAATAAATACTTAAAAATGTATTTGTGCGACTGGACAAAAATGTGTGAACAAAATGGTATGGACAAAATGGTACGGACAAAATGATATGAACAAAATGGAACAGAAAAAAATATTGACAAAATGGTATACCAAAATGCTAAGCATAAAATAGTGATTAAAATTAATTTATTATTTTCCTAAAAACATTATACCCTTACCATTTTGTCCCATGCCAATTTGGCCTTAAGCCACGGATTCACTTCAATTAACGGATTGTATTTACATTTCATTTCAATTTGACATGATCGCTGTTATTATATTCTTGTCGCACCGTTGTATTTAATCGAAAAACATCCTTCCTAACTTGAGCATAAGGACGAAAGTTACTTGACGGAGAGCTTTGGTGGATTAATATAAATTATTATTATACTGTTGTCATTTCATATTACAATGGAGACACTAAAGCGATGACTTGTCGTAAGCCTTTCTTTTGATTGCCTCGGAGGGGTACTCTCATCATGGGGCAATAAATATTTTATTGCGTAAAATAATAAAATTCTACGTCAACTTAGTGCCATTAAAATAAGCATCAGAAAGACGTTCAAAAGATACATACGCATTTTAATATAACATTAATATTAGAACTATATCGACTTTAGAAAGAAAAAAGGACGTAACCCACACCAAAAATTTTGTGTATATCTAACACAAAACGTGTTAATACACTATATATATAATATATCATCTATAGAAAGGCGAAAGGACGTATCTCTTCATTTTTTCAAAATATGTTTTTTCGATAATCGCAATGTATACCATTTAGTACACGTTTTATGTGGGTCAATATTATTATAGTCAGTTTGTGAAAAAAAAATTAATACTTTAAAAGATACTAAATGAATTGCATCGCGGTAAAAAATATGCCATTAAATTCATAAACAGTTCTTATCAATACATTTTTATAATTTAAGATATCAACTGATTGTGCTTGACAGAATTTCAATATCAAATAATAATATTGTACATTTTCATATATTTTGTCACTAACGAACAGGGTTTTGCATTTCGACATCTTCAATCATTCGGGTACACAAATGTACTTGAAATAACAGTAAATAGTTTATATCGCTTATATAAAAGACAAGTTAAGAAAAGGATTTTTTACCATGTCCGCTCCCAATGTGGAGCATGTAGCTTCGTAATGGAGGTATTTTAACAGAAGTTTTCTACGAAAACTGCTTGTTACTCAGTTACTAAACCTCTCATTTTCTAAGAGAGTAGGTATAGAAGGATCAAGTCCCGGTGCGACCGGTTTTATAAATTGGTTTTTCAATCGATTTATGGATTTCTGTTCGCAAGCATAAATGTTTGTGATGTTTAAAACTTCACTACTTCAAAACTTCCTATTCACCCGATCTTAAAAACGGGGATTATCGGGAACGATTAGCTAACCACTGGTCCTATCGTTATATCCCTACTCTCTTCGAAAAAGACAGGTTGAGCAACTAAATAACAAGTATTTCTCGTAGAAAGACTTCTGTTTAGATACCTCCATTGGGAAGCTTTATGCTCCACACTAGGAACGGACACTGTAAAAAACATGTTGGCTTAGAAAAGAGACTTAAGAGTTCAAATATTGAAAATATTCTACACAAGATGGTTATATTTATTTAGTAACAGTGATAATTAAAGATGGATAAATTTTGTGTTATCTGAATTCATTGGAGCTCCGAAACCCTGTTATTAAAATGGAGCGTTGTTGTTTATTTCAAAGTTTCATTAATTAAATCTAGGCCACAACAAAAGTGATAATTGCATTTTTCTATTAAAATTTTAAACGAAAATATCCTCCATACGTTTTGCATATTCGCACACCTGGGATGGTCGGTATATACTTTCGGAGAATGTAATTAGTGGATGGAAATTGTTGTTCCCGGGTGGTTTCCGCACCGCTCGACCTGTTGATTTCAAACCGACCGCAAATTTCACCTGTATCGTTCGCGCTGTGTTTTACATAACCTAAATACAGGTGCATTTGTCGTTTATGCCAAATAAAACACGTTTTTGTGGTTCACCTCATCCGCTTCCTATGTTTATTTAGCTTTATTTAAGATATTTAAGTATTGCTATCCATTTCCCGCATGCATTTTAGATAATATGAACGGTGTTTTGGCCAATTTATGTAACCTTAAATTAATACGAAAATGATTTAATGATTGGGTCTAATAGGTCTTAGCCAAATGATGTAAATTATAAAAAATAAATTTACCACTTTTTGGAAGGTAAACATCATTTTATATTGGTTTTTGGTTTTAAAATTTTGACCCTGCCACTTGATGTAAACCACTATTATATCGTCACTCCCTGCTTATAATCCCGTATCTGCAAACATGCGAACTACAGGAGTGCATTTCAAAGATTCATAACGCAACAAAGCATATAATGTTTTCAATAAAAACAATGTTTACTCTCTTTTGATCAATTTAAATTTTGAGGGTTACATCAATTGGCCAAAACACCTTCGATATGAACTGTTATTAAATATTTTGTCAGTTGAAAACTTTAATCAGGAAAACAATGAAGACAAATCTTTTACAAATGCTGTTTATTTGTGAGTGTCTAATTACTTTGTGATTTTAATCTTGAATAGTTTACTTCGATTTGCCAAGAATCTTACTGACTTTCAAAACCGACTGGAAGGCGAGCACGTAAGTTATAGATATTCTGTGTAACGTTTGCGTGCACAATTCATTCTTTAACTTTTTCTTCGCTCTCAATATTAATTATTTTCTATCTTAGATACCTAATCATTTTTGCCTGTTTTTGAGCCTCTTCTTGATAAAGAATTGAAACTATCCTCATGTTCTATCCGAAATCGTCAGTGTTGACACTTTCTCCACAGCGTTCATGGCCTCTAATCTCAATGAGGACAGGGTCATAAATTATTTTTTCAATCATTTTAAGAATTTATGCTTGAATGAAGTAGTCTGTCTGATGTCTCAATTTTCTACTAGCCATCTGAACCCAAAAACGGTGTCTAACGAAAGCGATAAGCCGACTACAAGTATACGTCTAGCCCCATGGTGTAAGAAGTATAGGTGAGCTGAAGAAAAAATGACAGTCACCATTTCTGCATCTGTTGACGTCATTTCGTGCTTATTTAAATACAATTAACTATGTTCACAAGATTGTTTTGGTGACGATTGACGGTAAAAAGCTGGTTCGTCAAAGTGACGTCACATACTTAACAACGTTCCAACTTACCTACACCTCTTGCACTATGCCAAAGCCCATCTCTAAATCAATCTACTCTTATTCTTTTTGAAAAATAGACGTTCAGTGACCGAGTAACATGCAGTTATTGTTGAACAACCTCTATTTGGATAAACTTCTTTCATTGAGAGTCAATATGCTTTACACTGGAAGCAGGCATGGTTACAAAAAAATACATGTTTTTTTTTCATTAAAATAACCTAAAAACTCCAACACTGTAATTATCACGGCAGTATTATTTTGCTTAAATTAAATTTACATACATATTTACTTTACAATAAACTTCAAATAGTTGATTCTATTTTTATTTCCGGCCGTTTTATTATGTATGTTAAGTGAATAAAGTTTTACGGGTTGCAATGATTTTGCGTTTAATGGCAGTGTTTTCTCGCCCCCGTTTCATTTCAAAAGCTCAATTTCCCGAGGTTCAAAGGCTTTGGCAGATTTAGCGGAACGCTGTACACATCCGTTTCCTGAAAATTTACTGGTAAACATCTCTTATATTTTGAAAAATGTTATTCCAAGTTTGGTACTTTATTTTTATAGATTTGATGTTGTATGATAGTTCTAATCATAAAATTGCGTATATGACATGCTTTTCATATCAAGCCATAAATTTTATTTCTTGTATAAATAATAATCACACAAATAAAAGACAATTTGATTTGTACTACTTCCACATTTATTATAACTATCAAGTTTTTTATTATAACAATCAGTTTTGCTCAAACCGTCCAGATTGATTATTTTTTTTTTAAATACAATGCCTTTTCACTTATCACCAAGAAATTATAGTTTTGACAGACCTTTAATGTGAATAATCACACAATAAAATAGTTAAAGACTAATACACATCTTTCTCGTATCGCAGTTATGTACCATCTATTTAAGTGTTTCTTTTAGACTCAAACTTTCTAAAGCCACATGATAAGAGCTCGACTTAACGATTAAAAGATTTCGTTTTAAAATCTTGGTCAACTCAATATCGAGTGAAAAAATCAATTTTTTACGTTACAAATTATCGTATCAGATAATTTATTAGTGTTGCTTAATGTAACGGAATAAATAATAGTTTGAAAAACTATGTCAACATTAATTTTGTATTATAACTAATAAGTTATTATCATAACGGAAAGAGCTCTGTTTATCGATCTGAAAGTTTTAATCTAAAATATTTATTCCAAATCATTTTATTATTGGTTTTGACAAACGTAAAAAAACACTTCTCATTCGTAAAGGTAAAACTGTCCTAATGATATGTCGTGCAAATTTATCTTCATTATTTTGTACCCTGCCACCAATGAAAAAAGGTTTAAAAAATAAAGTTTTTAATAAATATGTGTAAGCTTTATCAATTCAAATTATTTCCAAATATTTAAAAAAATAAAACACAATTCATTTGTACTACTTCCACATGTTTATAATGATCAGGACCGGTTTCGCTCATCACGAGTGTGTTATGTTGAGCAAATGAATTGTGTTTTATTTTTTAAAATATAATGTCTTTCCACCAAGAATTGACAGTTAACACCTTAAAAGTGATATATAAATATTTCTAAATTTTTTTTTCAAATACAAAATAGTAAAATGTGCTTTTTTGTGATATAAACACGGTCAGCAGAGCTTTGGATTGAAAGCTCCCCGTACCATGCAAAACTCACAAATCGTTATAGCAAGGCGTTATATGGAAGCCAGCTGTCTAAACAAATGGAAAAGACAATAAATATCTACTGGTCTACAAACAGTCTGCGTTAGTCTCCATCGCAGTAATTGAGCTTTTCCCCTAAAGCCGATGAATAGAATTCACAAAACTCGGAAGCAAACAATTTGTCGACAGAAATGTATTATATTTTAAAAATAAATTAACAATTCATGACACTAGATTCGGTTACTCGGATACCAATTTTAATGAAATTGAATCAGATTGTTCTGTTTTTCCTAGCGAATATAATTATGTAAATGTATAAAATGAGTCGCTAAGCTCGCTCCTGACTATTTTTCAATAAAATAAGTTTTTTAATGTACAAATGTGCTCTATCGATGGATCTATAATTTTTTCCTTTTTGTATAAAAGTCTAAAATTTCTTCTTATTTTGTCCCCTCAATGTCCCAATTTGAAATTCAAGACTTTTCCTTGAAGACACAACATAACTTAAATTATACTTATAAATAACAATCATACTGCCCGTAACAGCTTTTCGTGATTTACTCAAAATTCTAAAAACTCTAATAACAACGTATTTGTTTGACGAGAATTATATAAAATGAGTCGCCTAGAAACAAAACTCACATTTTGCACTTTGTCATTTTTTAAAATCTGTGTGAAATTTTAAATCGTGACTAAAAATCACTATTGGTCTCAAAAGTCATATTTTTCAAAGAATAGTGTGAGTTAGCTAGAAATAATCAATCAGTGAATAGTATGTCAGATAGAGTAATGGCGTATGTTTCATTGTAAAAAGAATCCATTTTTCAATCGACATTAAAATTCATTGAAATTCATAAAGTTTATTTTAAATAAGAAAAAGTGCGATTAATTTTTTCTTGCGATTTTCTCAAAAGTCGATTTTTGGAGAATGTTGGTTGTGATTCTAGACTACTCAAATAGTTAATAACTATTTCGGTATTACATCATTGTCAGAAATATTCTTAAATGGATATTTCTTCTCCTATAAATACATACTTGAAGAGTACAAACAATGAACATAATGTTACAGTGGATTCCCGATCTATCATTCTTTCATTCATTGTTTTTTTTGGGGAGCAAAATAAAATCGGTTTCACTGTACATGAATAAGAAACATTGAGCAATTTTTGCTTACAAAGTTTTCTCAAGGTTATTGCATTATAAATACGAGCCGTGAAATAATGAAAAATGTATCGTATTTACTTGGTAGAACTCCATTGTAATAGTATGAAATTTTGTAGAACTTTATACTTTGATATTTTATACTATAATAAAGAACATTTATCTAATAACAAACTTTCTTGTTGGATCGTGAAATCAATATTGAGATGCCAATATCTAAAATTTTACAGCTTTGTTTTATTTTATATGCGAAAGAAAAAGAAAAATAAATAATGTGTTTTTTTTTTGATTACCTACTGAAATATTTATAAATCATTAGGAGTGCGATAGCTTCAAGCAACGAACGCGTGAGGTGTCGTAATTACATAAAGAAAATACGCTTGGGAAAAAAGACCGTCGTATTTTGTGAAATTAACGCTTTAATCATGTTACGACCGTTTTTTTTATGCAAATCTTCTCTTTAGCGTTTAATTAATTTTAATTGGACAATTTTAATTTTGTTTTTTCATCGCTACTTAATTAATCAAATCAAGTTGTCGGGTCCGTAGTGCAGTGCTCAATGCCGTTGGTTTCTGGAGCTCAGTGGTCAGAGATTTGAATTCTATAGTACTCGACTAATTATATTATTATTAGTATTAATTTTATATGTAAAGATTTGTTTCTATTGAACACAAATGATGTTTCCACACTTGCCCATCCTCAAAATTGAATCAAAAAAACAAGGTGCGTAGAAATCAATTAGAAAACTTGTAATCATTTAAGTTAGCTCTCCATCCTTTTATCTTCTAACGTTTTCTTGAAATAAAATTTGAATGACTCACTATATTCAAATAATATGTAATTGGTCGAAAGACTATTATATTTCATTCCATATACACGAGTTTATATTTTATTTCTAAATAGATACTTACTTTCTCTAATAAATGATAATTTGAATAACGGTAGACTGTGAATATGAAATAACACAAATAAATAAGTTTCTTTGATATATTTAACTTTCCTACGTCAAATAAATTATAAAAATCGATATTGTATTCATTTGTGCATTTTGATATTTTAGTTAAGATTTTGCAAGTGACCAAAAAGGTAGTTATTTATCACTTTTAAGGTGTTAACTCACAAGTGTTGTTGGAAAGGAATTATATTTTAAAAATAAAACATCACAGATTTTTTTGTACTTCTTTCAGGACTGGATGTTTATTACGAGCTTAACACTATACTCCAACGATATGAATGTGCACTTTTCCGATAAAGTATGTGTATTTTGTTCAAGCCTTTCTATCCCAACCACTTCGTCACTTCATCAGCTATCAATCAGTCATTTAAAGCTCATACAAATATCCTTACTTTCGTTCAGAAAAAGTAGAACGTATCGACTTGAAAGGGGGTACTTCTTTGAATCTCTGTACTTCACATTTTATTTTTAAGTAGAAACGCTTATATGGTAAGCTATACAAATAGATAAAAAATAAAATTAACGACGTTCTAAGAAACTCCTTTGAAAGAGTTTCTTTGTCATGGTTAGTTATACACAAAGTTTCCAAAGACAAAGTAATTATTACTAAGATGTCATTTATGGAAAAACTTTTCCTAGATAAGAACAAGCACGCCTTTATCATTGTTTATTGCGTTTTTATGAGTTTAATTATATTTATTTATTTCACCATATCTGCTCCTTACTCGGAGCATATAGCAACCACAGAGTGCCTCCAATATTCTCTGTACCTCACCAGTCTTCTTGCTTTTGCCCAGGTCATCCCGGTGCCCCATTACCCTGGGTTACTGAAAGGGTTAAAACGAACTTTCTGGGGTGACAAAAACCATCACTGAGAAACAGGCAGGATGCAGGCTTCTTAGGAACATCCGATGTACCTCCGAGTTCCTGACAAAGTCAAACCACTGTACCCCTAGTATTCGCCGCAAGAATCTGTTTTTTTCAGAGCACAGTATACGTTGAGCCTGTGCTTTAGTGAGGTGCCATGACTCTTAACTGTAAAACAGTTGTCAGAATGCTTGCCTTAACAAGATGGCACTTGGTTCTGACCGAATACAACCGTGAGTCCCAGACTTTCCGCGTTGAGCTGAAAGTTACTCCGGCCATATTTTCTTTATATATAACATAAATTCCTCGCGGTTTTTATCTGTCGTTAAAACGAGTAAGAAAGAAACAATGCGTAATAAATAACACACACGAAATATAGTCCGTCAATTAATATTACTGTAAAAAGTTCAAATTTTAAATAACCTCACTTGACTCTGAAAATGACAGCCAGAATGAAGTGTGCAAATGTGACGTCGCTATTTTTCTTTATTTGGGATGAGTTATTGTGACAGACAGTCACATGCATTTAAATATATATAATATTGCACAATTACAACAGATTAATGTTTGTGTTAGTGGTCCAAACAGTTTCCTCTGCTTCTCAAATTTACAACAAATATAAAATTATCAGATACCACCAACAACGATGTTAGTGGTATTTTTTGAAGAGAGGTTTATTATGAATTACATAATATTGAAATTAAATGTCGAAAAGCAAGATAAATATTGTTTCTGCAGTGTAATAAGAAAGTCTTTCCTAAAATATTCCTACAAAGAAAATTGTTTAATTTAAAAGTTTTTAAATTATTTCCAGTACCTGCTAACGAGCCTTTTTTGACACCAGTTGCCACCTCAACAATTCAAAAGTTTTTTTTTTAAATAGCTTTTACACAAGTTTGCTCATTTTTTGTGACAAATAAAAACAACAATATGAAAAACAAATACAATTTATACAAAAGAGGGATTTGTAAATAATAATCAAAATAAATTGAGCCACTTTTCAGTTTAAAAGACTGCATACTATTCGTTGATTGAATAAAACTAATATCAAACAAGTTAAGTTTTTATGTTTTGAAAATAGTGAAATTTTTGCAACGTTAAATCATCCGATTTTTTTAAACATATTTTATACCATATCCGCTTACAATGTGAAGCATATGGCCTGCTAATGGATTTATCTGAACAAAAAATTTTCTACGAAAGCTGCTTGTAATTAATTTGCTTAACCTGTATTTTCCGCAGAGAGTAGAGATAGAGGGATAAAGCTAGGACAGGAATAATAGTAAGCTATTCGCTCTCGCTACACTCCATTCTTAGGATCGGACGGGCTGGAGGGAATTTCATAAATCACAAACATCCATGCCTTCGAACAGAAATTCATAAATCGATTGAAAAATCAAATTTTGAAGTTAATGTACAGGGAACTCGAAAAATTCGCAACTATAGCCAACAGCGTTGACCACTTCACCAGAGACTCCGACCAATTTTACTGCAATAAAATGTAAATAGCAATAATGGACACAAATAAAATTTTAAATGTGCAATTTAACACATGACATTACACTTAATGACTGATCCCGGGATTGAGAAATTCTGAATCCCGAAATCCCGGGATTGTAAAAGGAGTCTGGGATTGGATGCCCTAGGCCTTACACTCTATAGCCCTAATCGTATATTTGATTGACTTCACAGCAATTTTGTTATTTACGTTAAACACAACTAATGTTCTTATATTTGCGTAATAAACAAAGTAAAGCTACCCACACGGCCATGTTTTACTGTATGATACAATCTATCGGAAAGCTCATTTTCGTAATAAGCATTTTATGTCCATCCAGATTCGTCCACTGATAATAATTAACCTGATTACTGGCACGGCATCTCACTGTGTGTACATAAAATAAACATGAATTATATATTTATAGAATAAATACCCATCCCTTGATTTACGCGATATATGCGTTCCACGCAAAACCGCTTTCATTAAAACAGCGTAAAAAAGATACAAAAACATGGGACTGGATCAAAGATAAAAAAAAATACCGCAGAAGAAACGATACAAACCCGCGTAAAAATCTATGATATCATTTATTTGTATGTCTATACAAACATACAACACTCTTCTTAATAAAAATTTAAGTATTAGATTCAACGGTAACTTTGTGGAAATAAATTTTTAATATAAATTTAAAATTGAGAAATTTTAATATTAGAATTCAAGAACATAATATATAAGATGTCTCAATAATAGTAATTTAGTTTGCAAATCGTTTCATTGAAAAATATCATAATTTTAATTAAAATATTAACGTAGAAATACTCCATCAAATAATAATTAAGGTATTAAAATGAATAGCGTAGAGTTTTCAGAATTTAATAAAACCATCAACAGTAATCGATTATCAGTAAATAACATTTTAAATAAGACAGGTGGGTCATTACCTCCAAGCACTCATAATTAAAATTGTAATTATCAGTGTTATGGTAATTAGTACTGTTATTCTTTGTATTTTACCCCCTCCTCACATCCAGTAGATCTAAGTTAACCCACCCACCGTTTATGTTTAAGCTGAGAATTAGAATCACTGTTTACCTTAGAAATTAACAACCTTGCTATGTAATAGTCCGAAGATGCTTCTCAGAGAAGTGAAACACGTGTCACATTTAGTAACACAGCCAGTGGAATGACTAAGTAATTAATTTTAATGTTATATATAATTAGTATTATAAAAGTAAAGGACACTTTATTTTTTAATGATCACATTTTTATAATTTTCAATACCGGTTTCGCTCAGCACGAGTGCAAAACGAATTATTGTGTTTTATTTTTAAAATATGATGCGCTTCCACAATATAATTAGTAATTAATGAAATCAATGCAAGCGTTCATTATAGTATTATGTTATTATTAGTTTATTTTATATTATTATTACATTTTTCATAAATTAATATATATTCTATTTTTATTTATTTTACTATGTCCGCTGTCAATATGGAGCATATCGTCTCCTAAAGCAGTGCTCCTCAACTCAACAAAAAATTCTACAATAGAAACACATTGCTGTATATATTGAGAATCATTAGATAGCGTGGCAAATTAACAAATCAAGAGCTTTAAATATGATTTTTTTTTGTGTATTAAATGTTTTATCACTTTGAATAGGTGAAAAGTTTTAAAAAGCTTTTTTTTAAATATAAGTTACTATTTCAAATTCAACAAATACAAAAAAAAATATTAAATAATATGTTTTGTTTGTGAAATTTACATATTTCGGCTTACGGTGTGTTACGAAATATTAATGAGTGCTTAGGTGTGCCGCGGATAAGAAAATGTTTCGGAGCACTGTTCTTATTGATTCTTTTTCTACGATAACTTCTTGCTACCGTGTAACCGTGAACACTATAAACAAAATAGACGAATTGCAAATAAATGTCAGTTGAAGTTTTTTTTAACTCGAAAACATTACCGTGCGATTAAATATTCGATATCAATTTTCACCGATTGCGTTTTTGTAGATTGTTCAGTTTGTTGTGGCATGTATTATACCAAACAGAAGAACTGTTTTACCCCTTAAACAGTAATAAAAACATTAATTTTAGTATCTCAGTGAAATATTCAAACAATATTTTGAATGGCCTGAAGTAAAACTGTCATAAAGGTTTTATTACACGGGGGATGTGAATTCCGTTTTAACGGACGGCTAAAAGGGAAATTCTCGATCATCGTCGTTGATATGTATTAAGCGTTGACCCAATTATAATATTTCAAAATTTTATTTCAATACTAGTGAGTACCCGGCATGCGTTGTAATGCCACTCAAAGGAAGTAAGGGTTTTGTTTTAATTCTGTTCATTGAAGTGGCTTTGTATTAGGGTCTGCACGGTCTAAAATTTCATAAAGTTACCCGGTCCGAGCCCGTCATCTTCAGGCCAGGCGCGGCCCGGCCTGAGCCCGAGCCTGAATATCACACTTATTACCTGAACCCCACTCGAAGCCCAGATTTATTTTTGTCAGTCTGAAAAATGCCACAATCTTTTTAAATATAATAATGTAAATTAGAAAATTAAATTCACCACTTTTTGGAAGGGAAACATCATTTTACATTAGTTTTAGGTTTAAAAATTTATTCTGACCCGCCACTTGATGTTAACCACTATTATATCGACACTCTCTACGTACAATCCCATATCTGCAAACATGAGACTTAGAATATTTCAGACGTCGCTGGTTCTAAATTTGTAATGAAATATAGACTGTTATCGAGGGTGTTGGACTGACATCGCTCCCTTACTTAAACGAAAATAAAAACGAGTGAGTAATCCATTTAAACGGGAGAGTCTTTTGCTATTTTCGTATAAATTTGTTCGTGTGAAAAACAAACAGCTCGCGGGGCATAATTTTCAAGCGACAAAAATATTTTAAAAACAAATAAACATAACTTGATATGATGCGTGCTTGATTAAACTTTGCTTTTCATACACTTAACACAGTATCGAGATGACAAATAAATGTATTACATCAACTAGTGGCGAAAGCTGCACGTTTTCGAGACAGGTAGCAAAATTTAAACTGCTTGTTACTTAATAAATAAATAAGCAAGCGATATAGTTAGTTTGAAAATGCTTCTTGAAGAAGCAAAACAAGTGTCACATTTAATAACACAGCCAGTGAAATAACAAAGTAATGTAATTTATATTCTTATATGGTTGTTACTCTTTTGTTTTGTTCTTTTTTTTCAAGAAGAGTAGGGGTAGAAGAATAGAGTTAGAACAGAACTAGTAATTAAGTAATAGCTATTTTCATATCGGATGGATTAAAGGGAATTTTTGACGTCAGAAACATCTATGTGAGAAATCAATCTGTGAAACTGTCCATAGTTGGACTCTAACCCGTAAGCATCGCAATGGAAGATAACGACGTTGACCAGTTACCCACGGACTCGGATTAAATAATAGCAGAAGTGAACATTTCGGAAATTATACTCGGACACTACATCAATGTATGACGTTAAAAAAAATCTATTTACTCATAAAATTCAAAACCAATTTTTGACTTGAAACAGACCTCAGAGTGGATTGATATTTTGATCTCCACCAATTTCAAAATATACCATTTGAATATATACCAGAATCGAAGAGAGGCGAATGGCTGGTTATCAACATCCTAGAAGGTCTGGGATCTCAAGCAAACACCATTTCAAATCCGGTTCATCACTTATTTATTTTAACAAAGATGCAGTGGTTTATTACACAAAAATATTAATAACACATAAAATTGAGTCTACATTTACATTTACTTAACACATGAATTTACCTTTAAGTTATAATGCAATTGACACAACAACGATTTTAAGTTAAGTCAAGTCCAGTTTCGAAACAAACAATTTATAATTACTTCGACGCCTCTCAGCCGACTCTCATAAAACTCACAATCAAAACCCCAACCACCCTAGGTTGCACCCTTTTTTATCAAAAATGGACTCTTCCGGACACTTTCTAATTCCCGCTATAGGCCTTCGGCGGTTAGAAACCGATGGCTTTCAACGACAGCAATCGGTTGGAATACCCCGAATCATTGCCATTAACGTTGGGCGCTGTCAGTTATGGACCCTAATAAAACTTAAGCTTAACAAAAAAACCAGGGTGTGTCACCTTATGGTTGGAAAAGTTCAAAAGTAATTTTTGAGTCTTCTCGCAGCTTTTCTAACGGACATTTTCCTAGTGATGCTTACGTTCAATAGGAATGTTTAGAAATATAGTCCCAACGTTGAATGTGTGACGCGATTAAACAGTAGGCACCGATGATGATGATGATTATTCATTCGAGAGGCAATGTTTCCCATTCGGCGAGTAGCGACAGAATTTACGTTTAACTGGCGATTACAGAATGAATCCTGTCCATCCTTCTTTGCTCATATATACCGTCGTTCACTGTCTGTGTCCTGATTATTCATCATGAGTTACCTTTTCAGAGCGTTCACCATTATCGCAACGTATGCAGAATCCGTGTCGTATATCGGTCAAATAAAATATTATTTATCTGCCAATTAGCCTCGTCAGTAATGTTGACAAAAATGACAAGCATTATGTTTCGTAAATCTGCGGCGTCATGTATTTTTTCTGCTTATACGAGACCAAAATGTGAATTCTGCCTCTCTTGATAATTGTCTGAAGCATCGTAGACGTCAATACTTGTTTATTCTACCAAAGTATAGATCCAACTTGAAAATCGTGGAGGCACTGGGGAAAGTTTTGGCATCATACAAAGATAATGCTTCAGATGACAAATATTCAGGTGTCGACTTGAGTGAGGTCATACGACTGCATTTATCATATGACCGAATTGTTTTACGCCTTGCGTTCAGTCAGGCGTTCTTGTAAAAGTTGCACCATCAGCGATCAAAGTTTGAAATACCGTAATTAAATTATTTATCTTGGATTGAAAAATTTTACATTCACATTAATATTTCTATGTTTTCAATAACTGTTATCTTTATTTACTTAATTAAATATATTTTTGTAACACCAGCATTGATAGTTTCAAAGCCGGTACTCAACAAAAATATCGGTTTTACAATTGTGAGTCACTACTGCTAAACTCTTGATGTGAAGTTCATAGAACAAAGTCATTGTTTAAGTCAAAGGTGTAACTCAATTTATACCTGCCGAAATCCCACACGCGCACCAATAAAAAAACATCCAGCTCAGTGCTTTTAAACCTAAAAGAAAATGTAAGGTTCAATATAGTAAAGAAACGAAAAAGATACCTTTTTTAAAACCAAGTCTGCTCCCAGTTTGTATTATATTATGGATTGTTAATGAAGATTATTTTAACAGAAGTTATTATACGAGAAATTATTTTTATTCAGTTGCTTAGCCCTTTATTTTGCAGAGAGAGTTGGGGTAGAAGAATGAGGCTAAGATAGAACTAGTCGTAAAAAATTCAGACATCAAAGACATTTTTTTTTCAGATATCGACTGAGGATGCTTGATGGAATTTCAATATTACATTTACGTTTCAGTCATTCGATTACATGGATAAACTCGTACTGACAAGTAATCCGAGTCGTTAGACGAAACACATGGAAATAATTAAAATTTCACAGGCTTGTGTTCAAACACAAATCCATAACTTGATTGAACAATCAATTTATGAAATTGCCCTTACTGGGATTTAAGTTTCCTATTTTAGGGTGCCACAGTAAATGTAGTATATCTCTTCCAAGTCAGTGTATATAGCTAAACGAAAATCAGCTTTAACATATTTCTGACGATAGCGTCAAGTCGAAATAGCTTTGATATTGTTACCGCATAAAAAATCTAATTTAGTTTATGTCATTTGATTTAAACACATTCAAAATATTTGGCACCTTGACTGTCATGGCAATTTACGAATAGAATTTAAAATACAGAAAAGTAAAGTACATATGTATTTTGAATTACTTGTGTGACAAAAAATACTCAGCAATATGAGCTGCTCTTGGAAAGAGGAAAAAAATGCATTGCATAATGTGTTTTATTATTTATTAAATAATTGATATAATTTGTTTTGTGTTTTACGAATCTTCAAAACATCTGTTGGGTGCTGCTTAGCTATGTTGAGTTGCGCTACCTTTTAGCACCTGTCTATAAACAGCGATTAATCAGATACGTGATAAGTTTTGTAAGCGAGGAAAAAGTATTAAGTTAACAAGTAAGAATAATACAATATGTTTCCATGATTTTAAATAAAAATATCATAAAACAAGAAAAGCGATCGTCTTAGGTTTTCATTAAAAATACTTTTTCAACTTCGGCTCGTAATGGAGCATAGGGATTCCAATCGAGTATTCGAATATATTCTGGTTATTCTTGATATTCGAATATTCATAGTGTTAATATATTGTGCGGTCCGTGGTGCAGTGGTAAACGTCGTTGACTTTGGTTAAGGTTCTTGCAAACTTGAATCTCAGTACGGACAGTTAAATTTATTTATTTTTCAATCGATCACGCAAATCACGCAAATATGCGTGAAAAAATGGACGATTTCGAACGATCACGCAAATACACGTGATTTTCCATACAAGCGAAATTCATGATTTTTGAGACGATGTAAAACTCCGGGTAATCACGCAATACGCGTGAATAATATTTGAACCATTTTGAACCGGAATAAACATGTTTTCATTATTTATGTAATAATTATTTAATGTGCTGCCTTGGCTAAGCGGTAACACTGTATGGCTTTGATACCAATCCCATTCTGTTCTGATTTTTTTTTCCAACTAATATTTCCCATATTTTTCCATCCCTTACCATTTCATACCTTTCGATATTGAATTTTTATTTAGATCAGTTTTTTTGAGTTTGTTTGTTATTTTTTTTTTGCCGTAAGATAAATAATGTAATAAATTATACGTCAAAAGATATTCGCTTACATAATAAATCGATGTGACGCCTCACCTTTGGGCCAGACATCTATGTATCTCAAGTAACAAGGTCTTTCCACACAATAAACAGAGTAACCAGAACTTGACATGAAATTTCGTAATACTTAAATAAATTGAGCAAAACTTATCAAAAGAAAGGGTAGAGTGGTGATTTTGAATATATTTCAATAATAATTTAATTTAAAAAAAAAACACGTCATTAAAATAACTGATAAGCAAACCAAATTATAATTAGCATGATCTACAAATAACAGCTTCGTATACCCTTAGTCTTCTTGAGATCTAACGTATTTTTTTAGTATTTTTAATTCCGTTTTCCTATACATGTACTTTATTACTTGAAGTACAAAATCTTTAATGTAATATCTTCTGATATTAAACTCCATAGCCATTTAAAATGGTGTATTCCATAGCGCAGGAAAGTTAATTCGTATTGTTTTCCATGAATATCCGATGGAATTTTCTTAATATTTGTCTGGATGCAATTTTTTTTAACCATATCTGCTCCTAATATGGAAAAATCTCTTTGTTACTCTGTTGCTCAACCTAACTATATTCGAAGACAATATGGATAGAAAGATATGGCTAGAACAAGACTAGTAGACATTTGTTGGGATCATATGAGGGAAAAAAAATTTGAGACATCATATACATTAATGCCCTACCGGCAGAAATTTATAAATCGATTGAAAAATCATTTTATGAGACTGTTCGTAATAAGATTCGCGCCCGTAATAAACGCAACCGAAGCCGTCGACGTTGACCACTGCACCACGGACCCAGCATGCACTTTACTGAGCTAAAAGGCTCGAAGTATTTTAAGCATTTAGATATACTCACTCTTCAAAGGAAACAGTGCTTTTTTAATAATGCCTTGAAGTTTACCCTATCTAGATAGGGTTTACTGAGCAAATTTTTCTGTTGATTCTTCATAACTATCTGGATTTTCCCTGAGGATGTGACCAGCACTCTGAATACGTAGCCTTATAAACAGTTTGATAATCTGGAAAAAAAAGAGACCATGACTAGTTATGAATAGGATCGTCCAGAAAATTTTAGATATTTCCATTCACCACATTCTTCTAAAATGATTTGAGAGCTTGCCCATGGAATAACCATCTCATCGAACGCCCTTTACAAGGAAAATTATCATACGCATACTGATAAGTTATGGGTCTTGTGAGCTTAATATTTTTTATCGAGTAAGAGTTAGTAAAGAAATATACCTAAGCTAGATCTTATATATATTTATATAAAAATGAATATTTGTTTGTTTGTGCCGTATGCGTTTTTATATCGTTCATCCGATTACGATGAAACATTGGTGAATTGTTATGCGCACACCCGCAAAGGCTTCTGAAAAAAAGCCTAAAAAAAAAAGAATCAAATAAGTACAAACAGTGACATTTCAGTTTGTGTGTGACTACAAGTGATGTTAATTGTTAAATTCCAATTGCCGGTCTTAAATGACAATTTAAAGGAGAACATGTACTGTTGCCACACTTCCCAATAATTTCGAAAGATATTCCAGTCGAATTCAATCGAATTCATTCAGTTTCCGGTGCGACTAGCATTTGAAATGACCATCAACAAAGCACAGGGACGATCGCTACAAGTGTATGGATTACATTTGGAAAATCCATGCTTCTCACATGGACAGCTGTATGTAGCCTGCTCACGCGCTAGAAAACCTTCTGACTTATTCGTGTACGCACCAGACATAAATCAAAAAATATTGTGTATCCAAAAGCATTTCAATAAACATGATTAAAACGCAAACACTTTCTTTTTTGAGTGGCATTGCAATGCATGCCACGTAATCGCTAGTACCTTATAAATCTTAACTGTAAAGCTTTGCAAAAGTGTAATTAAAGTTTACCAGCTAGAACACTCTGCTAGGAATATTAAATGTCTTTTTACTTATGACTGCAATGTAGGAGAAGATTGGAAGAAACTTTATTGATGCTTCGCTGATGATGATTATGATGCAATTCTAACCGATTATAAAGTATTAATATTTGCACCCATTTTCGTAACGCCTCATACATGGTACACCTGTCAATTAGCTGTCATAAAGCTTTGTTATACTGCAAACAATAATTACAGCATAAATATATCTCGCCTCATGCAGGGCTGCCAGTCATCCTGAGTTTATCGGGAATATCCCGGGTTCAACTGAAGATTCCAAAGTGCACAATTACTTCTATAAATCTTGATTTAACAAAAAAATAATATGCAGGAACTGAAACTATGTAGAATTCAAATTATTGAATTACATTGAAAAAAGTACGACTGTTAAAAAATGTTAACAACGTGTTTTAAAGCAAGCTAAAAGCTCCGAAAAATACTTTAAATTAAACGGTTTTGCTATAGATGTAATGTTTGTGATTGCATTGTATGAAAATACAATATTATAATAACTGGTTATTGCAAATATTTTCTTAAAACTAATTTTTATGTTTGATTTTCAGCTGTATTACCATCTATTTTTCGTACTGTAACCGTGTGGTCATTCATTTTATTTGGTATCAGATTCGATTTGCCAAGTTTAAGCCTTCGTAATTTGATTTTTCAATCGATTTATGGAACTATATTTAAAGGTATGGATGTGCTTCATTTTTAAATACCTTTCATCCCATCTCAGTGCAAAAAGAAGACGTTTCAAAACAGAGGCGATAAAAGACTGATTAGCTTACTACAATTAATTTCCAAAAGTTTCTTTAATATCTCACAAAAGAAATTTAAGCGACATAATTACAATCAGTCATCATAATCACATTCTGTTGAGATCCTAATCAGGAAAATGATAAACGATGCATGGCAACAAATTCTAAATTTGATCGAAACGGTAACTGTCCCGATTATGTTATTTCAGAATTTTGGCAACCCTGCATGCATGAGGGAGTGCTACAGATTTTGACAAGTGAACAAACACGTCAAAATTATCGACCATTTATTAATTTTTATTGCTTTTAATTATTTGATCAATTAAGCGATGACTGATTTGAGGCCAACAGTCTCAAACTGTGATCACATTTTTGTAACTTGGTTCAGCAATATAGATAACTTCTAACTGAATTTTTTTTATGTGCTTATTAATTAAAGAACTCACATTCATACATTTAAGATGAGAATATCAATAACAAGACGCTGTTTTTGGCTTTAAAAATATAACTTTTATTCATAATATTAACATTCGTTCACTTTAATTTCTTTTTCACTTTAAAAGTGGTTTTATGGACATATACTTATAATTAGTCTTTCTATCTATATATATATTTAAATGAACGTTCGTTTGTTTGTTCTCTATGCGTTCCTTTACCATTCATCTTATTTCAATGAAACTTTGTAGAATTGTTGTGCGCACACTCGTGAAGGTTTCTGAAGAAAAAAAAATTGAATCTGAAATCTAAAAAAGAGTCAAATACGTGTAAACAGCGACATCTCGGAAAAACCTACTGATTTATTTGTGTTCGCACTAGACGGAAAATATTGTGTATCCAAAAGCACTTCAATAAAAAGAATTAAAACACAAACCTTTTCTTTCTTTAAGTGGCATTGTCGCATACTGGGTTCTTACTAATCATATATATCGATCGTCAATTCATAACTTTATTACTCGGACCACTCCAAATATCCCATACGAAGATAATGGGAAAAATAATATTCAAATGATCAGAATAAATAAAAGACTATTTCTTTGTAACCAAGTTTTATACATTTTATAAACATGTGTTAACAAATTTGAGATTTTGTACACTTCCATGTATTTTGTCACTAATGACCTGGGCTTCGCCTTTCGGCATCTTCATGCATTCGAGCGCACGAATGGACTCGAACTGACTGATGTGTTAAACAGTTGGCACTTTCTGAGTATATTCAGTGAAGGATATTTAGAAATATCCCTTTACTTACCCATAAGTATCAACATTTTGTTTTACTCTTTAGAAGGTTATCTACCTTAGCACTTTTTGGTTAAATTTTAAAGTTATCTGAGTATCTAAATCAGAAAAAAAACAAAATTTTGCGTATAAACGCATATTTAACTATAATTTTACTTTTCTGGAGTTGGCTGACTAATGAAATTAATGATCGACACCCTGAAAAAAATAGCAGTACTACACTTTAATTAATTTTGCAAGAGAGCGTAAAAATGGTGTTTCTTACCATATCCGCTTCCAATGAAGAGCATATGGCCCTCTAATGAATGTGTCTAAACACCAGTTTTTTACGAGAACCTCTTCCTACTCAGCGGCTCAACCTCAACTTTTCGAAGAGAGTAGGAATAGAAAGATAGGGCTTGAACAGGACTGGTGGTCAGCTTATCGCTCTTGCTACACCCCATTGTTGGAATCAGATGGATGAAAAGGAATTCTAGACATCACAAACATCCATGCCTTCA
Organism: Himalopsyche phryganea; assembly: GCA_022494535.1. NCBI lineage: Eukaryota > Metazoa > Arthropoda > Insecta > Trichoptera > Rhyacophilidae > Himalopsyche > Himalopsyche phryganea. The sequence continues at coordinate 1,702,419 of JAGVSL010000021.1, forward strand.
AACAGAAATATAAATCGATTTAATATACAATTTATAAAAATATCCGTACCAGAATTTGAACCCGAACATCCGTAACTGAAACTAGTAACATTGACCACTGCACAACGGACCCGACCGTAAAAAATGTTATTTACTTATAATATATGTCCTTTAATGATTTTACTTTTTATTTATTTAGCATAAGCTATTTTTTTCCATAGCTTTTCAATCATGTTTTTTTGTTATCTTGCATTACGAACAAAATTGAATTACTTTTTTCCGTTTTGGTGTCAACATTTAGATTTTTAATAAAATTAAATGTATTACATATATATATTAGTTTATAATAATTCCGACGAAAAGAAACTTTCTCAAGCTGAACCAATAATTATTTTACTTGACTCGATCAAACTGGATAACAGTCAATTGTATAATGCATGAGTATTCAAGACACACCCTGAAAACAATCTCGCAATACGCCCCTATCTTCTCCAAAGAAAGTTAAGAGAACGACTAATCTCATTATCTTCTGATCTCAACATAAAACCACAGCCTCGTCAAACTAATATTGTATTCGATATCGTTCACACAAAACAAACATACAACAGACATTTACTACTACTATTTCAATAATTTTGCGTTGTATGTTCAAGGTGCTATGGAAGTTTCCGGAAATGGATAATGAAAAGGAAGAGTTCCTCAATTTAGTACTACCCAAGATTGGACCGGTTGGCAAAATCTTGGTTGCAAACACGAGCTACCATTAATGTATTGTTCTGTCACTGTCTGACATAATCATGTCTCACTTTAACCCAATGAACGCGCTGAGCATGTTTACATGTCTAAGACTTAATCTCGTATTCCAGGTCAAACTAGAAAGAAACACATGTGGATATATGCTTTAAAAAATAGGTCAAACCTTTAGGTAGAGAAATTAGGAAACAGATCATGAAAATGTCAAGTAAAACGCAACGAAATATATTTTTGAAAAGAACTCTCGATATTCAGTCTTTTGAATTTCAGTTTTGAACTGCCAATACCCAGAATTAATCTTCAACCCTTCAATCCAGCGTGTTTGCGGTGTATGTGAAGACTGGCAGCAACCATTTTACTTGCAAAGTCGTAGATTAAATATTTTTCGGCTTATTCATTTTATTCGCTTCATTTTAGCGAGAATGCGACGAGCTTACTTTACTTCTTAGTGTATTTGAGATAACTAATATTCTTCATTGTTTAATGTTGAAATCGATCTATTTTTAGCCATAAGGAGCGTTTTAACAGACCAATTGTCTGAAAATAAATTCGTGTGAAAACGGCTCGCGCTGTAAGGGTAAAGAAGTTGTTCAAATGAAAACCAGTATTATTTTATCAGACCACATCAGGACCGTTACCAATTTTTCATATATTCTTTTAATACAGCATCTCAATAGAAGTTGTTATGGAGTCAATCATCAATTCTCTCTTTCGTAGAGGGTCTACAGATATTAAAATGAGGCTACGCCAGGGCTAGTGGCTATCTCATCGCTATCGCTACGCCCGTTTTTAGTATTGGATTGGATGGAGAGAATTTTAAACATCACAGATATCCATACCTTCGAACAGAAATATATAAATCTATTTAAAAATCAATTTATGCAACCGTCGCTTCTGGAACTATTTGTTATTTATCGCTCTCGCACTGTTTTAAGGATCAGATATGTCAGATGTGACGTGATCATCACAAGAATTCAATTCCAGCGTTACGCATACGCGCAACAGTCAACAGTCTGTAGAGTGAAAGTTGAAGGAATGGCAGAAAGTCCCATCGCGGCTCTTACGTAGTCAATACAAATCAGTTTTTATATTTCATAAATAGAATTGAAAATAAAATCTTGCAAGGGGAAGCCAAGTGTCTGACATCCAATGCATTGAAAGCACATAACGTTATTCGATGCAAGAAGTAACCAATTAAATTTTCCGTATTGAAATTCAAGCCGATGGACACGGTAATTGAATATTTCCAAGATCATTGACCACTGAACTACAAGACACACAAGCGTAATACATTAAATACGAGTCTAAAATATGCATAGCATCGTTATGATGTTTTATATTTTATTATAATAAATTTAGTAGGCATGATGATATAATAATATAAAAGTCTCATTATACAGTGACCTCAATACATAATAACTTAGTTTCTCATTAAAAACATAAAATATTCTTATTTCACATAAAATTTAATCATTTTTTGTGCTTAAGTAATATTTTTTAATTAGTGATTGGACAAAACTTTAATTTTATTTTTAAAAACTTTTTTATATCTACTGTAGTACATTATTAAGCCAAGATAGAGTATTCTAATTAAAAAATGTATATTTTCATTTCTTTATGAACTATTATAGATCGATTTAGTTTCACCACCTTACTTTCTCTCGAAGAGGGTTGGAGGGGGCATGGTGTAAAAAGTATAGGTGAGCTGGATAAAAAATTAATGTCGTCATTTTTGCATTTTTTGGCGTCATTGCGTGCTTATTGAATTACAATGTACTATGTTTACAACAGTATTTTGGTGACATTAAGAAAACATGGTGCTAGAAGTATAGGTGAGCTAGGTAGTTGTTTTTGTGAAATGTATGCTGTCCCTTTAACGAAGATTTTTTTAAGAACATACAAGGTCATTTAATAAAAAAAACTGATTCTCAATTCGCGAACCGCCTCTTAAAATAATCAAACAACATAACTTCTAATTCAGGCCCAGTATGCCTACATTTGTGTGATAAGCGACCATTCGAATTCATCACCCTTACTTAAGCCATTACAAGCTAGGAAAACAAATTTTAATTTTGTTTAATTCTCAAAGTAAAGTCAAAAATATAATTATGCAATGCATTAAGAAAGGTCTTGGGTTAAAGCTCCGGTGAGAACAGTCTCATAAATTGATTTTCCAATCGATTTATGGATTTCTATTTGTAGGCATGAATGTTTGTGAAAAAATTCACCACTAGTCCTGTGCTAGCTCTACTCTTCTGTCTCTACTCTCTTTTTCAAAGAGAGTTTGAGTTATAAGCAGATCTCGCAGAAAACTTCTGTTGAGACACTTCCAATGGGAGGCCAAATGCTATACTCTGTGAGCGGACATTGTAAAAAAAAGAATGGAAAGAGTTGTGCAAGTTGGTCCAACCTACGATTTGACCGATCGACGACACCGACTTAAAAATATGGCAAATTATTAAGCCTAAAAATTTGCGGAGTTAAATGGAGAGCTAGTAACCTCAACTCATAGAAGCTCTTTGTTTATCTGCTGGGATTGATTTTCTGCACTTAAGTTCATGCCACTATGTCTAGATTAGTTGCTCCTAAGACACTCCTAACAAAGAATAAAAAAACTCAAGCTTAATGTTTGTTACGTCATTGGATACTGTAGTATAAAATTAACGGATGGGAAAGCAGTGGTGGGTGGAGGGGGATATGTTAGTCAAAAGTATAAACGCATAATCTATTGCAACCCACTCTTGAGAATAAGCCTAACAATGGCTATAAACGGACAGGTGTTAACCATGAAGGAGTGTATTAAAACTCTAAACACAAATGTTGTAAAATATTGTTATTAATTAGATCGTATATTTTAATTTCGCACCTAGAGACCTCTAACTAAAAAGTTTTGCTTGTATAAAATGAGTAAGTATTCGTTTATGTTTTCTTTATATTAACTACGTACTATCTATTAATCTAAAAGTTAATGAATTATTTGTTCAAGAACAAAATATAAACTCTATTTTGGTTTGTAGTGGTTTTTGATAAATTTGTATGGGATTACACAATTTCTTTTACAATTAAAAGATTAAGTAAACATATGCATTAAAAAATTTCCATTCAAACAATAAAGTCAGTAGAAAAAAGAACTTACCCTCCGCATAACACGAAGCGAAAATGACGAAGTCTTCATGGTTCTGGAGTGGTCTCTTGAATTTGAGAAGCACTAAAATATAACACTGATTTAGTGAGGTCTATGGGGTTTTTGATGAAAGTAATTAAAAAAATCACGAGGAGCGTCTGCCTGAGAGGAGGCTTTGAAGGAGACTAGAGAAGGTTAGGCGGCGCGTTCTGGGCGGGGCCTGGCGGAGATGCGGCGTCCCGCTCGCTCGGGTGTCGGCGCCGCGGCGTCTCTTTTGGCGTCGACCGATTCAGGCACTTGTTGCGATGCGTGTCAGACGTGATGGCAGGGGAGGGTCTGTGGAAGGAGGCTTTCGAGGTCTCGGAGGACGACTCGCGACGTGTCACTTTCGGCAGGCCTTTCGGCGCAGTTTATGGAGAAACTGTAGACATCTGCAGACTTCCTTTGAATGACTAATGCTATTGTAGTGATTGATTGGCATGTTTTTACATTTTAGAAGGGATTTCTTCAAAGTCTTTAACAATAAACTGGTTTTAAAGAATATCCAAATAAATTAAATTTACCATTAAATACTTAAGTTTTTATATATTATCTATAGTAATTTTGGTTATAGCAAAACGTTATATTTTGATTAAATTCACTATTTATCTCCTATAAAAAAAAGATAATTTATTTTGAATGTGGACGATTGAAGAAACTTCTATTCCAAACTTTAGTTGTTGACATTTTTTACACATCCATAAATTTTGTCACTAGCCTCGGGTTTTGCCTTTCAGCACCGTCAGGCATTCAAAAACACACGAATGAACTCGAAGTTATAGTTAAATCGTACATGTTATTGGTCATATAAAAATAATTGTAAAAATTACGTAATAATTCTTGGTGGAAAGACATAATAAAAAACATTATTTTGGTACTACTCCCACATTTACATAATGATCAGGACCGGTTTTGTTCATCGCGAGCATTATCAAGTGATAAAATATAAAACATAACATGGCTATTTATATGAAATTGAGTTTTACTAATTACAAGGGATATCAAACAATTGGTAAACTAATTTACAGACAATCATTCAAATTTTTCATATCTTATCAATTGATAATACTTGCAACGATCATTATCATTATAAATATTTTCAAGTCGTACAAAACAAATTGTGTTTTTTTTTAATATTATTTTTATCAAATCTAAGAATTGAATATATTTATGAATTTATTTACTAATTTGATATTTGTGACGAATAAAAATAATTGCGGAAAATAGTCACTTACTCAATTATTACAAAACATGTTGGTTTTTTTTATTAAAGGTGGTCATTTGAATCAATTATCATTAAAACTTTAGTTGGAAAACGATTCTTGTATAGAAATACTGATTTTAAGTGGTATTTTTCACAAAGCAGAAAATATTATATGTTGAGTTGCGTTATGAATCTTTGAAATGCGTTCTTGTATATTCTCATGTTTGCAGATAAGGGATTATGCATAAGGAGAGTTGATATAATAGTGGTTTACATCAAGTGGCCGGGTCAGAATTTTTAAACCTAAAATCAATATAAAATGATGCTTCCCTTCCAAAAAGTGGTCAATTTATTTTTTCTAATTTAAATAATTTGGTCGAGACTTGCTCTGTCGTCTTTAAAATGAGATATAATCATTAACAAATTTTCGTATTTTTTGAATGTTACATAAAATGGCTAAAACACCGTCAAATTATTATTAGTGTTTTAGAAGAGATATACAATATTATGTCATCTCATTTACTCCAACATCCTTACTGTAATTTTAAATTTGAATAGTTTGTTTTTGGAAAAGTAAATTACATCATAATATTTTTATTTTTTTTTGTAATCAAAGAATTGTTAATACTGTGTCAGTTTAATATATTTGGCTCTGTAAATAAAAAAGGATTACATCGATTGGTAAAACACCGACGATATGTATTTTAGTGTAGCAGAAATAGGAACTAGTTTTTATCCATTCAGGAACGAGCATTCGAACCTCTACCATACTGCCGGTAAGAAGGAACACCTAAGAGCATTGAACACTCAGTTATGAAACTGGGTCCCACGATCAAACACTAACTTTTTCTTTTCATCGGTGAAAATGATTTCTTGATATGCGATATCAGTACAGATCTTTCCACGAAATTTTTTATCGCGCTTCTTTTATTTAATAAAGTCAAGTTAGTGGTATGATTTTCGTTTTTTATGTGGTTAACGTCCTGTGGTATCCTAACACATTTACAATAAGTAAAGTGTCTCCCATCAACATTCGCTCAATGTACAGACAGAAATAGCTCGTTGATATGTGAGTGTGTGCTGTTCTTAACATGCATAAAGATAAATCAAGAGAGTTTGAGATGTCGCAAAAATGTATCCACAAGTTACCAGCTATTAAAGTGTACATAGATTCTTTGTGACTCTTGGTATATACTTATTATCCCTTCCGTACGCGTGGTGTAAAATTGCGTTAATTCGGCCTTTAAACTTTTAAATTATCTATGAAATAGATCAGACAAAAAATTGAACATTTTGCTATCTGTAAATAAAATAGTTCCACATTTTTTTTCCATGTCCGATCCCAGTGTGGAGCATATGGTCTCCTAATAGAGGTATCTTAACAGAATTTTTCTCCGAGAACTGCTTGTTACTCAGTTACTCAAACTCTCTTTTTTGAAAGAGTAGGGATTGAAGGATGGGATGGGTGGGAGGGAGGACTCAGACTACGAACAGAAATCCATAAATCGATTGAAAGATCAATCAATGAAGACCGTCTGCACCTGGAATTGAACCCGAGACATCCGTAACCGTAGCCAGCGACGCTACCAACTGAGCCACGGACGCCGACGGAGTTCTACACAAAATATGACGTAAAATAATTGCTTAATAATACATAAAAGCGTATTTCGCTTTATAAATGCATTTATATGACAAAAACGTACACGGTAATGCAATGTGGCTGCATTAGATCCAAAGGGATATTCTTAGCATGAAAACGGGGAGGTTAATGCAATGATTTTTGCCTTCGATCATGTTCTTAAAGTTATATTTAAAGTTAAAATTGTGACACATCAGCGCCGGACTTATTGACTTGCATTATTTTTCCTTAAAATATATATTTTTAGCCATGTCGAGCATATTGCACCCAAATAAAGTTTATCCCGACAGAATTTTTTTTAAGAAAACTTTTTGTTACTCAGTTGTTCAACCTCACCTTTATCGAAGTGAATATGGATAGAAGTATATGACTATTTATAAGCTAATCGCTCTCGCTACGCCAAATTTTACGCGCAGGCAAAGTACCGTACCAACTTCATTAACCACTTGACCACGGACTCGGTATATTTAAGAAAAATAGAGTACGATACAAACAGAAATCTTTAAATCGATTTATGAATCTGTCCGCACCAAGATTTGAACCCGTGACATCTGTAACTGAAATCGACGATGTTAAACACTGCACCACGGACGCGAGATAAATATTATAATAAAAATAAAACAAAACAGTTTATTTTATTTTAAATTCTTTATATAAATCTCACTAAATGAAAAAATTGGTTAATTTTCTATAGTGAATAAGTATAATATTTTATATGAATGATGAATATAAGTACCAACTTATTTTACGCGTCCATAACTGTCCCCATGGCAACGGCCCTCTTCTCCCTTCGCCCTTTACAACCCCCGCCGCACCCAGCATACAACCTACTTTTGAATGGAATTGCTCGCCTCTGGATGAGTATTATATTTCAACCACCCCAAGTTCTAGATAAATCAAATTTCGTTTATGAGATTTTATAATCAAACAATATTACATGTGTATAAATTCGGTATATAAGCAAGTGTCATCGAACCAAACTGTATTGTGTAAAAATGAAGTCAGCCACTTTTCAAATAATATAAATCGTTTAAAAAATATGAAATAGGCAAAAAATTACGTACATTTCTGAGCATTTACCAAATCAACATGCTTCTAGAGATTTTTGGTAAATATTTTCAATCTAAAATGATGAATACCTTTTCAAAAATATACGTAAACAGAGTTGTCACATCATCAGAGCTTAAGTCACTTTACCGAAATACACACTATCACTTTTTACCCACTATATTTTTCTAACGAATGCTTCATTTCAAAGCAAGTTGCCATACATGCCACAATGCCACATTGCAGAATACGTCGAAATTATCGATATTTGACATAAGGAAACAAAAGTTACTACTTGACAATAGATGGCATAATACCGTTGTACACTACAAAAGTCAAAATAAATATTTGATGGTTTGTTATGACGATGACAAGAGCTCGCTAGTTAACTCGTCGATGTCCTGACGGTACACACAGGCTTTGGCGAGCTAGTCGTCTAGACGATAATACGTACCTAATAGGATTAAAGATATTCTGAAATTTTAAAAATATAACACAGATTATAATTTAAGACATTGACTGAGGGTGCTTGATGGAATTTCAATATCAAATTTGGATTATTGAGATTTTGTACACTTCTATGTGCGCATCCCGTCGAAACCCACAATGCTATTATAATTGTCAAATCACTGGTAATTCTAAAAGTAGTTGGAAAGCGGCAATTCGCCACTCTGTTAATGTGTTGTTTACAAAATAAGGATTAAGGCAATTCTCGAAATGTTAACTCAGGTATCAGTGTGGCTCCCAGACGTATAATATTTTACTTCGTAAATAATATTTGTCGTATTTGTATCTTCTATATAAACGTTAGACACTGTTTACTGTCTGTCAGTTCGAGTCAATTCGTGTGCTCGAATGCCTGAAGATGCCGAAAGGCGAAACCCGGGTCATAAGTGACAAAATACATGGAAGTGTACAAAATCTCAATAATCCAAATTTGATAACACAAATTGTTTGTACTACTTCAACATGTTTACTAATATCAGCCGATAATGCTCGTGATGAGCGAAATCGGTCCTCATCATTATAAATATATGGTAGTAGCACAAACAAATTGTGTTTTATAATTAAAATATAATGCCGTTCCATCAGGAATTGACAGTTAACACCTTAATACATTCAGTGCTAAGCCCACGCGACGCGTGTCGTCAGTAATTACCAACTGTGTGGTAATCGATACCGCACTAACATCTAGGTGATTAGTTCAGCTATGAAAGCTAAAACAAGAAAATTTTAATTGAATATATATCTCTCGGCGAATATCAAGCCAAAATCGGAATTCTGCCAACTTGAGAGAGACAAACTTCATATTGCTGGTGATTACTTATGACTTATCACTGATACGCCAATGCAATTGTACAAAGAAATCAGTCTCGATTATTACAAAAATATTATTTTTTATTTTATAAATATAATGCACATGGTAACATTCAATTTTCGGAGTAATTTTCATTTCATTCGCATAATATAAAGGTAATTTCAATATATTGTTTTGTTTGATATGCAGTTCATTTTTGTTATAGAAATGTACCCATTGTTTGGTTTGGCGTAGATTAAGTTATGGTCATTATGTATTATAACTAACTGTTATTATCATTTAACATAATACTATTACATAACAAAATACTACATATCATAATATCATGTGAAAGCTTGATACAGATACTATCCGAACCAGCATCACTGCAACACCACCGCTCTGCCACCTAGTTACATACTATGTCGAAGTATTAACGTCTTCATTACAAAGTCGATAGTCCATTAGACTGTTATGAAGTTAACAACGAAGTTTGCAACAAAATTTTCAGACGCCCAGAGTTAAACTTTTGCAGATAAAAACACCCCCACCCCCAACCCCGAATCTTTCCACTAAGCCGACTACTGAGAGTTAGTTATTATTGGTCGAAAACTTATTCAAACATTATAAATTTATAATGATTATTAATTTTATTCAGACTACATATTAGTTTAATTTATTCATTAAAAAAAAAAAAGGCGGTTCTAGGCATTACAGCTGACGTAAATGTGTTTAACATGTTTTATGTCAAAAGTATATAAGACAAAAATATTAATAATATATTTGAGAAAAGTAGACAAAAATGTCGTTGTTATAACATAGAACATCGGCTGTTTTGAGTTATGAATGCAGTATGATAGGTTTTAGGACACTATTTCGTCTGCAAAAGCTCAGCCATATTCCATGTAATTTTACGTTATTTGAAGAAACCAATATGAGTTAAGCCAATTTCGTTCACTGTTGTTATTAGTGGCAAAAAACCATAATTAATATTACTATAAAGTTGTTAATTTAATAAATCATGACAAGGTATGTATATAGAGAGGCTTAAATATCATGATTTTCTTACACGTAGATTATCTCAAAACAAGGTCCCTTGACTTCCAGCTTTCTGCCACTATAACAACCATATAATGATATTAAATTTCTCATTAAAACAGTGAAGAAAGCTCATCGATGAATATATTCATTGCCTCATGTGTACAGTCAATATATTGATCAGTCGGAAAACTCTTCCAACTGTCGCCTCATATGACCGACGGGAAGAGTATCTTTCCATAAAACAAAATATTATTATTATGATAACCGGGAGCATGTAGGTCTTGACAACTTCAAGGTAATAAGCTTCGACCCGTTTAAGGAAGTAAATATGTGACACAACCTCGTATTTTTAAAATCAACTTAGATCAAGAGGCACAAAAATGTTTTTAAGCATCATGTCTTTGAATAAAAATCATCTATTCCGCTATCATTTCCGCTATCTAAAAAAAACCAATGACCCTCACAGCCGAATATTACGAACGCACAACAATATTTTCCATTAGGCTTCTTTTATAGACCAGCATTAATTTACTAATTATTTTTTCAATACATATTAAGTAAGTAATATCTAAACATACCAGAACGGAAAAATATTTTAATTCTCAAGCATCGGGCTTACATATTAACGAAAAAAACTGCGTTAAAAGTTAACAAACCGAACTTGTTTTGTACAGTTAGATTCAATAATATGTATATTAAAATATACGATAATAATATCTTCAAAAACTGTCGTGAACATTTCACAAATTTTATTCAATATAAAATATATGCTATCTAAGCAAATGAGCATTTTCAACAGATTCAGTCAAACAAAATCGATTGACTTTTTGTTTTTGTTAAAAATATTTACAATAACTGTCAATTTTTTAATTATCAAATTCTGCCAGTATAGTGTCGAATTATTATACATTATAATTATATTGAGACTAGAAGAGTGTGCGAACTATTACGTTTGACTTTACAGCTTACACATGTCAAATAATGACCTTGAAATAAGGTTTAGCATTTGCAAGCTTTGCGTGAGAGGTCATAAATCGGCATCAACGTATTCACGAAAACTATTTCCGCCGCGATAAAAAATAATTTATTCAAATTAGCAAATGGCATTACACGAATCTTTAAATACTGTAAAATATTTTTTATGTAATTAATATTAACATCAAATACACCTATATATACTGCTAAACGAATAATACATATTACTGGGCATTCAGACTACTTTAGTAAAACATTGTCTTTCAATCAATTTATGAATTTGTATCGAAAGCCGTTGACGTTTCTGATGTTTAATTCCCTCATATCCGCCTCCAATACAATCATCAAAACAGGGCGTAACAGAAGGAAATATCTAATTCCTGGTTCTTTGTTAATTCCTTCTTTATATTTTTGATAGATGTTGAGTGACTGACTATCAAATGTTGAAATAATTCAATTGACATCTGTATGACCCACCTTGGAAGCGGTCAAGCAAATTTTTAATGTCATTCTCCAATCGCTGTGGACAACTAGTAATGCTCTAGAGCAGGAGCAGTGAACTTTTTCCTGTCGGAAAGCCGCATTCATTTATCTTAAAATCACATAAAGCCGCATTTAAGAAACACATAAAAATGTATATAAATTATTTTTTAAATGAAGGAAAACAATGAAATTTATTTATTTATGTATTCGTTTATTTCAGTCAAAAGACCCTAAAAGACCGCAGGATCGTCACCCCTGCTCTAGGGCTTCAAATTTTTCTCTCTTTTACAGTCAAGTTTTTGAATTTAAAAATAAATAATGATTCTTCAATCCATTCGCACCTATCCTTAAATAGATAGTAATTAGCTAACTAATTCTAACTTTGTCTTTTAAAACATTCCATTAATTATCACCATTCTCCATATTAAGATGTTTTTTTTTTAATATTTTTGCTAAGTGTATATTTATTATATTTTAGATGTTTTAAAAACTCCCTGCCATAAAGACGTTTGTCGACATAAAATACGAAAAAACATTAAGGCAACTGTTTAGCAAAAAAAAAATTAAGTTTTCATTATTACAACCCGGTTATCACTGAAAGGATAAAAGGAAAACAAACAATCACGAAGAACATGCAGAAAGCCTTAAAATATAATAATTGCCTTGTGACATTTTTACGTTATTCAAAAAGTGTTTTTTGACGTGACGTCTTTGTTCTCGCTTACCGCTAACGAAGTGTGTAAGGCAGTTTATTGTTGAAATTTTAATAAGACTTCATAAGGCGGAAAACAAAGTGACAAAAAGAGTCATAAACAGTATTAGTAGCGAGTTGGTCTATAGTGAAATTGCTTGTAAAGGTCGAATATTAATCTTATCTTCTTCTTCTATATTATACAGAAAATACACGAGTCTGTCTGTCGCAAGAACTCCTCCCAAACGGTGAACAGTAGCAACGTGACATTTTTTACACGTGTCATTCTGGCTGCAATTCCTAGGTCAACTGTGCTATATCCCACTTTCAAAATTGATAATTTGTTATTTCACTGGCTGCGTTATTAAATGTGTTTTGATTCTTTAAGAACCATATTTAGACTGTCTATATCGCAATGTTATTTATTTCTAAAGTAAACAATGATTCTAATTTTCAACTTAAAAACGAAGGGTGGCATGAAATGAGTGAGGTGGGAAAAATGGGGAAACACTTGACCAACACAGCGGTCTGTTCGTTTTGTCATAAAATCGCATTAACGCCAGATATTGCTAACTTTATGTTTGACACAATCGACAGGTTGACATACGTCAGTTCTTTGGTGAAAAAATGAAATGAAAATGGTATTTTGCACTCGTAAGCATTGCCATCCGCTTGCTCACGAGAAAGTCTAGAATAGTTTTTCAAACTTGTTTTTACTGTGGCCCACTGGAATAAAAACTACATTTGGTATTTAGACCCAGTATACATAATAAATTCAATAAATTATACACAATTATTTATTTTTGATTGACAGAAAAGAAACGTTTCTTTGTGAATAAAAAAAGTATTACATTAGGGCTCACATGTAAATCGAAATACCCCTTTCGGTTTTAATACTCGATATAATTTATGTTTCTGGAAAATATTGAATATTAAAAGCAGCCTGACGTAAATTTGGGTCAGTAACTATTTCAATTTTTGGTCAGAAATTAATAAAAATGGTCACTAAATAATTCAATAAATGGTCAGTATACACGTGGTCAGTTAACAAAATAAATCGTAAAGTATGATTACAGTAGTTTTTTTTTTGAGAGTTTACTTACACGGCTTACATTTATTGTGTCAGTGATTCGATTAATCAAAATAGTCAGTATAATTGTGGTCAATTAATAAAATAATCGGTCAGTAATTTATATGAAATGGTCAGTTATGAAATTAAACGGTCAGATATTTATGTAAAACGGTCAGTTTTTAATTAAACCTTATCTAACATTTATTTATTTGGCAATTATTTACTGAGAACACACTTTTATTAACTGACCATCTATTATGTATTACTGGCCATTTATCGAATGAGGTACTGACTATTTACGGAATTAGTTGCTTACCAAATAATTAGTTGCCTTTTATAAGTGCTAACCACTAGACATTTCAACATTATTACACTGTTAATTTTTTTATTGAGTTTTACAAAACAATGGCAAGAAACAAACATTAAATGTCATTTATTTTTTTCAGTTTTGTAAGGTGAATAATTCTGTCCCATTATAAGGTTATCCAATATTATGTTCATTTTTACGAAAACAACCAACTTTTCGATTATTTTCGTCGCTTAGCTCCAGTATGTTCATAAACTGCGAGGTGGCACTTTAAAAACTCCCGAATATAATACATTTGTTTTTGACAAAATTCAGTAGAGTGACATCATATTTAATGTCAGTTATATGACCAAAATATAATGATTTAAAAATAATTCATAAATATTTATTAACAGAAACACTAAATAGTACAATAAAATCACTTATTTCATAACAATCAATACAATATTAAATAGGTAATTGACTAAATAATAGCACAAAATAGTACAATATTTTTAATTGGGTTTGAAGATTGTTTCGGTTACTAACATCCAAAAGATATTTTAAGAACAAATTTAAAAAACCAAAATCAATTCTTACAAGCAAAATTATAAATAATATATTTAATTAGTTTGTTGATAAATATGTATAGAATTATGAAACAGATATAACAATAACAAAGATGTGAAAAATAATTGTTTATTCAGTAAATTTGAATTAGGCTAGAAGTTATATCTATTGATTTCTAATAAATCTTGCTTATCTCATTTTTGAGACTTATTATATTTAAATTTTTGTGATCAAAGCATTGTCATATTCAGCTACTAAGTTTGTATATTGCCGTATTGATCCGACTATAATAGGGTGACCCTGATTATAAGGCCGATTTTTTAATCCACCTTTTGGGAAAAAATGGATATTTACAATTTTGCCCATAACACTAATTAATTTTGATATCTGTAAACTCAATAAACTCAATAAACAAAAAAACAAAGGTTTAACAACTGGCAGAAAGTGAAATGCGTCAGTAGTTTGTAAACAATGCGATCTGTTGAACGTACTCATAATAATAAATTGTGATGTCAGTAATATAGTAATCTCGGTCATCGCGAGGCAGTGAAATTATTTTTAATTTGTTTGAGACTCGAAGATAAGACTACCTGTCTATATTTGTGTCGCATTTTTTAATAAAAACCTCACTTTGTTTTGATTATTTTTTCAATTCTGTAGATTTTTTTGGTTTTAAGTTAATTCCAACATTATAATGGTTCAAACGAATTTTTTTTTTTTTTTCATGTCCGCTCCCAATGTGGAGCATATGGTCTCCTAATGGAGGTATCTTGACAGAATTTTTTCTACGAGAACTGCTTGTCACTCAGTTGCTCAACCTCTCTTTTCTTTTTCGAAGAGAGTAGGGATAGAAGGATAGGGCTATGACAGGACTAGTGGTTAGCTAATCGCTCTCGTTACGCCCCGTGAGGATGGGATTGGTGGGAGGGAGGACTCAGACTACGAACAGAAACCCATAAATCGATTGAAAGATCAATCTATGAAAACCGTCCGCACCGGGAATTGAACCCGAGACATCCGTAACCGTAGCCAGCGACGAAACCAACTGCGCCACGGATGCCGAGGCGTAGCCTTAATGTGACTTTATTTATTCAATAAATGAATGATACTGTACTTAAAATATAGTAAAAATAATAACCAAAAAATATATTTTTATAAATCTCTCTTCCAGTATTTGATAAATCTGTGAATTGGATTAGGCGGAGTGTAGGATTTTGTTTGATTACATTTTAAATCAGCAAACGAAAATCAAATCGAATCCTCGCAAATGTTGCCTCAATTCAATTTTCTTTTTCCCTATACACGTTTCTTCGTTTGCACTTGAATAATATTTATTTATTGGTGAACATTAATAAAATCACTACGTGGAGATAGCGAGTTTTCATTTCATTTGTTTGTAAAGCACACATTTTATTAAATCTTTTTATAAACCATATCTGCTTAAAATCTTACGAATATGAACGAATACAAGTAGCTAAGATTTATGAGACGTCTTGCTGCTGGAACAAATTATGGTGGTCTTAATTTTGAATTGTATAAAATATTTTTTTTTAAGCAACGGTGAGCTACGCTTTTAAAAAATTTAAATATATTCATTTTACTTTAATATATTATGCTACGTATATTATGTCGGCATCCATGGAGCAGTTACGGATTTCTCGAGTTCAATTTCTCGTGCGGACGGTTTTCATAAATTGATCTTTCAATTGATTTATGGATTTCTGTTCATAGTTTTTGTGATGTCTAAAAAACTCCCTCCCACCCATCCAATCCTCGCGGGGCGTAGCCAGAGCGATTAGCCAACCACTAGTCCTATCGTAGTCCTATTTTTCTATCCCTACTCTCGTCGAAAAAAGAGAAGTTGTGCAACTGAGTAACAAGCAGTTTTCATAGAAAAATTCTGTTGAGATACCTCCATCCTCCATAGAGACCATATGCTCCACGTTGAGAGCGGATATGTAAAATAATGTATATTATTATTTCTTTACGTCTTCTTGACTAGTCTTACAAATACACATCCAGATTACATGTCAAAAAATTAAGACTATGTTAATTTGTAGTATGTACAGTAGACCCCCCGATAACACGATTGCGGAAAATGCGTTTTTCATTCAAATTTGCAACTGCTGCTTGATTACAGGTTAAAATACTTTTTGTATGAATATGGTAGCCCCAATAGCCTGCTTCGAGATAGTTTGCCGTCTCTCTACCGTGTTATCGGGGAGTCTACAAATCATAATTAAATAAATACAAGCATATTTTTTTCTTTTTTTATTTCAATAAAATTATCATGTAGTCGTCAAAGCTTTTTTTAACTCTTCATCAATAACTCCGTGGGCGACCGGTAGACAACGGACAGTGTTGTAACCTTATTTAGAACGTATTATTTCTACCTTAGATCAATCATTATTAACTCTCTCATTTCACAGAGTGATTTATTGATAACCTCGAATAAAAAGAGTAATCTCGGATTAAAAAACATTAAAAACTTGTTTTTATGAAAACTGGTTGTCTAACGTTCTCTATCCGGAGAAGTTAGCTGATGGAAGTAAGGATGAAAATTAAGTCATAGGAGTTAGGCAATCGCTCTCACGCCGCTCCACTTTTCAGGACAGCATAGGGTGTGGGTGGGAAGGTATAAAAAGCATGAAAAATCCATCTCGTTAAATACAAAACCATAAATCGACTCAACAATGAATGAATTTTCATTCCAGGATTTGCATCCGTGAACCCGCAACCGAATTTCCGAGAGCACAATAAATTCAACAACTTTACTACATGACTGACTTTTATACTCACTTCAAAGATAATTGAATGAAATAAGTGATATTTTAATGAAAATTGTGAGTTCTTAATTGCGTTCATTAATAAAAAATGCATTAATTCAATTATACGGATCTTAATGTGTTAACTGTCAATACTTAGTGGAGAGGCATTATATTAAAAAAAAAACATAATATTTTTGTACTACTTCCAAGTGTTTTATTAAGATTAGAACCGGTTCGCCCATTGTGAGCATTATCCACTGACAAAGTCATCAAATTTAATGATCCTATAACAAATATGGAAGTACCACAAAACAAATCGTGTCTTATTTTTTTTAAATTAATTATATGAAATGAAATGTTTTGTTTTTTTCCTTCAAAAATATCTTTTAGTATGTTTTGAGTGCCAAAAAGTGACATTTTCAACACAAGTTTGTATTAGTGACAGAAGCAGCTGTTTACAGGCGTGGCAGCCATGTTGTAAGTTATAGACCTTTCTACGCATGCGCTAAGAAACGAGCTACAGGTGGCGCCAGCGTCCAAGAAAATTTTTCACGCATTCATTTTCCGCATAAATAAAAATTGAATTTGCCAGATCGATCAGCAAATATTATAAGTGGTTCAACGTGCTTGAGTGAACAAATAACTAATCGCCATGCAATCTCAGCCGTACATTTACAAAATAAAATATTACAATAACACACAAAATATAACAATAATTTTGTTTTCCAATTTTTTACGAAAACCGTCGTCAGTGTCTCAAACCGTCACCACTCGCCATATTATTTCTTTGTTTTCTTTTTGTTAGAAAGAACTTAGAGTGCTTTAAAAGGTTTATAAGGACAGTAACATACCGACGATGTTTTGACCAATTGACGTACCCTCAAAATTTGAGAATTCTTACAGGGGAGAGTAAAAACTGTTTTTATCAAATCATTATAAATATGTTGAGTTACGTTGAGAATCTTTGAAATTCATTCCTGTTAATTCTCACGTTTGCAGATACGGGATTAATGTAGGGAGTGTCGATATAATAGTAGCTTAAATCAAGCGGCCGGGTCAGAATTTTTCAACCTAAAGCCAATGTAAAATGATGTTTCCCTTCCAAAAAGTGGTCAATTTATTTTTTCTAATTTACATCATTTGATCGAGATCTGCTCTATTGTCTTTAAAATGAGATCCAATCATTAACTTATTTTCATATGTTTGAGGGTTACATCAATTTGCCAAAGCAACATCGAACTATGAAGAGTAAGCGGATAGAAAGATCATTGTCACATTGACTTGAGTTAAAGTGGTAAAACTCTATACCTCCATTGTTTTATTATAGCTCAAAATTAAAAGCGGTCTTGCATGTCAGTGGTCTAATTTTTTTAAAGACTTTAAATTTAAAAATTCATTAAAGAATGATCAATGACCACAGACAACAAACTTCTTTCGTCGAATATGTGTCACAATGATTTTTCAATAATTACAATATTTTCTTTATGGTAACAGAGTTCAGACAGTGATTTTATTTTATTTTTCTTAACCCAATGAACGAACTGGACATTTTTACATGTCCATGACTTTATATCGTATTTCCGTCCAAACTAAAAAGAACACTTGTGGATACATGATTTAAAAAATAGTTCAAACTTGTAGGTAGAGAAATTAAGCAAGAGATCATAAAAATTTCAAGTAGAACAAGGAAATATTTTTTTTAAAAGGCTCTTGATATTTAGTTTTTCGAATATCAGCTTTGAACTGTCAATACGCAGCATTAATCGTCATCCCTATGTATTACACACACTTATGCGGCTACTCTCGCTTGCTTTCATGCGTGTGGGTGGTGTATATGAAAACTAGCAGCAGCCATTTTGTTGTAAAGTGATAGATTAAATATTTTTCAGCTTTTTCATTTTCTTCGATTTATTTTAGCAAAAATGCGACGAGTTTAGTTTTGTTCTTGATACATACATATATTTTACATAATTCTTCATTTTTTACGATTGAAATTGATCTATTTTTAGCCATAGTGAGCGTTTTAACAGATCAATCGACTGAAAATAAATTGGTGCGATAAGGGTTAATATTCTATTTTATAAAATACAAAATTCCTCGCAAGATGGCATCATTAACTCACTTTGTGAGTAGGCGGACAGTGGCTTTTATTTTCACCTGCCTTTCATCTGTTAATGAGAATAGTTGAAATTGCATGAAATCGCCAACTACATTTTATCATCAATGTTCATAAAATGTAGTAGGCTAGAATAATTTTTATAGTATCTCTTTAGCCCGCTGCCAAATTAAAGTAAATATGCTTCACAACATGTTTTTTTTTTAATTCCCGAAAATTTTGTTTATTTATTGCGAATAAAAAAATAACATTGGAGTCAAAGAAACCAATAATTTATGCGAATCAAGACACTTTTGGAACGAAAATTCATCGCCTTATATAAAATTTGCTTTATCATAGCAATACATCTCAATAATATAGTCGGCTTCTTTGTGGTGAAAAAGCAACATGTCTTTCGTTGTTCTTTCTGTCGATTTAAGTCGATGCGACCGCGATTTTGACGCGGTTTAAAGCGTTACAAAGCGAAGCGGTAACTCTATCCTATGTGCCCATCACCCGCTCTCGCTCCACCAGTCACCAATCGGGACTTTTTTATTTAAAAACTCATATCTTATGTACAAAATTTTACAAAAATATCTACCTCAAAGATGTAGAACTGATATCTTACATTAAGAAAGACACGGAAAATTTATATGAAGAGTTGAGGAGTGAACCAATATTTTATTTAATGAGTATGCTACACCGCCGAGTCCGCTTCACGTGAAACTATCAAACTAACTGATCACGTCGATGAAATCACCCACCGCTTCGCACCGGTCGCCGAGTATAATCCGTCACATAGGCCTCTCCAAGTGGCGGTGAATGTTTGATAGTTTCGTACCATGTCGAAAGACGTTCGCATCAACTTCACCTACGTAAGACAGCACCTAACAATATTGTAGATTGTGTTGAAATCGGAAACTATTCACTCAACTTTAGATTGAAAATAAGACTACTAGACGCACATGATTTTTTCACATTTATTTCTCATTCTTTGAGTAACTTTATTTCGGGATTTCACTCGATATCTCCACCGGATGAAAATTTTTTAAATTTTTAAAAGATCACTTTTCAAATAAGGGTGAAGGTGTTCAAAGATTTCCGATCGTTTAATCTTTGACGCCTATACATTAGTATGTAGGGTGAAATTCCAACACTCGCAAGAATGCTTCCTACCTATTTCATAATAAAGACGATATATTTGACCGTCCATACAGCGCGAACAATTTGAATTTACAATGCAATCAATATCAATAATTTGAGTATCCAATATAATACATTTACCACTCAGCTACTACACCAACAAAGGTTGAACGGTCACGCGTTAAAATACCCAAATAAGAGTCATATTATTAGTACCCATTTTAATAATTTTTTTAACCATAAGTAGACTCTCAATGTAGACATTTTCTGCGACAATTACTTATTACTCAGTTGCTTAACCTTTCATTTTCGAATAGTGAAGGGATTGAAGAGTAGGGCTAAGACAGAACTTGTGGTTAGCTATTAGCTCTTACTATGCTCCATTTTTAGGATTGTATTAGGGAATTTAAGACATCATTTAAGGCAACATCCATGCCTTCGAACAGAAATTCATATATCAATTGAAATATCAATTGATGAAACTGTCCGTACTGGCATTTGAATACAATTGATCTGTAATCGAGGTTAATCACGCTGACCACTGCACCACGGATTCAGCTATATATATTGACGAAAATAAAACCCATTTTTTTGTTATATGATAAAATAACAAAGTATTTAGTATTTTTACTAACTTAAAATAAGTTTAAGTATAGTTCTGACGATGGCGTAAAGCCGAAATAGCTATCAACTACCTGATAAAAAATTTGTAGAACTAAATACTTTGTTATTTTATCCAATTATAATGGAGTTCTAACAAGTAAATGCCAATTCAATCAACCATTTTTTTGTATTTATTCAATACATTTATTGAATGTATATGATGATTCATCCTCAGCTCCCACTTGATAAACGATCATGAAAACGGGGAAACTCCATCCTTACACAACTCGCACACTGAGAGCGGAAACGGCTAAAAGAATATAAATATAACTTATTTATCTATCAGAAAAAACAGCCAAAAATCTGTACATCGGTTGCTCGAATTCTTATAGATCTTTAAAGAACGTTGGAAGTACATTTGTTTTAAAATATTACTGCGTGAAATAAAAGTCTTTACTAGCATGTTTGTTCATAAATATTTCTCAGTAAGAAACTTTTTCCAAACCTATAAGTCAGTGGTCACCGTCTTTCTCTTCGGTAGACATGTCCAATTCATTTATGAACTTGTGGTGAAAGTCATGGATTTCTGTGATGTCTAAAAATTCCCTCCCACTAATCTCATTCTAAAAACGGGATGTAGCGAGAACAATATCTAACTACTATTACTGTACCAGCCCCATTCTTGTATAGTTAGGTAGCTGAATATCAATAAGATATCGTAGGTAAAATCTGTTGAGATTCTTTATTTGAGTCCATGATTATGATCTATACTGTAAAAAAAAACTGAAACAAGCTCAAAAGCAGTGCTGAAGCAATAAAAAATATTCTCATTTCATTTTAAAAACACTTCTCTCCTCTTCACTATAAAAATCTGCGTGATAGTGTGACAAATGAACTATCTTTCGAGAAAATCGCGACATACATCTTATATATAATAGCCCAGACCCGGTAGACATTTTATTATTATCACAAATCACATGTATATAAAATAAAATGTTATGCAAAGCACACACAGTTTCGACGTACTAACTACTTTAGACATTCTGTATTTCAATTTTAATACCGTCATCTATGACGGGTACGGTTTGACTTGTAATGTAATAAAATATACCAGTAACTCGAAAATTTATTGCTAAACATTGTATGCTGTTTGTTTCGCGTAGACAAATATATTTGATAACGTGGAATTTCCCACTCATTCTTCAAGAGATACCGATTTCAATCTAAAAAGCTATATGACTTTGCTCTGACGAAAGCAATTTCCATATCATTTCGTACATTACTATTTTTATTAATAATTTCATTAATACTGTATCTTCTTTGAGAAAGCTGCTTCGGTTCTTTAGTTGGTTGGAAATCATCTTGATTTAGGATATGGGTTTTCGTGCACCTCCTTTGTCTCGATTCATTTTGTTAAATACTCTTTACGTTTATCTCATCTAACATCTGTAGAATCGGTGGTTTTCTGTTATGCTAATAACCAAAAGAACACAGTTTCATAACTATATCTTTTAAATAATTAAAAATAGCAGTATATTAAGTAAAAACTTTAAAAGCAAAGACATCCTTCTACCACATAAGTGGTTTTGAGAAAAACGTCATCGATCTATTCGTCTAAACGATTCTGCAAAAGTGAGATTTATTCAATGTGATATCTGAAATATATTAATTATAGCAAGTCAGTAATATGACGACTAAGGTGGAATACAGGTAGCGACGAAGACACGAGTGAACAATCAAGAAAAAGACCTTCATTCTGACATCGTCCTTCGGACCGGAGACATCTCTCTTGAACTGCATAATCGTCATCATCGTCATTCTATACCCAAAGTTAAATATCGTCAATCTTAAAACATATAGGATTATATTCCTTAAAGAATAACTCATCATGAAGACCCGCATCTTAAAATTCGACAAATGGCAAATTGACGATTCCAATATTCACAAAGAGCCGAAATTTTTTTAACATTCCCGTTTTCATGCTAAAAAAATCCCGTCGGATCTCATGCAGTCACATTGCGTTACCGTGTGGGCTCTGTCATAGAAATGCATTCATAAATCGAAATGACAATTTCAAAAAGTGGAATATTGTTTTATGTAGTACTAGTGAGTACCCGGCATGCGTTGCAATGCCACTCAAAGAAAGAAAGGGTTTGTGTTTTAATTCTGTTTATTGAACTGCTTTTGGATTGGAGGTCTGCACAGGCC
Source organism: Himalopsyche phryganea (assembly GCA_022494535.1). Lineage (NCBI taxonomy): Eukaryota > Metazoa > Arthropoda > Insecta > Trichoptera > Rhyacophilidae > Himalopsyche > Himalopsyche phryganea. The sequence continues at coordinate 1,725,436 of JAGVSL010000021.1, forward strand.
GAAATTTCATAGACTTACCCGGTTCGAGCCCATCATCTTCAGGTCTGGCCCGACCCGAACCCGAGTTTCAATATCACACTTGTTATAACACAATATTTTTGTTTTTCGTCTGGTGCGTACACGAATAAATCAGAAGGATGTCTAGATGTCGCTGTATGTACGTATTTGATTCATTTTTCAATTTTAGATTTTCAATTTTTTTTCTTCAGAACCCTTCACGGGTGTGTGCACAACAACTCACCGAAGTTTCATCGAAATCGTATGAATGGTAAAGGAACGCGTAAAGGACAAACAAACATTTATTTTTTATAATATTTCCCGGCATGATCACAATAAGTCCTTCCTGAAAATTTCGTCGCGATCGGTTGAGTGGTTTAAAAGCCTTTAAGATCCGGACAAACCAACAAACAGACATTCATTTATATATGTATAGATTAAGTAATTATTTTACGTCATATTTTGTATGTAAAACCTGAAATACATATCAAACTATGCTAAATTATCGAAAGACGCAAGAGTTGAAATTCTTCATAGCAGCACAGGCTCGAGACGTGTTTCGGTGTCGTTTGAAACAAAACGGTTGCATACGGTACTGTCATGCATCCCGGATTGTTATTACAGTGTACTAATTGTTACTATAGTATACTATAATTTTGTATTTTGTTATGGTAAAATTGACAAGGTTTTCAAATTATGATTAATTATAAAAAGAAGACGTAAACTGTAATGTATTTTTAATTTTCAAGTATATGTCGAACTATTTTATTAACAAATAGAAAAATTTTCAATTTTTTGTATGACCTATTTTACAGATAATTTAAAGGTTTAAAGGCCGAAGTAACGCATTGTTACACCATGAGTACAGAATTGTTAAATATATATACTTTTCGTATTTTGTAGCCGTGTAAAAGCAAAAAAATCATTTGGATTATTGAGATTTTGTACACTTCCATGTATTTTGTCACTAACGACCCGGGTTTCGCCTTTCGGCATCTTCAGGCATTCGAGCACACGAATGGACTCGAACTGAGAGACAGTAAACAGTGTCTAACGTTTATATAGAAGATACAAATGCGACAAATATTATTTACGAGGTAAGATATTATACGTCTGAGAGCCACACTGATACCTGAGTTAAAATTTCGGGAATCTCCCTAATCCTTATTTTGTAAACACCATATTAACAGAGTGGCGAATTGCCGCTTTTCAACTTCTTTTAGAAATACCAGTGATTTTACAATTATAATAGTATTGTGGGTTTTGACGGGATGTAATTCGACGAATGGGTAAATATACACAATCATTCCACATTTAGTGATATCTGTTAGGTGTTTCAACGTATCGGATATAATAGCGGAGAATTAGGAAGGTTCAGCTGCTCATTCAATATCGGCAAGGAATTTAACTGGGCTCTATTAATTTCCAAAATTTCTTGATACAACTAGTTTAATATCAGTTGTTTTAATAAAAATATTAAAGAGGTTATAAATAGTTGTATCAAGAAATTTTGGAAATTAATAGAGCCCAGTTATTAATAGAGACACTTCCTACTTATAGTAACGTAATTGCAATGTGTAAGCATCAAAAAACAAAAATAAGTTTAACATAGTAGCCCTGACCCAATTTTGAAAAATATACATGCATTCGTTTCTTTGCAATAGCATTATGAATCTTTGAAAATCTTTCCTGTAAAATCTCATGTTTGCAGATACGGGACTATACGTAGGGAGATGACATATATAGTAAAAAGTGGTACATCTAAATCGTTTTTATTTCTTGATTATACCATTTATTTTCGATTCAATGACGAATCATAATAAAATAATAACTAACAGACAGGCGCATTTTATAAAGACAAAATATTATAATATAAGTTCTGAAACTTTACTGATTTGTATGCAAGGAACTGCTCCCGGCTCCTGCCATTTGCATTCAGAGCATGGTCTTGAGAAGATATGACGTAATAATCTCCTTTGAGCACCGTGACAAGGTCGTCAGGTTGACAAATTGTTGTGACCACGTTCATCGTCTCTTCTGTTTCCAATATTTTTCAAGAATATCGAATGTCAGCCTTATTTTATCTGCGTATACTTATTGACATATTGGCATGAGCCAATGTGACATAAGAATATAGTATCGAAATTCTAATGAGACATAATAAATGAGACTTGCTTTTTTTCTCTATATTTTCTAAAAAATAACACAATATAACATAACATCGTCGGTCTAACTAGTAAACTGCATAATTGACAGTTTTAGAACTCAATAAATTCACTTCCTTGGCTACAGTTACCGACGACTCAGTTAAAGCCCCGATACGGACAGTTTCATAAATTAATGATTCATGAATCTATATTCGTAGGTGTTTGTGATGTCTAAAATTCACTCCCAGCTATCAAATCCTAAAAACAGGGGGAAACGAGAACGATTAGCTAACCAATAACAAGTCCGAAAAGAGAGATTGAGCAACTGAGTAACAAGCAGGTCTTGTAGAAAACTTCTTTTGAAATTCCTCCATTATGAAACCATATGTTCTACACAGGGAGCAGTAAAAAAAGAACAAGTAAAACAAAAACAGCGATTAGCTAATTGCGTGCTATGCACACCATTTTCTTTATGATCGGATGGGTGGTTGATTATTTATAAACCTTATGATGATTCTAAACGGATATCAAAAATGTCACATGGCCAGCAAGATTTCAGTAACTATAATGTCGCAAAGTTTTCTGCGATAATGTCAGAGCAATTTGTATCTGGCAACTGATAAACGTGAAGTGACTTAAAATTGCTATGGCCGACATTCGTCGGATATTTGACAGCTGTCACTTTTTCCACATTGTATGAAACTCTGATTTAAGGTGCACAGTATTAACGTATTCCCGCTATTTGAGTGCAATCTCTGCAATACCGTCTCATTTAGACTACATTTAATACCAGCACCCACGCTTTTATTTGCCGCAATTTGGGTCTGAAATATTCAAAATTCACTTTATAATGAATTATGATACTTAAACACGATTATTAGGAGGCTATAATTATAATGAAATGAAATAACATTGACATTGTAAAACTGCTAAGCGCCAATCTTATGTTTTTTGGTGTGTAAAATATTCTTCATTAGATTTACAATATAACTGAACATTGTTTTTGCACTAATTACTTACTTGAACCTACTAAAATAATATTTTCTATGGATTCGGCAGTAACTTTGTGGAAGTACATTTTTCATATAAAATTAAAATTGATACATAACTTAGTTATTCCACTTGGTTTATCACTAACGTGACGCGTTTCGCCACTTTAAGAAGCATCTTCAGACTAACCATATCGCAAGCTTATTTATTTCTAAGGTTAACAATGATTGTTTGAAAGTATTGAGTTCATGAGACTTCAGTACTCAGTAATTTTGCCTGTCCTTTTTTGTATGTGACTTTTTAGAAATAAATTTTCTATTATATATAGTGAAAAAGTTGAATAAATTGCATATACGTATTTTTACTGTATATTATAGAAAATGTATTTCTAAAAAAAGGACAGACGAAATTACTGAGTACTGAAGTTTCATGTACTCGAACACTTTCAAACAAATATAGAACGCGATAAATGAATCTTTCGTCGCCTGGAAGTTCTGAGTTTCTGGAAATTATTATTTGACGTTATTTAAAATTAAAAATTTCATTTTAACATTTTTTAAAGCTGAAAAACTCATGAAACTATAAGAAGTATTTCAAATGTGAAAACTTCTTTTTCTACTCTGTGTACGGTTTTTTCCTAGAACAATGCTGTCGGCAAGTATATGCAATGCGGAAATGTTGCGGCTTTAGTACCTTTGTTGATGTTTTATACAATAAGTCACATGGTCGGCAGTAAATTGTCGTAAAAATTTGGCCGTTTAGAAGCCCCCTTACAAAAATCCATGCCTTCGTATAGAAAAACATTGAAAAATCAATTTGCGAAACTGTCCGTACACCATAGCCGAAGCCAACGACGTTAACCACTGTACCACGGACCCGATAAATGCATTTTGTTGGCTAAAAATATGTTTATTGTTTACTTATTAATTATGACATACCTTGATGATTTATTATTCTAAAGCACCGTCGTATATGATTGTTATATAATACAGAAATGTACTCGACATAAAAATGTTTTTTTTTTATTATTTATTTTTGGAGACTATTTCATGAAGATTCAAGACATTAATAGAAAAATTCAAATACGTTACTGTCGAATTAACATATCATAACGTATTTTAATGGAATAATTCCGATATTTTAAGGTATGTATACGTTTGTATTTTTACAAAATAAAATACGTTTAATATGAGTTTTTTTTTATTTTATATTATTACTTGTATTTTTGCCAAGATAGGGGTTGTTTATATTAGTTCAGCTTACACTTTTCTCCTATTATTCGGCATACTTCTGTAAACTCACGAAATGAAAATTTCACTGTTTTAAGTTTTATGATTTCAAACAATTGATAATTTTCCGCACAATCTTTCGATTTTTTACAAATTGTACGATTCGCATAATTATTTATTATTTGCGACATTTATATTATAACAAATATACAGTCGCTAAGCGAATTGAGTTGTCATGATGATATGACGGATTATTTTTACAATGCAATTATTTTCTATTATTTTTTTCTTTGTAGCTTTTCATTTTAAGATTAAAGTTGAAAGCTAAAAATAGCATATTTGACCTAGAAATGGCAGCCAGAATGACATGTGAAAATTAAATATTTGAACACAAACGGAGATCCGTGTGAGAAGACCGGAATCGGAACGGCTGGTTATCGACGTGCTGGAAGGGCTGGGATCTCAAACAAACAGCATTTCAAATCCAGTTCAACACTTATTTATTTTTAAACAAAGATGCAGTGGTTTCAAATACACACAAATATTCTTAACACATAAAATTGAATCTTACATTTACTTAACAACTAAATTTACTTTAAGTTATAATGCAAGCGACACGACAAACGATTTTAAATTAGGTCCAATTTCAAAACAAACACAAACAATCCACAACGTCAACAGTGCCAGCAACGCTGGCCGGCAGCTCCCCTCCACTCGAAGGCTGGTAATCAACTGTCCACACATAAAATGAAAAGGACTCACGCACAATCGGAGCCACCCCTTTCCGTCAAAAATGGACTCGTCCAGCGAACGTGCCCGTCGGCTATTGACCGAGCCTCTCTCGACAAGAGTTGGTAGACTTCTAGGAATCATTGTCATTAATGCTGTGCGTTTTCAGTTATGGACCCTAATAAAACTTAAACTTAACAAAAAAAAACAGGGTGTGTCACGTGTTTCACCAAATGACAAGTATTTTTTTAGATTACCTATATTTACATTATTCTCAAATGGTAAAGTTCACCTAGTGTAAAACAATGCGACTCACACATATGTCTTTACGTTGTAAAGCGCACGTAGTGTAGAGTGATGCGACTTGTACGGGACAGCGTACGCTATTTTTCTGAAATAATCCTTTCTCCCTCGAGTGTCTTTACACTTTACATGCTTTTTTGTTTTAAGAACCGCACACAAACTAATCACGAAGAGCGTCTAGGTGTAATGTCCGCTAATTGCAAAATACTTAGTGCGGATCTTTAAGTAAGACTTTGCTAACAATGAAATAAAAACGCGTGATAAAGTTGTTGATACAGCCTAAGTAAATATTTTCCATACCAAAATTTTAACCTTCCCTAGTAGTTGATATGTAGTAACGGTGATATAACGAAGAGTAAAAGTAATTCAAATACGATTTCTTAACAAATCAATTCATATTCCGATGAATTCGGTGGAAGCTTTGTGGAAATTTGTTTATAATATTTCGAAAAAGTTTCTTCGTTGAGTAATTGTATTCAAATTGTTTTGTCAATTTATGACAATAATTTAACGGACAATTATTATTCAGTCAAAGGATTCGCTTGATAACCTAGAAGGCCACAAGTTTCCCACTTCTAGTCAATTAGATTACACTTTTACCCATCTAGTTGTCGTGTCTGCTAGCTAGATGGATGATTACGTCGCTGTGCGCAGCTATTCCCTTTTTCCCTTTTTGTGTACGTCAAATACCATTCCATGTGCGCTCAGCTTCCTATTTTATAGAGCCACCTTTATTGGCATTTCCACTAACCGACCGAATCTTAATATTTTATAAATTTTCTCAACAAATGATTCAGCTTAAAACATATCTATATTGGTCATTGTTTGTTTAGGAAGAACAAGACAGCTCTCAGTCCAGGCACTCTAATTCGGCAAATAGTCCGACTAAATGATCATGTTTAGTAACGCGTTTATTCATACGTTTAAGGTTATTTGTAAGTCCACTGGTTTCGTAGTTTTTGTTTACGTTATTATTTATAAAACATTGTTAAAATTTTCATCAATATTTTTTGAAATTTTTAGAGGAATTGAGGACTAACTATTTTCTCTGCTTATGATATTCACAGTGAATAATAAACGAGATAAGAATTAATATTATTCTCATAAATTATAGGGATATGATGTTGTGAAAGTTTAACAATGGTTTCGTGAAAAGCGATTCTTTATCTATGTAACAGTAAGGTAATATTAAATTTTATTAAAAATGGAAAACAAAAATGCTGAAGTGGAGATGGTGCCGTCTGAGCGTGGATTCGCATATTTCATATGTGCTGGATTTACGCTGATTATAGTAAGTTTAATCAGCTTTTAAAACTAATTCCACTCTTAATGTGATCCATATAGACTCCTTAATTTATTACATTTTGACACATAAAGTATGAGGTTAAAATTTTAACAGTAGTAAGATGACAGCTTCAGGACCGTAGAGGGTGGGTGAGAAGAAATTAAAATACCACAGCCTCCCTACGGGTTTTCATACCTTAACATTTAGACTGTTTAGCTTCTTTTGGATACAATGTTGTATAATATGTATTATTAAGGAAATACATCATGATATTAAATGTCTTTAATCACTTTTGGAATTCATTATTTGAAAAATAATACACACTCATGTTATTTCTTATATTCTCTGCGTGGATTTACCGTATTATTTACTTTTTATTCTTCAATGGTTGGTGTTTTTCGACTGTACGTTTTGAATTATTTAACTTAATTATAACCGCGATATAGTACTGGGAAAGACGTAAAGAAGAAAAAAAATCATATTACTGTTTAATTTGATGTTTATTTATTCATTTGACATTGAAGAAGTCTCTTATTATACAATTTTTAAAAAACACACATTAACAGCACAATACTTCACTTGGATAAGCTGAGTGACAGCTGACTGAGCTATCATGACCAACAAATGCAAACAATCAATTGGATGATAGAGGATTTGCCCGAGTATGATAAAAAAACTTTACTGTATTTGGGCAATTTTGATTTTATGGCAATATTTTTACATTCAAAACGCTGATTTAATCTCAACCAAGCCCAAACTTAAGGTATTCGATGAATTTGCAACATCATATGGGGCGCGGGATAGTATCGATTCCTCTTTAGATTCAATGAAAAGTAGATTAAACTCTAGCGGTACGGTGGAATCTCAGTATACGGATACACAGGATACTTAATATCGCTTAAAGTACGTGGCTGAGCAAGTCACATTTTCTTTCCTTTTGCACAATAGTGGCGTGGTTAAAAATCGATCCCGTGCAACTTTGTCAAGAACATGAAGAGTAAATTATTTTCTTTTCTTGCTCGATATTACGTTTTTGAAAGTGGCGGTGAAAACAGTGACTTCATACACATACCGGGTGGAAGTAGGGTTACCAACTTGCATGGAAACTACAAAGATTTGAGCAACGTTGAAAATTCAATTTACTACAGCAATATCTCGTTTTTTCTCAAAACTAGATCCCAAGCTTCTCATACGTTTTACTGTCATCTTCATTATTGACAATTGCTCCTTGGAAACGAAATTAAAGCAACTCCTGTATGTTAGCATATTCACAAATATCACTAGATGCTTACGAATTTCTTTAAACTCAAGTGTGACCCAAAAGTTGCCATATTTATATTATATGGTATACATACACAATTCACGTGGCAATATGAAATGTAAAATATTATTAGCTATTACGATTTCTTTTTTTCGACAATATTTGTGGATTAGTTATAACGTTTTTATTTTTTACCTTACTATTATGAAGTTTAATTCAACGAGTTTTTATTATAATTACAGATATGTGCCATGGGGGTGGGGAATTCGATGGGATTGATTTTTAGCGACTTTATAACAGAGCATGGTGGATCTCCGAGTGCTTTGACAAGCATTCATGGATTAACGGGGATCGTAATAGCGCTAGCAGGTACTGTAAATAATCATTTGTATATCAATCAATAAAACGTAATTTCGAGGGTATACTGACAAAACGCATTAAATCCATTTTTGAGGATTTTCTTTCTTTAAATGTCAAAATGTATGCAATTTAACCTTCTACATACAGGTAACACATGAAGTCATATGATAAAAGTAATACCTTTGAAAAAACATTATTAAGACATATTGTCATTATTTTATTATATCAAAAAGCATGAATTATAGTCATTAATTCAATCACACAAAATCGTATGGTTTGTATTTCAAAAAGATTATTCTTTATAATTTACAAAATATCTTTAAATTTTTTTTTTTGATTATTGAGATTTTATACACTTCCATGTATTTTGTCACTAACGACCCGGGTTTCGTCTTTCGGCATCTTCAGGCATTCGAGCGCACGAATGGACTCAAACTGACCTTAAGATACCGAAAGGCGAAACCCGGGTCGTTAGTGACAAAATACATGGAAGAGTACAAAATCTCAATAATCCAAATTTGATATTGAAATTCCATCAAGCACCCTCAGTCGATGTATTAAATTTTATAAAATATCTTTAAAAAAACAAGCAATTGTACTTGGGTAAGAGAGTACTGACTTAATGCCTTCTTCCAGTATACCCTCGATTTCTTTTGTACTACATTGTCAATTTGACAACAAACAGTTGACTCATAAAGTTTTTTATCTATATTCCTGGATAAATTTTCTGAAACTCTACCTAAATGGCACGATTTTACTCACTGTCTTTTTAACAACGGACTGATTAACTAATAAGCTTTAGTTTACATTTAGCAACCGTAATTTCACACTAATGTCGGGTCCATGGCGCAGTGGTCAACTTCATTGGCTTCAGTTACAGATGTCTCGGGTTCAAATCACGTTGCGGACAATTAAATTAATTGACTTTCAAAACGCATTCTGGATTTCTGTTCGTATGCATGGATGATTGCGATGTCCAAAATTACCTCCTGCTCTTCCAATACTAAAAACGAGGCGTAGCGAGAGTGATTAGCTAACAACTAGTCCTTTCTTAGCGCTAACCTAACATCCCCACTCTCATTGAAAAACTGAGGTTGAATAACTGAGTAACAAGCAGTTTTTGTAGAAAATGTTTGTTAAGATACTTATCACTTGTAACTTAAATTATTTTGAGAATATAAATTGTTTATGTTCCACTCTAACTAAGCTGCGTTAGAAAAACAGCTATAAAATCTTATTTTTCAGAAGTTTTTATCTTATGAACTGCTAATAGACACTTTTAAGGTGTTAACTGGCAATCTTGGTGGATATACATTATATTTTAAAAAATAATGTACTTACATTAAGGGTCCATTTGCTCCACATTGGGAGAGGACATGGTAAGAAAAAATAATTCAATACTGGGTCCAACTTTTGGTTTATCAATTTACTTTTATTATTATAAAAAGGCAGAAATTTGTTGGCTTAAAATCTGAATTTAATTTTTTCCAGGCGTTATTGTTCCGCAAGCCCGAAAACGATACTCCTTAAGGCAGCTGTCATTGTTCGCGGCGACAAGCCTCACAGCCTGCTGGGTTCTCAGCATCTTCATCACCAAGATCTGGCACATGTATTTCACGTACAGTTTCTTCCACGGTGTTGGATGGGGCGTATTTTTGCTCACCAGCAATATGACCTTCAATAGTTACTTCGTAAAGAAACGAGTCATGTTTATGAGCATCTGTATGTCTTTGGTTGGAGTGGCGTGCATCGTCTTCCCATACATGATCGAGTTCTTTCTTCGTGAATATGGATTCAAGGGAACTGCGGCTCTTTTGGCAGCGGTTACTTTACACAGCGTGGCTGGCAGTGCCCTTTTTCAGCCAGTGGAATGGCATCTCATACCGAAACAAATCAACAACGATGAAAATATCGGTGAATTTTAGAATAAAATATTTTCGATAAATTAACAATACTTTATTCAAGTATGAGCAAAACTGATTTTAAGTTCTAGACAAATCTTCAAAAGTTGTAAACAAATCTTATCGCAAAAAACATTGAAACGTAACTCGGATAGCTTACTCAAATGCCTGCAACTCACATAGCAAATAAGATTTTAAAAATAATATTTAGATCCATGGCACACGTGTGGCTTGCAGCAATCATTGAACGGGAATTTCAATTGTTGACTATTTGGTCTTAAAAAATTAGATAAAGGCCAAGTGTAGAAACCAGGAGAGTGGAGTCGTTTAAAAAACGTGACTCAAACATTTACCAATAGCCCAACTCCGATTGCAACTCTGATTCAAACTCTGACCTAGACTCAAGTCTAATTTTGTCAGGTTTTTATCAAACCTTTACTATTTATGTGTAATTGCCGTGATTTTTCTTCAAATTAAACACCAACCAACCAATTCGGCAAATAGTTAAATGTTTCATATTACACATATAATATACTCATATATATGAATATTGCAGGACAAGAAGATGTTTTAGGCATCAATAAAAATTAAACAAGAACATGAATACATGCAAACAAATAAAAATTATAGAAAAAAGACTAATTACCTATATAAATGTACACAATTTAATTAAAATCAATAATGCTCTCAAATCAGATTTCACGATTTTAATGGCGGAAAACAAACGCTTTATAGATACTTGGGATGGTTTTAATGCTGGAACAATCGATGCGTATTTTCTTTGAAATTCATTTATATAAAAAATAGTCGCACGTTTTTACGACTCCAGCTCGAGTTAAAACACCGCGACTCCACGACTCCGACTTTGCAGCCCTGGTAGAGACAACCATAAGACACTTAGGGAAATTTTATTTAAACTAATACATTCACCATCATAAAAATCTAGAATATTTGAGTGAAAGAATTTGTGAGATGGTTGAAATTTGTAATATAGCAGCCTTTCAAGCAATATTTAAAGGTGTTGATAAATCCGCCGATAATTTTCAATCAAGTGTCTAATTTCAAAGATTTTTAGGAAAAACTCATCAAAAAAGGAAACTCGAAATCAAGTTAAAGGACCAAACAGTTCCTTTGACGAAGACAGAAGGTCATACTTTTTCGGATATTGAAAAAAATAATACGACAGCTGAAGAACACACGATTTGTTTTGAAAATGAGTGTTCTAAGGATTACGAAGAATTAAGAAAACTTGAAAAGATTATTGAGCTGGACGAAAAAACAACTATTTGGTACGTTAAAAATTATTTATCTAATACTATATCGCACAAGGCGATAGGTTGAAAATCAATTGTTTTGATTTATGAAAGCAGTACGATAGTTTATTGTCTGAAAAAACATTCTCAGCCATATTCGATGTATTTTTTAGGTAATTTGAAGAAATCAATTTACATTGAGTCAGTTTCATTCGCAGTTATTAGTGGCAAAAAAATATAATTAATATTACTGTAAAAAAGAATTACTAAGTATTAAATCGAATTCGTAAATGATGAACTAATCTCATAAAGTGGTTAGTTCAATAAGTTATGAGGTATGTAAATAGACCTAAGTTTCACGATTTTTATTCGTGTTTTCTCTTATTTTTGATTCGTGATATTTAACTTACCAAATCCTGGAGAAGTAGTCAATTGAACGAATAAGGTTGTATATGATTTTTTTTATTTTCAGGTCAAAGTTGAACAAATGGATTGACTTCACACTTTACAAGAAGTTTTCATTTATCAACGTGAATCTGGCCATGACGTTTGGAATATTTACCGATTTACAATTTTATGTATTGCAACCACTTTTGTTGTTTGAATACGGGTTGTCGAAGGTAATTGAAATTATATTAATGTGGCAGGGCCACCTGTGAACATTCTTGGAAATGACTTAGCTGTGAAACAAATTTTTATTTGATTTAAAATTTCATTGATATATTTTTTAGTCATGTCAGCTCCCGATATGGACTCCAATACTTGTCTCGACAGAAGTTTTTTGACAAAAATTACTAGTTATTTAGTTGGTCTTTTTTTGAAGAGAGTAAGGATAGAAAGACATAACTAGGACAGAATTAGTGGTTAACTTATTAAAACAAACCTATTAATCTATTGAATGGATTACATACATTGTTTTAATTTGATTTGACAATAGACCATACACATTAAATATGCTTGGAAATCTTTTGTACGGTCACTTTCATTATAAACGTGTTTTATTGACTCAAAATTTTACGCTCACTTTATTTAAGAACTCACCAAAAATTATGACAATATTTCAATATAAAGTATTATCGTATTTCACGATTACCGATTTGTAAGAATAATAATATATCTTGTACTGTCATTTCGTATATTTTACGTGGTTTTATTGACAGATGTAATGTGAAACTATAATAATATATAAATCGTAAGTAATTAATTCGATAAATGGCCACGAAGAAATAATATATGGTCAGTTGATAATTGCCAAATGGTCAGCATAGATATTTAATTAAAAAAAAACTGATCTTAATAACTTAATAACTGACCATTTTATATAAAAACGAGAAATATTTAACAACTAGTCCTGTTCTAGCCTTTTACTTCCATCCCCGCTTTTTTCGAAAGTGAGTTTGAGAAACTGAGTTACAAGCAGTTTTTGTAGAAAGCTTCTGGTGAGATACTTACATTAATGAGACATATGCTCCACATTGGAAGCGGCCATGGTAAAAAATATGTATATATAAATCACTCACCGGTTATTTTATTAACTGACATTTATGATACCATTTATAAAATTTACTGAAAAACTATTGAAATAGATACTGACCCAATAAAACTATCAAAAAAATATTGGATTACTTCAATAAAAGTACATTCATACTTCACGATTCTGTACTAAAATATAAATACATTATGAGTTATGATACAAGAGTTCTCAATTTCATAGATTTTTACATGTTTTATTTTCTCAGATAGAAGTTGCTACTTGCATCTCAATCACATCCATGGCTGATCTAGTATCAAAAATTGTTCTCATTTTCATTGGAAGATTTTTCAATGTGAAAAGTGTCTACTTGTGTTATTTCAGCCTGATCGGTACAGTGATAGGACGTTTCGGTAAGATTCTTTGAGATGATATTATTTCAATAACCAAACATTGCTCTTCTTCTCTTCTTTTAAAGGTCCTTTTAATTATATTTACATTCTTCGGTTGATTTTATAATTGTATAAATTCATAATAATCAAAAACATTTTTCTTGTTAATGACCAGTTATTTTCATCAGTTTAAAATGCTTGCGATAACCGAAACCGGTTGTGATCGTTGTCATTTTACATAATATTTAGCGGTATTTAGCTTGCGATATCCAACAAAAGCATACGGAAACTTTTTAACTCGTGCTTTCCACAGAAATTGATAAATTCATTGCAGATATGTTCAATTTTTATTTTTCTTATAATTATTGCAAGTAGCGGCTGTAAAAATAAACGTATTGTCTTTAATTGTAAATACAATAAGATGAGAAAAATAAACTGTCGATAAAACTTATAATTTAAGTATGATTTGTCAGCAAAGCGACCAAGTCATCATGACAGACTGGGCTGGCAGATCTGGCTAAAAGTCGAATAGTCGTGAGCAATTTTTCACGTTTGCTGTCAAACTAAAAGACATTCAAAGACATGAGGGCAACCTATGGGAAGTAATTGGGCTAAATAACTAAAAGCGCTTTCAAAAGCTACTTTTCATTATTTATTATTTAGCTTTCTACACAATGGATTGCATGCAACCAAGACTAGAAGAATTTCTACTTGGAAATAACTTTATTACGCTGCGTAATGCACCCTGCAAGAAGAAAGTTGTGCCATAGCGGTTGGTGGTGGACACAGCTTGGAATACTCTAGGAATACTCCATTTAATTATGAAACAAAAAAAACTTCGTCTACAGTATTGCATAGTGATCATATCGGCTTTTGCTTTTACACGCCTTAATTAACGGTTGACACCTAAAAATTAATATTACATTTTTTTCTTATATTTTCAGTATTCCTTCAATTCGAAGAATTCCTGGGAGTGGCAATATTAACAGCTGTCTTGGGATTCTTCAGAGGCTGGTTCTACGTCACAAAGCCACTGCTGTGCGCAGAAATATTACCAATGGACAGATACGCTTCTGCGTTTGGCCTGACAATGATTGTCACGGGTATTCTGAACGGGACCACTTCTCCAATTGTTGGTAAGCTTTGTACTAAGATGGAAAAGATATTTGCGATGTAGTCTCATCGACTCTTTGTAATCGTTTAGTTAGCAACTAGTATAACAAATTTATTACTCCTTCTTTCTCTCTGACGTCGAGTAACTGATAAAGAGGCTTCATACTCAACGCACTAAAATGACGAAAGATGAATGTTTCATCATTGCACACAGCTACCCCTAATCTATATACTTTCAACGTATTTACTTTTACGACTAATTAGTAATACGATGCATGTTCCTTTTTCTAGAACAATTTAAACAGAAATTGTCACATTGTAAATGATGAAATAATTTTTACCAGGAAATGTCTTATTCAGTAATTCAATTGTTTCTCGGGCTATATGGCATGTGACACCGCCTTGTTGAAACTACATGTCATCCATATCAATATCTTGCAATTTAGGCACAAACAACTGAATTATGATGTCGCGATAGCGAGCACCATTAAGTGTGTTTGCCTGACCAGCTGCACTTTCGTAGGTCAATGGTTCGATGATGCCTCCGACTCGGACTTTTTTTGTTCGCAACATTTCACCGCAGAAATGGCGTAAAATTCAGTAAAAGACGCCTTTTATAATGCATTTTAAATAATTTTAAGTTATCACAATAAGTAAGATCATAATATATTAAATGTCTTCGAAGCCAGTATATATAGATAAACTGATAGCATGAAGCCGAAATAGTTATAAAACTATTCACATAATTCTTGTAAAACTAAATACTTTCATATTATTCGATACATTTGAAACGTGGACTAAGCATATTTTTTTTCAATATCAAATTATATCGGGCTCATGGTGCAGTGGTCAACGTCATCGGCTCCGGTTGCGGATCTCAAGGGGTTCACATCCCGGAACGGACAGTTTCATATTTCAATTTTCAATCGATTTACGGATTTCTGTTGGAAGACATGGGTGTTTGTGATGTCTAAAATAACCCTCCCGATCCTAAAAACGGGAAGAAGTGGGAGTGATTAGCTTGATACAGGTCTTCTATTAGCTATACCCTTATACCTCTACTGTCTTCGAAAAAAGAGAGGTTGACATTGTACTACTCTCACTTTTTTTATAATCTTCAGGATCGGTTTTGCTCATTGCCAGCATAACTGACGAAATATAGATCTTGACAAGGCTATTTATATAAAATTAAATATTAATAATTACAGCAATATACAGATTACATATAAAATTGAATTATCTACAATTAATTTAACTGTAACCAAAACTAAAACCACATTAAATGACAGCATGTAAGAAAATATAATGAGTGAAAAATAATTCATAAATAAAAACAGTTTTTTTGTTTTGTACTAATTCCAACCAAACACTTTTTTCAGGACTGATACGTGACATTACAGGAACTTTTCGAATGTCATTTTATTTCCTGACCATCCTGAGCACGATTCCAATTATACCGTGGACTATTGAACTATTTGTACTTAAGAAAAAGAAGAGGAAACCTAAGCAATGAAAATGAAGAAACAATGATATAACGTTAATCTATATCAAAACGAATTTAACCTCTTGGCTACTCATCAGCTCATTCTTCGTTGATACGTCCGGGTTTTGCCAAAATGGAATTCATGAGGAGACATAACAATTTTTTTTCAACTCATTGGCAGAAACAACAGTAGAACTTATTGACCGCTACATCGAAATAGTTAGGTTCACTATAATGAAAAATAATGTTTGGCGTAATTCTCTCCAAATAAAACAAACATTTTGTATATAAAAAACATAAAAATAATTAAAATAACAATAAAATTACAAAAATTAATTACGAATAAAGCAGTAACACATTTAAATAGCCCTATTATGGTTTTATTTTTATCAGTTGATAATACTCGCGAAATCGATCATGATCATTATAAACATGTTCAAACAAATTGTGTATTATTTTTAAAATATAATGCCTATCCACCAAGAGTTGACAGTTAACATTTAAAAATTGAAGGTTATTTGCCTAAGTAATTTTTCGTTTCCTGAGTACATTATCAGATAGAACGCAAAGTTTTCAAAACAACTCTATATTTAATTCGACATTCAATTCAGTTTGTCTGACTAATGAACTGAATGATTGGTATCTACATAAAAAGGCATGAAAGTCTGCAATATTTTATTTACTGTCTAAAAATGGCAATCACACAATTTTACTTATTTGAGGGTGGATTTGTTGATAAAGTAAATTCTTTTCTAAGCGAGATAATTAAAACTGAATGAGAATAATACTTAAAGGAAATGGACTAGGCAGCTACCTGTTGCGTAAGTGCAAATGAAGATAGAATATTAGAACTGGTTGGCTCACTTGGGGCGATTTGTGGATGTCTCAAGAGAGCCTCAACTCTGCTTGTTTCTTCGTCGGCGTCCTTGAAAAGCGGTCACCAACCGGTGGTTTGTGAGAAATTTTGGTTGTCCGTGGAGCTGTTGCAGTAACGCCATTTGATCTGAAAACCCATAAATTTATTTCAAACACGCAGAAACAAATATGACACTTATTATTTTTTAATCAAACAAGTGCTGTCACCGATTCTAATAAAAAATTAATCTTTAGTAATCAATATTTTATACATTTTTGTACCTTTTTTGAAAAAGTGTTCATATTAGTGGTCCTGGAAATTGTGAGCTCAGTGATCAGTGAGGTACAAAAGATTTGAAACCACTTTTTTATAAGGTCCATAAGGTGCACTTAGTGAAACTATATGATGCTCATGTCTTGGGAGGAAGTGACTAGCAGGGAATCATGTATTTACAGCTTAGTGGCCATATGTTACACATATAAATCGGATATGGTTGAAGAAGATAACAAAAAGGTCGACTGATAGGTCATATTGTAAACTAGTACATCCGTAGATGACGGTATTGAAATTTAAATACTGAATGTCTGGAATAAGAGAAAATTTCATACTTACATGTGATATGTGATACTAATAAATCGTCTACTGAGTGGTCTGGGCTATTATATATAAGATGTATTGCAAATTGATTTCATTATCTGGAAAGGTACGAAGTGAATTTTCCAAGTAATTCACCCCCTCGGTTGTGTCATTCTACCCTGTATTTATAATTTCTTAAAATTCATGTAATTCTCTGTATTTATTAATTAATTTGTACATAAAGCATTATTATGTGATATATATGAATCGATTTGAATGGGCCGTAGACAACAGACGGTTCCCCATGAGTGGGACAGCCACTTGTTAGCGGTGCGCCTCCAACATGGCGACCATCGATCGGCGCCTGGCGTCTGCGCGCACGCTCGTCAAAATTTTTCCCAAATACCACACTCTTGTGCATCGTCCTTCCTTACACACTTCAACGCGTAAGTAATTAACATATTTCATTATCTTACAGCCAAACAAAGTATAACACAAAAAACACAACACTACCATAACCTATCTACAATAAAGCCATCAAATTATCGATAATATCTTATAGTGTTTTATAACAATTTCATTTGACAATCTTCAAACATTAATATTCATACAAATATCTTACACATATTAAAAGCAAATTAAGATACTTTAAAATAAACAATATTGATTCACATTGCATGTCGTATTGATGTAAAAACATGTATTTGTTATCATAGACAGAAATGTATCACTCAACTTGATGACTAATAGAAAACATATGGTCAGACTAAACCACAATTTCCTATAATTTAATCGTTCGATACACTATAAACTGCTTTTAAATATAAGAGATTGTATTTGCATTAACAAAAGAAATATTTTTAACGCTTGTTGTGTCGTCAATATTTTGTTATATTTAGAAAATCAATGTAAGTAGATAGTTGACAGCTGGTATTTTTTGAAACGTCTGTGCTCGTTCTTTTGTTTCGAATTCTTTTATTTAATTTAAAAAGCAATTCCATTAATACAATACAACAATTCTAGTGCATATATTTTGATTTAATTTTACTGGTGCATTGTCGTGATATTTTTTTACCAGATGTTTTGATGAAAATTTTACATCTCACTCAACGTAAAGCGGAAACATCCAATAATTATTCCAGCTTCCAAATATCATCAAATCGTCTATTCTACCTTATTTGTTTTGTGTATAAATATAAAAAAAATGTAATTATGATGTAAAGACGTATGCTTATTTTGGATAATTTTATTACAAGTGCGTAAAAATACTTCGAATATAAAAAGACATCGATATTATAACTAGTATAGTGTTGTGAAAGAAGTAACGTACAATTTGAACTAAATCATTATGATGTACTTATCATTATAAGTGTAGTTGTACTTATAAATTAAAAAGTAGAGCATCAACAAAAGGATCTTCTTGGTTTTACGATTATAACTTTACTCTTTATATGCATTGACTATTAAGCATTTTTGGTATCCTGTAAATATTCCTTTTGTACCTTTACTTATAATTCCTCACATCACATAATATCGTCGTTTCCATTGCAAAATTGTATATTTGCATATATGCGTTTTCGATTTTTTGTATTAGTGATACTGCAAAAGTGCATAAAAAATAACACAACTGACAAAAATTACGGTTAATTATACATATTTAGTATCGACTGTGTTTTGGCCAATTGATGTAGCACTCAAAAAATTCGAAAATGAGTTAATGATTTTATCTCATGTTAAAGACGACAGGGCAGGTCTCGGCCAAATGTCAATTCTTGGTGGAAAGGCATTTATTTTAAAAATAAAAGTAAATATATTCGTCCTAATGCCGTCCCAGCCGTATGAATACAATATGTTTCAATAATATATTTTGATGTTTTATTCAACTTTTTAATATCAATGGTGTTTTTGCTGATTGGTGTAACTCTTATAAAATACGAAACTGAGTTAATGATTTGATCTCATTTTAAAGACGACAGAGCAGGTATCGGCTAAACGCTGTAAATTGACCACTTTTTGTAAGGGAAACATCATTTTAGATTGGTATTAGATTTCAAAATTCTTACCCCGCCACATGATGTAAGCCACTATTATATCGACACTCCCTACGCATAGTCCCGTATCTGAAAACACGAGAATTTACAGGAGTGCATTTCAAAGATTCATAACGCAACTCAATATATAAGTTCTTCAATAAAACCCGTTTTGCCTCTCTCCTGAACAATTTCAATTATTCTGAAATACATAAATTATTTATAAGCTTCGACTACTTTTCAGTGAATCGATTACAATATATTTGTATATAATGTAGCCCTAGTCGAGGTGGTAACGCATTAGGGATAAAGTTACTCGGTTATCCGGTCTAGGGCTTGAATCCCCGAATCAGTCTATTATTTTCGTGATATGACGTCTGCGGCTAAAACGCTGCATATCAATTTAAATCTTAATTAAGAGAAAAAAGACGCTCATATCCAGAACAATGTATTATTTTCCATAAAAATTAGCGAGCGCAAAAAAACCTTAAAGTAAAGCTGATATTTTATTTATATATAGTAATATATACACACTCTATGGACAATATTGATACAGATAATTTTCAAAATAAATTTTTGAAATAAACACCTACTATATTATCAACTGGTATGACAAAAAATAAAGAAAAAATGTTATTTTTAAGTAGGTTCTAAACGAGCATTATCAAATGTGGTTGATAGTTACATCAGAATCGCGACATCGACAGAATTAATGTTCGTTTATATTGTTATTTAAAACTATAATAAATCACATAAAAATAGCAAGGTATTCAGAGTGTGAAAGTAAACCCTTCTAAATATCACACTACTGACCATACCTGATAATGATTGAACACTTTTGTTTCCTGAACACCCACAAACAGTATTCGTGAAGAGTTTTTCTTAATTTTTTTCCCTATTCAAAGTC
Organism: Himalopsyche phryganea; assembly: GCA_022494535.1. NCBI lineage: Eukaryota > Metazoa > Arthropoda > Insecta > Trichoptera > Rhyacophilidae > Himalopsyche > Himalopsyche phryganea. The sequence goes on from JAGVSL010000021.1 coordinate 1,745,719, forward strand.
TTCAACTGATCTTAAATAATGCGTTACCTTGCTAGAAATAAAGGTAGGGTTGTTTTTATATGCAATTATTTTTTTTAAACCAGTTCTACATATTTAATGAAATGAAAACCACTTTTCTTTACCGCTCTCATTAAATCTTTTAAGTGACTCATCTTCCATATCTAGTGTGTCCGTTTATTATCCTGACACAATTAATCGAAGATTATCTGACTGATTGTTTGCAGAAAGGCTCAAGCATGGCCGGCGCGCGAAGACAGGTCCTCGCAAGAGTCCTGGCCGGTCTCTGTCTGAGATTCGGAAGGACGCGGCCCCTCGATGACGACCCTATGGACACACAGCTGAACCGATGCCTTTCCACGTTCGATATCACTCTCCTGGGTAAACAAAACCTATTTAAAATTTATTTCCATGCATATAAATAACTATAAATTGGATGTTTAATGCTACATTGCTTGGGTTGGGCAACTTATTTGAAAGTCTTGCCTAATATGGCATTTTGTAAATTTTATAAAAAAAACAACTCTGCATTTCATCTAGACCGTAAATATTTTTCATTTATGCAATGTGTATAAATAACATATTACAAATTGTTTATTTATATAAATACATGTATATTTATTTACATAAAAGTGAAAATTCAAAATAAAGCATTGTACATTAATATAAGAATTTTAATTCTCGTTAAGCATTGCAAAAAATGAAATGAGAGTACTGGATTTTTCTCTCAAATTTTACGCCAAGATTCTTAGCTGGTTATTAAAATTACATACAAAACCTGAAAATCATTTTAAAATATTCCAGGAATTGGACATATGGTAGGGGCCGGAATCTACGTGCTGACCGGTACCGTTGCGCATGACCTGGCAGGGCCCGCCACGTTCCTCAGCTTTATGATAGCGGGCCTGGCCTCACTCTTGGCTGCGATGTGCTATGCAGAGTTCGGCACGCGAGTTCCTCGGGCCGGAAGTGCCTATCTGTACACATATGTCAGCGTTGGAGAGTTCTGGGCATTTGTTATCGGATGGAACATTGTGTTGGAGCATATGATAGGTATTTCACATGTGTAACATTCATTGTTTATGATAATCTAAATTAGCTCACTGACAAAACGCAAAGCTTATAAAAGAAGTCTCTTTTGAGAAAAGTTAGTAACAGACCAGACCGGCTTTACTCAATTTATTTTATACTTTTAATAATTTTAACATGAACAAAGTTTTCATTTTTACAATTTAAATCAGCTGAATCACTCTGTATCTTTAGTCTGAAGTTAAATTAACAAATGCATTATGCAGATAGACTTAACCAAAATATTAATCATAGTCTACCGTTTCCCTGCAGTGTCATTTGAATTGATGATAGTCATAACCTCAAAGAGATACTGTTAAAAAATATGCGTGATTATTACATAAATAAAAATATAGCACGAAACACCCATTACGATTAAAATACACATGATATTCACCTTATTCAACTTTGTCGAGTTTTATCTATGGACAGGATTTTTTCTATTTACTAGTTTTGAAAACATCTTCGATAAAAAATATGTGTTTGAAGATTATATGTAAGTAATGTTTTCAGGGGCTGCATCTGTGGCCAGAGCCTGGAGTGGCTACCTTGACTCCATGGTCGGCGGTGCCGTTAGCAATGCAACAGTGTCCCTTACTGGCGAGCTCCACGAGCGACTACTAAGCCGATACCCAGATCTATTAGCATTCTTCATTTGCATAGCGTTCTCCCTTTTGTTGGCGCTCGGAGTAAAGACTTCCGCATATATAAACAATGCACTTACCGTCCTTAACTTGACTGTGATTGTTGTTGTCATATCGGTTGGGTTCTGTTACGCCGACACGGAAAACTGGTCAGAAAAACGAGGCGGATTCATGCCGTTTGGATTTTCTGGCATATTAGCTGGAGCTGCCACATGCTTCTACGCGTTTGTAGGTTTCGACAGCATATCATCTTCTAGTGAAGAAGCAAGAGATCCCACGCATGCGATACCCATTGCAACCATTGTATCAATGTCATGTGTTGGAATATTGTACGTTCTTGTATCAGCTGCTTTGACTTTGATGGTACCGTACTATAAAATAAGCCCTGACGCAGCTTTACCAGAAGCATTTGGTTCTCTCAACCTCAACTGGGCTAAGTATGCAGTGGCTGTTGGAGCTTTGTGCGGTATGACCACGTCTCTTCTCGGATCACTGTTTAGTCTCCCACGTTGCTTATATGCTATGGCACAAGACGGTCTACTGTTCGGCTTCTTAGGAAACGTCAATACAAAAACACAAATACCATTAATAAATCTGGTAGTTTCGGGAGTATCCTCGGCAGTTATTGCTTTATTGTTTGATCTGGAGACTCTTGTTGAATTTATGTCCATTGGAACTCTCTTGGCATACACAATAGTCAGTGCTGCTGTAATCATCTTGAGATATCGTCCTGCTACTGCTGCTGAACTTCGTTCGTTGGGACTCGGTGGAATGGATCTGTCACCCGATAGCTCACCCGCTGGTACTCCTGTAACAGATCCTGGCTCCATTTCTTCCGAAGTAAATATACATAATTGAAGACCGTTCTCACTAAGCTATCTATCTACAAAATGTTATTTTGTTAGTATTCCGCATCGTGAAAACGGTTTTTATTTATTTTTTTATTCATGCTCACTTTATTTTTTTTACGATTGCATACAATTGATCCCATATGCTAAAAACAGTGTTAGTCTTTATTTGGTTTTTTTGTAGACACATTTGTCCAGTAAAAGGTTTATTGATCAATAAAATTACTCAAACCATCTTCATTCATCAAAGATAAATATTTTCATATAATTTAAGACATCAACTGAGGGTGCTTGATGGAATTTCAATATCAAATTTGAATTATTGAGATTTTGTACACTTCCATGTATTTTGTCACTAACGACCCGGGTTTCGCCTTTCGGCATCTTCAGGCATTCGATAAAGGGTATCTCCTCAACAACCAACCGCTATTATCTCTCAACAATGTTTTTAAAAAAACACTTTTTTTTCCGCATATGGGCTCAATTATAAGATCCATAGAACTTTGTTAAAACGATAAACAAAAAAAAACATCCTCTTTTAATGCATTAACCCTTTTACTCCCACAACATCGAAACATCGGACCAGCCAATACATGCTGAAACTCCCATGGGTAAAAATTTCAGCCCAACGCTTTTCAAGTCACATTTACGATATTTTCTTTTATTTCGTTTGTGAAAATCAAAATAATAATAAAACATTGAAAATACACATAAAAATTATGACAACATCATCTGGGAGTAAAAGTTTTAATTACCTGATTTCAGATGAAGTTTAGTTTCTAAGTGATATGATTATACAATTAATCATTCAAAAAGATAATGCTGAATGGCCAAATTTTATTTTTTAACCCTCATAAGAGATAAAACTGTTACTGTGTTATCATCAAAGTATTATCAGAGCATAAAATGTTTTAAATGCTAGGTTTCATTTGTTTTAATATTTTTATTAGAACGACAAGCACAAGTTAAAACTTGAGTAATAACTAAACATGAAGATATACAATATTCAATAATTATAAAATTGATTGCTTTGTTATTAGGAACGTATAAAATGTCACCAAATAATAATTTCATATTCGAAACATCATTCTATAAAAAATATTCTTAGTCTTGAAATTCGTTATTATCGCAAACATATTTTGTCAGCACCAAAATTTCTTAAAAACAAGGATCAAATGAGATCTTTTACCAGTAACTGGTTTTTATCGCTTACCTTTGGTGTCGTTGGGCATACTAAATAATATGTTAACAATAATAAATTAACCGAATTGGTATTTAGCAAGTACATACAAAATATACATCGCATAAATTTCGAACACAAAAAAGATATGGCCATGAATTAACTTTAATTGCAATGCATCGTGTTTTTTTTAATTAGATTACTATACCTGTATTTTTTTTACCATGTTCTGCTTGTAACTCAGTTGCTTAACCTCTCTTTTTCAAAAACAGTAGTGATAGAAGGATAGGGTTTTTTCCATGTCCCCTCCTCACGGGGAGCATACGGTATTCTAATAGAGGTATCTCATCAGATTTTTCTATGAGAACTGCTTCTACCTATGATTTTTCTATGAGAGTTGGGAGATAGAAGGATAGGGCTGGTACAGGATAAGTGGTTAATTAATCGCTCTCGCTACGCCCTGTAAGGATCAGATGGGTGGGAGGGCTTTTTAAATCAATATAATTATGTTCTAAATTTTGTCATATTTCAAAATAAGTATGTTTATGATAAAAGAAATATTGTCGATTTCAGCTCACGATTGTTCGTAATACTGGGATACTAAGAGGCATGGTCAGGTCTAAATAACAAAACTTGTTTTCAAATACGACCAAAACGTACTGTAGCAGCGTGCCGGTTCGTAAATACACTGTAATTTAGGGACAATCTCATAAAAATATGGACAATATTGACGAAAAAAAATCGAAATATCCAGCGTTCCGGTTCGTTTGATTTTCCATTTCGAATCTTGAAAACACTACGAAGTGCCCACAGTGAATCTGGCCGATTCAAATGTGATATTGAACACTCACAAAGCCGCCTCAGTCTGTAATATTATATATACATTAACTAGAATATATGACTAAATACTATATTTGTAAACTTTAACTCGATTGTGATTCAACAGGTGTATGAGGTGATGATGGCAGGACGACTCCGAGCTGATTACTCCTGGCTTAGGCCTCTGGTGGGGAAATGCTCCCCAGGATCTGCTGTGACATTTTCGGTTACCGCTTTCGGACTCCTTTCGGCGACCCTGTGTGCTAACAACAGGCTTGGTGGACCTCCTGAATCAGTTGGAAGTTACTTGGTGCCTATCGTAATAATGCTGCTGATGATAGGATGTAAGAAACTTCTTCTTAAGTCACAGAAAACTATTTTGATAATATTAATTGTTAATGTTTCACTCTAACTACGCTACGTTAGAAAAATACGTAGAAAATCGTCTTTTTCAGAAGTTTTTTTCTTACGGACTGCTAATAGACACTTTTAAAGTGTTTACTATCAATTCTTGGTGGAAAGGCATTATATTTTAAAAAATAAAAGACAATTTGTTTGTACTACTTTCACATGTTGACAATGATCAGAACCGCTTTAGCTCTTCACGAGCATTATCAACTGAAGATAATTTTGATAATGCTCGTGATTAGCGAAACCGGTCCTGATCATTATAAACATGTGGTACAAATATTTTTATAAAAAAAAATCTGGCATAACAGCTGACAGCCAATGCGCCAAATATTTTGAAAATTTGAAAATCATACGAGATAAACTCAATGAGAATTTTTAGAAATCACTCATGTCCAAGATCAAAGATTTTTAAATTGAAAAAATTCCAAATTTGATATTGACCTTGCTGGAACTTGAACCAAGACCCACCTGCTCGCTAGGGCAAACACTTACTATTAGACCACAGAGGTCGACAAATTGTGTTTTATTTTTTAATACCTAACAGACACCTAACTCAACTAAAGTTTTTCTACGCTTGTTACTCAGTATCTCATTCACTCTTTTTCTAAAAGAAGAATAGAAGCATTGGATTGGGCATGACTAATGGATAGCTAATGGCTGTCGCTACGCAGTACCGTATTATGTAGCAAATAACATATTTGACATGGCCAGTAATTTTCTTAGGAAATACCAATCGCTAGGTTGCAGAAGCTAACAGCATCAAATAACATACAAATAAGTATATATTTCTCTTTGAAGGTATTGTCGTCATATGGGGTCATCAGCAGAGTCCTGTTCGTCCACCTTTTAGGGCTCCATTCGTCCCAGTTCTACCCGCCGTATCAATCCTTACCAACGTGGAGCTGATGGTTCACTTGAATGCTCTTACGTGGGCACGATTCGCAGTCTGGATGGCCGTCGGTAATTAGAATTTTCAAAAATTTACATTTCTTCCAAATTAATTATACACTCAATACAGTAATAATATTATATATTCTGCGTTTATAAGGGTTGAATTGTTTCTTCATTTCGTTATAAGGGTTTCTAAGGGTGGTGGAACTCTAGTAGTTATCTAATAATATTTTATTTGCTGCGGTTATAAGCGGTTAACTAAAAGTCAGTTTTGTTTAAGCAACTTATATCAATTAAGAGCCATTTTGCACCGCTCTGGAAGTGAACCAGTGGAGATAGCTATTCTCTCTGTTTGAAGAGGATAAAGCACTGATCGTCAATCTGGTCCGTACCGCCCACTAGTGGACGGTTAACGTTTCCATGTCGGAAGTGGAAATTTAATTTTTTTTTTGTTTGTTTTCATTGAAACCTACTCGACTCGCGGCTAAGTTGACTTGAAGTTATTTTGAAGACAATTCGCTACGTAAACTAACGACTGAGGATAGGGGTGCATATGGGATGGGGTATTTTTGTCTTTTCCTCTACCTTCATCTTTTCGATACTTTTCTCGCTTCCTGTTGGAATAAAACTAAATATTTTTCCTATTCTGGCCTAGCAGTCGACTTTAGACTTGTTTTTTTGTCAACTTAGTACCTACCTAAATTTGGCAGAGTTTTCAATTGTCACTATTTCTTTAATATGTTTATATAATCTTTCTATCGTATAAATAAAAAGCTTGATTTCAAAGTTTTTTTCCAAATCCTTCATCTCCTAGAAATTAATGCATCTTTACACTGGATTGAATTACTGCGACTTTGGTGGGCGGTAAGGAAATTCTATTGTAAAAATTATGCAAAAATGGGCAGAAGGTATAAAAAGGTTGACGGCCACTGGGATAAAAATTTGTAATTAGCCAATCAACATCTCTATGGATATTATTAAGTATCGTGTAGGTAGTGGATGAGAAAGAACGAAAACATAAACATGACAAAAATCTATGTCGTTTGGAAACAATTCTAGGAATCGATTTCAGAACAGTGGTTAAAAAAATGTTTTTGAACAACTTTCATCTGCGCAACCAAGTAAACAGTAGTGTTGAGCTCAACAGTATAAGCTAAATGGCTAGTAGAGTCCCGAAAAATATTAATTTAAACATTTTTAGGTAGGTACGTGATAATTGAACAAGGCTTATAGTTATTTTGTTTCTGATTTCAGGATTGGTCCTATACCTTGGCTATGGAATGAATCACAGCAGGGCAGGGACTGGAGCTGGCGTAGGTGCAGCATCGGAAGGAGGGCTTCTCGTCGGAGGTGCGTCCGCCCGCTGGGGAGCAACAGGAGCTGATCGTCAACCAATCGTACCCCACGACGGAGAAGACTAAATATTATAAAACCTATAAAAAAGCACTGACTAAGGAATTAAATATCCTTTTGTTTTATTTGGCGTGTTATCGCAAAGCACAATTGTAATGTTTATTTAACAGCGTGAGAATTTTCTTCAAAGTACGTAATTAATAAATTATTTCATTATTTAAAAATGCACAATTTTTATTTAAATATTATAAGAATGGTTTAAAAACGATTCTGTTTTAATATATGTATCTATCATCGATGTGCGGTGGACTTGTTACTTATCGCACAACCTAATTTGGGTATGAGCAAGAAGGTTACAAGAGCATGCGCCGCATGCCCTTGCATCTCGCTTGCACGTTCACTTTTCATGTGGTTGAGTGAGAAAGAGATAAATCCACCGCACGCGCCTTTTATCTATGTATTGCACATATAAACCAACAGCATATCATTGTTTTTCTGGCAAAAAAAAGTGTATTCGAAATTCAATTTTTTTCTAAATCGATGTTGAATTTGAAGCATACCGAAGCACCGGTTTATCAAATCCACAGTGATTCTGAACACGCTACTTTAAAAAATTTAAAATATATTTAGTTATTATTGTTGCCGAAAGAACTTTGGCCAATAGAAAAAATATTCAATCAAAAATTATTGGGTGTCAAAATTTTCCATTTCGAGCCATGTATTCATATTATTGTCAACATAAAATCAAATAATCTTTTGTTTAAATTTTGAAAAAATTAGATTTAGGTTCACATTTTAAAAGTTTATTGTATTTAGTTTCAAACTTTAAATGCATTTTTTTCAAATATTCTGGATGTTTTCAAATGTGTCTGTAATATCACGCGATATAACTTAAATATAATAGAAACATTTATAATTAGATAATCAACTCAAAAAAATATTTTTTTTTATTAATTTTTGCCAGAACGTGGAATAAATTTATATCAAACGAAACAAGCTACTGCAGTCGATAACGTGGCCTACTCTTACGTGTTAAAAAACAAAAATTAAAATGGCGTCGTAACGAACGTTCTATTTTTAAAATAAAAAGTGTTGCCACAAAACACACATAGAAACCCCTAAATAAGTGAATAGTGAGCAGAATAACTAATCTTGCGATATTTGTAATTTGAATTAATAAACCGACACTTTGAGTGTACTGTTTTGTTATTATTAGAATATGATATCAAATAAATTGACGAAAAGCGCAAAAAAAAATGATTAAACATTAATTTTAAACTATTTTGTGTATAAAGAAATACGGTGAAGCTCTGTTATCTAAGCCAGCACAATTAAATGCACTAATTTTGTTATCTTTTGCAAATCGTTATAATATGACATTACTATAGTCACTGAATGTATCTGATTATACTAATTAAGACTTAACGCTTAAATAAGTAAAGTCAAAAAAGTCCTATCCAAAAAAAGTATTAATTTAATTTATATTTTTTAATGTTTTTTTCTTCAGTAAACAACTGAATTTCCCTACTCTTTGAATAATATGAAAACATTTATTAACAATGTCTGTATTTCATAGGAGATATGGAATAACTCATAATTTAATACGAGGCTGAATAAGACCAGTTTTTAAATATATGATATACAAAATTACTATGGATATAAAGTATGATGAAAACTTATAACAATATTATTTTTTAATATTTAAGTTTTAATGTAAAAAATTAAAAATTATTAACGTGTTTATTCTTCGATAAAAATATAAAATGGGTGGAAAATAAATATACACCATTACATAATATCAGTCATATCTGTCAAATGTGTGAAACTCGATAATTTCTTTGCGTCACTGTTTTCGAGTTATTCTACATTAAAACAGTTTAACATGAATTGGCCCTTATTTAAATAAAACCGTTGCGTGATATACATAAATAATAGTGCAAGTTTGAAATTTTGGTTTTACTTTATTTTTACATTGGGCTCTTAAGAAAAATTGCACCCCTCTTGTGTTGATTCCCTTGCCATGTGGTTTATATTTTTCTGACACTCGTTTTAATGTTGCAAATAAAAATATTTGGAAAAAAATCCCGTTCGAATGAATATCATTATAAGAGTTTGCTCAACTTACTAAAGTTTTCCATCGCGTAGTAAAAAATTCAATAATTTAAACAATTCGTCCATTTATCATTTTTAATATCTATCCTTATTTTGCAATATCGATGGTTTAAATCAGTGCTTCCCAAACTGTGAGCCACAAACTTCTAGGGGGCCGTAAGCTTTCTGCAAGGGCCCGTAAAATGTTCTAGTAGAAGATTTAAGTATTCAATTATATATATTTTCCTATTACATATTTACGTATTCTTTATATATAAACACACTATTCGTGATTTTCTTAAAATTTTGTCTTTGAAGAGATTGTAGAATACAGGTCTATGTATAAGTTTATAATATAATATAGTGTCAAATAACGCTTATGATAACCAAATTACTTTAATTTTCAGAATAGGGGACGTGCTCTGCGTTTTGTAAATAGTGTGAGCCATGGAATGGAATGTTTGGGAAACACTAGCTTAAAGCACAGATGTGATATTTTCATTTATTCAATATTGAGTTCGTAATGTTATTCAGCTTTTTTTGTCTAATTTGTTTGAAGATATTTTTGAATAACCAATTTTTTAAATAAGAAAATCAAAAAACTAAATCTGTTTTATTGTGTCGCTCATGTAAGCATTTACTTTCTGTTGCTCAAGAATTCGTTATTTAGACATATCAAGTGTGTGCTTTAAGTTTTAAACCATCGACATACACTTTATAAACTCAAATGTAATGTTTTTGTTTTATTATATAGAGCATGATTTATTTAATCAGACATATTTACTTTGAGCTAGCGAGTACCCGGCATGCATTACAATGCCACTCAAAGAAATAAAGTGTTTGCGTTATAATTGTGTTTATCGAAGTGCTTTTGGATACACATTATTTTTTGTTCCATCTGGTGCGTACACGAATAAATCAGAAGGTTTTCCGACTAGTGAGTAGTCCACGTAAGAAGCATAGAATTTCCAAACTTATTCCACACACTTGTAGCAATAATTGTCCCAGAGCTTTTTTAATTGTAAGTGCCAAGTGACTCGCGCCGGAAACTGCAGTCGTTTGTATTCGACTGGCATATATTTCGGAATCTTTGAGATACGTGGCAACGGTACATCTTCCCTTTTAAATTTTTCATTTAAGACCTGCTATTGGAATTTAACAATTAACATCACATGTTATGTAACACACGAACTGTATGTCGCTGTTCGTACCTATTTGATTTTTTTTTTTAGATTTTAGATTTGTTTTTTCAGAAACCTTTGCGGTTGTTTGCACAACAACTCACCGTTTCATTATAATCGAAACAAACATTCATTTATAGATAAGCTATCATATTATTTAAAGAAAGCTTTGAAAGCTACAATTGTGAATGGAACTTTTGTTATATTTATAAACCTTGAATGTCAATTTCCGTGCGAATTTATACATAATATTTAACAAAATATATTGTTTTGTTATAAAAATTAAATGTCAACATGTGATGTTTTTCTGGTGCTTGTCTATGAAATTAATCACAATTAAAAATGAAAGAAAGCCTCCCTCAATTTAATTTTGTTTGATGCAATTAAGAACATATAATTTATTCTTAAAAAATGCATGAATTTATTGAATACTAATGAGTACCCGGTATTCGTTGCAATTCCACTCTAATAAAGAAAGGTTTTGTGTTTTAATTCTGTTTATTGAAATGCTTTTGGATTAGAGGTCTGCATGGGATGAAATTTCATAAAGTTAACCGGTTAAAGCCCGTCATCTCCCGACCCGAGCCCGAGTTTCAATATTACACTTGTTACCCGAACCCGACACGAAGCCCAGATTTATTTTTCTCAGCTTGAAAAAATCCTGTTTTTTTTAAATATAGTAATTCATTTATACTTTTCAAACAGTGTAAAGGTTGCAATATGCACAACGTATGGGATGACCATAGCTATACATGATGTCATTGTTTCTATATTTTCAACCATATTCATAGCAAATTTAAAATAAATTATTTATGTTATGAATATTATGAACATAGTCTGGTGCGTACACGAATTAATCAGAATGCTTTTCCGAGATGTCGCCAGTTGTACGTATTTGATTCTGTTTTTTAGATTCTACCTATATTTTTTTTTTCTTCAGGAACCTTCACTGGTCATTTTGATTGAAATTGGATGAAAGGTAAAAGAACGCATATAGGACAAACAAACAAACTAACATTCATTTGTATAGATATATAGATAATAGATAATAACGTATTTCTTTCAATGAATCTATTATCTACCTGAAAATACCGACGCATTTTGATTATTTACTTTTGGGAAAAAATACAATTGAAATTGGGTTTCACAATCTCTGTAGATGTTTTTTAGATTTTCTCTATTTTATCTCATTAGGAACGGAGATTGTTTTAACACTTATATATTTTTCTATGTATTCAATCAAACATAATATCGGCTCAAATCTAGAATACCCATAATCAAAACTGTATCTTTATTTTATACAAAAAAAACATGTACTAGATTGATTTTGAATTATTTTTAATTTGTATTCTTAAAACACATAATCAAAAAATAGACTGAATTTCACTTTTAATGATTGGCCTAAATAGAAAAACGCAATTTAATTTAATAAATCTTCCATCAATTTTAAATAATTAAACATATTTTTGTAATACGGGAAGACGTGGCCAACTGAGTTTTAACAGTGATAAATACAGTTCTGTTAACGACCATCTATTGACAGTTTTTAAAAGTTTCTTAACTACACACTACAAGATTTTTTTAAACTCATTTCAATACCTCAGTTCCAAAGTGTAACAAGTATGATGAAATGTTTAGAATATCGATACCAGTTCTAAAATGAAATAAATGGTAATCTGTGGCTATTTTAGAATGACAGTGGTTATTAATAATCCAGGACCAAACTGAAACAACTGAAAAAAATTCTGAGAAAACCTATGATAACTCCTGTTTAATATTCTCCTGAAAAATGTTTATAATATTATACTCGTAAATATATTTTTAGGCAATCTTAGACTGTTTATTGAAATCTATAAAAAATTGATCTTGTAGTGTGCACTACAAGATTAAACATGTCTATAATCTTGTTTCCATATTATCTCAGAACTATACTTTTCAAGTTGTTAAACTTTGGAACTAACGTATGGATTTTAATGAATAACAGCGTTTCTCAATTAACATGTTTGTAATTACTTTTAAGGTGTTAACTGTCAATTCTTGGTGGAAAAGCATTATATTTTAAAAAATAAAACACAATTCATTTGTACTACTTCCACATATTTATAATGATCAGGACCGGTTTCGCTCATCACGAGCATTATCAACTGATAAAAATACAAACATAACAGGCTTATTTATATAAAATTGAATGTAAAAATGAAATATTTGATTATTTTTAAAAGGTTCATTAATTTTTACTTATAATTTCCCTGAGTCATTATTTTATATTATATAAGTAACGTCATTAATAATTTTGTTCCACTAATTGTACTTTTAATGTAGCTAAATATGTGATTTCAGATTAGTATTTAATGATTTGCAAGAGGTCCATAACATTTTAATTGTAGACTCTTTCATTTGATTTATGTATAATTTGTTTGTTAATCAGTATTTTCTTGTCTCAGTTCATGAACCATCAGTTTTATATACCTTCATTTTTACATTCAATTTTATATAAATAAGCCTGTTATGTTTGTATTTTTATCAGTTGATAATGCTCGTGATGAGCGAAACCGGTCCTGATCATTATAAATATGTGGAAGTAGTACAAATGAATTGTGTTTTATTTTTTTAAATGTTTGTAATTTCTGAAAGAGAGTAATATAACTATTAAACAGTTTTTAGTCTTAGCACATACAAAAGGTCACAATTGAGTCCCAAAATTACAAGCGAAAATATTTTTTCTTTCAGTAAAATTCATGTATGAGGAATAAGAGTGAAAACGTGAGTGTTTAGGTTTGTAGCCTCGTCCAACAGATTTATGAAAACCAACAGTATTTTATAAGTGTGTTTTTTTATTAATCCTCTCATTTTACCTCACGGAAAACCGTTTGAGAAACACTGTGAAAAAAAATTATTTGTTGAATTATTTGTTATGAATACTAAGAATATATTTCTAGATAACTATTACATTATATTATTAAGTGAGAACATAATTTAACTGATGATAAAAAAAAGAATTTTAAATAAATCTGCGCTATTAAATTAAATTTGAGGAATTAGTTAAAAATAAGAAGTAAGAAGAAGTAGAATATTTTTAAGTTCACAAAAATATATAATTATATACTATATGAATCTCTTTTTTTTAGTGACAAATATTTTTTATTTTAATTTCTTTATAATGACTTGAAATGTATGTAATGAAAAATAAATATTTAATCACTTTAAGCTGTTTGTTATAATTTATTATCTTAGTTTAAAATTGCATTGTTTGTAAATGCCATGTATTTTATTGTAATAAATTATATGAATATAATAATTATTTAATGTATATAATAAAAATATTTATGGATTATTAAAATGTTTCATTACAATGAATTCTCCATTAACCCTTAAAGCGCGAGACGTTTTCGCACGAATTTATTTTCAGTCAATTGATCCGTTAAAGCGCTCAGTAAAATCAATCTATTTTAACAGTAAAAAATAAAGAACTATGTGAAATATATATTAGTTATCCCAAATACATCAAGAACTAAACTAAATTTGTCGCATTCTCGCTAAAATAAATCGAGGAAAATGAAGAAGCTGAAAAATATTTAATCTAAGACTATTTAAGCATGCTGATGATAAATGCTGCGTATCGGCAGTTCAAAGTTGGAATTCGAAAGACTGAATATCCAGAACTCTTTTCAAAAATATATTTCCATGTGTTTTACGTGACATTTTCATAATCTGTTACCTAATTTCGACGAGATAAAGTCTTGGGCATGTAAACATATCCAGCACATTCATCGGGCTATGTTAAAGGTTATTCGTTCGATTATAACACACATTCTTTTTATATTTGCCTCACAATCGCTGCAGAATGCAGCAGTTGTGACTAAGGATTTCAATCGAATATTAGAATATATTCGGCTCTTTTTTAATATCCAGATACCCTAATATTTGAAAAACTATTCGAATATTATTCGTTCATAGTATTAATGTATAATTATTAAGCCACTAGGTTAACACATTGAGTCCCGGAGCCGTGTTTTCACGTGACAGACTAGCCTGTCATATTTGAGTGATCAAGCGATACATTTTACAACAGAATCCTGGTTTTAATTATAGTCAAGACTTAAACCTTTCCAAAACAATCTTCTAATCTGAATTATCGTCAATATAGGTTTTGGTTTTATCGACTTAAAATCTCAATTGAATTTTACTTCTTTAATATTCCCCCTTCTGGAGACGATATTACGGTGACACCGAGTCCACTCCAAGCTAGAGTTTTGCAAGATCTACAACACAGGTTGTTAGAGGATATGTCTAAGTGCATACCGATTCCGTCAACAGAAAAAAATAAGCCCTGTAGAACATGCAAGGCACACAAGCACAAGAAAAGGAGTGAGTCTCGGTACATGTGTAAACATTGTCGTGAGGCACTTCACATAGAAAAATTTTGGCAATTTTGCCATACAAAAACTAAATATTGAAATGTTTTAAGCAAATCCTTAAAGTTTCATTTGATTTCATCTACTATTTCTATAGTTATAACACTTTTAGTAAACACGTAAGAAAAATGATATATCTTCAAAAAGGGTCGGGCACAGGGGTGGTTTTACCTGATTTTGGCCAGAGCTGATAGTGTTAACATCAAGTTTCATTGGCATTGCATATATCTTGTTATTCCTAATATATATTTTTTTATTTAAACACCATAATACTCATTCAAGATACTAGCTGATAACTAGTATGTGTTAACAGTTAATGTTTCGCAATAAATATGAAATATACAGTGAAATATAAAAGTGAATATACAAAATGAAATTCATAAATCATATTTGAAAAATTCGAATACTAAATAATCGAATATTTGGAATCCTTAATCGTCAAGATTCACGGAAGTGGAAAATAGCAGGAAAGGTGTCAGCGTCTTGGAAGAATAGTAATTAAAAAAAAACAATTTCATGTCATGAACTAACAAAGCATGTTTATTATATTTTATATTCTTTGGTGAACAATATATTTCTTAAAAATACTGAGCAGTGATGTTCGCCCTTTCACAATTATTGTGGAAAATTTTAAATTGAATCAAAAGAAACTGAAAAATTACTTAAAAGATATTTTTATTGTTGTCAGTTTTACATGAATTTACATTTTCGGTATAAATACAAGAAAATCATTTTTTAAGTTCTTGGCAGTTTTCTGAGTAGCGTGGATATGGATCAGGTGTAAATCAGGGCGCAACACGTTCTACGTCGGAATCGCACAACCGGTACTACTGAAACCGGGATTCGTAAAAATAACGGTATTCCGTTGATACATAATATAAAAGTGGTCATCAACCTTTTTAAACCTACCGCCAGTTTTCGCATATTTTTTAATACAATTTCCTTACCGCTCACCAACATCGCAGTAAGCCAATCTAGTGTAAAGATGCAATAATTTCGTTGGAGACAGTCTTCTGGCATAGCAAACACAATAATTTAGAAGCTGTTTATTTTGTTTTGATTTGACGAAGCCCATATGTATGTATTTCGGTGAATAGTCGAGGATGTATTTTTTCTTTTGAGACATGGGTATACTATTTTTACACAGTTTAAATACACGTTACAACGCAATTATTACTTAAATACCGGCGGATGAAATATCAAACTATCCCGTATTTTGATACCGACTATCGTAATTATTTTTCTTTCGCATTAATATTTATTTTTGTGATACCGTAATTTAATATGAAATATCGAATTTCTGGTACAGTCAATTTGGGTAACTTTGGCCCAGTTCTGAGGTTTTTTGTATTTTTATGGTTCGCCATTGCATTTATGTGTGATATTGTTTTACATAGAAATGAACTAATAACATAAGATCGAATTTAATCAACATAAATAGATGTATTGTTATAATTGATATATAAATATAGATTAATAAAGTTGGGCAAAATTTTCATCTCAATCGGTTAACTTTGGCCCACGATACAAATAACCACTGTAGTAACTATATATCCAGTGATTTTAAAGTCTTGCAACTTTTCTTTATGCTTTCATATATTTTGCACATAATCGAGATGTAAAAAAATATACAGCATTTGGTTTACAGATTAGTAATACAAATTGAAAATATGGCTAATCCAATTTATTTTAAATTGTGTATTATCATTCCAAGCTGACAGCTTACAAATTCAACAAAAAACAAAATATTTTGCACATTCATTCATATTTTTACCACAAGGGCTACTCAATACCTTTGCTTAACTAAATAATATTCATATGGCGTTGGTATTATCATGGTATTATAACACCACCTTTTTCCATGTTATGGGCCAATCTTAGACCAATGGGAAAATTTACCCAAATTAATGGTACCGTAAAACGTAGTGAATTAGAACGTTTTCAGATTTCAAATTCAATTTAAACTCTATGCCAGGTGACCGAAAATGTAAATTTGTTTGCTAAAAGTTGTGTTTGCAATTCAGCAGTATGGTTTGGTGAATGGGAACGCTCATTATCGATATTTTACCAAAATTATGGTCCGTTCATATTTACCAGAAAAACGAGGTGAATAGAACTCTGATCAAACACGCGCATCGCAACAAAAATTTTCACGTCTGATGAGTATTGAACGGTCAACTTTCCTGACCTGTCAGGTTTGCCGCTAGGCAGAAAAATAAATTATCTCTTAAATAACATACACACAAATTTTGGCAATTGTAGCATTCTGAATCTTTTTCTTGTCGAACTGTTTCTATTCTCCTCGTTTTATGGTATTGATTCAGTATTGCAATGCTTAGCTCTACATATGCAAGAATCATAACCATATATCTCTATAATGGGCCTTAAGATTAATTCATTGAAATAAAAAGACAAACTAACATTCAAATTCTATGCAAAGTGACGATTCTGTATCAAACCAGCGCCCTTCCTCACATTCCCCTTGGACAGGCAATGTTCCATTTGATGAACAATACCAATATGCTACACAGGATGCAGAATTATGGAAAAATCCATCACCCAAACATACTCCATTATCATCTAAACCTGAAGGAGGCGGCAACACTTCTTCACAATATTCCCCATTAAATATCTGGTCGAATGGGCACACAAAAATTTGCGGGAAGTATCTTCCAGAGAAATCATCCATAAAACATATAAAATACATATTTGGATGTAAGGGAATTTTCCCAACGTGTCCTTTGTCACACGCTGGCAAACGAGCTTTGCAAGTACCGTTAAAACTAATTCTGCATGAAATTGTCATCGGGTCATAACTATATCCTTTACCGCACTGAATTGTGATTGCCGTTGGGTCCGGGCAAAAGATCATCAGGTTTTCCTTTGATGCACATATGGTATTTCGTACAGTCAAAGGGATCCGGGAATACCCCGATTTGATTACATTTGAATCGATAGCCCAATATGTTTGAATCGCACTTCGGATTAGGCTGAATGGTGCAATCTCTGAGTGCATCTGAGCATGTATAGCCGCTCTCACAATTGTATAAGTGATATTTCAACCATTCACCAGAACTCGTTCCTACGCAATACGACACTGAGTTACAGTCATCACACACCTTTCCCGGCCTCGCACAAAAATCTTCTGATTTAAGTTGTTTGCCAAAAACGTCGTTTGATATTGCAGGCACCTAGAAATAAAATAATAAAAAAATATTTTAATGTTCAGTGCTCACCATCTACAATATTGTCAGCACACATGAAATAATTTGGATGAATAACACAGTGATGGCAAACCTTTTTATGGGCGCTTGTCAAAAAATGTAAAGAAATATCAATCAATTGACTGGTGGACCTCGTATTGTTTAATACATGAAATATAATCAAATCAATACAAATTTAAGAATTAACTTAATTATAATTTTATTAAAATATGAACCCTAGCATATTACAGGACTTGCCAGCAAAAACGGATATGAATGAATGAGATTTTAAATTTTTTATTCCATTTTTAGTATCAGATTAATGGCAGGGAATCTCAGACATCACTGATATTCATATCTTCGAAAGCAAATTCATAAATCCATTGAAAAATCATTTAATGGAAGTGTATGTTCTAGGATGCAAGCCTGTGAGCACCGTAACCGAAGCCAAAGACGTTGACCGTTCGGCTAAAGCCCCAAAAAACTTTATATACTTCATACTTTAAGTATACTTTTTTTTGAATAAGTTTCCTCTCACGTGGAGTAAATGAATTCCAAATGGAACACCACAGTAGAAGTTTTTTTGGGAGAACTGTTTTCGATTGAGTTGCCTAAGCTTGTTTTTATGAGAGGAAAAGAAAAGATAAAAATTCTGACCCAGGAAAGGCAGTTTGCTTTTAAAATTTTATTGACAATTATTATATCACAAACATCCATTCTTTTGAGCACGAATCCATCTATCGATTAAAAAATTCACCGATGAAAGTATTCCTTTGGGGATTCTAACCCGTGGACATTAATGGACATTAATTTAACGAAAAAGGTGAGCTCACCATAGCGTAGATCAGGATTGACAAACAGGGTTGGCACGTAACAATTTTTATGCATGAATATCACAAAAAAAATTTATGTATAAATATAATTTCTTGAAAAAATGTACTGTATTTTTACAATCACGTAATTTGTAAATGTTATATTTAACATCAAATTTGTAAAGTCCCGCAGGTTTTTTTTCACATCTAGCAACACAATTGCGAGGAAACAAACTAAAAGCATTTCAATATTTGTGACGGGTCTCCAAAATTAAATTTTTGAATAAATTGCAAAAGTTCAATCTTCGCCACACAACTGTTTCATTATGTTAAATAGCAACATGATTTTGAATTCCTCACGATCAAAACCATCATGATCTTGGTATAACTGACACTCGTAACTTTCCCTCAAAATATTTGATAACTATTTTTCTCCGTTGGATTATGAAACTGTGGAAATATCAGTTATTTTATATGTCCCCATTTTATAATAAAATTAACAGATTTTTTTTTAACTCATGGGATATCTTGAATAAGATATTTGGATTTTTATATTTCAATTTTTCGTACACAAATACATTGTTATGCTGGCAACCCTGCTATTGACATTTGTAATCATTTGAAGATTTTCGGCACGCGATGTAAAAAGGTGCGCCACCCCTGTCTTAGATTATTCGGATACAGACTTGTCTAAAAATAAACCCAGTGTCTACTCTAATACAAATCGTACGGTCTCAAAATGGAGATTTATCTGTTGGCTTAAAGATGTAAGTATTACAAAAAAATAGTTGACTTAAAGCTTAAAGAACTTTATTCAATATGACCATGTAACATAACAAACAGATCGTCGTCGTACAACAGAAAGTAACCAAATAAATTTTTCACGAAAATGGACTAAATAACTATTTGACGTCTCAAGAACATAACAGTTGACTGAGTGTTCAACATAATACATTTACACCCAACAATGAAGAAAAACTAAATAAAAAGTGTAAGTGGAATATATGAAATTTTTTAATTGAGTACAGAATGTCACAACGGCTCTCATGAACATTTTAGTTTATTTTTTTAAACTTTGTCACTTGCTATTTTATGACAACGATATATAAATGTCTTTAGCAATTCCTTTATTAAATTTAGTAACTGAATAACAATATTATATCACTTACCCATAATGCACAGGAAACTATTAACAATAATTCAATATTTTCTTTAAACATGTTTTTTGTTGTAATTAACATTAATTGGAGGACAATAATATTCAGCATCTAGTAAAAAGGCATTAAGATTTTTTTATTTTATCTCTGTTATATTAATATCATAAAGAATTTTTTTAAAATAAAACACTTGGCATCAGTGCCAATGATTGACATGATATATTATTTGCGTTGACAATAATAATTCTTCTACAAATTCGAACTATTTGATATACGATTAAAATTGATAACTTAGTTATTCCACTTGGTTTATCACTAGCGTGACGCGTTTAGCCTTTTTAAGAGGTGATAACTAAGTTATCAATTTTAATTTTATATTAAAAATGAACTTAAACAAATTTACCGCCGAATCCATAGAAAATATTGAATTATTTGGAATCGTAACAGGAATTGTGTATTCGCCAGAAATATTTAAATAACTTAGAAACAACTCGACAATAATTTTATCAATATCACTCGATATCAATTCGAAGAGAAAAGTATTTACAAATATCCATACCAATAGTTGGTAAACTCAAATTTAAATTCAAATAAGATACATTCATAATGATTCAGTTGTTATTTCGTTAGTCAGAATATTGCTTACTATTCGAGCACTATTATAAAAATAGTATTTGAAACGAAAAATGTTCACAACCCTTGGTAGAACTCCATTATAATAAGTCCTCATTTTGTAAAGGTCTAACACAAAATAGGTACATTATATAAGTCACTATCCCTACCGTATTCATGGTGTAACAATGAGTTACTTCGGCCTTTAACCTTTGAATTATATGTGAAATAGGTCATACAAAAAATTGAAAATTTAGATATTTGTAAATAAAAATTTCTAGATATAATTAAAAATACATTACAGTTCACTTCTTCTTTTGTATAATGAATCATAATTTGAAAACCTCAATTTCACCATGGAAAAATAAAAAAATATAATATAGTAACAATTTGTAAACTAAGTAACTATGCAACTATGCAACCGTTTTATTTCAACCGGCACCAAGACACGTCTCGAGCTTGTTCTGCTTCGATTCTTACGTCTTTCGATAATTTCGCATAGTTCAGGTTTCACACACAAAATATGATGTAAAATAATTACTCAATACTACATAAAACCATATTTCACATTTTGAAATTGTCATAGGAACAAAATGTGACTGCATGAGATCCGAAGGGACTTTTTTAGCATGGAAACGGGAAGGTTAATTTCACATAACGTATTATAATATTTTACAACTAGGAAAACCAGACAACAGCATACGAAAAAAATATATCACGGAAATCGTAGTCATATGTAGCTAACCTGTATGTTCGCTTTCAAATAAAAAAATATAGGAGTTGATGACCCTGCCAAATTTTTTTATTGAAAAACCGTTTGCCAATCACTTCTTTGGCTAGGATTATAATAAAAGGAATATCTTATCAAAGATGCAATGAATGATATAAAATGACATATCAATATCGATTATAATTTTAATTTAAAAACAATATTTAGATAACAACTATCATTTGTTTTATTTTAAAAAAATAGATATTTATCTCACTACACGACAATTCATTTTAAACATTAAACGAAAAATTCTTATCTTCTATGAAACAATTGATAATTTTTGTTTTCAATCAAAAATACCAGCTTTTACAAGGAGATGCATTAAGTTATAATGCAATTGACACAACACCGATTTTAAATTAAGTCCAATTTCAAAAAAAACAAAAACATTTATAATTACTTGCGAAGCCGGTCGGCTCTTTAGCCGAAGGGTACTCCGACAACTGGCTGAGCGTTAAAAATAAAATTAAACTTTATCCACTGTAGGTTCTCCCCTTTTTGTCGAAAATGGACCCATCCAGCGGACACTTTCTTATTTCCGCTATAGGCCCTTGGTGGCTAGCAACCGATGGCTTTCAACGACAACAATCGGTTGGAATACCAAGAATCATTGCCACTAACGCTGGGCGCTGTCAGTTATGGACCCTAATAAATCTTAAACTTAACAAAAAAACCACGTTGTGTCACAATATATTTTGATATTTCGTAATATCATGTTGGTTTCCTTCCACCCCACGCTGTGAATATGCAGCCGATGCCTCACGGCTGCCTTCCGTTACTTTATTGACATAAATGAGTCTACCCTTAACATTCAAGGCCGGAATAGTGTGCTTGAAAAAATAAAAAATAAATAAGATTATATAAAAACTTTTATTTATTATTTATTTATTGCATTATTATGATAGGTTTTACCAAATGTTATCCAAAAAGAGGAACACCATCTAGTTTCTAGTTAATCAGGAAGTTTGATAAATGAATTATTTTTTTAGCATTTACAGTGAATCCTGGGATTGACTTATTAACCGAGATCCCGGGATTGGAAACCGTAGTTGCAGCCTGCATGCTATCAAATCGGCGTGGCTTATTTGATTTGTGAGGATCGACCGCAGCAAACAGTTTTCAGGATCAGAAAAACACGTGACATCAGATCTAGAGATTATTAAAATCACTAGTTACGAAAAAAAATAGTTCAGCCATACATAAAATAAAGTGGGCTGGATCGGATATTAGCAGAAGAAACAAAACGACAGTAAATTGTGCAACCAGTGGTGTGCAGTCGACTCTGACTCCAACTTCAACTCCGACATCAAAACATCGACAGCCAAAGTCTTACTCAGGTTACGACTAAAAAGGGTCTAATTTTGTCGGCGTCTGTCGGCGTTCGTGGCGCAGTTGGTAGCGTCGCTGGCTATGGTTACGGATGTCTCGGGCTCAATTCCCGGTGCGGACAGTTTTCATAAATCGATCTTTCAATCGATTTATGGATTTCTATTCGTAGTCTGAGTCCTCCCTCTCACCCATCCCATCCTCACGGGGCATAGCGACAGCGATTAGCTAAGCTGTCCTAGCCCTATTCTTCTATCCCTACTGTCTTCGAAATAAAATAAAAGTTGAGCAACTGAGTAACGAGCAGTTTTCGTAGAAAAATTCTGTTAAGATACCTCCATTAGGAGATTATACGCTCCACATTGAGAGCGGACTTGGAAAAAAAATTTAAGGTTTTTTCCTACCTTTCCTATCTATATTTAATTGGTCTTCAAATTAAACACCAACCAACCAAACTGGCAAATAGCCAAAATTTTCATATTATATATATAATATACACATCTATATGCATATTGCAGGACAGGAAGATCTTATATGCATAAATAAAAATGAAGCAAGTACATTAATACACGCAGAAATGCAAAAATGCACTTTATAGAAAAATTAGTCGGAATTCAAGTCGGAATAAAAAATCACTAAACTCCCAATTTCCCGGACAAAAAATGAAGGTTTTCCCCGATTTTCCCCGGTTTCCAAAAATTCTGGACAAAATCCCGACAGTGCCGCGCCATGTCCGCAGGATATACGGCCGCATTCGAGAAAAAAAACGTCGAAGAAGTGTCGAATTATGTCATATGGTGATTTTGTCATTTGGTTAAATATGCGTGTTTTATGGAAGATTTTGTTCCAAGTTTAGCATTTCAACAGTGGTCATTTCTTTTTTAATCCTTATGTTTCGGGATTTTGAAGATTTACTTTAATTAACTTTTATAAGTGTCTTTTATGGAAGATTTTGTTCCTATTTTAGCATTTCAACAGTGGTCATTTCTTTCATCTCCCTTATGTTTCGTGATTTTGAAGGTTTACTTTTGAGATTTATCAAGTGTCTTTTATAGATGATTTTGATAAAATTAGAACATTTCAACAGTGGATAATTTCAGTTTCTGCCCTATATTTCAGTTTCTGCCCTATATTCGCAGCCCTGGTGATGACAATATTGTAGTTGGTGAACACTGAACCTTAAAATAATTAGTTTTTATTTTGACTTCGCAGACATAATCGTATAAGATTAAATTTGAGTCCATGAGTCATATTATTAAATGTAAAAAGAGAAATCTAACAACACTTTGATTACTATATTTATTTATTTTAAATTATATTATGACTGCGATAAATATTTATCTACTGCACTTCCTATATGAACAACGATTCTATTTGGTGCTTTCGTCGATAAGAATTCTTTATCGCAACACAAGGGATCACAATTCTGGAATCCCGGAATCAAAGTTTTTCTAGTCTCGCAATCCCGGGATTTTTGCACTGCAATGACTGTTTTATAACAATACTTGAAAACGTAACATCGACGGTGCTTTGGCCAATTTATGTGACCCTCAAAATTAAAATTGTAAAAACTGTTTTTTATCAGAAAACATTATATGTTGAGTTGCGTTATTGAAATGCACCCCTGTAAATTCTCATGTAGATTGCAGATACGGGATAGTGTCACGTTGAGAGTGTCAATAAAATACTGGCTTACATCAAGTGGCCGGGTCAGAATTTGCAAACCTAAAACCATTGTGAAATGATGTTTCCCTTCCAAAAAGTGGTCAATTTATTTTTCTAATTTACATCATTTGGCTGAGACCTGCTCTGTCGTCTTTAAAATGAGATCTAATCATTAACTCATTTTCGTATATTTTACACTATATTTATTTGTAAATATATATACTTAAAATGTGTACAATTTAATACACGTTTTGTTTGGCCTATACACAATGTTTTTTTTTGTTACGTCTTTTTTCCTTTCCACAGTCTGTATAATGGTGTTTTAGGAGAAAAAAACGCTTTAAATAAAAAAGATGCTTAAGATATTGTTTTTATGACATTCAGAATAAAAAAAAGCTTAATCTGATTCTGTTTAATATTTTAAGTACTTATAGGCGCATCCCGGGTTGGGTTGCGTTCTTGGAAAATGTATATGTATCTTGATTTTTTTAATGTGTGGGTAGATATTTTCATACGTTCTCCAGGTGTTTTTCTAAGCCGTTCCAGTTTTGTCAAAAAAGGTTAATAAACTGACACCGCCCCGTACTTATGGGGCAGACATGGCTCTTCAAAACCCGTCTGCATACTCCTTCTATTCATGCAAATTTAATATGTAATATCTCTCCTAAGGCATTCAAAAATAATTTGTCATATTTGTTTGTTTACCGTTAGAAGTAAACAAAAAGCGAGCGATGCTTAGGAAAAGAAGGAGTCGTCACTCGGCCTTCCCCGGTAGAGTCGTTCGTCGACGAAGAGGCGACTTAGTCCAAGATTTACGAGCCTATCATAAAACCACTTACTTAGTTTTAAATTGAAATTGTGTATTTTAAATCTGTTTGTGTTTGTGTTACTGTCTTCGAGGAATTTATAAGTATAAACTAACTGCAATTAAAGAGAAAGTATACTGAATACGACCGGGTTTTAATATAAGACGAAGGAACCTGTGAATGATCCTTTGTCCCCAGGCTGGACTCGGGGTTGTCGAAGTGTGTTGACGCTCCGCACCCTCCTCCAACCTACCCTCGAGTAGCGGACCTTAATCTACCTCTCTCAAAACATGTCTTTTATGCGATAGCAATAATAAAATGTACGTACAATCTAAAAATCGAGTTCACGTAATGATTCATACGTTTACATAATAATTGTATACACAAAACAATACCGTATCAGAATGCCCGGTCGAAAGAAGGCAAATGACCGGTTACCGGCGTCCAAGATGAAATGGGGGTCTCAATCCAAACGCCTGTTCGTTCCGGTTAAATCTCTTTTTATTTAGATACATTGGTTTTACACAATTAGAACATCGTGGCTATATTCACGGTTACAAAATTAGGAAATCTGAAGACATATAAAAATGAACGTCGCGTTAGTAATTAAACGTAAGACATTGATTGCTCTGCAAGATAGGGCGAAAAAAAAACAAGTGGCTTTACCTAGCGACGACCGACTGGAGACTGACAAAAGCAACGATTTGTAACAGTTTGAACATTACCTCTTTGACGGGTACACGGCGTCTCCGCACCGAGAGGTATATTTCGAACTAAATGTCCTTCACAATGATTTTACCGTTACTCCGCCGATTTAAACAAACAAAGTTAAATGAACTAATATGTATCTGCCTAGCGGTACAACTATGGATTGCTATATTTAAAGTCGACTTGATGTACAATTTTGGGCATGTTGCAAAACGGGGGTGTATCACATAATATCTTTACAAAAACTTAAATATGCGCGTCAATTAAGCGATATTTTCATTGTGATGAATTTTAAACTTTTTGGAAAGAATTTGTCTAATATCAGTTCTACAGCTTGTCGTATCGTTAGGATTACCCACAGTGTCATGAGTTAGCGTAAAATGTAATCAACGAGGTTTCATATCGTGAAGCGATCTTAGCCTGGGGTAAGCCTGTACATTAATCTTAATATATAAATAAGTTTCTTAGAAAATACACGTAAAAAATTTTATCAACAAACATTAATTTGAGCTGCATACATCAATCGTACGATTTGAAGATTTTAATAGGAAAACACAGTTACAATACTTTTTGATTAAAGATAAATCAATTCCTCGATTAATATATACATAATTTTTAAATTAACTTAATCATTGTGTTTGTATAAATGCAATTTATTTCATGGGATAACTTCGGTTCAAACTATTTTTGTGACGTTTTGATTTTTGAATCGTCATTAACCCTTCCTTAACCATGGTGTAACAATTACTTCGGCATTTAAACCTTTAAATTATCTGTGAAATAGGTCATACAACAAAAAATTTATAATTTTGCTATTTGTAAATAAAAAAGTTCTACATATAATTTAAAATACATTATACTTCACGTCTTCTTTGTATAATTAATCATAATCTTAAAACCTCGTTAATTTTACCATCGAAAAATACAATGTTATAGTATAGTATAGTAACAATCCGAGATGCATGACCATACCGTGTGCAACCGTTTTGTTTGAAACGGCACCAAAACACGTCTCAAGCTTGTTCTGCTATGAAGAATTTCGATTCTTGCGTTTTTCGATAATTTCGCATAGTTTGATATGTATTTCAGGTTTTACTCACAAAATATGACGTAAAATAATTACTTAATACTACAGAAAACCGTATTTCACTTTTTTTAATTGTCATTTTTCTTTATAAATGCGTTTTTACGACAAAACCTACATGGTAACCAAATGTGACTGCTTAAGATCCGAAGGTATTTTTTTAGCATTAAAACGAGAAGGTCAAGTAGATTTTTTCAATAAAAATGTATGTTCGTCTTAATCTGCAACAGGGCATGTAATCACGATCTTTCGTTGATTAACTGTAAACCCTTAAGGCGCTAAATTATACTATAAGAAGCACACACATTTGATTCGTGTGGAACTTAAAACATTGCAATTCTTACCTTATTATAAAGCAATGATATGACACGCCCTGTTATTTTTGTAAACATTTTTTTTGGTTTTTTTTGGAAGGTTTCGAATGATCCAGAACGGCCGTTTGGACACTTTTAATAATGCAATGGGTTCTCGGTAGTCAATTATCTGAGTTTCCGATAAGCCCAAAATAGAAATCGGAGGCAATCCGCTTTCAAATTGCTGGCTAGCAACAGTTAGCAGCCATCGACAAAACAATGGACTTAATGTTGAACTTAAAATCGTTTGTTATATCAATTGAATTAAAATTTAAATAAAAATTCTTATGTTAAGTAAATGTAAATGTAGTCTCAATGTATGTTGTAATTAAATTTAATAGTTTTTGTGTATTAAGCTACTGCATTTTAAACAAAAAGAGATTAACCGAAACGAAGCAGCGTTTGTATTGAGACATTCCAATTGACGCTGAACACCGGTAATCAATCATTCGCCCCCTTTCGGCAGGGCAATTTCAGATATTTTAATGGAAAGACAAAGTTAATAATTGAACCATTGCTCGTAAGGGTCATGGTAAAACGTGTGACTGGAATCTCCATTAGTGATTTGCGCTCAGTTAAATTTTTCACAAAGTCAAGTGTTGACCTTAGGAGTAACGATATGATTTTAGCTCCATAGATCCTACGCTTTCAATCCCGGTACTTCGAGAAAATAAGGCAGGCGAGATCTCAGGAACGTCATCTCTACTGCCATGAACTTTGTATCATGTAAACAATATAATCATTACATTGAAATTTATACTTACCATATAAAACAATATGATACAATTACTTATCTACAGTTTCAGCTGCATTGTGGATGGTGCACCAAGTTTCTTCGCGAAGTAATTCAATGTTTTATTAAAAATGGCGAACGATTTTGTGTCATATTCGTTTTTAGTTTGCAGTCTATTACTTGTAAGTACATTCTTTTATTTCACCATAGCACATTATTCTATAAGATATTACATATCTATGATACATATATATGGTTGAGTATGGCAACATTCTTAATGCGACGGTGGCACTCTCACTAGCGGTCAAGTTAAATTGGTACATCTATACTTATTTTATTGAAACATAATATGAGTTGTATGCTGTTACCGGACAAACCAGAACATGATATATCAGCACAACATTATATAAATAAACTAATTTTGGATTTATTTTTCATCAGTTGATAATTTTCATGATGAGCGAAATCGATCCTGATCTTTATTAAACATGTGAAGTTGGTACAAAAAAAGCTGTGTTGGCGTAGCAAGTGCTGCCCGCTCTGAGCGGCACCTTTTAGGGGGCGGCATTTTCGTAAATGAATAGAAAATTTCAACAACAATGCAAGTTATATTCCATTCATCATGTTTTCTTTCATATAATTTGTGACTCGCTGACAACATATACTTTTCTAGGGGCGGCATTTTTTAATATGAGTAGAAAATGATGTAGGTAATAAAAAAATAATAATTGTTATGCCTTGTGATTCGCTGACAAAATACATTTATTTTCTGAAAGATCTAAGAATAATTATGAAGCCTCAATGTCGCAACTATTGAAATGCGTTTGAATTTGGTTTACAGATCACTAATACAAATTGAAAATATGGCTAATCAAATTTATTTCAATAAAAGTTACTAAACTATGTTTTTTTATTCCAAGCTGACAGCTTACAAATTCAACAATAAAACCAATATGTTTTAATTAATTTATATTTTTACCACCAATGGCTACTCAAGATCTTTGCTTAACTAAAAAATATTGATATGGCATTATGATATTATAACGGCGCTTTTTTCCATGTAATGGGCCAATCTTAGACCGTTGGACAAACTTACCCAAATTGAAGATATTTTTTTTATTCCAGGTTCATTTGCAGTTGGCGGACTGCTATGAAAATTTAATAAAAGCTGATAAAGGGAAGCAAAAATGCAATCAAACAGGAAGAGTTTGTGAAGACTGCAATACAGTGTCCTATTGTACACAAACATCCATAGGGGAATGGATGTTATACGATTTGTACTCTTGCGAAACCGGTTTCACCTGTTCGGAATCAATTAACGATTGCAGCGGCACACCAAATCCGAAATGCGACAAGCATATCGAGGATTATACGTTTGTTTGCCAACAAGTGGGAACGTTCCCCGATGCTTTCGACTGCACAAAATACCACGTGTGTGATTCAGCCAAGGACACTAAGGGAAGCTTTCCAATAAAAGAGCCTCGCACATTCAGTTGCTATGAAGGATTCAGTTATGATCCAGCAACAACACTTTGCCAAATTAGACTCGTCAATGGACTATGTGCCTCTCGTTTACCACCTTGTTCAAAAGATAAAATGTTTGGAGTGTTCCCTGGATATGAAAAAATGTTTTATATCTGCCTTAAAAATCGGAAAAAGTGACAATCTGTTCCCTCAAATGTTTGTATGTCCGTTTGATCAAGTTTTTTATGATGATCGCTGTGAACCTAAGAGGACGGTATCATCTATAACAAGTAGAAATATTATTTATAACGAATATGATAGAGGCTTTTATTAAAGACTATTGATCAGTAAATCGATAAAACACAGGTCACAATGATATGTCTTTACTGATCTGGTGCCTGTAACACTTTAATAAACTGCCTCTGCCCTGGCTATTTGTAGTACCTCAATTACTCAAAACCCACCAGCACCCGCTTATAAGAAATATTCGGCAGCGTAACGACGGTATTCGTTTTTCAAATTTTTACCTCGAATGCTCATCGATCAAGACTTATTGCATGCACTATAGTGTTCAGAAAGTTAAAAAAAGATTATGAAAGAGCTTTTATGAATTTAGATTTATTAGTTCTCGATATGATGCTGTGAACTATTTGAATGCCTTGTAATTTGTCCTAGGTTCAATCAAGTTGGCATGAACGATGTGGCTGACAAATACAACTGACTATCGTATCGTTTTACGTAAAAAAGTATCAACTCATTTTCGGACATTTTGCAGAGAACGTTGAAATTGTTATGCACTAATTAGCAATTTCTATGCAGGCCTTTATTGATTTACACGAAAAAGAATAATTCAGCTATTCATTTTTAATTGGAAATTTTTCGAGCTTGTATTCTGATTTCTGATCTCCTACAAAATTACCGAAAACGATTTACTCCTTTGTTTGTTGGGTGGTGTCGATATGAACATTCCTAAAGTATGCGATCAGTAACCTGAATAAAATTGTCGCATTTTTTATCTTACATATTTTATAAATAAATATTTTTAATAGAAACAGTATTTGACACTAGAGCTAATAACTTCTTTTAATCTCATGTTTGCTGACATAAATATTAGATTTTGTAAGGTTCCTCAGATCCTCGATTATTCTTGGCTCTGTGAGATTATTCAACCTCTAGTAACGCAACTGTATCTTATTTGTCTTTTTATATAATCAGACTATAGTTAATTAAAAAATTATATAATATATTTCAAGATCCATTAAGAGGTTATCTTCCAAAGAAAATATTGTTTGAGAAAATGAATTTATTTTAAAATTTAATATATCATCACCGTACTGGCAAAAGTTCTTAAGTAACAAAATTGACGGAAACTAAGTGCACAATGAGATTTTTGGATATCAATTCTTTGTCTGGAATAACTCATTCATTGAACTGCATTTATTGATTGGAAAAATACAACAATTTATTTTATCAGTAGATTTCTAGGTAAGCAATTGTTCCTGTATATTGATCCCTTACTCGATTAGTGTTAGATTGGAATAAATTCATCTATATTTTGCTAGTATAATTATCAATGTAACATAAAATGTCGAGGTCAAATACTTTATCCTCCAAGCTGAAATTTTAATTTGCTGTTTACTCAGAACTGTCAATATGCTACTTACCAACTTCTGCCAGTACGTCGACAATATATTATAATTCAAAACATATTTTTATCTTATAAAGCATTAATTTGTATGTTTTTTTTCTACCTCTATTTTCTAACTGAAATTATCTAATGACTAGATGAAAATAAAGGCAACAAATTTAAATAAATTTTTGGTCAGAACTCGAATCAATTTTTGGTGAGAATAAAATTATTGATGGTCTGAATAAAAGGTTAAGTTAGGTTAGAAATACTGGCCACAAATTATTTATTCTACCCTCTCTAATTTTGACCGATACATTATGACCATTTAATATAAATTCTGACCAATTTATTTCTTGGATGAGTACAAACTAAATCATTTCATCTCTTTCTCGTATACAGATTAGTTAAATACCATCCAATTAAAAATGTCCACAGTTGAAGGTTCTGATTGACAAAAGCAATCAAAAGGAATCCCTTACGGATACCGTATGTAAAGATTTAATAAATTCTGGAAAAATTGTATCTTTCTTTAAGTCGACTCATTTGAAATATTGATCAGAGTTGTGGATAGTGTACAGTGAACCGATTCTTTAGGGTGAGTGAAAAGGATCTAATTTTAGAATGCAGTCTTCTTTTTCTTTGATGGCACTACAGTCTGGGGTGAACCTTGGTCGCCTCAATTATTTTCCTGAACCCGTTCGGTTCTCCATCCTCCATTCCTCCGCCAATCGCCGACCTCCAGCACTCGTATATCTTATGACACCCACCATAAATTCAATTAACTGCCGGGCAGTAAACTAACTAAAGGCTTTACGTGAATTTTTAGGTATACCACCCAGCTAGAGCTATTAATTTTAATGAAAAAGCATAAATAATACTGAACACAACTAAAAACCGCACATCACACTTAGAAGAACGAGTAAAACACTTTTTATACGTCTTTATTATAAATCTCCATTATACATACAATTTTTATGTTCCCTTAAAGTTTTAACAAACTGCTTAAAATTATTGTATTCTTTTAAAGCAAATTAATTTAAATTGGAGCATTTATTAAACTCAAAAATATTTTTTAAACTAAATCTCATATGATAGATATATTCATTAATATTTCTTTTAAAACATATGGATCTATCCACAAACATTGTACTTAAGTGTTATTTAAATTATCTGTGTCATCGATTTAATATAATGCTGTTTATTATTGTATACTCAACACGAAAACGATACACATTTTTGGTTTTTGTGGCTAAATTTAAACCCTGCTTCGCAGTTACGACGAGTGGGTAGCGCACCCTTTGCTGAACATTCCAAAAAGCTTTTGCATGAGAGATTGGATCATCATAGAGACCTTTGTCGACGCATTTCCCTTCACCGTCCGTACCATTGGGAGTAGGGTCCTCACACCGTTCACCGTTATACTCTTGATTGAAAGGGCAGGTGAATATCTGGGGAAAGTAAGTGGCGCTATTCCCATTTTTAAGACAGATATAATACAATGAAGGGTTTCCGGGAACTTCGCCTGTCTGTCCTGTTACATTGCAAGCAGGGATGAAGGGCATACAGGTTTCATTCACTAGTTTGATTCTACATAACCCTCTGAGGGGATCAAACCCGTATCCTTCCCCGCATTTGTAGCTGGATGGTTCAGGTAAGGGAGAAACACTTCCGGGAGCTGATGGCAGGCACATATGATACTTTTTGCAATCAAATGGGTCAGGGAATATTCCAATTTGGTGGCATATAAATACAAAGTCGACCACGTTAGAATCGCATTTCGGATTAGGCTGCGTTGTGCAGTCGTTCAGAGATTCGAGGCAAGTGAAGCCTGTCGAGCATGAGTAGAGTTCTTCTTTGATCCAATCACCATTTGGAAGCTCGATACAGTATGACACTTTGTCGCAGCCGTCGCAAGTTTTTCCTGGCTTTGTGCAATTAATTCCGTCAACGGCCAGTGTTTCAATTGTATATGGATCCAATATGTATGTCAATTTTTGAGAAGAAATGGCGGGTATCTAAAAACAATTTTCAATCTTTATATTTAATAACATTTCACATACAGTAGGATACAATTTAGAAGAAACATCAACGCCCTCATATCTGAGTCACTCTTTTAAAAACAGTAATAACATGTAGTTGATACTAAAACACTTTCAAAATGATTAAAGCATTTCTAACAATTTACACTTTTATCTATTCTAAGTTCGCAGTCAGTACTTGTTACACTGATTTCCTTTTTTTCCAGACCAAATCTCTTTGGAATGCAAAAGAATCTTTACTAAAAGCAAGTTAGATTCAAAAAATAATATTAACTCAACAGAACTGATTTTTTTGTGAGCAAGTATTTTTAATTGGCAAAAAAATTGAAACAATGCCTTTTATATAAAATAATAAGGATATAAGGATTGTTGTGTCTGAACAACTGTGCAAAGACGTTTGGAGAACGGCCATGCATATTCATAGGCCGTAGCATCAACCAAATAAACAAAACAAACTGTTAAATTAAAATCGATTATGTTATTATTCCAATGTTTGTGTCATTTTTTAATAAGAATTCAATAATTAATAAATTTACAGAATATACAAATCGAATCGAAAATAATACGTTTTAAATAAATTTCATTACTTCATAAAGGATTAAAAATGAATAGCGGAGAGATCTTGAAAAATAATAAAATCCGTAATATAAATCAATTATTATTCCATTAAGTAGCGCGGATGCTTTCCCGCTGTTAATTGTTTATTCGATGCGATGCCCCTCCCTGCGCCCAGTTGGAACTAATGTCTTCAAGTGATAAAATAAAAATCTTTTAACACATTCGCAACGGGGGAAATATGACCAAAATACGCGCAACGGCGGGATTGATTCGCAGGAAGTTGACAATAGGTCATGACGTCAACAATTACGCGAAAACAAGTTTCTATGTTCTCCTAAATGTGTTTTGTAATAAACTGATCAAATTCTTTCAATAATATTATGAATCAAACATTAATTATTAGTTGTGAGCGATTAATGTCGCCTATATCAAATGACGCGAAAAACGCGTTCCCCACCGCAATACGAAAAATTTTTCGACACTGAAAACGCGTCTCCAGGAGCTAACGTGTTATCAGAGAGGTGAAATACGTGTCACGCCCAGTGGAAAAACAAAATTATCAATTTTAATATTAAATTAAAAAATATATTTTACAAAGTGTCCGCCGACACCGTCGGAAAAAATATGGTTATAATTGAAAAGTTGTCTTGTAGTAAGAAAAAGATATAAATCAAGCGTTAGATTTTTATATAAAATATGAATTACTTACAATGAATACTCCGCAGAATAAAAAATACGTCACAAGTTTATTTAAAAACATCTTTTATATTTCACTGTCCAGGTGTTTTAGTAAATAAATAATTGATACTAACATAACAATCATACGCAGTTCTGTCTTATATAGGTACGGTAAATCAAAAGTATGTCCTTCTTATCAAGATTAATTGATTTTATTCTAACAAGACAATCAAATTTTAATAATAATATTTTTAATGTGGGCCAAAATCACTCGTGTCAACATCGAAGTACTAACATATTTTTATCATTATCAAATTGTTGCTTTTCCATAAAAACAAAAATGCATTAAGATTAAAAATGTATAAATCTACAGTATAACTACACCAGTGGTCGGCAACCTACTGTCCGCGGGTTATTGAATTACCCACTAAAACATTTTGAGTTATCCGCCGAGAAAATATGATAATATCTGTTCTAAAATTATTTGAATATAGGATTTTTCTCGTTTGAAGTTATCTTTATTTGTAAATGATATCAAAATATTTCAATATTTTCTATCAATAAAAACACACTAAGTCATTAAATACGTATGTGTGAATATAATTGTGAAATATAGCAGCACTATAAAAACGGAATTTGACGCGAGATTTGTGGATTTAAAGAGGTATGATCCAGTGTTTAGCTTTATTATGAAACCGGATGAGATTGTTGTAAGCGAGCTAGAGCTTAAATGTTTTGAATATCTTGGAATAAATAATCAAGAATTAGAATACATTGAATTCTAATGTTCATTTCTGTTGACAAATAAATTAAAAGATCTTTGCTAGCATTTCGAAAACACAATCATATAATAATTTGTCACGATTAAAAAAATTGCATTTGTTCAACTATCGGCATTTGGTTCAACATGTTCTTGTGAGCAAGTATTTTCTCAAATGAAATGTGTCCATAATACTTTGAGAAATATACTGTGTTCGTCTTCTTCCTTGGCTTGGAAAAAATTCAAAATCAAGGAAGGCACTAATAAACATATTATATTTTATGCAGACTTTAATAAAACAAACTTGTATTTACACATACATATCCATTTATATAGGCAAAATAGTTTTTTTTTTTTAAATAGGAAAACATTGTTTTAAGCTTTTACCCAATAACTAAAAATATTTTTCAAGATTGAATTATTTTACCCAGTCTCTCAAAAGGTGGCAGACCACTGACCTACACGTTGAGCCAACGTGCCCAGAATGCTCCTTAAAATATCCTATCACTGTACAATATTAGTGGAAAAATAGGCTTTGGCACAGCAAATCTAGATTCATTTAGTAGATTCGTGCATTAAAATCATTTCTCATTAAAATTAGAAGCTTTGTGCAAATAGAGCCTAGTAGTTCTAGTGCCGTTTGGGTTTCTTTTTTTCTGTTCCTGTTACCATTTCCCGGTAGGACCTTTCCCTGAAAAAAAACTGCGTTTTTACCTAAACTTTATCTAACGTTTGCTAGTTCTTAAGCTGAGAAGTACGCTTCACGTTCGAATGCTGGGTGCGCCCCAACTTCAACGTAAAGTACCGTTTGCTTTGTCAAGTCATTTTTTGTTTTTAAACATTAACTGTGTATTTTAATTTTGTTTTTTATTTGTAACCGCTATTAACTTCTGTAAACTGTAATAATCTTCAACTTTGTACAATCAACTGCAATAAAGATATTGATCTTTAAAGACTGGGGTGTTTTCACTAATTTAATGGTCCTGTAAGGTGTTTATCCGTTGCCCATGGCTACTAGAACGGACTTCAGCCTACTTTACTTCCACCCCCGCCTGACCGGAAGTATCATGTATTATCTTCATTAACGAAATACGCTTTCCAAGATTGAAGATTTTTCCAAAAAACAAGCTGTCGTCAAAATAAAGAAATATGGGAGAATAAAAACCATTTAGAGTGTCATACAGCAATCAATTTAGTATATTTGTTTGAATTGTATTTTTTGAGAACATAAGTACGTTTATATCACTTTAACACCCACAAGAAGTCATGAAGAATGAAGGAGAATCCGAACCTACCTGAAACAGCTTGAACTGCCAAAGCTAGTGTTTTGAAAAAGAGTCTTCGATTTTACTCACTTAACAAAAAATCTTTAACAGAGATTAAAAAAACATAGAAAAACTGGTTAAGAATACTAGCGATTTTAAGATTTTGAGATGGTTGTATTGTATGTATCGTAATGTCACGCATGTTTTTTGTTATTTTCTTTGAGGTTTTGGCCATTTTGAATTGTTTTTAGTTTTAAATGATTAGTTATATTCGTCTCTATCTTTTGAGTAGAGTAACGTTATTATGAAAAATTTACGATTATATTATATTTGACATTTATCAATTGTTTATTTCGGGTTTCTAAGACAACAATTTGTTGCTATGGTGCCATAACAGATGTCACATAAAGTAACTTAAGGACTTGTGCATTGGGGTACAGCGACTTTCGCTAAAAATTCAATATTGATCAGTACTGGGCAGTTAGTAACAAGATAAAAGAATATCAAAATATATGGCTTTACGAAAATCTGAACGGGATCGATATTTTAACCACGCACTATTGTGCTTAAGAAAAGCAAAGATAGAAAGAAAAAATTCAATGACAGGGATTTCTGAGCAGAGCACGGATTTCTGATCGAAGGTGCGGATATCTATGATGTCTAAATTTTCCTCCAAGCCTATCAATTGTACTAACTGATTAGTTATCTACTAGTGCCTTACCCTATCTTTCTATTCTTACTCTCGCCTAAAAAGAGGAAAAATCTTCTGTTGAGATAAGCTACATTAGTAGTATATATGCGGACGAAATGCCTCGTCAAGGACATGGCTAAAACTTTCTTTTTTTTGAACGTGAACATACGAGGTATTGATAAAAACTACCAATTATTGTAGTACCTACTACCATTGTCTAAAAAAAAATTTATTTTTTGTTTAATCAATCAATTCGAGTCAATTCTAAAAGAAAAATGAAATATTTAGTTTTCAAATGCTTCCATACTTACTTACCAATTAAAAATTGGCAAGAAACAATTAATTTTTCTGCAGCGTACACCAAAAAATGTTTTTATTTAATATCCCTTAATAGATAATTGCCTTATATACAATTTATCGGCTCCTGTGGTGTAGTGGTCAACATCGTTGCCTTCGGTTACGGATGTCTCGGGCGCAAATCCCGTTTCGGACAGTTTCATAAATTGATTTATTCTAACCTTCTATTCCTAGTCTCTTCTAAAAAGAGTGGTTGATTAACTGAGGAACAATACATTCTCGTAGGAAAACTTCTATTGAGATACCTGCATTATGAGTCCATACAAAAAATCAACACATTCGTCCACTCTCTTGCACGAATATGGGATAGAATCCCAGACTGAATTTCAGAATCGAAAATTCATTTTCTGATTTTTCAATCAGAAAATGAATTTGTATTTTCCCGAAAGACATGAATGTATGTGTGTGCTTTCCTCCGGGGTGGGAGACCCCTTTGTGTAAAACGGGTCTTAAATACCGCGTTACGCTACCTACTGTTCATTATTTTTCTTAGTCCATCTTTCATTCTTTACGCTCGACGAAAGGGAAAGCTAAGCTGCTGTTTTGAAATGCTCCTTTGACCCTTCATATCGACATATCGACCACCTCCTTTAAGGGCTATAATTCAAACGGTGTCCATAGAAATGTCAACCTTAATACCTAAAACCGATATCGATAAAGTTCTTTAGTGTATTTATCGAAAATCTAACTTGAAGTGACCACCAATCACTCACAAACAATTATTATGCGTAAGAGGTTGATAAATCTACCATTGTGCGTTCGCTGCCACAGCTGATTTCTGGATAACATTTGATTTTGCAAATTATATTTTTGATGGTTATATCGTGTGTTGCGGGAAAATCTATTTATTTAATTATTCAATATGCATTTATTTGTCGATTTACAGTATTTTTTTTTAATAAATAAACCACCACAAATTACAGTTTTTCCAAAATTCTATATTTTTTATTTTTATGTTAAAACTAGTATTTATTACCCGGCTTCGCCCGAAATAGATGCAGCTTATATTTTCTAATTTAGACATTGGCATTATTTTGGAACTAACTTATGTTTAAATTTTTTAGTTGAAAATATCACTGTGGACCACACCTTGTGTAACACCCACAAAATATAGTCCATATGTTAATAATAATGTTAAAAATTGAAAATAGTATGAAAATACAAATTTTACTTCGCAACTGTAAACCGTTTGTGACAGACGGACAATCAGATTGATACATGGCATTTTTTGCTACGTAGTATAAAGATGGTATTTATTACCTGGCTTCTCCCGGGATAGATTCAAACTCATTCTTTATTCATTGTAAGTAGCTATTTATCCGGTTATCGCAAAACTTGGCTATATACAATATTTTTAGGGTATTGTTGATCATCGGCGATGATGAACAATGTTGAGGGATCCATCGCCCTTGACACATAGCGGTCCATGCGAGAAACACTCGTCAGTCATATGACTTTGAGTGATGGCCCTTGCGCCTTATTGATTGTGATTGCAAATCCAAGTCAAACAGGAAACAGTTTCGCATTTGCTCTTCCTTTTTTGATGTTGCAAACAGGCACTTTGTTTTGTATTAATTCAATGGGGATTTGCAACATTTAATGAGTGGTTCGTCCACCAGTCACCAGCGTTGCAGCAATACCTGAAGTTGCTACAGCTGGTGCAATATCGTTTTCTCCTCTTATTCTAGCAAGCGACACATTGATGAGGAAGGTTTTTTCCGGTTCCTCCCAGTGCATCGATAAAAATAGCCCCACCTTCACTCTTGCCGCCGTGGAACTTCTTGATAGATGGCTTGTTGATCTGCATTTAACAATGACTGCTGCTGCGTCACACAATTAAACGTTAAATCAGAGTCATAATGCCGATTCTCGCAACATTTCCCTAATTTCCGTAATGGATTATTTTATTTAAATGATTGATAATGTTCCTCTCAATCTCTTACTAATTTTACAATACACATGAAAAATTATCATTTGTGACATCTTTAATATTATAACAACAGTCGCTAAGCAACGTGGCGCCATATTGATGACAACGCACCATGAGTACTTTACTCCACTAAATCCAAGAGTTGTAGTTTTGAGATACAAATTTAAATACGAATTAAAATATAAATTAAATATTAAAAATTAATAATCAATACAAATTAAAAAAAAAAATACAAATTAAAAATATAAATTGAAATACAAATTAAAAATATAAATTGAAATACAAATTAAAAATATAAATTGAAATACAAATTAAAGTTACAAATTTGTTTGACGCTGTGAACTCTTTGAATGCCTTGTAATTTGTCAAAGATGCAACTACGTCGGCGTGACCGACGGGGGAGACAGATCCGACTGATATAATATTTGCTACTCAGTTACGCAACCCTTCTTGAGTAATGATAGAAGGAAAGTGTAACGACAGAACTTGTGGTTAGCTAATCGCTCCTGTTACGCCGCGTTTTTATGATCAGATGGGTGGTAGGGGATATCTTACATCACATAAAATCACGCCTTCGAACAAAAATCCATAAATCAATTGAAAAATAAACTCATGAAACTGAAGCCGTGACAACGACGTTGCCAACTAGACTTAAGGCCCGGCTTTCGCTTACAACTTCTTTAGACTTTTCAAACAAGTAAATTTTTACTTCTCTACAATTTATTTCTTCCATATCATTTGATTAGAAATTTATTTTTACAGCAGATACACAAAAATCTTCTTTTTACTTTCTTTCAGTACTGAAGAGACCTAACGTCTACGGCAATAATCTCTTGCCAACGAAACGTTAAGTCGTTTTGACGTTCTTTGAAAACACACAAATTCGAGAGAATAACTTAACTCATCCTTCCATACCAACTTTATAAACATACTCAATAATTAAGAATATAAAAAATAATGGAATATTCGTCATAAAAAACATAAAATATTTATTCAAAACAATACACGTATTATATGGGAAGTGTTCTTTTTAACTGTTATAATATATCTTTGGTGTTTATTTCTTTCAAGTCCAAAAGTTTCTAGTCCAAAAATGTAAGAACAAGTCATTTTTAACAATAAAAATTCACACTTTTATATTCGAATTGAAAATCTGTTAAAAAAAAAAGAAATCAACGGTGACTATCGAAAACTGAAAAGTTTTGTTTGATTCATCAACCTTTTTTCATGCGGTTATGTTGGAAACTTTTGGAGTTCACTATTATTAACTCTTTACATAATATTAACAGGAATACATAAAAAAAAAGGAAAAGTTCGCTATGACTTATTGACACGTCATCTCGATACATTTCTTTTGCTTGTAATTGAATTTTGTATTCGATGGACAATCCTTCCGAACTGGGTTAGCATTCTTATCCGAGC
Organism: Himalopsyche phryganea; assembly: GCA_022494535.1. Taxonomy (NCBI): domain Eukaryota; kingdom Metazoa; phylum Arthropoda; class Insecta; order Trichoptera; family Rhyacophilidae; genus Himalopsyche; species Himalopsyche phryganea. The sequence continues at coordinate 1,786,642 of JAGVSL010000021.1, forward strand.
AATCAATATACTTTCTGCAGGTGATAGGGTCGTCGAAGAGTCCCTTCATAATGCATTTTAAGTCCGCCCCTACCGCTGGGGGTGAAGATTGATCTTCGCATTTCACTCCGTTGAAGACTTGGTTGGACGGACAGCTGAACATGTGAGGGAAAGAAGTGCCGCTGGTCACGTTCTTGATGCAGATGTAGTATAAGCTGGGGTTTTTCGCTATCGCTCCTGATTGCCCGACGCTGGTGCATGGTGGGGCGACGCTTGTGCACGTGCCGTTAACAAGTTTATTACGGCATTGGGTAGACAAAGGGTCGTAACTAAACCCTGTTATACACTTATAAGGGTTCGAAACTGGTTTCACTACAATAGCTCTATCAAATGATTCTGGTGCAGGGTCTATTTTGTCTTCTACACACATGTGGTATTTCGTGCAATCGAATGGGTCAGGAAAGATGCCTAATTGATGACAGGTGAAGGTGAATCCAACAATGTTCGAGTCGCATTTAGGGTTTGTGACATTTGAGCAATCGTTCATTGATTCCAAGCATGTCTTTCCAGCATCGCAGGTGTACAAGTCTTCTTGTACCAAAATGTCATCTGGCATCTGGATACAGAATGACACTGTCGTACAATTTTTGCACATTGGTCCTGGTTGGGTGCAGTTTTTCGATTCTGGTTCAGCATAAGAAAAGGAATAATCGAGCTGGTACTTCGCCTAAAGCAATGAAAGAAAACATATTTCAATTTGAGTGATATTGCATTAGGAAATTAACCGAGCTCCTTATGTTGACGTTGCATTAACTGACGATACTCGTGACTGATAATTAGTTGATAATGCTCGTGTTGAAGTCGGTGTAACTTATTTCCAACCAGAATTTACAGTTAACACCTTAACTATGATAAATAAAACTCGCCTAAAAAATCATTTGACAGCTTAAATATAATGATATAATTAAAGATATCAACTGAGGTTGCTTGGTGGCATTTAAAGATCAAATTTAAATTAAATTTGGATTATTGAGATTTTGTACACTTCCATGTATTTTGTCACTAACGACCCGGGTTTCGCCTTTCGGCATCTTCAGGCATTCGAGCACACGAATGGACTCGAACTGACAGACAGTAAACAGTGTCTAACGTGTATATAGAAGATATAAATCCGACAAATATTATTTACGAGGTAAGATATTATACGTCTGAGAGCCACACTGATACCTGAGTTAAAATTTCAAGAATCGCCTTAATCCTTATTTTGTAAACACCACATTAACAGAGTAGCGAATTGCCGCTTTCCAACTTCTTTTGGAATTACCAGTGATTTTACAATTATAATAGCATTGTGGGTTTCGACGGGATGCAATTCGACAAAAGGGTAAATATATACAATCATTCCACGTTTAGTGACATCTGTTAGGTGTTTCAACGTATAGGATATAATAACGGAGAATTAGGAAGGTTCAGCTGCTCATTCAGAATTGGCAAGGAATTTAACTGGGCTCTATTGATTTCCAAAATTTCTTGATAAAATAATTTATGATCCCCCATGTTTTTATGCAACAGTTTAACCCCATCATCCGCATTAAATCTCAATAATCCAAATTTGATTTTGAAATTCCATCAAGCACCCTAAGTCGATGTCTCAAATTTAAATTGTTGAAATTTCTTACAATGAACTCGAACTGACTGACATTCGTGTACTCGAATGCCTGAAGATGCCGAAAGGCAAAACCCGAGTCGTTAGTGACGAAATACAAAATGGAAATGTACAACATTTCAAGAATTTAAATATAAAACAATGCTTGTGACATCTTTTGTAGTATGGAACGGAATGAATAATTAAATCGTCAGTTTTCTCCATTTCTAAAGAGTATCTACAATATTCAAAACGGTCGTCAAAGGAACAATTTATGTACTAATATATTCAGGAAAATAACATCGCGGTCTGAAAAATATTTAATAAAAAAATAAACACGAAATTGGCAAAAAATGCAATCATTTTAATATACAAATCTTCATTGATTAAACATTGACTTTTAAAACAGAAAATCATCAAAAACTGACTTAATGCGTTGTGTTAGTATACCTTCTAATTATTAATTTATTATTTTAACATTCGTTTATGGTTCAACTACGTCTGTAAACATTGTATATCAAATATATTATGTATATTCATTATTCCATGTAAATATACTGATAAAGCTGGACAATGTAAATTTTACGCCTAATGTGTGAAATTGCTTTTTACGTAAAATGGGTAAAATTTTGTCTAATTCATGAAAAGTGAAAGCCCATTGCCTCATTCGTGAATTAGACAAACCATTTGCCAAGTGCGTTAATTCGGCATGAATTTTTCTTCCTAGTTCACGCATTGAGCAAAATAGTGGTGTTGTTTGCAACTAAACCAAATGTCATTGATTGTATAAAAATATATAAATCTATAGGTACAATGACGTTTATTTCCATCTACCATGCCCAAAAAATCTAGAATTATAATAGGACGACGTACGAATTTATTAAAAGGTATTTTCGCGATTTGCAGAGTGCGTTAGGTTAAGTTAGGTTAGGTTCGGTATAATAAGCGCAAATTTACTAAAACTGTTACATGTCCAATCAATGACACAACCTAAACCCGGGACTGTCCCGCATCTCAATAAATCAAGCTAGATTTGACATCCGCATTAAAATTACTTTTTCTACTGTCATGTTGACAGTTTACGAATTCCATAAATTTAGACAAAATTTGTCCCATTTTCAGACATTCGGCGTAACATAAATACTAACCAGTGAATGCAAGGAAATGTGAACGTAAAAAGTTTACTCATTAACTGAACCGTAAATATACATTAACTCTTTGCATTTATGATCATAACTGTGAAATCAAAACGACATCACAAGAAAAATAAGCCAGTTTAAAAGGCTTTATATTATATTTCATTGCTACTTTTATCCTACATATGGCCCAGTAACAAATGCTTTTCGTAATGCGAAAATATGTTTGTAAATAATCAAAAACACTCACAAGAGCTGCTCCTATCAGCAGGAAAATGAATAAAGAATACTTCAGCACCATGATTATAACTGTTATATTTAATATTTAATTCTAGAGTTTGCTCCTTAAATACTGTGTAGATCAGTCACCCATAATCGCTAATATCTATTATGATAACAAATATTGATTAAAAATATTATAATTGCAAAGAAGTTTTACAGAACCTAAGGCTCGTGCCGTCGCCCGATATTATCTGCAAGAATATTCAGATAAAATTTCAATCCATTCGATTTAAAGTTTAATTAATAATACCACGTAACCTGCATTTCCAAAAATTCAATTTGGGTAAGTTTGCCCATCGGTCAAAGATTGGCCCGCTACTATGATAATACTAGTGTCATATGAATATTTTTTAGTTAAGAAAAGGTATTGAGTAGCCCCTGGTGGTAAAAATATGAATTAATGTGCAATATGTTTTGTTCTATTGTTGAATTTGTAAGCTGTCAGCTTGGAATGATAAAACATAATTTAAAAACTTTTCTTTAAATATATTGGATTAGCCATATTTTCAATCTGTATTACCGATCTGTAAATCAAATACTGTATATTTTTCCCCATCTCAATTATGTAAAGAATATATGAAAACATAAAGAAAGGTTGCCAAGACTTTAAAATCACTGAGTTTATAGATATCAACTATTACAATAATTCTATGTATGTTAATTAAATTTCATCTTAAGACATTAGTGCATTTCTATGTAGAACAATACCACACATAAATGCAATGGCGAACCATAAAAATACAAGAACCCTCAGAACTGGGCCAAAGTTACCCAGATTACCCGCAATATTTTAGCACCAATATCATCAACTCTCTCATCTCCAGTAAATTGAAAGATAGAATTTAAAAAAAGATGAAATTCTGCTGCACATAATTTTCTGAAATAAACAAATACATAATTCAATAAATTTTATTGTTTTCCTTCATTTACAAAATAGTGCACATACATTTTTATGTATACATTTTCGCGTATAAAATGATCATAGTCAAATCCGTACATAGTGGTGCGTCGACAGCTAAAAGATAATAAATTTATAATTTTAAAAAAAAACCTTGTTTTGCATCACTGTATAACGCATGTTTTTTGGTGGCACTTTATTGTGATATTTTAACAGATTTAAACCATGTGTCACTTTAAGTAGTCTGATAAAACTGATAAAAATTTAATGCAACTTAATCTCTATAAAACATCACAAAAACAAATTATCTAAGTACCTAGTTGCTTACTAAACCAATTCTGATAATACAATCTGAGCAACCAATTGCCATATTCTTGGGCTCTGGCCTTCTCAATCACCTTATTCAGTTCTGTTAAAAAAAGCACTTAACTTCATCTACGGATTTCCTAATCCCTAATGTCATTAGTTTTGCCAAATGACAATCACTCTTCGTTTATGACCAGGCCCACCCCAAAGGAGTATGCCACCTACATGCACTATATCTAGTGCTGTAGTGGGAGTTTATACCCTCTGCTATATTTCTAGAAGTTGCGTATACCCTCTTGTATATTCAAAATCAGACGATAAAATTATTCTTTCTTTGGTAAATATAATTGTAAACACGCTGTATTTTTTTATTTCCAAATATATTTTTTTCTTATCCATCGTACGTTATAGTGCACTATTGGAATACACCTAGAAATGTGCTGCTAAAATTCTGTTAACCGGCTCGCACCACCCAACTCCCAATTTTAATATATTTTTTTTTCAAATTAAAAAGGAAAAATTTCAAATCGAAAAAAAATATCATACATTAAAAAGTTATTTATTTACATGACACAATTTATACGTTACATAAATTCATTCGTAATAGTGTTTTGGTTTTCATTCGAAACTTTAGCCGTGACCATATTTGTCTACCATCTGCTATGTGACGGTGACTTCTGAGCCATGGTTTAAGGCTTTAAGGAATGGTGTGAAATCTGTAAGTAAGACTTTCGTCCAGCGAGCTGATCATGATGAGGATGTTTCTCGGCTACAATCAAACACGCCAGTTCATTTAGTCAAATCACTTTTATTCCAGTTAGTTGTTACATGTACAGAGTTTACAATTTAAAATAAAAACAAATGAAAAAACACAAATGACTTTAAAAAAATCAATCCCGTGAAATCTTTACGTGACGGCAAAATATTAGCTGATGGTCAGTGCTGAGGGTCGAGCGACGCGCTTGTGGCCTAGTGGCGTAATGCCTGCAACAGTGGGATAACGTCCTCTTGCTTCTGTTATGGTAGAATGCTTCGCTTTCTAAAAACTTATCCGACAAATTTGCCTAAACATGATGCGTTTGACAAATTAAAACGTTATTTTTTTCTTGACTTTGCTCCACAAGAGATGATCCGATATGGGCACGATTCTCACTGAATAATAATGGGTCGTGTCAAATCCCATGAAGTCAGTGGCAAATCTATCAAATTAATGGTCATTATCTCTGAAAATATTCTCGATATAATCTCTGAAATCATTAACATTTATTTTGAGCTTACTAATTTCACTTAGAATCCTAATATTAACGGCTACAAGTTTTTACTTTATCCATATCGGATCAAGTATTCTGATCGTAAAAAACTCGATTTCAGAATAACTATAATTAAAAAATCCATATTCTAATAACCAGCTCCCGCGAACCAAAATTATTTTAGCAACCGGCTCGACAGTGGGGGTGCGAACCCATATCAGCACTTCACTGAATACACCGATCGCTCAATTTACGTATTTTTCTGTCGTTTTAATCTAACACTGTTTTACAAAATGGATAAAAAAAGAACAAAAAACATCTTTCTATAACATTTATTTATTTATAAATTATCGCCGTTGAAATGCTAAAACCACCAATGGAACTTAATCAAAATTGTACAGGAGAAGGAAAAAAATTAAGTTACACATCCAATGCTTTTTATATTTCTTTGAATATCTTGATCTACATAAATAACATCACTATTTGATATTTAAATGGATAGTTTTAGAAATAAAATTAAAATTGTTAAATTCGAAGTTTTGGTTGTTCTGAAATGTAAATAAAACACATTAAGCCCTCACTAGGGGACACAATGTTTCGCACCATTTCACACAGCATATTGCGGCATTTCTACGGGATGCGGGACATGTTGCATGCGCTTGAGCAAGTGCACGTGCGGCGTGTCAGATGTTGGCGAATGTATACGTGTGATTTCAATTATATATTTATTTATTATTGAAAATTAAAAACCAACTTAATATGATGGAACTATACACGCCTTTACTGAGTGATAAATTTTCATTTTTATACACCAATATATTCTTTTAAGCTTAGATATCTATCAGAAAGTCACGTGAAGTTTCAAAGTAACGTTTTCAAAATGCTTCAAATTCATAAAAATACGTAATTTTATGATTTCATAGACTTAAAATAAATTTTATATTGTACTAAACTACATTCATAACTAATTTTGTCTAGAAATCGACCAACATAACCTCCTCGGGCGACATTTTTGCGACAACTGACGTGAGCCCTGGTGTATACAGGCAAAATTTTGAGCGGCATTGTTCCTGCAACATTGACAAAGATGCCCCTCGGCATGTCGCTCGTTTTGTCCCCTAGTACATCCATCCCTTTACAGACACATATTTCCAAATGAATATATAATTTATTGAACAATCTGTTATATTTGGACGTATTAATGCAGAAAATAGCCAATCCACAATACAAAACAAATGTCAAATAATAAAAATCAGGCCGGTGAAGGTTTACTCTAGGTTCTGCTGAAAATATCTTGGCTGAAGAAAATGTATTCTTTAAATAAAGTACTATGGAAATATTGTGCTGATCATACAAGACAAGCACTCAGATAACAGTCACACTATTCTATTTACAATTAAAATAAACTGAACTATCTTATATTCTATATAAAACAGTCAGTCAGATATATAAATACGATTTAATTATTGCTATATCTAGCATATAAAGAATAACACAGAGATGTGACTTTCCTACATTTTTAATTTCATGTGATTGCAAAAGTGTCATTATCTCAACATGACATTATTGTAGATTGGTTACGTTCTGTATTACATTCAATTTATATTATCTTCTATGAAATACTATTTTTTATTACTGTTGTTTCAATCGGGGAAAAAAATTTAATGGTTTACTCTTTGGCTGCTACGGCCTTCCTGGCCAATATCAAAAACAACGACATATCGTTGCATGGCATCCAAAGGGTTATAAGTATTTTTTCTAAGCATTGGTCGGGTACGTGTCGTAGAAGGGATGGTAGTGTTTTTTCTGTAAATTACTTTCTAAAGTATCTATTATACCGGTTGATATGAAAAGATGCCATACCATTTATTGTGGTAAAAAATTGCATAATAACTTTTATGCAATAATAATGAAGGGCTGAAATTTTTTCCTTTTAAATATAATTTAAAAAATTTAGAAGGTATAAATATAAAAATAATTTAAAAATATATTTAATATCTTAATGTTACAATCAGTGAAGTAAGTTAGCAACAGTGAAAAATTGTAGATCATTCATTCATTTAAGATCTGTACACAGAATCGCAACGCAAACGTTATTATGAAAATCAAACCTATTCCCTGCTGGACATTTAGTTACAACTGGTACAGCATTTACCGCAGCACAGTTGTAATACTGAAGACATGACGCTGGATGTTGAAAAAATCCTTTCTCGATGCAGAGATTTTTCTCGTTTAACGGCGGAGGGGGCGTTCGGTCCGCGCACTGTCCTTTAAAGAATTCTTGGTTTTGGGGACACGCAAACATTTGAGGGAAGTAAGGTCCTGTTCCATTCAACCTAAGACATATATAATAGAGACTCGGATTGTCAGGAATAACTCCACTCTGCCCGGCGACTGAGCACAAGGGAGCAAACGGCGCGCATGGTGCGGTAATCTTATTGCGACAAAGAGTCGTCCGTGGGTCATAGCTGAATCCTGCATCACACTGCCCAGAGTATGGGGTGGGTTTTACTGGCTTTTCACCGATTTTATCTGAGACGCAGATGTGATATTTGGTGCAGTCTTCGGCGTCGGGGTACATCCCGGTTTGGTGGCAGATAAATTCGTATTTGGGGATGAAGTCGTCGCATATAGGATTCGCCTCCACGGAACAGTCGTTGATGGTGTTCAGGCACGTTTGGCCACTGGAACAGTCGTACATCTCCTGCTTGATAAAATTACCGCCGCTTATTTCGACGCAGTATACGACTTTATGGCAGTCTTCGCACATCTTTCCAGGCCGCACGCATTCTGCACCATATGCCAAAACAAGGCGCCCCGTAGAAGGTTCACTGGTATAAGTACTATTTGCACTCGTCACGGCCTGCAAATAAATAATAGTTTCATTATTATCACAAATACTGATCTCTAGTGCATTACCCAGACATCTCCAAATAACCTATTTTGAGATAGTGGGAAAAGCAATATTCAGATGGTCACCATAAATCAAATATTATTGATTTTTACCTAAGTTTTATAATTTTTTTAAACAGGTGTTTAACAACTCGGTCAACTATAGTCAGTCGATGCATATGAGAAATATACTTTCAGTAATCCAGAAATATCAACATTTTGTTTAATTCCTTAAAAGACTATCTGTCCTAGCATTTTTGGTGGTATTTTTTAGTTATCTGAATACTGAATCAGATAGAGCGCAAAATTTTACATATATCCAGTGGCGGCTCGTGGATAAAATATCTGGGGGTGCTGCAGTTCGATTAAAAATGTTTATTTGGATTGTATTTTACTATTAACATGAAAATTATTGAAATTAAATATTATGTGTATTTTTATTTCATCATATAATTGATTTCTCTTTTTTTTTCCTTGAAAAAAGGTCTATCACGTTTTCGCTAAATTTTTCATTATTCGTTATCATTTTTTTTTCTGTTGATAACATAAACAAAACCGTCAATCTTTCCTGAACCATTGTGCTTCTTATATATTTGTCTCCATACTTTTTATTTGTGATAAACACCGTTCTGGCACAGCGGTAGTCATTGGAGTTGTGATTGAATAAGTTTTATTTCCTCAAGAACTTTGCACAAATTGCTTGCAGAAATAATTTTAATACAGTTAGAGCCATAATTCTGTTCCTAAAATAAGGGCAAATATCACTGTCCAACAGTGCAGACCGCTACACCGTCACGCAGAACACTGTCTGAGAGGCAGTACCAAATCAAGCTTTTAGTGCGAGCCACCCTCCCCGCGCCCCTTCCGACTCGAGATATTCCATCGAAAACCGTACTGCTAAGATTCATAAGAGTGGCTCTCATCTACTAAATTACTTTGCCACAGCAGCGGTAACCAACCTTTCAGATATCGCTGATCACTAAGCTCACAATTTTGAATACCGCAACCACTAACATGATTTCATTTTATATTGGTACAAACATGAAATATAAAACGATGATCACAAAATTAAAGTTTATTATTATAAAATGGTGATTATTATAATTAAAACAATGTAATAAGCGTGATATTTGTGTTACATAGAATAGTGTTGGTGTAACCCCAAAATTACGAAAAATGAGTGTGTATCTCAAACACGTTCAAAAGATGTTATTCTATTAATTTAATAATGGTGCATCTCCATATATACTCATAATTTCTTTAAAAAACTGTTTTTTTTTTATATTTCCATATTTAACGATATTTTTCAGAATAATAGTGAAGTACCTGCAATATCAGAATAAGTGAAATTTCCGGACAGACTTCACTACTACACTAACGTTTGAGTTGTTCAGTTGATTGACAAACAATTGTTAATGGTTGTTATTTGATCCTAAGAACATTTTAAAAAAACCTTGATTTTCTCAATGCTTCACAATTGGAGTTACACCATTACTATTCTAAGTTTAAATAAGTTAATGGTTTTTTGGCTTTTATGACGTTACTGCAACAACTTCACGGACCACCAAAATTTTCTCACGGACCACCGGTGGGCTAGAGGATGTCCTCTATTTCCCACACACACACAATCACCGTATTCTCTCGACTATAAGATGCCACGTTATTTCATAAATAAATAACTATAATAAATATTTGGTCTTAACAAAAAAGTCGTACTATTATGACAATATAAAACAAATATTAGTTCGACATATAAGATAGCATTGAAGTACAAAAGATGTTTTATATAGAATTGTTATATGAGTTTATTTTGTTAATCCAGTCTATTTTGAAGGTTAATAATTATTTATCGCATTGTGATATTATTTAAAAAGTAGATCATAAACTGGTGGGTTATTTAAATAAATTAATAAGCAATATAATTTTCACGATATAAATATATGACGACTTTTTATAACATTATAACAACCAATAAACACAATACTAATAAACAAATAAACGTTTTTATTTATACGTCATCGGTCCGCGAAATATTTATCCGGTTCACAGATGTAAAAACGTTGAGAAACACTGATAAACAGGACATTTGAATACTTACAGAAATAGTCCCAGCAAAGAGGAAAAATAAAGTGCTTGATAAAATCATTTTTAATAATATGATATTGAAACGCTAGTGCTGATTGTTAACTAAATAAATAAAATTCTCTCAATGCGTTTGCTTAAATACTGCAGGAGACGAACAGCAATCAATAGGCATGTCATTTGATTAAGTTCGTGGATAATCCAAGAAACGCGCATATCAACTGCTGATTAGTGAAGTATAATTGGGTACTTTGCACATGGATTAAAAAACAAACAAACAAAAGTGTGAAATCGATGAGACATGCTGTGACTAGGGATTGCAATACCGATATTAATAAAACCGGTTTCCCGGTATTTCAGGGTTTTTTCAATACCAATGACGCTGGTTTTGGAAACACAAAAATACCTTTATCGAAAATTAATAATAATCGAAAAATAAATTAATGAATCCACCAGATATTTTGATATTATAAAAGGATTTGCGATGAATTCAAATGTTTTAAAAACAACTAATTATTTGGTCAGTAACTAATTCCATAAATGGTCAGTAACTTAAGTAATGACTGGTAAATTATTTTTAAAATAACCCGTCATGACTTGAGGATTTTATGATTGATAAATCAACAAAGGTTTGTATTTCCACCAAGCAAAAAATTTAGATGATCTTTGGCTATATTAAGTCCTAAAGAAGTCTTCTCTTCAATTGAAAAAATGTACGTGTTCGTTTGTGTGGCACTCGGTTTGAATAAAGTTTCGTTTCATCATAAAAATATTTCATTGGAAAAAATATTTCAATTCAATCGTGATATATCAAATTCGAGCTCGCCGTAAGCGCATTTGTCGACCGCTGCTTTAGGGAGTGTCAGACGACAATATTCTGTGTCACAACTGCATTGAATCACATGATAACGACTTTTTCATATCATCAGATATTTTAAGAAGTGGTCAACCACTAAAAAAAATGAAAAAGAGGTGTGACTCAAAACTCGATATACGGATTAATATTTTAATGTAAATACTATTGTTTCTGATAGAAAACTGAAACACAAAATTTTATCACATAAATAATATTAACATGATAATGAAATCAATGACAAATAAGTTCTAACTCATTTTATCACTTCAGGTTTTCCCGAAACAATTTCGCGAAGTTACTACTATTATTTAAATTATCATAAATCACTGATAATATTGTTTACCTCTGCTTTGATACAAATGGAAAATTAATATTGATTGTAACGATACGCTGTTTTTAATTCAATATCTATGATGTGAAATATTACACCAAAACTATGAAAAATTAATAGAAATAGCCATTTTGTAGTCTTTGACACACCCTGATTTATCAAATGAAATATTTGTAAAACACAATATGACAGCTTAGGTGGAATACGAGTAGAAAAGAGGATATGAGTAAAGAATAAAGAAAATGGACCATCATTCTGTAGCGACTCGCCGAACTGGAAACATTTCCTCTGAACTGCATAATCGTCATCATCACCCGTACTTACTGCTTAATCACGTCAAGCATTCAAAATAGGAAGTATTATATTCCTAAATTCTTGTTTTTTTTTTTGCTAAAAGGCGTATTTAATAAAGCTTTTTATTGTTCCGTTTATTTTTTTAATTATATTAAGTATAATTAATTCTACCTATATCAGCCAGAAAAAGTGGGAAAGAAATTAAATTTTTGGTACATTTCAAAAATCTTTATACAATCATTATAAACAACAAATTGCAAATTTCACATCAATCTCTTACGAGCCGAGCCGTCTTACGTGAACGAAGTCTTCCCGAACGTGAGGCGTAGCTCTAAAATATCAATCGTTCTCCGTCAATGGGTGTCCTACGTGAGAGGTGACGAAGAGATGAGGCGTGCCGCTTCTGGGACGCGATCAGTTCATTTGATATTACCACGCAAAGTGAGCGTGGTGGTGTATGCTTTGCATTCGCTAGTATGGTGGCCCACTTGCACGTAGGACAGCATTTCCGCTTCACCTCTTTTCGTCGTATATCGATTCAAATCGCACCGACATCGTCATGCACTGGCTTTGTCCAGACAAGACAGGATGTTAATAAAACAAACTTTTTCCTACGATTTTGTCTTAGACATCAAATCTCGGTAACCTACATGAAACTCTTATCTAGTCAAGGCGCAAACCAATTAAAATCTTATCTAAAAACAGGTGTCAACTCTTTGCTATACAGGCTTAACAACTTTACGTTTTAATAGTGTAAACAAATACTCTGTGAATGCAATTATCAAAAATATTTTTTCGTCGTTTCATAAGATTAAGGCGACAGTAAACGATTAACGATTTTTGCGAAATGAGAAAACTAACCTACCATACCCTCTTTTTTGTCGACAATATAATATATTTTTAACCTTATCCGCTCCCAGTGTAGAATGTATAGCCTCCTAATGAAGACATCTCAACAAAAAATTCTTCGAGAACTACTTGTAACTCAGTTGCTCAACATCTCTTTTTTCATGAAAGTAGGGATCGAAAATAAGGTTAGGAAAGGAAAATTGGTTAACGAATCCCTCTCGCTGCATATTCGATTTTTTTGTGTCAAATTTCTTTTCCGCCGCAATGTAATACACATATCTTGCGAGAAAATAAAAATTAATGTGCGTTTTGATACGTTTTAATTTATTTTATTTAATAAAATAAATAACGTCCGATAAGTAGCAATATTTTCTATTTCACTAATAAATGTTATTACTGGGCTACGTGGTTACGACATATTCCTGTCCGTTGAGCAACTTTTGTGTTCGACCTCTGCAGTCTAGCAGCAAAAACTCCGCTTAGAGATCAGAAGGATAGGAAGTAAGGAAGTACCAAGAATACTTTGTAACAATAGCACAGGCGCTTGGACGCGTGATCGAATGGTTTTCGTGCTTTAAAACAAGAAAGAATTTGTGTGATGTTCTTTTTTTAAAGTGAGTTCTCGTTATAAAGCACACAAACCATCCTATCTCGCGTGGAAGTGTATAAAACCGGCTATTGCTGAGTATAATAAAGAAACAAAAAACAGTTGAAGATTATTTTATTTGATGCAAAATAAATAATAAATACAATTTAAAAATTTTATTATTCGAAAGAAATTTGAAAATGTATTTTTTTTATTATTCGAAAGAAATTTTTCTCAGTTGCATATTAAATACAATATAAATAAAGCGTTATGCAATATCAACGAAAAAAATGGTAAAACATATAACACTTAAGTTATGATTGTTATTGTTAAGAACGATTAAAATTATATGTCAATATCGTAAATCTGTGAGGAGGCAGAGATAGTATATAAGACATTATAGTTATATAAATGATTAAGTAAAAGGGGGTACGGGATACGAATCATGTCGTCATTGCGAGCTATTTTGTGGCTATCTAAAATAATTGCATGGTGATTTTTCCACTCTAGTTGTTATAACAAAACATTATGAAATAACTTTTGAAGCTTGACAAGTGAAAGATTTTATAATAACTTGTTTGTGAATATATTTAAAAACAAAATAATGAAACTCGAATCGTGATTCTTGCTTTATTCCTTGTATTGTATGATTTTGAATGAATAACGATGTCACATGGAAATTCTGCATGATACTTCGAAACTGTAGTTTTATGAATATCATTTTGACCGTGCAGCTTAAAATTTCAAAGCTGCACGTTTTACAATAAAGGTATTAAAATGTGCAGATCGGAACAAATATACGTCGTATTTTACCTTATATCCCATGCATCTTGCGTACTGATGTTAGTTAACATGTAAATTCTGAACACTTTTGTAATGCGTAGTCAAATTTACACCCTGCATAACAGACACGGCGAATGGGCAAAGCTCCTTTCGCTGTACATTCCAAATATCCCTTGCAAGTAGTTGGGTCCATGTAGAATCCTTTATCTTTGCATTTTCCATCAATGTCTGTAGCGGTCGGAGGCGTAGAATCAACACATTTAATCCCGTTGAACTTCTCAGCAAACGGACATGAGAACATCTGAGGGAAATATGATGTTCCAGACCTCAAACAGAGGTAATACAGACTTGGATTGGCAGCGATTGCCCCGGATTGTCCTGGTGTAACGCAAGGTGTTCCAAACGGAGTGCAAGTTCCATTGACGAGTTTGTTGCGGCACAATGTGGAAAGGGGATCGTAACTATAGCCAACACTGCATTTGTAGGACATCGGCATCGGTTGAGGGATAAGGGTGGTTGCATTTTTCGGTGAACAAATGTGATACTTTGTACAATCGAAGGGATCGGGGAACGTTCCCGTTTGATAGCAACTGAAGGTGTAATTTGCAACATTGGAATCACATTTCGGGTTGGGCTTATCACTGCACTCTTTCGTTGATTCCATGCAAGTTTGATTGCTTGAGCATGTGAACAATTCTTCTTTAAGCCAAGCTCCTGTTGGAAGACCAATACAGTACGCGACGGATTTGCATCCGTTACATATTCTCCCAGCTTCCGTGCAATTTACTTCTGGTTCTCCAAGTCTGCTTCCCAAATCCATGGTGAAAGTCTGCGGTGTGACATCGGAAATCAACTAGAAGGAAACATGTTCATAATTCAATAATCGAAGAAAAATTAGAAAATTAGTTCAATATATTATTATAATAATTGATTTGTAGGGATGGGAAATTTGTACACGAAAGAAAGTCATAATTAGTACAACAATACAAGCAAGACGAATCATCGCTTGACTGTTTATATAATTTGATGGAAAGCTTAGCTGCTGATTAACAAGAACAAAAGAAGTCTATGATATTTATGGTAAGCTGTTACATTCTGTTATTTCCAAAGTCTGCGATGGGTAAGAAATGTCAAACAAAAAAATCTATTACGTATCCCACATACAAATAATACAACATCTTCATTACTATTCATTGAATTTTAAATAACACCTCTCCATTATGATTCATTCTGCTTCAATCAAGTCACCTCCTGCTAATCTATATTTGGTAAGTTCGGGTTCAATATTGAAATTATAATTATAATTACATCTTTCTGATTAATACGTTTTACGATTTAATCAATTTAAAAATGCTTCTCAGAGCTGATGATAATATCAAGTAATCAGTTATAAGTATACTTATGCCCAATGTGATTACATGTCACATGTCAGTTTTATGGAAAAACGTCAGATAATTTTTTTAGTGCTATACGCTGATTATACCGAAAAATAAAAGTGTTTATTTCTATTGTCTCGTAATACCCACATGCCGGAAACTTTTAGACCTTAATTTTTAATTGAAAATTGATTTCCTTAAAAAAGTCTATTGGAAGTATTTAAATCAATTAATTTAAATTTGACATTGTTAGTTTATACTTACGAAAGCTGCCCCAACCAACAAGAAAACAAAATGACTTTTTTGTGGAAACATTTTCACGAAAACTTTGTCAAAACTTATTTTCTGTACAACTTTACCGCTGAACTGCAATATTATATTGCTGGTTTGACATTCAAAAGCCGGTTTATATAGTGTATTCCAGATTTTCATATCTTATGTCAAGTTTATTCAGACCTTTAGAGTAAACATGTCGTGTAATAATTTTATAATAGTTATATATAATAAATATTTTTGGTGAAACGAAATTCTTTAAGATTGTACTAATTTACTGTAGTAATTGTTTGTATTCCTTTATTCTGCGAAATTCTTAAGCTGAAACGAGTGGTCAATTTTGTCGGCTTTGGTCGCGGTGCTCGCGGGCTCGTATCCCAATTCAATCAATTGCGTTCAGCTAAATTTTGGCGGCATATGGCGAACAAACGGATTTATACATCATCATTTCTTAAACTAGAGAGGGTATTGGAAAATTTTCCTCTCCCAAGCAGTGAACAGTGGTCCAGTATGATATTTTCAACACTCAACATTAGCTAGCACAAAAATAACGCCAACGTCTAAAAAATGACCTAATATTAATGCGTTCAGTCCGGGACGGATCTGGGTAATAAATACTAGTACAAATATATTGAAAATAAGAAAACAATCAGAATAGAAACTTAAACATAATTTAATAAATAGTTTCGCTGCATTTTTTTAATCAGCTTCTTGGTCGCATTCCTCCGTTTAAGGGTCGTGACCTCCGCCATTGCCTTTGACGATCCTTCGCCACTCGCTCCTACACTCGGCTGCTCTGAACCCGGATCTCCACTGCGAACTAAGCTAACTTAGTATTAACTTAGCTCACATAGCTAAGGGTCTTTTTCATACGTTACGTCTCCACCGCAAGCTAAAAGATTGTGTGATGTTTTCACATCGTTCAGCTCATGCCTCTTTGCTCGCCGTGGAGATCCGGCTTGTGAGCCATCGGTAAAGCGAGGCCTGCGGCGTCCTTCGCTTGGTCGCTCCAGCGACTTGGGGCTCTTCCCGTCCCCTTCTGCCTTCGACCTTTCCTGTGATGACGAGTCTCTCAAGGTATTTCTTAAATAAATTGACATTAATTGGTGTAAGGAAATGAATTCGGGCCTGCAGGTAATCTTAAAAACGGGGCGTAGTAAGAGCGTTTAGATAAACGCTAGTTCTGTCGTATCCTCTTCTTTCTTTCCTTGAAAGTAGAAGTGGAGTTACTTAATAACAAGCAGTTCTCGTAGAAATACTTCTGGCGAGATAAGCTCCATTAAAATGCCCCAGCTAGGAAGTAACCATAGCTATAATGATTTTAAAGATATTTTTGTATATTAGTCTTTCCTCATATAATATAATACATAATGTTAGTATTTATTACCCTCTCCGACTTCGCTCGGGATCGATTCAAACTCATTATTTATGTTAGCTATGTAAGGAAATTTTGGAAGTCGTTAGTTAAAACTTGAAAATATCACCGTGGACTGTACCTCGTATAACACCCACGAAATAATGTTCCACCAATAATAATGTTAGGAAATTGAAAATAGCACAGATGTTGACCGTTTGAGCGGAGCTTTTGTGACAGACAGACAGACGCTCGTATTTTCTGTTTCATGTTATATATTTCTCCACTGTGCACATATATCTTTTGTGCAGTTATCATGCGCGCAATTACCTGGTGGCATTCATCAAACCATACATGTGTATGGATTGTAATGACGGTATATGTGTTAATAAAAAATGGAAGTAATAAAAATTGGAACTACAAAAATTAAAATAAATTTATAAAAATCGATTGACATTTGAATACTTCATCATCGACGTCACAGCCCTGTAAATATACTCAAAATTCTCATTACATTGTATGATTGACAATAATGACCAATATACGAATACAAAATCCCTTCAGACGAAGTTTGCTTAAAAGAATCAAGGTCACACGATGATAAAAACATTCGTAAAGTAACATAAATTGTAATTTTATCGCAATGCGAATCAAGTTTTACAGTGCAGTCCTTGTGAGTGGGATAATATTATAGGCTCGAGGTCGAGTAGTCATCGCTTTTCGGCATTTGTTAAACTCGGTTGCGAGGTCATTTACAATGCCTTGCGGTACTCAACGCTGTCCCACTGCCACTTCACACCCTTGTAACGGGATGTATTCCATAGCGTCGTGCGTATATCGAATTTTGCATGGAATATCCGAATGAAAAATCTTGACTGCGTGCACTACAGTGTGCAGAGAGTAAATTCTTTAAATGCTTTATAAGTTGACCTGGAAGAAACTCGGCACAACCGCAAGATCCCACTTATACTTTATCGTTTCACATTAACATTTTTCTATTCGTCGTCCTTAATATATGAACATTCTCACAGAATGTGATTAACGTCCTGCTTTAGAAGTAAAGTCGTTTATTAAAGAAAATATATGACATTTTATCACATAATAAACTCGATGAAAATTTATTTAAGACACTTGAGATCAATTTAAGGATAAATGACGTTACAAAACCATGCTGATGATCTCAAATTTAAATTTAAAAAATCAAAATTTGATATTGGCTTTGTTTGGACTTGAATCCATGTCGATCTGATCGTAAGGTATAGCGCTTACTACTAAACCACACAGGTCAACAATGTTGGACTATTTATTAACCGGCCAATCTGAAACAGATTGGAAGCAAAGTTAACATGTAGATTTATAAATTGGCTGGTGCATTAATCAAGAACACAGTTGCATGTACACAAGTGGTGGCGACGAGAAACTTCCGTACCCTTTACCAACGGCTATAGAACTAAGTACAATAATGGATAGACTGCCTGTCTTGCTGTCGCTTGATTTAAAATGCTGTCAGTTTCTCTGTGAGCTGAAGATTATTTTTCAATACAATTCAGACTTGCAGAAGAAGGAAACAGTTGAAGACACACGTGGATCAAAGAGCTATGTAACACAAAAAAATTTGTAGTAAATTAAATTCTAAATTTTTGCATGGTTTTCAGTTGATGAAAATTTACCTAGTGATGTGCTTAAGTTGTAACTAAGGGTAATATAATTTTACAAACTAATATATTAATATAAAATCAAACTTGATAACTTTGTTATTGAAATCATTGTTACTAGTCGTGACACGTGTTTTGCCTTTTCGAGAAGCATCTTTAGACTAACTCTATCACTTTATAAATAATAATCTTATGTTAGAATTAGTCTCAAGATGATGTTCAAAGAAGCAAGACACATTTCACAACTAATAACACAACGAGTGGGGATAACAAAGATATCAATTTTGATTATTTATTGAAAATTAGCGTCCACAACTTACCTAACTAATTTGCTATATATTTCAAACTCGTCATTTATTTATAATTAAAATACCACTGTGATGATATTTATGGAAGAAGGCCTTAACAGCCAATGACACCTTGATACATTTCAAATAGAATCGCCATCTTTTTCCACACTGACAGAGCATTGAAATTTTCAGATGTTTGATACGTGATGGATACATAGCATCTTCTTCCACTGATGTCTCCAAGTCTAACAATGATGTTTCATTGAAAGACAGTGCAATGGTAAAAAATGTTTGTATTGCAAAGTGACCAGCTAAAATAATTATGATAATTAACATAAAATTTATAACTATTTTTATTTGTACATAGCCATTGCTAGTGTCCTGCTATGTTTTATTTAGACATACTTTACGGCGAAATTAGTTGGGCTGTCTTTTTTTTATTTTATTATGATACGATAACAATGTGTGATCAAAAGATTATACAAATTTTGACAAACATGCTTCCAAAATATTTTTCGGAATTTTGTAATATTTTTATCAGTTTCCTTGTAATTATTGTTGTTTTAGACATGCGGCGTTATTGATAACAAGCAGATTAGACAAATGATTATATAAATGAACACCAGTTGTCTACCCCAGTGTTCCCCAACGTTTTTACACCTGCGGACGGGTAAAACAAGGAAAAATTTTTCGTGGACTACTAATAATGAAATAAAAATGGTTTTTTTTGTAATATTTTTTTTATATTGTAACAGATGGACATACCTGTAACTAACAAATATACATATGAAATTCTTGGAAATATATTTGGGTTGGGTTTTTCATCTGGGTTCACTATCCAAGAGCAAATATTTCCGTTCTCTCTGAGTGTACCTGAGAAGATTTATGACTGTCGATTCTGAGAAAACCAACGACCATAGTGTCGCATCATCCAACCAAATATTATTATTCAACAATATCTAAAAATACAAGTAAACTTGCAGGCGAAAGTATTTTTGCATGGCGAATTTCTTGAAATTCGGCATACTGTTCGCGGCCCGGCGGGAAGTCTCTGCGGCCCGGCACTGGGACGGTCCACCGGTTGGGGAACACTGGTCTAGTTCACAAGCCCTCAACATTTTTGGATAACAATAAAAAATTTCGCGAATTTACCCTAGCCAGAATTATGAAAAAAATACTTTATTTATTTGCTGCCATATAATGAAGACATGTGATTTAAGATATCGACTATCCAAAGTATAATTATTTCTTATGACAAGCTGTAATTAGAAAAACTTACAGGTTTTATAATAATTGATTTGAATATTTTTCCCAGTTAAAATAAATCGTCATAAATATCAAATCCAAATTAAAACACATTATAGTCAGCAAATTTCACAATAATTTCAGATCAGAAAACTACTGCCATTATATAAGACACCGCAAAGTTAATTAACGCGATGTATTATAAATTATAATTCCCCATCGATGTGTTGCCCACTAGTACGACCACAGTTGGATAAACTTGAGTAATCTTTTCCTTCCATTGTCCATCTCTAGAAATTTTTAGAGGGTGTGTTTAGCATAACGATCAACTGCCAGAACACTACCAACCTGCGGTTGAAATAATCAGTCTAATTTCAACATCTTTTATTCAAACATTTCCGCTGTCAGTGTGGAACATACGGACCGTACTTTTTACAAGAACTGGCTATTTCTCAGTAGCTTAACCTCTCTTTTTTGGATAATGGTATGGATAGGAAGGTATGGCTAGTAAAATAATAGCAGTTAGGTAATCGTTACGCCCATTTTTAAGATGTATGAGTGAGAAGAAATGTAGGCATCGTATTAATTCATACATTAACAACACCGTTAAGCCTGTCATTTCTAAAAAAATTTGATGATCAATTAACAATCCATTGTTTTTTTCTGAATTAAGTAATATTGTCTGACCACATACGCAGTTACAGACAAGTTAATGTTTTGTACAATGTTTTTATGGAATATGAGAGAATTTTAAATTTTCAAACTCTGGCAATCTTTTTTCTTGAAGTTGTCATACCGGAAATGCACACAGCGCCACGGTCCCGCACACACTGTTATAGAGGTTGAACTTTAACCAGTTTTGTAGCCAATTTGTCTACTCGGTCGCGGTGTCCACGTGTCCAAAATCGTGTATTCAATCAATTTGTGAAATTTACCTTTTAAAAAGTTGTGAATTCGTTGCAGGAGGTGGTGGGTAAGATATTGAGTAGATACCCTCGACAATTGATGTAATCATACCACATACCCTTGGCATGGTAGAGATAAGGTAGGCATTAAAACAAAAATATAATTTAAATAGTTATATCGGAGTAATATATAACTTCGATAAATCAAAGGTTTAAGCCCCGTGACTTTAATAAAAGATTATATTTACCAATATGCATCTGCACGATTATGTTATTTACCATTATCTGCAAATATAAATCTATTAATCGATTCAAGTTTACAATTACTGTCAACAATAGGTTCAAAAAAACAAAACGTCGAAAAATGTAATTCGATCTATGGATTCTAACCAAACGTCATATTATAATATTCATTTATTTTTATTCATAAATGGAATTCATAAAACAAACGAATTGCGACTATATTCATGATTAAAGTTAATTTGCTTGATAGAAAATTGCTTCGAACAGCGTCTGTATTTAGTTTTTTTTTTTCAAACTACGTAGTTTGATAAATTCGAATAAATAATATTAAATTCGATTGAATAACATTTCTTTGTCATACAACAATAATCATTGGAAATTATTTAGTTCGAAGAAGAAAAAACAAATAAAGTGATAATAAACGGCTACAGATGTTTCTCGAAATAATGTTCACATGTCTAATCTTTACAATAATAAATTGTATCCAAAGATAATATACTAATTGTATCGCAATTGGCTGAAGGATCACGAACACGTGTTTTTTTATGAATATTAAAATAAACATAGTTTTACGTATGTAATTAAACGGTACCTACCATTGTTAACTCAGGCATTTTTGTACGTGTTTCTATGTGTCCAGTTTTGTTAATCGGACATTAAGATTGCGATTGAACTGCATAGTATGATAATAACAGTCTTCAAATAGACTCATTTTTTTCAACTTATTGTGGCTTATTTTGCAAGAATAATTATTTAATGAGAGTTACCTACTAAAGATCAGTTCGAAGATAAAAGACACTCTTATCTAAGATCTCATCGAGAAGTTCAAGATTTTATATCTAGCCGGGATAATCTCCGGATCGCTAAACGAAGCCTATCGTAGACTACAGAAGCCGAATATGTGAATGTGTTTCAAGAAACCGGAGAAAACAAAATTTTTTGGGCTAACTTTTGGGCTACTGTTCGTTCTTCTGACTGACATTTTTCGAACTTTGGAAAATAAAGATTGAAGTATTACACAAATAATAGTTAAGACTGCGGGCCGACTAGAGAGGGATTGTGTTTATCTTTTTAAATATTATAGTTACTCATTGTCTTTAATGAAATGAATGGACTAAAATTTCAAACAAATCAACATTACAACGTTAGATTCGTTTCTTCGTTTTTATTTCGAAAAGTGTTATTATGACCTTGACAAAAATATCATTGTTTGCGTCAAAGTTAAGAAAATCATTTTCCTCGTGTAAAGATTAAGTCAACGGAAATGATAGTGGAGGATGTATGAGATTATGTTATTTTTACACACTTTTCCTTTTTCTATGATTGTTTTTACGTTCTATAAAACACGTCGGTACAATTCCAATATGGTGCGTAATTGATTTAGACACGTGCACAAAAATATGTGAATAGATGCTAAAATCACATATGAATTTAAAATGAGTTAATTTTTTTAAATATGTTAGATCATAGCACATATAATAATTAATGCTAATGAGTAATGATCAACAGAGTCTCCGTGCACATTAGTATGAGCATTTTTATATATCTTGCCACTAATGTGAAAAGTGGATTAACACCGGATTCATTACAATTATTAATGACTACAAAATTTAATGTGAAGATTTTGCTTGCGCTGCTGTAAAATTAGTTTGGTATTTGGTGTGTTGATGATGAAAGATTATTTAGCAAACATTATTTAATTGTAACCGATCGTCGAACTATTCTGAAATAATTATCTGTCGAAACGTGTTCTATACTTGATTTATTATTTATCATTGAAAAATTCATGTTTCTGTCTTTGTATTGTTTTATTGATATATCTTTTAATTTCATGTTGATTTTCATATGATAAATGTCTTAATATATATGCTAAAACGCAAATATTGAAAATTGAAAATAAAAATACTGAAATACGTGTCTGTAATAATTATGTGATTATTTTGACATGAGATGTTCTGTATGAAATTAACACATAATCTCCTTTTCATAATACCCTGATCTGTTCACCAAACTTATGGCTCATTTATACAAAGCTCGTATAAACGATTAAACAGAATATAAAACAAAATACTTAGTTTTAAAAATAAAACACAATTTATTTTTTAGTACTTCCAAATTATTAACTGATGAGCGAATGCTCGCGATGAGCAAAAGCGGTCCTGATCATTTTCAGTAGAAAGTACAAATATTTATTTATGACTAAAAACCAGAGCTCTCTTTTTTCTTTCGTGATCAGAAGTGGATGTATTTTGTATCTTATTTGGCAGATTTTTTTGAAAAAGTCGATGAATTAAATCTTTCACTTCAGGGAAAAGAAAGCAACATTTTGATGATATGAAACTTCTGACTTTACAATAAAAGCTTACTTCGTGTTCAAAAGGTATTATTAGTCAAGGATTCACGGAGATGTTTTCATGTTTGAATGAGTTTCTCACAACAAATGAAATATAACTCTCGACCTCGATAAAAAAGGTTATACTCGATCACATGAACGACAGCAAGAATATCCGTCTATTGCAAAAGAAGCCTTGGTAATGCTACTTCCTTTTGTGACTACACACCTATGTGAAACAGCAATTTCGTCACTACTTTTAATAAAAAAATGAGCACAGATCATGCACTTCCACGGAGCCTTTGGAAGAATCCTTGCGAGTTAGATTTTCTGACATTAAACCAAATATTGATTTGTTGTGTAAAAACATGCAACCGCATTCAGCTCATTATTTTTTTTTGTAATTGTATAGTTTTTCTTATTTTATTTTTAAAAATGGTTTATAAGTCAGGTACTGTGATCATTAAAATATGTTTTTTTGGGGGTCAACAGACTATTTTTTTTTAGATTTAGGGGGCCGTGGTATGAAAAAGTTTGGGAAACACTGGTCTAGTGGTAAAAGCATTGCCCTAACAATCAGGTGGGCTTGCGATCAAACTCCAAGAAGGTCAATATATTTTGATATTTTAATTAAAATTTGACATGGGTGTATGTGAGGTCATGTCTCCCTTAGTTGATTTATAAAATGTACGTTGACATTCTATAAATTCGATTTATATAAATTCTCAAAAGTAAATTTTACGGTTTGAAAATATCCGTCGCAAGGCCAATGTCCAATAATGTAAAGAATATTAAATCATACTTTCGAAACTTTCGTGCATGGAAAATTAATTTTTACAATTTTAAATATACCAAAAAAAAATTATACATGATTTCAAAAAATCTAAGAGAACCATAAATCAATGGAACAATAATTGTAATACTAAATAATGTTCATTAAGGTGATTTATTATTTCTATAGGATTCCCTTTGTAACACGTCATAAGGGGCTTCATACAGTCCATAAATTATTCTGACGTCGAATCACCGTACCCCTAGTTTTCATCGCGAACATCTATTTTCAAATCTCAATAAAAGATTACCTTGGCCTTCGTTCGGTGCCATGTCTCACAGTCGTAAATCAGAATTCAGATTGCGTGTTTGTTGATGGCCATGCTCAATTATTTGTTTGCCTAATGATACTTGTCCATTCATGTTCTTTATATTTGTATCTTATGATATAATCAATCAATATTGATTCAGTTGTTCACAACACCTCAGCACTTAAGTATAATCAATGTCAGATTTGACTGGAGATAAGATTTGAATAATAAGATACAATTGAAAATACAGTGGAAGCCCAATTCTTTGCTTATCTTGAATAAAAACGAAAAATGCGAGAAAGTCTCGAATTATTATTTTCAGTCTCTGAACTAGTCTTAGTTTCGTCATTTACTTACAAGTAAGAATAAATCACAATATTATAAATGATAGCCTAGACCGCTCTGTAAACGTTTTATTACTATCACATATCACATGTAGGTATGAAATTTTCTCATGACATGTAAAATAATTATTAAAAATATCAGATATAAACTAGTAATATTATAAACCTGGTAGCAGTGCCATCTATCAACGCACGCTCTATCTGCTAGCGTTTCTTATTTTTTCGAGAAAAACAATTCTTTTATTTCTCATTTTTTGAAATCGAGAATTGCTCAAATAATAAATAAAATAAGATTATTTAACTAATATAGTTAAATAACCTTTAGATTTTATTTTTTCTTGAAATTCTTACAATATCAGAACTAATTCCATGCCCTCAGTTGAAATAAAAAGTGATATAAACAAATGAAGAAACAATAGAATTATTTTGCTTTTAAACAATAGTAGGTAACTCAACCGACAAGCGATTTATTTTTTAAGCTTTACAAAATGAAAAAATATACCTACAGTATCTCTCTATAAAACCATGATAAACAGAATCTTTGGGAGCAGCCAAAACAATTCGCCCATCCAGTATAAAACTACTATAAGTGCTAACACTTTTAAGGTGTTAATTGTCAATTCTTGGTGGAAAGACATTATATTTTAAAAAATAAAACACAATTCGTTTTTACTACTTCCACATATTTATAATGATCAGGACCGGTTTCGCTCATCACGAGCATTATCAACTGAGTTCAGTATCAGTTGATAATGCTCGTGATGAGCGAAACCGGTCCTGATCATTATAAATATGTGGAAGAAGTACAAACGAATTGTGTTTTATATTTTAAAATATAAGTGCTAACATTGTGATGGTATGTTTTAAATGCATCGGCGTCAGCGTCCGTGGGGCAGTTGGTAGAGTCGTAGGCTACAGCCACGGATGTCTCGGGTTCAATTCCCGGTGCGGACAGTTTTCATAAATTGATATTTCAATCGATTAATGGATTTCTATTCGTAGTGTTTGTGTTGTCTAAAACTCCCTCCTCATCCACCCATCCAATCCTCATGGGACGTAGCGAGAGCGGTTAGCTAACCACTATTCCTGTCCTAACCCTATCCTTCTATCCCTACTCTATTCGATAAAGAGAGGTTGAGCAACTGAGTAACAAACAGTTTCTCATAGAAAAATTCTGTTGAGATATCTCTATTAGGAGACCATATGCTCCACGTTGGGATCGAACATGGATTAAAAAAAAAATGTTTTCAATGCAAAAATGTTCGTAGGATTCACATAATTGTAGTGTAATAACATCACTACTGCTAGTTACTCCTATTCATTTTTGATGTTTAACATATTTAAAATATTTACAATTAAACAGCAACACGTGTCGCAATATTTTTGTTGAAATCAGTTTGAAGCACACGTTTTTACTGAGGAAACAAAAAAATATATTTTCATACCTGAGATATTTGATCTGATTCAGAAAACAGAATGGTTTCTTCAAAATCAATTATTTATAATAATTAAAACAAAGCTTTTAGAAAATATTGATGATAAGTATTGGGTAACCAGAGTTTAATAAAAAGGCAAATCATTTGCAACAACTCAGTGTTCGTGATGAGTGGAACCGGTCCTGATTATAACATAAAACTATGGAATTAACACAAAAAATGTCTTTTATTTTGATAAATACATGTATATTAGTTGTATTTTTAATAGTATCTAAGGGAAATAGTGTAAAATAAAAACACTTTTTTTTTATAAATTCATTTAATTTAACAGCAAAAACAATATCTTATTATATACAGACTGTTATCAAAGAAATAATTCATTCAATGATTGTGCACTTGACTTAAAACCAGTGATTTTTTTAATAAAACTTTGGTAAATAAAGACTTCTTTGTTAAAATATTGATTCGAGACATTCAAAAAGTATGTGTCTTAAACTATGAAAAGGTGTAGCAGGTACAGTTCAAAAATTGCACATATTAATAAGAAAATTTTCAATATAGGTTATATTGTAATGTTTATTCATGGACATAGTCAAGAGACAGACTGAAACAAAGCATTGCTTGCCACAAACAATAGATTAACCAATCAGATCAAAGAGAACCTTGCAGCCACAAATGAAAAGACCCTTAATTGAATTCTCATGTAACCGAACTCCATTCCGTTTTGTCACTGTTCTCTTTTAGGCTGTGTTGTTGTGTCACCGAACCCATTTATGGATAACCTATAAAAGATTTTTATAACAGAATTTCAAGCATTATGCAATCCGGCTATCATATTTTGAATATTTTATTGTAAATTAATGTAATACAGTAAAGTGCGTCATACCGATAGAAATCTGATAACAAAGTTGGTCACGAGATCGATCAATTTCAAAAAATTGTAGTAGATATTATCAGTAAAATTTAACAAAACAGTACTAGCAAATAGGGTTTATATAATTCATAGAATCGGTACTAGATAATTTTATTATCAGTAAAAAAGAATACAACATGTAATTGTATTTATTTATTAACAGATGTCATGATAACATAGATTTGTGTGCGCGCATATAAATTATAATTACATACTAAAACATACGAAAGATTTTAATACATAAATATTCAATATTTTACAACAACAGAGAGATAAAATACTTCTAAAAGTAAAAATATTATAAAAATAATATGTAATATTTTAGATAGTAAAATATCAGTCTTCAAACATCATGTTTTCACTGTCTACAAATTTATTGAAGATTCTATGAGATTAGGTATATACCATTCGTTTACAGAAAGAAATCAAACAAGTAAAAAAACTTTGTATGATATTATGATCATTTAAATCTAATATTATTTATGTTTTTATAAACAGAACAGACATCTAAATATTGGAGTAAAAATAATAAAGTATTTTCGTTTTCACCATTTATGTAAATATACCATTATAAAATGTAAATATAAATAGAAAGGAATGTTTTTAGTAAATTAAAATATTACTAACAAAATTTTCATCACTCAAACCATAAATTATACATAATTAAAACACTTTTTTTACATAATGATTAATTAATTAGCCAAACGATATTGAGTTTGGATTGCGACTTAAAATTCCTGAAATAAACCTTCCAATAAATGTCACTCAAACGTCACAAAACTCAAATAATTAAACTCGACAAAAAATAATTTGAGAAAACTAGTATATCCTTAACACATTCTGTGATAAAAATGAGCCTAGCACATTTTCTATAAGGTGGCTGATGAGTGATAGCAGGGTTCCTCAAACTTTTTACACCATCAGATCATTAAAATAGAAGAAATATTTTGCAGACCAACGCAGGAATAAAAAATATTATTTAGATAGTAGTAGCTGGATTGTCTGACGTTGCTTGAAGAAGAAAATTTAAAAAATATTTAATTGATAGAACGAATGAGACAGATTTATTTTTATCTTTATCACCAATCAATCTGTACCACAGTTCTACTTAAGTAGAAAGCAATAAATACATTCGTCACTCGTGACTCATGTACTTCCACGTGTTGTAAGTCCACAGTCATCTAATTATGACAAATTAACTAATGATGTGCAATGCCAAGTGTCACATTAATGTTATTTTTATGTAATCAAGTAAGAAAATAGACGTACGATGTGTTTTTATAAATAGATTTGAATGTGTTGCGATTAAATACATGTATTTTAATTTTGGCTTGGACTTGTGCAGAGGAGCCTGAATCCCGCCCGTTTCAACTTCTGTCCGGATGGATTCCGTCGGCCTGGAAAGTAGGTAGAGACCATACCTAAGATTTTTGCTTAAAGAAGCCAATGTTACTTAAGAAAGCATAAATATATGTTTGTACATAAATAGGTTGTGATAACACACAGACAATCTATTGTAAATGTGATTCAATCAAAATCCAAACGTTTTATTTGCTTATAAGTAAGTAAAAAGTAGATATTTTCTAGAATATTTTTAAATAAATTATATTTGAAAAGTGTTTTATTTTTTTCCATCAGCCAGCACCATATCATTAGTGAAAATTACATCTATTTTGTCACAATAAATACTATATATTTAATAAAATAAAATTGCCTAGGATGGGGCAGCATAATGAAAAATATATTCAATGATTTTTAATTATACAAAATTTGAGGCCATTTTTCACAAAAAAGATTGTCACATTTATAATGCAATAAAAATAATTTTAATTTACTCTAAAGTAATATCCAGTGTCATCTAGTGAATTAAAATGGTAATTCATAATAGACTTTCACTACAAAATAACTACTGCTTTAAGTAAAATAATTCATTAGCTTGTGACTTAATAAAGTCAAATATAATGTGTTAATTGCTACAAGAGAATTTAAAACAACGAAAGTTATTTTGACTTCAAAGCAAAATTACAAATTCATAATAGATATCGTAATATAACAATAAAATAATATATTTTATTGAAAAAAATATTAATGTATTAGGGCTAGTGAATTATCATATAAAACTTATGTTCTGTGACAGGCCATAATAAAATTTATTATGTTTAAAACACTGATATTTAAAAGGAATCCCATTCTTTATAGTCTGTGGTAAAGAATAATGTGTTCCATAATTGAATATTTTTTTTGTTATAAATAATTTAAGCCTGGCCAGTAAAATAAAATTATGAACAGCCTACAATGACTAAAATGCGATGGTAAACAAAAGAGTTTATTCATCAACAGGAGAGCTTGAACTGAAGTAATAGATGTCTATGCCTCAGAATTCTAAGTAAGATATATGACAGCTCCAATTAGCCAAGCTTTTCTAACTGCACACAAGTATTTTTGGTGTAACCTTCCTAACAAAGCCAAACTTATTTTTCACCAGAAAACATTAACAAGGGGTGCAATTCGTAAGCAAACGCAAATTTTACGAATGGGATGATCAAATAATCATTCATAGAATCAATTGAATTGTAAGTTTACTTAAATCTTTTCTAGTGAAAAATGCGTGTAGGCTCTCCAAAAGCTGTAAAACATTCTTAGTATAATATTGCCATCAACATAAAACCATTTGACTTTGGCACTTACAACTTTAAGGCATAGACGTAGCCAGCAACAAACAATAAACAAACATTACACATGCATACATATTTACAAAATAGTACATATATTATTATATATGTAGATACACATATCTTAGATTTTATTTCTCTTCTACTGCCCTGTATTAAAATTTTTCACCCTTTGACTGATGTAGATTTTAATTAACTGTAATACTAAATAGTTTTGAAAGAATTTATTAACAATATATATACAAAAATAAATAATAATTTATTACCAAATTTTATAAAACATATTGTCACTTTATATTCTTTATAAAAACAAAAATGTCCTTTATACTATTTCATATCCTAGAGTACAAAGTTCTTTTGAACGAACAATATTAAAATTTGTATACTATTTGAATAACTATAATTATATGCACATTACATATCGTCAGTTATTTTCTACAAACACGTATCTCAAAAATCACTGTTCAGGAGAGACAACTATAAATTTTATTCTCGTACTTCTTAACTGAAAAAAAAGAACGTTTCATTGTGATACATTTTTTAAGTAATTAGTAAAGTTTTAATGTTACTAGATACATGTTAATGGACAATGTGCGTATTAAAATTCTGCATTTTTTGAGCAAATAAAACGAAAATGAGATACGTGTTTGTAGAAAATACCTGACAATATGTCAAAGAAAATTATTGCATACTACAAATCATCATGGTCTTTACTATAGATTACAATACTGGACAAATAGATCAATACCGGCCAATTAGAACCTCAATACCATTTCGATATCAATTTCGATATTTCATATTAAATAGCAGTGTTACAAAAAAATCTACATCATTAGCCCAAAATGCTTATTTTCATTATATAAACCTTAGATTTATTGTTTCTTTAAATGAAAATATAAAAGGACGCGTTCATCAATGTTGGAACCTATCAATCGTGATCAGATAAGTAGGGCTGCAGAAAAAACCCTTTTTAGATTCAACGCTTGTTGGATGAACAGTCATTAAATAATTGTAGTAATTTGCATTTTCAAAACTAGTATTTCGATAATACCAGTATTGCAATCCCTAGTCACCTTGTATGAGGAATCATCTTCTATTGTAAGAAAGATAATAAATCAATTTATAGGATTGCTGTACTCTAAAACATGAAAGCACTATTCAACAAATCACCATAAATATTAAATTACAAACCTTAAAAAGATACACTAATTCTCACAAGTCAAAGGATAAAATGTGTATATAAAAACTGTAAGTTTATATTTGAATTTGTCCTAGTTTGTCACCCACGGGCAACACCGTATCTCAAGGCTTCTGCAGATGCCAGTGCGACAGCGGCAACAGCTGAAGTCTCCGGACGGCGGGCTGGCCGAACCTCAACCAGCAGAGGCCGAGTAGGAAACAGGCCAACGTCTCTATGTAGAATCCGTCCAAGAATGTGACGCATGTACCGCCTACGTCCATGCAAAGCTGGCAAATTACAAACAAGTTTGTACAAATATTTTTGCTGTTATCTCTGTTATTATCACTCTTTTACCTTACGCATGCATCCATAAGAGAAAATATCGCACGCATTATTAGCTGCGTAAAATGGGCAATAAATTACTACTACTAGTAAAAAACTATAATTATTAAAATATCAAAGTAATTTTAATTTTCTTAACTATGGTAACTAACTGTAAATCACTGCCAATACGTATATTGAAACTGAATTCCTGGTACACAATTTATGCTGACAGATATCCATTCATTCAGACAGCTCACCCAAGCTGTTATAGTCACATTTAAAACTAAATAAGATATTGGAGGAAAAATAGCAGTAAATTGTAAAACTGTTTCACAACAGCACTGGCTGTCAATCTGTGAAAAAATTACATATTCATAGTAATCATTTTCAATTTTATCAGTTTTTAAACAAAACATAGAGGCGTAAAGGCGTAAGTTTATGAAAATTCAAATAACTAAGGTTTTACTATATCTGTAAAAATCCACCATATTGACTGTGTTTTGGCCAATTGATGTAACCCTCAAAAAATACGAATATGAGTTAATAATTGGATCTCATTTCAAAGACGACAGAGTAGGTCTCGGCCAAATGATGTAAATTAGAAAAATAAATTTACCACTTTGTGGAAGAGAAACATCATTTTACATTGGTTTTAGGTTGAAAGATTCTAACCCGGTCACTTGATATAAGCCACTATTAAATAGACACTCCCTACTAATAATCCTGTATCTGCAAACATGAAAATTTACAGGAGTGCATTTCAAAGATTCATAACGCAACTCGCATATAATGTTTTCGATGAAAACAGTTTTTACTCTCTTCTGAACAATTTCAATTTTGACGGTTACATTAATTGACCTAAACACCGTCGATATTATGGAAAAGAAAATTTCATTTTAAAAGGGGGTGCTAATCGATTCTGTGATAACTAAGTCTCAACGAACCTGCTTCTCGTGATGCGTTGTGCACGTGTTATCCATCAGCACTTCGGTCGCGTTCAACGGCAAATTGTCGCAATTCCTGAATGTGACCGTATCGACAGCCCACAGTGCCAAAGTGTTGGGCCAGTTGCTGCCCAAGTTTGAGAGGGTGTTTAACAGGGTCATGTAAGTCCCGCCAACCAGCGGGTCGGAAACTCTAGCGAAGAATGCCATCACAGCCACAAACATGCTAAACAAGCACACCTAAATAAAAGAAATCTTTATCAATAAAAAATTTCATTCATCTAACCATCTAACGAATTTTAGTGTGTTCAATAATACTGCTTACCCTTACAGCGCAAGCCGTTTTCGCACAAATTTATTTTTAATCAATTGATCTGTTAAAACGCTCACTATGGATAAAAATAGATTAATTTCAACAGTATAAAAATGGAGAATTATGTGAAACATATATTAGTTATCCCAAATACATCAAGAAGTAAATTAAGCTCGACGCATTTTCGCTAAAATAAATTGAAGAAAATGAAGAAGCTGAAAAATGTTTAATCTAAGACTTTGCAAACAAAATGGCTGCGGCCAGTCTTTATATACACCGCCAACACGCACATGATGAACCACATAGCCGAATAATTATCTGTAATACATAGAGCTGACGATTAATGCTGCGTATCGGCAGTTCAAAGCTGAAATTTGATAGACTGAATATCAAGAGCTCTTTTCAAAAATATATTTCCTCGTGTTCTACTTGACATTTTCATGATATGATGCCTAATTTCTCTACCTAAAGTTTTGAACCATTTTTCAAAGCATATATCTACAACTGTTTCCTTCTAGTTTGACCAGAAATAAGAGATAAAGTCTTGGACATGTAAACATCGTTCATCGGGTTAAATAAAATAATATAATAAATATTTAATTTGGATTATTGAGATTTTGTACACTTCCATTTATTTTGTCACTAACGACCCGGGTTTCGCCTTTCGGCATCTTCAGGCATTCGAGCACACGAATGGACTCGAACTGACAGACAGTAAACAGTGTCTAACGTTTATATAGAAGATACAAATACGACAAAAATTTGTATCTTCTATATAAACGTTAGACACTGTTTACTGTCTGTCAGTTCGAGTCCATTCGTGTGCTCGAAAGCCTGAAGATGCCGAAAGGCGAAACCCGGGTCGTTAGTGACAAAATAAATGGAAGTGTACAAAATCTCAATAATCCAAATTTGATATTGAAATTCCATCAAGCACCCTCAGTCGATGTCTTAAATTATATAATAAATATTTATATTATATACTTTTTAAAACAAATTTTTAGTAGTCAATTAATTGAACATACAGTACAGTAGTAACAAAGTTCATCAATTTTCATATGAAATGGTGAACCTCAAAAAGTATTCAATCCATTTTTGCTGACCATTATCTGATATCACAAAGATCAAACAAACACTTATACCCCAGACATCAATGGTTAATGGCATGACCAATGTGCACTATGAAACCAGCGGCTTGTTTTAGAAAATCGTCATAAGCTAACCATGTTAACTAATTTTATAAAACACATTTTATATACCTGGTGGAATGCATACAGGGCTAATAGTAGAACTAAGTAAACTGGCAACGGAGTAGTCTTTAGAAGGAATGGCGTAACAGCAACCACCGCAGCGGCAATCAGGCCGAAGAAAACTCGAAGAGGGTAAGCTCGCAGCCAAGAGTTAAGCGGCTCCGGACCAGTCGAATGCTTACTCAAGATCTGAAATATTATAAAAGTATGCGTTATTAGCAAATCAATCAAATGTGAAATAAATATCTCTCTCGAAATAGTTGTGAGACATGAAAGAAAATGCAAAATCTCAACAATCACAAAACAGATTTATTTGATAATGACATATTTTTTAATTCTCCACTGCGACAATAACTGTCCTCGTGATACCATCAATTTGGGTAAATTTGCCCATCGGTCTAAGATTGGCCCACTACATAGAAAAAGGTGCAGTTATAATTTTTTTTTTGTTGTTGCTGTTATAAAAGCATAATACTAATGCCATATGAATATTTTTTAGCTAAGCAAAGGTATTGAGTAAACTCTGGTGGTAAAAATACAAATTAATGTGCAACATAATTTGTTTTATAGTAGAATTTGTAACACAATTTAAAAAAATTTCTTGAAATAAATTGGATTAGCCATATTTTCAATTTGTATTACTAATCTGTAAACCAAATGCTCAATTATGTACAGAATATATGAAAGCATAAAGAAAAGTTGCTAAGACTTTAAAATCACTGCATCTATAGTAATTTTAGTGATTATTTGTATCGTGGACTAATGTTCCCGATTTGGATGAAAATTTTGCCCATCTTGTTTTATCTATATTTATACATCAATTTTTTTTTTTCCATGACCGCTCCCAATGTGGAGCATATGGTCTCCTAATGGAGGTATCTTGACAGAATTTTTTCTACGAGAACTGCTTGTCACTCAGTTGCTCAACCTCTTTTCTTTTTCGAATAGAGTAGAGATAGAAGGATAGGGCTATGACAGGACTAGTGGTTAGCTAATCGCTCTCATTACGCCCCGTGAGGATGGGATTGGTGGGAGGGAGGACTCAGACTACAAACAGAAATCCATAAATCGATTGAAAGATCAATCTATGAAAACCGTCCGCACCGGGAATTGAACCCGAGACATCCGTAACCGTAGCCAGCGACGCTACCAACTGCGCCACGGATATCAATTATAACAATAAATTTATTTATATTAATTAAATTTCATCTTTAGACATTAGTTCATTTCTATATAGAGCAACACCACACATAAATGCAATGGTGAACCATAATAATATAAAAACCCTCAGAACTGGGCCAAAATTACCCAGATTGACCATACATAAAGATTATTATATTATTATTGATAGAACACAAAGAGTAATATATGTACATTTACAGATTATTCATTTGTCAATACACAAATCCTTTTAAGCTATCAATTTTGATTCAATCAAGATTGTAGATTTGTAATTTTTTTTAAGCGGATTGAAGAGTTTATTAGTAGCAGTGGTAAATATATTTACTTACAAGGGGCAAGATGACTTGTATAGGCACCAACGGGATGACCATCAAAGCCAGCTGTTCTCTCGGCACCCCAGCCTCAATAAGTTTCAACCCAGAAACAGCATCACTGGCACTAAATCCTACCTAAAATTCAAATAAAAATAAATGAATTGAATGGGAAATGTTTTGTGAATTTTTCCAAATATTGAATGCAGTATGTTGCGGTTCTATGATTAAACTTATGTTCCATTACAACAATTTGGGGAGAAATCATTGGGAAATAAATTAAATCAGATCACCGATCACTTTCATACCGACTTTGGCTGATATTCACAGATATTATCACAATCCAAATGATATATTTGAATTATTATGCAAAATTTCCAACACACCACAAAGGTGATTCTCGATATCCGACCATTCACTACTTGATCTCTACAGTTCAGTTTACATCATAGAAAAGAAACTTCATTAAGATAAAAATAGTCATGTATTTTGTCCTACAAGAATTATATTCTCTAACTAGTAATATTATACTCCAGATGGAAGTGCCACCTGTTAATACACACTCTGTCTGTGTACCGTTAAGTGTGCGCAAGCGCTGTGCTGTGCGTTACAGACAGACAAATCAAGACAAATATATATTGTACCAAATGTGAATTGTTGAGATTTTGTACATTTCCATGTATTTTGTCACTAACGACCCGGGATTCGCCTTTCGGCATCTTCAGGCATTCGAGCAGACAAGTGAACTCGGGCTGACGGTCGTTAGTGACAAAATACATGGAAATGTAGAAAATCTCAACAATTCAAATTTGACATTGAAATTCCATCAAGCACTCTCAGTCTTAAATTATATTAAATATATTGTACCAATAAAAATCTAAAATTACAATTTACCGAATAGCCAACCTGAAATATGGCACATTTTCTAAGCCAATTTTCGGTTCCAAGCAGTAAGAAACCGAGTATAGATATTCTGCAGAAGAAAATACCCTGAGATAAACATTGAGTGCAATTAAATAATAATTTAATTTAACATCAATAGTTGTCTATTTATGTAGAACTAATTTAAGATAAAAACCTTCGCAGTCAGCAAGACAAGGGCTAGAGTTCTAACGGATGGTAGCTTTGTAATGGTGTAGAGCTGTCTGTAAGCAGCGGTCACCCTTCGCCATCCCCATTCCGGCTGGCCAGCCCTCGGCACCTCAGTTTCGCCTTTCAGCATCGCCACCACTGTTGTCGTCACGATAAACACCCACGCCCACATTCGAAGGAAACCTTTAAAAATAGATTATGAATGATTATATTTTCAACCACAATCGGAGAGTACCGTATTGCTTAAAGTGAAATTGTTTCTGAAATAAAACGCAGGGGAACTTTTGTTTTCAACCATGTCTAATCCTGATGTGTAGTAACTAGACTTCCGAGAGTAAGGATAGAAGGATGGCGCTATGAAAAGTCCAGTAGTTATTGATTTATGGATTTGAATTCGATGGCAAGGACTTCCGTGACGTCTAAATTACCTTCCAATTCAACCTATCCTAAAAAAGGGGGTAGCGAGAGAGATGAGCTAATCACTAGCCTAGTCCTAACCTTATGATCATTACTCTCTCCAAAAAAGAGAGGTTGAGTGACTGAGTAACAAGCAATTCTGGGAGAACAATTTCTATTCAGATAAGCTCTCTGTTAGGAGTCTATGTGCAGGACAAGTAGACATGATTACAAAAAAAAACCATTATATTGCAACATAAAATGCCATGGTCATCCCAAATTGTTTTCAATAACAATTATAAAATTGTAGAGAACTTAAGCACTTGAATAAAGGTGTAATATAATTTATTATTTAATTTAGTTTGAAATGAGAACTGGGATTGAAAAACATTATAAAAATATCTGGTAAAAATACAACTTTTTTACGGGTCATGATGCAATTAAAATCTGCATTTTAATTTAACTGTTGCTGATGCTACTTTGAAAAGTTCATAGAATATTGTTATGAATTCAACTTTTCCAAATAACAATTTTTCGCTATTTTGCAGATACTGTATTCATGCAAGTTCCTGCATAATTAAATCTAATTCGTTGTCAATAATGATGTTGATAAATTATTATTAAACTTGTTTCCAGCCACCAGGCCAATATGCAATCTGTAATTGTATACATAATTAACATAACTGTGATTAGAATGATCCTAACATTACCTGCAGCTATAAGAAATGATAAAAATACTCAATAAATACAAGATGATTGGTTAATTGATAAGCCAATAATAGAATAGATACTAAGTAGTTGTGATATAATATTATGATAATGAAATGATAACATTTTGAATTGTGTGGTACAGGTTGACCTACTAATGGTTTTTTGTTTATCCCATGTCTGACTCCTCCTCTGTCTTTAAACAGGGTAAGGAAATGACTAGCAGTAAAAAAGTCAACCTCTCTACGTCTCGTCCAATATATGATTTAAAGACATCTTGACAACATAAGTTTTGTTTCAGTGAATTTATAAGTAACGAAATATGTGTTCAACTTTTTTCGCAAATCTATATTCGCCAATTACAGTGTTAAAGGCGCTTCAATGAGAGTTTGGGGCAGTCATTCCAATATCAATAAAAACGTTACTACAAATACTTACTGTATAAATTGTAATCAATGGCAGTTAAAATACTCTATGAACAATAAATAAAAATTGCATGCAATGAAAAATGGTTGATCCAAGTCCCAAAGTATAACTGTTACATTTCCGCTGAATAAAATAGAGGAATAAAATTGAGTATTTCATTCACTACATCTTGCAATTTCGTCCAAGGCTATGAGCAGAACAAATTGGTATGAAATGTTGGGTTATTGCAAGCAATTATTGCTAAATTCTATTTGGTATGCTTGAATAAACAACTTGATATTTCAAAAATCATTCATTTCACAACCACCAAATCAAATCAAAGCTGCTTTCTATCCACATCTTTATGTAGGTCTCTCAAAACATTCAGGTTAAACAACAATACTGACTAGTTTTCAGTGTGCGATTTCAATACTAAATAATTTAATATTCAACTCCAGTGGATTAAAAGATTATTAAAATTCATTTTCGATACAGAAAGCATTACGCATTTTGAAAACCATCTTCAAATGCTTCTCACATGAACAAAAACTTGGTATTGATCAGCATAAATAAAAATGAAAAATAGAAATGAATGAGAAAAAAATAAAATTACTTTGTCTCTGCATAAAGTCATTCTCAACCCAGACACAGGAACCCTACACATTCATCTTTTATAGAATACAGAAAAACATTATTTTCCTTTTTAAGTAATCGAAAAAGTGGAGGGAATAAAGAAGTCCGGGTTGCCTGGTTTTGCTGATGACAGAGCCCCGGTCAATTCAAACAACATCAATGCCTCACCTGAGAGTGTAACTATTCCAAGCGGCTCGGCCTCTGATCGTAAATAGGAATTGCAAAAATCTGCTGATTCCAGAGCTATGAACACCACATATCCAAGAAAGTATCCCGCTGTCTGACCAACACTGTTGCAGGTTGAAGCGTGGCCAACATTACATCTGAAAGAAAATAACAATACATATTACATGTTAGAATAGATTATGGAAAATCAAATACATATTTAAAAAATCGAAATTTACATAAATAAAATTATGGCATGGTAAAAACTGCTAATGCTGCAGATATCGTTAGAATGCACCTACAGTAAATTTAATAAGGAAACCCATGCTCTCAACCTCGTTCAAATTGTGTGCACTTCTGTAAGTTTTGTCACTAACGACTCAGATTTCACCTCTCAGCATCTTCAAGTATTCCAGAGCATTGATGAACTGACAGTAAGTTAATAGTTTGTATCATTATTATATTATATTTCAAAAGAATTAAGAAATCTTGGATCGATATTGATGTAAATCTGAATCTATTTTAATACTGAAGGCAAAGTGCGGGCTGTTAGTAACTTAGTGTACAAAATTTGAATGATTGAAATTTGATATCGAAGTTCAATCAAGCACCCTCAGTTGATAGAATAAATTAATTCAAATCAAATTGAAATTTTATCAAATCGGAAATTGAAACTAGAACTTTTAATCATTAATTCACTGACTAAGGCTTACAATTTACCGTGAAATTGCAGTAACCGGTAAACGGTGAATAATTTCTCCCATTACCGGTTTACCGGTTATTTACCGGTAAATGAAAAAAAATAGACTTTGTTTAGATGATTAAAGTATAACTGTATGTGGCTATTTTTACTAAAAACGGTATCCTAGATTGTCACGTAAATAATTTAATTTCATGGACATAAAAATGTCGTGAAATGTACTTATATGTTTGCTCTTTTTGTTTAACTGAAATATAGTATAATAATTTTTCAGAATTAAAATATGCTGTCATGAAACAAATCATATCAATATTTTCGTCTTTTATATTTGACCTGAATTTTGTACATATTTGTCCCGCAGATGAAAACACCTGTTCTGATACAATACTAGTTGGTCGGCAAGTCATCAGATTTTGAAATGCAATGTTTAAATATTTGCCACAAATTTTTTCAAGTTCCAAATATGACATTCCTCTCTGAATAACATTGTTTCCATCTTTTATCCATTTTATTTTTGTGACCAGTAACAAACTACGTATCAATGTTACCAGCCCATTCCGCATATATATTTACAAAAAACTTTCATATATGCCTGTATCCGTCTTTAATTCGCGATTAAATCATTTACGGAAATTACCGGTAAATTTTCCAATTTACCGGTAATTACCGATGGTGCGTTTATGGTGATTTACCGGTAAACTGGTAATGCAAGCCCTAATAATGACTGATTCGCAATTGATTAAAAAAAATATTTTCTGTAAACTTTGGTTTAGTAAAAATCATATTTAAGATATTATCAAAATTTTTCGACAATTGGTATTTTTAATAAGAATCAGACACTCCATTGATAATTTATATAATAGGATCAATACCTTTTTAGCATAGTGAGCGCCCATCCGTCCACAGCAATATCTTGCGTGGCAGCCAAGAAGTTGAGAGCAAAGAATGCCATAGTTAGCGGCACCATATCCGGTTCATCACCCAACCACCGATCTACATTGAAGGATATGATCATCATACCAATACCAATGAGGTACTGCGCCGGCACCAACCATGTCTTCCGTCTGCCAACCTTGGTCCAATAGAGTGCATCGACAATTGGTGCCCAGACTAACTTTAGACTGAAAGGCCAGTTGACGAAACTAAATTCTGCCTAAAAATTAAATGTTTCATTAACAGCAATTATGTATTGGTGTTGCGGGTCACTAGGATTTTAAAAAATAGTGTCGCAAAGTTGGAAGGGTGTAAGTTTAATACGTCGGCTGCTGACAGAATCATATTGTATGTTAATATGATACGCATGCGTGTGGCCCACAGTCGATACATTCAGAAAGGCGCTGCTAGTCAATCCTACCTACTTAAGATGGTTTAACTAGGGTAGGAAGAATAGCAATGTGAAGCATATAGACTCGTGGACATCACAAGAAAATTTATTTAATGAAACTCGGTAGTCAGTCAGTTGTTTAACCACTCTGTTCCGAGATATTAAGGAAAGAACTATCCATACACTAATCGCTCTCTGCACTTCTGATTTATTCAGGATCAGATGTGTGGAGTGGTACGAAGAAATCATGAGACTCCCATGCTTTTAGAATAAAATCCATAAATCAATGTTTTTTTGAGGAATCAAAGTCTTGACTGTGCACCCCCGAGTGGTATGAACACTAAAAAACATTCTCAACTACAGGACTGATAGTCAAGGTTACAAATTTATAATTAAAAATTTCCAATTATTTCATGCAACATCCATTGATACTCCAATAGGACGTATGTCAAGAAACGAGTCAAGTCTTCAGGAAGCGAGTAAAACACCGCCATATATTATTTACATACATTCTTGCGATTGCTAATTTGCAGTGTTTGTACCACTTGCTAACATGTGTTTCATTAATATGTTGTGAAGATATTTTGTATTTGACTACTATGATAGTATATCATTTTGAACTATTTTTGACATACAACATATTGCAGTATCCACATTGTACCAAGATGTTGAAATCAATGTACCATTCCAATATTAAATGGCGAATACGCATTGTTTAAGAAATATTTTTATTTTTCGAATATAAGTACGAGTAATCAAGATGTGTGTAAACATATGTACAATTTTACGATTCCAATTAGATACCAATAACAAAAATCAATGACATACCTGTTCTTTGTAACTAATACCCTTTTGCTGGAGGAGCATAGGTATGGCAGACGCCAAGCCCAGTGGAATTCCTTGTAGGGTATACAGAAACAACAATAATGCTATGTTTAGCCGGTCACCCCGTATATCACTCGGAGTTTCGATGTCTGAAGATTTTAGATTTACTTCAATATCAATGCCATCTCCACCATCCAGCTTTTTCATCAGCCCGTCAGACTTCCTGTTTCGGGAAGTGCTCATATTGCCTATGGTGATAACTCCACTGTTCAAATATAATAGAAAATACAATGCAAAATAATTTTCATAAGTACTGCTTGGTACACGTCATATAAACATTGAGTGCAGTACTTGTAAAATAAAATTATGAATCGGAAAATGTCTACTGATTGTAGAATTCGATATCACCTTCTTAGATTAATTATGAACTTCACGAGGAAGCCTTCGTGATAATATTTTTTTTTAATCTTAATTCCAAATACTTAAATAAAAGTGAGACACGTCTTCCCTCGCAGTAAGCGAACCGAAGTTAGAAGCATTGGAGTAATTTGCTAAAACTGACTGACGTACATGCTGACAACCTGCAAAATGTATCTGTTCCGTAATAATATAACTTGGATGAAGTTTAGATAATTGTAAAAAATACCTTGCAATAATAATTTGCCTTTGGTTATTATAAAAAATATTTATATTTTATTACTTCTCGTCTCATAAAAAATTGAATTTATTTAATGTCATGACGTACGCTATTTTTTATCATGATAATAATGACATACATAAATGTATGCCCGACCGTTACATTTTGTAACTTTGCAATCGTCAATTTAAAAAGTATGCACTTCTACGTTTCTACGTTATTGTTTTGATTAACCTTAAACTTAAAAAAGGCGGATGAAAATACATTGTTGTAATACCATCGAATGTCGATCATAATATTTAC
This sequence comes from Himalopsyche phryganea, assembly GCA_022494535.1. Lineage (NCBI taxonomy): Eukaryota > Metazoa > Arthropoda > Insecta > Trichoptera > Rhyacophilidae > Himalopsyche > Himalopsyche phryganea. The sequence goes on from JAGVSL010000021.1 coordinate 1,829,623, forward strand.
TAATTCTGTTTATGTATCTTATCTTTGGGAGATATGAAAAGTAGTTTTTCGTGCGCGATACTGCAGGATTGATGATAATAAAACATTGGCGGTGGATCAGTTCAGCAATACCACTATTTACTAAAAAGTTGTTCGCTATGTCAGAGGAATGTACCTTGGTCGGATTAAATGGGGCTTACACTCCTATTATCCTACCACATTTGCAAGAAATAATTATTGGACGTAATCCTTATTGCTGCATTACAGATTTGTCTTGTTCCAGACAGCAATGTAAGTAAAACTAACTTTTACAAAATCAATTCTTTGTTTCTATCGTGGTGTTACGTGCGATGTCGCAACGTATTAATAATTAATCACATTTTCTAATTTTTCTTTTCGTTCTCTAACCTGGATTTTTTTAAATGAAATGCGCTTAGAGACTATCCCTTTCTTTGACGAAAATCGTTTCGTAGTTCTCATGACGTACTTACTCCGTTTACCGTTATCCGGCCTAGATTTTGTGATACGTTTTCAACAGATTTAACGAATAGACTAAATGAAATATGGGATAAAATTATCGTTTAAGTGATATTTTAAGGTATGTGAACTGAACATTGACTTGTGAGATTCTTTATTTTTTTCTTATTGTCTTGTGACGTAGTTACATTTTTTCTCTTGTTTCCTTTTCTTACGATTCATTTATAATCAAAAGTATCTGAAGTTATTACTATAGCATCATCAAAATATACTCTTGATGATTGAACGTATGATGAATATTTTACGCTTATGTTAATTTTGAAGTATAATAACTACCTACCCACCTTGTATCTTGTCCTTATTGTATTCATTTTATTTATTTATTTCATTACTAGTTTAAGACTATTAATTGTATTAATAAAAACATTGTCAAACTAGCACAACAAATTAAAAAAGAAACATGCTACATATCTAACTTTAGGTATATGTTATGAATGATGAAAAATGCATTATTTCCCCTAGTTAAGAAAGTTGTCAATGTATTAATATTTTTTTCTGGCAGGGGTGACTCACTAACCTGAGGTACTACTTAAAAATTATCACCAAACAAATATATTTTTTTTAAATCAAAAACAAAATGTTGACATGAAACTGAATGATTTGTATTTCCTAGAAATAAAAATGTTACTAGCACAGCATGAAAATATACCTGTAATTATTGTAAACATTCATTTTTAAACTTGAGTGACGTTTTTGTAATCTCTATATTTATGCTGTGTCAAACTATCATAATATTTGCCATAAATATGACTAGAAAAATCAGTACTTGTCAGTAATAAGAGCCCTCTAGTGTCACAGTATTTAAATATTGATTTGCACAATAATTTTACATATTGTACAAATTCTCCATAGACAAATGATCTTCTGTAGACAGACATCTCTGGTATTTAAGCCCCAGAGCGCCGACACAATGTCAATAAAAAGTTTCATAGTGCCAATATAATGGCACAGATTTGAAAAATAATATCATTGATCTGTTGTTTTACCATTTGATACATAAAAGTTTGCACCAACAGATCAGCTCTTCGAGGCGTATTAACACACCCGCACCTGCAGATCGGTACTCTTAAGCTACAATTGTGTATTATTATTTTTTTCCTGATGGAGCTACCACAACAGAATTTTTCTATGAGAACTGTTTGTTACTCAGTTTATCGAAGAGAGGAATAGAAGGATAGAACTAGGAAATTACTAGTGGTTAGCTTATCGCTCTCGCTACACCCCGTGAGGATCGAATGGGTGGTGAGGAGGGAGTTTTAGATATCACAAACACTCAGACTACGAACAGGAATCCATAAATCGATTGAAATATCAACTTATGAAACCTGACTGCACCGGGAATTGAACCCGAGACATCCGTGGCCCACTACACCACCAACTGTGCCACGGACGCCGCCGTATTATTTTTTATTAGTATCTAAATATTCTACACTAGTCTTATTCCTATCTGCATCATTGATGTCTGTATCTTAGACCGGTACCGATAAATGTTTCATAGTTTGAACTCATCGGCAAACTTTTTTCGGTTTCTCATCTTACAGCTGCCACAATGTTTAAAAAATAATTGTATTTTGGCATTATTACAGAATCCCTATTTATTTTTGAACATCATCAATGAAGAACATGTGGGCGGTGTTTATACTAATCGTTTAAATGAAAACAGAAGTTTCCTCTATTCATGCATTGCAAGTCTTAATATCCGAATTATTTTTCATTTTTTTGTTATTTTATCTTATAAAAACGTATCGTCTCACCACTTGCCATTCGGTTCACACTTGACAGGTGAATTAAGAGTTGTTAAAACAAATGTGCAGCTTAGAAACTTTTAATTTTTTCAGTCCTGAAGCCATCAATTTATAAAACTGTCCGTACCGGGACTTGAATCCGAGACATCCGTAACCAACAATGTAGACCACTGCACCACAGACCCGTTTATTATTAGTAGTTGTTAACCCCCCAGGAATGAATTTTTTGCATACCAGTGATTCCTTAACTTTTTTGAAGTCGCTGCCCTCGAAATATATTTGCAATGACATCATAAGTATTTATAAAATACCGATTATTGACAATCATGGAAAATTTCATTTAGCATGGCAAAAGTCAGCAAATTTTGAATTGCGAGTGTTTCTTCCCAAGTTGTTTTTTTAAAAACAGAGATCAGGCTTGAACACATTCATTTCCATCGTGTCTTCATCTGTGATGATAAGTTTTTTTTATTCCCAGCTATTGTACTTACTGGGCTTACTCAGGAAAGACAGGGTGGGAGCAAACAAGTGTTAGTGACCATAGCATCAATCAAGTGTAGTGTAACCAGGGCTGTAATGTCGCAGTCAGAGTTTAGGGGTTGTTGTGTATTTGGAAGATTCAGAAGACAAAAACTTTAGAACAAGACTCCTTTTTTTAAATTACTGTGAAAAAGTAAAAATAATGAATGTATACATGTCGGAGAGACTTAGTATTTCTATCTTTCTTTTGTTTCGGTGAAATTCCTCACAATGTAGGTTGCATTGCAAACTTTTTCATCTGTGATTCATATGAAGGGAACAGAGGATAAAGGGGGAATGTCAGCTTAATCAAATTGTTCAAAAGGAATTTAAGTTAACAAGACTAAATTTTCCAGTTTCCTTTACTTCTTTATTGCTCACTTACTATTTTAAAAGATTCATACTTTAGTATTATAAGATAAATGATGATGAAAGCACTTTATTTGCATTATTTTTATAAAGATAATAAAAAGAATCTCCATATTTTAAAGGCAAGAAAGGGGAATGTCTTGTGAAGTTCCCCTTTGTTCGTATGGTTTAATAAAACTTAAAGGAGAGAAAATGAATAATATGTATTTGTAAAAATAATAATCATAAAATTTAGTAAGTAATTATACAAAAATACTATTTTAATGTATTCCATACCTACACGAAACTATTCATTTTTAGTAAAATACATTTTTTTGGCAACTGCTTTAATACATACACAAAATTGGTAGTTTATTCTATAAAAATCTCCAGATCTATAACTCTACAGTAGTTTTCTTCTTAATTTTTGTGTGGAGTATAGTACTTTTGGACTTAGTATTCTATTGGTAGTTAAAACAGGAATTGTAGAAAAAATTTATTTGACTTTTTTTTAAATTGAAGTCGAATTGTGGGTCAAACTCAGCTGTGAGTGTAAGAAAATAATAATTATTAATAAAATACATCTATCAAATATGTTATTTAATCACAGTAGATATATTAAGTGTATTTAATCAATAAGTAATATATTAACATAATACAATTTCGTGTACCGATTTCAAAATTTTATCAAATGATCAACACTGGTGTTGCTGATTGCGAGTATTTTGAACTCATCTTCTCTTCACTGACGTGGTGTTGCAGCTTAAAAGTTTGAGAAGCGCAGAGTCATTAGTAATTAGACCTGTTAGATTAGAGTGTTTACAGATTGTTAGTTTGATCTATACACATCTCTGAGACAAGCCAAAAATATTATTGTTTTGGCTCACACCAAAGTATTTTTGAATTGCTAAACATATGTTGTATGGACCAGTTTAATTATGACAACCACTGCATTAGTAGCTAGTAACTTCTCGTGAGACAGACAACTGGCAGAAAAGATTTTGATGTCCTATAAAATGATTCTCGTGCTTCCTTGATTCGGATATAAAGGGAAACGTATCCACAATTTTAACATATCGTAAGTTTGCTTAACTTTCTTGGCCTCAGAATTTGTCTGAAGACTTTACTTAAAAGGCTCACAGAGTGAATCCATCATCGCAACTTTTTATGTACAAAGTAAAATCGCAAATTTACGTTATTATTTCTCATATGAAACATCAACGTTTGCTCTGATAAATTGAATTGATAAAACTGAGCTTTCTAGCACAATTTCAAGTTGCAGATAGTTAATAGATTCTAATATACTGAGGGTGCACTTTAAAGCAAGGGTGCTCAGATTTTAATGTTGCATAACATTAACCAACAGTGTGTCATCATGTATTACAATCAACAAACACATAACTGCCTAATTCATTTAGAATATGATGTGAAAATTTGAAATATCTCTTATGTGAACCATTTAAAAGTTTTAAGTAGTCAAAAAAAAAGATTAATGGTTGTATTTGCTTTGGCTCAAAGGATGACAATGATTTTTTTGTGTTATCAGGATTTCGCTTTTGAACTTATGAGTTATTTAGTTTAATGAACTTATTTACTTTTTAACGCATCAGAATTCTTCTGTTCTGAGTTAACTAGTATTTGTTACCCACCTTCACCGGGGATAGAAGGCGCTAACATTTAGACAGCAATATCATGGTGTTATTTTTGTAATGTTGAAAATATCACTGTGGACTGTATCACATGTAACACCCACAAAATATATTCCATTAATTAATTATATTGTTAAAAGCTGAAAATAGCATAGTTCACCTAGAAATGGCAGCCAGAATGACATAAATTTCACGTCGCTACTGTACACCGTTAGGGAGGAACAGACAGACAAATTTTTACATGTAATTTCTGCTATATAGTATAGATTTTAAAGGTTTATCATTGTTTTAGAATTTTCATATCAAAGCTTACTTATAAAACATTTTGACACTTAAAAATTACTGAAAATAAACTGATACTAAATGTATGCCAATTTAATTAATAATAAATTTCGTTTTACCCATGCCATGGAAGCTTTACTTTGGACGACATACAGATTGAATTTCTGGTAATCGAGAGTTTGTTGTACAGTCACAAAAATTTCAACTGTATTAAAGAACCTTAACCACTTCACGGTCGCTCGCTCACCCGTGATAGAAAATTGACAAATGCGTTACGTTCGCTCGCTCACCGGTGATAGAAACCACTTGGCGTTATGTTCGCTTTCAATCGTATATGATAGAACCATCAAAAAAATACTAGGGATACGTATTCCTATTTCAATGACTTACACGAAGCTACATATGTTCTAAATGCTGTAGAAAGCGATCGAAAAAAATGTTAAAATAGAGTCGTAGTTGTTTTGTGTAATATTTTTATGGCGTTCTGCGATAATTAGACCGAACTCATAAATTGTGAATGGACACAGTTTTAGTTTCTTTACAATTGCTATTCTATTGTTCTCGGGCTTTCGAATTGCATTATTATCCTTCTATTGTTCTAGAGTGTTGGGTAAAGGAATGAATTTGATTTCGGCGTAAAAGGATTTGTGCAAATGCATTCAACCGTATCTAACATTACGGTAATAAAATTTAGTAACCATTTATCATTGTACTGCATCTCTCGAATATTATTATACTATTTATTTCATCATTACTAGAAGAAAATCCACATGTTTGACAACAATTTAATTTACTAAATGTATTCTATTCATTTTCAAAATTGTTTTCAACCTGTTTCACAATAAATAATTAAAAAATATTAATACACATTGTTTTTAAATGATCCATAGACCGTTAAAATGCAATAAAAAAATCGATTCGTTTTGGACGATTTAAGGCAGTGATTTCTAAACTTTATGTAACTACGCGACATATTTATGTAAAAAAATTGCTGCCCCCCTTATTTTATAAAAAGAATTCACTGCTCTAAGCTATATTTGCATGCAAAGTTTTCCCACATGTTTGACAGTTGTTTTTCTTTGTTACCATAGGTATTTAGATTTTATGATTGGGCATCACTGATAATTCCAATTCGACATCAATTAGCGTCACTCACCGCCCTGGATTAAGTAATGCACACGATCAACTAACAACACCTTTCACGTGACAATTCGACCCCCGTTTATTCTATGGAAACACTAATTGATTAAATTGGAAAGAGACTTAGTAAATAACGGGTCTCCAATATTGCCAGACTTAAGTTTTTTATTTTTAGTTTATTTTTTTATTTTTTTAGTGAGTGTTGTCGCAGATTTGAAAAAACAAACAATTCTCGTCAAACGAATAGGAAAAAGTTTATCTGGCATAAACGGTTTTCTGATTGACGTGGGCGATACAATCCCGCTCGAAGATGGAGCCTACCTAGAAGTGGTATTGTCGCATCTCATCTACGTTGTGAAATTCGATCCGCCGCCTAAAAAAGTCTCCACTCCTGAACCGACGATCGATTCTAAGGATAAGATTAAATTGGAACCGTTCTCCTCGAGTGATTTGAAGAGAGCTTTTTTAGAACTGGGATCGGATTCACTGGAGAGGGAGTGTAAATTACCAAAGATTTCAAATGATAAGGCGTCTTGTGACAAAACACCTATAAAGAAACATAATACTGCAAAACCCACCCTTTCAGACAACATGGAAAAGATTGATAATGGAAATTTATATATATTCACATCAAAAGGCGTCGTGTCTCAGTCAAAGGTAATATATATATTTATATGTTTTAATCAGGTAATAGGGATTACAATTTCCTACTATTTTTTTTCGATTTATAAATATGTATCAACACAATATGCACGGAAAGGTATTAATACTTTTTTCAACTACCGTTGGCAATACAATCCAGTAAAGTAAATATCTGCTATGTTTTGTTTTAAGGAAAAAAACCAGATTGCCAAACAATGCTGTTTTGAAACAGTTTTACACTTGAGATAATTATCTGCCCTTTTTCGTTCAATTGCTCTATTTTTTAAATGGATCTTGTGAGGGAACCCTTTGAATCAATGGATATTTGGTTACTGGTTAACGTCACAATAAATTGTGCAACAAGAATTATTCAGTTTCAATATATATAAATAGCTTGAATATTTTGATAATGCGAAATACTAAATTACTGCCTTCATTCCAATAATAGAAAAATTAATAACTTAAAACTATGACTTGTTTTGGAGGTTTAATAAAGCTTCATTTAACTGTTGTTTTTTCGACAGTTCTTTTGCTAAGAATGCTCAATATAGTAATGAAAATATATGGTAGTTTTAATCTACTTCTTTTCATTAATGTTTGATAAAGAGAGTAAAAAAATAAATACTACTTTGTATATCGCCATTATACACAGCAGAAAATAACTGGGTGTTTTTCAAGAGAATGTCCAAACAGTTCAAAACCCCTCATTGTATTCACATTTATGATTTAGTTTTTTGAAATGATAAAATAATGTGAATTTTTCCAAGCAACTATTATGTTCTTGGGACGTCAAATAGTTTGTAAGTCCATTTTTGAGGAAAATGTAATTGGTCACTTTCTCTTGTATGATGACGCTATGCATATTTTCATAATAGGAATTTATTATAATTATTTCAATATTATATCGACGGTATACTGATAGAACGCGTTAAGTCAGTTGATTTTTTGTTTTAAATGTCAAAATGTACCCAATTTAATGCTCTGATGAACGCATGAAGTCATAGGAATAATGGCTTTGAAAAAAAATAGTATTAAGTCATATTTTTATTTTTTTATTCTGACAAAAAGCATGATTTAACTATAACTCATCGATACCAAATCTTATGTTTTGTATGCCAAAAGATTATTCTTTATAATGTACAAAAAATGGGAGAGAGAGTACTTGAAAGGAGGAAAAATTTTGTATTTTCTATTCTAGATTGCAGCTTACGATATTGACGGAACAATTATTAAAACCAAATCGGGAAATGTATTTCCCAAATCCGTTGACGATTGGCAGATGGCCTTTCCCGAAGTTCCCGGAAACCTTAAAGACTATCAGGCTCGGGGGTACAAGATTGTATTCTTCACAAATCAGGCGGGCATCGGAAGAGGAAAAATCACAATAGACGAGTTCAGACGAAAGATTGAAAAAATCATCGCTAGACTGGGAGTTCCCATCCAAGTTTTCATATCCTCAGGAAAGGGTTTCTATCGGAAACCGGGCACCGGAATGTGGGATACTTTAGTACACATGGTAAATTTAATTTAATATACCAAACTACACAGTGTTATCTTAGCACTTTAACCTATTTACGTTTATATATATTACAATACTAGCTGCCCGTAACTCATACAGCTGTTCATCTATTGTTGGTAATCACAGTTAAACTATGAACAGATTTACAAGGGGCATCATTTGAATCTGTAGCCGTATTCTCATTCACATGTCATAGGTTACTTAATGTGACATTTGTGATGTTGGCATAGCAACCCAAAATATATTCCTGATATAAATATCAAAAATAATAAAACACACTAAAATTGTAAATTTCATAAGCATTTCTACTTCGAATACGGAGTTTCTCAACTCAAAAATAGAATGCTGCCCAGTACTGCTCCCTATAGGATCACTGGACATCACCTTGTACAGCTGTCCATATGCGATTGCTAATCACAGGTGACTCAAGGCTTATGGGGAAAATAATTTTGTAAACTTTCAGAGACATTCTTCTCTTGGTATTGGCCCCTTCATGAATCTACCACCATCTAGTTATTTCCAAAGAAACTTGCCTCCAGATCAAACTCGGCACTATCCATCTATTTTCTACATGGCCTACCAGTTCATTGTTTGCCTACCGGCTTACCTTTTTTTCAACAATTGTATTTCAAGCATCTTTCTTCATATAACTATATCATCCATCACGAATTATGAAAAGTTTCTTTTTATTCATCTTAAACACCAAAAACTGCATTTTCACTTCATGTTTGTTTGTAGAGTAACGCAATTTTTTCTCATTCCAGAAAAATGATAATGTGGAAATAGACATGAACGCCAGTTTTTACTGCGGCGATGCAGCCGGAAGACCAAAGGACCATTCATTGGCAGATAGACTGTTTGCAGAAAACGTGGGGCTGAAATTCAGCACACCTGAAGCACATTACAAGGGCTCCAAGGAACTCGCCTACAAACCACCTAGTTTTGATCCAAAACTTATCGATACCACCATTAGTAATAAGGATCTTTCTGTAAAGAATCAAGAGGTAATTATTCGTGATAAAGGTAAAGATTAATATTATTCCGACATCAATTGAGAAATTAAAATATCAATACAATGAAATCCCTTAGAATCCAGTTGTTATCATGAGACAAATTCAACAAAAATCGCACCAACGACACCAGCGGTAATATTTAAAATTTATTAGAAACTGGACACTAATAGAGCACAAGCAGTAATGATTTAATAACTTTTGTATTTACTATACACATTTTTATTAGGTTGTCAGATCTTAATTTAAAGGCAACAAATTAAATAGTCCGTATTCGAACCAACTTTTGGTCAGAATAAAATTATTATAAGGTCAGAATAAAGGATTAGGTTAGAAATACTGACCATAAATTATTTATTCTGACCAATTTATTAAAAATTATGACTATATCTGAATTAAAATTCTGATCAGAAAAATGAGAGCCTAATTTAAATGCTGTTTTAATTTGCGGCTATGTCCACTATTGTTATTAGACAATCTGTCAAACTTCAACGACATTGGTAATTGACAACTTTAGTTTTATTCTTTCATATTTTTTAAGGACTGATTAGTCCTGTCCATTCAATACATATGTATTACAGTGATTGTAATGATAGTTTTAGTTCCCGCCATTGTTTTTTTTTTTTTTTTAAATGCAGATATGATTTGAAGAACGATATTAATTTTGATTGATCAATTTCAAGTGTTTAAAATAAATTAAGTACTTGTAAATTTCGTGAAAAAAATGTTATTATTTATTTAACTCTTGTGATGAAACGTTACCACTGACCTCCTTATTCTATTACAATACTGGTTATATTAAATACCAACATAATAAAGATCTGTAGAGCAAATCAGTTAAGGTCTTAAGTATTACTGCCTACGCTCTATAAGTTTCGTGTCTCTAATAAATTTGATAGAGAACCGCAAGGTTGTCAAAACCATTTTAAATGGTGAAAACAAAACCACTAAAATAATTTTGCATGTCAAAACTCATCTAGGCGTCATTTTTGACACACATGACAACACTGACTAGCAGAATATAACATTTAAATTTATTTCTAAAATTAATTCCATGAGTATTATAATTTTTTTGTGACAATACTAATTGTAAACTTATGTTTTAATGTAAGTTTACAGTACATAATCAGTAATATTATTCATAGCTGTTAAAGAGTTAAGAGCATAGCATTGCAAAATAGTTTCATATTTAAATATTTTATTTATATGTACCAGACCTTTGGTTAAATAATAAATTTCCAGTCAAGGAGTGTAATAGAAGAAAATATCAACTACATCATAATCTAATTTTTAGAAGTTTTTAGTGGCATCAATTTGGATAAGTTTGCCCATCGGTCTAAGATTGGCTCACTACATGGAGAAAGCTGCTGTTACAATACCATGATAATACTAATGCCATATCAATATTTTTTAGTTAAGCAAAGGTATTGAGTAGCCCCTGGTGGTAAAAATATGAATTAACGTGCAACATAATTTATTTTATTGTTGAATTTGTAAGCTGTCACATTGGAATGATAAAACACAATTTAAAAACTTTTCTTGAATAAATTGGATTAGCCATATTTTCAATTTGTACTTACTAATCTGTACAGCAAATACTGTATATTTTTTCCCACCTCAAATATGTACAGAATATATGAAAGCATAAAGAAAAGCTGCCAAGACTTTAAAATCACTAAATTTATAGTAATTATAGTGATTATTTGTATCGTGAGCCATAGTTACCTAATTTTTTACACATCTTGTTTTATCTATATTTACATATCAATTATGACAATAAATCTATTTATGTTAATTAAATTTCGTCTTAAGACATTATTTCATTTCTATGTAGAACAATACCACACATAAATGCAATGGCGAACCATAAAAATACAAAAACCTTCAGAACTGGGCCAAAGTTACCCAGATTGACCGTATTCTTTTGAAAGCATACATTTTTCTTTCTTCAGATTGTGGTGATGGTTGGTTTCCCGGGAAGCGGAAAATCATCCATCTCGAAGCAACTGGAAAAGAATTCTAAAGGAAGGTACAAAATTGTTTGCAGAGATCTCTTAAATTCTGTCGTCAAATGTCAATCTGAAGCATTGAAAAGTATTAAGGTTTGTTAAATGAACATTTGTATCAAATAAAGCTCTAATTTGTACTGTGCTGCTTGATTAAATGTGCATATGTTGCACACTGGGATTGGAATGGCTTAAAAACGAAACAATAAATTGACTGAATGTTTTGTAATATTATTATTTTTTTATACAGAATGGCCAAAGTATAGTTGTCGACAGCACAAATCCGGATGTGGATTCGAGAGCGAAATGGATTTCTTTTGCTTCAAAAAATAGTCTGCCGTGCAGATGTTTCGTGATGGACGTGTCGCAGGCACACTCTCAACACAACAATAAATACAGACAGTTGACAGACTCCACCCATTCCGTAGTCAAAGAAGTCGTCTACAACATGTACAAGTGAGTATGAAACCAATTATCATAAACTGGTTACCACTTAAGAGGATTGAGTTACATGAAATTAATTCCTGAGGGGCATTTAAGACAGACATGAATTCAGAATTGTATTACTATTGTGAGAATTTCTTTTACAATTTAATTTAATTATATGTTATCATTTTTCAGGAATAAATACAAGGAGCCTTCGCTGAGTGAGGGATTTAAAGAAATACTAAAAATAAATTTTGTCCCTAATTTCGATAATGAACAAAACAAGAAATTGTACTACAAACATTTACTGGAGAAATGAATTATTTTTATTTCAGAATCAATTCAATTAATGATTGTTAAAGTGCAACTTAACACTCGTTTAGTTAAGTTCCTCTGTGACGTAATCACTTGGGGGTGAGTGAAATGACGTAAAAATACATCTATGGATGAAAAAAAGTGTTTAAATTATTTTTACAAACAGTTAACTGGATTGTTATTTAACATTTTTTTCATTCATAGATGTCACTTTGAACCATTTCACTCAACCTGAATGACGAATCTATTAGTTTTAATAAAACATTCATTTCACATCTTAAATGATTATGAATGATTAAAGTACTATTTCCGTTTTAAAATGTGCTTTTGTTTATGTTCTAATAAATAATTTAAATGCATTGGAAGTAAAATCATAGAATGATCTTCAAGTCGAGTATTACGGGAAATTGAAATACCAAAATTAATCGCCGAATAAATCCGACCTTAAGGTATGAAATAGCATCTAATAAAATATGCGTCAGTACATGGTAAAATTTTGTATAAAATTCATGAAATAGTTACCAATATAACGAAATACCAAACATGCTAAATAAAATTGAACAAAAACTCACTAATAATACTCGCAAAATACATAGATAATATATAACAGTTTTCTCTTCATCAAAATTTTTTTGTTTAATTTTTGTAATTACATATTTATGTTCTGGTAAAAAAAATGTTTTTGTTTAAGTCAGGGTGGGTAACATTTTCATGTTGCAAGACCGCATTCAAGAAACGTCAATTAATAATTTAAAAAATGTATCATTTAAATGAATGAAATAAAAATTTAGATTCAGTGAAAAGGCCACAAGTTCCCCACCTCTGTGTCTAGATATTTCACTAGACACAATTCTATTATTTAGAATTTGAAAAAAGTTACATGTGACATTGTGAAAGGATTTCATCAGAATAGCCTTATTTGTTTTGTTAATTAAACTGAACGAATAGAACAGTAACAGCGTCTATAATAATTTATATCCTTTTGGATTAAATGATTCCTATTTGAGTTCTTTGATTATTTTTCCTTTATACAGATACCGTGACAAGGCTAAGAGATAACCGGTGGAGAATTGAAAGGAAAATCGATGAAAGTCATTTGTTTTCACTTCTAACAAACAGGTGTCTCTCTTTACCCCTTGAAATAGATGTTTGAGCTGATTCGAGTATTGAATCTTGAGTGTTTTTTATGCTGTAGTCCTACTAGGTTTAAAGTATCAAATATCATAACTCAAATTCAGTCACAGCTTTTTTTCCTTCTCTCCTTCGAACTTACTAGCTAATTGACATCATCTTAGTGTTAATCGAAACTGTACAAAGTGTTGTATTTCTGAATGTGATCAGACATATGTTATCACCGATGGATAATATTGGTGATTGCCAAATATGTATTCGAGCTGTGATTTAGTAAGCAATCGTATTGTTATAGTAAATATTTACTACTTTTTGATCCTAGACGATCCATTATAATATGCTTTGTTATTGACTAATATTGCCTCTATATCTTAACAAAAATTACTACCTATTGGTGCTGTATAATGTCACTTCTACTTTATAACTTGTCTACAATTGTTAACTCGTGCCATTTTCATAACTTTTCTGAACTTCTATAATAGGATTATTCTATATCATAATACTTGAGAATTGTTATTCGAGCCGTACCTGTTATTAGATTTTCCAAAATATCGTGAATATAGGTAGTAACTATTTTGTACGAAGTAAATTTTAAAAAATTAAACTAGAAAAGAATTGTTTCAGACTTTCATCTCCTTAAAAATTGTATCTTTATGTCATCATGTTTTAATTACCTATAAATTTTTAATAAATAACTTTCCAATAAAATCAATAAGACAATAGTAATGTTCACACACAGCAGGTGGCAGTGCCACATTTCGATTTCACTCACACTCACATGTTAGACGTAAATCAAGACGTGCTTCTAGAAAGTCTGTCATAAAAAGTTACTGCCCTCTGTGAAACGGTAGTGAAAATTATAAAGCTCATTTGCTGCTATGTTTACAGCCTAATCTTTCTCCTGATCTTTTTAACTTACAAACCATAAATTTATGATGCAATATAGTCCTTCCAATGATGGCTTTCGTGTTGCCGCAAAGATAATGTTAATCTTGCTAAAAGACTCACTTTTTTTATGCAAAATAAAGTATTAAAAAAATACCTGCATATCTTTTATACATTACAAAGGATATAATAAAATGATTTACACTAAAGCTATTATTGGCAGGAAAAATTGTTGCAAAGTTTTCAAAAATATTTTACTGTATCTTGCCAATTGTATTTAATTATTCGATCCCTGTTAAAAAATATTAAAAAATAAAAAACGATTATAATATTATAATGCTTTTATTTATTTATGATTAATTTTATAACATTGTTTTATTTAACATAAATTATCGTAGGACTTTAAAAATTCTCTTTATAAATAATATTTTAATTTAAAAACTCTTGTACAATTATTTTTGAATACCTACTTAAAGTTTTGGAATAGAAAAATACATCCCTGCATTACGAATAGACATAGAATATATTAATTATTAGTATTTATTTTGCTAAATAGTTTTTAAATTGGGTAATATAATTTTCCAAGTAATGAAAAACCTACTTGTACTTTTGTTTATGAAAAATCATTATTCATTGGCTTGGTGTAAATATTTTTCAAAATACTCAATAATAGCTGTTTACAGACGCAGTGCTTTTTTTAACTTACTGCAAGCAATGCTTTGTTACATTTTTACACCTGAGAGAGTAGTGCTTTAAAGTTTAATCGAAAATAGCTAAAAAAGTTGATCAATCACAGGCTCCTGGAACCTTTCTCCCACTTTTAGATAGAAATCCGTTTCGAACAGAGTCCAGAAAACACAAAAAAATAGATTTTTCAGAAATCTATTTATCTTCGTATATGCATATTCAATGCAATATATACTTGCACTAGGGTAAATAGCTTCAAAAAAGCCAACTTTGTGATATTCTCAACATTCAATCGGTTTTACGTTCTTATACAAAGCTCTGAAAAAGCATAGATATGGAAAAATAAATAGATTGACTGTGTTACAGAGGCGACTCTTATTATGTTGATGATAACTATCCATTAGTCTTTAACCGTTGCCCTACCCAGCTACCAAGCGCCTACATATATTTTACGTGTATTTCGTACATAGTGGCATCCTTGGAGCTTGTGACCTAATGGTTGAAGACTACTCTTGTATTAAATGTAATCAATCACCAATATTTTACCATAGAGAAAAGCGTACATAACGTAAATATTCAATACAAATGATTCTCATTTTCTATAAAATGGAAAAAATACTTATTCATATCTGCCTCTCAGTTAGAGATTTTTTTATTCACACTTAATTTGCAGATGTTTTTTAGTGTTAACAACATTAAAAATTGTAGACCCTATATAGAAGTGAAATATATTATAATTTACCCTAGAGACATACATATTATTTAGTATATTTTCTCATTGGAAATATATATAAATATATATTTGAAAAGCACCTTAACATGAAATACATATCAAAAGGCCCCCATGTTTACTCACACTGAACCAAAGAAATATCAAAATATTCTGTTTTTTTTTTTTTAATCAATATCTTATAAGGCAATACTATAAATTTTCAAATAGAGTAATAACATTTCAATTTACTACAAAGTTGTCTAATTTTTATATTAGATAATGGAATAATATATATACGACATTGAACTGTGTTTTTATTCGACGAATTGTTTCTTGAAGATTGGACACGATCGTATTCCACTAAGAGATGTGCGAAAGATTTTTTTAATGTTTTTAAAGTTCATCTAGATATAAGCTCCAATTATATGTTTTTTCTGACGTGCATAAACTATATCTATGCCTGGTGAATTGTTATCACAATGGACACAAGTTTTTTCTACTGACACTTTTAATTTTGAAAAATAATACATTTTTATAAAAAAGCACCGTGCGTGTTCAATGTAGAAACTAATTAAGTGGCAAATTTTTTATTCAGCCAATGCAAGGACGGTTATTTTGAACACCAATTTCAGTTTATAATTCTCTTATTTTTAATGAATTTATAAATTTTTATTTAATTAATTTTGATTGATCGTAAATTTCAAAATGTGAAATGACATTAACAATCACTTAAATATTTCATTCATTAAACAATTCTTAGCTGGTAGAAGTAGAATAGAATAATTTTCTTGAAGAATATATTATAGTCACCCAAAATTCTCTCATCCTTCACATTGATGTCATGAATTGGGTCCTTGATGCGATTTCTAAATAACCTTTATTTCAATCCAAAGTTCTAGGGTATTCATTATTACCAATATTTATGTAACTGCATTTAAAATTTGTTCTACCATTAATAATCTAATTCTACAAATCTACTTAAACGCCAAACGCTTGTTTCACCCGTATAAACCGCTGTGAAAGCTTAAATATACACCACTTCAGTCATTTCAATAATGTTAAAATTCAGTGTATAAAATGGAGTCAACCAAATTACCTCACAGAATGTTTCAATTGTAAGAAACAGCTATTTATTGACCATCATTTTAAAGTCAGAATTAACAGCCAATCAGGAAGATGTGTACTCCATATTATTCTGTGTATGTGTAAACACTTGAAGCAATATTTTCATATACATCTCTTTGATATGGCTTAAACACTTGTCCAACTAGTGTCAAATGTATTGTATATACAGTCCATTGTTTTATGAACATTTGATTGACATACTTACACCTTTATAGTCGGAAGGAGTGCTCAAGATGCTACAAATTCCGTCTTAAAAATGGCTTTTGGGCACATCTTAGTTTTGAGTGAAATACTAAAAGCATACCTACATGAAATTGATTAATTGGTTAAATACTTTTTAATGTAATATAATATATAGCTTCCCATAAAAGGTGCTGCTCTGGCCTAAATATACTCTTGTTTTATTCGGACCGACACAGTTATTATAAATAAAAATAATCATTATAAAATTTCTTTAAATAGCTATGTAAATATTATTGATACCAATATTTTTTTTATAAATACTATTACATTCCATTATAAATATTGCTTTTACATTATCTTCGCAACTCTTATAGAGTGAAAATTAATTATTTTTTGTTTTAAAAAAAATTGTACATGTAGGTTTTAAGCAAATTTGAACATTAGCAGACATTTTGAAAGGTATTTTATTTGCCAGTTTTTACAAGCGCTTGCTTTCGGGATGCATTACAACTATCGCCTCAAACCTAAAGATAATCAATATTTCACAAAATATTCAGAAAAAAAATGTTGTGTAATTGTTTATAAAATGAAGAACCTAAGTTTCGTTGCACCCACTGTTAGAAGTATCGTGGTTGACCTTAATGTGGTCATCCTTACACAGTCACAGTTTTTTAATTCTCATCATTACCAGTGGCTTGAAAACGAAGTGCTAAATATGATACCTACGAAAACCATAAGAAGTGTAATAACATATGACTAGACATTGATTAAATCGTTGAAAAAATGTACTGATCCAAAATTCATTGAATTCCTTTCAATTCAGACTTGTTCTTATGTTGTTTGGTTGCCCTCTGTGACTTTCCAATAAAAGCTCTGCTTAGAAGCTAGAAAGTACTACTCTCAAGTGATCTTATTTAAAATTTATGTGACGATTTCTTTTAAATAATTAAAAACTTAACAATTAAACATATGAAACAGTACTTGTTTAAATTAAAGGAACATGGTTTTATGTATCACGATTACCGTAACCAATTGAGGCTGTTTTGGAAAAACAATGATCCATTTATGTCATACATATCAGATCACTTACTTCCAACAAAAGTCGAAGTTGGAATCAATATCTATTCGATAAAACCTTGAAAGCTACTTTTGGCTACAGTAAAAAAACATTGTTAACCCAGGACCAGGTTAAAAAATTCGAAGTGGGATGCAGATTATTAAGACACACACCAACTCGTAAAATAGAATGCATAGCGGTTCAGTATGGAATGTTTACAATTTGATAAACACGTTTTGAAAGTATAAGAAAAGTACATCTATTTTCGATTGATTTCAACGGTTACTTTGTGGAATTTCATTATTCCACTGTTGTGACAAAGGTATCAATTTGAACAGTTTTCAATTGAGAATTGTTATTTTACAATATCAATTATTCAATGCACAGTTGAATAATAAATTGCCTAAATACATCAAATTATGATGTCCTTAACTGCTATTTATCCGTATCAAAGTTAGGCAATATTATTCGCAATAAATTATTTACTGTAGCTCTTATGTTATTACTTTTGTTTATCATTTTATTCATTAACAATTTAGAGTAGTAAAATCGTAAGCCTCTAGAAACGAATCAAGCTGATGCTTTCTTCAATCACTTCGAAGCTTAGCACCGTCATAGAAAAAATTAGATCCATAATATAAAATGAATACCAATTATTTGACATCTTCCTACGTCATACATACTACATTTGTCTGTAGGTTGTCAAATAATCCAAACACCCTGTTTGTAAAATATGGTGCGTCAGGTTCGACAAGGAATTTCCGGATGATATCTCAATCATCAACGGAGACAAGGTTCTGCAGGTCCGAATCGGTGTCGGAGCTACCGTGTCACCTGGCAATGTAGACGGTGTCCAGATGAGTGATCCTCGCAGGGCGGGGGCCTAGCAGAGGCGGGGCGCCCGATCTCCCTCGGCCGCCTATTCCGGGACCTCCACAGATTGTCGATCTCCTCGCGTACATCACCAGACCTATAAAATTACTCTTGGCTATCATCCCTGACAACATAACATTTACACTTTCTGAAACCTCACTGCAAGTTCCTGATTCCTGTTAAAACTAAAACATATCATAACCTCATTATCACATTTACATCACAGCAAGTGTTCCAGCAATTTGTCTTCTAGATTAAATTTGATTGTTATATAATTATTAGTGCACTGTGTTGATAGTCGACGAGTCATAAAAAATTATAAATTTTTGTTATGAAGCTTTCTCTTTATTTTATCATTCACATCTAATTTATCTATATTTACTGTTTATTTAGCTGCAGGGAAAGGGTACAAAAACTCTTCAGATAAACTGATACAGAAGAAGTTCTTAATAGTTCTCAGCTTGGAGGATATTCTACTAAATTTAATTCCTGGCAGTTTTACAACACCATTTTATATAAATATAGTCTTTACCTGCCAATGTGAAGAGTACAAGCGCAGGCCAAGCATCGGCTAACAAAGGTGTGGCAACGAGAGTGCACAGAAGTGAACAGCTCGTACAGAGAAATACTCCTAAGGTTGGAGTACGCACTGGCTGCCACCAGCAAAGCAATGCTCCGCTAACCACCACTGCAATAATTAGATAAAAAAAGTTATCCTCAAAACTATCGCTGAAATGAATATGCAGCAAAAATAAGGTGTTCATCCAAATCGAATGCTGGCCATGGTTTAAGGGAATTACTTTCCCGCTTTCTAAATCAGTAAAACATTGTAATATACCTATCATGTGAAACGAATTCTTGAATCAAACAAACTTCATATTTTCAAAATGGCAATTTACTTATTATTATATTTAATCAATGTCTCTGATTTGCAATCTTCTTCTCAAACTATACTGTTTTCCTTCTGTGCTGTTTTAGTTTTAATACTGCTTGTTATTGGTTATGACAGTGGCGGCCTGGCCATACAAGCCAGGTTGTCCGATGGCAAGGGGAGCCCCACTGTATGCTAGGGGCCTTCAATAAAATCAAAATACTCTTTAAGTATTTTATTTTACATGTTTAAATATATACAGGATAAAACACTTAAGGTATTTTATCAATACAAATAAATATGTTTTCTCACGATACACACAATGAACCTCATCATGATTACATACTAATTCTCTGTCAGTTTTAGCTGTTAGTAATATGCGAATTTTTATATTTATCGAATAATTATTAGTACAGTATATAGGAATCAGTATACAGGGTAAGGGCCTCCTCCCATTTTTGGATGGGCCCCTATTGACTCCTGGCAATCAATATTTTTAGAGCCAGTCCGTCAATGTCTACAGATTCAAACAGCATTTTGTTTGTATATTTTTAATCACAATTTGTTCAACGTTATTGTGCTATAAATATTAAATTTTTTTTGGATTATTGAGATTTTGCACACTTCCATGTATTTTGTCACTAACGACCCGGGTTTCGCCTTTCGGCATCTTCAGGCATTCGAACACACGAATGGACTCGAACTGACAGACAGTAAACAGTGTCTAACGTTTATATAGAAGATACAAATACGACAAATATTATTTACGAGGTAAGATATTATACGTCTGAGAGCCACGTTTAAACACCTAACAGATGTCACTAAACGTGGAATGATTGTATATATTTACCCTTTCGTCGAATTGCATCCCGTCGAAACTCACAATACTATTATAATTGTAAAATCACTGGTAATTCCATAAGAAGTTGGAAAGCGACAATTCGCCACTCTGTAAATGCGGTGTTTACAAAATAAGGATTAAAGCAATTCTCGAAATTTTAACTCAGGTATCAGTGTGGCTCTCAGACGTATAATATCTTACCTCGTAAATAATATTTGTCGTATTTGTATCTTCTATATAAACGTTAGACACTGTTTACTGTCTGTCAGTTCGAGTCCATTCGTGTGCTCGAATGCCTGAAGATGCCGAAAGGCGAAACCCGGGTCGTTAGTGGCAAAATACATGGAAGTGTACAAAATCTCAATAATCCAAATTTGATATTGAAATTCCATCAAGCACCCTCAGTCGATGTCTTAAATTATACTTAAATTAAATTAAATTAAACTATAAATATGAGTTAAATGAATTTAAAACAATCTTACAAATTTGTTTGTGCCGAGAAAAGACTTAGGCACTACATTACAAAACAAAATAGTACCCACCTGGGATGGATATGAAGACCAAAACTGGCTGAGATAAAGCGGTGCCGATTCCAATCATGAAATTGAAAGTCGTAATAATAACTGCACCGACGGTGGCTCGCTTTCCTGACGAAGAGCTAGGTACTGCTCCAGGACCACCGCCGCCAGCTTCAGGTATCGATGACACCACCTTTGAAACCCAATCGAGTATATAACATTTTTTGAGCTATTTTGAATATTCTATTTTCTTTAACCAATTTGGTGCTTGAACTTTATGTAACAAATAGGTACCTATTTAAAACTACTCTATGAATGCAGATAATATACATATTATACTGTTTCTTTTAAATGATTTTCTATGTTTTGTGATGAAAAACAATACAACTCAAATGGTTTAGTTTCAACCTTGTGCTTTCGGTGATTCCTGATTATCACCACCAAAGCAACCTTAAGCTAAAAGCAGTGCTATAATAAAATTTGTAATTTACAAGTATTCCTAGAAGTCCCAGACTCTACCAAAAATTTGTATGACGGTTGTACGTAGATCGACTCTCAAATCCGTTTTTGTCGAATATAACATATATTTGAAAAGATTTCTGATTAGTTTATTTTGTGATTCTTAAGCATTATCATTACATAATTCACGATTCATCGAAAATCATTATATCGACACCGTACTGGCAGAAATTGGTAAGTAACATATTGATAGTTCTGAGTAAAGAGCAAATGAATATTTTAGATCATAGGGTAATGTTTTTAGCCTCGTTATTTTATGTTACATAGATAATCATAATATCGAAAAACAGATGAATTTATTGCAATCTAACACTAATCAAGTTAGGGATCAATAGGAAAAAAAACACATTTAGAATTTTTGTTCATCGATTACGACTAGATTTCATAAGTATACTCTTTCAAAGTAAGTAAACATCTTTATTCCTGTTAACATTCAACATACTACATTTGATTATCCTCTATTTCATATTATTACAATATGCCTCATCAGAATTCATCGCAATTAACAAACAAAAAAATGATAACCTTTTATAATAACAGATATACATTGTCTCGTGTCGATTTCATGACTTCAAAGTAAAAGAAATGGACTACTCGTCTGCAAAAATGCCCACTGACAAGCCGTACAGCATGGCTTGTAGCTACACGGGGCTTCGCCACCACAAATGTAGAAAAAATATTCAAAAACCATCAGCACTGACCGTTATTCTATCTTTATATTCCTTCACTACAGCGTCAATATCAGTGGAAGATTCCCCATCGCTAGAAGACTGCTCCAGATGATCAGAAATTTCTGAATGTTCCGAGTGATCTGACTCTGCAACTCCTGGTTTCGCCGCCGCATACTCATCCAATAATAAACATTCACGCTCCTCGCCCGCATCTCCTCAATCAAATTCAATGATAAATCTAACATATAACTATTTAAAAGTAGTATCTCCAACATTGCTTATTGATATTATATCATGTTATAAAAAAAATCTATGACTATTCTCAGCCTATACACCAAACTTTTGACAAGCTGAACAACTTATTATGATCATGAAATAATTGATTGATTGAATTGGCATTGACTTAGTGTGACTTATGATGTGCCAACAAAGTTAAAAGCAAACATGAAGCTAAAATAACTATTGCCAATATTTCACTAGCCTTATAGAACCAAATTTAAATATATTTTCTTGACCAAAACCTTTTTTTGTTTTCTGAGCATCGGGAAGCATTCCTGCCTGGCGAACCGACCTCGGAAGAAACCAAAGTCCGGCAGCCAGTCTAGCCCCTCGAGACTGTTTCGAAGGACCGGGCCTGGCCTGAGCCCCGGCCAGTCTTTTGTATCTCACGTCTGCAAAAAAAATATCTTTTATAGAAATAATTTTCTATCTGCATTTACAACCGTTTTATTTTGATCTTATTCTGATGAAAAACATATATTTTTGAATTGTGATAGAATCTACCTGATGGGTCATCGATCTGATCCTCTGGTTGACATCGTAGATGAAGGAGTGTACCGGCTTCTAAGATCCACACGAGCACTTGACCAGCGCATGTCAGCTTCACCAGATGAGCCATCGGACAAGCAAAGGCCAAAATGGCTGAAAGGCTTCCTGCAACAAATCAAATATTTTAGGATGAATATTAAACATTATTTGAGATATATTTTAATTTTAGAGCTTTCGTATTTTATTTCAAATTTTAATTTAAGGCTAGGGGTGCTAATGATGATTACAATCACTTTCCTCCATTGTATCCATTATCCTCCAATGAAAATATAAAACTGGATTACACTTTATTGAGTAAGCAAAGGTAGAACATAAATTAAATTTCGCTCAACCAACTAGCTAGACCAATTTAAGAAAATGAAAGCACACTCATCTCTTCATTACGTCAGTGTTCCGCAACCTTTTCTCACCCACGGCACACCTAAGAACTCACTAATATTTCGCGGCACACCACAAGCCAAAATATATAAATTTCATAAACCAAATTTGCAATTTGTTTTATTTGGTAAATTTAAAATGTATGACAGTGTTTGATATTTTTTCAAAAACGTTGAACATCGTGACCCTTGATTTGATCATATGTATTGTTTTAATACATTCGGTAATAATTAATAATTCCACCGGGAATTTTTTCGCCACCAAGAATGCGTCTCAATATATGCAGCAATGTATAATTTCTACGGTAGATTTTTTTGTTTTACTCACGAGATAAGCCCCATCATTGCAGTTGCACTATCCCTGCAAACACTAATACAATTATTCTATCAATATCAAAATAATACAGTTTTTATTTCATCGAGAACAATTTAAACGGAGATTTCAGTAACTGAATGGCTTTCATTTTTTTCTGAAACAAAAATACTCGATTTTTCTCATTATTGACGCACTGCACCGCGGCACATCTCGGAGCGTCTCGCGGGGCAGAGATGTGCCGCGGCACACCGGTTGCGGAGCACTGATTTGCGTGGTAGAAAGGTTAAATTAAATATCTCATTATAACTGTAAAAACAATACACATACCAACACTGAATACAGCAAGCACCTGACTACCCGTGGTGGCACTCTCATAGGCCAATATCTTGGTGAGGACTTTCCACTCGGGGCTCGCCATCACAGTGAGCAAGCTAACGGCCTGCGGAAGGACTTCCGTGATGGCCAGAGCCAATCCGACAACCGCAAATGAAGCTGTCGCAGGTCTCGCCCAGTGCGGCTCGTGGGATTCAAACACTTGGATGAGTGGAGCTGTCGATTCGCTGTATTCTCTGCGATAATAATCATTTAAATTTTATGATCTCAAAAGAAGCTATAAAAATATTTACGAGATTGACAAGTTTCTAAAAGAAATTATTAAGATGAACACGTGTTCGAAAAGATAAAAGGAAATATTCACAATTATAAACTATGCTACGATAAAATGCCACAGGTCAGTGTTTCCCAAATAGTGGTCCACAAATAATTTGAAGAACCATAAATTTTAAAGAATTTTCCCTTTTTGATTTATTTTGACATTTCACAGCGAGAAATCAGGTGATGTTTACTACTTAAATATTATTATAATCTTCTCATAATTCTCTAAAACTAAAAGGAAATATCACTTTTAAGGTGTTAACTGTCAATTCTTGGTGGAAAGGCATTTTATTTTAAAAATAAAAGTAAACAATCATCTTAGTACCGTTCCAGTAGTATGAATACGATATGTTTCAATGATTACGCTGAATATGAGAATATTTTTCAAAACAAATCAAATATTACACTGTTCATTAAATTGTATGTTTTATTCAACTATGTATGTTAAATTCAGTATTGACAGTCCATTTAAATGATCTTGGTACATGATCGAATTTCGATATTTGCATACTTATTAAGTTAAATGAAAATTGCGGCCCCTGCTATTCTGACACCCGGGCCAACTCTTCTGATAATGTCTAGTTAGGATGATGGTTAAGGTAAAAATAAAAGTTTACATTTCAACTGTGCTTAGGAGAAGGATCAATTGACCAAAACACCGTCAAAATGCAATATGATAAAAGCTGGTACAATATTAGCATGAAAAAATGTAACTTTCAATAAAAAGGTAATTAACTTTTATGTGATAAGCTATAAATATTTTTGGGTATCTCGTTGTTCATCATGGAAAATAGTTCCGCGGCTAAATACAATTGGGAAACGCTGACATTGATACATTACGGTGTTTGCTTCTAAGACACTACTTACAATCATTTAAAAGCTCATAGTGGTGGGGTATATTCTATATTAATGTTTATTAAAATAAACACTACCCTAAGTGACCACAAAAAATCTATTATACTATAAAAGCAATGAAAATGTAAAAGTGGTTTATATAAGAAGAGTTAAGTATCAATTGCATTGTTATCATTACCGATATGGAGATATCATGCTGAATACAACAGTGATAGCAGTCATGCAGATGAGTGGAAGCATGACCAGGACAGCAGCGATGGCTCGCCGGCCAGCCGAACCTGTGGCCGGCCACATAGCAGGAAATGCGTAAGTGCAAGATGCCGCAAGCAGTATCATCTAAAAACAAAACAAACCGCTACAAATATGGCAGGTGAACTGAAAATGCATTCCGTAATAAATTCAATCTAGATTTTAAAATTGTGGATGGTTTCTATAATAAAATATATTATTTTATAAAGGTACCCCGTTCCATCCGTTTGGCATGAAGCTCTGTTCTTTCCATATGTCCAAATTGGCCCCTAGGCTTCCAATTATCGTAAAAGAAATTACTCCTGTCAGAACTGAGGTGGTCAAAATGCAGGTGAGTGTAATTGTATTCTGAAATAGAAAGTAAAGACATACTTAACGTGTGGAATGCGGATCACACGCGTGCGGGTCATATTTACGTACAACATGATTCCGTCAGCAGCCAGCGTGTTAAATATTTCAAAGACTAGCAATACAAAATTTTCTCTGCACTTGTAATATTTTCTTGATATAAAGTATCCCAGTGGCCAAGTTATCGAAACTATTACTCGATCATCAAATTTAACCGTTACAGCGCGAGCTGTTTTCGCACGAATTTACGAACGCTCACTATGACTAAAAATAGATCAATTTCAGCAGCAAAAATGTAGAATTATGTGAAATATATATTAGTTATCCCAAATACATCAAAAAATTAAGTAAACTCGTCGTATTCTCACTAAAATAGATCTAAGAATATGAATAAAATGAAGAATATTTAATTTACGACTTTACTAAAAAAATGGCTGAGGCCAGTCTTCATATACACGGCCAACACCCTCACAAGCAAGCGCTCAGCCGCATAAGTATGTGTAATACATAAGGCTGACGATTAATGGTCAGTATCTGCTGTTCAAAAATATATTTCCTTGTGTTCTACTTGACAGTTTCATGATCTGCTATCTAATTTCTTTCCCTAAAGGTTTAAACGGTCTTTTAAAGCTGTTCCTTTCTAGTTTGGCCGGAAATACGAGATAAAGTCTTGGACATGTAAAGACGTCCAGCGCGTTCAACGGGTTAGTATAAAAATGAATTCTTAACCATGTATGTGCCACAAGCGCGTAAACACGCTCTACATTTCCGAGCATATCAGGTCGACCAGACCAAATGAGCGTGTGGACGCGCTCTATTTTATATTTAATTTAATAGTCAATAGTCTGTAGCCTAATGGTTCACGGGCTAGAATCCCAGTAGGGACAGTTTCATTTCATGATTTTTAAATCGATCTAGGGTTTTTTGTGTAGACTTGAATGTCTGTTATGCTTAAAATTACCTCCCACCCATCCGATCCAAAAAACGAAGCATAGCGAGAGCGATAAGTGTACCACTAGTCTTGTCTTAGCCTTATCGTTCTATCCTTACTAACTTACTATCCGAAAAGGATTGATCGAACGACTAAGTAACAAACAGTTTTCGTAGAACAACTTTTCTTAGGTATGATTCACATTGAAAGCGGACATGGTTAAACAAAATATTTACCACACTTACATCTCAAGGAATGATGAAGCAATTTTTAAATATGACATATTACAAACAATATTTAAATCACAGTAATTTAAATAAGAGCTTCGTTTGACGTTAATAAACATTGTTTAAAAAATCGGGGCCTCTCGGGTACCGCTATACTAACACTTTACCGCTATTATAACACCTTGTGGCATCTAAATGATTAAAACCATAATATTCTTTAGATACTGTTATAATACATGTTATGTATACATATTTTAAAACTCAATTTCATTGTGGAAGAAATACTCAAAATATTCAAACTGTTTAAATTATTTAATTTTTATTTTGGAACACAAAAAAATCCATTTATTAACATTCATTGGAATCTAATTTCTGTTAAAAACGTTAGTCAATAATAAAAATACATCGAATCTATTATTAATTCATGAATGAAATAATACAAGTATGCTATTTTAGTACAGCCTGTTTTTTTTAATCAATTAATTTAATCAATTAATTTTCTTACGTCTAATCCACACATAAACATGAGGCATAGCAGTGCAAGAGCCCCGACAGCCATTGGATCGGGCCAGGGTTCCGCATCCGGCGGCAAAGGGGGCTCAGCTGCGGGAAGCCTTTCACCGAACAGCCAGTGTCTCGCCCTCGCGCCTCCGAGAGCGTCCAGAGCGCCCCCCAAGGCCCTCGCGCCCCCGGCCAAGGCCGCTAAGCGAGACAGCAGCGCCAGCCATGTCCTAATAAAGCGGCAAGGACCTCTGCGATTCGAGACCCCACTACTGCCACTTGTTGTCGTGTCTAAAATCCGAAGTTCTCGAGCGCATAGTCCTAAAATAAATAATGGCATTGGTACACAGGTTATTCAAATTAATTTATGATGATTTTATGTGTAACCCAATACTCAATCGACTTGAAATTGTAATTCGAAGACTCTTGATTTGTAAATAAAACCTGCTCAATAAAAAAGAAATAGTTCTCACTCTCAATAAATAAAAAAACCAATCCCACAAAAAAAAAATGTATAAAATCATTTGCTTATCCATTCCAATTGAAGTGATAATGGACACAAATTTAATTTAAAACATGAAATCACAATTAATGACCAATACCGGAATTGAAAAATTGTATATCCTGAAATCTCGGAATCATAAAAATGGTCGAGGATTGGATACCCTACTACAGTAATTAATAGCTGCTAACTTATGACACGTCTGTCAGAGGTGTCACGCCAAGATATTTTGGGTAACCCGCATCGTTTACGTTTCTTGCAGCTATCTGAAAGCGGGCTTTCGGGGCTGCCATACACATACAAAATTAGAGAGTAAGCATGCGGCGCATGTAATTAAGAAGCAGTCGCAAATTTTAATGTAAATCGAGTTGTCGGCAATCGTGTTATTAGGGGTATACTGTAATAACTAATAAAAGAAACCGACTCAGTGATGAAAATAGTAACGCTTTAAATGTACGAAATACCAACCTTCAATTGAATATTTAGCAAATGCAATTCAGCAACAAAAAAGCCACTAATATAAATCATTAAATTAAATAAATAGTTTAAAAACAAGTCTTCCATTAGGACAACAAAATTATTGATATTCCTAGATATGATACGGCACCCAATTTAAGCTAGTTTTTTTCATAATTTTGACACACCGAACTTATTAAAATGCTAGCCATCCCTGCCTCACTAGGTAGATTATAGTAATTTAAAACAGCTCCCTTTTAAAAGAAATGCTAAGTACTTACCCCATTATTTTATAATAAAAAAAAACTTCACATGCATCATACGGTCGTTGTTCTGGAAATAGACACTAACTGAAATAAACTAATTTTGAGTAATTGGAATTTGAAGTTTGTCAAATGTTTGAAATCCCATATATTTTTCATTTAGTTTGGTAGTACACAACTGTTTTTAAGTAAAAGTATAATTTCTAAAAATGAGTATTCCTCTAACTAACTAACTCAATATATCATTATTCGATTTAGTGTTTTCTAGAAGACACTACCTGAAAAATACTAGTTCTGAGTAATTTGACTTTGAAGTTTATCAAATGTTTGAAATGCTGTATCTGTTTCATTTGGTTTGGTTGTACAAAACTATTTTTAAGTAAAAATATAGTTTATTAAAATAAGTGTTTTATTCCATACAGAAGAGTTCGAAATAAGAAAAACGTTGGTATAACTAACTCAGAATGTAATTTTGTCGATTTAGTGTTTTCTTCCAGAACAGCGACGATATATCGTACGACAAGGGATGATTTAAAAAACACAGCCAACAAGTCTTAAGTACCATTACAGTTGGTAGTTGTGGACTATTAAATATTGCGTTAATGAACCGAAGTTGTAGTACGGCTTCCCTAACAATTTCTACCCAATGATGACGCCGGTTAATTATTTTCGTGACATAATTATCTGTGGTGGAAGACCCTATTTGTCGTTTGACGGTGGATTAACTTGAGCACTACTTATAAGTGTCGCAAGGAATCCACTCTTAAGTACCTACAGGAAGGCTTTTCATTTTACAGAACGCGAATGTGTTTTTCTGTCATTGGCGTATCTAAAAGTAGGGTTCATAAGACAGAAATCACACCACTTTTTTTAAAAAATGCTGTCAAGCATATCTAAAATCCACGCCGATTGCAATGACGGAAAACATAAGAACAAAATAACAGCTTTTGTTATTATTTTTACTATACTCCTCTTAATTATAAAAAAACAGTATCATAGATCAGGGGTCGGCAAACTACAACCCGATGCCTATTTGCAATTCGGCTTAAATCCGGCAAGACGATGCGTTGCTTCAGTTATAAATCATTTTGATGATAGAATAAAGAAAAGTTAGCTCAGGAAAATCAATTAAATTCTTTTCATTTGTAGACTTACGTATTGTGTTTAGCAAAATAAGACACTGACAAAAAAAAAGATGCAACTCGGCATTAAACAAATTTTAAAAGATTCAAGTTATTTATTAACTGTAACCGTTATACAAAAAACTTAGATATATGATTTAATAAGATACCGAGCCTTACCTCCAAGGGCTGCCACAACAGCGGCCAGTGGAAGAGCAGGTAAGAGACCTCTTCCAGCACCGGCAACTCCTAAAGCCCCAAGCCACTGAACTCCGAGAGCCAGACGAGACGCCCAGCCCTCGCATAGCATTGGAGCTCCAGGCATTCTAAAAACAACCATATAAGCAATCATATTTGATTTATACTGGCAAATCGACCAACTCTTTTGTTTCAATGTATTTATTTCTCTTAATTGCGATAAATATTTATATTATTTATACCCAAATGTATCTATATGTGTACAATCGTCACTTTTCACATGTTTCTGGTCGCCATTGCGTGCAATAGCGTAGCGAGGCTGCCTGGCGGTGAATTTCCCTGCGTCAGTTGTTTGAGCCACCTCGAGCAGAAAGACATTTTGTAAACACATCAGGCTTTCTGACTCGTTGTGCTGCCGCTTACAACTGTTGTATGACAGAGGATAGCGAAAATTTCTCACAACACGATTCATGGAACTTATATACAGTAGAACCTCGGTTAATCGTTTAAAGGCCCATCAAAATAACAAACGATGACTGCAAGAAAGATAGATCGTGGCTCCAATCTTCTGACTTGCCTCACAAAGGAAAAGCCCTACATTAAGCATCATATTTATGCATAATATTTATGCATAAAAAACATTATTCTGCCTATGTCATAACGTGGAGCATATGGTCTCCTAATGGAGGTATCTCAACAGAACCCTTCTATGAGAACTGCTTGTTACTCAGTTGCTCAACCTCTCTTTTTCGAAGAGAGTAGGGATAGAAGAATAGAGCTAGCACAGGACTAGTGGGAGAGAGTTTTAGACATTACAAGCACTCAAAATCTGACACTGAAAGATCAATTTATGAAAACCGTCCGCACCGGGAGTTGAACCCGAGGCATCCGTAACCGTGACCAACGACGCTACCAACTGCGCCACGAATGCAAGATAGTTTTTCATCGTTAAAAAAGTTGAATTCAAATAAATAAATTCCCATAATATCCGAGAAACTACAAAATGCATTTGTCTCTATGAAGTCCATCGTTCTTCTGGAATCTTTGATTTAGCGAAAACAATATGAAAATAGTGTGATTTTTTCATGGTGTATTTTTTGCCGAAACTGCAGTTAAATAAATTTTCACCCTCTTCAGAGGCAGCTTTACCGGTTTTACTTGAGAGAAGAAGAACTTAAATCAGTGACGTAACTCGTATGTCAGCAATGCTGATAGGGAGCCCGGGGGTTCTCAAACAATGATTACACTTTATTCAATAATTTTCAATGCTAATTTATTCGGAACGGAAGTTATTCTTTAGAGCAAGCGTGCAATCTAGTTTTGCACGATGAGCCGCATAAGCCAAAATATTGTAGCTTATTTTTATGTACACTGTCTTTGCACAAAATACCAATTTAGTAATCATTTTACGTTACATGTTATGTTCTTTCCACCAAAGAAAATTGTTTTTCAAAAAGTATTGATGGACCGTCTTTCTCACCTGTCTGTTATTGGAGAACGATGAAAATGTGACTCCTATAGAAAATTACAGTACAAATATTGTGAAATATTATGCCAGATTTGTTATATTTATGAAATACTTAGACTTACAATCCCTCTTCATGTTCAAAACACTTTTAACATTCAATATTTAATTCAAAGAGCTATTTACCGACAAAAATATAGTTAAACACGCCTCTGATATGATTACTTCGAACGTTTAAAATTTACAAAATAGCATGATTTAATTTAATTTTAATTATTATCAATATTAGATATTGAAATTACCTGCTTTTGTTGAAGCCCGGAGACGTTCAAAGATATAGCGCTGATGAAAACCACATCATGAATTTTTAAATAATTATTTGTCTATCATTATTATCAAAACATAAAGATTAATCGTAACTCTTGCACAACTACGTCAAATATAACCTCACAATTACGACAACTGATAAGTTATTTTTAATGACTCATGCATATGTTTTACCGTCATCTCAATAATTGGTACCCATTTATTTCGCAGAACATTTCATATTACAAAATAACATCACTTTCCCAAGACACAATTTTTACAGGCACTGCAGAATATTATTACACTCAGCCTCAAACGTCATAAACAATCTCCCAATTCAACTAAAAATGTTAAAAAAATTTGCTAAAGCGATCATACTGTCTACTATTGTCAAACATGAGTTTTCGCCTGACCACGTATTGTTATGAAAAATAATCAATAATCCCCTTGTTTTTTGTTCGCTTGTTATAGGAATTTTAATAACTGAAAATGTTTCTAAGGAAAATGTTCCATAACGCCTGTGTCAAACAATCCGCACTACACGAGAGCCAAAAGAAAGCGCGAATGTTTCTATCTCTTTCTGACATTTAACTGAAATCGATTTGGTGCAGAATTTCGGATAACTACAACAATACACACGAACCTTTGCTTCTACAATCAATTTGACAATCGAAAGGCCCAGGTTTACATAATAGTTTGATAAAGTGTCCCTCAATATTCCTATAGATTTAATACGTATATAATTTACGTAGTCGAGCTGTCAAAAATACGAATCGCCCGCCATCTCTTGACAAATTTTATTTGTAGATTTTCTACTGCCTACTTCGTGTCGTGGAATAGTTTTCATGACTTAATTCAATTGCTAATTTGAATGTTTTGACCGGAAAATTCGATACAAACTGGCAAAAAGGATTAATTACTTTCACGCACGAATTAGCAGTCTTTCACCTTGCATAATGATTAAAGCAATATACAAACTATTTCTATTAGAATACATAAGTATTATGTACATTGAATTATGATAGTTATTATACAGGGATGGCAGATAGATCAATTTTTACTAGATAGCTATCGAATATTGAAACACCAGTTCAAGGCCAAGTAAGTTCTTGGGAGATTCATCGAACTACATTCATATAATGCTAAATATTTTGGCCTTTTGTTATCTAACCTACATACGTCATACATTTGTATTTCCTTGGACATACCTGTCACCTAATTCTTCGCATTTCTTGTTTTTTTGTGTCTCTCTTGCTCCTTTCCTTTTCTAAATGTGAACACAGCAATCACAATATTTCTGGCTTTGATTATTCTTTTATTGAACATTTGGTATGTGAGATTGGGGTTGGGATTTTTACTCTCCTCTCTTTCTAGTTGACCTCGAGTGACTTGGTGACATTTTCATGTTTCTAAACTCTATTTATATTGTATTATAATTCTAAGCTTTCAGTTTTATTCCGAGGTTTAACCGTTTAAGATTAATTTCGACAATGTATTCATGGAAATAATTTTATTAAAAAAAACTAAGCAATATTAGAAATATTTATTTATTTCGATATTTATCATATCAACCACCCTTCTTTTTTTTGATCAATGTTGGTTACATGACGTTAACACTTACACGATTATTTACAACAATAATTATTATACATGAAGACACTTTCATACGATAATTTGATGCTAATTTCATTCCACACTATTTTGATATTATAAAATAGTCCATTAAAATAAGAAGTTTTCTTCAGTAAAACTTTAAATGAATAATTGACAGTGTTTTCAAATCTATATTTTTAAATCTCAAAAAATGAGAAGTGGTAATCTTGACAAAACCTGCGTCGAAATGATAATTTAAAAATACAGTTTTTTTGTAAATGGTAGGTATATACATACACATACACGGATTATTTGAATTTCGATTTCAAAAAAGAATCATAGACAACATAATATTTATAATTACATTATTGATTTAATGACGTATAATAATTACTTAGAATCTACTGGAGTCGTATCGTCTTAGAAATTAAAATATACAAGAATTGATTTGTCCCCCAATAATGCAAATATGGAGAATTTTTGGCTTATACTATTTATAAAAGAGATCTTAATTATTTTTCATGCAGAATTATACATCTTTCGTCTACAGATGCTGCAGAAAGTCTTGTGACGCTCTCTGTCTAGGAAGAAAACCAGCATGAACCAGCACATTATAAATTTCTCTTCTGGGAATTTTCTCAGCATCGCGGCTTTTTACCTAATAAACAAACAATACTAATTGGAATATTACTCTATATTGTTTAAATCAGGTGTGTCCAACTCGTGACCAATGTTCCTTCTAAGACGTGAAGGTCACTGGGAGGAAAATCCAAATGTTGTATAGGATATATATTGAAAAATAAATATGCAATAAGGTATGTCTTCAAATTTTTAATTTTAATAGTTAGTATTAGAGTGTGTGCCAACTGGAGACAAGTGCGAGAAGGTGTTAAAACTGCTGCGCGGCCGGGCACGTGCATAGGTTCGAGGGGACATTGCTCGTAATCTATAGACCCAAAAATTCATCAATATTGTCTTATATTTTCTACTCCATCTTCAGGCAATATAACTACATTACCCTGAAATTTAAAAACACTGTGTAGATAATCATTAAACGACATTTATCTTCCCAAAAACAAATGTCTTGCTACTCACTTCATTTGGCAGGAATGAATTATTTTCTTGAAAGAAGCGCACCAAAAGTAAAATTAAATGTGACATTTCTGACAGACAGCTCTATGTGGCCCAAAATAATTACTCTTCAATCAATTCGGTCCAATGAAGTCAAAATGTTGGACACTCATGCTCTGACCGTTGAAATGTTATAATGATGTTAAAAAGAATATATCTGTTTCAGAATCAAATTAATATTCCATTAGTTTTGTGCTGCCTTATTTTAAGTTCATGAATATTAATATAACTTTATTATTTATATTCATTATCTGTATTAAATATTTTATACATGGACCAAAACAATCAATTACTCTTCCATGAAAATGCCTCTCATTTTCAGCCGGGGTCGATCTACTGCAAGATGAAGGCCTCCCCCAGCTCCCTCCACTCTTCTCGGTTCCTAGCTTTGCGCTGCCACGTACTTCCACTGAACCTGAAAAGGTCGTCAATCCAACGGGTTTTGGGGCGGCCCTGAGGCCGCTTAGTGCCCCCGGGTACCACTGAATAACTGCATTCGTCCAGCGGTTGTCCGTTCGCCGTGCGACATGTCCGGCCCACCGCCATTTCATTGATTTGGTGTCCTCTATCACATCTCTCACTCTTTTTTGCTTTCTTATCCATTGGTGTCTTCTGCGAACCTTACGCGTTATGCCCAACGTGCACCTTTCCATGCCACGTTGCACCACTCGCAATGTTTGGAAATGCCTCTATCGTGTACAAATTACATCAAATTATTTTCCGATTTCTGTGGCCGAGTGATAATGTGTTGCACTTTTGCGATCCGTGATTAGAATATCCACTTCGAAAAATCTAATAACGTACATACAATAACTTTTATCGAAAGCCAAAGTAATATGTAGCATTTGCACCCTAGTTACCCTTTGAAAGGGGACGCAGAAGGTTGGTTGGTAGGTGCCATTTTATCATTTCCATGTCGATTTTGTAAAGGCAAAAGGACGTAACCCACACACAAAAAATATTGTGTATAGCCCACAAAAAACGTATACATATTAAATTGTACAAATTACAATTATCGAATAAAGCATATTTTGAAAAAAACAGATGTATACGTACTTTTGCTTTTCTGCAATCAATATATCGTAGCAAATATATATGTATATACAATCAAGCGCGTGCGGTGGTTTTACCTCTTTCTCGATCAATCACATGAAAAGTGAAGGTGCAAGCGAGATGCAAGGGCATGCGTCGCATTCTCTTGTATCCTACTTGCTCATACACAAATGAGGTTGTGCAATAGAGATAGAGATAAGTCCACCGCACGCTGATGATATATTTACATATATTTTTAAATATAGTGTATTAACAAGTTTTGTATGAGTTATACACAATATTTTTGGTGTGAGTTACGTCCTTTTGCCTTTCCACAGTCGAAATAAAAAGATGATTTTTTAAATATTTCATTTTGACACCACATCAATATTTATTTAAGCTAAAATCTTTAAATTATTATAAAAGTTTCTGAAAATGTTATTATGCTTCTATACACTTTTATACATGATGTGTTTTAATAAATTGATAATTACCGGCGTCTCCCCTTCAGCAAGCCAGCTAGAACGAGCAAGAGCCCTAGCAGTCCTTGGATCTTGATAGAATGGGTTGCGCTGATGAGGAGACAGTCTTGATTCTAGTTGCGCGTTTCTCAGTACGGCAGCATGAGCGTAATTTGGAGCTCCTCCAAAGCCTTGGGGTGCTCCTGTGCATGACTTTATTCCCAACATGCAGAAGACGGAAACTATGATGAGGCACGTCCTAGATGTATCACGCATTCTAAGCACTGAAATATAAATGGTACCATCAATTTGGGTAAGTTTGCCCATTGGGATAAGATTGGCCCACTATATAGAAAAGGGTGCTGTTATCGTTATAGCATGCTAATTCTAATACCATATGAATATTTTTTATTCAAGCAAAGGTATTCTAGTAGCCCCTGGTGGTAAAAATACGAATTAATGCGCAACATAATTTGTTTTATTGTTGAATTTGTAAGCTATCAGCTTGGAATGATAAAACACAATTTAAAAACTTGTCTTAAAATAAATTGGGTTAGCCATATTTTCAATTTGTATTACTGATCTGTAAGCCAAATACTGTATATTTTTTCTCATATCAGTAATGTACAGAATATATAAAAGCATAAAGAAAAGTGGCCAATACTTTAAAATCACTGAATAATTAC
Source organism: Himalopsyche phryganea (assembly GCA_022494535.1). NCBI lineage: Eukaryota > Metazoa > Arthropoda > Insecta > Trichoptera > Rhyacophilidae > Himalopsyche > Himalopsyche phryganea. The sequence continues at coordinate 1,866,313 of JAGVSL010000021.1, forward strand.
AGTGAATATCTGTATCGTGGGCCAAAGTTACCCGATTTTGATGCAAACTTTGGCGCACCTTGTTTTATCTATATTTATATATTAATTATAACAATAAATCTATGTATGTTAATTAAATTTCATCTTAAGGCATTAGCTTATTTATGTGTAGAACAATACCACACATAAATGTAATGGCGAATCATAAAAATACAAAAACCTTCTTAACTGGGCCAAAGTTACCCAGGTCGACCGTCATATTTTAACACCAATATCATCAACGCTCTCATCTCCAGCGAATTGATAGATAGATTTTTAAAATGTTGAAATTCTGTTGCACATAATTTTCCCTTTCTGATCAGTGATTACAGAAGATGTTTCAATGTATTGTGTAATCATAGTAAGGGTCAAATATGGCCTATTAGATGTAGGAAGCAAACGTGATTATATGTTGTACAAGTCATACGCTGGTGAAAGCAATCTAGCCACTTTCTTGGATCCGTGTATCTTTGTTTGGCGCAACCACAACTAGTATGTAAGAAGGGAACAAAACATATTTAACTGTTTCCATAATGATACAGATTGGCCCAAAAGTTGCATATGTACGCCAAATCAAAACTATTTAACATTTATTTCTAAATGATTCGAAAATTCCATATCTGTTTTCACTAACCTCAACGTATTAAAAATAATGATTTGTTATTGAATTGAGTTGTATCATTATCAAAAAAAATGTCAAGAAGTATTAAGAAGGTCATAATTTAATACCTGTTAATTAAAATTATATCGGTAACTAATATTGTGACGCATAAATGAAATATCGGAATTTTGAAGTAAAACATTAATTTGCTCTTATTTTCCTAATCGACTCATTTTCCATTAGGAAAGATTTAGTGGTTGTTTCACACATCTTGACGAAATACGCGAATTTACAAAGATATTATATTTTAAAAAATAAAACACAATTCATTTGTACTACTTCCACATATTTACAATGATCAGGACCGGTTTCACTCATCACGAGCATTATCAACTGATAAAAATACAAACATAACAGGCTTATTTATATAAAATTGATGGTTCATGAACTAAGACAAGAAAATACTGATTAGCAAACAAATTATACATAAATCAAATAAAAGAGTCTACAATTAAAATGTTATGGACCTCTTTCAAATCAATAAATAGTAATCATGAAATCACAAATATAGCTACATTAAAAGTCTACTTAGCTGAGCAAAAATTTTTCATGAATTTTATAGAATCAAAAATTAGTAATTTAGACCTTTTTAATTCTAATAAGAATCGTATAAGAAATCGTGTTTATGCTTTTTTTAGTTATTTCATTATTAGCGAAATCTCCTTAGAACCTTTGTCAAACAATACCCTAAGAAGAAAACATAGAAATGGTTTATTTCGTGTCACTTTACAATGTGTTTGATTTATAAAACAAGACTGTCATAGTCACCTGAAATCTAAAAATCATTTAGAGTACAATAAGTTTATTTTTTTTACCTTATTCGCTTCCTAATATTCCTAGTATTTAAAGAAAATGTTTTAGAATTAAATGGCGGTAATTCAGTCACTAAACCTCACTTTTCGTAGAGGAAAATAATAAAAGGTATCCAAACGTCACTTTTTATTCGCTAAATTGTTAAATCAAATATTAATTTTTCTACTTTGTATTTTTTTAAACTTTGATTCGTATTTTGCAAGTTAAGCCGAAAATATAGACAAATTAAAAACTCAGTTTGCGAGAGAGCGAAAAAATCGACCGAAGAAAAATTTTATATCACAGCACAGCATAGCTATATAATACTATAAGTAATATCTTAAAATACTCCAAAAGCTTTGAATCAGTAAAACAAAATTGACTAATTGTCAATATTACTGACGTTCGCTACATAAAAAATTATTTTGAATGGCAGCTATTTTCCTTATAAATATTTTGACCGCACTGTATCGAACACTGAAATTTTCAACTTTTCCTTTCGTAATATTTACCTTCCTCTCTGAAACTCGTTACACGGAATGTGGATGCAGTTTTGCAGTTATGCTAAATATAATCTACGAACTTTAATGTATTGTATAATAAATGTATGGATATATTTGAAAGGTAACACGAAGTGAATTATCCGGGTATAATCTGTGTACACGACGTCATCTTTTTATACCTTTTCAAAATGTCATACGCGACAAAAAAGCATCTTATTGAAAAACTGTGCATCCTTGTATCTGAGACATATGTAAAGAATTATAAAAATAATCTCTAACTTTCATACACAACTTTTTTTACCATGTTTCATCCACAAAAACAATTTTTAGGTAGATTATTTTTTTCAAACAATATTATTTTGTTTTTTAATTATTAATAATTGAAATTTCAGAGGTTTTCAATGGATTTTCGAAGTTGGTACAGTTTAGTTCGTAATAATAACCACCGTCATCCTTAAAGTAGCCACAGATTACCACTTGCTTCATTTAAGAACTGATAGATATCGGTATTCTAAGTATTTCCTCATACTTGACTCAAAACTGCAAAATTTTCACTAGTTATACTTTGGAACTCGGGTATCGATATAAAGTATAGATTTACCAAGTTAACTTGACCACTGGTGAGGTGCCACCGTCACGTTAGGAATGTTGCCATACTCAACCAGAACTGAAATTTCAATATATTACAAAACTGATATTTTAGCGACGGTTATTAAAAGTAGACAAGATATTTATTTGGCATAAAATGGCAATTGAAGAAATTTATTCTAGACTGGCAATTCTAGTTCCAAATTCGGCGGAGGCCAAGAAATGTTGGTAATACCGTAGACCTCGATCTATCATTCTCACATTCATCCTGTTTTCTTTGAGAGGTTTCTTTGTCCATAAAACAATGCATCCGGGTCCTACCGTAATAAAATGCAATCAAACACTGCATACAACATTCATAACCACACTAACATTGAAATCTGCGTACTGCCTACCCTACTGAAGTGAATGCATAGCCCAGTAGGTCATTGTTACAACAATCAGTTGGGGTTATGTACATGCCTATTTCAAGTTATTATTATATGTATAACAAAACTAATAATTATCTTTAATTTCAGTTATGTAGGTAAAACAGATTACATATACCGATTATGGAAATTACTATTATAAATTACCCAAACCTTTATTGGACGATGACGTGACTTATCTACTTTTAATATTATACCGAAATATAATTTGTGTAAAGTGCCTACGTCTTGGCGGTCAAAACCTGTCTCTTTGAAAACTTCTAATAGATAATAATATAATTTAAGACATCGATAATAATATATGATTGCCAAAATGGATAATAATATGATAGATAGATAATAATATGATTGCCAAAATGAGATAAAAATACCAAAGTATTAAGTTCTACAAAATATATGTAAATTCATTTCTATTAGCTATTTCAACTTCACGCTATCGTCAGAACTAGTTCTAACTGAATCGTCTGAATTGAGGAAGTGTATATTGTATAGGGAATAAGTTATTCCCTTTTGCGAATGATTTCTACCCAAATACTTTTTAATAAAGGTTCTGTCAGCCGAAGGCTTTCGATGATGAAAACAATGGTGAAAACAATGAAAACAACAGAAAAACCTCTCGCGTATACTGGTTTAGAGTGTATAATTATACAATAGACAGAAGTATTTATTTAATTTCATACTCAAATATTCTTGTTTTCAAACGCTAATTCTTAACTTAAAAACAAAGTGTGAAGAGTTTTAAGTTAAGAATTAGAATCATTGTTGACGTAAGAAAAAAAAACTTTGCGATATAGATATCTCAAAGAGGCGAAACACGTGTCACATTAAGTAACACAATCATGGGAAAAAATTTATTAACTTTAATTTTATATTAAAATGAATTGCAACAAGGTTAACGCAGAATCCATTGAAAATATGAGAGGAATTGTTCGATTTTTGAAATAAAATGAGTTATCATACCATTTTTTTATCAGAAAATTTAATGCAATCATAATTGTATAGGAGTCAATAAAAGTCGTCTTTTTGCATTCAATTTGCCGAATAATAGTGTCATTTTGGCCCACCTTGATGGAAGAAAGTTTAAAACAACATGGCCATCATTCTTTTGTTTTTCAGACATCGTGAGCGCTAGAATGTGCCACTAGTCTTATAATAATGCATCGTAATCCGAGTACCTATGCAATAGCTTGCAGCGAAAGTGGATTTCAAAATGGCTATTAAATTTATGCAATTACCGTCATCACAATTAAATAACAACTATTATCTTTAAGGCAGGCCAACCATTTTACAAGATACAAATTGAAGTTTTACCTCAATAAAAAATAAACAACGCATTCTAGCAGATACAATTCTTGAGGTACATTCATATTTATTATATAGATTCACAGCGTGTCAGACACGACACGTTTGCTTAGGCCGTAGGGTAATACCGTGAGAATATTTTTATTATCAATACCAGTATTTCTGTTTTTCATTTAAAATCCCGATATTGCAAAAATGTACAAAAATTAAAAGAAATAATAATAATTACGACCTATTGGGATCACAATACCCAACAATAATGTTCATTATTTTTTTTCGATACTTGCGAAGAGCGTAACCGATCCTGATCATTTTTAAAATGTGGAAGTAGTACAAAACGAATTGTGTTTTTATACCATTTCCGCTCCCAATGTGGAGCATATGGCGTCATGATGTAGGTATCTCAACAGAAGTTTTTTCTACGAGAACTTGCTTGTTACGCATTAGCTCAACCTCTATTTTTCAAAGAGAGTAGGGATAGAAGGATAGGGATAGCACAAGATTAGTGGTTGGCTAATCGCACTTGCTATTTCCCATTTTTTTTTAATACAATGCCTTTCCACCAAGAATTGACCGATGACGCCTTAAAGGTGAATATTGTTAAATATAAGATGAGCGCCACAAACCAAATTAAATAAGCAAACAAAATATTTAAATAATATAATCACAATGAATTAAACTTGTTATCTATGTTTTACAATATATTTCAATAGCAATAGGATAAAATAACAAAGCATTTCACTTTTAAGGTGTTAACTGTTCATTCTTGGTGGAAAGACATATTTCGCTCATCACGAGCATTATCAACTGATAATGCTCGTGATGAGCGAAACCGGTCTTGATCATTATAAATATGGGGAAGTAGTACAAATGAATTGTGTTTTATTTTTTTAAACAAAGTATTTAGTTCTACTAATTTGCAAAACTAAATACTTTGCTATTTTATCCTATTATAATGGAGCTTTACCAAGTAAATGCCAATTCAGTCAATATATTTCAATAGTTTTTTTTTTAATTTATGTTCATGTTTCTACAAAAAGAACCTAGCCTTCACTTTTCCATAGTCTCGCTTCATACGGTTTTGATTTACACGGTGATCTAGTGGAAGCTAGAACTTAGACCTAACCTTTTCCCTTTGAAAAGAGAGAAGAGTTTATATACTATAACACGGTTTAAATGAAGGGGGATTCACATTCACATTCACCTGTCACCCAATCCAGTGTGAAGGAGTGAAAAATGAGCGGCAGAAGAAGTCGAAGAGGCGTACTCGCATGATTTAGTGAGAGTGAAAAGTAAATGTGATATTCACGTCACATGTATGTAGATCTTAATACTACTCAAGTGTTTTTTTAATATGTTGTTTCTTGACAGTGGTCAATCATAGACTAACCACAATACTTTACTCTCTGCTATATAATTATCGTTGGCAGGCATTGTAGGCTAGATTCATTTCGTCATTATTTACACATTTTGTCTGTCATGTTAGTTTTCTGTGTTCTGATATGAATCGACCTTTATGCAACATTGTATGTAAGATAAGTTGTTAATGCTCTTGTTAAATTGCCGGCCAGGTAGAAGAGCTTTGATGTAAAAACAATAGATGCGACGATTGTAGTGTGATGAAATATTCCAACGAAATTTAACGACTTTTAAGAAAGATTGCGTGCATTAAATACACAACTACAAAATGTTAAATGCAGTGAAATAATGAATTAAATAATTGTTTATTTCATAAACATTTGACATCACTATAATGAACTATAAAATAAGAGATTAAATAATAATCGCTCTGTCTCAATTTTAGTCAATACATGTCAACCAAATATGGATGAAAAAGTTTTCTGTATACAGTTGATATTAAATGCATCTCCATTATCGCCACGTGGAGACATGCGAGTATACTATGTATAAAACGTCATACGAAATGTGAGTCTCGTAAATCTGCGCATTCTCAAAACAATATCAAAAACCTTAATATCATTTCCAGCAAAGATGATGGCAACTTCATTTACACTGGTACGTTAAGAACACGAAATGAAGATGTCACTAATTTAAGTATTATAATTTTAAATGATGGATAATTTTCCGCTCAATCTTTTGATTTTTATACAAATTTTACGATTCAAGCATGAAAAATTAATATTTGTGACGTCTATACCATAAAATATTTATAGTTGCTTAGCGACGGAACGTTGACAATCACGGCATATTTGGTACGGAGCGGTCGCTAGGCGATCAGCGTTTGTTGATTTTTTATTCGGCATAGTAAACGTCAAAAATATCGCGTTTTCAGTTTTAGGTTGAAATTTAAATGTTGAGAATTGAAAGATAAAAATAGTAGAACTAACAATTGCAGCCAGAATTACATGTGAAAATTTCACGTAGCTTATACACGCCGTTTGGGAGGAGTTGTTGTGACCGACGGATATACAAACATACAGATTTCTACATGTATTTTGTGCTATATAGTAGAGATAGTTTTACTTAAAAACAGTTTTGTACAAACAAACTAAATGAAAAACGTATAGAATTTCAAACATTTGAAAAACTTCAAAGTTAAATTACTCAAAACTAGTATTTCTCAGTTAATTTTTCCAGAAAAATTACGATTAAAGTATACCTATTACATTCCATAATAATTAATGTAAAATAAATGAAAAACAATAATTTGTTTTTCATGATGAGAAAAACCGGACCCGTAGTGCATTGGTCAACGTCGTTAGCTTCGATTACGGATCTTATCGGATTTTTCAGTCAATTTATGGATGTCTGACCGAATTTCCTCCCACCCTTCCAATCTTAAAAACGGAGCGAAAGCAACAGCGATGAGCTCTACCACCAGTTATGGACTAACCATACATAGGTCGTAAGTGACGAAATACATGGAAATGTACAAAACTTCGACAATTCAAACTTAAAATTTAAAACAAATTGTATTTTATTTTTAAAATATAATGCCTCTCCACCAAGAATTGGCAGTTAACACATTAAAACTGCTGTCATTGTATGATTACCACCCTTGAGAATTGAACGTCCAATAATTTCGAAACTTCAGGTGATTACCACCATTCATAACACTGGTGTCTCATCAAAATAGTTTATTATTATATCATACGTCCTACTTTTTTTTTTTTAATGTACATAAGTAGACCAGCCGGAAATATTTAGCTACTTATCAAACTATTCATAATAGGCCCATTATTTTTTATGTTTAACACATAAACATTGTTAAACATTAATGCGTACATGCTAAACATAGACTATAAAATACTAAAGGGATTAAATTATATATTATTACGATATTTGTTGTATTGTAATTCTTTGGCGCAGTACATTTTTAGGCCCTTAAGCGAGTATCTCAAGGGATATTGTTTATGATTGGTAATATCTTAGATGTAAGACGTCAATGGTGTCAATAAAATTAGTAATCTTGTCTCGCAAATAACAAAAATCGTGAATTAATAATATTTTCCTAATAACATAAATAAAAATAAATATATTTATGACAGAAATTTTCTATTGATTAGAAAACTCACAATCGGATCAAAACAGTTAATTTTTAATAAATTTTCGGATCATTTGTTAATTTTGATCCAGGTTTTGTTTTCCACCACATTTCCAATCCTCTATCGATATAAGATATTACGTAACAAAAAAAAAATAATAACCTATCAATACACTTAACAATAATTATTTTTGTCATATTTTTGTCACTTTATATGTTAGAATCATTAAATTATCTTTTCTATTTAAAATTTTAAATAAATTAAAATGCAAGATTCCTGACAAAAGTTTTGAAAATTATCACCACAATACTATATTTATGCAAACATCAAACAACCTGCTACAAATTTAAAATAATATATATACAATAAAGCATTTTTACTTCGTTATATAAATATAAACCTAATTAATATATCAAAAGTAAGTGTATTCAATATCGTGGTTTTGGCAAAAAAGTTACGTTTAAAAAATCATGTTTTGGACAAATTAATTTTATTTAATTGTACTGAATACGTGAATCTAGCTTTATAATTCAAATTTAAAAGGTCTTATTTTTCTTCCAGGTTTTTTTTTTTGATAATCTTTGTATGTATTAAGAGATTTCTTATATCAATGATTTTCTGTTCCATAGATAATATAAAAAAATCTTAACACGTATTTAAAACTATTCCCTAATTATTATAATCCAAAAAATATGTGTTAACAATGTTGAATGCTAATAAACTACACTACAAAAAAACAAAAGAATGCTCGGTACTCACTTTTAGAATATAATTGAAAACTTCCACTATCAAACACAATGCTTTTGTTTTGTATATGAAAAACAAAAGAATGTTAGCCGCCAATTTTCGAAATTCTGTTCCTAACGTAAACAACCGTATGATATGAACACACTGTTTATTTACAGCAGAGAGAGATACTAGTTTCTGATTGTCAGAATATGATTCTGATAGTACGGAGTGACCAGTCCAGGTACGAACATGCTTCCGGCGTCCCCTCCATCTCTAGCACGAAGGCTGTGCATCGTCAGGTTATGGAGTCGTCAGCGTGTTGCGCAATGCAGCTGGAGTAATTTGCGCATGTTACATTGCGAGATTGGATAAAAAAGACAATCATTTTTGGAGAGACGCCTTGTTATGACATTTTAATACCAATCAAGACATTGTATAAATAAAATAATTACGTAGTATATTTTGTTTCATCGTGGTCACCATTATGCAGCGGTTATTATACTACATTCAGGGACAAGCTAAGCGGTGGGTTCGTACCCGGGTGGCAAGCTTTTCCAATCATTGACGGACATTATTTTTCAAATTTCTAACATATTGCATATTTATCTCATTAAATTACACTCATACCTTCAAAATATTCACGTTGCAATATCATATATTTTTTTGATTCAGATTTTTAATGAAATACGGCAATACTTTAATGAAAATGTCAAAATTAATTTAAATGTTCGATTTTCAAAATGATGAAGTGTGTCAATTGTTGGTTGGTGGCGTTGATAACTCTTGACTCTTGACAGTTTCCTAGGAGCACTTGACAAAATCGGCCATATTGCATTCACTTCAAAACACAATTACGTTGTTTGAATTAAAACACAGTTATCAAACATGTAGTTTATTTATGTTGAAAGATTAGAATAAAGCTTAGAATTGTTTGCTTTTATACTTATTTGTCCTACAAATGTAAACATTCTCAACATAGCACATTTCATTCGATAAAGACGATCATAAATCAATCAAAGAATTAGATGCAAACTTCAATATTTTTGTGATGATTAACAATTACATGAACCTTTCTATGTAGTAATACTGTAATTTCGTTTAATAATAACATGCAAGCAGGCTAAGCCAGTTTCTTTGGATACACATTATGCTATAATGCTATATCCAAACAGCTGATTCAGAAACTGTCAAGTCATACCTCTTTTCATACCCGTAACACTTTCATACAAAATATTATTCATATTCCACTACTTTTATTTTGTCAGATGTTTACTTTATGATATCTGACAACTGAGATTACATAATATTTATAAATGAACAACAAAATTACAGCGACAACAGAAGGCTGACATTAGGTATATTTTCATTTTTAAATTAAAAGCATTTGTGTGTGTTAAATCACGTTTGGTGAGAACATCGAGCGCGCAGGCACATATGTTTACAAAAACGAGAGCATGCTACATTCTCGCTTAAAAGATTATCGACGACTTCTGATAAAGATACTCTCACAATTTAAAACACGTGAGATCCTAATAGAGTATCTCAACAGAAATTATTTAATAAGAACTGGTTGTGTAAGTTTGCCTCCCACTTCGTAGAAGGCATAGATAGAACTTGCTAAGCCCAGAGCTACCTTTGAACACACAAAACATAAATCGATTAAGGAATCAATTTATGGAAGAGTCTGTACTGAGATTAGAATGCGTAGACACCTCTACCGAATCATATAATCAGCGAAGAGTGTTGACACGATCGGAAATAAATCATTTATTAAAATATTTCATGTGGAATTTGGATCTGATGAAATTGTCATTCCAATTTTTACCTTCATGTGGAAAACAGTTAGCTATCGCTGGACTATTACATCTGCGGGAAGTTAATTATTTTACATCTCGTATGAATGCTTTACATCTCTCCACTCACTGTTTCAATTCAGGCGCCAGCTATGATGTTGGTAAGAACCCGTTAACTGTCAAAAAAACGCAGTCGACGAAATGATCATTTTTTGTTAGTATAACTATCATTAATAAACAAAGACTTTTATTATTTCACATCATAGTCAACATTATGTTGCATTATTACTTTTTGAAATTAAATAGATTTCGCTTTACATCTTTTTTATGAAATTAATAGACAACAAACAGTTTTATATTAATTTATAAGATACTAGCGAGTACCTGGCATACTCAAAGAAAGAAAATGTTTGTGTTTTAATTCTTTTAATTAAAAAGTGCTTTTGGATACACAATATTTTTTGTTTTTCGTCTGGTGCGTACACAGAATAAAACAGAAGGTTTTCCGAGATGTCGCTGTTCGTACGTATTTGATTCATTTACATAGATTTTTTTTGGATTTTAGATATTAGTTTTTTTTTCAGAAACCTTCACGGGTGTGCTCACAATAACTCACCATCAACAAGTTTCATCGAAATCGGATGAATGTTAAAAGGAACGCATACGGGACAAACAAACAAACATTCATTTATATATAAATATATAAATTAAAAATAGCTTGCTTTATTTTGTTGTGATTTTATAACATTATTGTACCTCTTTATGTAACTTCAAATATAACCCACGGTGACTATGTTTCACGCTCCTAAATGTATATACCGTATCCGTGATCGATTGGTCAACGTTGTTGCCTTCAGTTGCTATACTCACTAGCTCGAATCCCAGTTCGGACAGTTTAATAAATTGATTTTTCAATCAATTTATGGATTTCTGTTTGAAAGCATGGGTGTATATGATGTCTAAAATTCTCTACCACCAATCCGATTCTAAAACGGGGCGTAGCTGGAGCAATTAGCTAACCACTATTCCTCTCCTAGCACTATCCTTCTATCTCTACTCTCTTTAAAAAACAGAGGCTGAGCAACTGAATAACAATCAGTTCTTGTGAAAAAGTATATACTGAGATAAACTCCACTAGAAATCCATATGCTCCTCATCGCGAGATCTGTTAAAAAGAGTGTATCTTTAGGAATATGATTCCAATGTGGAATGCGTGACGCGATTAAACACTATGACGGTTGATGATGATGGTGATTCGATAATGCAGTTCAGAGTAGATGTTTCACGTCCGGCGAGTGGTGACGGACTGATAGTCCTTTTTCTTTATACTTCACTCGTCATATTATGTTATAATATCGCATTTGATAATTCTCCCGCTTGCAGCCGGTGTTCTCTTACAATAAAATATTTAGAAATATCACATTTTGTAACTCTGTTATGTGAAGTGATGATTGGATATAAGTTTCATTTTATGGAATCTTTTTCTATTTAATAACTATTGTAAATTTCGCTGGCATGCGGTAATGCTCTGGCACAATACAAAACTTTTCCTCGAATATTACATTACGCAAATTCGCAACGTCATGTATCACTATATATCTAATAAAATCGTCTTATTTAATTTCAATTCTTTTATTTAAATACATACGGCGCCGGTGTCAGGAGATTGTATAGTTTCTTTTTAAATGGCAAGGTGAGATTGGATGGGTTAACTTTCAATATAGTAAATCACGAGCCGATTTTATAGGCACATTAAATTCTCTACAAACCAGTTTCAAAGTCGGAAGAAAGAGGAATCTCTTTATGAAAGGCAATGTATTGGTTATTATGTGACACTTCTAACATTTACTCGACTGACTGCAGTATTGAGAACTGATGTCATAACACAATATGGTACTTGTAAGTATGCAGCCATGATAATAAAATTTGATTTAGTCATTTAGTGGTATGCAAAAGACATTTTAAAACCACAAAGTAAGTTTCAGACTAGCTGAATAGTCTAAATCAGTCGTTGCCAAAATGGTCCTTGTGGCCGCTGAGGTGGTCTGTGGCAAATTAAAAATAATTTGGGGATGCGTGAACAACTTCAGGAGGTTCGCGAAAGGTTTAAAAGGTTTAAAAAAATATTTGTGGCGCATTTTCATTTTTACAAAAGTTGAAATAAATAGCAATAAATAAATTGTTAGCGATTTGTTAGGTGTTGGATCTTTTTGCAAGCAGACCCACAAACTCAGATGAATCCATCCTAATATAGGAGCAATTTATTGTATTATTCACAAATGAGGATCGGATACCAATGTTTGAACAAGGATACCATAAATTTTGGGTACAAAAACAGATACCAATTTTATATCCTGCATTATGGGTCACCGTACAGAGGCTGTTGATTGCTTTCCCGTATTCCTATTTAATAGAACGTGGATTTTTTGCAGTTATGAACCTCATCATATTTTAAGTACGAAAATGTTTTATTTATATTTCATTTTTACATCAATTTTTCTATTATGTAGTTATGTAAAGTTGATTTACTTGAGGGTTAATGGTCAGGTTTTTTCTTTAAGAAATGGTTCATAGACATAATAAGTTTGGAAATCACTGGTCTAAATATCTGAGATCATTTATGTGCAGTGGCGCAACTTAATTATATTCCTGCAAACATTCCAGTGGACCCAACTTGAATATAAATATCTTGGTACTTCATTAATCCTTACTCCGGGAAATTTCCTAAAATGAAACGCAAAATTCTGGCAGAAGATTCATGGGGTCGCCTTTGAGTCTCTCCCAAAGGTTAGTTAGGGACCGGTCGAATTAAAGTAAACTCCACAATTTGAAGAACAATTACTGATAAGAATTTAACACTGGTTAACTGAGCAGCTGAGCACCCACACCATCCCATCAGTAATCGTAAGGATATTTTCTCAATTGATTTCCCCATACAATACCTATATGATAGAATCTTTCATAGTACAGTAAGTATCTATAGTGCGTAAGGTAAAGATACAAATACTAAGTCTTACCCATTTTAGAAATAAAAATACACAGGAAAATACACATGTTCACGAGTAGTAGACGACCAAAAAGTATACGTCAAATATATATATATATCATCGGCGTGCGGTGGACTTATCACTATCTCTATCGCACAACCTAATTTGGGTATGAGCAAGAAGGATACAAGAGCATGCGCCGCATGCCCTTGCATCTCGCTTGCACCTTCACTTTTCATGTGATTGAGCGAGAAAGAGATAAAACCACCGCACGCGCCTGATATATATATATATATATATTATGCTGGTATTTTTTAACCGACTTCGCCCAAGATAGGATCGGCATATTTATATTAATTCATTTAACACTTTTCTTTTTCTTTTGGACATACTTCTTGTAAAACTCACGAAATGAACAGATTTCTACATGAAATTTGTGCTATATAGTAGAGTTTTTTTTTTACAGAAAAACAGCCTTGGAATAGTGAAGCAATTTACAGCGTTTAAGCCAACTAGAAACTGCTTATAAAATTATTGAACCGGTCAACATTTGAACCAATACCGGTACTTCGTTGGAAAAATGCTCCACTCAGCGTGCTACAGCAGTCCTTGCTGTTTATTGAACAATAGAAGCGTCTTAAAGCAAAAACCGATTTGTCCACTTTTCAATGTTATTAGTGAACGACGCTTTTGTGTCTCACGCTTAATTTGTCGATAGATAGTACTGTACTTTCAATTAAGAACAATGTACCATTTTTATAAGCCACGAATTGCAATAAGTATTAGGAAGTTCCTTTCAAATTATATCGTAAGACTTATAGTATACTGGTGTTTATAACCCAGCTTCGCCAGGAATGGAGTGCGCTAACATTTGGATGTTGTTTTGGTGCGCGCTAATGCTATGTGGGGAAAGAATAAATACGATTGACAACACCGACGAGACACCAACATAACGCGTCATACCATACACCGAGACGGGCGATAGACAGAACACGATTGAACGTCATAGTAGCCGGACTACCTCATACACCGATATAAGCGACAATAATATATCACTAGCCGTCGACCGCAAAGGTTCGCGGCAGATCTATTCCATAATGTTTAAATATCAGTAATTACAAATGTTGGCGTTCGTGGCGCAGTAGATAGCGTCGTTGGCTAGGGCTACAGACGTCTCGGGTTCAATTCCTGGTACGGACAGTTTTCATAAATTGATCTCTCAATCGATTTATGGATTTCTGTTTGTAGTCTGAGTGTTGGTAATGTCTAAAAACTCCCTCCTCACTCACCTACCCGATCCTCAGGGGGCTTAGCGAGCGTGATTAACTAATCACTAGTCCTGTCCTAGCCTTATCCTTCTATCCCTACTCTCTTTTAAAAAAGAGAGGTTGAGCAACTGAGTAACAAACAGTTCTCATAGAAAAATTCTGTTCAGACACCTTCATTAGGAGACTATATGCTCCACGTTGGGAGTGGACATGGAAACAAAATTACACAAGTCGAATGAAAAGATTCAAAAAGTTGTAACAAAATATAGTCCATGAATTAATAATAACGTTAAGAGTACAGTAGACTAAAAGTGGCAGCCAGAATGAATTGTGCGAATTTCACGACTTCGCTACACATCATTTGGGACGAGTCTTTGTGACCGACATACAGATTAGTACATGTATCTTCTACTATATACTTAGTGGAGATATGTGTATTTTTGTCAGATTAATTTATCGATTTTTGTTATTAGATGCCTCAATATTCAAAATGTACGGTCTCAACTGAACAAAATAACGCAATGTTAATAAATTTGGCGGGAAAGTTGACAGAGTCATTCCAATTAAGGTGCAGTCAAACAGTAGCATAGAGTTTACACCCACAACAGTGCAAAAATGCGTGCGCGTGTCTCTGGTAAATTCGTGATACGACTCCATGCCATTAAATTTAAATGACACAATACCTACAGTCATTTAGGATCAAAATGCAGGTAATATTTATTCAAATCGTGTCGAATTTCGTTGCGTAAAATACAGTGCAATGCGGTTGCGAATTTAATATCGTAGGGTAACCAAAATCGTTGTAACGGACCGATAATGTAATGCATGACGGCAAATTAATATACAGAGAATGCTAGCAGTCTTTCAACTACAGATGCTCCATCAATAATATCCAGATGGGATTGAAATACATTTAAATGACTAAATAATACCAGAGTCACATATTAGTCAATTTTAATTCATCACGTGTTTAAATTTGTACAACAAAAGTCGGCAATTTTATGCTCTGAATCAGTTGGAAATACAATACGTACAGGTGGCTTTCGGGTTTCCTACAATTCACATTTTTAAAGATTTCTTCAAATTTAGTTACGGAGTGTAATTGATAAAGACACAGCATGTCATAGAAATCTTTATCAAGAAAAGAAATAGAGGTTAATGTTCAACTGTTAATTAAGAAAACACATGTGCTAATTCGTCTCATTAACTTTACAATATTCATTGAAAAAAAAGGTATTTTAATACACAATTTTTGGTTTTTATTTACATTGGTTTACTTTCGTACATTCAACATTCGTACACATTTACAGGAATCAATTACGCACGGAAGTAGAGAGCAGCTTTTACACTCCTTAGAATCATCTTTATGACCAAACCATTAACAGTACATCATCTCTCCTGAAACCGTTCGATGGAAAATAATTTTTGCCCTATTCATTACTAAATGCGTCAACCTTTTCTACTACACACAAACGGAGCATAGCAAAAACGTTAGGTTAACTACGGGTCATGTCCTAGCTCCATTCTACAATCCATAATATCCACGAAAAAGGAAGATTGAGTTACTCAATAATAAACAGCTGTTCTAGAAAAACTTCTGCTGAGATGCTCTATTAGGAATATAAATGTTGCACATATTAATCGGGCAAGGCTTTAAATGAATACTTGATATTTCACGTTAGGCAGTAGGGCAGCAAAAGTATTAAAGCCTAATGGACGGTGATCATCAACGTAATATGAGATACTCTTTTAACATGAATGTTATTCTTAATAGCATTCTTGCCAAGATGTTGACTTTAACGAAGAAGTCTTTTTGAAGTTAGTTGCCCTAACGCATGTAAATACATTGCGTTGAAAATTTATTTTTTAGGATAGAATTAGGTAGAGTATACGCTTTAAATCTATGCACTTTTTAATACGCTTTGTGTATAATACACAGAGCGTGTCAATGTATTAGTATATATAGATCCCGTGATCCTAGGGTCTAAAACAGGACCCTGTAGCTGGAGTGCAAAGTTATAAAACGTATTTTCTACGACAATTTTAACAAAACATCCGGAGAAACTTAAGACTCAAATTAATGCAATCATAGCAGATAAATTGAGGTTATTATAAAACCTTAAACGCAAACAATATATTATTTGAAGGACAAGTATATGCCTACCCATCAGTGATCTTTGGTCACCTTAATTGCGTGTTGGCTAACAACAGTCGTGCGGCTGAATTAAATTTCAGGCGAGGCGCCAATCTTGACCTTATTACGAGCACCAAACGATTGTTTTCGTTGAAACACTAATTTATTTTAAGGATTTAATTGTAGTGTTTTTTTTGTTTGACCTTGACATCTTACGTGAAAAACACGGTGCTGAAAATTCCCTTCCGATGAGTAGGAATGTAACATACAAATAATTGTACATCTATAATAGAGATTATATGTATATAAAATTGGGACTGAGTATGGTTTGAGAGAACCGGTACCAAATATATTCAGGCGTAATCATATCTCGATTAACGTGGTAGATAAGTTCCACAAAATAGTTAGTAAAACAAAATCGCATGGCAGAAATGGAAGATAGATTAACAGAAAAGAAAATCCACCCAAACTGAGACACGAATGCAATATCATATTGGTGATAGGTTCCAAAATCCAAAATCCTAATCGTGTAGATTTAAAGCAAAAAATGTAATTGGAATAAAAGAAAATAAATTTTGTAATATATTATATTATATATCGGCGTCTGTGGCGCAGTTGGTAGCATCGTGGGCTACGGCTACGGATGTCTCAGGCTCAATTCCCGGTGCGGACAGTTTTCATAAATTGATATTTCAATCGATTTATGGATTTCTGTTCGTAGTCTGAGTGTTTGTGTTGTCTATAACTCCCTCCTCAACCACCCACCCTCCCCTCTCCATCCTCACGGGGAGTAGCGAGAGCGATTAGCTAGCCACTAGGCCTTTCCTAGCCCTATCCTAATATCCCTACTCTCTTCGATAAAGAGAGGTTGAGCAACTGAGTAACAAACAGTTCTTATAGAAAAAATTCTGTTGAGATACCTCCATTAGGAGACCATATGCTCCACATTGGGAGCGGACATGGAAAATATATATATATATATTTTAATCGAATCCAATCTCTTTCGGGAGGTTTCTTGATTATGCAGTAAAAGAGAAAAATCTGCAACGCGATGCATAACTCAGAACACCTTGCAGATACGGTGTGAGGGGTGTGACTCTTAAGTGAAAATAAACCCTGATGGCTATTCTTTTGTGACAAAATATGCGTTTAAATTGTAGTATTGTCAGTCTTATAATTACGATAGACGATTTTGATTTGACATTATTCTAGGAATACCAGTTCCTTAAATATTCTACTTTAGTCTATCAATATTTCATACGTTATCATGCGTACTTAAGTACAGGATATGATTAAATAAAACGGATGTCCGGTCTATTAGGATATGGAAATCGATTTATATTAAAATTTCTCTATCGTGTTTTGAAAGCTTTATTTTATTTAGTTAGTAAGGTTTTGGCCTTGCTACAAAATGTATTATTGAAGTGTTAGAATTCGTTTTTATAATCGAAATGCTATTTTATAAAGAGCAAAGAAAATATGATGTGTTATACAAAGAAATTAAAACCGCAACGTGGCGGATATAATATAGAAAATTAGCCATCGAGAATGCTACTTTGAAACATTATTAAACATTTTTGCTGTTCCCAAAACTATATCAAGAAAAAGTAAATCTTTCTTCTTTTATGAATGTGAAATAAGTCCGACAATGTATCTGTGCTTTTTATAATTAAATAATTAGCTTTTCCTCTCTCGTATAAAGTTTTCTAGTCTTGAAGCCGAGTGTTGACACTATTAGGCGTTTTTTCTAATCGGTTGCAGTGTCACGGGTTCTAATCTCCGTATGGACAATTTCACAAATTGATATTTCAATTGATTTATGAACTTGTCTTCAAAGGCATGAATCTTTGTGATGTTAACATTCCCTCCCATTCATCCGATCTCAAATAACGGGAAGTATGGAAAACGATTAGCAAACTATCCATCCATCTAACATTCTATCCCTACGTCCTCTGAAAAAGAGAAGTTGAACCACCAGTATCTCAATCTTCGCTCATTAAACTTTGACATCAAACTGTTGAAAAGGTTTATTAAGAGTCATATAGTCCACAAATATTAAATAATAAAGTTGTAGTTGATGAAGTTACGAGTTTTGCGCTCTAGGTTAATGATATTTCATCTAATTTTATTTGTTAGCCACCTTATTTTCTATGTTTAGTTATAAATGCACACTTTATTTAGTTATCTGGCATGGTCGTCTTGAAAAAAACGTTTAACTGTTTTAGTAACACCCTACTTCATTTTTAAAATATCGTCATTACTTATAGTATATGTCATTAGGGTGTCATAGCGGCCGTTTGAAAACAACACCCTGTGCAGTAAGTATTTTATTTTGAATTTCTTAAGAAAATTGTTAAGGATATCAGTGAATGTAAGCATATGCTACTTGATTCATCCAAGAGTGGTCTTGCAGGAAGCTCTGTGGCAACTCTGATAAAATGTTGTCATGAAACCTTCTAATTAGACATGGTCAACTACTGGAAAAAAAGTGGTCAACTACTGGAACTTTCAATTTTTTAGATGGTCAACTACTGAAACATTAACATGGTTGTTAAAAATTGAACACATTTTTTTAACACACCCATTCCTAATTTTTGTCTTATTATTTTAATTAAGATATTTGATCCGTTATGAATATACTTTGCTTTGTCATCATTCGGTCTAATGCTGAACGTTAATCGTTATTTTTGTTAAAATTTTCTCTTAAGAGGTCAACTACTGATACGTTTACTTTATATGAATGAATTATGAAGGCGAAAAGAAGTCCTACCAACACCTGGAAGAGTTTGGTCAGAAAACAAAAAAAGAAATTACCTACAACTTACCAAATTGTCGCGAATTGGAAACGACTAAAAGATGTAGTGAAAAGAACAACGAAATCACGAACCAAGTATTACTGCGAGAATTCTTCAATCAATTGCTATCAGTATTTGGTGGATGATACCCTGAAATCCTGGGAAAGGTTTGTAGCATAATAATTTAATTATAAAACTACGATCATCCGTGTGTCACGAAAAAGCGTTTTTAATATTCCCCATCTCGTATCCAAAAATTATTGATATCAATTAAGATGTTATCACTGTCAATTTACTATCTTCGATTGCCCCATAAATAAAAGGATAACGATTGTCTTTTGTTTACATACTTTTTTTGTTTTTTGACGTTTCGATCAAATTCGGAACATAATACTCAATTTAATATTAATTTATTGATAGTATATATCATGGGTGACGAAACTGTGGCCTCTTAGGGTCTAAAATGCGGCCTTTTTACTGAATTGAAATTTTCTAAATGTGAAAATTTTGTAAAGAAATTTCACTGTTTTCTTTCATTTACAAAATAAAGTACATACATTTTTATATAAAATGCGGCCTTATTCGAGTTAAGATAAATGAATGCGGCTAACCGCCACGAAAAGGTTCGCCACCCCTGGTATGGATAGTGGTAAATCGAACATAAAATTCGAGCGTTTCCCTGTTAAAATAAGACAACGAGTCGTGTTATAAACAAAAAGACGGAGCCCCAAAAATACTGCACACGTAAACACAACATTTTCCAATTTATAAAACAATTGATACAGTTCATATATTATACAAGTGGTAAGAGTTTGTATAGAATTAAATCTTCTTTAATAATTGGTCAAAGTTATATTTTGCTCGCCTCTTGATATATCCACACCTACAATATTTCAAACTTCAAATGAGAATTTTCCTTTAAATCAGGGGTCCCAACCTTTTTTACTTCATTCCCCCTTTCACCAATTTTCAGAGTATAATTTCCTCATTCCCAAGATAATCTAACTCTAACTCAAAAAGGGCTTTCCAAATATGCATTTATATGCCATACTGAAAATCTTAAATAAACGGTAGCAATACCACCCTAAGAAGGGAATTCCACACTAGTTGGGATCCCCTGCTTTAAGCCTATTCAATCTGCCTCAAACTTGTTTAAGATTGTTCAATCTCTTTAGAGATTCCGTAGCTTCACATCGCGGAATAGCATTTTTGGAAACGTTGGTTTGAAATATTATGCCGTGTGTTGTTTTCAGAGGAATATGGGTGATGGTTCATTTAGCAGCAATGGCTTCCGCAGCATTTGTTTTGTATGTGGCTGGTCAGAGTGCAGCAGACACATTGGCAGCAACTTCAAGGGTACCAGAGGGGGTGCATATCTCAGCCATTCCTCATCCTGCTATAGCGGTTTGCCCCTACAACAAATTGAGTCTAAGCAAAGTAGAAATTTTCGCCAGAGATCTGTGAGTAAAATAAAACGCAAACAATCACCCATTTCAAATTTTTTAATAGTTTTATAGAGTTGAATAAAAGTAAATAGTTGAAATAATGTAACAAATTTTAAAGTATTAAGCTACACAAGGATTATGCAATATAGTTAATAGCTATTTCAGCATCACGCCATCATCAGAACTATGATGGTGTGATGCCGACACAGTTATCAACTACAGTTTTGTGGAACTATATACTTTGCTATGTAGTTTTATCATACTGTAATGAGGTTGTACCAAGTTAAAACCAATTTAATCAAGGAAATAGCTGTACCATTAACATAATCAAAATTTCTTTACTTTTTTATTATAATAATTATCGACGGTGTTTTGGCCAATTGATGTAACCCTCAAAATTGAAATTGTTCAGCAGAAAGTAAAAACAGTTTTTAACGAAAACATTAAATGGTGAGTTGCGTTATGAATCTTTGAAACACTCTCCTATAAATTCTCATGTTTGAAGATATGGGATTAAACGTAGGAATTGTCGATGAAATAGTGGATTGCATCAAGTACCTGGAACAGATTTTTTAAAACTTAAACCAATGTAAAATGATGTTTCCCTTCCAAAAAGTGGTCAATTTATTTTTCTAATTTACATCATTTGGCCGAGATTTGCTCTGTCGTCTTTAAAATGAGGTCCAATCATCTCATTTTCGTAGTTTTTGAAGGTTGGTGAATTGGCCAAAACAGCGTCGATATATAACCTATTTTTATGATTCAATTTAAATTAAATTGCTATCCACTCTTTTTGCAGAATAGACAATGGGACAAATGATTATAGTGAAAATGAACTGATTCAACTTTTGGGTTATATGGGACTAACATATGACTTCCAACTGCCACCTTTCAATGAAATGGACGCTTTACATCAAATACTTCAACCATATCAACTAGATCATCTCATGAGAAGTGTAGATTGCCTTAAAATATTTTTATCATATATCAAGCCTTGGTTCGTGTAATATATTTGAGATTTTGTTAGCAAGAGATAAACAATCTGTAATCCAGTATCTTGTAATAAAGTTCCGTTATCCGTATCACATTTTCTATGATGAAAATTGACATTTGCACTCGGTCAGCGGTTTTTACCTTATTGCGATAGCGGGCGCATTTGGGATCTAGGATAATAGTGGCGGGCGTACGCCAAATTCCTGAAAAGTAAGATTTGCGAATTGTGTTTCATTTATTCTATTATCACCAAATTGAAATACTATTTATTTGGCAAGAATATTGTGAAATACACAAAGGTTACAGCATAAAAAGCATATAAAGCTACATACATACAACATAAAAGAAATGAAAAAAATATATTCTAAATAAAAGAGCACAATTAGTGCGACCTTTGGCATTTTATTTCTCTTACTATTTTCTCAATGTTGGGAATGTAAGATGATGAACCCAATCGTAAATAATCATCAAGGCATTGGAAAGTCAAGATCTGGTTTTAAGTATATTATTAAAAATTACTATTAAGATCAAATTTGGGTTTTTAGCTGGGGCATTAAAATAGGTACACGGGTCCAGGAGCGCCCGCAGGCATAAGGTTAAGATGCTTTGCACTAGGTGTTTAAACACTGCGTATAAATATCTCATGTACTACAGTTTACGACGTATCCTAACCAGATGACATAACTTGAGTAGTTATCTCCAGCGGAACGAACTAAATACGCGTTCAAACCAAACTCTTATTTTGCATTTGTCTACATAAGTAATTATTTTGAATTGTTAGCTCTATATTAATAATGTTGGTTTCCATATATTTTTAGTTGACTCCGACTTGTGAAGAAGTACTGTTGAGATGCTTGTGGAGAGGGAAGATCGTGGACTGCATGCATTTGTTTGCATTACGTAAAACTTCTGAGGGGTATTGCTGCATTTTTAATTATCTCAGGGAAGGTGAAGGCTTTCTAAGGTATATAAAAACAAATTTAGTAGAGAAGATTTAACTGACCCCTGAGAATGCCCCAAACCGTACATAATTAGATAGTTAACTAATCTTTGTTCTGATATTATTGAAGGACAATGACTTTTGAATTTTCAATTGTGTTGCGTCAAGATGTCGGCTTGACAATTTCCAGATTCAATATCTGTCATTAAAAAAAAACTGAATTTGATTGGAGGTCTAAGGCAAAGTGCGTTATATCTTTTCGTATATTGTGAGGTGTAAATTGTTTGTTTTACTTAGACTATATATATAAAATCTGCGTTTTCTTGGGTCCTCAATTGCGGCCTTTTGAATGAATCCAATGTTTTCATTTCTTTGCTCATACATTTTTATATTTATTTAATTAAAACCACTGTGGTCGATACACTCGCGGCATCTCACCTGAATAAATCCGCCAAGTTGTCGGGTTCGGCGGTTCTCTCAACTGAAACCAGCAAATCCACAAAATACGACTGTCTGTCACCAAATTTCATTGTCTGTCCCTTGGGTTTTGAGACGTTAGTTTTCTGGGGACCGTCGGCTTTGAGGACGGTGGTGGAAATTGGTCAAAGGATGACGGACAGGACGGGTGAGTGCCGCGAATAAGCATAGAAATCCAACGAGAGAATGAGTCGCTGTTTTGGATACGCTCGAGGTATCCAGGGGGATGACGGAATTTTTTTTCATTCTGAGCGACATTTAAATGTGTTTAAATGTTTTAAATCAATGTCTGTAGATGTGTTAAAATGTATTTAAATTTAAAATAAAGAACTTTTCTATAAAAATTTACGTTCATCTCAAGAACCAATATGTGAGTTGTGTATATATAATTTCACATACGTATGTATGTTTTTAACGCTTAATATGATTATAAATTAAATAAAAATTGAAGTTTCATTTTATAATATAGACAAATGAATGCGGCCTTCTAGCATGAAACGGTTCCCAACCAATGATTTAGACACAATCGCAGTGTCTTCGTAACGGCTTCCTTAATAACGAGCAATTATTATTTTACAGCAATATATCTACAAATATCAAAGATTTAAGAGCGATGGCTGGCCTGGAGCGGGGCCTGTCTATTGTGGTGGACCCTAAACTCGAAGACTATGTTTACACCAGCGTCCCAAACGAGGGCTTCAAGGTAATGCTGTATAATTTGTGACGTATTGTTTCCCGGAACTGTAGCCAGGAGATCAACATCAACCTAATTTTCATCCACCCATCCGAGCATATAAATAAAGCGTAGCCGGAGCGATAAGCTAACCAATAGAAGACTATGTTTACACCAGCGTCCCAAACGAGGGCTTCAAGGTAATGCTGTATAATTTGTGACGTATTGTTTCCCGGAACTGTAGCCAGGAGATCAACATCATTGGCTTCAGTTGGGTGTCCACAGATTCAAATCCTAGTACTGAAATTTTCATAAATCGATTTATGAATTTGTGTCCGAAAGCATACATTTCTATGATACCGTAATTTTCATCCACCCATCCAATCATATAAAAAAAGACGTAGCGGGAGCGATAAGCTAACCACTAGTCCTGCCCTAGCCCTATCATTTCATCGTTATTCTCTCCGAAGAAGAGAGATTGAGTGACTGAGTAACAATCAGTTACTGTAAAACAACTTCTGTTAAGATAGACTAATATTCCTATGTCCACTTTATCAATTTTACAGGAGGAGTAAATACGTGTTTCTAAGACAGTTTTTATTCTATATCAATAATTAGCATATATAGTTGTTCTGATATTATTTTCGTTCTTCTGCAGTTGATAGAATGTAGAATTTCATTTAAAGGTGAAATCATGAGTTTTTATTTTTAAGATTTAATGAACATTGAACTGGTGCGACTTTGGATAGGGTTTTTCGATAACCACCCCACATACGTCAAAGTTTTATTTACTCATCTATAGATCTGAAAATTACAAATAATGTGGCATTTATAACTCAATTTCTCTATATTTGGACATAGGACTATTAGCCTCTGAGGTACAGATATTACTTCAGTAGCGATCGGATGGACGGAAGAGAATTTTAGACATAACAAAATTCGTACAGAAACCTAAAATTCGATTGAAAAAACTACGGACCCGGAAAGTTTTTATATTAAAAATAAATATATTCCTCATTCCAGCTCTTGATCTTCAACCCCACCGATTTCCCTGACGTATCGAGCGGTGGCTGCCTTGAACGTGCCGTGGCTCCAAGTACTGAAGTCTACATGTCTTTGGATGCAGTGTTTCTCGAAGCCACCAAAGATGTGGCAGACTTGCCTCCAATTGAAAGGCAGTGCCTGGTCCTGGCGGATAGAACCATCTTCTACGACTCCTACAGTGACTGCGTGGTGAACTGCCGCATCAGGAGTGCGCGAGCCGCTTGTGGCTGTGTGCCGCATTTCCTACCAGCAGCCAGCC
The DNA here is from genome assembly GCA_022494535.1 of Himalopsyche phryganea. NCBI lineage: Eukaryota > Metazoa > Arthropoda > Insecta > Trichoptera > Rhyacophilidae > Himalopsyche > Himalopsyche phryganea. Next base: position 1,891,648 of record JAGVSL010000021.1, read on the forward strand.
CGCTGGATGTATGTGACCTTACTGACAATATGTGCTTGACGAATTGGAAAAGTTAGTATCACTATCTCTGTTTATGTACGATTTATATTTCATAATAAAAAAAAATGGTCGATATTTGGGCGACGAAACATATGATCAATAACTCTGAATTAATGCGGATAGTAAACAATAATAAACGTTCGAATAAGTCTCGGGTCCGTGACACAGCGGTAAACGTTGTTTGCTTTGGTTACGGATGTCTCGAGTTAAAATCCCATTTTTTAATGCCCTAGGGTACTCAACGTTGTACCCACCACCACTCGCTACCGCTTCACACTCTTACAGGGTGTATTCCGCAGCATAACAACGTTATGTGTGTTTCAAATGTTTGTCAGGAATGTCCGAGGAGAAATTCTTCAAGATATGGTTGCATGCTCTCTAGTGTGCAGGAGGCAACGTTTTAAATAAGTGTTAAAAAAAAGGAAAAACAAGGGGTTAATGTCTTAAGGAATTGCGTTTTAATCGCTTTCCATAGGACGCCCTAAACTCTTTAAATGCCTTGTAATTTGTCAAAGATGCAACCAAGTCGGCATGACCAACGGGGCCGACAGATCCGACTGATAGTCGTATCGTCTTAAGCAATTTTTCCCGTTCGCTGTTCATGTCTGGACATTCGCTAATGGTGCATCCTGGATCATATTGCCACATTTACATAGTGGACTATCTACCAACCGGCCATGCTGGAAGAGCTTGGCAGTGGTGACCATGGCCAATTATGAATTGGCTGGTCCAGAAATCAGGAGTCAAAACTTTGGCTATCTCCATCTGCCACTTTATTTTCGGAAAATAATTATGCCTGCCCTTAGAAGAATTATCCCATCGATTCTGCCAAATCCGCATTGCAGCATCCATTACGGACAATTTTATAAATTGATCTTTCAATCGATTTATGGATTTCTGTTCGTAGTCTGAGTCCTACCCTCCCACCCATCCCAACCTCACGGGGCGTAGCGAGAGCGATTAGCTAACTACTAGTCCTGTCATAGCCCTATCCTTCTATCCCTATTCTCTTCGAAAAAGATAGGTTGAGCAACTGAGTAACAAGCAGTTCTCGTAGAAAATTTTTGTTAAGATACCCCCATTAGGAGACCATATGCTCCACATTGGGAGCGGACATGGAAAAAAAAGCATGGATGTTTGTGCTGTCTAGAATTACCTGCCACCCATCTGATTCTAAAAACGGGGCGAAGCGAGTACAATTAGCTAACCACTAGTCCTTTTTTACCCTTATTCTTCTTTCTATCCCTACTCTCTCTGAAATAGAGAGGCTGATCACCTGGGTAACACGAAGTACTCGTAGAAAAACCCATTAGGAGTTTAGGCAGATTAATTTTTTAAGCATAATAGAAGCGGTATGTTTAAAAAATATGTATAAAATACTTCGTTATGGTGTGTCGACATCTGAGCATTTGTGCGTGCTATAAAGCATGATTTGCTCAGGTGTATAGTTTGAATTGTTTACGCACGTGACGATGGCTCAAGAGCTCGCGCAAACAAGTCATTAAACTCCACACCCTAGCAAATCATGACTCTTAGCCAACACAAATGCTCAGAAGTGGACACCGTTACATGTGATATAATAAGTTTTGAAAACATTTTTTTACTACTGAAGTGACGGAAATTATGACACATTTCATGTTCTTCAATAAACAGAATCTTGGGAAGAAGCCTGGTCCGGAGAAGAGGAACTCTTGGAAAGCGGTGAATCGGCTGGTGCTGCAAGAAACCCACCTTGCGCATATTGCTTGCCACTGTGCTCCGAATCCAGCTATATGGTGCAGCAGGCTGCCGTGGATCTACAACCTTGGGCCGTCAACAATAAATCGGACATTGAAAAGGCTCCGCTAAAGTTAGTAGTATTATTAAACACAATTCCTTTCCCTCAACCCTTGTAATGTTTCGAGTGCTGAGGTGACATACATTACAATACGACGTCACGATCAATAAAGGGAGAGTTAATAATGTGTACGAATATTTACGACAATGGGAGTTTGTTGAAAAATTAATTTCCAAAAAGACAATTGTTTCAGTTTTCAATTGTTTTGTTCGATATTTAAAAAAAATAAAAATTGTGGGTATAAAATATTTTGTGACCAAATGTGACACTAGGGGACGGGAGATCAAGAACTGCCGAAAATAGTGTGACCTCATTTATAGAAAACCCATCATTTCATATATAGTCAAAGAATACGCATCTCTACTACATAGCTGAAAAGTGTTTGTATGTCTGTCGATCACAAGAACTCCTCCCAAACGGCGTAAAGTAGCGACGTGAAATGTTCACAATTTGCAAGATCGTCAGGCCAATCAAACAAACACAACTTTGACAGGATTTTTCGAGTTCAGCAAAAATAATAGCTTTGGAAATACCATCTTTAAATGCAGATAAACAATCTATCTATCCATAAGTTCTACGACAAAACAAGAAGAAGGCAGGTCGGGCAATTTTTTTTTCATTTCTTTTTACTATTTTCAACTCTTAGTGTTATTAGTAAATGATGGACTATATATTGTGGATGCTAAAAAAGGTATGCTGTATATATTATAAAAAAAAAACAAAAAATTCGATGTCAAGTGAAATATATATAACGTATTATTCATATGGGAATGAATTATTCGGTTGATGCCGAAAGGAAAAAAACCAAAAAGGCTATATATTATAATTTGTCAGATATTGTTTACATCTTCTCCCTCCTCTCTCCCAATAAAAAAAATCCCACTCTCCCACCCTTAAACCTTACGTTATAATACAAAATATTACGTTAATTTAGTTTAACGTAACGATGATTCTCTAAGTGCCGAAACACTTGTCGCACCTAGATACACAATCAGTGGAATTGAAAAGTTTTCAATCTCAATCTAATATAACTGAAAGCCTCTTCTTATAAATCGAATCAAAGTAGTCAAATTTTTGGCAAAGCCGCTCGAGTAAAGCGGATTTAATATATTTAATGGATTCTATTAATACCATCAAAGGTAATTTAATCACATTTCCTGAACGAATGGGTCACGGAGCTTGCGTGACATTGTAATGGCTTTTTTTTCTATTTCGTAATACTTATGGGGTTAAATCAATGCCAAAAGACCATAAGTATTACGATAGGTTGGCGACAAAGTTTATATGAAAGATTAAAAAAAAGAACAATTATTGTATAGGGAGTTGATTACCAACTACCTACCAACAACCTACCAACAAATATAAAATTAAAATTGAAACCTTTGCAATTCCGCTGGCTATGTCCATATATGCGACACGTGTTTCGCCTCGTTGAGAAGCATCTACAGACTAACTCCACAGTAAGATTTTTATTTACGGCGTAGACATTGATTCTAATTCTTAACTTATAATTGACAAAATGAGGAATGAGATATTGTTTTTATTGCATTTTAACACATCGAACAACTATTTCACTTTGATTTTTATACTACATATGTAGTATATCGTCGGTGATCTGGAAGAAAACACTAAATCGATAAAATTATATATTGAGTTAGTTATACCAAAATGATCTTTATTTTGAACTCTACCGTATGGAAGAACACACTTATTGCACGTACTAAGTTATACGTTTATTTAAGGACAGTTTTAGCTAGCATTTGAAATATTTGAAATATTATCAGTCCAAGTCTGAATCTTTCAGGCCTGGCCCAAGTCTTTCTTTAAAAAAAACTACTTTATCACACTTGCCACCTGAACCCGATGAGAAGTCTAGATCCATTTTTCTCAGCCAGAAAAAGGGTGTATTTTTTTATTAATTTACAATAAAACCTGCTGGTAATTGGTACTCGTTGAAACTTAGAATCAATTGTATGCATTAATAATATTTGATTACCGTATGGCTGGTTCATGACCGAACAAAGTCCGAAATATTTCTCTGAAAAATAAATTCTATACCCGGGGCCAAATAATATAATTTATCTTTTCTCGCCCGAACCCGGTCTACGGGCCGGGCTGGGTGAAAGCCCACGGGACAAGCAAGGTCCCGTGCATACCTTTAATATACATTTACTCGATTGAGCGATCGATGCGTCGAATCCGCGAATGAATACTTTGATACAAATGATTATCCTTGTATTCGGACATTCAGACATTGATTTCTGTAATGTTTTCATCCATTTCTGTACACGCTATCCAATATTGAAAACATGTCGTATATAGAGCGAAAACTTAACTAAATGCCACGCTAACTACGCTAACTTAAAAACGTTATTTTTTCTTACAGAAGAGGAATTTTCTTCAAAGACCACTCCGTGATACATATATACTTCACCAAAGATATCGTCACTTTCCTCAGACATGACATACTGTATTCTTGGATCGACTGGCTAAGTATGTTTTACCCACTGAATATTTGTATGCATAGTCAAAATTATACATCTATTAGGTATGTTATATCCAAAGCCTAGTCGTCAATGCTCCACTGCTTTCGTCTTGTTAAGTTTTTGTGTTACAGGTTCCAATTAACTGTTCTATTTTCAAAATTTATCTTTTAACATTTTTATTAATTGATTTACTATATTTTGCGGGTACAGTCCACGGTGATATTTTCAACTTTTAACATTATCATTACTTGATTGAGTAAATATATTATGTGGGTGTTACATAAGGTATGGTCCACGGTAATATTTTCAACATTCATCATTAGCTTTCACCGAAATAACCACACCGTCTAAATATTAGCGCTCTCTATCTCGGATGAAGTTGGGTAATAAATACTATTAAAATATAAAGTACTCAATTTAAAATTAATGTATATTTTTACGCTATCCGTCAATGATATCATGTATCAATATTTGTCAACTTGTTGAATGTAAAAAAAAGTTCTTATACTAGTAGAGGTACGGTCCACGACGATATTTTCAACTTTCAAATTTTATCATTATCATTAATTGACTGACCATATTTTTTGAATGTTACATGAGATAGGTTCACGGTAATATTTTCAACTTTTAAAATTAGCTTGCACCAAAATAACGACACCGTCTAAATGTATATGCGATCAATCACGGGCAAAGCTGAATTATAAATATTAGTACTAGAGGTCTGTATGGGCCGAAATTTTTAAAAATTCCGAGCCCGAGCCCGACTCTCAATATCATACTTGCTACCCGAATCCGACCTGAAGCCCAGACTTATTTTCCTTAGACCGAAAAAAGCCCAATTTTTTTCAATGCAGAAATTTATTTTTGCTTTTCAAATAATACAATAATATGTTATTATTTCCATATATCCAACGATATTCTTAACACATAGTAAAAAATATTTAAGTCATGAATAGTATTGCCTTATGACTGACTTATGATCCGAACATAGTCCGAAATATTTTTCTGGAAATTCTTACGCAGGCCCGACCCAAGCCCGAATCGATTTTGTCTTTACCCTTCCGAACACGACCCACGGGCTAGACCGGGAAAAGACCCTCGGGCCTCTAGTACATATATAATATAATAATATGTATGTGTTGGTGTCGATGATTAATATTAAAAATGCTTTCTAGGTTCTTTGGGAGGACTCTGTGGTCTCGTACTAGGGTGCAGCATCATAAGCATAGCCGAAATAATTTATTTTATTCTTGGAGGACCAGCAAAAGAGCGGCTTTACGAGAAACCATCAAGACAGCTTTATTGGGATGAGCTGAGAAGATCATAATCTGAAAAATATATATAGTATTCTTGTGTGTTGGAATTTAATAAATTTATTGAGTATAACTATCTGAAAACGAAAGACAAAACGATCAACCTCTCTTAGACCTATCCTAACTTCATCGTTCATGATCAGTATCTCCACCTTCTCAGACAAGAGATGTTGAGCCGTTGACTAGCAACCAGTACAAGCACTATAAAAAATTCTAGGTAAATAAAATAAAATATGACAAACAAAAAAATTCCCAAATCATTAGTGTCGAACCATTTTATTTGCGGTTGCCAAAAATTTCTATATACTTTTCAAATTTTCGATATTCCAATAAAAAAAGTTTACTATAATTAATATAGTTTAAGTAATAAATAAATTGTGTATGTAATTCAATAGTTTAAAATGATACAAATAACAATATGATTTCATAGTAAAAATCTAATAACCACTAAAAATACGGACAGACAGTACAAATAGACAGTATTGAAATTGAAATACTGGATGTTTAAAGTAGCTATTGTATGTCGGAACTGTGTATGCATTTCATAACATTTTATTATACACCGCGAATGCTTAGATCATGAGAAAATTTTATACCTACATGTGATATGTGATAATATTAAAACGTCTACAGAGCGGTCTGAGCTATTATAGGTAATATGAAATATTTGGTGTGATATATTCGATACCAAATACTTTATATCTTGTTCATATTTCATAATTTTAAATTTTAAGTAATAAACATGGCCAACTGAATTAATCATTCATTAGATTTGGATTACATTTGAAACTGTGAACTGAATCATTGCCACTCACGCGCCAGATAAATTTCGGGCACGCGTACCCTAGGTTGGCCAGCCCTGTCCTAGACAAATAGACATTCGATAGAAAAAATATTCAAATAAATTGATTCTAACGAATATAATTTACAAAAAATTATTTTCTATCAGATTTATGAAATAATGGCCATTTTATATGTCCATTGTTCAATATCTTTTATTCTTTTGACTAATCGAATCAAATCTTTACTGTTACCTAATGATCTAATTTATTATTGATACAGTTCAATATAATAGGCACTTGAAAATTATAGTTTGGGGAAATTATATTTATTCAGTTTGGACTATAGATTGGACAAGCTTTGTCAATATATTACGTAATAAAGTATTAATTTTACTAAAGATAATTAATATATAGAATATTCTGCGTGAAGAGTTTTATTAGACGGCAAAATGATTTTAAAAATATTTCGCGAATTTCTGGAAAGCTCCTCAATGCATGGCTTGAAGTTTCTTATAGATCAAAAACTACATTGGTCGGAAAAGTAAGTATTCAGCCATATCTTACTATTATCACTTTATTTACTTTTTTGTTTCAATTAACAGAATTAAAGGGATGCATGAGTCATACAAATGTAACAGTAGATCATCCAATCTCATTTCACCATGGTACCATATGTAGTTAATACACGACGCTACAGATTGACGAAATATTATGTTTGTGATTATTCGTCAACAATATAGACGAGGCTAATTGGCAAATAACATAATATAGTCAGCAAAACCAAGCAGCGACCGATATACTACACGGATTCTGAATAAATAGCAATAAAGGCGCACGCTCTGAAAAAACAAGTCATGATGACCAATGTAGGACACAGACAATAAACGACAGTATATGATCACAGAAAGAAGGACCGGATTCATTCTGTAATCGCCCACCGAACTGTATTCTGTCGTCACTCGCCGAACGGGAAACATCTTCTAAGAACTGCATAATTATCATCTATAATGTCTATTCTAGACTGAGGCATAGATGTTATTCCGGCTTTCAATAGTTTAATATTGTTAACATTATTATATCAAATTGTTGTGATTTTGAATTTACAAGTGATGCTGTCATATTAGACACATTTGATATGAGTTAAACTACTATTGATGGGCTACAAAGTTGCCCAAGTCTGAAAACAATGCGTGGGAAAGTAATGTGGTGTTCTAAAATAATTGCACATGTCGTGGTTCAGAATGAACTCTGACTAGTCCGGTAAAGATCATCAGAAAAGTTGACAACTTAAGATAACTTGCAGTACACATCTCATGATCGCACATAGAATAAGTTTTCTATTTTCCACGTCTGAGAATCGCAGCAATACTCGATAAAAAACTAAGGGTACATTAGTGCAAGGAATCATTAAATGGTTTATAAGCATTAAATAACTATTTTAAGCCAAAAATTCATAATATTGAAGAATATTTTATTTATAGTGTGCACTAAAATTAAATTTATGTTTATTTATTTAACCATTACAGCGCGAGCCGTTTTCGCACGACTTTATTTTCAGTCAATTGATCTGTTAAAACGCTCAATATGGCTAAAAATAGGTCAATTTCAACAGTAAAAATGGAGAATTATGTGAAATATATATTAGTTATCTCAAATACATCAACAAGTAAACTAAATTCGTCGCATTCTTGCTAAAATAAATCGAAGAAAATGAAGAATACTGAGAAATATTAATGTACGACTTAGCAAGCAAAATGGCTGCGGCCAGTGTTCATATAAATACACCGCCAATACGCACACACGCAAGCGCGTATTTAATACATAAGGCTGACGATTAAGTTCCAAGCTGAAATTCGAAAGACTGAATATCGAGAGGTCTATTCAAAAATATATTTCCTAGTGTTCTACTTGACATTTTCATGATATGTTGCCTAATTTTGCCTATTTTTTAAAGCATATATTATCTAAGTTTTCTTTCTAGTTTAGCCGGAAATACGAGATAAAGTCTTGGACATGTAAACATGTCCAGTGCGTTCATCGGGTTAAAAATTTCATCTAACCTAACCTAAGTACCTCACCAAATCATAAATTAGCTGAAGTAAGGAGGTCTGTTAGGGTATCTGGAGATAGGGTAACGAACGAGACAGCTTCTTGTTACATCATAGGTCAATGATAAACTTTGCAACAGGCTGGAACATTTGCTGCAGATAGAAATTACATTACTAACTATTCCAACGATAATAAAAACATAAGATTCATTAAAGATTGTTATTTTTAGAATATTCTGGGTAGCGTGTCTTGCAGTATCGTGCTACTGCCTTTCATTGCTGATCATGGCATCCTGGAACGCTTTTAGAAATAATCCCATTTCTTTCGTCGTGGAAACAACATATAAGCACTGGGAAACTGATTTTCCAGCAGTAGCCATTTGCGAGACGGAAAACAGTGATAAAATTGAACAAGCATCGGATAGGTAGGTATTTGACGTTGTATATATTTATATATGTTATGAGATGATGCTTTCTTGATTCTTATATAATATAAACATATTATATTGATACTTTGAAAACGATTTCTTTTACTGTTATTGCAGACGCAAATATATCGGTGTTTGAATGGTATTAACCGTCAATTCTTGGCGGAAAATATTATATATATTATCACGGCCGGCCTCACTCGACGAAGGATCATTTAAAAAAAAAACCTCACAAGATTGGTTTAATAAATGTGATGCATTGAACCGCAACCCTATTTCGCAAGTCGTGTCTTTTGACCTGAACTATAATAAAAAAACGACTATCCACTTAAAAATGATGATAGAACAATTTTGTTTTGATCCAAATAGAAACTAGATAAAATGTACGCATTTAAAAGAGTCATGCATGTTATTCATCTCTTTATGATATATATGACAGATATTCATATCTTCCACCTGAAACCATATGGTTCTTGCCAGTTGTCGTAATGTAAGCGCAATATATGTTTTCACTCCGGCTCTAGGATCCATACGCACTAATACACTGACACGCTCTGTATAGTATACAGAGAGCGTATCTGTGTAGTAAAAAGAGCAAAGTTATACGTCGTATACTCTACAATCTACGTGTATAAAGTGCTAATATGTTTTGGACACAATGTCCAGCGGTGGGCTGCCAATACGTTGACAAAAGGCTCGCTACCCAAAGGTAATCGCGGTGTCCCGGGGAACGGGCCGATTTTTCATCACTCTTATACAATTATACACAATAATTATTAAAGCAATCGAATATTACTTAATGTAGGTACTTTTTATAATACAAATTTTTTTATCAAAATATCAAACGGCAACAAAGTTTGTATTTCATAATACATTTAAACCATTTAAAGAAATTGAAAACTTGTTATTAAGAATATTATTTTTTCTTAAATTACAAGGGACTCGCCGGTCTAAGTAAAATTAAACAAGGGCCCCTCCGAACCCACCCCTAACAATGATTTTGAAAGTAACAATAGTCCATCCATTGTAATTCGATAATCTATAATTTGTGCCAGATATAGAGCTAAAGTTTGTAATTAATTTTTCTTCTCAGTGCAATAATGAAAAAAAATTCTGGCCTCAGTTAAGTGAGGTTATACACATTTTTTTGAAACATATTCTAATTCTTTTTTCTTTAGTCTTTGGACCGCTGAACATGATTTTAATCTGGAAGAAGTTCTGAAAGAAATAGCGTTCTACAAAGGTGTCAGTTATTATCTTTTGCAATTTTGCTCCACTGATTCAACGGAACCAAATTGTCCAAAGGCTAATTTCACGTTTTACGCTGATGCGGTAAGTAGCTTTTCATAATACCGTGGTTTTATAATTTAAAATCACTTAATCAGTTTTTGATAATTTCCTGGTTAAGCTCTATGTACCAGAAGAACGCATGAAGTCATAGGATATAATGACCTTGAAAAACAAACACTATTTAGTCATATTTTGCCATTTTTTTATTCTGTCAAAAAGCATGATACAACTCATCGATACCAAATCTTATGATACAATGCCAAAAAAACTATTCTTTATATTGTATAAAAACATTTTGAAAAAAAATGTACTTGAAAAAGTAAACAAAAAGGTTTTAAATGTGACTATCTCAGAACTTGTTTGCCTTCTGTCAGTATACCCTCGATATATGCGGCCAGTGTTTAGACACATTTTTTAAAATTCAATATTATCACAGATTAATAATAACCGAAGAATCAATGTGAATTCTAAAGTACATAATCAAGTTTTTTTTACAATGTATTGTAAAATTGTATTAAGTGGAATTAAGAGCTTCGCAATATAGGCAAACGAAATCTTAACTCTCGAATTCACATACACAAGACAGAAATATGAGCGTAAGTGCTGCCTCATGTATTGGGAATACATCATACTGCGAACATGCCAAATCAATCATTATTTAACGTACGTCTAACACATTAAGAAAGTGATAATATAATGAAAAAAAATGTCTTAAAGCTGTTTTTTTTTCATAATTAGGTTCGTAGCAGTTGTGACGAAATGGTCACCAACTGTTCGTGGGCTGGTCAGCCCTTCGATTGCTGCAAATACTTTCTTCCTCTTGACACCGAAATCGGACCATGCTTTGCTCTAAATTCAGTTCAAGGGAGGTAAGTATACTACCAAGTAAATTTAGTCTTACCGTCATAAAGAAATCGTCATCGGATTAAGCACTTGGAAGCTCCTGCTTTTCGGATAACAAAAAATCGGCTCAAAATTTATTCCAGATTTTCATATTGAGTATGTATATAAATAAAATACTTCTATATCTGTAATCTTTTCTATGCACAAATATCTTACTATTAATATCGAAAGCGTTACAATGAAAACATAAATTGAAAAACATTCAATCAATTATTTATTCAATAATATCTTCGTAAGTCCGTGTAGACAAAAGTATATATAGAATATTGAATTTAAAATAGAATGGTTATGTAACTTTATAAGTTATTTTTGATGTCCGAAGTGCGCGCTTCGTGCTCTTAGAGCTTAATCCGCTACTGGCCGAAAAACACATACATGATATCGACTGTGTTTTGGCCAGTTTATGTAACGCACAAAAAATCAGTTAATGATTGGATCTCATTTTGAAGACGTCAGAGAAGGTCTCGGCCAAATGATGTAAGTTAGAAAAATAAATTGACCAGTTTTTGGAAGGGAAACATCATTTTACGTTGGTTTTAGGATCAAAAAACATTTTTTACTATCTCCTGAACAATTTCAATATTGGCCAAAACATATTGATATATTTAATATCATAATGGGCATCCATCAAGGATTTGCTGTAAACAACTAATAAATTTATTTATAAGGTATAGCTTATCTTGCTTAAGGATATAAACATATACAATTAAGACATTAATTTGAATTTTCAGAGAGCGAAATGGAGCGATTTTACCCATGGTAAGCAACAAGGTGACCGGTCCAGGGAATTTAGAATTTGACGTACTGGTTCCGGCTAATGTAAGTTAATAATGCTTATTCGTTTTTTATAATTATTCTTTAACCACTATACCCGCTTCCTATGTGGAGCACACGACTAATACGCGGTGTATCGAACGCCAGTCTCACCTGTGTACCGTCGTGAGGGGTATGGGCTGTGTACAAAAAAAATGACGCCCTATGTTAGAAAGCAGCTCCGTGATTCAGAGTTGAACGTTCGTTGGCTACGCTTACGAATTTCTCATGTTCAAGTCCGGTACGGACAGAAAAATGATTTTTCAATCGATTTATAGATTTCTGTTCGTATACATGAATGTTTATGATGTCCTGTCCGAGCCCTATTCTTTTATCACTACTGTCTTAGAAAAAGAGAGATTGAGCAACTGCCTAACAGGCAGTTCTCGTTGAAAACTTCTGTTGATATACCTTCATTAGGAGGCCATACGCTCCACATTGGGAGCGGACATGGCAAAAAATGCTAGACATAGCCATTGACATAACTTTCAGTTTTTGATGGTTTCAAATTTTTTTTAAATATCTTCCATTGGTCTTGTAGTAACCTTGGAGGAAAAATCGTAATTTTTATACAATTATTCCGTTGAATAATCTTTTGTATTTTTTGAAACGAACGCAAAAAGTAATTTTGTATAATGTTGGAAATTCTTATAGCACGGATTTACAATAATTTACGTTTGCGTGGAAGCCTTTAGCCACTTTTTTACGAGGACCGAGAGAATATTGTGACACATGGCAGTATAAAACGCGATATAATTCAAACTTATTAACCCTTTTTAGGTGTACATATTAGGAGAAGAAGAGGTCCCTGCATTGACGTCGATATCATCTGACATACTCACAGTAGCGGGTCAAATTCACTATAGGTAAATAAAGCGTGAATTTAACTTAACTATTAATTTTCAGAAAATTTTATGGTGTCATTTGTTTCAATCTAAAATACTACTCGCACTATAAGATAAACAAGTCTTAATATTTAGCAACAAATTGTGGGAATTGAATCGCATATTATAATTCTAAAACAAATCATCAATACGGGCCATTGGGTTTTGGTGACTTCAACACAGTCTATTGGTAACGCAATAGATAGAGCTGAAACCATCCTTAATAATTGCCATGTTAAATTTTAAGGCGTTAACTTTCAATAAAATTCTCGGTGGAAAGGTACTATATATTAAAAAATAAAACACCATTTTATTTGTTCTACATCCAATCTGACAATTCTGATTGTTATAAAAAATGTGCAAGCAGTATAAATCAAATTTTGTTTTGTTCTTTAACATTAAAATAAAAATCCGCAGACGTCAGATTGCAGTGAGGAGTATCGAAAACGACGCCGCAGCTCGCGACGTCTCAGCAGACAAACGCCGCTGCAAATATCCTGACGAAGAGCCACCATCAGTATACCGAAGTCACTCCTACTCAGCCTGCACAGTCCAGTGCAGGAAAGAAGCACAAATTGCCGCTTGTGGCTGCGTCAGTTTCTTCATGCCGAACACATCAAAGACTGAGCACTGCACGCTGGAAGGGCTGATGTGTCTCCACGAGAACTACGCTCAGTTGAGCGTGCTGAGGGCGTCCTGGAGCGCCAGGCCAGGGCTTTCGTGCGATTGCCAACCTTCATGCACGGAGACTGAGATATCAGTGGTCTCCGATGACAGATCTGCTGCTCCTTATGGATATTCACACGTAGAGCTGGCTTTAAATTTTTTGCCGAGCGAACGATTCAGAAGGAATGTAGTAAGAGCACCATTGGACTTGGTAGGTTAGTGTTACAAGATTTGTTTACTGTGCATTTACATTTTTTTTGCTCACAAGTGCTCCTCACAATACATTTTGCAGAGTTTCTCGAGATACTGGATAAAGGATAAAATATTTAAGTTTTTAATTCTACAAAATGTGTTTAGTTAGTTGATAGCTATTTAAGCTTAACGTCATCGTCAAAACTACTTATTTTCTTCAAATCGATCGTCCCGACTATTATCTTTAGAGCTCTTGATGGTTTTATTGACATGCTAGATAATTTTTTTCCAGCTGTTTAGTCAAAATAAAACATGTAAGCGCAAACTAGTGTTTTAAAATTAGTAATAAAATAATATATCGTTTACTTTCCTTTATAGCTACTAATAATACACATATGACTTTCTTTCAAAGTTGACAATTTTTGTTTGTATTATAATAATTATAAAAGTATATTTTTATACTTTTTCAGTATCAATGGGTGGAACGTCAGGACTCTTCCTCGGAGCCAGCATTTTGACATTCGTAGAATTCCCATACTACCTTTTAGTAAGAGGGATAAACAACATTTTATTTGGTTCAAAAAAAACAGAAACCCAACAAAAATCTGTGAAAAAGTCTATGAAAAAACGGTTCGCATTTATGACAAAAAATACTAAACTTGATCGGCTCCAGGTGGCAAAGAAGACATATTCAGGCATCACCAAGCAAACGCGAGGAAAGGCTTCTTCATTTAAAGCAAGAAGAGTTCACCGGGTACACGTTTTGGACTATGCAAGATATGAGCGGCCATATTTATACAATGACTACTGAGTCAATATCAAAAAATGAGCTTCATGTCCCTCTTTAGTTTGAATAAGAAGAAACTATTTTTTTTAATAATTCTGTAAAAATTAAATCGTACTATCAAATTATTGCGTTAACGCCTGGGCCGTCGTCCCATTGGTTACGCGATCAATGGTCCGAATCGCATAGTTTAAAATTTCATGACTTGAACCCGAGACATCCGTAACCGTAGCCAACGACCTTAACCACTGCACCACAGAGTCAACAACTATTTTTAAAGTGATTATTTAAGAAAACACTCTCAAAAATAGCTTATTATTTAGTTATAAGAGAAAAATGTAATGTAGTTTGTATTTATTTCGGCATCGTCCTAGCTACTTATTATGGATTTCTAGCTAGTAAATTAATAATAATTCTGTCAATTATTAATTTATATAATTCTACGATTATCGGACAAATCTTATCTATGAAACATATTGATTTTTTCAAAAAAAATATAAATCAAATCAAGAAATATAGTTTTTTTTTCCATTTGGAGAATTTCCATTGTTGATAGTTGAGAGAAATGTATTTTTTTGTGGACGATTCATGCCATGGACAGCAGCACAAGTCTTTGTATATCGAATCCCGAGATAAAATCTTTTTATAAATTTACTGAACAATTCTACAGTTATATATAAATCAGGACTACAATGCCTCGATCAATTTGACATTAATTTGTTCAACTGTTTTGTTCCCAATTTCAAAATTTTGAAATCGATTTTAAGTAGCACAACGCTAGCGACTAGGTGGCAGTAATATCGATTTGGAAAATGTGTGGCAAACGAGTGTATGTCTAACGCAGCCAGCAAAATAAAATAAATATTTAATTAGACACCATTACAAATCGCTCAGTGTTATCACGCAACAAAGGATTAACTCACCTATACATCATGTACAAAAGCGTGACCTGACTTTATGAGAGGGTGATTAATAATTCTTTTTAAGTTAAGCATTATCTTCCACGAAGAAAAATAATAAAATGTGTACTTGTATAAACAAAGTTATACTAACGGATTACCTATAGAGTTTCTTTACACATTGAAACTCAATAGATCTGCGAAAACACACCAAGCGTGTTTACACTGTTTTCTACAGTTTTCACAATAATGATAAAGTTTAAACCTTTTTAAGCCTTAATTCAGGTTACTATAAATATTTATACAATATTAATAAACAGCATTAACTTTCAATCTTGACCAGGGGCGGCGCCAGACGATTGGCCGCCAAAGAAAGGATTGTATCTGTCCAAATTATCAAAGTTGAAATCATTACGGCTGTAAACTTTTTATAAATATCCCGGTACAGGCGGTCGCCTGTTGCGCATATGCGTAACACTGGCACTGAACTTGGTAATCTTTTTTTTGTAATTTGTTTAACACTACGTTACTCTATAAGCATGAGCTGGTTGTAGCTCAGCTTAGTATGAAAATATGAATTTTAGACATAACCACAACATATACACATCATGTTTTTTTTCCGTTTAGTTTCCGTCTATTTATGCAGTAGTATGCTTTATATCAAGGACCCGAATCAAAAATCGTTATTTTTGCCGGAACGAGAACCGAAAACGAACCGATTTTTTTTTTCGATATAAGAGAAAATTTTTCGCTGATAAAAGCCAAACTTCATTAATAAATCGTATTTTTATTAGTTAAAACCGTTTCTGATTATTATAAACATGTGAAAATAGTAAAACCAAATTGTGTTTTATTTTTAAAATATAATGCCTTTCCACCAAGAATTGACAGTTAACACCTTAAAAGTGATTTAAATACGAGCTGAACCGAAAACCGGAACTGAACTGATATATTATTTCTTTACCGAACCGGAACGAAAAAAATAACGATTCGGGTCCCTGTTATATGTAACACCCCCATCATTTGTTATATCAGCAAGTTGCCCATGCGAGTAGGTATAGCTGTGGCTTGATAATATTTTATGATAAACAAAATACATTCGGAAATTATATCAAGTAAAATAGTAACGGGATTCTGATCACGTACTTCAATCCATTATATAGATTAAGTTACTCTATTCGTTACATTGACCTGATCGCTATATTATGTATTGATAATTGGCTTGTCATAAATAACTAATTTATTCAATACTATAGACAATATGGTTACCCCAATAGGTATTGCATAAAATCTGCATAACTTTACTGCATTATATTATAATGAATCAACTTAATATCGCATTACCTAGGAGGTTGTTTTACTTATTACAAATTGTACATTTTATCGACATAAATTTTAAGTAGACTGGACATTGAAAAGAATGAAACTAGGACCGAAAGCCGTGTTTAAAGATTATTTGCTGAACTCGTCCTTTCATGGATTGAGGTTTATAGCTGATGATGAACTGCACTGGACTGAAAGGTATCATTGTTTAGTTTGGGCATGGATGTTTCATATTTTGTTATCTACTTGGTTGCATGATCAAAAACTCGAATCCGTCAGTGGAAACTTTTGTTGGTTTGTATTAGGGCTTTCAATCCCGGGATCCCGGCCGATTATTCAATCCCGTAATGCCATGATTGTCTAAATATTAATCCCGGGGTTTCGAGATTTCCTGTAAATGCTTCAAAATAATTCAAATATTAAATTAAAACTTCCTAAATAACTACAACGCGTACCTCGGTTTCTTCGTGTACGTATTTTTTATAATACTTATATAATTAATAAAAATGTATTGTGGTCTTCTTCCTTCTCATATTTCGTAACAGCCGTTCTTAACCAATTTGAAATGGAGGACAAATTAGAACCGCTGTGTTAGTTAAACGGATGGAGGAAAACATTTTAAAGTCGAATTGAATGACATGTCCTCTTTTTGGATACCATCTGGTAAAACCTACTTTAATAATTAATGTAATAAATAAAATTAAATATAAAACCGTTTCCATCAACATGTTTTTTTAATTTCTTTTTTCAATTTTTTTTTTTTTTTGTAAATAACTGTCTGATTCAAAATCAATAAAGAAAACCATTCCAATGCCCAACAAAATATTAAATCATATACACATTCCAATTGACGGAAGTTAAAATTTAAATGTACAATTTAACACATGAAATTACACTTTCCGACCAATCCCGGGATCCCGGAATTGATAAATTCGGAATCACGAAATCCCGGGATCATAAAAAGTGTTTGAAGGTCCTAGTTTTTATCCGTCGTCGGTGATTTTTTCATCCCTCCCACTCATTACCTCTCCGATCATGGGAAACGAGGCGTTGAGAGTATTTATTTGATCTATTATGATTCCGTAATATAGATATTATGCTGCATATTGAAAGCGGGCACGGATAAAAATGAAACCGAATAGAAACAGCGATATTTAAATAGTTTATATATACATGGTTATCAAATATATTACGTAATTCTTGTGGCAACAAGCATTGAAGGCACAGGGAAAGATAGTCAAAATTATACCTCATAAATTATTTCAGATTATTCTGGTTGATATGCGTGCTGCTCTCGTGGTACGGGTCAGGTCTTCTGATCCTCGCTTCCTGGGACGCCTTTCAAAACAATGCAATATCCTTCGTCATGGAGACCACTTACAAGGATTGGGACACCCAGTTTCCGGCAATTGCCATCTGTGAAACTGATAACCTCAATAGAGTTTATTCAGCATCAGATAGGTTAGGAAAAATAAATATTCTAGCCAATAATGTACAGTAAGGTTTTAGTGATAAATTATGGTTATTATATCGTCTCTAATAGAAAATAGCCGCTTTAAGATTATCATAGACGCTGTATTTGAGAATACAAGCAACATGGAAACATTCAGATATAACTGTCCACGAATTCGTTTTCTTTTTTTTTTGCTGCATACTGTGGAGTACCTGCTTAAACCATGTGTATTATTATCACATGTAAGGTCAATTTGGGTAACTTGAGCCCAGTTCTGAGGGTTTTTGTATTTTTATCGTTCGCTATTGCATTTATGTGTGATATTGTTCTACATAGAAAGTACTAATGTCTTAAGATGAAATTTGATTAACATAAATAGATTTGGATTATTGAGATTTTGTACACTTCCATGCATTTTGTCACTAACGTCCCGGGTTTCGCCTTTCGGCATCTCAATAATCCAAATTTGATATTGAAATTCCATCGAGCACCCTCAGTCGATGTCATAAATTATATAAATAGATTTATTGTTAATATAAAATTAAAATTGATGACTTAGTTATTCCACTTGGTTTATCACTAACGTGACGCGTTTAAAAAGCCTCTTGAAGATGTTCCAACGCGTCACGTTGTTGATGGAATAGCTAAGTGGAGTAACTAAGTTATCAATTTTAATTTTATATTAAAAATTAACTTCCACGATTTTAAAGTCTTGACAAATTTTCTTAATGCTTTCATATATTCTGTACATAATTGAGATGAGGAAAAAATATTCAGCATTTGGTTTACAGATTAATAATACAAATTGAAAATATGACTAATCCAATTTATTTGAAGATAAGTTTTTAAATTGTGTTTTATCATTCCAAGCTGACAGCTTACAAATACCCAAATTGGTGGTACCAATTTTTAACCAAATATTACTAAAGCATAGAAGAATAATTATAGATGAAAGCTATTTAAAAGTTAACCTTCCCGGGTCCATATTCCATTGATCAACTTCATTGGCTTCGGTTGCATTGCTTACGAGTTCGAAGCCCAGTACGGACAGATTCATAAATTGATTTCTGTTCGAAGGTATGGATGCCAGGATATCAAAATTCCCTCCCACCCATCGGATCCTACAAACGGGGCGAAGCGAGTGCGATTATCTAACCACTAACCCTGCCGTAGGTCTATCCTTCTAGCCTTACTCACTCTGAAAGAGAAAGGTTGAGCAAACTGAGTATGTAATAAGCATTTCTAGTAGAAAAAATTATGTTGAGGTAAACTTCACTGGGAGCATATGGAATACATATATATATATTCAATGAACATTCCATTTCAATTCACAATAAAATTAATTATCTCTTACTTCAGCCATAACATAGAAAGATTCTACGTGCTTTGCAGTTGACTAACGTTAAACTCAAATTTCGCAACAAAGATAGTTAAAAACTCAAATAGGCGTATGAAAACTTAACAACTATTGGTGCAAAGTTATCTCTATATACACATTAGTAAATCAACGAATTTTTATGTTAAGTCATTGTTATTACAAGAAAAATGATGAATAAATCGAGCCATACGAGAACAATACAAGCCCTGGAAATACGACACTTAATCATGTTCAATTTTTTCCTAGGTCTTACAATAGTTGTAATAACTTGTTTCAATTAATTAATATAATTATTTACGAGAAATTACATTTTAAGAAACGCGCGAAAGGTATTTAGATCAATGTCAGCCAATATCCCTGTCTGCATGAACTGCACACGAAGTTGTTTGGTATTTGAAAATAGGATATGAATATTTTGATATTACAGTAATCAAATATATTTTAATGTAGCTAGCTCAATTCTGTTATTTTTTATTATTACTATTTACTACGTTCGCTCCGAATGTGGAGCATATTATGACTCTTAATGGAGTAGGTATTTCAATACAAGTTTTACGAGAAATGATTATCAGTAGCTCAGACTCTCTTTTCAGACAACATAAAGATATAAGAATACGGCTATGAAAAAACTACTTGGTAGCTTATTGCTGCCTCTGCAAACCGTGTTTAGGATTGGATAGGTGAGAGGGATTGACATCTATGCTTCCGGAAACAAATTCATTTTGTACTATAATAGATTAAAGAAAGCGTTCGTTCGCCGTTAGGGGGTTTGAAGCCACACCTAGATAACTTAATAAGAATAGCGTCAAAGACTGACGAAACCATTATTATTTAAATACAAACCTAGATCAATATTTGGGAAGGAAGGTTTTTCAGTTGTATTAAATTTCTCATATACCCTAAGCACGGATACACTTTACCATATCTTTTAAACTATATAGCAGAAAAAACATATACAATCTGTCTGTCTGTCACAACCTCCCATACGGTGAACAGTAACGACGTGAAATTTATCTGTGAAATATAATACGCGTTGCAGAAAGATAAATTAAGACAATATAATATATATATATTGTGATACATTTATTGTCCCATATTGTATCCAAAAACAGTTAGAATCCAACAAAGATACAAACAGAAGGAGTCGGCGATATTACATAAAGTTTCTTCCTTAAATTGAATTATCATAGACAATACATACAAAAATTATACATTAATACGTCATCCTCTGGTGACATAAAATGAAACTTGTTATATGAAAACTTCAATCATTCGTCACTAGATCTATCTTCTGATGAATTTTCTATACTATTTACTCATCATTAATAAAAATATTAAATCTTTTCAGCATCTGGACTCCTGTTCACGCAGTGGACTTGGAAGAGGTTCTTAAAGAGCTGGCCTACTTTCGGGGTCTATCCTATTACACCCTTCAGTTCTGCAACAAGGTCGATGCTGACCCATTGTGTCCAAGAAATAATTTTTCGTACTATGCAAGAGAAGTTCGCAGCAGATGCAATGAATCGCTGAACAACTGCTTCTACAATGGTCAGAAATTTGACTGCTGTTCACATTTTCTACCACTGGATACCGATATCGGAAGATGTTACATTGTCAATTCAGTCCAGTCTATGTAAACGCTTTTTTTCAATAATGCCCGTTACTAATGTACAACTTGTCAGCCTCGGTGGTCTAGTGCAGTGCTTCCTAACATCGTGTCTTAAGTGGACGAAGTCATTGCGCGGTGATGTCCGTGAGATTTTAATCAATATATGACGAAAAGAGGCAAAGCGGCAACACTGTCTTTCGTGCAACCGTCTGCGCTCGAAAATTTCTAATGCAAGTTCTTAAATTTTCTTCACTGATACACACACCGCCGCGCTAGCTTCGCGCAAAAATATCAAACCAACTGATCGCTCCGTTGAAGCGGTGCGCCGCATCTCTTGTTATCTCTTACGTAGGACGCTCCCATTAGCGGAGAATGATTGATATTTTTGAGATACGACGCGCCGCCTCACGTTCGTGAAAGTGATAGGTTGCGGACAGTTATTGGATATAAAAAAACTTTTGCAATCCGACTGATATATTTTTACCAGTCTGCAGATGTAAAACGGTTAGGAAACACTGGTCTAGTGGATAATCTTTATCTTAGCAACCAGATAGGTCCAGACCTATCTGGTTCAAGTCTCAGCAAGGCCAATATGAAATTTATATTTTTTCAACTTAGTTTCATGACATTAAAAAAATCATTTTTATAATTAAGAGTTTTTAGCTTGAGGAGAAAATACATTGAAATATATTTCTAATTTCTAATAGAGCTCCAAAAGGATACAAACGCTACCCTATGGTCAACAACCAAAAGAACGGGTTAGGATTGTTGAAAATGGAAGTATTGATACCAGCAACGGTAATGTATATTTTTATATCCAATAAAAATAAGTTTTTAAGTCGACTTTGTACAAGAATAATCTTTTATTATTTAAATATTACAAAAGATTAGTTTGAACTACCATCTATGATTCAATTGTCAAAGTTGATTATAAATAGTGAGAGCCTCTAACCTCAATCAGTCAACCGCATGTGGTAAAATAAAAAGTGTGTTTTGAAACGAATAATAATATTTTTTAAATAGTTGATAATGTTTTTAGGAAAACTACATACTGCACCATTAAAAAATGTCGGTGCAGTAAATTTAATAATACAATTTAGCTAGAGCTTTGACAGAAAAACTGAAGAAAATTATTATTTGATTTGAGTACGTGATACGAGATACCGACTGTGTTTTGGCCAATTGATGTAACCCTCAAAAAATACGAAAATGAGTTAATGATTGGTTCTCATTTTATAACCGACAGAGCAGGTTTCGGCCAAATGATGTAAGTTAGAAAAATAAATATACTGCTTTTTGGAAGGGAAGCATCATTTTACATTGGTTTTATGTATAAAAATTCTGTCCCAGGTAATTGATGTAATCCACTATTTTATCGACAATTCCTACGTATAATCCCGTATCTTCAAACATGAGAATTTACAGGAGAGCGTTTCAAAGATTCATAACGCAACTCACCATTTAATGTTTTCGTTAAAAACAGTTTTTACTTTCTCCTGAATAATTTCAATTTTAAGAGATACATCAATTGGTCAAAACACCGTTGATAATTATTATAATAAAAAAGTAAAGAAATTTTGATTAAATTAATGGTAAAGTTCTTTCCTTGATTGAATTGGTTTTAACTTGGTAGAACCTCTTTACAGTACGGTAAAACAACATACAAAAGTATATAATTCCATAAAGTTATTTAATGTAGAGAACTATGTCAGCATCACACCATCATAGTTCTGATAATGAGGTGATGCTGAAATAGCTATTAACTATATTGTATAATCCTTGTGTAGCTTCTTTGATTTAAATATGAGATGTATCTCTTATTTCAATTCAAGTAAACACATTAATTGCATTGTTCTAATACCAACTTGACAGATTTATACGCTGGGTGAAGAAGAAGTTCCAACGCTGACAACATTACAATCCGATTTTTTTGCTGTAGGTGAAAACATCAAGTACCGGTGAGTTTATACTATATTTATACACAACTGTATGCTCAGTGAAATGCCAATAGTTAAACAAATTAAAAAATTATATACAATAAGATTGCCCATCGGTCTAAGATTGGCCCACTACATGGGAAAAGGTGCTGTTAATATAATACCATGATAATACTAATGCCATATGAATATTTTTTAGTTAAGCAAAGGTATTGAGTAGCAAAGGTATTGACCACCCCTGGTGGTAAAAATATGAATTAATGTGCAACACAATTTGTTTTATTGTTGAATTTGTAAACTGTCAGCTTGGAATGATAAAACACAATTTAAAAACTTTTCTTGACATAAATCGGATTAGCCATATTTTCAATTTGAATTACTAATCTGTAAAACAAGTGTCGCATATTTTTTCCTATCCCAATTATGTACAGAATATCGATGGCCTAATGTTATAATCGCGTAAGTGACTTTTTACAAATTTTACAGGAGGCTAAAATAAACTGAATGTTTAAATTAATATGTATATTAGACTTTTTTCTTCTAAGTATTAATAAATGCATAGTATGTTAGGGTACTTGTAAATCATTAAAATGTTTAAATACCTTTTATTATTTTAAATAAATGAGATACGGTTTATAAAGTCATTTTCGTCAAAATATCATATACGGGTTTATAACATTTGGCCATCGATATATTAAAGCATAAAGAAAAGTAGCCAAGACTTTAAAATCACTGAATTTATAGTAATTACAGTGATTATTTATATCGTGGGCCAAAGATATTTGGGTAAAAATTTTACCCACCTTTTTCATTTATATCTCAATTATCACAGTAAATCTATTTATGACAATTAAATTTCATCTTAAGACATTAGTTCAATTCTATGCAGAAAAATACCACACATAAATGCAATGGTGAACCATAAAAATACAAAAACCTTCAGAACTGGGTCAAAGTTACCCAGATTGATTGCACTATTATGGTATAATATCAGTTTGCATTATTTTTGACATGCGTCATATTGCAGTATCAATGATGGTATATACACCACTTATATAACCTTAACAGGGTGATTTTAATAATTTTTTTTGTCCATTATTTAACGAACCTTAATATAAGTCCATTATATTAAGGTTTGTTAAATCGAGGCTTGTAAAAAAAACCATTATCAACGAAAACATTTTTAATAATGGTGTTGGATATTTAAATATTATCACGGTTATTTATACATCCCTTGAACTTCTTAAATATATATCTTGGATTGTATTTAGGTTGTTAGCAGTGATGTGCTGCTATGGCTTCGCACCCCCTCTGTCGAGCCGGTTGCTGAAATAATTTTCGTTCGGAGAGCTGGTTCTTAAAATATGGATTTTTTGAATTATCGTAATTCCGAGATCGAATTTTTACACAATCACAATACTTGATCCTATATGGATAAAGTTGCGACCGTTAATATTAGGATTCTAAGTGAAATTATTATGTTGAAAATAAATGATTTCAGAGATTATTTCGATAATATTTTAAGAGATAATCGCGATGGGCTTCCTGAAACGGTCAGAAAAGCTAAAAATATTATTAATACAATTGCAATAAGGTCTGTAGAGGCGGAATGAGAATTTTCGTTAATGAATACTATTGTTTGTAAATGTAAGTATTCGACATAAATCAGACTTAATGATCATTAATTTGATAGGTTTTCCACTGACTTCATGGGATTCCACACCATTCGTTAAGCCATGGCTCAGAAGTCACATATATGATAATGTTTTTTTTAATTAGGAAAAAAATGTATAAAATTGGGAGTTGGAGTTTACCAAGGTGCGAGCCGGTTGATAGTATTTCAGCAGCACATCACTGGTTGTAAGTGTTAAGGTTTATAAAAACAGACAGTGCTGAAGTTCTACTGAGACCGCCAAATCATATGACACCCTGGTTTTGGTTTTTAGGCTTAAGTTTTAAAAGGATCCAGAACTGATAGTGAACAGCTATAATGACAATGATTCTTGGTAACTAATTATTTAACCGAACTGGTTTATGGCCGTTAAAAATAAATCGGTTGCTGACCGACCGATGGGCTAAAGCTGAAATTAGAAAGCAGGCGCTTGTTAATAGCCTCGTCCGCTTGACGACAGTTATCTACAAAAGGGAGGAGTCTACATTATTTGAAGTTTTAATTTTTATTTTGGCTGTGACCGCATCGCAGTCATCATAAATTGTTTTTGTTTGTTTTGAAAGTGGGTTTAATTTTAATTTAAAATCGTTTGTTGCGTCGATTGTATTATAACTTAAAGGTAAATTCATGTTTTAAATAAACGTAAATGTAGACTCAATTTTATATTGTACTGGAAATTTTTGCGTACTATACCACTGCATCTTCAGTAAATAGGAGATTAACCGGACTGGAGTGGTGTTCTGGTTGACATCCTATACATCCTGGATGGTGATAACCAAACATTCGCCCCTCTTTGACCGGGAATTTTCACATATTATATCATAATAGATAATTATTTTTCAGTCGTCATATTGTAATGAGGAATATAGAAAATGATCCATATGCTCGAGAGACTACACCGGAGCAAAGAAATTGTCGCTACCAAGACGAGAACCCGCTGGACGTGTACCCTGCTTACTCCTACAGCGCGTGCACAGTGCAGTGCAGGAAAGATGCTGAGAAGAGTCGTTGTGGGTGTATTGATCATCTTATGCCAAATACGAGTAAGAATTTTAGTTTTCACTGCCTTAGTGATGCATATTGTTTTGCCAAACTTCAAGAAATTCGCCATGCAAAAATATTAAATATAAGATTTTTTCTACCTACGCGTTTACTTTTTAGTAATTGTTAAGTAAAAATAATTGGTAGGATGATGCGACACGATGGTCACTGGTTTATTCAGAATCAACAGTCATAAATCTTCTCATGTACACTCAGGGAAAACGGAAATATTTGCTCTTGGATAGTGAACCGAGATGCAAAAACCTACCTAAATATATTTCCAAGAATTTCATATGTATATTTCTTAGTTATAGCTATGTCCATCTGTCACAATATAAGATTTAAAAAATATTACATAAAAACCCAAAATTTAATTTCAGTATTAGTGGTCCATGAAAATTTTATTCTTTTTTTATCGGTCCACAGGTCTAAAAAGCTTGGGGAACAAAGGTCTATATTACAGTGGTGCTCTTTTCATAGAGTATTTCATACTAATTTATATCATCAGGATAGAAAAATACGGATAATAAAATAAATAACATATTCATAACTAGAATCATATAGTATAATATATATATTGTGTATTGTTTATACACACCGCGGACGCTTAAGTCATGAGAAAATTTCACACCTGCACGTGTATTTGATAATAATAAAACGTCTACATCTACTCCTATAGACCAGTTTGGGCTATTATATATAAGATATATCCACAAGGGAGTGTTGTTAAGCTTTCATATTATTGCAATCATTTCTTGAGTCTCCCTTACTTTACAGAGGAGCAAGACCGGTGTGGCATGGAAGGCTTGGTGTGTTTGAATCAGCACTACAGTGATCTATCAGTGATGAGGCCGGAATGGGCCCGACGAAATGGCCTTGTCTGCAACTGTCCGCCATCTTGTTCAGAAGTTGACATAACTATCATTAAAGATGACAAAACTTCGTAAGTAATGATTGATTTTAACTTTTATAAATAAGTATAGCTTTACTCTCTACTTTGTTGAAAAGTTTTACTAATCCCCCTTAGTTCTTATAAATATCAACAGATTGAAATTATGATTCAATAAAGGGTATAATCCGATCACTGACCAAGCAATTGAGTTCAGCAGTAGACAGATGCATATTATGGCAAGTAAGAAGAGCAAAAAAAAAAATACATTAGTTCAGAGTTCAGAGAGTGACAATATATCCGTATTGATTTATCAATATGTCTGTCTGTATGGTACAGCACAGCAACGCGCTTGTGCATGATGTGCAGACAGAGAGACGGTACGTGTGTGGAGCAATAATGCTGTGTGAATGTCAACAAGTAGCAATGCCACAGGGTGTTGAAAGTTACTATACTTCAGTTGACATGCCGTCATCTTTTGTGTGTTTTCTTTGAAGTTTTGGAATGATTCAGAACGGCCGTTCAGACTCTTTTAATATGGCAATTTTAGGAGTCCAATTATCTAGCTGGCGACTATAAACCGAAATTAGAAAGTGGCCACTTCTTAATGACACTCTGCGTAGCAACAGTCGTCAAGAAAAGAGTGGGGGGTTATTTGAAAAATATTTCCAATTTTGATTTTTCAGGCAGTCTGTCCCGAATAGCCAGCCGTCGAAAATCAGTGGCAAATGAAAAAAAATCAAATTTTATAATAATCGTTCTATCTTCCAAACTAATGGTTATTTTTAAATGAAATTTGGAATGCAAACTTACCATATCCAGCTGCCTAAAACTGATTTTTTTTCAATGAATAATTAACGGTTGCATAAGTATAGTACGGTTATCACACATTCACAGCAAGACAAATAATTCTTTCACTAAAAATACATATATTATCCCACATAATACAATTTAATTTTTGGATAAAGTACCGATTTCTATTTAAATCGGGGTGGATTTCAGAAATTCGAACCACACATGTTATGTTTTTTTTGTGACACGCACTGGTGCAACAGGCGATACATAATACAGGTGCATGGGCTTAGAATGCATTTTGATGGCTTGCGAAGTCTCGCTTTTTCGCTCACTCAATGGATGGATAATCAAGTATTAGAAAAAACCAAGTATATTTTTGGTATCGTTATGGGAATTAATATTTACATTACTAAAACAAACGACCAACTATGTTTTAAAGACTTCATTACGATCGCTGAGATGTCCTATTTTTCTCTCTCGTGCTAAAGGAAATCTAAATGTAAAAAGAAGACAGGCATAATTAAGACCATCATAGACTCTTTAACAACACTAATTATCAAAACTAATAACACTGCACACAAAATATCATAAACAATACGCATGAGTAGATGTAGGTGATTCATATAATATGAAGTATTGGTGCGTAAAGGAAACGAAGTATTATTATTTCTTTTGTTAATGTATGTGTAGCTGCGATCTTCCTCGAGAGATTGGTTTATAATAATGATTTGAAATAATCGAGTAGATATAGTTACCCGCCTTTAAAGCAGATCTGGCGGAAAAGGTAAAACTTGACACGCCCTGGTATTTATGCTAACATTTATTTGTTTCTTGGAAGGTTGGAGTGATCCAAGAACGGCATTCGAATAATTTTAATATCACAATGCCCCGAATAATTTCTAACTAATGTTAGCTAGCCGAACCGGTTTATGGCCATTAAAAAGCCATCGGTTGCTAACCGACGAGGGCCTATAGTTGAAATTAGAAAGCAGACGCTGTTAAAGGGCACGTCTGATGGACGAGTTGATTTTTTTGGCGGAAAGGGAAGGAGCTGACAGTTTGAGTAGTTGAATTTTCGATTTTGCAGACAGTCGACTGAGAAGCTTCGCTAAGGGGGGCTGGCGTAACCGCTGCGTCGAAGTGATTATAAATTGTTTTTGTTTCTTTTGAAATTGGATTTCATTTAAAATCGTTGTTGTGTCAATTGCATTATAACTTAAAGACAAATTCATGCGTTAAGTAAATGTAAATGTAGACTCAATTTTATGTGTTAGTAATATTTTCGTGTAATTAACCACTATATCTTTGTTAATTAAATAAGAGATGGACTGGATTTAAAATGTTGTTTGCTTGAGATCCCAGACCTCCCGGACGTCGATAACCAAACATTCGCTCTCTTCGATTCGGTCTTCTCAAACTTCTCTTCCCGCCGTTGAGCAGCAGTCGAGCTGGAGGGTAGGACTACCCCCGCTCGAGATGTGTTAATTGTATATATAAATGTAGTCTCAATGTTTTGTTTTAATGTAATTTTTGTTTGTTAAACCACTGCATTCTAAGTAAAAAGAGATTAATCGAACCGAAGCGGTGTTTGCATTGAGACCTTCCATTTGATACTGGATGCCGATAACCAATCATTTGCCCCCTTTTGGCCTAGCTTTCTCAAGTGCAATATAAATTTCTAAGAATCTTTAATTTTATATTATTTCAGATCCCATAATGAAAACTCACACGTTGAAATTGAAACAGAGTTTTTACCATCCGAACGATTCAAAAGAAATGTTGTTCGAAGTAGACTTGATCTTGTTGGTAAGTTAAAATTAAAAATAAGTATTAAAGAATTAGTTTCGGAAAATGTTATCTCTCTATGACAACAGCTTTTAAAATTTCCTGTCTTGGAAGCCTACAGATAACACAGACTATAACAAAAGAAACGTACAAATTAATATAATAATTACTTAACTTATCTATTTAAGCTTGTGACAGGAATTTCAATTTGTAAGACCTATTATAATTATATCATATCATGTGTTTTCTAAAACGTCACAAAGCATGTGGTTAACTGGATTTATATTGTTTAGTAAAATTTAAATATATCAATATTTCAATAGTAGGTATAGGGATTCTTTTTAGATATAAATTTATCGGAAGAACTCAGTTTCTTTCATCGGGTTAATTTGGGATGCAGTGCAGTGATCCTTTCTGTCATACAATAACCAACACTTTTTATCTTGCAATCACGTAATTATCATTGACGAGAGGTTATCTAAAATTAGGTTTCCATGCCCAGCAACCAAACACAAAATATACGGTGCATTACACAATATTTGCCAAAAAATTCAAATGCATAACATTGTCCAACTCTTGATCCCGTATATATACAGGCTGTACTGCGAATAGGTTAATTATTTTAAATGACCATTGACAGTTGATAAAATTAGAAATAATAATTTGAATTACTCTTTATTATTTTTTCTGTTAACAGTTTCTACAGGTGGCACTACAGGTCTATTCGTTGGTGCTAGTCTTCTAAGCTTCGCAGAATTGATTTACTATCTGACGCTGCGATACTATGGAACAGTTTATATGGAGCGAAAGCATGCGCATGATAAAAATGAAGAGGATGGCCATAAAGAAGAAATACCAATGGTTGAGATTCTCCATGACAATCGAAGAATAGCAATTGTTGATATTAAACGAACAAGGAGTGCTATTCAACAGTTCAACTTCAAAGATTAATTATTTTATGAATTCTAAAAGATATTAAATTGTGTAAAATTTTGCTTAAAGAGTCCCTACTGCTTTTACAATAAGCTACCTTTGCATCGACAACTTCGTCCATATATCTATTTACATGCTAGAATCAATTTTTTCACGTAATCTTGCAAATCAGCATTCAAAATGAATGAATGATTCTCTGCTGTACTTACAGCTTATTCCAAGTTGACAAAATATTAAGACATGAATTTTAGACTAAGATTCATTGCTTATATAGTATTGTCAGCGAAATCGGCTCAATCAAGACTACTTCGGATAGGTCAAATCTTACAGTTGATTAACCATTACAGAGCGAACCATTTTTGCACAAATTTATTTTCAATCAATTGATGTGTTAAAACGCTTACTATGGCTAAAAATTGATAAATTTCAACAGTAGAAAATGGAGAATTATGTGAAATATATATTAGTTATCTCAAATAGATCAAGAAGTAAACTAAACTCGTCACATTCTCGCTTAAGTAAATCGAAGAAAATGAAGAAACGGAAAAATATTTAATCTACGACTTTGCAAGCAAAATGGTTGCGGCCAAGACAGCTCTAAGTATATGTTATACATAGAGCTGACGATTAATGCTGCGTATCGGCAGTTCAAAGCTGAAATTCGAAAGACTGAATATCGAGAGCTCTTTTCAAATATATTCCCTTGTGTTCTACTTGACATCTTCATGATCTGTTGTCTAATTTCTCTACCTATAAGTTTGAACTATTTTTTAAAGCATGTATCCACAAGTGTTTCTTTTTAGTTTGGCTGGAAGTATGAGATAAAGTCTCGGACATGTAAACATGTCCAGCGTGTTCATCGGGTTAAAGAGCCCTTACTCAGTTTACAATGAGCTAACTATGCATCGACAACTTCTTCCACATATCTATTTACTCGCTACAATCATTTTTTTATGACATCCTGCTCCTCAACATTAAACAATGAATGAGTGATTCTCTGCTTTATTTATAGTCTATTCCAAGTTGACAAAATATTAAAACAACAATACTACACTGAGGTTTATTGCTTATATAACATTGTCATCGAAATCGGATGGGTAAAATCAGCGTAGGTAATTGGCAAGGCAGGGACGCCGGCCAAGAGTTGATGAAATGCAGTTGTCCATGAATGTCTTATGCCTAAGCACCAATCCGAAAATTTGCCACAGTGGATGATAAAAGACACACCCTTGATGTGGATTTAGTTTTGATTAAAACAATTGATAGAGAAACAAATACAAATGATATTCACACATTTATTTTTATCAAAAAGTTATAATAATAGCATGTTTCTATGTACTAATTTATCTTTTAAAATGTTTCCCTATTCAAGAAAAAATTAAACTCCATTCGAATAAAAATTTTCATCAAACATTTTTATCTATGAGAAAATTCAAAGGGATTGTGTTACAATATAATGGATATATCTGCTACACCTTTATTAGTTAATCTAAAAATAAACAATTCTTATCTCAGAAAACTTTCATATTGTAGTTTCATTCATTTCATGCTTAAAGTTATTTATTGTACATTATTGTTAGTTTCGCTTAATTAAGAATTTTTTTTATTCAAAACATAGACAGATAAAACTCTTAATTTTAAATCAATAAGAGTTATTATAAATTTCTGGAGTGCTAACACTGTCGAGCAGTTCATTGATCAGCTCAGTCAACCGTTCTCTGTAGAATCCGTCTTCTCGAAAAGCTCTATCTACAATCGGTGTTCTATCGCCTACTGTAACATCAATGCATCCACTCGGAGTTGCCATTACTTCCGAGACAATATTCTCTGGTAACCAAATACTAAGCCCGAACAGGCAGGCTTCCGTCAGAGCTGTTCGCTTGTACTTTGAACAACTCTCGGATAAGTCTTCTTTTGTCATTATGTCGTTCAAATTCAGCCCCGTTTGAAGTAATACAACGGCCAGCCTCTCGTAGTAAGTGTTCACGAGTTTCAAAAGGTGCCAGTCTCTCGTGGATTTAGATGCGATAAGATGTAAGCAACACATTAGATCCATGGCGCACGGGGCATATCTCGCCAGTTGGAAGTCAACTAACGCGCAGTGTGTCACTTGCCCGGTGCCATCATTGTAACAAAACATAAGATTATTAGACCATAAGTCACTGTGGGAGAGAACGTTACACCATTTATTTGAAGGACCCACTTTGCATATGGCTTCTTTAATAATATCCTTTACCAAATGTGCATCTCGTTTCCGTCCGATTGATTCGCATAAGTGGGTTATGGCATTTATTCCAGAATTGAACCATTTAGTTCGTGTGTGATCCTCTTCTTGAATGTATGCTATTTCTTTAATTAATTCAGGATGTAATTCATCAATTGTATACATTTTTAGACCGCTCCTTTTGTTTTTGTTTTCCCATATAATTGACGCACCATGAAAA
The DNA here is from genome assembly GCA_022494535.1 of Himalopsyche phryganea. Lineage (NCBI taxonomy): Eukaryota > Metazoa > Arthropoda > Insecta > Trichoptera > Rhyacophilidae > Himalopsyche > Himalopsyche phryganea. The sequence continues at coordinate 1,924,271 of JAGVSL010000021.1, forward strand.
TCAGCCAACGTTTTGATCGCAGCAACACAATGCTCTAAATCCAACATACCCCTTCCGTTTGCGAGTCGATAGTTTTTTGTAGATAAATCGTCAAAGACGAGACAATCTTCTTTTACTATAAAACACTTCGGAGACCACGGTAACTCTTGGAACGCTGTAATATCTTGAAGCTTCGGCAACAGACTGGAGAACAATAATACTTCTTTTTTGAAAGCGCCTATTTCTTCTACATACTTTGCATGAACGTCGATTTTAGGCACAGTTTTCACAAAGAAACTCAGCGTCTCTTGTACGTTATCGTTGCCATCTTTGGTGCATGAAGTGTTAATAACCAATCGATAGTGGTTTCCGAGAAATCCCATAGGAGTATCTCCGAGGGTGTTTAAGCTGTAATTTATTAACTTTGACTTACTGCCTTTGGTCCGTTGTACCAATAGATGACAGTCACCTTCAGATATAAATTTATTTGTATCCATTTTTATCCATTCACTCTCAAATCATTGACATTACAAAAAAATTCTGCAGATATACGGTGTTAACGCTTCTAGCCGAAAGTATCTTTTGCACTGTCTTTTTGTATCTCACTTTAACAATTACAACCGTACATCTCACTATCATTTTTGTGCTGATTTTACGTTGACTTTGATAATTTATTGCTTTCGCTGACACAACGGAGTTAGCAAAAGATAAATTTATGATTTAACATTTGCTAAATTTATCCCTCATTTAAATAATAAGTGATAATCAGTATAAAAAAAAGAATTTCGGATGCTTAACTCGTGGTGTGATAATTTTTAATTGCCTTTGAAAAACTTGATGAAAAGATCAACATTCTTTTATAATAAGTACCTACCGGGTAACAAGATACTAAAGTTTTCATTCAAAATGGATCAGATTAAATTACAGCTATTCGCAACATCATCACAATTGGCAGGTTGAGTTTAAGCTTTAGGAGTAGAAACAATTATTTATACCCACAATAATTATTCCTCAGAAACTACTTTGGTTTCATATAAACCAAAATAAGTATGTAACAATGTAAAAATATCTTCAGGCGTTTACAATCCTCAAAGTAAACATATCTAAGACAAAATCAGTTAGATAAAGCAGCAATATCCATGTTTCCTTAAATAGAGATGTGCAAAAATTTCTCTATCTCATACCTAAAAAATCAAGCCACACTAATATAGCCCCTTTGCGTTCAAATTACTTTTGCTTTAATAAATAAGAAGATAACCTTGAATTGATTTGTACTTTGCTGCTACACGTGGCAAGTATACATAGCAAATTCAGCTAATCATCTTATTTTATAAAACATACTTACACAGCTTCAGAATTGCTTCCTGTGATAAGAATAATTCACTATTGTAATTTTTCATCAGTTCCAATTTCAACCTATGACATTTCTATACACAAAAGATACAGAGTGCTTTGTTTATGATTTGATAAATTATCATGTCCGGGACACAATTAATAAAACTTGAATTATAGAAATAAAATATAGAGACATTATATTAACGACATGGATAGTAAAAAATATAGTAAATACTCTTTATAATATAAAATCTCTGGGGTATGTTCGTTACAACACCCTCCACAGAGATTTATATATTTATATAAACCATACATGCCCATAATACGAAGCCATCAATTAAATTCTATAGCTCCACTCAAGCAGATACATTTGAAACAACAACAACTATGATGAGACTTCACATACTTCCCTCCGTACTGCTGTTGAAGCTCCCTTGAATTCTTTCGTATCCATATAGCTCAACCAAGCAGCATGATACGCTCTTAAATACAATATAGATCTCACATATCCAACAGACCTTCGAGAGCTATACAACGTCTCCAGCATTAAGTAAAAAGCTGTTAGTACAATAGGCCTAGAAGATAAGACCATTTTCAGTCATTTGACCTCTGCACCTTAATAACGTTCAATACACCTATTCTAAAAAAAGAAGGTGACGACACGAGATACTTTTGATCATGTCAACTCATCGAATACTATGTGCAGCTTAGATAGTGTAGTAAGAAATAAGTTAAGCTGATGACAAATTATTACTATAGACAACTCTTACTTCAACTATATTTAATGATCTATCAAATGAATTTATAATTTAATTAAGCCTAAATAATTATAAAATATTGATTAATTAGCGTCGGATTGTTAAATACTATCTGAAATCTAGCCAGTTAAAATCTTATTAATTTTGATATTGTCTTTGTTTGGGCAAAAAGATTCCCTCATTTTTTGAAGTGCTTTTATTTAATAATCACAATGTACACAACTAAACACAAATTCTGACAAAAGCAACATGGCTCCAAATGCCGAATTATTATCGAAAATCAGCTGTTAATTTCTAAAAAAATGAATACCTGTCGACCATTGACCCCTTTCTACTGGGAAAAAATTCTTCAGTAACAAACCGTTTGTATACTATTTAATTGTAAGTAATATAAAAATTAATCAAACAAGCTCATGGTTTCAGTGGAAGGGGTTAATGGTTTTCATTCTTTGTAATATTTTTTTGTATGGGTTAATTCTTTTTGCATCACCAGGGTCGACAAAATTAGATATAAAACATTTTGCATTATCTACCGGCATACGGTAAAAGAAAGCTAAAAGTACAATGATATACTTTTAACCAGATTTTTCTTTAAGACAACTAAATGGACTTTTTTGGCCTGTGAGAGTGTGGACATATCCACCCTGTACTATATCAGACAAATTTAAATATTCCACTGTCTGTGACTTAAATCAAATGACTTAATGTGTCCAGCTTGTCATCGTAAATTAATATGACTTCAGAAACGACACATATTATATAAACACTTCCGAAGATAGAAATTTTCATTTCAGTCCAAGATGGCTTGCGTAGAAGTCATCCATGATAGTGTAGAACCCATCGGGACAGATTCGGTGAACGTGGTTCTCAAGAATTACCTCTTGACAGACCGCTTTGTTCTCAAAGCATTCGACCTTCGCCCGGCGAGCGATGGCCTCTTGGGTTTCCTCGGAGACCACTTTAAATTGACTGTCAAATATGCTTTGGACGGTGTTGTATCTGATCTTTCATTGTTTGTGAAATCCATACCAAGGGACAACCAGAATAGAGCAGAATTCAATGAACAATATGGAATGTTCGAACGCGAAGCAACAGTTTATGGCAGAATTTTTAGTCAATTTAAAGAGGAAAAGGGTGAGTTTAAGATATTAACATTCTTTATCATTCATCCTACAAATCTTGCTAAACTTGTTAGCACCGGGGGAATGTTTTATTATTTTTTTTTGTCTTAACACTGATTGCTCACAGGCCATGCGTCAATGATTTTTTTTACTCATTTCTTTACGGCCACGCCGCTGCACGTATTTTGGTCATATTTACCCCGGTGCGAATGTGTTAATCATTTGGAGAGTGGAATTATTCGTCATCATCATAGTTTATTATGTATTTGCAATGGTTTCGGTGATTACTTTGTGAAAATTTTAGTTAAAATATAATTGATAATTTTGTTACCTATTCCACTTGTGATAGTGCCATAAGTGTACATTGTTTTTGGAAATGTTGTCATGTCTGTTTAGCTTTCCATAAATTGATGTGGTACATAATTTTACCTTCACAAATAGGACCGATCCTATATCAGCAAACTTGATGTCAAGTTTTTCAGAGGCATACGTGAAAGCTTGCTACTGCATGTAAGACTAAAATGAGTCTAAAAAGTCTAAAGTAGTTATGGGCAAGCGACAGAGAATAATTTGGAGAATTCGCCGACTTTTAAATGTAATGCTTAATCATCTCAGACTTTGTTTAAATTGAGATCGTACAAAATCATGAACAAACAGAGCAGGAAAATGTCAGTTACTTTTGGATCAATCTAGACATTAGATGAACAAGCAGTTAATATTATCAAATACTACCTTAGAAGACCCATATTAAGAATTGAAAAAGAACAGTAGGCTGCAAGAAAACACTATTATTAGATATACATAATTTATTATCACGAAAACGGAATTTCGACATTAAAACATAAGTGATCCTTTAAAAACCCAAACCGTAATTTTGTTTCGTTTAGGTTCGGTAAAAAAATATATATCGGTTCAGTTCTGGTTTTCGGCTCAGCTCGTATTTAAATAACTTTTAAGGTGTTATCTGTCAATTCTTGGTGGAAAGGCGTTATATTTTTTAAATAAAACACAATTTTTTTGTACTACTTTCACACGTTATAATGATCAGCTACAATTCAGTTGTTATAAGTTTTTTATTTCAAAAATTACAATATAAATTTGACTAATATTAAAATCTCAGTCTATATTTTTCCCCAAAAGTGGGGATTTTTTTAGAAGTGGTAGTACAGTGAGTTATTAGTTGTCATTTTTGCGATCCGTTCATTTGCTTTATCAAGAGGAATTGAGGGCGATATGTGTCGCTTTTCTTCTTCACAAAACTTGATAACATTGGTGATAATAATTTAAGCTTGAGATCGCATAGGTTTAGGCATGATTAAAAGGATAATAAGTATGGTGTCGGTATGGTGCTTCGATACAAACTAAACGTGTGGACTAAGTGCGGTAGGTGGACGGCTCTGTTATACGGGGGGGTGCATATTTAATTCCAACGTCCACCGCATTTCCGTACGCACTGCTTAATTGGCCAGACAATACGATACTGACAGAAAGTACGTCCATACTCCATCACTCAAAAATTTCACCGCCGTACTTGTCCGTCCATACTCCCAGAACGGTTAAATATCTATTCGCTAACGTCATTCACTCACCATGTCTAGAAAGGCATGTATTCTGATTTAGTCTCTTTTCTGTTATTTGTTTTTTCATGACTTCCTATAACCAAATGCTAAAATTTTTGCTATCTAATTACAGATTCATCAGCATGGCATCCACAATGTTTCCTAGTTATGAAACATGATCTGGTCTTTGAAGATCTCAATGTGAAGGAATTTGAGATGCAGGATCTTAGAAAAACATTGGATAAAGAGCACACCCTGATAGCATTGACAAGTTTGGCCAGATTTCATGCAGCGTCCATAATTTTGGAAGAATCAAAATCAGCTCAGAATAAGAAGGTTTACAGACTACATGATGAATTTAAAAATGAATTGAACGAAGGGTGTTTCGCTTACAACGATTGGTTCAAAGTGGGTATCAAAACAACCTTACTACTTGCTGCACAATCAAAAAACTTCGGAACACATACAACTCATTTTGATAAAGTTCAATTGAAACTTCATTACATTCTTAAGGAAGGAATGCAACAATGCTCGTTATCAAACACAATGAGGAACGTAATGTGTCATGTAGATTTATGGAATAACAATATGATGTTTCGCCATGACAGCAAAGGTGACCCCGTACAGTGTGTTTTCGTAGATTATCAAGCTTGTCGATTTACACCTCCCGCAGCGGATATACTGACATTTATTTATATGAATATCAGCAAAATCCAGAGAGATGAAAACTTTGAACACTTTTTTATTCACTATTATAATGAGCTGTCTCAAAGATTGTCCGAAAACAGCATAGATGTCAGTGATATCTTTCCGTGGGACGAATTCAGAAGAAGCTGTGAGGATTTTAAGAAATGGGGACTTGTACAAAGCATAATTATTTTTCAGTTCATCTTTCTGGAAACAAGTTTAGTACTCAAAAGTATTAATAGTTCTGACGCTTTTTTGAAACTGGTCAACGAGCCAAGAGAGATCTTGGTTGAAAAATTGACGACTGATCCTATTTTTTGTGACAGAATAATGTCAAACATTGATGATTTAATAAAATTGTACATCATCAGTGATAATTAACTAGAGTGAATTGATTATATAATTAATAGCTTGTCCCGTAGCTGATTGGAAACGTACTGGTCTCTTGTCCGAATTGGTTGCATCGTAAAAATTTCAAAATCTTCAACGGTCATATTCATATTTTGATATAATTAAACTGATTTGTAGATTGGTGTCAAAAAGCATGAATGTCTATGTTGTTTTTACCCTTTCCTGCCTATCCTTTCTTATCCCGATAACTGAAAATAAAGAAAGCGATTAGCCAACTACATTTATTTTTTTAATTCCATCCTTCCATCTTTAGCCGGGACCATGAACAGTAGAAGTCGTTGTCGACTTCGGTTACGGATCTCACAGGGTCAAATCCCTATACGGACAGTTTCATAAATTGATTTTTAAATCTATTTGTGGATTTCTGTTCAAAGGGGCGTGGCGAGAGCGATGAGCTTAAGCCACTGAGTAACAAGCAGTTCTCGAAGAAAAACTTCTGTTGAGATACCTCCAGTAAGAAGTCATATGCTCCACATTGAGAGAAGACATGGACAAAAAATCCTTACCTTCTCTGAAAAGTTAAGAATATTAATGTATATAATTATGAAATATAATTAATATATTGTTTAATGTAAAGTTTCTAATAACATTCTAACTATCTTCAGAACAACAAATATAATAAAATTATTTGGATAATATAAGTTCATAACTGCACTAAATCCACGATCTACTAAATAGGAAGACGGGAAAGCAATCAACAGCCTCTGTACAGTTACCCATAATGCAGCATATAAAATTACTATTTATTTTGATAACCACGCTAGCAATTCATTTATTGCTATTTATTTTAACTTTCATAATAATGAAAATGTGTCACAAATATTTTTTTATATCAAACCTTTCGCGGACCCCTGGGGGTCCGTAGGAACCACTTTTGGAGAAATTGTTCTAAGTGTTAAAGAATACTAGCTAATGGTCATATGTTTCAACAATCATTCTTTCATGATACTTGGAAGGCGATCCCATAGTTACTTTCACTTTGCCAAAAATCAACACTTAGAGCCTTGTAGTTCTCGGGTCGTAAATTGTCATTATAAAATGTAATGGTTATGACTCATGGCACCACGCAAGGCAACTGTATGTTTGATTTTGTCAAGAATTCGATGATAAAAGTCTAGCTTGAAATTGCACACTCTACAAGATAATTTTGAATTCTGAAAGACCAGAAATTCGGTAGGTATGTGGTTTTTTGATTTAGAATGTTCATAAAAGAACACAAACAGTTACCCATTTTACAGGATACAGAATAACCATGTCCGCTTCCAATTTGGAGCATATGGACTCCTAATGGAATTTATCTCAACAGAAGTTCTACGAGAACTGCTTACTACTCAGTGGCTCAAGCTCCTTTTTTCAGAGGCTAAGGATATAAATATTGTGCTATCAAAGAACTATCCGTTAGCTGATGACTCTCAGTTTTTTTGGATTGGATGGGTTGGAGGGAATTTAAGCATCCCAGATAGCCATACCTATAAAATAATTGAATGATAAATTTATGGAAATACTGGAGCTCAAACTACTGAGCACCACAACCGAAGGCAATGATATTGATCACTCTAATAGAGGCCCGGCTAAAGAAATTTTCAAAATAACCTCAACCATGTGATAAAGAATAACATTTATCAATTATTTTAGTTGTATAAATAATGTTTGTTCGTCTATACGCAACTTGTTCATGCCAAATGTTTATGTCAAAAAGAATCTCAGGTAGCATCCAGAGATGAACTACTTTGAATTTTGCCTAGTAATATTTTGTTTTACTATTTCAATTTATCTATTACTTATTTATTAAATATTGATGGCTTCAAGAACAATTTTTCTAACTCCGCTTTTGACAATTTTAAAACTGATTTTTTTGTTATTTTTTTGACGTATTGAGAAAATTTCAACAAGTAAATTATATATTTCAACAAAACGGATATAATTATAATGTAAAATTACACATAATACCATTTATTTATTATTTATGTAAGATTTTGGAAGTTAACAAAATTGCATGTTGGGATATATTTTGTTCAATGGAGTTATCAACTTTTCATGTTCAATTTTCTTGTAATTCCAAACCATACAATTAAGTATTTTACATAAGTCATTAATTAATTACAAATATAACATTAAAGTAACACATGAAAATCTCAAAATATTACTATTAAAATAAAATTTTAGGTATTACAAGGAATTTTGATAACAATTTGATAATTTTAAAAGTTATTCATGAAGTTATGAGGTTTTTATTGTTTATTTAAGTTGTTTGAAAACTTTACTTTTTTAGATATATTTAAATAACTTTGAGTTGTCACATTTACACGGGACATGCTTATAGCATGATGTAAAAAGATGGCTCTATTAAGTCATTTTCAGTGAAAAGTGGAGTTAGCAACGGTGCTCTTTAAGCCATTAATATGGCATCTAAATGTCAGTCTAATCAGAGAAGAAACTTAATTTTTATATTACCATATTTTCGAAATTTTAAAATGCTTGTTTTTTATTTTGGCGTCTCTAAATTCGATGTGTCCTATAGTTAATGATGTCTTACAACCGCTCTCAAAATGCAGTAGTCAGGACAATCACCAGATACAGCTAATGGCAGGAAGAGCGTTTGTTTCATGGATGAAAATCCGGTAGAAAATAGTGAAATATTCTCGATGGATTCGGCGGAAACTTAACGAAAATTCATTTTTTAAATTCATTATTTTGTTATTCCACTGTTTGTGTGACAGGAGTTGGTTTAGAATTAGAATCAATGTCTACATTGTAATGAAAAATGTGAAAAGAGTTAGTCTATAGGTACTTCTCAAACATGTGTTTCACTTAGTAACACAACCAGTATGATAACAGAGTTAGTTTAATTTTATAGGTGCAGCATTTCTTAAAAGAGGAGATACTCTTTTAAAAAATGCTGCACCACTTATGTGCTTATAAAGACGCAGACAAAAACAAATGTGGTCCGGCCGATGACTCCGAGAAAGAATGATAATTTGGCCCCGAAACTATCAAAGATTGCCCATGCCTGTTAACAATTTTTCTCTTCAATAGATGTCACTGTCACAAAAAACTGAAACTTTTGTATCAACCTTAATAATTATTGTGGATAATGTTTTTTTAAACAATTATGCTTTCTCTCTACATAAGATAATAACATTATATGGATTATAATTATTCAGTAGTTAATTAATACATTAGAAACAATATATAAAATCCTTAATACGATTCTGAGCAGTTAATTTATCTACATTTGAATATTTGATTTGCCTAAGCTGTTTAAGTAACATGTTCCTACCATTCACTCACGAGAGTTGGCTATCAATTTCAATGTCCTATTTGTCATTCTCTCTCCAATATAATATCTTCGCAAACAAAAGGTGACAACAGTTAGTGTTCAAAAAAAATAATCTGAGTAAAGAAGAGTGTTGCAATATTAAGATGTGATGTTTAAATGTTTCTATTTAAGTAATCTTATGATGACATATTGTATTATGTAAATGCCATATATTTTTACCAAATTATGATTCCTGTTTTTGAAGGATAGAATCTCCAACTCAACTGATGTGTTCAAATGTGGATTGAGGGCGAAAAGGTTAAACATATTAATAGAATCAGGTGAGAATTTTGTTTCTTTAAAACATTTTTTCGGCAGATATGATGTATAATTTCAGTGCCAACCAATATCAACCTTTCAGATTGTGACATATTTTTTACTCAAGCTAATTTTAAGTTAATAAATGAAGTCCACTAAAAGTTTCTGCGAGTCCGCAAATAGTTGCTTCCATTTTAAAATACCAATGCCAAAAATTTCAAACAAATCATCATGTGTACTATTATAATAGTTTTTTGTCGAGCATAGCAAGTTGTGTCCACATTGTATTTTTGTTATAAAAATCATAGATCATAAAATTGCAGTGAAAAAATATGCATTTAGATAATATGTACATCAATTAACGATAGAATTTTTATGCTATAAATTCTATGTACTTCCTTGATGTAACTATAATAATTATTTAAGTTATAATATAAGATTTAAAACCCAATAAACAAAATACTAGGTACAAAAATTATAGGTGTATTTACATTCGCGGTCCGCGAAATATTTCTCAAATTCTTACCAGTCTGCAGATGTAAAAAGAAAACGAACAGGGCTAAATGATATTTATTTTTCCAGATAATTCAAAATAAACTAACTGCATTTTTAATGGAGGCAAAGACATCAGAATGAGGCCAAGCGATAAAACTTTTCACCCCGAAGAAATAAAGAGTATGGTGAAAAAGTATTTCAATATAAGTGATGATGATGACATAGTTCTGGGGAAAATTGATATTCGTTACGCCAGTGATGGACTGATAGGGTACCAGGGCGAGTACTTCAGGATGACAACTAACGTGGAGATCAAAGGCAAACCGAGTAAACTCTTTTTTTTTATCAAATCACTGCCAAATAATGAGAGAGGAAACAATTTTAGAAGAGATTTTTTCAGAGAGCTGGATGTGTACCGAATCATATTCCCAGAATTTGAAAGAGCTAACAGTAAGTAATTTATATTAAATAATTGAATAAATTAATTGATTGAATTGACATTACTTATAATACTTTTTTGGCCTCTGTGGTTTAGTGGTAAAAGCTTTACTGTAGCGGTGAGGTGAGTCCAGGTTCAAGTCTCCGCAAGGTCAAGAGCAAATTTAGTTTTTTTCAATTTATATTTGTCATCTTGGACATATGTATTTGTGATATCTTTTCTTCTTAAGTTTACCTTGAGTGACTTTACAAAAAAAAATATTTGAGCAGCTAGCTGTAATACCAGATATATTTTATTAAATATAAATAATCAAAACTGTTTTGCTAACTGTCTCATCAGTAAAATGGTGATCAAATTTTTAATTTTTTTTTTCTGTTCAACTATAAAGTGAGACATATATTTTTATAAAATTATGTCCTGTTGTTTGCTTTCCTTAGTCATTCATAGCTGAAGGATTTCCAAGAGAGCAAATGTTTTTAAAGACAGATTGTAGGACTTTTCGACTACATTAAACAGCAAGGTGAATTTATTCACTCCATAAACATGGTATAGAAAAATATTTCTAACTAAAAAACACTACTTTTTTAATATGTTTACATAGACCAGGAAATCAATTAACAAAGATTACCCGCCTATTCAGCATTAATCACAATTGGTTAGAACGCTAATATAGTTGATTGATTTAGTCGGAAATAGCGAAGATCTTTTGAATTTTATGTGTAAAAATTAAGAAAGTAACACTATATCGATGAGATACAAGCTCATTTGATTTAATTTAAATTGGTGCAATTTTTACATTCAATAAGATTACAATCAAGTCCTTAACATATTGGTTTTTATTTCAGTATCTGTCAGTTATAGGACGCCAGCACTTTTCATTACCGATAGTCTCTTGGTATTTGATGATTTAAGCCAGAAAGGATACACAATTAGAAACTCAAGGCAACACTTTGATAGTGAACATTGCATAGTAGCTCTCAAAAGTCTAACAGAACTACATGCATCATCGATTATTTTAGAAGAAATAAAAAAGGTTAACAATTCTGATAAAAATTTCAATTTGGCTGAGGAATACAAGAATATTTTAAAAGACTGCATGTACAAATTTGACGGTTGGTACTCTACCGGTATGGAAGCCGGGCTTGTAGTCGCAGGCGAATCAAAAAAGTATGGTAGAAATACTCAGTACTACCCAGAAGTTAAGTCAAAATGGCCACAATTTTTTAAAGACGCATTAGAGCAGACTCGCCCTTCAAAAGATAGAAGAAACGTTATATCTCATATGGATCTATGGGCCCATAATCTTATGTTTAATTATTCAGACAACAAGCCCATTCATTGCATCTTCGTCGACTTCCAATCAGCGATTTGTTTACCGTTACAAGCTGATGTAGTGAGTCTTTTATATTTGAATCTCACCAGTGATCAGAGAGCCGTATTATATAATGATTTGATTCATTATTACTACACCGAATTATCTAAAGAACTTGATCGTCATGCATTAAAAATAAATTCAATTATGCCGTGGGAACAATTTATAGAAGATTGTCATGCTTTCAAAAAATTTTCTTCGGTTCAAACTATAGTTCTTCAACAGATGGCATTGCTAGAACCGAAAGCGGCTGAAATCCTTCTACAAGACCAAGAAGATTTTCATAGGATAATAAATGTGTCCAGAAAAGAACTGGTTTTAGGTCTGCTAGAGTCTGATCCGTTATTCAAGAAACGATATATAGATTCGATTGATGATTTCATTATTGATAGGCCTAATGTAACAAAACTATAATGTCAGTTTTAAAATATATAGAAAGGTCGTAAAGTTGCTAGAAACACTGATTTTTTTAATAAATAATTAAAGCAATTTCTAACAAATGGGATTACCTGTAATGATAACAAATTTTATAGGAGGCAAGAAATGTTTTTATTTTTTGATTTTGAGTAAAAATAAAAAAGAATATGCAAACTTTTCCAATAATTTGGTGCTTTATTTTCAAGATTTTGTAATAATTTAAGAAGTTAATTGAAATTTAATTGGGTTAATGCTTCTTTCCTTGCCAAAATATGTGTCAACAGTTCTTCAGTTTTTCAAGAATAAAGATTTGTTTTGATAATAATTTGACATTTGCGGCTTAATGCTTTTGGAAAGATGTAAATTTAAATAGATGTCTCCATCGTAATTATCCAATAAAATCAATTTTCATTGAGGACTAATTAATCCTTCACCTAAACACAATTGAAATGTAAACTTTTATTTTTATTTTAACCATCATCCTGACTAGACGCCATCATAAGAGCTCCAACCGGGCGTCACAATAGCAGGTACTTCAATTTTGATTTAACTCAATAAGTATAAAAATCGTTGCCTTGGGTAAACAAGGTTCTATCTACAAAAACCAAAACTGTTCAAGAGAAGCAATTTAAGATATCAGACAATATAACTTTTTGTAGAAACATTTAATTATTTCAAAGTATCTTTCTAATCAAAATGAACTTCTTGAATGAATGAATATGTATATCTTACATTTTAATTCTATTGAAACGTTGTAATCATATTATCATATTTATGACAGACATAATTGCAGATAGAACTTTGATGGTCTCAAATTCACCGAAATCGCACATAAATTTTAGGTAGATAGAACCTTGATGCTCTGTAAGGACATTTTTATACAAAAATATGTTCATTAAAGAAGGTTATGTAAGAATTGGTAGACAACAACATGGGCTATATATAAGATGTTGAAAATACATTTAACTAAAAAATAAAATTACAATTTTACTGAGGGTTATTGCCAGTCAGTATACATATTTCTCTTAATAAAGTCGAACAATAATTATGTACTATGACTATGGGGTGGGGTCCAAGCACACAAATGAATTTGAACTGACGAAAATGAGTACATTCGTGTGTTCGAATGCCTGATGATGAAATGCGAAACCCGGGTCGTTAGTGACGAAATACATGGAAATGTACAAAATTTCTATTGATTGCTTAGGTTAAAATTCATTTATAATTCAAAAATAACTAGTTTTAACTAAATAAATTGAATCACATAGAGATTCGTCTGTCGTTAAATAAATTATCATGTTTAATTCAACCATTTCTACTCCCAATGTGTAGTATATGGACTCCGAATGGAGCTTATATCAACAGAAGATTTTCTACGAGAGCTGCTTGCTCTACCTTTCTTTTTCGAAGAGAGTAGGGATAGACAGACAGGACTATAGGTTAGCTAATCACTCTCGTAACACCTCAGACATCCATGCCTTCGTAAATCTATAAATCAATGTATAAAAAATATCTGTACTGGGATTTGAGCCCGTGAGTATCACAACTGAAGCCAACAATGTTGACCAATCGACTTCAGACTTTTCATATCTGTAAAATACTATAAATTTATGTGTTTTTGCACATAAAATGCATATGGTGGCTGAAAAATCAAATTAACAATAAAAGAAGAAGTGGGCTTTACTCTTACTATTATATGATTATATTAAAATTACACTATTGGGTACAAAAAGTAGCATAGCTCATTAAGATAGTGTCAAAAACTGACGCAATATGTACACTCTAATTTGATATCAAAATTGTAAATTTAATTATTCATTTATCACTTATTTGATTAAACGTCTGATATTTGCTAAGAGCAAACGATCTAATATTCTTATCTTATTTGGTGAACTGTCATGATTATGAAAGAGCACAGTTATTTAATATAATATATAGTCCATTTCCTCACAATGTTTCCATATTAAAGTAAGACAATTATCAAAAGGGATTACCAATTTTAGTGACGTAAAATCACACCACTCATTAAATGGAATACAATATTTTTTAAATTATGATACAACAGAGCAGAGCTCCGCAACCAGTGCGCCGCTAGATGATCCCAAGTGTGCCGCGGCGCATTGCGTCGGTAATATGATGTAACCGAGTATTTTCATAACAAAATTAAAGCCATTCGGTTGCTAAGATCTCCGCTTAAGTTATTCTAATTGAAACAAGTATTGTATTATTTTGATATTTAATGGAACAATTGTAAGTGTTTTTACGGGTAATGCACCTGCAATGGGGAATAAAATGGAGTTTGTCTCGTGTGTATAACAAACAAATCCTACGTAGAAATTACACATTGCTGCATATATCGTGAAGCCATGATGGTCACTTTTAATTGTTAAGCTTAGTTAATTTTTTTAGTTACAACTTTTACAAATTGCCTTTTTTATAATCTGTAATTATTTTTTGTGTATTAAGTGCTCCATCACTTTGAAAAGATATAAGGGTTTAATTGTTTTTTATTATAAAAATATGTTAGCTACTATTTCAAATTCATCAAATAAAAAAATAAAAAATTAATAGTGTTGTTAATGAAATTTACATATTTTGGCATGTGGTGTGCCGCCAAATATTAATGACTGCTTACGTGTGCCGTGGGTGATAAAAGGTTGCGGAGCACTGCAATAGAAGAAAGAATAATAATGTAACATTTAGAGCTTTATAAATGTAAATTTTATTCAATCTAGTAATTGATATACCAGACATTTTCAGCATTTGGGAACGCTTTCGATGATCAGTCATCACTGTCAATTCTTTGGCGAGATCATTTCTTTACATCAGTGTATCTAATCTCTTCTGCATTAAAATCGGTTTCATTCAAATTGGCTCTCATTTCAATACATCCATTGCATGGCACACATAAATATTTTGAAATTTCTTTTTTATTTGGGGGATTTCACTACGGTAAAACAGACAATTGCTTCGATAAGGTTGACAAACACTGCTCTAGACTTATTTTCGTTTTAAAAACGATGCTCTATTTCATCTAAGTTCCCCATTTTATCATTCGCTCTTTCTACTAGCAGTATTAGGCATCAGATCATATTGTTCTGGAACCCTTGGAAATGAAACCTGCAATAGTTTCTAACCGTCGGATAATTAACGCCACTCAAAACACAGTGTCTTTACAAAATAGTATTTATTGATATGGTTGATTTTTTCATCCATTTTTATCCCTTTCCCTTGACTGATCTTTCCTCCAGGATTCCTTGACACCTGCCAATTGCTTTGCTACAGTTTTAGTCTTCCAAGCCCCATAGCAGGACCAGCGCCAATCGTTTTACTGCACCAGGTAAGAGTGTATTTTCCACCGTTTTTCTAAAGGTGTCTTTAAAATTAGCCACTACTGGCAGTCAACTGGTCTATGCTTAGCATCAAAACTGCATCAGAGTATCAATAATAATTAATAGTTCATGGTTTAAGAAACCCAGTGTTGCATGTATGTTCAATATTCTCTTATATAATATTAAATAACATAGAGTTATCTATAAACACTAAAATGTAGGTACACCTAAAATATAACAACAAAATCAAATTAAACTGCAAAAGTGTTTTCAAGTGATTTAAAAACCATTAAGTAATTTAAATAATTATTATAAATGACAGCCAAAAGAATTCTGACAGTGAAAAAATCAAGTACAGTGGAAATGATGTGATATGAAAGTAATGCATAAAGAATTTTGTGTTGAATGAAAGAAAATATAAGTAAATACCAACTTCATAACAATGAAGAAAGAAAAATAATAGTATATTACAGTGAAACCCCGATTCTTTGTCTTTCAAGGGGGTACAAATAAACAATACATGTGGGAAAGTCTCATTTTCAGTTTCTCAGCTATAGTTCTAAATTTCTTCATAGGGGGCATTTTTGTTGATGTGATCATAAAATTTTACCTATAAATCAGATAACCGGAAAACTATAGATTGGGCTACGATGAATGCGGGATTATTCTTATGGGTGTTTGGCCGGGACTATAAAAAATGAACAATACATGTGGGTAAGCGATGAATACGAGAATGATAGATCGGCGTTCCACTGTATATCAACCGCATCGTAAAAATTACCAATGCACTTTGGTTTTTATCGAAGCTTCACCGATAGATAAGTCCTGTTCGTCTGTTAAACACAACCTTGTTGCGTTAATAGATTGTCAATTTGGAGCTTAAATAGTTTAATTTATGAAATTTTTAAGTTGAATTTGTTTCATGAAATCAATATAATATGAAATAAAGCAACATATTGTTTGAAGAAAGATTTAATTTTTTAAGTTAAATGATTTTCACTGAAAGTTCCTTGGAGTTTTTCAGTAACAATGATTTCAACGTAACACGTGACACAATTTTTGAAATCAGATATTGTAACTGTGTTGTAAGAATTTTTTTTTTTCTATTGATTCGGCGGTAACTTTGTGGAAGTTCATTTTTAATATAAAATTAAATTAAAAATTGATAACTTAGTTATTTCACTTGGTTTATCACTAACGTGACGCGTTTCGCCTCTTTAAGAAGCATCTTCAGACTAGCCGTATCGTAAGGTTATTTACTTCTAAGGTAAACGATGATTTTATTCTTAAAAGGGTGGGGGTGGGTTTTATTACATTCTACTGGACGTGTGGAAGAGGGTAAACTATAAACATTGTTACACTATAAACAAATCAATTACTGGCACCTGGATGTGAAACACCCAAAAGGAAGAAATTTAATAATGACGAGCCGCCTGTTCTGTTTAAAATGTTATTTACTAATCCTCCATTACTGTTAATGGTTTTATTGATTTATAAAAATTCTAAGCTATTCATTTTAATACCTTTCTTATTTACACGATGGAGTATTTCTCCGTTGTTGTAAGAATATTGCTAATAAATTAAATTCTGCATTTGATTTTTGCAACTTCTAAAAAAATGTCTATGTATTATTTGCTGTCTCTGGATTATTAATATTACTATTGGCTTTCTATTGGGTAAGAAATTAAGTTTAAGCAGTTGACATAAATCAACTCAAGTAAAGAACAGCAAATTTCTGGCTTGACATTTCATTATCTGATATCAAGAATAGTTCCCCTGAGCTTTTGAATTTCCATAAATTAATGAAAACCATTTAAGTGACAGGTGTTTCAGTGAAATCAGTAAAAATGACACTCTGCAGCAAGTCCTTTCTCCAGGAAGATATTCAAAGAATTGTGAAGAAGTACTTTAAAATAGATCAAGATGCTGAAATCGATTTGGATAAGGTTGACATCCGATATGCGAGTGATGGATTGACTGGCTTCCAAGCAGAGTATTACAAAATGACCGTTACTGCATCGTTCAGAGGCAAGCAGACCAAGGTTTTCTTTTTCATCAAGTCTCTACCCAACGACCCGGAGAAAGCAATCAAGTTTACAGAGGCCGGATACTTCCATAAGGAAATCAATATTTACAGAACAATATTTCCTCAATTTGATAAAGTTCAAAGTAAGTGAGAAAAAGTGTTGAATAATTTTTTTTTTCATTATTACATAAGTATTGTGTCGCTTAAGGACCACAATGATGTATTATAATAATTTATATATTAAATTTTAATATTACTTACTGTTTGTGAGTTGTAAATTCCCTCCCAACCTGATCCTAAAAATGGGGCGTAGGAAAGACGATTACCTAACTACTTGTTCTCTAGCCCCATCCTTCTATCCTTATTTTTTTCCAAAAAATTGAGTTGAGTGATTGAATGACAAGAAGTTCTCGTAGAACAACTGGCGTTGCTCCATTAGCAGTCCATTTGCTCTACATAAGGACCAGACATGGTAAAAGAAAAAAACATGACTGGTTTAACCGGAATACAAAATGCTCACTAGGTGAATGATTATACTTCTCGATTGATATTTTTACGAGAATTGACAGTTGCTCAGCCTTTTTCTATAGAGAGGACAGAAGGATGAGATCATGAGGGAGCAGATAAGGGAAAATTGATAACATCAATCCTATCCTAATCCTCTCTAAGAGTGAGAAAGAGGTTGAGCGAATGGCTTATTAACCAGTTCTCACTTATCACATTGGTAGCTGACTTTCTTAATTAAAAGAATGCTCGAAAGTGGTTTTTTTTTATATCCACTTCACACAATTTCCTTGAAAAATTCTACTCTTTTGCCAATAGTATCATTGCGGTAATTCCTGTATGCTAATGCATTTTGTTATTTCAGAATCCACCAACTACATTATGCAATGTCTATATTATTCCAATACTGATATTGTGTTTGAGGACTTGAATGAAAAGGGATATGCAGTGACTAATGCCAGGAACACTTTTGAAAAAGAACACTGCATTGTAGCTCTAAAAAGTTTGGCTCAATTTCATGCGGCATCTATCATATTGGAAGAAACTCAAAAAGCAGAAACAAATTGTAAATACAATATTGAAGATATATTCAAAGGTGTTCTCACAAAATGCGGTTACATCTACAGCGGTTGGTATTTAGTGTGCATGAAGGCGGCTTTAGAAGTGGCTAGCGAATCCAAAACATATGGGAAAGAGTCCAAATATTATCCGCTGGTTCAAGAAAAATGGGACAGTTTAGCCAAAGATGTTTTAATGCTGTCAAAGTCTTCAAAATCCAAACGAAACGTTTTATGTCATAGAGATTTGTGGGCAAACAATTTAATGTTTTACTACGACGACGACAACAAACCGACGCATTGTATGTTTGTGGACTTTCAAGTGAGCTTATGCATGCCGCCGGCAGCCGATGTTGCGAGTCTTCTATGCCTGAATCTCTCCAGCTCTCAAAGACAACAGTATTTCAGCGATTTGATTCAGTATTATTACGTACAATTGAATGAAGAATTGAATCAGTATCAAATAAACATAGAAGACATAATACCGTGGGATTCGTTTAAGAACGATTGCGATGTATACAAGAAATGGGGACTGATGCAATGTTTGTGTCTTCACCAATTGGGACTGATGGAGCCAAAGTACGCAGAAAGACTTTTACAAAATCCAGAAGACTATGAAAGAGTCATTAATGTTTTAAGAAATGATGAGATACTCCACAAAGTTAAAACTGATGAAGTATACAGAACTCGATACCTCGATTCAGTTGATGATTTAATAAGAATGTACATTGTGTCATAGCTTAATTTACTCATCAGGAACAGATGCACTCGGCTATACTTTTTCTCTCCAGGACAAATGAATAATTTTTGTAGGAAACTAAATTAAATCTTACTTACCATTCTAGTTTGAACTAATGTATTTAAACTATCGAAAGTTATCTCTGGATAAATGTCATTTCTAGTTGTCATAAATAAAACTCTGAAAGGTGATTATTTTTATATTATATATTCTTCCAAAAAGATAGATACGAGAAATAGAATAATTGTCAAGTACCAGTTTTCTTATCTGTGACTTTGAATAAATAACATAAAGTGCCTGTTGTATATGACAAGTAAAGTTCTATGAAAGAGTCGGTTAATTAGACCAAAGGCTTTTAAACAGTAGTCGGAAAATTATGAGAGCCCCTCTACTAGATAAGAAATTTTATTATTTTAAATATTATGTAATCAGCGTAATATGGAACAGAATGTATGCTTGTTGAGTTGTTTGACTTCAGTGATTTTTGATCAAATTTTTGTATTTGACGTTTGACTTCAAAATGGATCAAAACTAATAAATTAGATAAAATCACGGTATCTATGATAGAAAGGAATAGTTTTTTAAGGAAATTTGGGGCAATAAATTAAACATTTTTTTAGCAAACTGTATTAATTTTTGTATTTATTTTAATCAGAAGGTACCTTATATAAACCGAAAATTATTTTATTTGAAGTGAGAATTTTAATACTTTATCGCACCCTCAGTAGGGCAAAAGGGGTCGGGTCATGTTCTAAGTCAGAAATTGTCAGTTCATAGATATTTTTGGATTTGTGCTAAAATAAAAGTAAAGTTGCAAAGATACGGATAAAAATCCCTCATATATTCAAGGTTAAGAGTTGGACCGCATACACCCATCTCATATATATATATATATATATACACCACTAGATATTTAGAATACAAATAAATATTCCAATATTTTTGTATTCTATTTTCATGTTATCACTGTAAAATTCTATTTTAATGTCATCGCTGCCTAATTAATGTTTGAAACTTTTAGGACATTTTACTGAGGGTGCATTGTAATGACTCTTCACCAAAGATTAACATAACAGTCAACGATATTAGATTTATTAGTAAACTAGATTGAACAATATAGTCATTTATCGCCTTGAGTAAACAAGGTTCTATCTGCAAAAACTAAAACTGTTCAGAAGCAATTTTAGATTTCAGAAAATGTAACTGTAAATGTAA
Source organism: Himalopsyche phryganea (assembly GCA_022494535.1). Lineage (NCBI taxonomy): Eukaryota > Metazoa > Arthropoda > Insecta > Trichoptera > Rhyacophilidae > Himalopsyche > Himalopsyche phryganea. The sequence goes on from JAGVSL010000021.1 coordinate 1,944,794, forward strand.
AATGTAAATGTGAAATACACTTATGCATTCAAATACATGAATGAAAGAGACTAACATTGAGACTGTGATTTCCTACACGCGGTATATCTAATTATATATTCAGATTAAACCTTGATGCACTGTAACATGTGTATGTTTTTCAGATAGAACATTTTTCTAATTTTAATTTTGATGGATTGATGGACAATTTTAAGTTTTTTTAAATGCAGATAGAACCGTATTTTTAATGCGAATAAAACTGCATTTAAAAGTGAAAAAAACATCAGATGGAACCTTGTTTACCAGAGGAGACAATGTGTCGCAGTAGGAATTCATTTATTCATATCAATTAAAGTTACGGAGTTTAACAGTGTTTTTAAAAATGTTTAAACTGCTATTTTTTATGTGTTTGACATTTATCCTATGTAAATCATGCAAACTGCATTTCACAATGATTGTATTTTATTTTATTCATAAATAAACAGAAAAGTATCTGTCTTATAAAAGATAGAACATTGAGACATGTAGCAACAATATTATTTGTAAAACTCATGAGATAAATTGAATCCACTCCAATGGTTTCGAAGCAACAAATTTACAAATAGACCATTTAAATTGGGTGTGTCGATCTATTCTTAACTCATCAATATAACGTAGTTGATACTGCAATATGTTGTATGTCTAAAATAATCATATTATACCGTAAAAGTAATCAAATAATATTTACAACAACAGGTGGTGCAACTATAGCAAAACGTCATAATTTTCAACCTTCCTTGAACACTTTGAATTTTTGGACATAAGACTTATTGCAGTATCATCGACAATAAGCTTATTAACTTTAAACAAGATGTTCTCACTAAGTAGTCAATGTTAGCGGTTTTAAATTTCATTTTAATTCACATCACGTTTCGCCATCTCCTAGTAAAGCAGCCGCCCAGTCCATCGGTTCTCTCTGGAGTTTTTTAACACTGACAACATGGTCTTTTTTACTAATTTTAACGTCACCGTTAGACGTGATAACGGCTTGCGTGTCATCATCCAAGTCATGCACCTTTTTCACTTTACTATTGAAAGATGGTTGTCCGGATCCTGAGAGTGCTCGGAGTACTGCACTGCACACTCCTCGGAGACTTGGCTGCGCGTGTGACGGTGTCGACAATAGTAGCTGGAATATGAAGAGTAACAATATTATTATAATGTTTTTTTAATTACTTTGTCACAAAAAGGCAGCAAGGATTAAACATATAATAATTATATAATCAACTGAAGATAATTGATGGAATTTCAATATCAAATTCGAATTGTTCAAATTTTGTAAATTTCAATGTATTTCTTCACTAACGACCCGGGTTTCGCCTTTCGACATCTCTAGGCATTCGTGTGCTCGAAAGTGACGAAATACATGGATATGTACAAAATTTCAACAATTCAAGCATATAATAGTTTTTTGATAAGTGAAACCAGACCGCCAATTATAAATATGTAATCTATAAAAATGGCATTATTTTATATGGCAATACATTTCTATGCAAACAATTGATTTCTTAAGCAAAATTCGGCAGTATCAATCGATCAAATCATAATATTTATTCTCTAAAGCTGATTGTAAACGAACATCAAAAATTGCACATGGCCGGCAAAGTTTTCGACAATATTGGTGCGATAATGTCAGATCAATCGGTATCTGGCAACTGGTACTGTAAAGTAACGTAAAGTGAGTTAAAACTACAGTGGCCGATATTTGACAGCTGTCAATTTTTTTTTAACTTTGATTTAAGGTGCAAAGAATTCACGTATTTCCGTTATTTGAGTGCAATTTCTGCAGCCCCGTTTCATTAACCTTTCTGGGAGTGTGGACGTACTTGTAGGTCGCCGCGATTTTTCCGCGAAGGATTATGGACGTATAAGAATGTCAATATGGTAACATGTGTTTGTGTGTGTGATTTAAGCTTGAAAAGTATTACAATATCATTTGTGGACTTCATCATTTGAAAATAGGTTATATTAAACCTTAGAAACCGCAGACTTCTATTTTTTCCGAAACAACAAAACATCGATATTGCATCATTCATTAAATTTTGATGTAAAAAAACTCGCTCCTCATAGCACATCTATAATTAATTAGTTCTTCCTGGAAAGGTTAATAGCACATTTAATACCGGCACATACGCTTGTATTGCCCGCAATTCGGGTCTTAAATATTCAAAATTCAATTAAAATTACGCAAATTTTATGGTGAATTATGATACTTGTACATGATTTTTAGGAGATAACAATTATAATGAAATGAAATAATATTGACATTATAAAACTGCCAAGCGCCAATCTTATGTTTTAAGTTGTATAAAATAGTTTTTATTAGACTTACAATATAACTGAACATTGTATTTTGCAAATTTGGATTATTGAGATTTTGTACACTTCCATGTATTTTGTCACTAACGACCCGGGTTTCGCCTTTCGGCATCTTCAGGCATTCGAGCACACGAATGGACTAGTTCGAGTCCATTCGTGTGCTCGAATGCCTGAAGATGCCGAAAGGCGAAACCCGGGTCGTTAGTGACAAAATACATGGAAGTGTACAAAATCTCAATAATCCAAATTTGATATTGAAATTCCATCAAGCACCCTCAGTCGATGTCTTAAATTATCTTAAATTATATTGTATTTTGCGTTAACTATTTACTTTAACTTACTACAATAAACAACTTATACAGGAGTTTTATATTTATATGGCATACATCCATCGTAAATTGATTGAAAATATAATAAAATATGATAATAACAACAAAACTTGACATCGAGAATATATCTGACGTCTGTCGACAGACTTACATCATTTTACAGATCTCGAACAGAGATGCACATATCGAGCAGAGCGAGAAGAGAATAGATTCTTCCTGTCAATATTGCCGTAATATCGATTGCGTTCGATTTTCAATTTATCATCCAGTCAAGCTCCCGTAAAGTATGTGCAATACGGTAATGTTGCGGCATTAGTACCTTGTTTTGATGTTTTATACACGACCACACATGGTCGGGAGCAAATTGCCGTAAAAAGTTGGTCATTTACAAGCCGCTTAAGAACCCTTTTAAGGTCATATTTTAATTCAAAGATCCATAAATTTGTAAATATTTAAGAATATCAGCCTTCTGATACTTACAAATATTATTAAAACCTGCTGGTATTAATTAATATAATAGCGAAATACCAGTATTGATATATTCGTTTAGTATTGCTATCCCTAGTTCCACCGTATATACAAAACTGGAACTGGAGATTCTAATACCAGACTATGGCAAAAAAGAAAAGAATTTTAGTCACTGGATTACCATGATTACTAAATTAGATAATTTCATACTGACTAGGGCATCCAATCCCGGGCCCTTTTTACGAACCCGGGATTTCGGGATTCAGAATTTTTCAAATCATTGGTCACTGTAATTTGATGTGTCATGTGCCATTTAAAATTTAATTTGTGTCCATTATTGCTTCAATTGTTGATATGACTAAATATTTTTTTTTGGGTATTGTAATGATTAAAATCCGAGTCATTTACAAAAAAAGAGAAAAAAAAAAAAAAAAAAACATGATGATCCAAATTATTTTATTCTATTATTTGCATTGTTATGGTAGGTTTTACCAAATGGTATCCAAACAGAGGACATGTCATTCAATTTGACTTTAAAATATTGTCCTCCATTTATTTATGACGCGGTCCTAATTTGTCCTCTGTTTCAAATTGGTTAATGACGGCTGTTACGAAATATGAGAAGGGGGGAGACTACAATAAATTAAATTAATTTTACAGGTATTTTAAAATAACTATGTACATGAAAAAACCGAGGTACACGTTGTAATTAATCAGGAAGTTTTAATTTAATATATCAATATTTTTTTAGCATTTACAGTGAATCCCGAAATTACGGAATTACGGGATTAAATAATTGACCGGGATCCTGGATCCCGGGATTTGACGCCCTAATACTGACCAAAGTGTATCAGGGCTAACCTTAATGCAATCATATTCATCTTGACAAATAGTCAGTTAAAACAAACATAAACAGGTCAAAACGGAACTTGTCTCGTAATATTATGTCATTTGTTGGTAGATGTTATCTTGAAACGTGTATAAAAAGGAAGAAACCCACTTTCACACATTAAACAATAATAAAATGGTGTCAACGATACACAACTGCAATAAACAAAACAATTATATACACTGCCAATTTTAAGCCTACTGATAACAGCCCAACACAATAAATGAACAGACAGCTTTACGATGGTGAGACAAGGGTTACCACAAGAAAAAATGTGAATGAAGGACAAATGACTTAAGGTATTATGGTACATTTGAAATGAAAAACAATCGACGAAGCTAATCCTATTACATTTAAATAAATTTTAGCAATTTTGCTGAAACACTGTCAAAAAACACGTAACTATTATACTCTTTCAATATAATATCTTATTATACATTCAAGGGAGAAATAACATTTGACTTTATATTCTACTTTACGTTTATTGAGCAATTTGAAATAGGGACAATATGTTTAAAGTCGTATCGAAGGAAATGTCGTTTCTTTGTTATATGTGATGTTTCAGTCTACACCTGAAATCCTGCATCATATTTCGTTGGATTAATACCAAATGTTACTAAACGCTTGTAAAACATGTTTCCCTATCCATTGGAAAACTTGACATTACAAAATGAGTAGGCAAAAAATCCTCTGCCACATACACCGTATGAAGGACAATGAGCCGAAAAACGAGTGATGTGCAGTAATCCGATAGTATGTAGAAAAATAGGCAGGCTGAAGATTCGCTATCTGATGGGCGGATCTGTGAATGATTCGTCATTGCTGCTGAAGGATGGCTACTTGCAGGCAGCCAGGACTCATCATTTACTGTCGCACTCTTGATGATGATTAAAATGCTTTCTTATAAAAATTGGATTATTGAGATTTTGTACGGTACTTCCATTTATTAGTACTTCCATTTATTTATAAAATAAATGGAAGTGTACAAAATCTCAATAATCCAAATTTGGTATTGAAATTCCATCAAGCACCCTCAGTCGATGTCTTAAACTTTCTTATAAAATTTGAAGAAAGTTGGGAAGCTCTGCAATAAGGGCTGAATCAACAATGTTGATGATATGGATAAGTGAAGAGAGTAGAAACGGGCAGACCATTAGATAGTGGTACGTGTTGGTGACATCAGTTGCCAAATGCACTCAATTTACATAACAAGTGGTCAATTAAATGCATCGAAAATATGGGGTGGCACAATCTTGACAGTCAAAATAATAATACGAGAAATAAAAATGAGTTTTTTTTAGTAGAATGTCTTTTCACCGAGAATCATTTTATCATAGTAAATCAATCATGTGGTCTGTGCATCCTGCAATCTGGGTTTCCAGTCACCGACTACTTTTATATCGCACTCAGCTAAAATAGAATCGAAGAATAAGAGCTGGATTTTACAAATAACATTGATATTTGTATGAATTTCAGCTCATCGTGTTTCTCATTCACGGATTTCAACAACAAGGAAGCTCCAGTATTATTTCCCTGGCCTTTACCTTGTTCACTGCCTATCCAGTATATATTCAGGATCAAGAGTTGGAATAGGATATACACAACATTACACAACATAGTTCTACAAGAATTTTATGAGTTATTGATAGCTATCAACAAACTACTTTGTAATTTCAACAATTCAAATTTGAAATTTGGATTATTGAGATTTTGTACACTTCCATGTATTTTGTCACTAACGACCCGGGTTTCGCCTTTCGGCATCTTCAGGCATTCGAGCACACGAATGGACTCGAACTGTTCAGTTCTAGTCCATTCGTGTGCTCGAATGCCTGAAGATGCCGAAAGGCGAAACCCGGGTCGTTAGTGACAAAATACATGGAAGTGTACAAAATCTCAATAATCCAAATTTGATATTGAAATTCCATCAAGCACCCTCAGTCGATGTCTTAAATTAATTCAAATTTGATATTGTAATTCCATCGACCACCCTCAGTCGATATCTTCAATTATACTTTGTAATTTTTACCCTATTATAATGTAATTCGACAATCAATCAATCAATCAAGAGTTGAGCCCCACACACTCATCCCATATATATATCACCTGATATTCAGCACACAATGAATATTTAAATACAATTTTATTCTATTTTTATATTAACACTGTAAAATTATATTTGAATGTTATCACTGCCAAAATGAATTCTTAAAATTTTGAGCATAAGAGGATAGATAAATCATGTTTAGCAGTTGGATAGGGAAAGGGTTAATATTAATTTCCTAATCGTTATTTTATTTGAAGGTCAATTTTATCTACCCTTTCTTTTCAGAGAGTCATAATATAGTAAGAGAATATTAAATTATGAAAGATTGGCAAGATAAGAAAGGAACAAAGCACAAAATAGGTTAATAACCTGATTATATTTAGTATAGGCACTTTCCGGATGGAATACAAATAGTCCCCCTTGACCCCTGCGATGCATGAGGTTTCTGTATTTTTTATAAACTCAGAATAAATTTCTGGCGATCAATCAATAATTTCTCATCAAATCCCTTCTTTTGAAAATGGTCCAAAACAGGTCGTAATGTTATAGGTATAATAAATAAACTGAATTCACAGCTAGGTTTTTAACACATAAACTAGTAATTAAGCCACGCTTAGATTAATGTCCTGTTAAGAAATTCTGTTATCTTACATGCTTCAATATGTAAAATAATTTAGGCTTAAAATTAAATCCACTTTTGTTTAGATCATATTCATTGTCATAAAAACAGTTTTCACTTATCAAAAACACATTCTACAAGCAACAAATTCTTTCACTAAAAATAAAGTGATACATATAAATAAAATATATTTTAACATTGAAGAAATATATTACACTTACGAAAAAATATTTTCACATGGATAAAATAGTTTTCACTCAATATAAATACTCACACTTTGAAATCGATAGTTATACGAAGCTGTGATGAAATGTCATTTATTCTTCTAACCTATATTAGGCCGTCTATATTGTCTTTGCTTCACGCATTAGAATACATTACACTAACTAAACCAGACCAACCCTAACATAACCTACTAAAACTTAACTCACTTTGTTAAAATAATCCGTGACTATTAAAATCAAAGGTTGTGTGTACTAAGTTAATACTATCGAAATAAATGTTCAAGTGTACCAAGTGAATACTATCTAACTCAAAGTGCAATTATTTATAATCTAATAATTTATTGGCCCGCTCTTTAAATTCAGTTCGATGTTTGTGAATTTCTAACGGTGCGCGCGTTATGGTTTGTTTTGTTCAATAATAATTACTATAAAAGTCGTTCGTACCATATACGTTGAGCTAGTCTCTAGAGAAATACTATATTTGAACCATATACAGGCTTAGCATTCTACGTGTTAAGGTTTGATCACCGAATTAATATATGCAATTTTAAGCGTGGAAACGTTAATGGAAAACTTTAACTAATCCAATCCATAGACGTTTGGGCGCGCGAGTCAAAGGAGGAAGAAGAGGCAGCGTACTACCTCCAATTGGCAGAAGTAAACAAAATAAATACTGCGATGTCATGCTATGTGGCAATAATAAACGATACTCAACTGACGCGGACCTGTACAGAATGATCAAAAACCAGATACCCATATTGTAAAGGAAACTTGCAATAATTCAGCTTTTAGTTTTTATGAACCAAGTTTGCTCCCAAAGTGGAGCATATGAGGTGCTAATAATTGGATTCTGTGGTTTAGTGGTAGGAGCTTTGGCTTAGCGATCAGGTGGTTCTGGATTCTAGTCCTGGAAAAGTGAATATCATTTATCAATTTAAATTTGAGATCTTGGACAAGTATGTCAGTGGTCGGCAACCAGGGTCTCGCGGGCACCAAAGTGCTCGTGAAGCATTTTTAAGGTGACCGCGATAAATAAAGAATTCGCTTACAACCCCTCCCCCTGATCTAGAAAAATATAGCCAAACATTTTGAGTGCCCGTTCAGCAAAAAGATTGCCGGCATCTGGTGTATGTGATGTCGAGTGACTTGAATGACTAAAATTCTCATCAAGATTTCGTATGATTTGTCAATTTCTAAATATTTTTTTTTAATAATTGCCTTTAGCAATTATTAAAAAAAAATCTCAAAAAAAGTTATTTTAAATGAACTGTTTATTATTCAGTCACTCGTTGTCTTTTTTTCTAAGTGGGAAGGGACAGAAGGATAGAGCTTGTGAAGAATTAGTATTAAGCTAATCACTCTCGCTATAACACGTTTTTAAATTGGTTGAGTGGGATGAGATATGAGCATCATTGATGCCTTTAAATGCAATCGATTTCAAAAACAAGTTATGAAACTGCATGTGCAGGGATTAGAATCTGTGGACATCTCAACTGAATAGGGTGAAGGTTCAAAAGTGTCGACTACTGGTATCTGATAATCATCCGTCAGTGGGTAGACAGTGATACACCACTTATTGAGCTAACTTTTAAATAATCAATTGCTAACGTTATTTGGTAAACAGGGTGTAGCTTGATGCAATCGACCGGTGCGTCCTAGTTAGATGCAGTCAATTATTGTCCATCACTGACACCTCTCAAAAACACACTCTCCTCATAACATTTGCGTTTCAATTGTCGAAAGCGTATTCGACTAGTAGTAACTCAGTAAAGTACTATAACATATTCAAATTAAATCTCAATAATCCAAATTTGATATTGAAGTTCCATCAAACACCCTCAGTCGATGTCTTAAATTACATCTAATCCTCTATTTGCACGGTTTCGAAATAGCATGGTTCTGATCGTTTTTAAAATGTGGAAATGGTACAAATTAAATTGTGTTCGATTTTTATATTTTGATAGATTGATGTGAGATTTTCGTTTCCTCATAATTCCCGAGAATTCTCGAGAAGGTATCTAATATTTTAAACAGTTCTTTTGAGCCTTGCATATTTTCTCGAATCTCGAAATATTATCTAGAAACGAGAAATAAAATTATTGAAATCGACAATCTGTCGAGTAGTAACTAAAGCCTAATCAAATGTCCAAAATAATGGACATGACAAATGTGTGCATTATAAGCTAGAAGATGAAAAAATGATTTAATAAAAATAAAAAAATATGTCTGACATTACAGCTGTTTGACAATGCACACCAAATGTTTTGAAATTGGAAAATCATACGAGATAAACTCGATGAGAATTTTTTAAGTCACTAGAGGTCAACTCGATGTGAAGAGAAGTTACAAATGCCATGTCCAAGATTTCATATTTAAAAAATCTAAATTCGATATTCACCTCACCGGGACTTAAATTCAGATCCACCTGGTCGCTAGGGCGAAAGTTTGGAGAAGCCGTTTTATTCGAAACAGACAAATTTTCTTTCACGAATTCGATGTCTAAATTTGCATCTCGGAAAGCAAGATACGGAAAAAAGTTATAAATTTTAGGCATTAACTGAATTTGAAATGGTTTACTATTAAATGTACTTTTGTTGAGATCATATTCACTTTCATAAAAATAATTTTCACTTATAACAAATATATTCCACAAAAAACAAATTCTTTCACTAAAAATAAAGTGTACCAAGTGAATATTATCAAACACAAAGTGCAATTATTTATAACCCATTTTAAATCATCGAAACACTTTTGAAATAGTCCCAAACAAAAAAAATCAATTAAGTGTAAACTAGCAGATTCAGGTAATGTATAAAAATGGTGTTGCCAATAAATTGAGAATGTATTTCGCATAAAAAAGAAGTGTCACCAAACTTTTTAAAGTAAGTGTAAGTATATTTTAAGCTTTAAACCAAACAAGCAGATATCCATCAAAGTCATGGTGTAAGATGAGCTGGATAAACAATGACAGTTGCCATTTTTGCATTTGTTGACGTCTGTGCTTATTGAATTACAATCTAATACTTATTTTTACAACAGTGATTTGGTGACAATAAAAATTTGGTTTGCAAAAGTGATTTCACATATTTTACAAAAACAACAATCCTGCACACATGATTAATTGTATTGACAGTCTTAACGGAATTGCATACTTTTCTTATACAAAATTAACTCGCGAACTCTATAGTAAGATTTGTATTAATAACATAAGACATGAATTCTAGTTTGTAACTGTTAAATGGCATACTTTTCAATTAGAAGAGAAAGCCCTCTTTCGCCATTGCCCTGCAATTATTAGTTACGCGACTGAAAGTACTTGACTTTTATCAGCAAAATAAATATTTAAGAAACAACACGTTCATATCGGTAAGAAAGCCAATTATTTTTAAAAAATCTAAACCTTTAATCTTTTAATTGCACTCAAGATGTGGTCAACCGCAATAAAATAATTTCTCCAAGGTAATTGAAATCAATGTCAAAATATTCTTAATTATGTTTACTAATAATCTGTGGTAAAGATACTATTATTCCCTGCCTAAGTATTAATTAGGTTCATAATCATTAAAACCAAAATACAATATTTCGGAAACACTTTAAAAGTAATCTGTTGTTCTATTCGAGGTGGTAAAAACCACAGCGTATAAATAATATTACATCCAAGCATACGGTAATTTTATTATTGTTCTCGAGAATATCACGAATACTCGAATATCAAACGTTCTCCAACATATCGATTGTGTTTTGACCAATTGATGTAACCCTCAAAAAATACGAAAATAAGTCTCATTTTAACGACAGACAATTGACCACTTTTTGGAAGGGAAACATCATTTTATATTAATTTTAGGTTTAAAAATTTTAACCCGGTCACTTGATGTAAGCCCATGGTGTACATGGTGTAAGAAGTACAAGGTGAGCTGGATAAAAGGTGACAGTCGCCATTTTTGTATTTGTTGACGTCACTACGTGCTTATCCAAATACAATGTACTATGTTTACAACGGTGTTTTGGTGACAATAAAAATTTGGTTCGTCAAAGTGACGTCACATATAATACAAAAACAACGATCCAGTTCACCTTGTACTCTTACACCATGATGTAAGCCACTGTTATATCGACACTCCCTACGTATAATCCCGTATCTACAAACATGGGAATTTACAAGGGTGCATTTCAAAGATTCATAACGCAACTCACCATATAACGTTTTAGATAAGAACAGTTTTTACTCTATCCTGAACAATTTCAATTTTGAGGGTTACATCGATTGGCCAAAACACGGTAGATATTATATTATATGAAACAGCGGTTTGTATAAATGTCAGTAATACTGCTATGAAACTTAAAATTAAATAATTCGAGATTCTCATAAACAGTTTTTCGATATACTAGAATCTTGAAGTTTCTCAAGAAAGGAAACGAACATCATTAACAATTTCTCTACGATGTATCTATTGTAAATATAATATCATGCATATATTATCTATTATAAATTGTATAGACGAAATGCATTTATTATACACGATCCGGTGAATAACGAATGTCATGTAGGAAATATGTATTATATTTTTTAATTTATTTGGATGAGTTACGATTTTTGTGTTATTTATTTTATTATTATTTCGTTTTTTTCAATTACGCTCTATGGAACCCGCGGGCGCCAGCAGGATAAGGATTTCCGCTAAATTGACGTTGGAGTTCAAAAAGTATTCAAATTTTTACTAAACAGATATCATTCATAAATACAGAAACATTTGCACGGCTATTTAACTTTGATTTTGGCATTACTACTTCACAATAGAAGGCAGAAGTAGCTGCATTACAGTGTCGTTGTTTTGTAACATGGCTTTAGTTCAGGAAATGTTGTTTTCATTGTTTACTCAGTGCTGAAAAGCTATTGAATTGGCGTACAGTCGGCTTTGTATACTGTACATTTATCGGATCTAAACATTTAGACGACTTCAGCTCATTATTGTTTTGTGACACGTCCACTTTCTATCTTATGGAGGAAACAGATGCAGATTCAGATTCTTTATTTTTATAGAAAAAATAAAATATGAACAAAATTAAACAAATATTATTCCTTAATTTAGTAAATTTACTAAATGTTGATAATCCCAATGCAGTTCTAGTATGGATACTAAAATGTAGATGAGAATCGGGGAAACGAATTTACGCGAAATGCGAATGTAATATCAATATGAAAAAGTTTTCATAATAATATGTCAAATGGTCGTTCTTAGAACAAACTATAGTGAAGATTTTACGGTACAATATTTTGTAATTCACACAAACTATCGGTTTCCTCGATTCCCCCAGTTTAAAATATTGACAATTTCGCATCCGTAATTAAATTTACTAAATAACTGCATTATTTTCAGCAGCAAGCATTACGTATTTTTTACGGGAGAAAAAAAAATAGAATGTTGTAAAGCATATTTACCTATTGCTTTTTTCAATAATTTGAAAATCAAAGTTGGATTATTGAGATTTTGTACATTTCCATGTATTTTGTCACTAACGACCCGGATTTCGCCTTTCGGCATCTTCAGGCATTCGAGCACACGAATGGACTCGAACTGACAGACAGTAAACAGTGTCTAACGGTTATATAGAAGATACAAATACGACAAATATTATTTACGAGGTAAAACATTACACGTCTGAGAGCCACACTGATACCTGAGTTAACATTTCGAGAATCGCCTTAATCCTTATTTTGTAAACAAAACATTAACAGAGTGGCTAATTGAAGCTTTCCAACTACTTTTAGAATTACCAGTGATTTTACAATTATAATAGCATTGTGGGTTTCTAATTAAGGCGATTCTCGAAATGTTAACTCAGGTATCAGTGTGGCTCCCAGACGTATAATATTTTACCTCGTAAATAATATTTGTATCTTCTATATAAACGTTAGACACTGTTTACTGTCTGTCAGTTCGAGTCCATTCGTGTGCTCGAATGCGTGAAGATGCTGAAAGGCGAAACCCGGGTCGTTAGTGACAAAATACATGGAAGTGTACAAAATCTCAATAATCCAAATTTGATATTGAAATTCCATCAAGCACCCTCAGTCGATGACTTAAATTTGAAAATCATCATTTTTTTTGTAACATAATATGCGGATAACGAATTCACCATGAAGAATGTTTTAGTATTTAAAAATCTATAGTATGATCTCATAGAGTCGAACTGTATTTAAATTTTAAATTCTTGCTGTCAAAAACGCGTTTCTGCGAATGCCTGAACTTCATAAAATCACCGTTAACTTGACCAGCTTTCATTTAGCAAAAAAATCTCAATTCCCATTCATAAATAATTACTGTTAATTATGTGACAAAATTTTGATCATTTCACTCGTGCCCTTTGCAATTCTAATGTTTAAATAATCAGATTACATTTTCACCGTTGCAGGATAATTAAAAATGTAAATTATAGTCTTTATATAGCAGCGGTCGACAACCTTTCGGACCCAAAATTTTAAGCCCGCGGACCACTGAGATGTTTTTTTTAGCGGAACAATCATATATATAAAATAACGATCATACAAGTTATATATTTAATTATTAAAGTGTAATAACGCTTCATTAATTAAAATAAATAAGTATGATATCTGTTGCTGCATGTTTGAAGTTTATGGATTCTTGGCTCCAATGACGTTACTGTAACAACTCCGCGGACTACCAAAATTTTTCCACGAACCACTAGTTGGTGACCGCTGCTCTAGAGAATGTTCGATAAAAAATCTATGGCAAAACAGTTCGAGTTTACCCACACGCATCATCAAGTTCGTAAAGTGGAGTGGCCAAATATTTTTTCATACAATATTATCAAACGACTTCGATTATTACTTCTAGCATATAAATAATTTGTTGACTCGATACCCTGGGAATTCTAAATATAAATTTTGAAAATACACAGGAAACATAATAAAAAATATTAATTCCACGTCGATATTTATCAGATATTGCAAAAAAAAAATTAAAATTGCTCTGAAAAGTAATAGTAATCTGTTTTTGTCACATCATCCGACATTAAATTTCGAAAAAAGAATCTTATTCTCAAAATAGATTGCCAGTGTAAAGAAATAATGTTTACATATAAATAAACGACAAATACTAAAATTGCCATAAGCGAAATTTAAATATAAGAATTTGAAATGGGAATATTTTGAAGGGTAATCGAATTTAAAAATAGAAATAATTTCTGAGATTTGTTTGTGGTAACTTGCTCAAAGTAAAGAAATTGTGAGATATAAATAACCGATGTTTTTGTACAGCAAAAGGCAAACGAAGATTTTTATATCATGCATATATTTATATTGTATAATCATCTTATCATACATATAAAACATTCTATTAATATCTAATTTCATTTTTAAATACGCAGTTTCATTACGAAATAGATCTCCTGAAATGTATTTCGTAATTTTGAACTGACATCTTTAACCCTTACAACTCGAGCCGTTTTCGCACGAATTTATTTTCTGTCAATTGATCTGTCAAAACGCTCACTATGGCTAAAAATAAATCAATTTTAAAAGTAAAAAATGGAGACTTATGTGAAATATATATTAGTTATCCCAAATACCAAGTAAACTAAGCTCGTCGCATTCTCGCTAAAATAAATCGAAGAAAATGAAGAAACTGAAGAATATTTCATCTATGATTTTGCAAGCAAATTGGTTGCGGCCAGTCTTCATATACACTGCCAACACGCACACAAGCAAGCGCATAGCCGCATAAGTATGTATAATACATAGGTCTGAAGATTAATGCTGCGTATCGGTACTTCAAAGCTGAAATTCGAAAGACTGAATATCGAGATCTCTTTTCAAAAATATATTTCCTTGTGTTATACTTGACATTTTCATGATCTGTTGCCTAATTTCTTTACCCAAAGGTTTGAACTATTGTTTAAAGCATATATGCACAAGTGTTTCCTTCTAGTTTGGCCGGAAATACAAGATAAAATCTTAAACATGTAAACATGTCCGGCGCGTTCATCAGGTTAATGTCGACATGCGGAGACTAATTGTGAAATAATCGTTCATCCTCTCTTTTAAATCTAGTTATGTTACACACCAGGTAACAGCACCACCTGTCAACATTTAAAAATTGAAAAATCAATCAATTAGGTTGCAAACCGCAAGCATAATCATAGATCACGGCAGTCGATACGATTTTTGCACCAATTGAACTCTTTAAATACAGTCAACTCTTCTATAACACGGAGATAGGCTGTGTTATAGAAGTTAACATACAACATTTTAGGTTAGGTTTTCTTTAATATTTTTTCAAATTTTATATAATCAAGAAACCAAACTTTTCCTCGCAAAAAAACACCAACCTATGTTCACTATATAGAATTGTTAAAAAAATATTAAATTTCTATTGAAAACGTCGTTACATATTTTTCCTTGCACGTGTTTTTTTTTTCATTTTTCGTTCGAGTCATTTACTGTTTCTATATTGCTAAAAACGTGTTATAAAAGTTTTCACTGTCATAAAATTGCGGGAAATTAGTTAATTTACCCTTTCCACGCTTAGCACGGTAGTTATGATCAGATTGTTTCTGGGAATTTAATTAATAGGATTTTTTCTTACTTACAGCCTTGTTTGGTAATAATTACCCATGCGAAAAAATTGCGGAAAACTTTTCTATGGTGGGGGTAAGGGGTGGTAAAAGTAGCAACAATAACGTGGCGCAAGGCATAGCCTCGTGACCATTTTATAATAATGCAGCAATCATTTGTATTTCCCTGCATTTTCCCTGTAAACATTCTCGAATGATTTTTTCAAGTTGACGCAATGTTGCGTCACGCTATTTGTAAATGGCTTTTGTATAACAGTGCTTCCCAAAATATGGGTAAGGTTTCTACGGGGGTCGCAAAATACTCTAGTAGAAGTACAAGTATAAAATTTAAATTTACAATTTTTTTACTCCACTGGTTGTGTTACTATATGTGACCCATATTTCGACTCTTTGAGAAGCTTCTTCAGACTAACTGTATCGTAAGGTTATTTATTTCTAAGGAAAACAATGATTCTAATTCCTATGATAAAAATGAAGAGTGGGAGTGGTTATTTCGTTCTACTGAACGTGGGGAGAGGTTTAGACACAAACGATAATAGTACTAATTGGTTTAGTGTTATTTTTGCATTTTTTCCATATATCTGTTATATAAAAACACATTATTCGTGATTTTATAAAAATGTTCTCTTTGAGGCGATTTTAGAATGCAAGAAAATGAAATAGTATGGGAAGCACTGAACTATAAGACATAGCCAAGAGGGATGCGAAAAAACAAAAATTACATCGCCAATGATATCCATATTTTAAAAATAAATTTTGTACAGTAAAAAAATTCATAAATACCCTCGGAATGTATGTTAAAATCGACGACTAAAAAGTGGACCTTGGGGTGTAGATTCTTCAAAACATTCCTTTTTAAAAACGTAAAAAAACTTCGCACTACTCAATTCAGAGTTCGAATTCGATCGAAGCGCGGGTTCGTGAAAAATCAAACTTTGCGTTCTGTTTCGTAAATCAGTGCTCCGTAACCGTTTCATACCCACGGCACACTGCGTAGAATTTACATTTATAGTTTTTAGTATTTTTGTTTCATGAATTTAAAAAAGCTAACACTTTTTAAAAATTATAACCAATTAAGAACCACCTAACTAAACCCTAGTTAGGTGGTTGTTAACTTTTCGAAGTGATGGAAAACTTTTGATTTGATTTTCGAAAGAAAGAAACAAAAGCCGAAAAAGTTTGTACGTTTGATTAAAATTAATACATGTATAAGAAATTTGGATTATTGAGATTTTGTACACTTCCATGTATTTAATAATTTGATATTGAAATTCCATCAAGCACCCTCAGTCGATGTCTTATATTACATTTATAAGAGTTGTAACTAAAACAATTAACTAAGCTAGACTACATTTTACAAATAATTTATATATGTCATCTGAGCTTATCAGTTTTTGATGATTTCAATAATATTAGGAGTAATGTTATTTGACATTGCTTATTTCTTCATTTAAATTTTGAAAATTGTATTTAAGTTAATGTTGATTATTTTTCGAACGCATTACGCCGCGGCACACCGGTTTCGGAGCACTGTCGTTAAGGATGAATAATACTATCACTATATTCAATAATTTTCAAAAAAAAATATAGACAGTAAAAATATGTGTCATGACGATTTTTTAAACTATCAAGCGTTCCAGTTTAACAAACTTTCGATTTGGAGTCCCGTCTCAATCGTTGCTGTAGTATATTGGTTTTGAGTTCCGGCACGGTCAATGTAATTTTTTTCGACTTTTAAGACGCGATTTTTATCTATATCATACAAATCGATCAATTTGGATGTTTACGGAATGTAAAATCTTTAAATTGAAGCCGACCGTGACTAATCTGAATCTCACCTTGAAATTATGAGTACCGTTTTAAAAAGAAGCATTTCGTACGCTAATCGAAATTCGGCCTAGACCCCGACAACTGCATTTATGTCAGTGGAATTATAAAGGTCTTAATTAGTTAATTGACTCACAATTCCTAACATGTAAAACATTATTATGATTCAGAGCGTAATTCACTCATTTTTATGACAGTGATGTCTTTTTCCGAATTACAGGTTCATGGAAACGAGAATAAAATGGCCTCCTTATCTTGTGACGTTTCGGCCATTTTGCTGACTCATTTTTAGAAGTAAATGTGCATTTGACGATACACGTCTCTAAATTTGTTTGTTCGTGTACTCAACGCTCTTGGGCGGGTCTTCTATTCGTTTACTGGATCACAGGTTCGAATCATTCATATTATACCGATACTTCAATTCGTGATTTAATAAATTTTGTATATGATGTTTACATTTCTCTTCACCAAACTTCTGACGGATCCTAAAAATAGCCGAAAGATGGAATACCTTCGTCTTCCTGGACCATATTCGCTTCGTATGCTCTACCATATGGCCAATACGCGGCGCCATGATGATTCCCTGTAACTGGTCAATTACTACGCTCCCTCCCATGACATGCCGTCCTATGGATCGTATCCGAAATTCATTCGGGACGCCGGAGGCATTCGCAGCACTTTACCCAGCCAGTTTCAACGTCTCTCTAGAACCACTGACATAATAGGGCGCTGCCAGGTCCGTTTCCTAACCTCTGCATTCGTCAACCACCAAATCCGATACAAGCATCTATTCTCGAAGCTCAGCATACGGTTGTCAGTCGTCGTCATGTGACTTGATTCGAAGCCGTTAAGCAACACTGTTAGAACGCAGGCGTTGAATGGTATTTGTTTTTAAACTTTTTTAGTTGCGTTTCCAATAGCTGGAAAAACTGTCGACGTTCAAATTTTAGAGCAGTGGTTCTTAACCTTTTGGAAGTCACGATTGCACTTTTTGTCACAAGAAAAAATTGCGGTGCACTAAAATTAAACGTGTAAAAAAACAAAGAAAAATATGCGAACATAAACTTAATTATAAATTTCACACAAATAAACAGATCATACAACAAAAAATATTTAAAGAAAAGATATACATATGTATAGTGTATTTATATGGAAAAACTAAAATTAGCTCTAATCAATATGAGATTATTTGATATGAAAATCAATTGATGTGAAACCTGAGCTTTTCCGTAGTACACTTGCAACAAGCTCACGGTACACCGGTTAAGAACCACTGTTCTAGAGTATAAGCTGTATAACTTTACACTCCAGCTCCAAAATCCGACTCTAGGGTTTAGGATCACGGGTTCGATACATACTTATACATTGACACGCTCTGTGTAATTATACACAAAATGCATGATTGTAGTTAAAAGTGAAAAATTATATGGCGTATAGTATAATACGGATTGATTTATGGATCTGTGTTCAGATGGGTGGATGTGATACCAACATCACCTCCCACCAATCCCATGCTGCCAGGGGTACACAGCTCTATTAACTAACAACTCCTTTTGGCTATTCCCCATTATTCTATCAGTAGGCTCTACAAAAATAATGGTTAAGCGACTGAATAAAAAGTCGTGTTGAAAATCTCTCTTACGGTCTCAAATTGATATGAGGATACGGTTGAAAAAAAATACTTCGTCGGTAAATAGGTATTTGCTATCAAACATGTTTACTGTTTACAACAATAAAATGTTGTATTAATCGATTCGCGGAATTTTTAGTACATAATATACAGTAAAATCAGTCAAAACAAGGATGCCTTGAAAACGATTATCAGAATGTGGGGAAAAATATGTGTCAATAAGTTGTAAATATTTATCCTTTTATTAGTGTCTTTTTTTTTTTCCATGTAATATGACAGTGGTGGCCTACCATTTTTTTTCATGCGATTTACTTTTGAAATACAAACATTACTGCGATCTACATAAGAAAATTTTCAAAATTATTGCAATGAAACGGAAAATGAAAATTAATTTTATTACGATAAAATATAATATGGTGCATATTATATTCAGCCTATGTGAATCAATATATCGTATGTCAAAAATTAATCAAAGCTATATTATACCGTAATACATATCTTCACAACATACCAAAGAATCACATGTCAGAAAGACGTCATTAGCAATCGCAAAAATGTTTGTAAATAAATCGCTTCGTTTTACTCGCTTTCTTAACACTTGGGGTTTCTTGACATGTGCCCTTTTGCAGTATCAACAGCGAGGTGTAATCATAATGGACCATCTCAAAAGAACTGGTCGTAAGTCAGTCGCTAAGGCTTTCTATTCATAAACGGTAAGACAATAATAAGAAGTGAATTACCGCCGTGTTCACTCGTCGTTTTTCGGGGTTGGATAGAGGGTGGGAGTGGAGGGGGGAAATATTTAGCGTTCCATTTTAAATCACATGAGATCAACTCGATACGAAAAGACATCACAAACACAACAATGTCAAAGATCTGAAAAAAGCTTGAAAAAATTGAAATTTGCTGTTGACCTTGCCGGGACTTAAACCCAGACCCATCCGATCGCTAGGGTACAGTTTCTATCAATAATAGACCACAAATGCTGCTGTTTATTCGTTTGGATAAAAAAAATCAATAAATCGATGTTTCCATTCCGGGTTTCGAGCCCAGCGACAGAGTGGACGAAAACCCATCAGCATCGACCACACGGCTACGACAGTGTTGAGTAAATCGTCGTTAAATAATTTTGTCACAGTAACTAAGCATTCTTCAAATTTTGCTGAAATACAAATGTTCGGCAACGAATGCATGTGAAGTAATTAAAAAAAACAATTGCGATCCACTTTAAATCACATCGCGATCTACCTTACGTACACCTCTGTTATAGAGCATTTAAGATGTGATAATGGGCGCGTGGTACTTTCACCTTTTGACACGATCAAAATCCCGAAAACATTTTTTGAAAATATCACTATCGGCTGACCGTGAAAGGCAACGATCAAAATAAAAACAAATAAACATAACACTCCGAACGCCGGATTGAAGTATTGCGAACTATTTTTTTCAAACACATTTTCAGATAATCGCAAAACTGTTGAACATCTTCACATTATTTTTTTTAATGCGTCAAATGTCCACCGTCGAACGAAACCGGTCCTGATGACATTTAAAAAAAGTGTTTCATTTTTGTAAGTATAATGTCTTTCCATCGAGAATCGACAGTAAGCGGTGACTTATTTTTTAAATATTTAAGCAATGTTTTGACCTTTTGTCCGGTCATTGCTATTAAGGCTTGATATTTAGACAATCTCGGGCTTCTGTGGTTCACTGTAAATGTTAAAAAATAATTAATATTTCAAATTGAATACTTCCTGATTGACTAAAACGAGTAGGAACCTCAGTTTGTTTATGTAGCAATAATATTTATATCTACATAATTAATACATATATGTATTGTGATCTCCCTCCTTCTCATATTGCGTAACTGCAATAACAATAAGATTGTTTTTTTGCATTAATTTATAAAAAAACCCAATTTCATCTATAAATGAAAACTTCTTAATAAATAAAAAAAACCACTCTCATTCCATGCCCAAAGGGAAATACATATCATATTATTCATTCTAATTGAAGCAATAATATACACAAAATTAATTTTAAATGTACAATTAAAAACATGAAATTACGCTACCAATTCTGCTATTTAAAAATTGTGAATCGCGAAATCCCGGGATCATAAAAAGAGTTCGGTATTGGATGCCCTAATTGTATTGGAACAATTTCGCAAGAATCATAACTCCGGTGTACCCAGGGCTTTGTCACTGGCTTACACTCCCAAGTTAAAATTTGTGACTGTTTTTTTTTTATGCGAAACCTATTCCATTACATATTAGCTGTATCATAATTTTACCAACGATTTTGCCGAATATGTGAATTTTAAAAAACTCTGCCACCAACAACATATTCTGATGGATATCGTATGGGTCAAAAACGTTGTAAGGATATCCTCACACAAAGACAAAATAAAAACATCGCTTGAGATTCACTAATATTTTATTTTTTTTGCTTTTTACACAAATCCGTAACGAAGAGCTTCAATTAACGAAATATTTTTACCAGAGATTGCCTATCAACCAGTCCTTAAATATTAATTTAAGTCAAGAATTTCTGAAAAAGTGATTTAAACCTCCAATTTACAACAAGGTAAAAAATAACACATAAGTAAGTATTATGTAATAATAATATCACGTAAATATTTTGCTGTTTATTGATTTAATTCGCATTTACTTAGGCTAGGGGATAGGGGATAGGGCTATCGTCAGAACTATCGTTTTCATAGAAGAATAGTTCTGACGATGACGTAAAGCCTAATTATCTACCAACCAAATCCTATAATAAATAGTAATCTTGTTACTCCGCTATGTTGAACGAATTATAATTAAATCATGATAGGTAAACGCAAATTCAATCGACAAACTCTATTCTCCGTTAAAATTTTACTAAAAACAATTCTTGTTGAAAATATTAAAATAATAATCTTAAAATCATCCCGCACTCAAACGGTCAACAAGCCGAGGACGCGTGTCTTCGCGGGAGGGTTCTGGAATGAGTGCGGAGGGAAATCAAGGGGGAAGAGCATGGCAACAGTATATAAGGAAATCGCATGACGGCTGGAGTGCATTGTCAAGAAAATCTGGCGTCACCACATCCATAACTACGTCTCAAAGTTAAAAACATAGTTGAAGTGATGAAAAACATTAATACAAATCAGTTAATGTGAACTGGAAAAACTGGGAGAAGTGATTGGTGATAATATATTTCATCAAACGTTACTGTTCAAAACAAATCTGATGTTATATTTGTCAATA
Source organism: Himalopsyche phryganea (assembly GCA_022494535.1). Taxonomy (NCBI): domain Eukaryota; kingdom Metazoa; phylum Arthropoda; class Insecta; order Trichoptera; family Rhyacophilidae; genus Himalopsyche; species Himalopsyche phryganea. Next base: position 1,967,013 of record JAGVSL010000021.1, read on the forward strand.
TAAAAAAGTGTTGCATTTTTTGAGATTTAAAAAAACCGATTTAAATTAACAAAATTCCAACGTGGAAAGTGAAATATTTTATATATAAAAAATAAATTACGTGTGTTAATAACTTAATAACCCACATTATTAAAATAATCGGACACACATAGAATTGTGCATTCTTTATATTGTGCTACGTTCTAAATCAACAATAATAATAAATATTGAAAAAAGTAATAATTATAATAAAAATAAAGGTTTTCGGACAATTAACTGATACTTGGTAGAGATAACCGTTTAAACACTAATAAAAACATATCTTCTGTTTGTGATTTAGTCGAATTTAACACAATAACCTAACAGCTAGATTTGATTGAAATAATTTCGTATTTCTCGGTAATTCTTGTTGTGGTGTTACATCTGCGGATATAGCTGTATTTATGTTAGCAAGAGATAGCTGTTTGTGATTCATTGTTAGTTGGTGAAGATAAATACAAAAATGAGGAGCTGGTGGTGGATTTTAATCGGAGCCTTGTTGACGATAATGGCGATGGCGCAAACGAATCCGGCGCCTTCTCCACAAACGGTTAGTGGTTATTATATTTGTTATTTATAAGTATGCGAAGGGGAGGTTGGCAATTTAATAACCTATGCCACCCCCCTCAGCAAATAAGTTTGATACCAAATTATTTATTGCTAAGTATAGATAATAAGATATAAACAAAGGTTGTAGCTGTGCAAAAGTGCAACAATTGAAGCTTGTGATAATGGTAATAAAAAGCTGTTTCAAAATAAAAGAAAATTTGAACATTTAAAATATTGCAAATGAGGTTATTTCTAAAATTTAGTATAATTTCGACAAAAATATTGTACTGAAGATTTGCTTTTATACAAACGCATAAATAATACACATTGGTGAGAAGATAAGTTGTATCAATGGTTTTATGAATATACTCAAGGTAAGTTTGATGTGTGCAGTGATGGCGCCAAAATTCACTATACATATTTTAAGGGTTGTTGTACACCAAGGGTTCTCGACCGGTCGATCGCGGAGAAAATTTTAGTCGATTACGACTGTGAATTTTGAAAATAATAATAACTTCCAAGTTTTAAATTTACAACCATGGATGAAAAAAATAATATCGCGGTTTAAAATGACATTATCAATATATATCAAACTACGAAAAAGGACATAAACGTATTTTTTTTTAATTCAAAAGATGAGAATGGAACGACGAATATACCAAAATATCGGAGGGCACGTTGGATCAATTAAACAAGGATTTACTGATTTTAATAAACTTCATAAAATTTGCAGTTCTTATCGTCACCTACAAATTAATATGAATGACAATAATGTCCAAAGAGTAACTCAAACTATCGTAATGATTTGTGCAATGGATGTGGGGAATATATAACCATAGTTGATTGAATTGCAAAATGACACACAATTGAAATCTTCTAAAAATTATTTAAAGTACACCAACTTTCGAATTTTATTATATTTTGGAAGTACCAGTAATGTGAATCTTCGTTTTCTCGTGCGGATTTTATTAAATCCAAATATCGAACACATTTGACAACGGATAATGAAAATAATAAGATGAGTCTGTTGCTGAAGTCGATCACCATGACAATTAAGATAAAAATTAAATACAAACCCCAAAAAGATTGGGTACCATTGTTGAACAAAATATAAAATTGTTTTAATAAAAACATAATTGGGAAACGCAGTAATATAGTATCGACAGCATTATATTATGTAGATCGAAAACGTTGCGTTTCGATTTATCATCTATACCAAAATGTTCCTTTTTTTCAAACTTTGTCGTCTGGCACAAAGAAAAAAATTTGGAAATAAGATCTATGATGAGCGGACTTATGAGTAGGATCCAAAAAGACGCTTTTTTTCTGAAGAGTATAAACAAAGTTAAATTCTGAAGTCATTTTTTCAATTTTACTCTCCATAAGGTTATCATGTCGACTGTGGAAAGGAAAAAGGACGTAAACCACATCAAAAACTACTATGTATAACTCACACAAAACGTGCTAGTACACTATATGTATATATAATATATTGACTGTAGAAAGGCAAAAGGACTTATCCCTCTATCTTGTCAAAATATTTTTTTTCGATAATCACAATGTATAAAATTTAATATACGTTTTGTTTGGGTTATACTCAATATTTTTGTGTGTGGGATACGTCCTTTTTCCTTTCCACAGTCGATGTGTAATATTATTATCACTAATGTTAAGATATATCAAAACAAGAATCAAAGGGGCTATACTTCTAAGACCATACAAGTATTTTTATAATGAGCAAACTTATAGTATTGGACCAGAAAATAATAATAATTACAATTTATTTCAGGCATAAGTTAGTGCAATAGATGCATAAATTTATTATAATTTGTGTAGAGCATCTGCGACGTATACTGTTGGTCGAACTGAAGCTTTGACATACAATACATTATTTCATCATATGTGGTTGTGCAAACAAAACGTCATCATGCAAGAGATGAGTGCATTATTCACGCAAATGGACTTACAGAATTATTTAACTTTATATTATACAAAGGCAAAAGATGCCTTGTTCACTGAAGTTTAAAAAATGAGATAAACTCGAGGAAAAAAGACATCACAAGCACCAATGTTCAACATCTAAATTTTTAATTGAAATAAATTAGTGTACGACATTGAACTAGCAAGGGTTTGATTCCGTTGCCCTTTGATCGCTTAACTGACTTCTTAACCACTAGGTCAGGCCCGGGCAATTTTTTTACCACATTACAAAATTAACAAATAAAATAATATTATATACATGCTTTATTATAATGAAAAATGAATTTCAACATAAAAAAATGTGATTCTCGAATAACCCACAATTTAAAGAGACGATTGGGTCGCATAAAAATATGCCTAGGACCACAGTTCTACCAGACCTGCACTAGGCTATAGATACTGACTTGATTTCAGGTGTATCTTTTGAAATTTCTCTATATATATTATATTCAACGCTGATTCAAGAATTAAGCCCATAAACTTTTGGCAGTTAAATGGAGTTCAACCAATAATTTAAAAATACCTCATCTGAATTCTTTGTAATGCTTAATATATTCGTGACTTATGACTCATGATGACTAAGGATTCGTACCAATAACCTTCTGGAAGCCTTAATCGACTTGAACCTGGCGTATCCTTTTAACGCGTTAAAAAGGGAGTTAATTCTAAAATTGATTCTTTTTAGGAGAGCCAGAGCAAAATTTGCGTTTGTATGAAATTCAGCATTGATTCGACTCGTACTTTTATATGTTATATGCGTATTTTCATCGTAGGTATTTTGGCATATTTGACTAATTTTTCACTTTTTAATACTCAACTCCCTTTTCCTTTCACACACAGATATATGTATTCGTTACTGATTACCATATAACCAAATTAAATCTATCACTCGACGCAATCTATGGTTTATTTATAAGCCCCTTTTGGAGAATAATTTTATTTATTTATTCAAAATTCACTATCGTTAGCAAAAATCGAATAACGAGCGAATATTAGTAAATATATTCATAAACAAAAACTAAATTTAGAGCGAATATAAGGCGATTTAAAGATTATCGGATAACGCCTAGAGTGAAAAATTTAAATTCAAATATTATTATGTAAATATATCTCTATACAATTTAAATTTTTGACTTTCGACTTTCGACTTATGTCAAGAGTTTTTTTATTTTAGTCATGTTAAGACATAATACTGAATAAACTATTATAAAAAGACATACACGTGGCAATTGTAAACAAGACTAATTATAACCGATGTAACATACTTCATCACGAATATTTCTTTCGGCTTATATGAGGCCAAAATAAAAATTCTGCTCTCTTGATAATATCAAACTTTCTGTTCCTGATTATTTTTTTGAGAAATCGTGAACATGAATTGTTTCTTATTCCCATGTGGACAGTCAACCTGCCAATGGTGATGCCAAAGGAGAGAACTCAAATATTACGGTATTGCTTCGGATGTTGAAGTATACTGCGTGAACGTGAATGACTTCAGACGAGTACTATTTTTTATGTTTTATAGTAGATTTTGTCGGAATTCACTGGGTCGACTTCCCTGCCTATTGCAATTTTTTACTTTATTTGTATCGTGCCACCTATCAACATTCGTTCACACATACAGTTTGTGCGTTACAGACAGACTGATAAATCTAAACAAATTATATATTGTAATAACTTTTTCAAAACCATATCTTACGCGTACGTATCTAGAAATAACTACATCGATAATAATTTAAGCTTTTAATGAGTAATTATTTGAACTTCTTCGCGGAACACCTAGCTTTACGTCACGGAACCATTTGGAAAACACTGCTGCAAAAAAAATATAAACTTAGTTTTCCAACGTTTATCTACCATCAAATTCCTTTCCAAGCGACAGGTCGAACATCCATCATAAATATTTAAAGTTGACAGTAGATATTTTAATTTTGTGTGTGATTTTTATTCGTTTTGAATGGTATGTCCAATGTCTGCGTAAGTAAATCGATGGGGCAGTCTGTTGGAATTAATATTATGCAACAATTACTCTGTAAAAATAGACCGTAATACTAAAATCGATAAGGAACATTATTCGACACGCATGCAGTATAAAATTATAATGAGCGCGAATATGACAAAACACACCATACTTCTATTTTCGAATGTTGGGGTTTTTCCCGCGAGAGAACATAAAAGAATTTGCCCAATTGTTTTCAGGATAATTTATACCATGGTCGACAAGGTGGTATTTTAGCCAAATCTATTGCAAAAACACTATTTCGCTGACAGACGCATTAAGTCAGTTTTTGATAATTTTCCGTTTTAAATGCCTCTAAGTACTGGTGGAACGTATGAAGTCATAGGATATAATGGCTTTGAAAAAACAAAAGTATTAAGTCGTATTATTATCTTTTATTCTGGCAAAAAGCAAGATATAACTATATTTAATCTTATGATTTGTATACCAAAAAGATTATTTTCTATAATGTAGAAAACATCTTTAATTGGGAGAAAGTACTTTCAAAAAAAATTAATGCGATTATCTCAGAACTTGTTCTAATTTCTTAATGCCTTCTGTCAGTATATTCTCGATTTATTGGAAGTCTTTATTTATCGATACATTTGTAGACAAAACATTTAAATGTATCTTTAAAAATCGCATTGCTAACTTGTATAATTACAGAGATTTAATTTAGGAATAGATCGGCCGTCGACTTGTCCAAAAGCTCGGGTGGACTCGTGAAGCCGACGGCCATTGAAGTAGTATTGTCGTCCATCCGTGTGTGGTGTAGTAGTAGTGTTCTACTCATGCCTATGCTTCTGTTCTAGTATTGTCCTATCGTCTGGGTTTGTATTGATTTGTTCCCCACATATTTCATGACATTTTGAATATACGGCAGCAGCCATCTTTAAGTGTAAAATAAAAAAAATATGTAGGTACAATAAATTACTAGCGACACGGATTTCACTTAGAAAAATATCTGACAAACTAAATCATAAGCAATTATCTACTTTGTATCGACTCTAATTTAAATTTAATTTAAGATGTCTTTATTCATGTAATCTTTCATATTTCTATTCATGTAAAGTCAGACGTAATCTTTAAATTCAAGAAAAATGATTGTTGGTAACTTTTCAAGGGCCGATCAACAGTCCATGCATCCCAAATTCTTACCCTAAAATGAATGCAAAATACGTTATGGAAGACTTTTTGAAAATTAATGAAAAATTGCCAGCGGTGCATTTTTTCTTGCTGGAGTAGCATCTAGGCATGTATACTCAATTTTATTTAATAACTTTACAGTCCGAAGATTAATTCCGATGTAGTATTACTTTATGAGTCCTGTTACTAACTTTTATAATTACTGAGATTTAATTTAAGAATAGAGCTGCTGCTGTCGACCTGCCGCGGGCCGACGGCTAGTGAAACAGAATTGTCGTCCGTCCGTGCGTAGCACCACTTCTGTCCGTGTTTACGTTTCTGTTCCAATATTGCCATCTCGTCTCGGTTGCTATCTGTATTGGTTCGTTCTCCCCAGTACTTTTGATGTGAAAAAATCCAAACAAGTTGGTCACTCGTAGTAACGGATATTAATCAGGCTGACTCATAATGTCAGGATTTCGTTGCATTAAAAGCGTTTGCGCGGCAATTTAACTTACTGCTGGACGGAGGCGTGGACTGAATGAATAACTGAAATGACTGTATAGTAAGTAAGCACCTTTATATTCAGATTTCGTAATAACCAGTGCAATTTTTTTCTTTTTCAGCAACAGGCTATACGCGGAATGAAGCTGGTACCGCAATGGCATTGTCTTCGGTACCGTAAGTTTGACATGGTTCGCCGTTGCAGAAACTACCGAGCCGGCAGGCGCTACTGACCTCTTCTACGTCACGGCGTCTTCTAGCCATCAATCTCCTACCATGTCGCGATACCGAGGATACGGTACCGAAAACATTGAGAGCCTCTGGATATCAAATTATTTTTTCGCTGCAAATACACGCTATTATTAATACGGAATATGTTTTAGAAACTTCGAAAACCATTTCGGACTTCCGCGCGATTTCTAATCAAACGTCGGACGTAATTAAAAACGTCATTAAAAGCGCTAAAAAAGGGTTTGACTTAGCGCTCTATTGGAACTATCTTATATCGAACAAATAAGTCGTATATTCTTTTTATAAGTCATATATATACTACTTTTCGATTTATATTTACTCTTTTGTCAGTTAAATATTGAACTATATGCATAAATTCTAATAAAATGTCGTAGAAGGCATTAAGTAGTTTTGACTTGAGACATAAATTCTAATGAAATATCGATTAAAGTACTAAGTAAGCTTAGAATGTTGTGAACTATCTTATATCCAATCTGTATACAAAATCAAACAAAGTCATATCTACACTAGTGTCCGAGTAATATTTTGTCGGTCAAACATTGAACTGTATGCATAAATTATAATGAAATCTCGTAAAAAGGATGTAAGTAAGTTGATTGATGACTTACCGTTCTTAAGGAACTATATGATATTCATTTTTTAAAGCAAAATAGTCCTATCTAACCTAGTGTCCGAATTATTATTAGTGTTTAGTCAGTCAAATAGTTCACTATACAGGGAGTAACTTTTCATACAAATTGGTGTCACTAGAGGTGCCACACACGATGCGGGAGGAGCGATATATATATATATTTATAAAATATAATTAATTTACGTTTTATCTTTTTTTGCTATGGGTAAAATAAGTTACTCTACATTACATTCAACATAAATGGTAGAATTCTTTTAATTCATTACATAAACGGGCAACAAGATATTTTTCAAAGCGTACCCCTTCTGCATGCTGTATTGCAAAACGAAGATGCTCAAATTCACTGCACCCAATCAAATCGCACAAGCAGCGTGCAAAATTACACATTTTCGTTCAAACGTTTCGAAATATAGCACTCTAATACGTAACATTTCCTCTATAGAGGGCTCTAGTATCAAACCTCAGAATCTCCGCCAATGCTTTTTTTGGCAAATCAACAAAAACCGTTTTCATACTAGTTACAAATGCATAGTTTGATACAAATACAACTGTGGAACAGACGCTTACACCATGATATGTAAACAAACACTGGTGACAATGACAAAACAATGCTGCATTCTCGTTGGCTTTAATGGAGATTATTACTTTAGAAAATTATAGGGCATTAGAGAATGTGAGTTCTGAAAATGAACAACATTTTCACATTAATTTTAAATGGGAGTTTGTTATAAGTTTATAATTTAAATGGTAGATGTGAACACGAAAAACAATGCTACATTCATAACTTTTTTTTTTAGCATATGCTGGGGATTATGAGTTATGATACTAAATCCTTCATAGGGTGCCATTAGGTGCCATTTAAAAAAATATCTATTACAGTTAATACATATTTAAAAAAATCTTCATCAACATAGATTAAATGTTGTTGTCATAATGTAGAAAAAATATTTAAATAATTTAACATTTCTCAACAAATTCTAATAAATATTATTATTAGGAAATTAAGCCGAATTAACAGGTAAAATATTTTTAAAAAAATATGTAAGCTAGGCCTTGATTACTTAATTCGTTACAAATAATGTATTTGTTTTTTATATATTAGAAAAATTTATAATCATAGAAAATAATATTTAGATAATAAGATTTTTTGTGGGTAATTATTTCATGTGATAATATTGTATTTTACTATATGTATAGTTCATATTACATAAATTATAATTTCTATATTGTAACATTTAAAGCAGATGCATTGTTTTAGTAATCGAAATGAAACATTCGGAAATCAACCCGATACCTCGTGATAAGTTCTAAGCATAAATTATATTATATTTACTATAGATAAAATGTCACTCGTCATCAGAGAACACCGTTGTTATTGAAAGCCTGAAGATGCTTAAATGTAAAAGCTGGATTTAAAATAAAAATGAACTACTTATGTGACATATAAAGTTAAATCAAATTTCATCTATCACCTTCAGTTAGATAATAATACGTAATTAACTATAGGGAGAGTTAAATATTTTTATGAATCATTCATTCTTTTGATCAGAAAAAACTGCAAACCTTAGTATTATCATAATATATTACAAACTTTACTACCCGACGTGGCACTGAATTTAGATTCCGACTTGATATTCCTCAAGTCAACGTTTGGGATTGGAAGGACGTAGCGAGCTGAAAATAGTCACCTTCATACGAATTATCCAAGTGTAATGGAGCTCAGACACACTTCATAAGATCACAGTTTCACTTCAAGTAGTAAAGTAATCACAAACACTCGTGCCCTAGATCAAAAATATTATATTGATATAATCAATATTTGTTACTGACCTTGCCAGATTTTGAACCAGAAACCCTTAATACAGTTCTTAATACTAGGCTACAGACGTCGACAATGCACAATGAAGACAAATATGCTCGACTGGCCAATTAATGTAACCCTCAAAATTGAAATTGTTCAGGAGAGAGTAAAAACTGTTTTTATCAAAAACATTATACAATGAGTATGAATTTTTGAAATGCACTCCTATAAATTCTCATGTTTGCAGACACAGGATTAAACGTAGGGAGTGTGGATATAATAGTGTCTTACATCAAGTGACCGTGTCAGAATTTTTAATCCTAACACCAATGTAAAATGTTTCCCTTCCAAAAAGTGGTCAATTTATCTTTCTAGTTTACATCATTTGGCCCAGACCTACTTTGTCGTCTTTAAAAGGAGATCTAATCTTTAACTCATTTTTGTATTTTTTGAGGGTTACATCAATTGGCGGCACACTGTCGATATTTATTTCATGTAGCGTAAAGTATTAATGTAATTATTACAATCAACACTCATTGCTAGAGATAAATAATCATTGATTATGTGCAGACATATGAGGGTACTATTTGCAAACACGGCTCGTTCCAAAAAAATATTTTTTTACTGTGAGTGTCGTTTTGCAAAGTGTCTTTTTCTCTACAAAATGACATTTAAAATAAATTTTCAATTTTTTGTGCAACGAGCCGTGTTTGCAAATAATTTCCTCATATTAACTATACACAAAAAGATAATTTAAAAAAAAGTAAAAAAATTAGTAAACGGTATTTCCAAGGTAATCATATAATTTTTTAGATTAGCTACTCTTGAATAAAATTTTCGATAACGGGATGCAAGCATATCATCATATAAAAAAATATAATTATTTTTAGTTTCACAAATTTAAATATTCAATGAAACCATATACATGTTACCACCATTATTATTTATGTATTTTAGACCAGTTTCGTTATTTAACTGATGTGGCTTAATCCTCTGAACTCTGAACAGATGATCAGTTATAAATCTGTTACTTGCTAAGGGAAACTGGTTCAAATCTTTAAAGATAAAAATGTAGAATATTTATTGTAGGTGTTTTTATTTAATTTTAGTAATTAGTTTAATTTCATTTGGGATATTTAAGCATAATTTTTTATTTATTATGAAATTGCAAGAGAAACAGGGTCCATAATATTATTCGGTAATTTTTTTAGTATATAAATAGTGCATTACCATGATTTTATTTTATTATTGTAGATTATTTTAATTTTAAGTAAAATTAATTTTGTACATTCATTTTCAATTTTTTACAATGTATAATTGTACTTTATAACATTAAAAAATATTCATAATTCAAATTTGTTTTTTCTGACACCTTTAAAAATTCGTAATACTTTACTTAAGTCTTTTCTTACGATTGCTTCGTGGAAAATCGTATGCAAAAAAATCGCACAACAAGACTACGTTTAATGAAAAATTAGGGATACAATACATAATTTTCTAAAATATATAAACCCAAAATGGCATAAAAAAGGTTTATAAGCTTGAGTTTATAACTGCTAAAAACTTTATTTTTTGATTTTGATAAAAACTACAGAAGAGTGCACGAACATTCACTGCTTGCTATATAAACAACATGCTGTATGCATGAACAACGCGAACCCCCCGAATTCCGAACTTTTACTACATGTCCACTACTACAGATATTGACTACTATGGAATAGCATAATTGATGTCAACATTTCAGGAGACCAGAAGACCATTAAAAAATGTGCAGCAAAAAAGATTGATACACCTTTAAATTACGAATAATGTAAGCCAGTGATGCACAAATCGCGGCCCGGGGGCCGCATGCGACCCTAGATAACAAGTACTTCATCACCAGTTTTCATTATGCTTTTCAAAAATCTGCGTTTGATGTGAACAAATTGTACAGTAGCAAATGTTTCACGGGTAAATATTTGCGACCGGAATTCATCTTTTTACAATGAGTCACATGGACTCACATGGAGTGGAGTCTATTTCCCATCAATGAGGCCGATTCATGTTTGCAACTAGAGCTGCAGAATTTTCACAAATGTCCTCCCGAAGAGTAGTTTCCCGAACACAACGTAAGAAAGCACCGCTCTGTGCAAGTATTTTCGGAAGCACTATACACATTAAAAATAATTTTTGAGTTTATTCCGACATTAATTCATGTATGTGACATTGAATTGAATATGTTTTTTTTAACCATGTCCTCTCAATGTAGAGCAGCGATTCCCAACCCGGAATACGCGAAAGATAAATCAATAATGGCGGACGTACTGTGCTTTTCAAAACACGTCTAAAGATATAGTGCAAACTGCTAAAAAGGCACAAAGGTAAACAAAAAAGCAGTGACGAATTCATTAAAAATAGATAGTACACAGGCTGTGAAGACTGTCCTAAGCTCATTTGTGTAGTGTGTGAGAAAAGCTGTCAAATAGCAACATGACTACTTCCCTATTTTACTGCATGTCAAACAATAAAAATTATAAAAACAAAGACTTTTTAAACGTTTCGAAGCACAAAAAAATATACTAATTTCAAAAACTTTATTTCTCCTTATGTATAAATCAACATTTTTATACAAATCTTTGGGAAGCTAGCTTGAGCCTATTGCGCCAGCCCTGCCCACACGCTCCTTGCCAAGCCAATGCTATTCACGGAAACTACGAATTTGAAAAAACAGCAACTACATAAAATACAAACATTTTAGTTATATGTGGGGTACAATTTAGCGAAATAGGCTGCCAAGTTTTACGCAAGTCAAAAAAGATTGAGAGCAGCTGATGTAGAGCGTACGGACTCTTAATGGTATATCTCAATAGAAGTTTTTCTATGAGAACTGCTTATCATTCAGTCGCTCAACCATTTTCGGAGAGCGTAAAGATGCAAGGATGGGGCTTGGACAAGAGTAGTACTTAGCTATTCGCTTTCGCTATACTCCGGTTTATTATCAGATGGGTGGGAGGGAATTTAAACCTGAAAGACATGCGTGCCTCTGAACACAAATCCATAAATCAATTGAAATATATATATAACTATAATACAATAGTATGTTGGCCTAAGTTCTAGTTGAAACTGTTAATGTGAAACATTTCATAAGTGTGTTCTCAATTTGTTATCAGAATTAAATGATTTGTATCGAGTTTGGGTTCAGTGCCTTTTACACAATATCACCTAATTTTGGATGTGTACTAGACACTAGACTAAATCTATTGAAAAGTCATTTAGCGAATTTCTTTAATCGAAATGTTGCAATAAAATAAAACATAGACGTTGAAGGGACTGTCAAAAAATATTGATTAAATATATTATTAATAAAAAAAATCAATCACTTAAACGGGGTCAACTGTCAATTCTTGATGAAAAGAAATTATATTTACACAAGAAAAACACAATTCATACATGGTCACTTCGTGGAGATTCATTTTTTATATATGAATAAATTAATGATAGTATTTGATGCACAATTTTATACAATGATCAATATTGATTTCTGTTCTTTACATGATATTGTGGAAAACATTTATTTTGTAAATAATAAAATTGTCAATTGAAGACACAAGTGAATGAAGGTGGTTATGAAATCAATGATTGAGTAAATTAGAGTCAAAGTTTTTTTAAGTTAAGGACAATTTAACTAGTGATGCATTTAAGTAGTAACTAAGGATTATACAATTTTGCAAACTGAGAACTAGTTTCTGTGTGCGAAAGGAAAACGGAGTTAAGTCGAGTTAAATATTCTAAAATAACTACAATATATACATGCATATAATATAAAAGGAGTGGAATCAATAGTGCTGTATTGATAAAATTCATGTTTCAACATACATACAAATGCAAATCTTGTTTTGGCTGTCCTTAAAAGTACCAATTTTAGACTTAAGAGTCGGGCAGTCTTAAATGTTGAACAGTCCCCTCCCGATCTTAAAAATGAGACGTAGCAAGAGAGCTTAACTAACCGCTGCCCTAGCCCTATCCTTATATTCCTACTCTCTTCGAAAAAGAGCGGCTGAGTAACTAAGTAACAAGCAGTTGATGTAGAAACCTTCTATTGAGATAAGCGCCATTCGGAGTCCAAATGCTCCACATTGGGAGCAGACAGATTAAAAAAAAACAGAACACTGATCTGTTAAAACAAACAAAACACGAGATATTACGGAAGACCCTTTAGGTTTACTTTACAAGGCGTAACAATAAGCGGTTAATGCACTCAACGCATTATCTACGCATGTCTTAATGCAGAAGATAACCTCTGGTTAGGGTTCAATTTCATTTAGAATAATGACTACACAATGAACTGTTTGTCTGCTGTTAAAAATATATATATATGTTACCATGTGAATGAGTGATGAAAAGATAATCAATAATAGGACATTTTATTATGAGCGATAATTTTTTTAATTATAGCAAAAAATTTAGTAATCATCGATCTACTACTACTGGCGACCTAGTCTTGTGATTGAAAACTACTGCCACCATTTGATCACCATCAGTTCGAGTTAATCTGTAAACTCCAAAGGCCTGACGATGCCGAAGGAGGAGAAAGCAAGGTCATCATTGACAATGCTCCAAATTCAATTAAGCGCTTTCATACAAAAAATCATCTACTGCAATTTTTTCTATAATCGCTTTTAAACAGCAGTAGCCAAACAGTGTTGTGCAGACCACTGATGCAGGCGAGAAAAATGTAATATTTTAATATACATAAATTTATGTATATTATATGAAAATACCACTATTATTTAAGCCTGTATTAAGTTCGCCCGCGCACCGATACATCCAATAATTATCATACACCGCTGTACTAATATCAGAAAGTGTAGCATCTTGATTTTGCGCAGTACGCTCGAATATGCTCGAGTGAGCATAGGGAGGAGGGACTCGCAGCTAGAAGCTTGATGTGAACTGCGAATTTGACAGTATTTCGTGTTCTGCGTGCGGGTGCGTCTGCAGCGGTGTGACCCCACACGCGACATCTGTCTAAATAAGAATGATATTTTTCAAGGAAAAAAGACAAAAGAATGAATTTTATAATTAAATAAAAATACACGTAATGTTTGATAGTAAAATGTAATCCAAATAATCATTGTTTTATTTTTAATCAACCGCAGCACCCCCAGATATCTTATCCACGAGCCGCCACTGCTATGAATATGTTAAGGGTCCGCAAAATTATTGCAGTAACGTAATTTGAGCCAAGAATCTATAAACATATCATTTTTCAAACATGCAGCAACAAATATCACTAAAATGGGTAATAAATGATAATTATTTTACAAATATTCAGGTTAGTGGTTCGTGAGATTCAAAATTGTGAGTTTCATGGTCTGTTAGGTCTGAAAAGTCGGCGACTGCTGCTCTATGATGTGTAAAGCAATGAGAGTGATAATACCCATACCTTACAACAATTCAAATAGGTAATTATTTTTAAAGTGCAGGGCCAATTTTTCGGTCTTTTGGGATTAAAAGGGTTAAGAATTCAAAAATTTGTCGATTCAAATAGAATATCGAAGCTCCATCAAGCACTCTGTCATGTTTTTTAATTCATAGCTCAAAACAGACATTTTGTCTAGTGTATACTCTTGTAGGATACATATGAGCCGTATATGTTCTAATATTTGAGCAAGTGTAAGATGACATTTGCCCATTACCAAATGATGTATGGAAGCTGTGTCCAAAAAAATTATTGAGACGTGCGGTGAAGTTTGAATAAACAAAATCGTAAGCGTAATAATAGTGCAAGGACTAAGGTGAATAAAACATTAAGTGTCCTTTATCGCACTCTTTCTCAAACTGTATAAATATGGACCCTTTTGATAGCGAATATATTTGGAACTACCATTTGATGCAGTCAGACTTGGTTGTAATTAGCACATTAATCGGAAAAATCACATATACATACATAGTAATTGGAATCTTAAATTCCAATAGCAAAAAAACTAATCACTCCTTATGTGTTAACTGTCTTAATTAGAATTTGCCGAAAACCCAGTTGCAGTTTTCGGAATGAAGGGATGGAAAGATGGAATATTAGATCTGTAACCTTAATTTAACAATGAATATTTATTTTCTTTTCAAACCCCTAGCAGGGGTGACGAACACTTTCCTTTCGGAAAGCCGCATTTAAGTAAAATACACAAAAATGTACATACATTATTTTGTAAATTAAAGAAAACAATTAAATTTATTTATGTGTGTATTTGTTTATTTCAGTCACAAGGCCGCACTTGAGACCCTATAAGGCCGCAGGTTTCTCACCCCTGTCCTAGCGCTATGGCTGTATGGGTAAATTTCAAGTGTTGTGCTGTCCAATATAGTTTGTTAGGCTTGTAATTTTTATTAAATTTTCATTATTTCTTAATGTTTATCTACTAAATATATCTTTAAGTATTTTTTTGGAATCACATTATTTAAATTATCAAAAATTAATACATAAATATCCGGATAAAAGTTCATTGTTTGGAAAAATCTGTAGCCATTTAATATTAAGCATATAATTCATTTCTATATGATTCTTTTCCTAGAATCAATTTCAATAGTACCACATACTCAATTCAGAAGTACTCAAAAAAAATATCTAGGGCCAAGTTGGATGTAAAAGATTGCTGTCTTTGTCTTTGAAAATAATAATGTAAATCTATGTTTTTAGACTGTTTACAATGTATTTTAAAATTACAATAATTTACACAACTTGAACTTAAATGATTACAAAAATAAATGTTTTTATATTTTTATTGTGTAGCACCAGTAAAAATATTGAACATTAAAATTGATAATTTAGTTATTGCACTGGCTGTATTACTAAATGTAACTCGTTTCGCTTCTTAAAGAAGCATCTTCAGATTAACTTTAAAGCAAAGTTATATATTTCTAAGGTAAATAATGATTATAATTCTTAAATTAAAAATCAGTGGTTAGGTGAGTTTGTTTCCTTCTACTGGATGTAGGGAGGGGGTAAGACACAAATGATAATAGTATAAATTACTGAACACTACTAATTACAAAATTAATTACTAGTGTTAAGAGGTGAAAATCCCAAGGAAAATAAATTTAATAGGGGTGAGCAACATGTACATGTGTTAAATTTTAAATTAAAAATGATTTTCCACAAAGTTACTGCCGAATACATCGAAAATATTGAACATATTTAATAATCCTAATTACAGAGAACATAACTCAATACTGAAAGGCTTAAACACACTTCTCATTAGACTGTTATATCAATGGTGTTTTGGCCAATTGATGTAACCCTCAAAATTGAAATTGCTCAGGAGAGAACCAAACCGAGACCTACTCTATCGTCTTTAAAATTAGATCCAATCATTAACTCATTTTCGTATTTTATGAGGGTTACATCAATTGGCCAAAACACAGTCGATATTATGGTTTACTGCAATAATTTGTTTGTTTTTCCGTCAATATAATATTGGGTTTGTAGACAAGACTAAACAGTAGAAATAAGATTAAAAAAATGAAGTTGTGCAGGATAAAAAGAATGGAGAAGCACTGCCAGTTATAGGCACGAGAGCATTAAATTTTCTTTTGTTGTTTGCCAATGCAATTGTGCAATTTGTTTGTAATAGATAACGTAGCAGTGGAACAGAGCCCTGACCCATTTGGGGCAAACTATCTCATCATTGCATGTGGTTAACCAATCAGGGAATGGTAACCTGCTCCTCTTACTAAAATTAAAATGTCTATTCTACAATCATATATAACATTTCAATACCACAATTCTTACAACAGATTTGATAGGGCAAAAAAACAGTAACGTATAGTTAGCTCTAAAACGATTGTCAAATATTGTTTAAAGTTATTTCGGCACACGCCATTGTCTTCTTCTTGAATCATATTCGCTCTCTATATCGACTGTGTTTTGGCCAATTGATGTAAGCCTCAAAAAACAAGAAAATGAGTTAATGATTGGATCTCATTTTAAAGACGACAGAGCAGGCTAAACGATTTATATAGAAAAATAAATTGACCACTTTTTGGAAGGGAAAAATCATTTTATATTGGTTTTAGGTTTAAAAATTCTGACCCCAACCCCCACTTGATGTAAGCCACTATTATATCGACACTCCCTACGTATAATCCCGTATCTGCAATCATGAGAATTTACAGGAATGCATTTCAAAGATTCATAACGCAACTCACAATTTAATATTTTCGATAAAAACCGTTTTTACTCTCTACTGAACAATTTCAATTTTGAGGATTTATCAATTGGCTAAAACACCGCTGATATGAAGTATATAGCCACTACACTGCGCCTCCATGAATCTATGTCACCTGCCAATTGCTTTGCTTCTTCCCTTGACATGCCAGCATCCTTCAATTCCGCCAAGTACCTCCTATGAATAGGACACAACAGCCGTCTAGGACGCCAGAATCCCACTGGTCTATCCCTCATGTACGCTCTCAATGTGGAACATGTAAACTACTAATGGAGCATATATCAACAGAAGTTTTTCTACAAGAACTGCTTGTTACTCGGTTGCTCAAATTCCCCCTTTCAAAGAGAGTAGCGATAGAAGGATTAGGGCTAAGACTAGTGGTTAGCTAACCGGTCTTGCTACGCCAATTGTTTTTTAGGATTGGATGGTTATCAGTTGGGAGAAAATTTTAGATGGAAAAATTGAAAATGAAAAATTTATGAAACTGTCTGTACTGAGATTCTAGCCTTTGAGGATCTGAAGCCAACTGACGTTGACCACGGACCCAGCACAAACTTGGTATCGACCACTAGATAACGGAGCCAAGGTAAGGGATCGAATTGATTGGCCATTGATCAACAATTCTCACATCTCCAAAAGGGCTAATCTAAAAAATATTAACAATGACAAAATTTTATGCAAAACTATGCTAAAACTATGTGAAATTAATGAGCACTTACATCATTGATAGCAGCTTTGGAAGATGCCATTGTCTGTCTAGTAGCCTGCTTCTGAGCTGTGACAAGAGACGCCTTCTTCTCGGCCAGCATAGCACTGTATGCCGATGGTGCAGGCCTGGATCTTTCGCTGACTTTCTCCAAAGAAGCCATCGTGTCAACTTCATTGTCTGATTGTTCAATTGAGAATATTTCCTGCATCAAAAAAAGATAAACCATTGCTAAATCATGAACTGTATATGTCATGAATTCTATTGATGGAGCGAAACACATAATACATAAACCATTATTATAATATTACTGAAACAGAGGCCATGAAAATAATCTAGAATATTAAGAAGCACTGTTCTACACCCATTCATTCTAAAATGTCTTGTTTTTTTATGTTACAAGGATACACGATTAGCCTTTACTTTGGTCACGAAACGTTAGTAACATTGTCACCAGGGATTCCAACTATACATCATTTTCAACTATTCGAATATATTCGAATGTTCAAATAGTTTCTAGAGTATGAAAAATAATACCTACTAAAAATTCGATTTGAATGATTAATAACATAGCATTATAATATATTATACTATAACAATACCTTTTAAGGTGTTAACTGTCAATTCTTGGTGGAAAGACATTATATATTAAAAAATAAGACACAATTCGTTTGTACTACTTCCACATGTTTATAATGATCGGGACCGGTTTCGCTCATCACGAACATTATCAATTGATAATGCTACCTGTGGTGGGATTGGGGGTGTTTTGGTTATTCACTATATTTCTTGAAATCTGGAGAAATCGTGATGTGATCTTTCGTCGTTTTTTAAAATATTTCATTAAAAATTATTACGAATACTATTCCAAATATTCGAATATCAAATAGTTAAAAAAGAGCTGAATATATTCGAATATTCGAGTTGGAATCCCTAAGCTCACAAAAGAAAATAGTATCTGCGATTATTTAAAAAATAAATTGTTTTCAAATTGTCATAATCTTTATTACCTGCTGCTCTCTCAGCATGTATAGCCTGAAGTCAGCATTGCTAGTTTTTGACGGAGCAAATGCAGCAGACGTAATGGCACCTCTTTGAACTGATAATACTCCCTTTATGGACACCAACGGTTGAGAACTGCTCATTCTGAAGATGAAAACTGTAAAACAAATTGAAAAATATTTTTTAATAAAATTTGTTAGTGGCAAAAGTGGCAATAAAAACGAAATGTCTAATTCTTTTAAATTTAATTTACAGTTTACCGCAGTGGTTCTCAATCTATGGGTCGCAACCCAAAATTCATTAATAGGCAAATTTATTGGGCCACAAAATATATCAGGAGCCATTTAAAAAACTAAATGGAAGAATTCGATACTATAGTACAGGCCCGGGCAAACTTTTTGACTGTAGGGCCACATTAAAAATCCAAAATGGCCAGAGGGCAGCAAGTATAATACTTTTTTTAGACCGACATTATTTATAACATAACTTGTACATTTCCATTTATTTCGCCACTAACGACCCATGCCTGAAGATGCCGGAAGGCGAAACCAGGGTCGTTAGTGACGAAATACATAGAAATGTACAAAATCTCAACAATTCAAATTTAATTATTTATAACCATGAAATAGGAATTTCAGCATCAAAATTGAGTGATTCTTTAATAACAAACAATTTATTGATCGCATAGTGGACCACACAAAAATACATGCCATGCCGCAAGTGACCCGTATTTTGCCCAGACCTGCTATAGGTAATTGGATTCAACCCCGATCAACAGTAGCCACTGCATTATTCTTGAAACTATCTTCTTATAAGATTAATACGATAACGAGCATTGTTTAACGAAAAATGTTTATATCATAAAGGCAGCACAGTAATTCTAAAAAATCAATTTAGTTTGCTTACTATCATTATCACTTGTAATGGCAGCCACTCTATCCGAAAACGGGTCTGTTATGAGTGATGAAGTGTTAAGCCTCACAATCCAAATAAGTCTGAGTGATAATGTATTCCAGACGGCTAAACAGGAATCCGTTGTGCACGCCACCTGGATAGAAGAAGAAAGATTCTTGAAATAACACTCTTTCCTTGTTCTTCGCATATATGTGAAAACCGGCTTTGTTTATATATAAATTGTCATACTTGTGAAACTTGACATGAAAGTTCGTTAAACTAACCTAACCTAGCCTTAAAGATTAAAAAACCATGTCATACTTAGTCACACAAAAAGTATAATAACAAAGGAATCGATTTTCATTATATACTAGTGAGTACCGAGCATGCGTTGCAATGCCACTCAGGAAGTGTTTGTATTTTAATTCTGTTTATGAAGTGATTTTGGATACACAATATTTTTTGTTTTCTGTCTAGTGTGTATACAAATAAATCAGAAGGTTTTCCGAGATGTCGCTGTTTGTACGTATTTAATACTTTTTTTTAGATTTATTTTTCAGAAACCTTCACGGGTGTGCACACAACAACTCACCAAGTTTCATCGAAATCGGATGAATGGTAAAGGAAGGCATAAGGGACAAACAAACATTTATTCATTTATATATATATATAAATAACCTAACATTTCTCATCATTTTGCATTATCGAAAGCAAAAATAGCAAATCCCGCTTATTGAATAGCATATAAAGATATTATTAATATGCTTTTGAATATTAATATATTATCATATCAGCGACAATGCTAAGGTATGTTTGTTCTGTTGTGCTTCATTGTGTATATCAATATGTAATTACCATCTGAGCAGACATTTGTAGTCAACCCAAAAAGGTTTTAAAATATTGTCTTTAAGTTTAGTAACGAAATTGAAACGACAAATGGAAATAAAGGTTGATTTACAAAACCCACATAATGCATATGATGATCTCTGCCAAACTGTACAAGTCTTCCTTGAGGTCTCAGAGCAGGGTGAGCTAGACAAGCTTTCTGGTTTCCTTCTCTGGCATCCCAAAGTGCGAGCCGTGGACCAGCCCATGCCGCCACTGCGGAACCATCTGGACTTATTGCAACATTTCCCGAAGCTCCGCCACTGGCGACACCTTGAGCGACAGTACACCATGCTGCCTTTCCTTCTGCAAAATGAAAAAAAATATATATAAAACACTAGGCCCTAAATTCTCATCACCGTTGTCGCATGCGTTCATTCTTGGATATGCACATAAGAACAGACGGCACGGTTTCATCATTATGTAGGCTTTTAGTCTATCACATGTGAAATAATAGTAAAAAAACAAACAATAAATATAGGAAATATCAATAATTTAAGACATCGACTGAGGGTGCTTGATGGAATTTCAATATCAAATTTGGATTACATGGAAGTGGATTACATGGAAAATACATGGAAGTGTACAAAATCTCAATAATCCAAAATTGGAAATATCAATGTTGTCACATTTTACATGTCTTATGGAAACATTACGGACTATGTAAAACAAAAGATTTGGAAAAGGCTAGAACAATACATATTTAAGAATGGAATTTTATTATAAATGCATTTGAATCATTTCGCAAAATAAATCATCATGCATATATATTTCTTTTCACTCTTCATGGGTAATGTTATTAGCCCAATAAATATTATAGTACAGCAATACGGCTGCTAATAAAGTGTTGCATATATGACAAAAGTGCAGAAGATAAAACTAACCATATCCGAGCACCGTATCTCTGACAGCCCAGAACCTTAATCGGCCATCTGTATCATATGTTACTGCAACTGCCGTCTGAGAGGCAACATCAAGTCCGGCAGGTGTGGCAGGGTTGTGCGGGCGGGCTGCAACGGCCCGAAGATTCCATCCAGATTCCCACTCCCACCAACGAATCCGCTCTTGGGCACCTCGACCTTCCCATGTGCACAGCCATTGACCACGACATCCAATATTCATTTTTATGATCTGAAATCGAAAAAACGTAATATTTATACGAATAAAAGGTAACTGTTTAATTTGTATTTCTAATAATTTAATTCTACCAGAAAATCTATTGTATGAAATATAAACAATAGTGTAAATTTGTACGTTTTTTTTTAAATTAGGAGGGGGAGGTGTTAAATAATTTTAGTGTGGTAAATAGGGTGGGGTATGGCGAGGCCTCAATAAGGTTAAGAATCTGTGCTCTAGGACAGCAGTCGCTAACCTTTTGGACTTCACAGACCACTAAACACACAATTTTGAATCTTGCGGACCACTAATATTTTTTCTTAAAGAAATTTAAACATATAGAATGTTATAGTAACGTTACATTTGATTCATTATAACAAATTAATTATAGCGATATTTGTTGGTACATCTAAATCAGTTGAGAGATTCTTGGCTCAAATCACATTAGTGCAATAACTTAGGAGACTTTCAGTGATTCAGAGACCACTGGAGGTGCTGCTATAAAATTTAATTTTAAATGGTTTTCCAATTTCGAAATATAGACTAAATTATTTTTAATAAATTATAGATACCTCTATCTGTTCAGGGTGCAAATTCTCTCTTTCTGGTGGTACAATATTTGTGTTTGTCACGTCCAACTGAAATATAAAAATTAAATGTAATTGTGATTCTGAATTGACATTTTATCTATGAATGACCACACATAAAATTCCTAATAATGTTACTTACAGTATACATGAGGGAATCGGTGGCTGTGGAATATAGATGTAAGTGTCCAGGACCTGCCGGAAGAAGAAGGGCATCTGCAGCGGGAATGTACTGTAATGGAGGACCTCGTCCTGTTCCTCCACCTAATCCACCAGCCTCACGGATGCAGCCTTTCACATAAAGCGTTCCACTATCCACTATTTGAATCCCTGCATATAGACAAATTTTATATATTGTATATGTGTATATAAAATCAAATGTTTCAATTAAAAATTTGTTCAGAAATATTGTTTTATTTTCAATTAAGATTAAGACATTATTTATTATATGTAAAATAAATAATAATGAATGAAATAAATTGCAAAAAATTTGAGAATGGTTTTTTTTGTAAAAATGTCATGTTAAAGAGTATAATTCCAAATAACAAGTAACTGTGACAATAAAATAAAGAAATAATGAAAATTTTAATTTACCATTGTCAGCTGTGGAGACAGCAATGTGCGATGAGCAAGCTGCCATGTGAAGAATTTCAGCCGGAAGACGAGGAACAAATCTCCGGGAATTGTTTGCTCCCCAGGCGACCACGACTCTCTCAGCTCCACCAGTTAACATCATACCACCTGAGGACATTTTCAACATTATAGCCATGTGAAAAAATTTTAGTATATTATTAAATTATAGTATATAAATTCTAACAGGGGTTATTTTGTTTTTTTGCTAGAAGATGTGTATAGTAAAATGTGTTGTTCTATTTGTTTTTTTAGTATGATTCTACTTCAAATATCAGTCAGAAAAGGTGTGAGAAAATGTACTTTTTGGTACATCTTTATAGAAACATTATATTCAATAAATTGCAATGAAGACATAGATATCAACACATGCGACACGAGAATGTTTAATTGTTTTTGTAATTTTGGAATGTCACTCTTCAGCATCACAAGAATTTTCAGTCAATCAAAAGCAATGAAGCTTACTTTTTTTTTTTTTAAATAAAACACAATTCATTTGTACTACTTCCACATATTTATAATGATCAGGACCGGTTTCGCTCATCATGAGCATTATCAACTGATCAGTTGATAATGCTCGTGATGAGCGAAACCGGTCCCGATCATTATAAATATGTGGAAGTAGTACAAATGAATTGTGTTTATTTTTTAAAATATTATGTCTTTCCACCAAGAATCGACAGTTAACACCTTAAAAGTGATGTTTGAATACCTCGAGTCGAGAATATAAGTGAAGATACTGGTAATTGATGCCAATGCATCTTTTCTCTGGATGGCCTCGTGTTATGAAGAGGTCCTCTCCACAGCACTACACGCCCTAATGCATCTCCAACTGCCAACATTTCTTGGGTCGGATGCCATGCCAGTTGTGTCACACCGATATCAGTAGCAGCTATATGACTGGAAAAAAATTAATAAAAGTATAGAGAAAAACTCAAACTGAAATTTAACACAACCATGTTTAATTTGTTAATCTTGCAGAACTGTAGATATACAACATTTTAAAAGTCTGAGTTTAAAAGAATAAATTGCCATGAGAAAAATTGGCATAATGTGTGTAATTGGTTGAAAAATAAAACCTTGTGTTGTACGGGGTTCATCTCAACTTGGCACATTTTTCTTTAAATACTGTTCAAATTGATACCGAGACTGATTAATTTTTCTTAGTGTTCAATGGCATGAATGTCTGTGATGTCTACATCCTCTTACATCTTTCTAAAAAGGGCACAAAAGGAGTGATCAGCTAACTACTAATCTTGTCCTATCCCCATCCTCTTATTCTCTCTTTCTAAAAAAGAGTTTGAGTGACTGAATAACAGTCAGTTTTTAGAAAAACTTAGGTTGCAATTTTTCATTAAAAGTCCATGTAATTTAAGTATAATTTAAGACATCGACTGAGGGTGCTTGATGGAATTTCAATATCAAATTTGGATTATTGAGATTTTGTACACTTCCATGTATTTTGTCACTAACGACCCGGGTTTCGCCTTTCGGCATCTTCAGGCATTCGAGCACACGAATGGACTCGAACTGAGGTGTTGAACATTGAGAGCAGACATGGTTTGTAAGAAAAAAATGTTAAAATGTTGAATATAGACTATACAGGCAACACGGTTAAGTAAAAGATTAAATAAACAAAAATAATTACCTAGCACATTTGGTTGGATCATAAACATCAAAGACGTATACAAAGTAGGATCCATCAGAGACTGCAGCAACAGGTCTGTCTCCGGACCATCCAATGGCCAAGCTCCACCATTGGCTGAAGCCGAGCTTGGGAAAATTGGGACGGGTGATGATTTTGCCTTTTGTGATGTCCACACATCCCAACCCGACTTTCTCACCATCTAACCAACCTATGACGGCTTCTTCTCCGTTTAGAAGCTCAAAAGACACAATCCGAGAATGAGCTGGTAAGTCAATTAGCTGAAATAAAAATACCAAAATATTGATTATCCACTATTAAAAATATAGTCAGACAGCTTCATTGGGTGGTCAGGAAACAGGATATTATTTGACAACTTGCTTCATATTCATTACATTTTCATATAAAATCATTTCAAATCGGTCGTACAATTGAAAAGTAACGAGACAAACCAGGCTATTCAATAAACATGTTTTACTGAAATAATGGGAGTTAAAAAGTTAAATCCGTTGTTATGTCAAGATATGGGTCGATGAAAATCAGACATGTTGTTGGACGCCATTTTGTTGTTTGATATGCACGTCTGGTATAAAAATATGTTACGAAAATTTCTTTTCTAAATCAGCAAGTAGAAAAGTTGTGGCAGTAATACTGTTTACAATTTTGTAGCATAGATAATAAATTCAGCCAAAATAAAAATGACATGTGACTCAACTTTTATCGTTAACTATTATTTTTTTGATTTTGATTATAGGCAGGCTGGTTTAGCTTTTTGCCTCTAATTATAAAAAAAAAAAAAAATTTTTCTACTTACCACTTTAGAACTTTGGACTGCAGCATGCCATTTCCACGATGTAACACTGCCATCTTCAGTGCAAGTTATCAAAGAACGATCATCATTTGGCGGGAATCCCATTCCCACAACAGGGAATGAAGACTTCTTGTCTTTAAGTGAACGGACAAATTCTGTTGTTCCAACATCGTAGATCTGTACAGTTCTTCCGGATATAACAAAGAGTAATCTAAAAAAGAAAGAAGACATTTTTCTACATGGTCCTTTCTCAGGGTTACACACTTGCACTACCATTTTCCATTATTTTTGAATTGGTAAATATCAGGCAGGTTCAATTTTTTAACACATCTATTACCAGACTATGGGTTTAACTAAGGCATCGATCATGTGTTACAGGCATATCCGAAGAACGCTACTTTACAATATTTAAGATTATTGAATGCATGTTTTTGTTACGCTTTTCACGTTTAACGCTGCAGGGCCTAGTTTGAAAAAATGCTTGCCATAATAACCAATTGATAATGAAAGGCATCAATCTTGTCTCCCCCATTATGTAGTGCCAAGAGTAATAAGATCCTGTTTGACTATGGATTGACGGACCCAAAAGGAATTGAATGTATGAATAAAAAACCATTCTATCATAACTATGAAAGACAGTTTTGTTAGAAATACACGGCTAAGGTGAATAAAATAATAGCATGAAATAACAAACAAAATATTAAAGTAATACAAGTTAAACGCTGTTGATAACATTTAGTAAATTACTTACGATTCGTCGGGTGAAAACTTTGGAGGTTTCTCTATTAGGCTTCGGCCGCCTTTTCTTTTGACAATGTAGCCACCATTGCTTTTAATTTCTTTTATGTCTTCATCCATATTAGGCGGTAAGCACACCATTTTTTTGACATTTACAGAAATATTTGAGGTTATAATCACAATACACACGCTGGCTGTCAAATTTAGTATTGCCAGTATTCACAAATATACTATATCTACTCAAATGGACATAGTTGTCTTGTCCGCTCCCAATGTACAGCATATCAACTCCTAATGGAGGTATCTCAACAGAAAGCTTTCTACGAGAACTCAATTCCTAAACCTCTCTTTTTTGAAGAGATATAATATGAGACTATGTCAGAACTGTGGTTAGCTAATTGCTCTTGCTACGAACCGATTTTAGAGATGGGTTAGTGGGTGGGAGGTGATGTTTTGACATGAAAAAAATCCATGTCTTAGACCAATCCAAAAAATGATATAAACCCCAATTTATCAAACTGTTGGTAGGTATTGGGGTTTGAATCAAATTGCTTTAGTTTTACATTCTCAATATTCTCGTTCGATTATCTTAGGAAAAATAACTTTAATCTATAACAATTTCGTTATGAAAAATGTAGTAACTACAAATATACGTCGATTTATTTTCATCAAATACCTATAAACCAAATTAATACAAATTATTATTACAGAGGTTGTATTTTTGTGGCAGTAAAATAGTTAATACACACTTTGTCTTTAAAATATCTAATATTATCAAACGGAGTTATTCTGTCTATTTTTTCTATGGTGTGTTGATAATTTGTATTTACTATATTTTTTTACTACGTATTTTTTTTTTGTTTTAAAAATAATACATTTAAACGTGTTTTTATAACCCTACCCAAAGAGAAATAAACCCAAAACATATCTTTTGCTATGCGGTATAATTTCGCCTGGCATATTTAAAGTCTTTCAAACTTGCTTTATTTAAATATGTTTACACATTCTTATTGATGTAACTGCATATGCACACATCATTTACTAAAGTAAAGTTTTAAAATAACTTACGAAAAATTCTAGATGTTTTAAAGGTTCAATGTGATCTACTGACTATTGAGAGTAATTAAATAAACAAATATTTTGTCTATCTGAGCATAAAAATAAGTTGTGGCCATATAAACAAAACAAATTTTATTAGGCGGAATTGTACAAAGTAGGCGAAATAACCAAAGTTGACGGTACCTACCTACACAAGTATTACTCACAGACTACAGTACTTCTGTATTACACTATGGCACTTTATGGTCAGTTGAGCCACAAGAAGAATATTTGACAGCCGCAAATTTGTGAATTTGTGTTTTTATAAACTGTCAAGAACACGTGCTGGCCGGTAATATTATAAGTATTAAATAAAGAGACAAATTTTGTTTCAAAGAAGACGTTCAAGACCTGAAGATGTCTGACGAAAATTCTGTAACGCAACTCCAAATTAGATTTATTACGAAACAACCACAGTAAGTTTAGTCTTGAAAATTAAATTGCAATAAATTTTCATGCGTAAATTTTCAATTAAAAGATTCATTGAATGTGCCCAATTTTACCAAATCTTTCATCTTACTTATTATTTGCATCTAAAAAATGAGATTTCTATAATTTTTACATCGCAAAAAAAAAAGAATGTTAGTCGACACTGAAACAACGTTATTTGTTGTCGAAAATGGTGTTATTATGTTGTAGTATCGTATTCAATGAGAGCTATTGTGAATCTTCATCATTTGTATTTCTCACGGTCAAAGCCATCATTTATTTAATAAACGAGGCATTCTTTAGTTAAAAATATACAACTTGCTACTCTTTTCTTACCCAAAAATTTACCAAATGATCCAAAAAACAATTCAATTCTTTAGGAAATTTAATTGTGAATAGGAAATTTTGGTAAATTTCTATTAGCAGGGACAAGGTCTAAAAATGATATTTTTCTCAGAAAACTACACAAAATGATATGTTTTAGGGTAGAATAATCTTGTATGTACATAAATATATAAAAAATATTCGTGAATCACGAAAGGAAACGTTGGGATATAGGTTTTACGATGACGTGTTGCATAATCGTCTACAGACTTCAGAATCGTCAGCAATTTTCATATTGAATAAAAGAAACCTGAAACAAACCTGAAGCCCACCGGTGGGCTTATAGCGTGAGGGGCCTGAGTAAAACACGGTGCGTTAAGTAAAAATAATTGAAATTGTAGGATTTTCCGTTATGCCCTTATACTTAAAATAAAACAAAATTTTTTTATTTGTCAGGTTGGTTTTTCTGTTCAATATGAAAATCACCATGATTCTGACGTTTGTGGACGAATATGCGTCATGCCATCGTAAAACCTATATTCCAACGTTTCCTTTCGTGATTCACGAATATTTTCCATATATTTAGGTACATAAAAGATTATTTTACTCTAAAACATATCGTTTTGTTTAGTTTTCTGAGAAGAATATCATTTTTAGGCCTTGTCCCTGCTAATAGACATTTAGCGAAATTATTTAATTGGAATCCAGGAAACCGATAATTTATGTGAATTACGTAATATTAGGACAATTCATCGCTATATTTTAAATTGGTTCTATAATTTGTTACAAGCCTGAACCCTTTGACATGTTATGGCGACTTTTTCATACTGATTATATATTTGTATTTCATGTACTTAAGTTATCGATTTCCCATCAGGGAATCATCACATATGTGCTAATTTAATGATTTCCTATTCAACAAAAATCAGATCTGTATTGTTATTAGCAGCACTTATTAAATTTTTGGGTAGGAAAAGGGTGCCACATAGTACGTATCTAATATACTTATTTTTCATGCTTTTTACGATTTCTTTGTTAAGGCGTTAACTGCGGACCACGCACATGCGCGTCATTTTTCCATACAAAATGATTCCTTCAACAGCCAACGTGTTAAAAAAAGTTTTTGTTTTATTTTTATTATTAATATTTGAAAATTAGGTTGTCTTTTAATCGTTAACCTCTTTAGTCGAGGAAATAGATTATATCGACTGTGTTTTGGCCAATTGATGTAGCCGTCGAAAATGAAATTGTTCAGGAGAGAGTAAAAATTGTTTTTATTGAAAACATTATGTGGTGAATTGTGTTAAATTCTTATGTTTGCAAATACGGGATTATACATAGGGATCGTCGATATAATAGCGCTTTACATGACTTGCTCTGTCGTCTTTCAAATGAGATCCAATCATTAAATCATTTTCGTATTTTTTGAGGGTTACATCAATTGGCCAAAACACCGTCGATATATTATTCAATTTTTAATGAGTAATAAAAAATTAAATGTGAATGCTATTTTTATGTGTGATCAATTCTACACCGCAATAATGCAAAACATAATTCATTATTTATCATGTAGTATTATGAGAATGAATGTAAAGGGTCTACCAATTTCAATTAAATCGGCTATAATTTCTATTTTAAATGAATGTTTTTCGTTTTACAGGTATGCAGTCCCAGATGTGCCTTATTCAGTTGACTCAGGAATATCTACAACTTCCCTGAATACATTGGTGAAAGCCGTCATCAAGGAAAATTGTACGGCAGAATTGAAACGAGTGGAATTCGATTTTGTCGTATTAGGCGAACTCGTCAGAACTACACTCTTGGAACATTTGAAAGCTCGCAATGGTAACACTGAAAGCACCGTTGATGTTGAGTACCTCGAGAGGATACCTGCTCCTAAGCCACTCGACTGTCTTACACATGATGATTGGGTTGCCGCAGTCAGCTGTAGATCTTCTTGGTATGTTTTAAGATAATTCATATTGTCAGCCTATTGTCAAAAGCATTAGCCGGTCCTGTAGCCAAATGGAAAAGCTTTTGGTCATTCTTTTTATTCTGTTGCGGTGTCCACGAGTTTAAATCGTCATTCAGTCAATTCCATTAATTGATTGATGGATTTCTCTTCAAAGGCATGGATGTCTGATGTGTATATTTTTCTCCCATCCATCTGATACTAAAAACATTGCATAGTAATGACAATTAACTAACTAGTAGCCTTTTCCTGGTCTTATCCTTCTCTAAAGAGGAGAGGTTGAGCGGCTTAATAAAAACCAGCTCTTGTAAAACAGCTTGTGTTAACATCATTACAGTTGAATAATAATCTAGGAGTAAATTTATGTGCACTAAAATGCACTAAGAAACCTCTCAAGATGACGAGTTCTGTGCTGATGACTGAAAGGGCAAGGGGAAACGAAACTGTTTTGTGAACCAGCAATTGTAACAGATTAGATAATGTGCCTAGCTTGATTTACGCATCGAGTGTTTGTACTTAACGCTTTAAGGGCGTTTTCAGCATTGAATGTATATAAGAAATGCCTAGCTTTTAGCTTAACAAAACAGAAGTTATGCATAGATGTCGCCAACTAGTTTTAATAATATTATTTGATTCCCATTTATCACCTTTTTGCTGGAAATAATAGATGGCGCCTTGTTGCATATTAAAAGGCACATGTACTGCGTTCTTGAAATTATATAGATACCCTATCCCTTCAAACAAATTTCACTCTGCTATAAAGATAAATAAGTAAGAAAATATATCTACGAATGTGACAGATGGTTGGCTTTTTTAGCTCTATTTTTAATATTGAAGTAATAAATCGAAATGCCAATTTAATGTGCCTAAATTTACACCATAAAATCATGATTCCATGGGTGTTAAAGGATCGTTTGATGTTTTACTTTAGCAAACTAAAATTCATCACTTTTCAATGGTCAATTCATCACATGATGGCAGTATAGTTGACCATCGCACCTCTTCTCTAAATTTTTTTACCCTTCCTTTTCTACCGTATTTTAAATAATTTAAAAAATAATGTTTTGTTTTCAGGATCGTATCAGGATGCTATGACAACAGTCTCCATTTATGGACGTCAAAAGGGGCTCACAAATTAGCGATTCCTGGTCACACATCCCCTGTCAAAGCTGTCACATGGGTCACCTTGAATGATACTACAGGAGTATTTGTCAGGTAAAAAAATCGATCCAACTTGAATTTTCATTTATAGTTTGGAAGTGAAAAGAACTTTTAAACAGGACTGAGTGCAAATCAGTTGTTCAACCTATCTTATCGAAGAGGGTGATAATAATATAATACGAGTTAGACGAAGAGGAGCACAGGTTTTGGAGACAAAGACACTTTAATGAGACACTATTATCTTCGCTCGCTCGCATTTATTTGTTTTTATTGCAGTCTAGACATGGAATACAAGGTACATTTGGGACAGGTTTTACACGTTCTCCTTTCCCCTTAAAAAAACCACCGCGTCGCACCCGGCGACCTCCCTCCTTCGCTCACGAATCTCCACTTAATACGAAGTTAGACGGGAGACACACATTTATCAATCTCGCAATCCGATTAGAGATAGCTGGAGAAACCTTTAATTCAATGCGGAAAGTCTGGAACTCACGGTTGTACTCAGTCAGAACCGAGTGCCACTTATTCAACGAATACATTCTGACGGTGCTGCTTTACGGTTGCGAGTCATGGCACCTCACCAAGGCACAGGGTAACGTACGGTAGTTTGATTTTGTCAGGAACTTGGAAGTAAGAGAGCGGACAGGTCGGCCTCTTATTACGTCCAAAATTCTACCAACCAGATGGATTCCGTCGACCTGGAAGCCCACTGATGATCATCCATAGGATGTATTCGGCGGAACTACGGGACGCTGGGATGACCTGGGAGGAAGCGAGGAGACTGGCAGGGGACAGAGAAGCTCGGAGGAACCGCAGGATGGCCATATGCTCTGAATAGGGAGGGGAAATGGTTTTAA
This sequence comes from Himalopsyche phryganea, assembly GCA_022494535.1. Taxonomy (NCBI): domain Eukaryota; kingdom Metazoa; phylum Arthropoda; class Insecta; order Trichoptera; family Rhyacophilidae; genus Himalopsyche; species Himalopsyche phryganea. Next base: position 1,998,931 of record JAGVSL010000021.1, read on the forward strand.
AAGAGAAATTGGATGTATTATAAAATAACAACTTCTCTGTTTTATCAATTTTATTCATTCATGCTATATCGACTTTCTAGCGGATCTCACGATCAGTCAGCAATGCTCTGGGAGTGGGACATCGCTACAAACTCAGTGGAATGTGTGGTGGCTTGTCAAGGTCATGACAAGAGCATTGAATGTGTGGCCGTCTCTCCTGATGGCAGCCATTTTGCAACCGGTAGCTGGGATAACACAATCAGAACGTGGAGTGCCAGTACGTATCAATGGGCTTCATTACGACTGGCTGCGAAGATATATTTTTTATAAATAATGGGTGGCCAACTTTCAGTCCAGTTTTCAGGGTAGCTAAGATATGAAAAGATTCAACAGAACTTTGTGCCACTTAATACAAATTCCTTAATGACTATGCAAACTTCCACTTTCGGATTTAAATTTTGATTCAAAAACGGGAACTAAACATTTGGACACCCCCAACAAATAAAGTAGGTTCACTTTCAGTAATTTTGCAGGAGAGCAAAATAAAGGTTGAAGAACTATTGATTAAAAATCAATAGCTTAGATTTCATAGGGATTATTAAAAGCCTTAATGGATTTTTTGTAACCATCTCCGCTCCCAATGTGTATCTTATGGAGCTTATCTCAACAGAAGTTTTTCTACGAGAATTGCTTGTTACTCAGTCGCTCAACTTCCCTTTTTTTGGAGAGGTAAATATAGAAGGATAGGGCTAGGACAGGACAAATGAGTGGGAGAGGAATTTAGATATCAATGTTTTCAAACACAAATGCATAAACAAATGAAAAACCAATTTATGCAACTATCCGTACTGGGTACCCGTGAACACTGTTACCAAAGTCAACAATATTGACTACTCGGCTACAGGCCGTTGCAGTATCACTTTAGCTATTAGTAAATAACACTTTTTTTCGCTCCTGCATAATGACCAAAATTAAGTTACTGCTTGGTTATATATTTGAGCAATTTCATTTTTATTACTATTATCAAGTCAAGTTAAGAATTTACAATCAGCGTCAGTAAAATTGTAAATATCAAACATTTTCTTTTGCCAAACCAAGAATTTATTTCACCCCAAATCTTGCATCCACCCAAGTCCTCCCAACGACATGAAGATGTATCTTGCATCAACAAAGACACATGTTTTTCTACAATGCTTTAAAATTATTGTTATGAAACAACCTAGTTTTCAAATATTGCTGTATAAAAAAAAAACACCTAACATTTTTCATTCTCTCTTACTGTTATTTTTTCTTTTTGTAGAATTACAAGAAGAAGATGAAAGTTCGAGTAAGAAGGCGAGATTAGAACAGGGGAAAGTTCGAGTAAGTAATTTACCTTTTCATTTCAATTTATTTTATATCGTTACTTATGAAGAGTTTCTTTACAACACCGGTTTTGGTTTTCGACAACTAAGTACATACAAATGGATAAACAATCTTAACTAAAGTCAAGAAAACAGTTTCTCATTCTATATATCGACAGTGTTTTGGCCAATTGATGTAAGCCTCAAAAAATACGAAAATGAGTTGATTGGATCTCATTTTAAAGACGACACAGCAGGTCTTCGCCAAATGATGTAAATTAGAAAAATAAATTAACCACTTTTTGGAAGGGAAACATCATTTTACATTGGTTTAAGGTTTAAAAGTTCTAACCTGGCCACTTGATTTAAGCCACTATTATATCGAAACTCCCTACGTATCACCCGTATCTGCAAACATGAGAATTTACAGAAGTGCATTTCAAAGATTCATAACGCAAATCGCCATATAATTTTTTCGATAAAAACAGTTTTTACTCTCGCTTGAACAATTTCAATTTTGATACAAAACACCGTCTATATGAAGATAAAATATTAAGGTTGGAAAGTCATACGTTAACTAAATCTCTAAATTAATTCTGATAAAAAGAAAGGTGGGATTTGTAGTATCAGACACTAACAATTACAGTACTAATTACAATATTAATAACTAGTGTTAGGAGAGGGACAATTCTATGGGAAATAAATTGAACAGCAGGGAACCATTATTTATATTTAAAATGCTGTTTACTAATAATTAAATACTATTATGGCTCTTTCAACTCTAAGGTTTGCCTGAAGATGCCGAAAGGCGAAACCCGGGTCGTTAGTGACAAAGTACATGGAAGTGTACAAAATCTCAATAATCCAAATCTAAGGTTTTTATTAAAATTGTAATCAGTACCATCAATTGGGGTAAGTTTGCCCATCGGTCTAAGATTGGCCCACTACATGGAAAGAGGTTTGACATTATGCTATTCTAATACCATAATAATACTAATGCCATATAAATATTTTTTAGTTAAGCAAAGGTATTGAGTAGCCCCTGGTGGTAAAAATGAGTTGATGTGCAAGATAATTTGTTTTATTGTTGAATTTGTAAGTTGTCAGCTTGGAATGATAAAACACAATTTAAAAACTTCTTGAAATAAATTGGATTAGCCATATTTCCAATTTGTATTACTAATTTGTAAACCAAATGCTATATATTTTTTCCCATCTCAATTATGTGAAGAACATATGAAAGCATAAAAAAAGGATGCCAAGACTTAAATCACTGAATTTATAGTAATTACAGTGATTATTTGTATTGTGGGTCATAGTTATCCGATTTGGCTGCAAACCTTGACCCACCATGTTTTATCTGTATTTATGTTTCAGTTATAACAATAAATCTATGTATGTTAATTAAATTTCATCTTAATACATTAGTTCATTTCTATGTAGAACAATATCACACATAAATGCAATGGCGAACCATAAAAATACAAAAACCCTCAGAACTGGGCCAAAGTTACCCAGATTGACTGTATATCATTAATTATTATTTTCACTTGTTGCAGTCTTCCCTATCAACTTTATCCGGACACAGAGAGGCAGTGAGCGGTATTTCATGGATAGGTGACAACACGCGTCTCGTAACCGCTTCTTGGGATCACACCATCAAACTATGGGACACTGACCTCGGAGCACCTACTCGGACGATTGCAGCTGCTAAACCTTTCTTCAGCTTGGATTGGTGTAATGCCACAGGAATGCTGGTCACCGCATCCGCAGATAGGGTTGTTAGAATATATGATCCAAGATTAAATGGTAATTTGAATTTCTCGAGTAGCAATATTTCTTTTAGTTCTATAAAATGTGTTGATAGTAATAAACCAGAGATACGCCAAACGATCACTCACAAACTACCGGTAGCTTGTGTAAGTTTTATATTAAACTTTATTCTCAATATTGGACTATGAAATAAAATATTTCACAAATTAAATCTTCCACGAATAGATGGTATGTACTGGAATAGTAAATTTAATATTATACTGAAAAATAATTACTAAACCGAGATTACTTAAATGGCTGTAATTATGTTTTTTAGTTGACGCTCCAAGTGTAACTGCAAGAGGTCATTCCGGTTGGGTGTCAGCTGTCCGATGGTCACCAAACCAAGAAAATCTCTTCCTGTCTGCTGGTCACGATATGCTTTTAAAAATGTGGGATGTGAGAAGGTAAGAAATTCTTCAATTTGTCCTAAAAACATTTAAATACTCTACCACTCTCTCTAAGACTGTTTTATTAAATAGTGGTATTTTTATTTGATTATTTTCAATGATGAGTCCTATATAGCATCTTCAAATTTCTTGCAATACGTCTAGCAATTGAGAAGCTTGGTGGAAGAAGTGATTTTTCCGATTATTGTGTATCTTGGTTACTGGCCCTCAAAAAATTATACCTATATTTAGTTAATGAGCATGCTATAGTTATTAAAGGTGTTATTATTTCTTCTATCTTAGATTATGCGACCATTTTGGTGGTATTATAACCTCACTTTTATTTGTCAGATATTTTTTTGTGAAAGCATATTGTCGTTTCTACCTATAAATATATATCATACAATACCATAAAATAGTAGCAGACTTAAATATTATTAATCATGAATGATATTCTCTCCCTTATATGCTTCCTTAGACCATAAAGTGCCAAACGGCTTATTAATGGTCTTCAAAACAAATAAATTTAATGAATATGAGGATTTTATTTGACTAAATAGAAAATTATTTAAATTATTCATTTATCATTACTTCTACTTACTTTTTTTTAAAAAAAATGCATTTTTTTAAATTATACCGGGTGGAATAATAACTTAAGACATGGGGTCATTTTCAAGGCTTAAATGTTTTTACTAGCATATGAAAACAATATTTTTGGATTTGCCAAGAACACGTTATGATACTAGAGACCTTATATACCTCAATAGAAAAAAACTTGTCTGTAGATTAGTCTGAAAATAATAATGTAAATGAATAAACAACTGTATTTAGATTTCTTACCGTGTATTTAAAAAAAACACACTTCTTGAAGTAAGTATTATTTATTCTTCCCAGATTGATGTTGAGTATTAATATTTTTTTTGTGTAACGGTAAAAGTAGTCACCATATTTACTAAACCATCTTTTAACCATTCCCGCTCCCAATATAGGAGTCCATATTCCTAATGGAGTTTGGAAAGAAATGCTTGTTACTTACTCAGTTGCTCAACCCCTCTCTTTTTTAAGAGAGTTTGTATAGAAGCACTTGTGGTTATTTAATCGCTCTCGCTACGCCCCATTTATCTTAGAATCAAAATTGTGTGACGGAATTTTAGATATCACAGGCATATTCATGCCCTTGCAAAAAGAAATCTATAAAGTGATTGAAAAATCAACTTATGAACATAATGTATATTAGAGTATACGCTTTATTACTTTGCACTTTTTACTATACTGATACAGTGTATTAGTTATGTATGGATCCCATAATCCTAGAGCCCCGGACGGCAGTGTGCTGCAGTGCAAAGTTGTAAAGTGGCAACTCTACCGACAAAAAAAATTATATCGAAAGCTGAAATGTTTTATTGCCCAATTATAAATATAATAACGTGTTAAATTTGGATTATTGAGATTTTGTACACTTCCATGTATTTTGTCACTAACGACCCGGGTTTCGCCTTTCGGCATCTTCAGGCATTCGAGCACACGAATGGACTCGAACTGAGAGACAGTAAACAGTGTCTAACGCTTATATAGAAGATACAAATGCGACAAATATCATTTATGAGGCAATACATTATACGTCTGAGAGCCACACCGATACCTGAGTTAAAATTTCGGAAATCGTCTTAATCCTTATTTTGTAAACACCATATTACCAGAGTGGCGTTGCCGAAGGCGATTGCCGCTTTTCAAACGTATCTCAGACGTATAATGTATTGCCTCATAAATGATATTTGTCGCATTTGTATCTTCTATATAAGCGTTAGACACTGTTTACTGTCTCTCAGTTCGAGTCCATTCGTGTGCTCGAATGCCTGAAGATGCCGAAAGGCGAAACCCGGGTCGTTAGTGACAAAATACATGGAAGTGTACAAAATCTCAATAATCCAAATTTAATATTGAAATTCCATCAAGCACCCTCAGTCGATGTCTTAAATTATATAATAACGTGTGTTGGGAAGACGCTGTGTTGCGGTTGGTGGTAATTATTCTATAAACCATGTAATAATGTGATGTTTTCTGTTTCAGTCCTGGTGCAGCATTGTATGAGCTCTCCGGTCATACCGACAAAGTATTATGCTGCGATTGGACCGGACGATTGCTCATTTCTGGCGGAGCTGACAATACTCTAAGAATATACAAAGCGAAAAGCCCCACATCATCGTAACCAATTACTTCGTACTGTATCCTGAATATAACAATACTTTTGCAAGAGAAATAACAGGTTTATGTATTCTGTATAGTTCATTTTTTTGTTTCCTACTATAAATTTATATCAAAACATATTTGAAAATAGTGTATTCGTAACATTATTGTAAAAAAATGTAGCAGAATTTCAATTTGTATATTGGCAAATTATTCTTCAGAAAGACATTCCTAGTGGATTAATGGTTTTTATAAAATATGTCTTTGTATGAAGACTTACTATAGTAGAAAATCACTTTTATTTAAAAAATGTATTTTTTATGACATCCTCTTTAACCCGATGAATGCGCTGGATATGTTTACATGTCCAAGACTTTATCTCGGATTTCCGGCCAAACTAGAAGGAACACTTGTGGATGTATGCTTTCAAAAATAGTTCAAACCTTTAGGTAGAGAAATTAGGCAACAGATAAAACTGTCCGCACCGGGACTTGAACCCGAGATATCCGTAACCGTGGCCAACGACGTTAACCACTGCACCACAGAGCCTATCATTTTTAGTATTCGGTAACACTTATTTTAAAAGCGTGGCATTTTTTATACATGCCAACATCATATCCTCAAATTTTAGTGAGTTATTAGTTTGGTAATATAGATGGAAGTAGGGAACTTTATTCAATTTCGGATCACGTATGACACTTGTGTATATGTGTATACTTGAAGCTAATACAAAATATTTACGGAAACGCTCCAGTGTATGAAGTTAAACTCAGTGTCAAACACATATGTATATGTGCACCTGGACTCACTATGTTGAAAAAATAATTTAAAATTTCATATTTAACAGTTCATTCCAAATATTCCTGGTTTTTTCCCGTCATTTCAAAATTCCCTGGTTTTTCGCAACACTAATTCTTTAAGTCATCAATTTAACTACTGTATTATTGTGATATTGTCTTCAATAAAACGATGACTGGATAAGTTATCTATCGCATTCGTTTTTTTACGTAAGTACATCTAGCGGAAATTTTATGACACCAGTGGGTATAATAGATCCATCTATGTGTTTACATTTTGTATTACTTATTTATACATTCATATTGGTCCCTGGGTAACATTGAAAAATATATACCGGTCTATACTCTGTACAAATGTTTGAGTAGCGCTGATTTAAATAATACGATAATGAGCATGGGAATAGAGTAGGAAAAACAAAGAAAACACTTAATTTGTTCTGTTTTTTATTCATCAATCAATTGCACAAATGTTTTTTTACAAATGTTCAATGCAAAGGAACATGACACAATAAAATTTAACTTCTGTCTACCAGTTCTTTTTTTTAATCAATTTTTTAATTCAGCATAACTATCAATAACGCGATCACACAAAAAATGCTCAGAGCACATATAGAAACTTGCAAATACTGTATAACAAAATAGATACATTATATTTTTCTTATTAGCATTTTCAGTGAAAAACACGGGTAACTCCCGAGGCCCCCCTCCATAACCTATTACCATAGTTATGCCAAACCGACCGCGAGAGTCGCTAAGCGACTCTTCTGCCAAAATATTCAACCACCGCTACGTCAAAATTTGTTCATTTTTCAATTTTTATCTCTTACGTCGGCCCGCTCCGGACGGGCCTTTAGAGCTAGTCACCTAACTACTCTACCTAACCTAACCTAAGGCGCTAGACTAGTCTGCCTGGTAGAAACACCACACTAAAAATACACAGTTGGACAAATACAATTTTTTTTCCTATTTTACTCCTTTTTTGACACAAAAAAAAATATGAAAACAGTACATACAAAAAGAAAGGAAACGAACACGGCCGAGTCCCGGGCCGCTGTAAAAGTGTACGGCCCGGCGGATCTAACAATCGCCGGGAGCCTTCTCCCTCTAGCCTAACTACGTCTTAAACTACAGAACAGTTTCGCTATCCTAACGGCCTCGCTAAGGTCGCCTACTTTTGACATCGCCTAAACTAACTCTTCCTTAACCTACAGTAAATTTTCCAGTCGGGTTTGGGGACCGCCGGCCCCCAATCCCGACATCCGACTGTTTGAACTCGCTTAAATACGTTACGCTTACGTGCTACGGAGACTTATCGGTAACTAGCCTAAACTTAAAATTACGCTAATCCATCCGTCCCGGGTCCCTCCCGTGTCTTCTCCCGAGGGTCGTCTCCCTTCGGGGCCCGGCCCTTTATCACCTTGTGTCGTTAAAATACTTAAACACTAAATAAACCTATCCTCTTCTCGACGCGCGTCGCCATTTAACGGTGATGCGGCCCTCTCGAGCCGCACATAATAATCTCCGATGGAATCGCGATCTCTTTGAGACCGCCCTCGCTCTCTTTTCGCTAACTACTCAACTTTCAACTTACGGTTATTAAGCCGACACGTAACACCTATATCGACTATTATTTTACGGTGCCGCGGAGCTTTCGCCGCGCCCTTCACTCCTGTACAAATTCTACGCTACATCTTATTCGTATAGTCTGTTTAGATTAAACATGTTACCGTAAATATTAGCTCTGCTCGGAAAAACGTCAATGTGAAAATAAATTAATAAATTATATCAATCGATCGATAGGCTCCGTCGATTACAATAATGTTATAGCAGAATATATCGCGTTCGGATGACCAATACGGAAACGGTCTCACCGATCCGTCGCAGCCCGTAGATGAGAAAACGAATAAAAATCCGCCGCAGGGCCTTCGCCTCCGGCCCGGCCTCTCCTCGATTCGTTCGTGAATATATTTTATAACAGTTTCATGTCTCCGGGGGCGACTGCACGTTATTAATATTCCGCGGAAAAGGCACGAGTCTATAGAAAAATATAAGACTGAATCTGTAAGGAGGCGCGATCGACGAGGAGCATGTTATTTTGTATCGAAGTGTTTAATCTTCGAGCGCAAAACAGTCAGAGTGGTCTTCAAACAATTACACGCCTTTACAAATGATCACCGTGAGCAATTGAATATTTCAAAATTTAGTCTGACAAATTTTCTGCTATCCAAAAAAGTGTCTTCTTCTCTTTAAAAAAGAGTTTTCGATCTCCCGTATTCGTAACCTTTTTTTTATAATAATACAATATAAATATACAAAAAATATACTTTGAAAACTGAGACAGAGGTACACGTTAAATGAAAGCAACGATGACGTCATTTCTGCATCGGTAAACAATCTACATATCTATACGCTGGCATCGTAAATATTTTCGTCGGCCGTATATATTTTCAATGAGTGTAAAAATAAAACATCTGTTTGACGACATCTAAATATGGCCCGATGGGGACTTTTAAGAGTTTTATCTACGGAAAAAGAGGATATTCACATTTGGAGAGGACAGTTTCGATCCGTCTTGCGAGGGTCGCCACGCGAGGAAGACAATATGCGGATGAATGACTCCGTTACGATGTCACGGGACAAAACTGAAGCGGGAAGACAGATCCGGCCGCGACCGACCGACCCTAACGGCGCGACCGATCGACAGCAAACAGCGATAACGGAATTTAAAAAACGGTCATCGCGAAACCGGGGCCGTCTATGACGGCCATGAAAACCGCTCCAGGATATTGATCGGATAACAAATCGGCATCTCAGATGTAGAAAACAAATTACAATCAATAAACGCTGCTAATAATCGAGATGCGCAATGTTGGTTTTTTACTTTTTCAATATCTTTTACGGAAAAACAGTCTTAGACTCCAAAAATACAGCTCGATATTATTTTTCGCTTTTTTTTCTTGTCTTTAGATTCAATGTATATAAATTTTAGAGTCACTTTACAAATACTAATCTAAAAAAAGTACTTCATGTGTGTAGGTCCAAAATTGTGTTTTTTTTTTTAATTATTTCTCCTAGTGACACAAAACAGGTCCAAAAATGCCAGTCTTGAACAAGGCATACGGTATCGTGTACCATCAATATTCGAGTCGCTTATTATACAACAGAGAAAGCCGTGAAGGAGAGTGTAAGTCTACGGTGGCTAGTTGAGCCGATTTCCTCAAAGTGAGATTAAGCCGTTGAGAGAATTTTACAATCAGAAAGTGAGTATTACATCTAGAAGACGTTACAGTAAACACTTAATAGGAAAAATATTTATAAAACTCCATCGAACCTCAAAAAAAAGCTGCTAGACAAACTATAAAAACCGATTGAAAAAGACACAAGTGTGTTATCAAAATTTTTACATTACCGTAATGATTCTACAGAATTGAGTAAAGAATTATTTAACAGTACAATTTTCAAAAGTTTCGTGTAAAAATAAATATTAATATACATATAATATATTAGGTATAATTTTACATTACAGATTTTTAGAAATGTATAAATAAATTTTCAATCTAAAAATGGATAGGTTTTTCTTACAAGAAAATTATCTCATTATACTAATATATGATAATATATATTTGGTAAAGAAAACATAGTTATTCTGTTTTCATTAAAAAAAACATCAGCTACTGTTGCTTTCTCTTTCGATTTTATTAATTTTTACCATTGCACATTGTGTAAGAAGTAAATTTAATAAATAATTCAGTTTGGCAAAAATAAAAGTGTGACGTTTATTAGAGCTTCTTCTTCAGTGTTATAAAAAATATTACCTTTTCAAAAAATATTTTTGCCAATTTGTCTCGGATTGCACGATCAAAACAGTGGTGTTGCGATATAAATAATAATACGAAAAATATATTATCTAACAATTAAAATATTAAATTCAAACTAAACAATAATATATTTTCTAAAGACAATTCAGATTTTTTTCTTTTATAAACAATAAAATTTTAAAAATAACAATTAATATAAAGGAAATAGATTGAGCTTATCAATAGAATAAGCTGAAGTTGTTTCGGTTCAGCTTGAACGAACCACATCGAAAGCAACGAACGATTCTTGAATTATTAATCAGAAAATGATCACTAATATTAATTAACCAGTTTAAATGGGCGAAACATTGCCGTTTTATTTAATTATAATATAAGAAAAAAACATCTGGAAGAGTTAGTTGTCTGAGAAGTTTCCGAAAACTGTCATTTTCAGTACTGCTGTCAAAGAAGGAATTTTTTATGTATAGATTTGGAAGATTGGCAAACATATTTTAAGCGTTACAGCGAGTGTAACTCGAAAATTAGTGCCTGTATCAATATAAGCAAAAATCCTATAAATGTTTCCCTCCGTGTTCCATCGGCGAATGTTTATGAATTATTTTCTTACGTTAAAGTATCTTCTATCTTCGTTGGGGAAACATTTAAGCTTGTCGAAGTTGTAGGCATCTGAAACATAACAAGTGTAGATTTAACATTTGGTATCTCTAAGTTGGCGCATTGAATGATTTACAGTAGATGTAAAAACATAAGAAATAGTTACGGTCAATCTGTGTAACTTTGGGTGTTTTTATGGTTAACCATTGCATTTATTTGTGGAATTGTTCTACATAGAAATGTACTAATGTCTTAAAATGAAATTTAATTAACATAAATTCAGTGATTTTAAAGTCTTGGCAACTTTTCTTTATGCTTTCACATATTCTGTACAAAATTGAGATGGGAAAAAATATACAGCATCAGGTTTACAGATTAGTAATACAAATTGAAAATATAGCTAATCCAATTTATTTCGAGATATGTTTTTAAATTGTGTTTTATCATTCCAAGCCGACCACGAACAAATTCATCAATAAATCAAAATTTGTTTTGTTGATTTACCCGGTGGTAAAAATACTAATTAATGTGCAAGATAATTAAATTATCTTCCACATTAATTCGTATTTTTACCACCAGGGGCTACTCAATACCTTTGCTTAACTAAAAAATATTCATATGGCATTTGTATTATAATGGTTATTATTATAACAGCACCCTTTTCCATGTAGTGGGCCAATCTTAGACTGATGGGTAAACTTACTTAAATTGATGGTATTTAAATGTTTACACTAGGCTTGGGAAAAAAGGCAATCATTGGCATTTGGCGATTCGTTTGAAAGACTTGTTCATTCAAGTCGCCTTATTGGGTCACTGTGCTGAGTAATTTTTTTGATTGCTGTCCTTCATTTTGCTGAATGTAGGATAGTTGTAAATATAAAAGCATACTTATATAATAATCTTCTGAACGACTTGATAAATGTAGTTGTTTTGTAAGACTTAAAAACAGGGAATGTGACAGTATAATAATAATACAATGCAACGAAATATATCAAAAGACGTAAAGAAAGCTTGACTTACATATGATTAGAGGGTGCAGTCCCACTACTTTGGTGGATAAGGCTGGTAAGGTTCATCCGGAGACGCAGCCGTTGAATGGTCAGGCTCCATCGGCAAAGCGTGAAGCAAAGATCCTGTACTGCTCATGTAGCTATATGGGTGAGGCGCCATGTACTGGAAACATCAAAATCATTAAGAGAATGGTTGGGAACGATATAATGTCCAGGCAAGGTCAATATAAAAAAATTACTCTTTCAGTCTAATTATTTCCATACGTTTTGTATCGGCATCTTCAGGAATTCGCGTACACGGATGATATCGAACTGACAGCTTAGTAAATAGTTTATAAAATTGTTATCACAAGTCTAGGATAGGAACTACATTGATATTTGAATTAATTTTAATACTGATTTGATAACTTTTAACCTTAATTGAGAAAATAATCGCATAAACAATTAAAACTCATAAGAATTTGCAATTACAGGTGGATATAAGAAACAATCATTAATAAAATGTAATTGGGAAAAAATATAAGACACCTATTGATTTTAAATGGCGAATCCCGGGTCGTTAGTGACAAAATGTACAAAATTTTCAAAATTCAAATTTGATATTAAAATTTCATCAAGCACCCTCAGTCGATATCCTAACACGTCGGCTGCTGACAGAATCAACGCATCAAATTATACTAATATTCGAGGTTTTAGACATGTATTTTTGTGGCCATATGGCTATTAGTTGTGATGCCAAATATTTTTTTAAACATTTAATTGCTGTTTTTTTTATTACAGTAGTTTCAACTTTGACTGAGCACACCCTGTGATCGGTCACATCCACAGTTGATAGGCTAGCAGTCAGCAGTTAATAAGTGAGAGTTAGGATACGAGTAAAAGATAGTTAGATTTAAAGTTTAATACGGCATACATTTTTAAGATGCACAAATTTAGAGGGGTTTAGAGTGGGCGCATACCTGTGGTGGTGCCAACTGCAGTGTGTGCGGCAGAAGCTGAGCGGGGAACTGCTGAGGCGGCTCGGGTAAAACTAACCCGACAGCTCGGTCTCCTCGGCTGACTTGCATTGCGTACTCCTAAAACATTAATTTACAGACAACAATCAGTTAGTGTGTTGCAGACTGATTAACAATTTTCCCGTGTACTTTACTACATACGTTCTCCATTGGGATCCAATTCTTTGATGACAGTCTTCTTCTCTTGTTTTATATAACAATTAAGTCTTGTTACTCAACTATGCAGGTATTCATTTGACTTCGCCAAGTAGATTAAATTAAATCATTAACGATTATGAATTGAATTCCATTGAAGGGTCCATCGAGTCACTATTTTAGGAATCGGATTCCATATTTTGTATAATTAAAGAAATCTAACTTTAGTGGTAGTTAAAGTGACGATTATACGGTTCCGGAGAGGTGTTTGGAGTTTGGAGTACGACGACAGAATGTATGTCCTTTTCTATGGTTGTCCATTTATACCAGCGTTGTCCAACAGAAATCGTTTGGTGGGCCAAATAAAATATTACCAGTATATGGTGGGCCGCATAAAAAACAAACAATAAATCAAACAAACGTAATAAAAACACTTTATTGATAAATAATTACCAAGACATTACTTTTTCTATTTAAAAAAAAGACAAACAACTTATCAAAATATTTCAATTATTTAATAATTTTGACACTTGTTTTTTTATACTATTTGATATTTTTTTTATATCGACTGGTAATTTATTCGATGCACATCGCAGTTGATTTGTCAAATTTTCATCAGCCAACCTGTTGTGACACTTCGTTTTCACTATTTTCAATTTTAAAAAGAACGACTCGCAGCGATATGTGGTCCTAAATGCAGCTTTAATGTACATTGCTAGCTTTTTTTAATTTCGGAAATTAATCCTCGAGGATCTATTTTTGATAAAATTCACTATTTTTTTCAAACATGCATTTTAACTCGATGCTTGATTGGAGGTCTATTAACTCTATTTGTAAATTTGTAGGTGCAGATTCCACTTCTACGTTAAATAAAGCTAAAAATATTGTAAACATTTCCTCATACTTTTTCATGTATGAGAATCTGTCGTTAAATGCTAAAAAATTAAATTTGAGATTTCATTTGCATATTTTGAAAAATTTTTACTCACTATTAATTAAAGTCATTTAATAATTGTAAATGAGTGGTATCATTTGACCATAGTTGGTATTCATAAAAGCTTGAGTTTCGATATGAAAGCTCTTATATCTTGATAACATTCTGAAATCAATTTATTTTCACCTTGTAGCTTCAGATTAAATTCATTTAATTTTATTTATATATCTGTTAAAAAACACAAATCTAGAAATGATCATAAAATTCAGATATATCATTGCCACTTTCTTTCATTTTCATAAAAATTCGAATCTCATCCCTCAATTTACAAAATCTTAATAAACAGTTTCCACGACTCAGCCATCGAATTTTAGCGTAAAAAAAGTAGATCGCTGTATTCGGATTCCAGTTCACGAAGATATTCTTGAAACGGGCGATGCTTCAATGAATTGTTTTTAATTGAATTAACTACCATAACAACCGACATTACATGCGACATATTCAATACTTGTGCACATAGATTTTCAAGGTGCAAAAAGTAATGGCAAATGAACATTTCAAAATCATTTGAACCTTTTCCCGCGTCTTTTATGTGTTCGATTAAATTAACAGCTCCAATATTTTTTCCAACCATTGAAAGGGCCTCATCTGTAGTGATGCCTATGAGATTTTGCAAATCGATCTGATGAAATTCCGCACAATTTATGACAGCTTCTTTAATATTTCTTCCCTTGGTTGTATCTTTCAAGCTTACCAGATCGAGAAGTTATTCTGTCACATTCATTTTATTGTCGACACCTCTGATAAAAATAGTAAGCTGAGCAGTATCTTTTATATCCGTTGTTTCATCCAAAGCCTGTGAGAAAAAAGTAAATTTTTTTGAAGTTGTGTTGTGCGTTGCACAAATTTCAGTATAAATGTCATTTATTCTTCTTGCCAGTTTGATGTGAGAGACTGATCGGAGTAAAGAGATTGACTTTTTCTGGACAGATTTCTTCAACTGCGGCAATTAGGCACTCTCTGGTGTAGTCACCGTCCAGGGTTTCATTTTTTTTGGCAATTATATGAGATATTCGCAGGCTGGCACTGACAATAGCGTTTGATTGCACATTTTGCTTGTGAAATATATTTTATTGTGTTGTAAGATTTACTTTTAGTAATTGTAGATTAGCTTTCCGTTCGCCAACAGAAAGTTCTTCCATTTCACCATGTTTCTGTTCATAATGTCTTTTAATGTTGTATAATTAGAAAGTTGAAATAGAATCACGACAAATTAAACATACAGCATTGTCTTTTATTTGAATGAAAAAGTACAAACCTTCCCATTCACTCTGGAACTTTCTGTTTTCATCTTCAATCTTTCTTTTCTTCGTTACAATTCTTCTTCCAGACATAATGAGGCTGTTTTTTAATTGTTTTTTAAGAATAAATAACTGATATGATTAAATAATTCTAAAGCTGCACTATTTTACCTCAATTAACAAACAAGCGCGTCTAAATATCACACACAAATTGCAACTCGACTAAATCACAGACTGCACTAAATGTGACTAATTCTACTAAACAATATGTATACATATTGTGATGTAAAATTCTCAAGAAATGTCAAATTCCGAGAAATACAAAAACGGGAAATAACACGCACGCACCACAAAATATGATATAAATTTGGCATAGTCAGAGGCGTGAATTTTTCTTGTTTTGCGTGAAATATTCTTGCTTGTTTTGTTTGATTTATGAATAACAAAATGGAAAATATATTAGTAGAAACCTGCAAACTCCAAAAGAGCCGCATGCGGCCCGTGTGTTGGACATAGCTGATTTATACAGTACGTCAGTCTTCCGGCTGTATTGCTGACTTCTTTGCCGTGGCGTTAACCTTTATCAGTTACTTAGTATGCAGAATTTGCATCGTATTTATTGATTACTTCCCTCAAACGTCTTAATCGTTGATGTAATTATTTCGGCTTTGATAGTTTTCTGAGTTTCTTCGGATTCTTCAAAATCACAATTCATTTAAAGGCGCAATCGAAAAAGGACTAAATATAAATAAATTATGAAATAAGTGAATCATGCGAAAGTACATTTAAAGGTCGAGGACAGCCCAAGTAATTCCTATCACACAATGCTTTGAAGTATTTAGATTTTTGTTAAAAAGTGCCATAAAATTAAATACTTCCACCAATGATGATTAAACACTGAATAATCAAATCAGCCTGAATTTTCAATGGTATTAGTGTAAGCTTACCGGGTCGATATGATGCGGCGGCATATGATGCGCAGGCTGCATTATGGGGTAGGGGGCTGGGACCCAATGAGAAGTCATAGGATAACCGCTGACGTATACTCCACCTGCCCCTCGGTACACTCCACCGACGCCCACCCCTACTCCGAGGTCGCCACCTGCTCCACAGCCGTAAACTGGACCTCCGGCTCCAGTGACACTCTGGAGCATAAATATGTAAATTCAGTTACTAATTAAAAAATAACAGCTTACATTTTGCTAGATAGATTAAACCAGTGTTGGGGTGCTGTTCAAATTACAACATTGCACATTATGGTGATGCAACCAGTCATCTCTGTCAATACTTAAAAGGGATAAATTCATTTCTTCGTCCAGTCAGTTTTTTCTGGCAAGCCAAGGCCATCGTAGGTTTTCTAATTTTGGATTTTATAAATAGTTGGATAGTCTGCTCAAACCCCTTGTGTTCGTTACAAACATCTGATACAGTTACCCTACACTTTTGTGAGGTGCTGTGATTTCCAACTGTAAAACTGTACCATCACAATGTATCAAATATTAGTGCTTGGTACAAACCTACAATTGTGAGTCCTAGATATGTTTCAAAAAGAAGTAAAGAACATATCACCCATAATGACAAAGAAAATAAAATTAACAGAGTAATCAAACCAATCTGAAATTAATTATAAGTAAACATGAAGCAGTTGCTTGATTGAAACGTACACATAAGAGTTGGTGCGTGGGGTCCATGGGTTCACGCCAAGCGCTCCTCTCCGGAACCTTGTACTGAGACTTCTTCTTGTTGCCGCCGTCGGCAAACTTCACCAAGAGAGGCTCTTTAGCACCGGCCAATGCGCTCCCATTGAAAACCTGAAATCAGAAATCATATTATTATCGTCTTTCCATATTATAATATGATGTCATACTGTAAAGGGCCTCCCCTACAAATGATGTGATGAAATTACCCCAAAATGTGTCATTATAACTACAAAATATACATCCATTTTTTTCTGGAAATAAAATATTTTGTGGGAACAAATTTTTTAAGATGGATTCAAAATGTAATGTGATAAATTAGTGTAATAGATTTTGTGACAAAATGTAATAAATGTGGGATCATTTATGGAATACCTTCTATTTGAAAAGCATCAATAAGATTATTGGCATAAGCCTTTTACTATTGAATAAAATTATTTCATTAAAGATTCGTAATTACTTATTTTAAAAATTTTCATTAACATTTTAATTGTTTTGTATATCTTTTGTAAGTCATAGATAACATTTATATAAATAACACGGTTTGAATATATTTTTGATCAGTTGAAAATGCTCTCGATTGACGAAACCGGTCATGATCATTATAAAAATGCGGCATTTGTAGAAAAAATTTTGATTATTTTTTTATAAATAAATTACCATCCGATATAAAAATATCAAATAATGTAAGAAAAACAAATACATTAATTATTAACCTTTCTGGGAGTATGGACTTACATGTACGTCAGTATAGTAATATGTGTGTGTGAACATTTCTCTTTCCATTACATTGATTTGATTAAAAAAAATGTTTTAAAGAATAAAACACAATTTATTTGTACTACTATCACACGTTTATAATGATCAGGACCGGTTTCGCTCATCACGAGCATTATGAACTGAGAAAAAAAATGTGTTTAATTTTTATGTAAAAAATACTCACTCCTCATAGCACAGCCATAATTAATTAGTTACTCCTTGAAAGGTTAAGTATTAAAATATTTAGATTTTGTTCATTTCTGTATGTGTGGCCCCCACTGAAAACCAGTATTTTTTCATCTGCCTTCCAAAAATCACAACTTTTTTATTTGGCCCACCAAACAATTTGAGTTGTATATTGCTGGTTTAAGTGAATTATTTATTTGTAGTTTCCGACATGAAAAAGGAAATATTCACATAACCAACCTGAATAATCTGCTCGCACTTGTCCCTGGACTCCATTCGAGCAAATCCGACTCCCTTGCTCTGCCCATAAGGGTCCCTGAGTATCCTCGTGGAGACCACCTGCCCAAAGTTCTTGAGCAGGTTGTCGACGTCGTTCTCCTTGAAGTCGGGCGGCAGATTGGCCATGTACAGATTCGTCGGGTCCTGCTCCTGCTGCTGCTCCACGCGCCAACACACATACACACACGCACACACGCACGCGCCAGACCACACACCGTGAAGAACACAAAAACATATGATACTTCAAATGAATTAATCACACCGACATCGTTCATGGAAAACCCTGGACTTGGAGCTTTGATTTTTTAAACTTATTTATATCCAATCAACAATAAAACTTAATGCAGCATTCATGAATTTAATATGCAAATAATTTATGGGAATACAAGAATCATTCCGAAACACTTGTGTTCTCTCTTTAACACTGCTCTGTCAATAGCAGGTAGAGGTCTGCACGTTCCGAAATGTTATAAAATTACCCGGTCCGAGCCCGATATCTTCACGCTTGTTATCCCGTCACGTCCCGAAGCTCATATTTATTTTCGTCAGCCCGAATAAAGCCTGATTTTTTTTCAACACAGAAATTTATACTTTTTAATCAATAAATGTTGTTATTTCCATATTTATAACGATATTCATAACGCATGTAAAATAAATTATTTAAGTTATGAATATTGAGTATGAGTATTGCCTTATGGCTGACTCATGACCCAAACATGGGCTCAACCCTGAATCTGAATTGTCTGAACCTGGTGCGGGCCAAACTTGGGCCCATGAAGACCTCTAATAGCATGTAGAGTGAGAAAACAAATGACTTGCAGACAATGAATGAATAAATCATAAAAATGAATTGCAGAGGGCAATTTAAGTGTTTAAATGCAAGCCCCAATGGCACATTTTCCATTTCTAATATGCATACAAATATTCTATTTTTATTACGTTTTTCTGTTTTATTAAATTTTCCAAATCTGATTGACCAGGCATAATTAGGCTTGGCAATAGTCAAAGATGAAATTTTAACAAAATCGTTTAAAAAATCAAACCTCTTTCGACAATACATTAAAAATACCAAACTTAACCTAAATCCTATTATGACTATTCCTACTTTTGAATTATATTTCTTCGATGTGATAAATATTTAACCATTAGAGGTTGATAAAGTTTCTTGGTCATTAATAATAAGAACCTAAAGAACTTGTTTTAGTTTTTTTACTTTAGCAGAATCGGCCACCAGTGTTTATGTTGATACATTATAATAAATTGTTCAATATATAATTATATGTCAAGATACGAAAATAAAAATCATTTCGTTATTATCTTACTTTTAAAGGTAGAGTAGCCACTTTAACACATTTTTGCACTAAGGCTCTAGGACCTAGGATCACGGGATCCATTCATACTAATACACTGAGACGCTCGTTGTATTATACACAAAGTGTCAGTGTAGTAAAAAGTGTATATTAAGCGTATACTTTAGTTACTGTAATAAAGTAAAGATATCAAAGTATTAAGTTTTACAAGAATTATAGTATAATAACTATTTCAACTTAGTACCATTGTCAGAAGTCAGCGGATTTTAGTCAATCTGTATTTCTCCTAATTTAGAAGAGAAAGACACTGTATTATCTTACTCACTTAAACGTCTTCAATTTTATTTAAAAATCAATTATTTATTCAATATGATAAGTTCGTTTTGAGTTGTTCCACAATTTTGAACATAAATATATTCTATAATTTAAGACATCAACTGAGGGACATCGGATTCAACAATTCAAATTGAATAAATATATTCTTTTAAAGTGAATTAAAAATATCATCTACATCTTCTAAGTTTAGTATATATGGATAAACTAATATCCGTTTAAACATGTTATAGTTCTGATAATGGCGTGAAGGTGAAAGCAATCAATTATATTGTATAATTCTTGTAGATACTTAATATTTTGTTATTTTTATCAATGTAGTTCTAAATGCCAGTTCAATCACTAAGTAGTAACCTTACTTACTTTCATCTGTATGTGTGATTATCATTATGCGATACCCTCACAGTTCAGTAATAACATAATGGTACATTCCTTTCAAAAACCCTAAAACAAGTTCTACAGATTTATCTCCCTCGGTGTTGCTAGTTATATTGTGATTAAAAATTATTTATTAACAATCTCTTGACAAGCTTTTTCAAAAACTATGCCGATTGGAAAATAATTTGGAATATAATTTTACAATATCTACTTTGTTAAGTTCCTCTGCCCAATTATTACTACAAAACAAAATGCCTGTTGCAATACATAAGTCAATTGATTAAATCATGATATTATTTTAGTCTAAATTTTTTAGAAATATTTACACAAATCCTGCATTTTTTTTAAAATATTGTTAACCATTATTTTTCAAATATATACACTACAAAACGATTACCTACTGATAACTTTGTTTGAGCAATATGAAGGAGCAGAGACAGTTATTAATAAAAAAACATTACAGAGAAAATAAAATTGATCAGGCTCGACTGGCAGCCGTCTAAAGATCGTGTAGGTAGGCGAAGACAACATCACAAAATGTAACAATACTGAAAGAAGCGTTAAAACGACAGATGATTCAAACACCTAAGATTACAGATTGGTTAAGAAAGATCAATTAATCCGAGAGAAAAATTATATACTCAATTAAAAAATAAATACAGTGGAAAAGGGGAGCTACGTTTATTTCTGACGGAAACTAATAGATTTTTTTGTATACTAACTAGACTAAATTCATTTATTCTTTTGCCATCAATTTTTTCTGGTAATACAAGAATGAGTGAATGAGTTCGGGAGAGTTCATTGTAAAATAAAACAAACGTAGAAATATTACTGTTTGTCAAGAAATATATATATATTTTATCAATGCGAAGCATGTGGACTCTTAATGGAGCATGTCGGCACAAGTTGTCCTAGGAGAACAGGCTGTTATTCAGTCGCTCAACCTCCCTTTGGAGAGAGTGAGGATAAAACGATGGGGCTAGAACAGGACTAGTAATTAGCTAAGCCCTCCCGCTATGCCCCATTTCTAGGATCGAATGGGCGTGAGGGAATCTAGATATCACAGACATCCATGCTTTTGAATCTACAAATCCATAAGTCAATTGAAAAACCAATTTTGGGATACTGGGATTTGAGCCCGTGTGTGAATATTGCAACAGAAGCGGAGGACGTTGACCACTCGACTATGTCAGCATATTGGCAGAAGATGGCAAGCAACAAATTAATAGTTCTGAGTAAACAGTAAATGCAAATTTGAGCATTTAGAGTAAAGGCTCTAAGCCTTGATATTATATATTGTATAATTATAATATCAAAATATATATGGAATTATGCCGATCTGATTAATAAATAGGGGCAGTTAGTTGCCTGCCCATAAATCAGTATCAATGTTCTTACGGTTTAAATAAGTCACCATTTTTTCCAACTGAGATATTCCAGGTTGGATATACACAAATCATATTAGTCCTATACAAATCACATACACAATCAGTTACTTTTACAAAGTAACTATTATTTCGATGATTAACATTATTAAATGAATAACCATTAAATTTCATTAAATATTGAATATAGGAGATAATTATAGAAGATATAACCGAAACCGAACTCATTCAGCATTACGTTGGTATCTGAGGTCAAAAGATCAAACGATGATACCCTAAATCTAAATGAATATGTCTATTTTAAATTCGGTTCAAACAACACTTTTTCTATACTGTGGGTAATTCTTGTAAGAACTATTTGATGTATATGTGCCAAGCGTAGCATTACAGGTAGAGTAAAATATTACAATTGTCGATTATAAAAATGATTGAAAGAAAAGAAAAAGCTTTCAGCGTTTTTTCTTCGCATGGCCAAATAATCGGAAGCCGAATCGCCCTTCCGCAGTGACGTATTAAGCAAAGCCTCAAATACTATCAGCGACTCAACAATATACCAATCGTTTATGATAAAAAATATATTAGGGAGTATTTATATTACTGGAAAAAGCTTAAGACTGTTCTGTTACGGTTCCAAGCGCGTTAACAATACTTTCTTGTAAGCGATCAATTGTTCAGATCATTTCATGTAACTGGAATGTTCAAAAACGAGAGTCTACAAGCATGCCTTGCGTTCAAGTTCAAATATTGACTTGGCAGATGTACAATACTGAATTTGAATTGATACTAACGACTGTGGGTGGTTTGTGGATCTTCACTTTACATTTTAAGCCGATAACAATCTGACAGTCTTAGATTATCGTCAATTACAGTTATTTATTCAGCTTTTAATAACCTAAATATATTGCTGAAAATGACCAACACATTTTCGAAACTTTGTTAAAAAAATACTTATAAAACTATGAATTATAGAGCCAATAATGACAAATATAAACGTTATGAAGTGTCTTTGAGTGAAAAATATTTGAGTCTCAATGGACAGTCATTTGATGTTAACCATTTATAGTTTTATAAATTAAGCTAAAGAATTTATGTTAAGTAGACGTAATTAAAAGCAGCAAAATTCTTGCATACAGTGTCTATGTCTGTTTTTATAAATTAGACCTCTCAGTAATATCTATCATTTGAATTACATAGGATGATAAATTAAGAATGGTAAAAATAATATGACTCAATTGTTTTTTTAAATTTTTTAGCGATGTGAAAGTCAACTGGTTATATTTGGTAATTATTTTGTATTGGTTTGGCAGAAATTATATGACAATAACTGAAAATGGTTGTATATTTGAGTATATTTTTATATGTTCATACGACGCTTGATATTAATGATTAAAACACAGACTGTAATTGATAACATCCAACGAGTTTTACCAAATTGTAATCGGTATAAAATGTATTTTTATTCGAGTCAAATCACAATGGTGCATTCCAAAGCCTGTGAAACGTTAACGATAATATAAGACTGTTTGTTGTGTGAGATAAGTTAAAAACAAATGTTAGTGTCAATAATTAAGTGATACGGTTTTGACGAGTGACAGTTCTGTTTTAATAAAACTGATATCATTATCAACCTAGGCATGACAAAAATATAAAATACATTTTATCATTTTTACTTGAAATAATTTATTTAATACCGTAAACTGTTAATTGGTGAAGTGACATTACAATTTAAATTAAAAACACAAGATAGATTTTCCATGCTAAAATTAAAATTTTTGGAGAGGTGTCGCTTTGTGAGTCACCATTTTCAGATGATAAAAAGGGCATTTTAAAAGAGTTTAAAGAAATTCATTTGTCAACCTTATCAATGTGCTTTTTTGGTTTATTTGAGTTAAGTGCATGGATAGACTGGAAATCAAGCAAATTTTTATAATACCTAAGACACAAAAGTACTACTGACTATAGAAATGGGCGAAATAGCGACCTTCACTTTTGTGTCTTCGGCTAAATGGAATTTGGCCGATTTGTAGCCTATTTATCCACTCAAAATTGCCAAATGTCAGATAAGAAAACATGCCTTTGGCTCAATTCAGAATATAAAATAAATTTAATTTATGAATAACATAATAAAAACTGTTAATCAGCAATGAAAATGTTGACAACTACCGTAATAAAAATGACGAAACTTTGTGAAATTTCATTTATAATGTAAAATTAAAATTGATAAGATCGTTTTTGCTGGTTGTGTAACTAATTGTGACATGTTTCGTCCCTGTAGATGCTTCTCAAAGAGGCGAAACACGAGTCACTACGAGTAACACAAACGTTGGAATAACATTATTATCAATTTCAATTTTATATTGGAAGTTGTGTAATTTATTATAATTAGCCAGAAACTAAATGCATCAAATAGAATTTGAGAAGAATTTACCAACACGGTAAAGGTAAATCATCTACAGAATGAAAACAAAAGAAGAATTAACTAATTGGCAATAATGACTCGTTAAGTAAAACCGTGGTATATTTACTGTACATGTGATTTGATTTCAAATCAATTGATATAATGTTGCTAGGGTATGAAACTGCCCATTGTGATTTCTACTCACCGGATAAAAGTCGCCGCCCAAGTATTGAAAATATAAGCTAGATAAATCGTTTTAAAAAGGATGAATAGTATAAAATAGTAAAATGTGATTTTCAGTAAAGTCATCTTACAATACTGTAATCCCAACTCTGCACAGCATACTACATTGTTGTTAGAGATATTTCTTTTCGAAAGACAGGCTCCAACTAGACTACATCTTCCGATGGAGAAGAGAACTATTATTTACCAAGGGGTTAATATAGATAATAGTACTTATAGAAAATATAGATATGAAAATGTTGTGTGTTGTCTTGTGTTTGAGGTGTGTTTGACGAAATGGACAAAAG
This sequence comes from Himalopsyche phryganea, assembly GCA_022494535.1. NCBI lineage: Eukaryota > Metazoa > Arthropoda > Insecta > Trichoptera > Rhyacophilidae > Himalopsyche > Himalopsyche phryganea. The sequence goes on from JAGVSL010000021.1 coordinate 2,023,501, forward strand.
CAGACATGTTTTAAATAAACAATTCACGATGCTACTATGCAAACATTTAACACAATTAGCAAAGAAAGGTGGTTACTCTGAGGACATTAATTATAATTCTATAGTACAACAGAACTATTCTCAAATGGGAGAGTGATTCATTTAAAAGAATTTTGAATGATTTAATGTATTAATTTGAAATCAGCGTCTGCTTTGATCCATACAAATAAAGCTATCAAAAGGAAAGGAAGAGAAGTCAGGAAGTCATTCACAGCAATATTAATTTTAAAGTTATTTGGACAAGGACATGCTTTTTTTAAATATGTAAAAAAACAATATAATACATAATTTCCGATGTTAGTTGCAATTATGGAAATCTATTCTGATTTTAAGCATATTTTACAAATGCATATCATTGTTAATGTTCATATATTATTATCTTTGCTTAATGTTTTTTTCCTATTCAATTACTACTCAAGACATTACTATAGCAACCGCAATTAAACTTTAATAGGAAATCAAGACTGGTATATTATATGTAGATACTTATTTATACCAGTTTGTATTTTAAAATCATGGTGACTTCTTATTTTATATATTTTGAAAAGAGGAAGTGATGTTTCTCAACTGTAACACGCATTGTGGTAGTTTTGCTTTTTAGTATAATATAACAATTTTGTGACAAAAAACGTCTTCTGGGACATAAAAAATGTCAGAATAAGCTGAAGTTTGACAGTAGCGGCCGGCATATTGATATGATTTTAGAATAATCGTACGACACAGAATATATAATCATCAATGTATGCTTGATATTAAAATAAATCTGTACTGCAAACGTTTTGCTAGTGATTCCCACAATCAATTAATGCAAAAAAATTTGGACTAAACAAAAACATGAACATTAATATTTAAAAAGATACAAAATTTTATTAATTAACCCTAATAACTACGATTTATTGTGTAAATAACATTTGCCATAACAATAATTTAATGTAAGTTAAGCATGATGAACAACAGATGTCTATATAACATTTCATCTTATGATGTTAATATTTTGAAGAAATCGAGTAAAGTTTCTAATTGAAATTTTCATAATTTGTAAAAAAATCAGGATTAGCGACAGGAAGCCATAGACAGAATTAGAAAGAGAAGAAGAGTGACACGGAGAGATAGATAGCTTTGAATGTATGTGTGTGTATGTGGTGGGGTGTGTATTGCAATGCTGCGCTGTTATGGGCGTGTGTGTGGTTTAGTAAATATTACTTGCATGCACAACGTACACTGTTGGGTCTACGCAGCAACCAGATACCCACTTTAGCCATCTGCGCTTGCACGCCGTTGGCCTGAAGACCCTTCACGGCCTCCTCCGCCGACCCCACGCTCTCAAAGTCTACAAAGCCGTAGCCTGGAATGGAAAAAAGAACAATTTTAGCAGATCGACCATATCCCACACTCATCGTCATCTTCGCCTGCAGACTTAACGCTTGCAAGTTATCAAACATACTGCTATTATTCAAGATTATAATCATTGATAATTTCAGAGTTACATTGGATTCTAAATGTCAAGTATGTACAATATTTATTATAATATAAACTATCGACGTAAGGTGCTTGACAGACAATGGTGTGTGTTGACAATGAATGACGGTTTGAATTCATATTTGCACTTGAATGCCTGAAGATGCTGAAAGGCTAAACTCAGGTCGTTAGTGACAAAACTTATATTTATTATGACTTTTAAAACATACTGTTGTTTTTTATTTTGTAAAGGAAACATCACAATCATTACATTGAACTTTTAAGTTTAATCTAAATTATGTCAAAACAAACATTAAATAGATAAGAGATAAAAATAAAAAATGTTAACATCGGAGAAGCAAATATGATGATTCAAAAGCTATAATGAAGTCACATATCAGTCCCGGAAACCAAAGAGGATGACAAATAATTTATAATGACTTGATTTTAAATTTTTGTAGTTCATCTGCTTCATTTTTCTCAACGGTGTGCAGTGAATTTTCCTCTATCTCCACCGCAACACCTCAGTTGCACGAGTGCAAGTAGGACGCAATTACTCTCGTCACTTATTTATCTTCACATAGAAAATCATATATATTATATTAAAATCGCAAGGGGTATTTTGAATTGTTTGTAACACAGTTTTTTTTGTTGTATCTCTGTGAGGTTTTTTAAGTTTTAGATGATGTATAATTTACCACTTTATCTTTTGAGATGAGAAACATTATTATGACAATTATAATATTATTGTTTACTTCGAGTTCCCTTGCCAATGACCAACATCAATATGACTTCAAAGTAGTTTGCCTTGCTATGATTACAAATGTCACACGAAATAGCTTAAGGCCATGTGCACTGGGCAATGTGCAATATAAGTTTAATATTGATGTCTGGTGATGCCGTAGGTTAAATTAATAAACTATAGTTAAATAAACTGTTTTCAAATTTTTAAATTAGTCCATGCCTATACAATTATGGTTTTGGGTTTACATCTGAGTTTTTCCCAATTAATAATGATAAATATACAAAATAATTACGACCAATGAAAATTCTGGGGACTGTCAAATATTAGTTTTAATCGCTGCTGCACTTTTCATCTACATGCTTGATTGTCAGTAGATAAATGTCTGTTAACTCTAGGTATTCATAAACAGTTTCTGTCTGAATCAATCAATATTCCTTAGGGGTAATTTTGAGCTTTTCATCAGACATATTTATTTTGATCTATGCGTAAGTATGAAAAACCATCACACCATCAATTATATATATTTACCCTTGCATTTATTCGTGTTTTTGTCGAGGATCGCTTTCGTCGAAATGATGGTGCCGTACCTGAAAAGACAGAAATAGTTTCATTAGGACATGAAAAAAATAATGTCTTTTTACCAAATTTATGAACAAATCGAGTGTCTTTTCGCTTACTACCATATTAAATGCAATGTAATTAGTCCGCATAAAAACCCAGTTGTGTTGTTGTGTGGCAGGACTATGAGTCAAGTGATATACTGATTGTGAATATTCCTTTGAATCGGTCATTTCACAATACCTTCAAAGGAAGTGATCAGAATATGTTGGAATATGCATTGCGTCTAGTTACTATGTCACTATCTTAAATGAAATTTCAAAATTGGACTATTGCTTCCATGCAGTTATTTTTTTTCCTTTGTTGTTTTAATGCAGAAGAACTCATTCACTAACGAAAAAAAGAGAAGGCGCCCGTCTCACAAGGAAATAAAGAGAGACGAAAGATTGCATCAGATTGTAGAAGAATGTTGAAGAGATGAATGAAGAGAAAAGGAAGTTTGGAAATAAAGTATATATAGCAAGACTGTATTGTCACTGTAAACTCTAATTTAATGTATTTGATAGCTACGGATAATCTACATATATGGTCATTCTTATTCTAAAAAACATACTTCTAAAGGAGCCATCTGTATTGAAACAATAACTCATACTCAACGGAATACAATGTTTTTGTAAAAAGGTCTCGGTCTTGGGTAATATTTGTTATGTAGTTTTAATCACTGATAATTAGTCTAAAAGTCAAATATTTGAACTGTCAACAATAAACACAAGACTGCTATCTCAAGATAAATAGAATTTACATTTAGAATACATCAAAATATAATTAATATTTCTTTTTCATATATCTTGTACTAATTCGGTTATCTCGTGTAAACACACTGGACATTCAATTGTTCTAACAAAAAATGCTCTTTATGTGAATATATTTTTTCAACCATATCTGCTACCGATGTGGAGCATATGCATTTCCAATGGAGCTTTGCTCAACAGTCGTTGTTCTTAGACAGACGTTGGTAAAACCAAGGTTGTAAATTAAGATATAGTGCTCTTTGTCATAAGCCAGCTATTTTGAGTGTCCGTCCAGTAAAAAGACATCTGTCTATTACTCAGTCGCAAAGACTCTCTTTTTCAATGAGAGTAATGAGAAAATGATCAGGCCAAGACAGGATTAATGGTTAGCTGATTGCCCTCACTACCCTCTGTATATTGGATAGGATCGGATGGGTGGGTGGAATTTTAGAAATTTTAGACAGACAATGTCTTCAGTGAACAGAAATCCATAAATCGATTTATGAAACTATCCGGTGATGAGCTACGTTTTGAATTCTTCGTGGTTTCTAGTGTTTACCGAAAAGTCTAATATCAGAATAATTGATGTGCACAAAGTTCACTCATTCTACAACTAACTTTCGATATAAAAAGCAAGGTCACCATATTTTATTCTGATTATCATTTCTAAGAACACAGTTTGATAGCGTAGATTCACTCTTTCATTATAATTATAGCCGTTACAGGCTTCATCTTCATTCAGACCCCTGAAGATGGAGCCTGTAACGGTTTTAAAACGTCCTGTGATTACTATCAACCAAAACACAATGTCTTCTCCATATATCCATACAGTACATTTTTTCTTTAAAGCTTTTTCTATGGCCCTGTCAAAATAAACAAAGTCATTTTATAACTAGTATCAAAGTTGCTCTAAGGTTAAACACAATGAAATGTTTCAATAGACACACAAAAAAACCTGATTACATTGTCAAATCAATTAGTACTTTTATTAGAAATAATCAAAATGTAAAAATTACTAATGAACCATTATTATAAATGATTGATTGACATTAAATACTTGATCAATAACCTCAATGTCTACTGTTCTTCTTTAAAGTACTTAACAAATACAATATTGCTAATTTATTATTTGGTAATTAAAATTATGCAAAATATCACAGTTTTAAAACATCCTCTACTTCTGCTACATGGGGAGCGATTTGAAATATTTATCAACTAGTTTAGACCACGAAAAATCATACAAAGTCATAAATCTTTTGGTTTATTATTGCAAATTAAAAATATTGAAAACAGCTAATAAACAAATGTCACAAGTCTTCAATGTAAACATGTCGCAAAAACAAACGGCTTGACTTATTCAGGAGCAGCGAGAAGAATGCAGCCAAAACAGATTGTCGGTTTGGTTTCAATATTACACAGGAGAGATGGACAGCATCAGATAAGTGCAACCAGAAATCAGCCAAATTTATAACAATGCATGGTGGTTTCGCTGTCGAGCTGTTTAAGCTTTGCCGGTTGAGTTACGCCATATTGGAAATGTGGCAGTATACCATAGCATGCTAATCACACCTGTCTCGAGTCTCTGTGACTCTTTGTCTTCACAGAACTGACCAACTCTTAGCAAACATAACCTTCTGTGTATTAACCACGGAATGTTTTAGAAGCATTTGACATACATATCATTTTGCATATCAGTTCAATCAGTTGTATTTATTTTCACAGTATTATTAATTTAACAGTTATGTTTGACAGTTACTAGCCCTAGATTGATAACTTTAGATCCAAATTCCGTCAAAAGACACAATATAATTACTGTTATTTTTTTTTTGAATCTAAAGTTGTCGAGCAAACCATTGCAATAAATGCGTCATAAAATTTCAGCAAAATAAAAAATTGGGCCACTGAAAAAAAGATAAAGGTATAAAATGTCTCACTGGTGGCACATGCTGACGAGGTCTTTATCAGTGGTGGTCTGCGTCAGCCCTCGTATGTAGAGGTTGGTGCGGGAGAGCTGCTCAGGTGGCACGCCCGCCCCAGCATTGTTGTTGCTCAATGAGGTGCTCAGAGTGCCCGACTGAGAACCTGTCGCTGATGATGACGACGATGTCGTGTTGCTGGGGGAGGCGGCCGTCGGGACGCGTGCCCCCGACGCATACTGAAAAGGTAAATCAAAATAATTAATACCGATGCATAAACGGAATTTATGTGACCGGCTAGGTTGTAGAAATAAATCAATCTCGAAAAATTATCTGTCTAGAATATTTGGCATTGCAACTGAGTAACATAAACACCCAACAGTTGACCACTTGGCTTAGAGGTCTACGTAGGCCGAAATTTGGTAAAATTACAAATCTGGTCCCGGCCTGACTCGGATTCGAGTCTTAATACCACACTTGTTAACCGAACCCGGCCTAATGCACGTATTTATTTTAGTCAGCCCGCAATAAACGTGATTATTTTTAAATTTGCAATATCCTTGAAACACATTTTGAAGGAATACATTATTAATATTGAATTTCTAGGACAACGATCTTTCAACCATCTAAAACCAATGGAAAGCAGATATTGAATAATGTACACACTTTATTAATGTAGGAACAAACAATAAACTATGTTCATTCGTAAATAATGAAACCGTTGTTTCAGACTTAGCCTCAATAATTAGCTCATACAATTTTATAGGTTTCTAAGATTCAAGTTCCTGGAAAATATTTATGACGATGCCATACTCTCCAAATAATAGATGGTAATATTTCCAACATTGAACATAAATGTAAATTAAATTATTTAAGCTATTAACTTTTTGTTTTGCCACATGGCTGACTCATGAGTCACGACTTAGTTATAGTCTAAAATGTTTTTCTGGAAAGTAAATTCCTTCCCCGGATCGGAATCTCAATTATCTTTAACTGTCTAAACCAGGTCCAAAGACCCATGGGCTAATCCTCACATATCTCTTTCTTGGCTAAAAGACTTCCATGATCGATTAAGCAAGTTTTTGACACCATTGTTAAATATTCTTCATGTAGTCATATGAAAATTATTCACCTGCGTGTGGGTGTTGTGGTGCATGGGGGGGCCGACCTGCTGCGGAGTTTGCGTCTGGTGATAGTGGGGCTGAGCTTGCTGAACGGGAACCTGCTGAGGCAGTAGAGGCGGACCGGGGCCCACTTGTTGCTGGGGGGGTGCTTGCTGCTGGTGCTGTGGAGGAGGGGGGTACCTGGACAAAAAGTTACCCATTGCAATAATGTTTCTTGGCGAAGTCAAGTCGAGAGAAATGGCTAACGAATTGAAACAAATACTTCAGTAAAATATTAAATATTCTTTTTTTATACTATGTATTTTATGGAAATATTTAATTATCCACAAAACAACCACTACTAAATTCTTGAGTCTTGACCATTCACTTCAAATCCAGTGATATTCACGGCAAATGATTCCATCTGTGTTGCTTGTTCTAGTATGTGTAGGTACATTTATTATACACACGGTGGCAGTGCCACATGTCAACATTCACTTAACAATATCTCTCTAACTGCTCATCGTCAAAAAGATAAATCATAAAAATTTAATTACGTATGTCAAAATTAAATAATATACCTTTTGATTTTCAACTTTCAAAATTCAGTGTTGCATGATTTTGCATTTGAGAACGCAGTATTTCGTGCGCATATCTGTTCGCTAGGGCATAGCTCTTACCACTAGACCACAGAGATCGATAGATTTAATTGAAACTGTACAATTAACCGGTCAAGTATGAGGTCGAGCCACTCGGTACAATTTAGGTGGCCGGTCTTAAGTATATAGGCGCCCAAGTAGATTCATCAGGAGTAGAATTGCAATAGCGTTATTACCTGAGCGGGGGCGGACCCGGTCCCCATGAGGCACGGTACGGCGTAGCGGCGCTGGCCATGCCGCCTCGCTTGCCGCCGCCTGCGTGGCCCGTGTGGCCCGCGTGAGGGATGTTATTGTTCAGATGCAAGTGCGCGTGCTGCTGCGTGTGCGAGTGCGAATTGTTGGAGGCGGGCGGGGTGCTGGCGCTGCCTGGGGGCCCACCCGCCGCTCCACCCGCCGCAAACCGCGCCCCGCTTCCTACGTTGCCCTGCAACCAAGGAGGAAAATCAAACATTAATGTCGAGAATGAGAGTAAACAACTATTAATACCTATCAAATATCGTATCAATCCGGTTTCATGTTCTCGAAGATAACTTGAAAATGGCAAGAGGCGAAAACATTAATCCTTTGTTTTGGTAACCATGGAAGCGAGCGTTAACATAGTGTTCACTGGTGCTCATACAAATCTGGGAATTCTGCTTTCAATTTCTTCAGAGAGACTTAGCCACGCGAAGATTGGTGGGAAGAGATAAACCAACGTCGATAGTAATTATTCTTTTCGGTTTCGCTCATCGCGGGCATTATCAACTGATGCAAAACAATTCTCGCGATGAGCGAAACCGGTCCTGATCATTATACACACGCGAAAGTAGTGCAAAACAAATTGTATTTTATTTTTAAAAGACCGCACGGACCAAAATTTGAGTAGCACTGGTATGGGCCATCTTAAAACAATAGTGTCCAACACCATTATCCATGTATACAAAATGATGTTTCAATTTTATTTTCGTTTTATAAACAATTAAACTTATCGGTAAATAATTATTAAATAAATAATGGAGCAGTCACTCAGGGGTCATCGTCGCACATAACGAATACGTCGCAAAACGAATCTATCCATTATCGTGTGGACAATGTAAACATAGTCACGCAAAATAAACACGTGATAAATAATCATTTACTTAGGACAGAAGTTTCTATTTCGTTTTCGGATCTAATTTTATTAAAAAGGACAAAAAAAGGTTTATATGAATTGACGTATTTCTCAATTTTGAGAGAATTGAACTCTTACATAAGGACTCAGGAGTCCCTAAACTTTTTGAGAAACGGGCCGGATTGTAGTTTTTAAATTTATCGCCAGCTGGATGAATAAATATTGTTATTGGAATGCTACTCGAATATAACAAATATCCAGGGGTGGTGAACCTAGAGCACGCGTACCAGAGGTGGGACGTACGAAAATTCAGCTGGTACGTAAAATATTTACAAATTCGATTTTAGTTTCTAAATAATTCATGCATAACATATTCAGAAGCATCGTTTTGGAACTGAAGTATTGATATGTGTGTGACTTGTGAATAATTATTTTATAACATATGGGTAGCTTAAGAAATAGGTTGAGTCCAGCTTGTAAATATATTACTAAAAGTGAAAAAATATCAACCTGATATAAAGCATTTAGCATCGAATATACAACAGCAAAAACCTGATTGATAAATAACTGGTATGGATTTTTATCGGTAATATGTTCAGTTTCAGGAAACCATTGTAATTTTTAAATGTTTTCAAAAAAATTCTGAAAAACTTCTTTTGTCCATCAAATACTGTTCGGCACGTAAGACAGTCGATGCATTATATTTGGGATTTTATGACAAGCGAAAGTAAAAAGTTCACCATCCCTGTCTTAGGCCAAGGGTGCGTAACCTTTTTGAGATTGGGAGCTACTTTTAATCTTAATTTTCATGGCATATCGACTTCTAACAAAAATCGTAAAAGAAATTAATCCGCTTCATCGACAAATAACGACTAATCCATCCAAAACAATTTGTCCTCAGACCAGGATATTACTTTTAAGGTGTTAACTGTCAATTCTTGGTGGAAAGACATTATATTTTAAAAAATAAAACACAATTCATTTGTACTACTTCCACATATTTGTAATGATCAGGACCGGTTTCGCTCATCACGAGCATTATCAACTGAAATTTAGTTTTGACCAGGATATTATTTTTTTCAACCATGGTTGTACATTTAAAATATGAAAATCATGATTATTTCAAAAAATTAAAAATTTAAGTACGCCACTGGTGACCTAAACAGTAAAAGTTTAGTGGAATTATTACAAGGAATGATTAAATCAACTGAAATGTTTTTAAAAATAATATTTAATCTATATCTTTTTTCATCCATAGATGTCACTCTGAACCATTTCACTCATCCTTAAAGAAGTTACCATTTTTGATGAGGTATCGAACAGTTTTGAAGGTTTCGGCCGATACACCAATTGATATTAATTTAATATTCAGCTTAGTAAATAAATACAGCATAATAATATAGGTAAAGTCAATGTCAATGCTCGACCAACACACATTGGCCTGAGAGTCTTTGTGAAACGATCCTTTGTTTACTGAATCGTTGGAAGACTCATTCCGGAGATGACTCATAAACCATGATTCACATAAACAAGAAATTTAGTGTCGATATAATTATTACGATATTGATGGCATCAGTTGGCCAAAGTAGTAAATAATTCCTTCGCTTTGTTATTCGATATATTGCAGTGAGAAGATTGCGCACCAGTTTACTAACACTGCAAGACCTTTGTGGTCGAATGGGAGCCTTGCGATCTTAACTCCTTACAATCACAGCAATATGGTGGGTTGTGTCATAAAATATGACAGAATATCGTCGTTGTTCAGGAAGAAGACACTAACTGAAAAATACAAGTTTTAAGTAACTGGACTTTGAAGTTTTTCAAATGTTTAAAATGCTACACCGTTTTCATGTAGTTTGTTGATATAAAACTGTTTGTAAGTAAAAGTATAATTATAATTTAAGTCATCGATTGAGGTTGCTTGATGGAATTTCAATATCAAATTTGAATTTTTGAGATTTTTTACATTTCCGTGTATTTTGTCACTAAAAACACGGGTTTCGCCTTTCGGCATCTTCAGGCATTCGTGTTCTCTAAATTCAAATTTGAAAAGGTATGAATTATAAAAATAATCGTGTTCTTCCATACGGTAGAGTTTGAAATAAGGAACATTTTGGTATAAGTAACTCAACATGTCAATCTTTCAATTTAGTGTTTTCTTCCAGAATAACGACGATATTATAGCATTTTTAGAGTTTTATAAAAATTATTTTTAATAAAAGTAGGGAGCGGACATGGAAAAAAAGCTCTTTCTTATCAAGAATATATTTTTTATTTCGTTTTTGAGTCAAATTTCCCGGAATTATACTACCAAAACCGCATCAATAAAAAGAGAATATAGCGCGGTGCCTAATAGTTCACTGTTGCTTCGACGACGAGTCCCAAATGATGCGGAACATACCATTGCTATTTTTATAATAATAGTAAAATCTAATATAAAATTTTCAATTATGTGTTTTTATGTTTCAATTTACAGATTTTAACAGTATAGCAGAAAATATAAGCAGTCAAGATAAAATAATAATGGAAATCATTAAAACCGGTTACGATTAATATTATTTAGTACAATGTACGTATCTTGAAAAAATGTAAGTTTTAATAATCACATGATCCAAAATTGTCCCACAATTTCACGATGTAATCATTTCTACACTGTATACATAAATGTCAAACTCATAATAGGAACCCTTAAAATATCTCAAAACATTGCACAAAATGTTTTTAATGAGCTACGGCAGACTGCTGCTATATTTAGCCTCTACGTCGTAGAGGCTGCGAACGCCCGTAGCTACGTAGGCAGACGTAGCAGCGTAGCGCGTAGGTGGTATCTACGGAAGCTTAAGCCGTCATATTTTACGTTTATTTTTAGTCTACGAGAACAATGAAAAATTATTTTACATCCATATTGGGTCACATTATTTTTTTTATGCATAGCTCACGACATTCTGGCTAAGAAAAAAATTTGTGAAATAATTTATTGGACATGAATTGATTCTTCTTTCAAACCCACTAAGAATAAGCCTAATGGTGATGGTGATTAAAATTTGTTTTGCAACTATTTTATAGCAAGCTAACGTAAGACTGAGCTATCTCGTATTGCAATTGTTTAAACGCTTTGAACCCTATGTATTTAGAACCATAGCGAACACAACCACAGCCTTAAGCCAAAGAGTCACGTGACGTTTTGATCGGAGGGTTACAAAACGGCTTTCATAACTTATTCTTCCAATCTAAAAAAGACGTTTTGCGTTTAACTAAGTGCTTTTATAATACGGTAAATATATTCTTACAAATATGAGGTCGAACGACTGACTAACAATCAGTTGTCGTAGAAAAAAGTCTGTTGAAATGCTTTGATAGAAGTTCATATGCTTCACTGTGGGAGCAGACATGGTTAAAAACTGCACAATATCTGTATTTGATATTATTCAACATACGGATCGTGTATATGATGGGCGGACTTATGAGTATAACTCAATATTTGTTAATTTTACGATTAGTACAAAAAACATTCCAAATATGAGAACCCTTCAGTGGGGACTAACAGTATACGTCGCAGATGCTCTACAGAAATTACAATAAATTTATGCGCCTGTAAGGCTCAAATAAATGTGATATAATTATTTTGATTTTCTGGTTTCAATAGTATAAGTTTGCGCATCAAATACATTTTTATTGTGCTATAAGTATAGGTGCATTAATTTTAGTTTTAATGACATTTTGCTATACATATGATAAATACTGCTGATAAGAATAGTAAAAATGAAATAAAAAAATAGCTTCAGAATTAAGCTTTCTTTTTGTTCGCCTGAAAAATAGTTTTTTTGGATTTATACTTATAAGTGCACCCATAATATCGACGGTGTTTCGGCCAATTGATGTAACACTCAAAATTGAAATTATTCAGGAGAGAGTAAAAACTGTTTTTATCAATAACATTATATCAATAACATTATATTATATGGTGAGTTTCGTTATGAATCTTTGAAATGCATTACTGTAAATTATCATGTTTGCAAATACGGAATTATACGTAGGGATTGTCGATATAATAGTGATTTAAATCAAGTGGCCGGGTAGCAGAATTTTTTAACCTAAACCAACGTAAAATGATGTTTCAGTTCTAAAATGTGGTCAATTTATTTTTATAATTTATATCATTTCGCCGAGACCTGCTCTGTCGTCTTTAAAATGAGATCCAATCATTATTTCATTTTCGTATTTTTTGAGGGTTACATCAATTGGCCAAAATATTATATCGAATAGTATAACAGTGCTTATTAAGGCGAAATATTGATAAATACATTGTTTGAGTACTAAATATTCAGTTATGTCTTTTAGTTTGTGAGCATGTGAACCGGCTGGCAAAAAGCCACGTTTTGCATTACAAATAAACAAGTTCAGCGTGCGAATAGCGTTTCAACAACTAATGATGCTAATTGCCATTATTTCAGAACCATAATAACAATTATTAATACGCCTTACACTGAGGAGAATCATTACACGAAACAATATTGCTGCTCATGACATTAATTTCTCATAGCAAAATTTATACAACCTCACTCAAAATCTGAATATCATTATTATAATACAAAAACGTGTAAATAAAGTTTGGTAATCGTACACAAATTGAAAGAACTGTCCGAGTGATCTTTTTCCGTTCTACCTGATACTAAAATGTCATATTTTTATTAAAACAATAAAATTATTAGAAGAAAATGATTTTATTTTATAAATGAATTAATAACTATTTTTTTAATACAATCTTATTGAATAATAAATATTGAATAGAATCATTGTTACAGTGTGGCATATATCACCTCTCTTGTGAAAACTGTCAAGCTTCTTATGTAGGACAGACAGGTAGAAATTTTAATATTAGAGTTAACATAAGATGTCTCAAAATTATTTATTTGTCAGAGTTCGCTTATCATTCAATTGAAAATTATCATAATTCTAATAAAAATAATAACGTAGAAATACTGCATCGAGTAAATAAAAAAGATATTAAAATTAATAGTTCTGAGTCTTAGAGATTAATAAAACCATTAAAAGTAATCGATTATTAGTAATTAACATTTTAAACAGAACTGGTGACTCACCACTATTCAATTTATTTCCCTTGGGATTTTCACCTCCGAACATTAGTTATTAATTTTGTAATTACTACTATCGCCTTCTGTGTCCTTACTCCCTATCTACGTTCAGTAGAATGAAACAAACCCACCCTACCCTTCATTTTTAATTTAAGAATTAGAATCACTGTTTACCTTAGAAATAAATAACCTAGCGATATATAATAGTTAGTCTGAATACGCTTCTTCAAGAAGCAAACCGCGTTACATTTAGTAACACATCCAGTGGAACAACTAAGTTGTCAATTTTAAGTTTACATTAAAAAGTATATTCGGCTAATCAATTGAATAATGCAAAAGAATGATTTTTCCATCGTCTCCAATTCAAATATTAATCATTATAAGAATAGGAATAAATTTACGTAGTTAAGTAAAGACCGACAATAAGCCATCTCACACAGGAAATAATACATAAAGTAATGATTATCCTTTACTTACGATGGATGTCAATAAAACCCACGATAATACCATTCGTTAGTTAAATAAAAAAAAGTATATTACAAAAGATAATTTGATTAGGAAGTAATGACATCAACTTTATTAAAAGCAGCTCTACTCTTAGAACTAAAAGAAATAACTGACCCATAAATAAGTGACTAATACAATATTTATGACAGCGTTTTGGTTAAATTGATTATACGATAATGACTGGAATATACGCACTATTATTTATCGATCGAGAGCTCAAGTCATCAATTTGAGAGGCCAATGGTCCATAACGATTAACGTATTTCGCCTTGAGCAACGTTTTGTGTGTCAATCATAGGTTTAATGGACAATATTATGTTTTATGTATATGCACTAATATATAAACAGCCAAGAGACTACACTATGTTTATTACTTTTGGAGTAAAGACATTTTGTTTTTGCAATGCCGAAGAATGCTTGTTGGAGGGTAGTAATCGTTAAGAGGTAATGGTACATTTTTACCCACTTGTTTACCCTGAAGTGGGAGAAAATGTACTTTTTGGTACATTTAAAAAATGTGTATACAATCATTATATTCAACAAATTGCAAATTTTATTTTAACCACTTTAATACACAATAAAACAAACCCTTTTTCGCGATATTTGTGATGTCATCAAATCGTGGTACCTTACAATAAACCCTAAAGAGGCCATAGCGTAAAGCCGTTTAAAAAATAGGAAAACGGGATGTCAAGTTTTTGCTTGCATTTTTGAAAACTTCTACTAATGAAAAACTATTTCCATTGGAAAAAGTGCAGTAGTGTAAACAAATCCTCTGAGAATACAATTATTAAAAATATTGTTTTTTCGGCGATTCATGAGATTTAGCAGACGGTAAACTAAGAAATCTACTATTCCCTCTTAAGTGACGCAAAAAAATATGTTACGTTTTTCATTTTTGATGACGGTCGTTTAATTTGAAAAATTAAGGTTTATCAATTTAAGGTTAGGGAAATGCTGAAATTTATGTAAAAATGACATCCATTGATGAGATTTACATTATGAAGAAAATATATTATGTATTTATTTGATTGCTACTCGAATCGTAATTTAAAAATGATATTATGATTAGTGTATGTGATTTCCGATCTTTACTTAAGCCTAGACTTGTTTTTTTAACTGAAAAGAAATTTTGGGTTGAAAAAACCGATTCTATAGTAAAAAGTTAGTAAAAAGTTAACACACATATGTTGTCTCTTATATAAAACAGAATGATAAAATACCTGTTTTGAATAAACCACTGAAAATATCACTCAACATATTCGAATAAAATGGCAAAACGTAAAAAAAGAAAATAAAAGAAAGAAAAAGAGCAAAAAGCGTATAAGCTGACGTTTAACGAATTGTCTGCCAGACGAGGTTGCTGCGAATTTCTTTATTGCATACTTTCCAAACGGCGAGCAATAATAATGCATCGCATTTCGCAAATTCCACGCGTCTTGGTCTTCTCGTTCTTTTATCTTGAATATCTTTTATATTATATTCGCGAAGTTTTTTTTTAAAGTTGAAGGTATTCTATTTGTTTCGTCTCGTGATACAGACTCAGCAAAATATCCGGAAAAGGCATCATTATTTTTCACCTGCTGATTCAGGCATATTATTTACCTTTTCACTGTTACTATCATAGCGATTTTATTAATTGCTTTAGAAGAATTTCAGCAAAAATTAAACTCCGAAATTAACGTCTTCTCGCAACTGATGTGTGAATTTTGCAGTGCCGTTTTGTTTTCCTCTCTATTCACGCCGTGAATATTAAAAACATGAACAATTTTGTGACGAAAATGTAGTTAAAAGTGGGCGTTAGTCATTTTTATCGTCATTTTGAGTTTCATCTTCCGTGTTACACTTGTTATTCGTTACATTTTTAATAATAAAGCAAACATAACAAAGTATTAAGACCCACAAGAATTAAAAGAAACAGTTGATACTAGCTATAAAATATATCTACCACTTTGCTATTGTTACCTTATTATAATGAAGTTCTCCCAAGGGAATGCGAAGTCTTTGATCTTTCGACGGTTAAAATATGTCTCTTTCGATGATCTACAACTAACAAGCGTGTCAAACCAATGGCCCAAAACATGAAGTAATGTGCCTCAAAAGTCATCAATATTGTGTAATATTATATTTTCGACCTCCAAATTAAAGATTCAATACATTGATTTGAAATGAGACATTTAAAGTAAAGAAAAATTGTTTATTACACTTGACTGAAAGGCCTATACTCTTAGAGGGAAATAATATACTTCTACCCACTTTATCTGTGAGCAATTACTTTCTAGAATGAAGCAGACAAAGATTAAAATAAGAAACAAAATTTCTGACGATTACCTACTTCACTTCAAATTAATTTTAACCGCATTTATCGAAACAGACACTCAGAGTAAAAAATCCCGTTTGTTGTGTGTTAAAAAGTGAATAAAAATATATGAAGCATTAATATTCATATTCATTTATACTCATTGGGACAATGTTTTGTCACTAACGACCCAGGATTTGCATTTCGCCATTCTCAGGCATTCGAGTACACGGATGAACTCGAGCTGACAGTTGGTAAATGGTTTATGTTATTCATATATGAGACAAATTAAGAAACAATATAGCACGGGTGGCCAAACTTTTGACGACTACGATCGACTATTTTTTTAAATTATATGCGGCGGTCTACCAACATCGTATGTGTTGGGTGATCATAAGAAAAATAGTAAAGAGACTGTCGTCGATAATCGGCTAACTTCGAGATTGTAGACCGTTGTCTCTGTCGCACGGCTTGTCTCAACAGCTGTGTGGGACGGGCGTCAGAGATGTGTACATATCGACAGGCGGGCGACTAAATAGTTACACGCGATCGACCAGTCGACCGCGGTCTACGCTTTGGCCACCCCTGCAATATAGGAACTACATCGATATCTGAATTAATTTAAGTACCGGTTTGATAATACATGATGTCATTTAACCTTAATTGTATAGTCGCATAAAGAATTGCATAGTGATAGGATTTTGCAACTGCAGGTGGTCATAAGAACCAATTATCATTAAAACATAATTAGGAAAAAAATATAACATGGAGATACCGACTGATTTTAAATTGGTGGATTTTGTCAGAGTAAATATCAGACTACGGATGTATTGTGAGAATAAAATTATTTTGATTGGTGAAATCATTTATGATTATTTTACAAATTCGGCTTACCTAAAGGAAGGGTACAATAAGGGGAAGCTGGGGAGATTAATTTTTCAATTAATTTTTTTAAACTATTTCCAAAATACAACAGTTTATGATTGTTAATGGACAAGGTGTGTGGAAATTTGATATTTAAATTCCATCAAGCACCTTGAGTCGATATCTTAAATTACTCATAGTATTGTTTTTTGGGGTGATGAGCCTAGACATTCTAATCTTCCGATATGTTTTATTATTGGAGCTACGAGGTTCATGACCCGTACGCTTGGGAGTAACAATCAATAATGAGACCACTCGGATCAATAGGCCAGCCAAATTATGAAAACAGATGACTCTGCACAAAATATAATAATAATAATAATGATTTGAAAAGCTTTCACGCGCGCCGACAGCGACAATCGTGGGCGGCGTCGGGGTGAGGGGCGGAGGCTTTCAAGGCATCCGCATTTCACGCCGCAAACTCAAAACGGCCCCGAGGGAAGCGGAGAATTTTTCATTATGAATAAAAAAACCTTACAATCCCGCACAGATGTCGAGCTGTAGAATTTTCACCGTCTTAATAATAATTTAGAAGACAATAAAAAAGTTTGAATATTTTTTTTATATATTATATATACGATAAATAACGATTATGAACCGAAGCCGAACAAATATACCAGAAACGAAAACCCATTAATGAAATTGATATTATGTAATGAAAACCAAAGTCACGGGATTCGTACACGCAAAACAAAGTATTTGATATTAATTTGATGAATTGATAATTATATATTATAAGTTTAAGCCAGCTTATTCAGTATATAATAGCCCAGACCGGTCTGTAGGGGTTTTATTATTATCACATATCACATGTAGGTATGTTATGTAATGCATCATACACACAACAACACATTTATTTATTACCAGCTACTTTAGACATTCAGTATGCCAATTCCCACAAGTTCACAATAATTGAGTATGACGGTTCGCTGCTCGGTTAAATGGTAATCGTATCTTCAATATTGCATTATAACTAGTGATGCAAGGCCGGAAAAAACTGGGTTTTACCCGGATATAATCACGGGAATAAACTCGCAAGGGAAAATTGGGAAAAACAGGGGAAAAAAATTATATTAATAACAACTGCATATCTTTTTTAGCATTCGATAACACTTATTTTAAAAGCGTTGCATTTATGACGTATGCACACATTGTATCCCCAAATTTAGGTTTTATGGTAAGTTATTAGTTTGGTGATATAGATTTAAGTATAGAGAAAGTATGGATGGAAGTAATAACTTTATTCATTATCGGATCACGTATGACATCTATGTATACTTGAAGCCAGCACGAAATATTTACGGAAACGCTCTTGTTTTTATGTATGAAGTTAAAATCGGTGTTAAACACATATGTATATGTGCACCTGGACTCAATACGTTGAAAAAACAATGAAAAATGTCATATTTAACAGTTTATTCTCAATTTTACGGTTTTTTTCAGGTCATTCAATATCCGGGTTTTTTGCAACACTAATTATAACACAAAATGCTACTAAAATCCTATAGAAAAATCTGAAGACGGACAATGAAAATCAAGAGAACTCAAGTCAAGTCCGACAGTAGCCAAAAGACCGAATTAAATTGCATTTAATAACTTAGCAACGACACAAGAAGAACGAGTATATCTCAACTTATAGAAGCTTTCCAAGTAAAAACTGTTTATTTCAGAGCACGTAAATGGTGCATAGCAATCAAGTGTTTGCAACTGTGGGTAAATGTCGTTGGCTACAGTTACGAATGCCTCGGGTTCAAGTCCAGGTTACAGACAGTGTTCAACAATTGTTTTTTCGATAGATTTATGTATTTCTGGTCGTAGGCATGAATGTCTGTGATGTCTGAAATTCCCTCCCACCCATCCGATCCTAAAAACGGGGCGTAGCGAGAGCAATTAGCTAACCACTAGTCCTGTCCTAGCCCTATCCTTCTGTCCCTACTCTCTTCGAAAAAGGAGGGTTAAGTAACAGAGTTACAAGCATTTCTCGAAGAAAACTTCTGTTGAGATACCTCCATAAGGAGGCCATGTGCTTCACATTGGGAGCGGACATGGTAAAAAAACGTATCTATAAAAGGATTCACCCAGTAAGAGTGTAAATCTGTGAAAGGTACAATGTTGTGCACACAAAAAAGATTGAGATTTAGTAGGTAGAGTACACAACATGAAGGTAAAATGAACAGTGATGTATAGTCTGTTGTTTTCAATAATGCAGTATTTAATCAGATCGTTCGAATCTAGCACGCTCAACAACACGGATTGAATAAGGGGGACAGAATTAATACGGGTAATTTATTTAATTTGTTGTAGGAACGAAAATCGAGTCTAGCTACAGAATCCACACATAGGGGCGCAATCGATTTGCGAACCAATCGATAAGTGGACCGCTAGATAATGGTGCGATATCAGGGCACAGATAACGCGCGTTTAAATAGGTTTTCAAAATTACTTTTAATAACGTGAGATATTAAACGGCCATTAAGACAATGCCATTGTAGGATTGGTTTGTCGAATATGTGTTTTGACGAAATTTATAATTTGATAAAACAATTTCAAAAACGTGTTAAGACGGATGTCCAAAATCGTTATCACCCGCCTATGGGCCAGTTATTCTTTAGTGCAGAGGCGAAGCTGTGCATAGAAGAACCTTTGACATTTCAGACAGAAATAATATTTTTTAAGCCATGTCCGCTCCCAATGTGGAACATATGGCCTGCTAATGGAGGTATCTCAGCAAAAGTTTTTCTACGAGAACTACTTCTTACTCAGTTCCTCAACCTATCTTTCCTAAGTGCTAGGACAGGACTAGTGGTGAGCTAATCGCCCTCACTACGCCCCGCTTTTAAGATTGGATTTGTGGGAGGGAAATTCAGACATTACAAACATCCATACTTCGAGCAGAAATCTACAAATGGATTGAAATATCAAATTATGAAACTGTCCTACCGGGATTTGAATCCGTTCTATCTGTAACAGAAGCCAATGACGTAGACAACAGCACCACAGTACAATAAAAATTGATAACTTTGTTATTCCATTGGCTGCTACCAATTTTGATTTGATTGAAAAATAAAAAAATGCAAATATGTATTATATAATACAAATATAATTAATTGATTCAACATTTTTTAAATATTTTATAACATTTAATTCGCAGCCACAGTAAAGCTAGAACGTACAGACACAAAAAAAAAACAACTATTTCTGCGCCATCGAAACTTACTCGGGCTACAAAGATTTTCACCCCGTCGTGTAATATCAGAAATCATAGAGATTTTACTGCCATCGGCCAGTTAAAAGGGTTGTAAAGAATATTCCTCCATTATTTTGCGCCATAGTCCGTAAAGACGGTCGCAATGTTTCCCAGCATAAAATAAAATAAGCCGACGATGACTGTCGACACACAGGCCTTAAAAAATGCGGACATCGTCCCGTAATTGGAAAAACGTGTATGCCACAATGCCAAGTGGGTTTTAGGCTGGAAGCATGGCCGAGCCGAGCGACATACAAAATATAGAAGAGCAAAGGAGATTTATATACTTTGCTACCACGTCTTACCAAACAATGATAAAAATCTTTGCGTACTTTAAGTGCTGAATCAGAAATCAATATATTTTTTCTAGTGAGAGGAGTAAAAATCAACGCAGTATCTGTTGTACACCGCAATGTTTTTTTATTGATTAAATTGGAGTTTACTTTTTAGGATACTATTATAATAAATTACTCACTTCTCATTCTTAACCATTTATGTGCCAGATGCGAGATATCCCGTACCGACTTCAAGGTCGTATATTGCGTCTTAATCTAATGGTAGATTCGATTTTAAATATAATTGAAAACACAAACCGACGTCCGTGTCAACATTTTAATAACATTTGGCTTTGTTTAAAAATGGTTTAATTTAAGATATTATATCCGATACGTTGAAACACCTAACAGATTTCACTAAATGTGGAATGATTGTATATGTTTACCCATTCGTCGAATTACATCCCGTCAAAACCCACAATACTATTATAATTGTAAAATCACTGGTATTTCTAAAAGAAGTTGAAAAGCGGCAATCGCCTTCGGCAATTCGCCACTCTGGTAATATGGTGTTTACAAAATAAGGATTAGGGCGATTTCCGAAATTTTAACTCAGGTATCGGTGTGGCTCTCAGACGTATATGTATTGCCTCGTAAATGATATTTGTCGCATTTGTATCTTCTAAATAAGCGTTAGACACTGTTTACTGTCTCTCAGTTCGAGTCCATTCGTGTGCTCGAATGCCTGAAGATGCCGAAAGGCGAAACCCGGGTCGTTAGTGACAAAATACATGGAAGTGTACAAAATCTCAATAATCCAAATTGAAAAATGGTTTGTTTAACAAAATTGTCGATAAAAATTCCATCGAGTTTTGACAGTTACTGCTGACGCAAGGATGCCCCGATTAACTAATTGTTTTGTTTATAACATAGTAGAGTACTTTAGTACTAAAATAGTAGTTATAATGTGATAAAGCACTGTAATGAACGTTTTTCTCAGTAACATAAGTGTCAATCAACTATAGAAATATAAAAAAAAATAGTTTTAATAAAATCATATAGAGACGTTTTATTTTTACAGTCTCAGGTAAGTCTTTGTGATAAAAATGTAAAAATTGTAGTCAGCCTGGCTTGCACATTTGTTTGAATTATCTGCAGCAAAGAAAAGGTTAAAATACATACCACAAGAAAAATGTTCTCATAACATTCTTAGCACCACCTTATTTGAAGTTCCTACGTCCCTAAAATGGCAAATAGTTCTATACTAGATCGATCGGTATGAGTGATAGAAGGGAAAAGAAGGTCGACGAGTCAAACACGTGTGAATTAAATATTAAATGATTCAGATATAAGTGCGCAATAAAGAGCGCGACGGAATAACTTAAAATATCACAAATGTAACACGGAATATACGAAGACATCGCGGATTCACAAAACATATTACTATTAAAATGACACAAACACTACAACAACAAACAATAGGAAACTATTCCATGGCCGGAATGACGAACAACATATGTTTAAGAATCGCGTTCCTGACTAATATTATTTCAGAGATTTAATTTAAGAATAGAGCGGCCGTCGACCTACCACGACGGCAGGTGAGAAAGTATTGTCATCCGTTTTTGCTGACGTTAGGGCGCATTCTGCCATCTCGTCTGGGTTGCCATCCGTATTTATATATTTATCCAAAAACAATTTTACAATTAATGAATTTTGAAAATACCTTGTTTTGTTTTAACGAAAGCTTTCTAAATGTTACTGACAAATAAGTTATCCAGTTCTTAAACATTAAAGATTATTTTTTTGACTGACGATGACTTTTTGATTTTCTGACTTACGTACTTTGTCAATATGTAATTTGTTATCATTAATAAAGATGTTTACTTACTTTGAAAGAATTTAATAATGAAGCCAAGTCGAAATCAATGATCAACAATTTAAAATATGTCTTTTTGCGATAAATCACGATTCTAATACATCGCATTTCGTGTCATTTACTAGATATATTATGACGACTGTACGATATACTTTTTGCGACGATTAAATATACATATATGCAAGATAAGTAGTAATAACTTGCATATATGGAGGTTTTCGACGAATCATGAATTATGTAACGATAATTCTAAAGAATCACAAAATAAACTCACAAGAAATCTTTTCAGATATTCTTCTTAAAATTGGGATGAACAAATCCAAAGTAACATTAAGCTAGAAGCGGTGCTATTAGAGAATTCGTAATTTTGGTGTAGTCTTAAAAGTCACAGTCTCTACCAACAAATTGTATGGCGGTTGTACGTAGATCGACTATCAACTCCGTTTTTCGCGTAATATAATCATATATTTGAAAAGCTTTCTTTCTAGTTTATTCTATGATTCTTTGTCATAATCATTATATAATTCACGGCTCATCGAAAACTATCATATATATGCTAGTAAAGTAATAAGCATTAAATTTTATTCTATAGTCGTCATTATATATATAGTGAATGGTACGAAATGCGATGAGTGGCAGATTAGATTGGTTACGACTAGGCTTCGTAATTATACTCTTTTAAAGTAAGGAAACAACTTTATTTCTGTTAGTTAGAAATTAACATATTACATTTAATTACTCAGTATTTCATAATAATACAATATGCTAGAATTCATTGTAATTGACAACAAAAACAGTAATAATCTTCCATAATAACATCATATATACATCGTTTCATGTCGATTTCATGACTTCAAAGTAAATGTAATGGACCACTCGCCTGCAAAAATATCCGCTGACGGGTCTTATAGCATGGCTTGTAACAATAAGGGGCTTTGGAATATTACATAAACATATCTGTATACTATACAAATTTGATTTGAGACATTTATTTGATAACGATATCATGGCAACCTATCATATTACATCACCGTTTTTATCATATATGTCGTGGATAATAATTTAATAACTAATACTTGTGTGAGAATAAAAGACAACAAAGAATAAAATCTAAAGTATTTTTCAACTCAGTGACGACTAAACTGATAAACATAAGAAGATGGGGAAAAAAATACGTCAAGTTTGGACAGGAATTAAAACATAACGAATTTTAATATAAAATTAAACGAAGTTTGTTAGATACGTTAAATTTTTGCGTGATCATCACAGTATGTATCAAGTATGATAGGTTCTACATTCCTGTAGCCGAGTGGATAATGTTTTGGTCCTTTCGTTCTACTTTCGTCAAGGGCTTCAGCCTTTAAAACGCGAGTCGTTTTCGCACGAATTTATTTTCAGTCAACTGCTCTCTTAACACATTGACAGCGGGAAACGGCAAATGCCGTTTTTCGCGGATTATCGGTCGAAGGCGGGACACGGCAAAAGTCGTTTTTGTTGACTATCGGTTGTTGGCGGGAGACGGCATTTCACGGGTTTGTATATCGGCGTGAAATAAAACGCCGCAACTAATTATCATTAGTTCTACTTCTTTGCTAGATTATAACGGGTGAAAATCAACAGTCGTATAGATTTGTTTCGATATCTCAATCTCTAGTTCAGTTTGAGTCGTTTCAAGTGTCGGACTATTTTTCATATCGCTCGCGCTGTTTTGTTTACATACTGTTTCGTATTTTATTATTCGAATATAATATTACCATTGTATAAGACGTTATCCCTACAAAAATGTCTTCACAAGCCAATGATAGTGACGATGAAGTGTATGCCGACAATTTATCTGATTGCTCATGGAATAATGATATTGAAGAGTTGTCAGAAAACGAATCGAGTGATGATGAGCAAATACCAAGACCTAGAACGTTTCACCGTCGCACTATTCCAAGTGATTCTGATTCGGAGACGAGCTCAGACGAGTATGTGGATGAGTGGTCATCGTTAGATAATCCTCCAGTTTTGGAATCATTTTTAGGCCGCCGCGGTTTGAATTCAAATTTCGATTGTCCTCAAACTGTAAGTGATGCGGTAAATTTATATATCGGTGATGATTTGTTTGAATTTTTTGTAAACGAATCCAATAGATATTACGACCAAAACTCCCATAATTATAAATTATGTAAAAAATCGGCAAAGTGGAAAAATATTACTTTGAAAGAAATGAAAAAGTTTCTGGGGCTTATTCTTTTGATGGGACAAGTTCGCAAGGATATAAGGGGCGAGTATTGGTCTACAGAACCAACAACTGAAACTCTTTATTTTGCTAAAACGATGTCCAGAGAGTTTTTGAAAATTTCAATCGAAAATATTGTTTCGTTTAGAAGTTGTGTCAATTTTAAAAAGCAATATATTTTTGCGCTAATCACGAAAAACGCCCGCCACAGGATAGAGTCTATTGTTCCGGGCGCCCGCTCAAGAAGTGTTAAAACGCTCACTATGGCTAAAAATAGATCAATTTCAAAAGAAAAAAATGGAGATTTATGTGAAATATATATTAGTTATCCCAAATACATCAAGAAATAAACTAAACTCATCGTATTATTGCTAAAATAAATTGAAAAAAATGAAGAAACTGAAAAATATTAAATCTAAAACTTTGGCAAGCAAAGTAGCTGAGGCCAATCTTCATATACACCGCCAACACGTACACAAGCAAGTGCGTTGCCGCATAAGCATATGTAATAAATAGGGCTGACTAATGCTGCGTATCGGCAATTCAAATCTGAAATTCGAAAGACTATTTTTCCTTGTGTTCTACTTGACATTTTCATGATCTGTTTGCCTAGTTTCTATACCTAAAGGTTCGAACTAATTTTTAAAGCATATGTCCACAAAGTCTTGGACATGTAAACACGTCCAGCGCGTTCATCGGGTTAAATCTGGAATACAAAAGAAACTGCTGGGTAATGAAACGTCGAGTGATTGAGTAATAGTTAATAATGGTTATATCCGTATTGTTGAAAATTGTGAGACCGACTAGGGCTCATATGAAAGCACATGGCTTGGCAAGAAAAAAAGCAACGACGACTTATAAAAAAGCTTGTAAATTTAATCTTCTGTAAAATTTTCGATTCAAAATTTGCAACACCTGATCATATCACGGAATACATACCGTTTTTGATGACTGGCAATAAACTGCGTTAGGGATTTATACCCCGAACGACATACCGCCCTACCGAACGACATAAATCCGATGAATGGCGGCCGACCCTTTTCAACTGCGATATCGAAAACTGATAAATTCACGAATGCATGAATTGACACGCATAAAGCAGGAAAAAACAATTTAAACAAAGACAATCGCGATTTTGTTTAAAAACCACAACATTCAAACTATCGAAAACAAAATAATTATTGTGAGAACCGAGCTGATTGCCTGTCAAATGCGAAGATGTTAATGGATTATTAATAGTTGTATGAAGCCTAAGGCATGTGTGCTAGTAGGTAAAAAAACTGAAATAAGATATTGAAATAAGTTGCTATAAAAAAATATTTGTTACCCTTATGTCGACAAATACAATATGATATTTTAATGAATCTAACAGGCAAAATAAAGCATTTTTAACTCAATAGTGTAGTGAAGTCACAATTCACAAAATCGTCGTTGTTCTGGAAGAAAACACTAAATCGAAAATAATGACATATTGAGTTAGTTATACCATAATGTTCCTTATTTCAAACTATACGGTATGAAAAAACACAATAATTTTTATAAATTAAACTATTCTTAAAAACAATTTTGTGCAAACAAACAAAATGAAAAAGATATAGCATTTCAAAACTTCAAAGTCCAATTACCTAAAAGTTGTATTTTTTACTCAGTTAATGTCTTCTTCCAGTACAACAACGATATTTATATAATATGAATATTTTTAAAATATGTTGATAATATTGACTATATTACAATTTATCAGGATCTGGTCAAAAATCGGGGGGCAGATACGGGTGACCGCGGTGGGCAATAGTATTTGTTGTTCATTCTTACTGTCCTCAGGTTATATATTATTATAATGCAGGTTTTGTATTAGGAATAATTAGATGACGTCAATATACGTCATATAAATCAACTTTTTTCTGACATTGAAAATTTGTTTCAGAGTGAAAAAAAAAATATTTTTACACGATATATTATAGTTAATTTCAAATTTGGATTGAGATTTTGTACACTTCCATGTATTTTTTTTTTAAGGTGTTAACTGTCAATTCTTGGTGGAAAGACATTATATTTTAAAAAATAAAACACAATTCATTTGTACTACTTCCACATATTTATAATGATCAGGTCCGGTTTCGCTCATCGCGAGCATTATCAACTGCTTATCGGCATTATCGACTTCCATGTATTTTGTCACTTAGTTACTTAGTTAGTGACTTAGTCACTTAGTTAGTGACAAAATACATGGAAGTGTACAAAATCTCAATAATCCAAATTTGATATTGAAATTCCATCAAGCACCCTCAGTCGATGTCTTAAATTATATTATAGTTAGTTGTTACTACATTTCAAAGTGGCATTTTACGATTATTTTCGATATTTTGGCCAGTGATATCACCCACTATATTATGATGACGAGTGTAACGACATATAAAGGACGCTTTAGAGCAGTGTTGCTTAACGTTGTTGAAGCCATCGTCAGCCTCACAACAGTGAAAGTAAAAACTTAATTAAAAAATAACACCATTGTTCATATGTATTTAATATAATGGAATTTCTTCAAATAGGGGGCAATTAAAAGAATTGATTCGAATGCAGAACAACTCGGATATACTGCGGATGGACGAGCTTATATTGCAAGGCTCTACAAAATGATACAATAGCCCACTCGGACTTCAGAAGAGTTCGCCCTCCCCACCAGCATTTTTAAAACGCCCCCGTTAAGAAATACTGTTCTAGAGTAAGCTTTTAACACCACATTTAGAATGTAGAATACATAAATATCTTTATATTTAAGCCCTTCGTCGCTTGATATGTAATACCACACGAGAAATGAAATTCTTTCACATAATAACACGAAATGTCGTGAAATATGATAAGGATCTCTACTTACAAAATGTCTGAAGACGACAAAGTAAGTCACATACATAATCCACTCACAACGGGCGCCATTTTCTCATTCCGAGAATTCCCACGGACGTGTTTTTTTTACACGGAATGGAGGCACAAAATAGCGGCAGAAAATCGCAGAAAACTGATAACTACAAACACAGTGAATCACCGAAGATACAAGTTTCCTAGTAATTTATTTAATCTTTACGATCCCCTTTTCCGTGACTAATGAGAGAAATATTTAAAACACATACACCTGTCCCTCACTGTACGCGTCTAAACATTTGCATTCATGTTTTGGTTTAAATCAGTGCTTTTAAAACAATAGGGCTTCTTCGTGAGGCCGCAAAATGCTCCGGTAAAGCTACAAATATTTGTTTATGCATTATCCGTGACTTTATTTAAAATATGTCTTTGAGGCGATTGTAGGATGCAGGTGTATGTATAAGTATATTATATATTTATAATGTCAAATAAAGCTTTTGATAACTAAATTAATTTCATTTTTGAGGTCGTGGTTTATTGTTTACAAATTCGTTTTCGTTTAACACGGTTTTAATTATGTACTTTATTTAGTAATTGTCATGATTTGATTTTAAAATTAATGTTTTTCTATAATCAGGCGATAAAAATACAGAGTTAAAAGTGCCTGATTTTGTATATGTTATTTCGGATTATGTAATATAGCTGAGTATATAATATAATTCAGTGCTTCCCAAACTTGTAGCTACACTGGAACATTTTGGCCCATAGTTTAGGAAGCACTGATATAATTATGATATAATATAATCAGTATTAGATTTCATAAATTCCTGTGGAACTAAGTACATTGCAATTTTTTTGTAATAAGGTTTGAATATTCGAATGTTTGTTTTAACGAATATTTTGAATGCCTATTATAAGTGCAGTAGAGTTTATTATATAGAAGAAAATCTGCTCCGTTAGTACAACAGTGAACAGACAATGGCCTGATGATATCTTCCACCAGACGCGAACACAGGAAATAGCCGCAGTGCCGTAGAAGGCATACACTCTTCGCCAATAATATTATTCATAGCGCGTCGCGTATCGCATACATTTCCCGAGGAACCAACTGCCAGAGATCGGCAGAGAAAAACTTCCCCGAGGGAGGGATTCGATTTGAATTCAAGCATGTACTCCTTGACTGTCACCAGAATCAGACGTTTTAAATATGATATAGGCGTAGATTCGAACCATTATAAACATATTCGTATATTTGTATGGTTATCGAATCCCAGTTCTAATAAATTAATCCATCGATCGACATATTGAGCTGCGTTCGAAGGCGTAGGTGTCTGTGATGTTTACGTTCTCTCACACCTATCCGATTTTAAAACGGGGCGTAGGAACAGCGATTATAGAACCACTAGTACTTTCCATATCCTGTGAAAAAATATATTAAACAAAATAATTACAACCAGTTCTTATAAAACAGCTTCTGTTGAGAAGCTACAATTGTTGTCTATATGCTCGACATTGAGAGAGGATATGGTGAAAACAACGGTTTGTGGTATGCAGAAAAATAAAAAAAGTCCGTAATAAAGCATTAAAGGAGATAATTAATTATATTTATTACTACATCCAATTTTTGTTTATAATCACTTTTAAGGTGTTAACTGTCATTTCTTGGTGGAAAGACATTATATTTTAAAAAATAAAACACAATTCATTCGTACTACTTCCACGTATTTATAATGATCAGGACCGGTTTCGCTCATCACGAGCATTATCAACTGATAAAAATACAAACATAACAGGCTTATTTATATAAAATTGAGTATAAAAATGAAGGTATATAAAACTGATGGTTCATGAACTGAGACAAGAAAATACTGATTAGCAAACAAATTATACATAAATCAAATAAAAGAGTCTACAATTAAAATGTTATTGACCTCTTGGGAATCATTAAATACTAAGTCACAAACATAGCTACATTAAAAGTCCATTTAGCTGAACAAAATTTTGAATAACGTTATTAATGTAATATACAATAATGAATCAGGAAAATTATAAGAAAAAATTAGTGAACCATTTAAAAATAATCAAATATTAAGTATGTAATTAATATGAACAATAAACAGCCATCTGAAGTGGAGAAAGCAGAGCAGCTATGAGTATCCATTAAATTTTTAATATCTAAAAACAAAAATTATAGTTTGTTTATAATGTTTAATGACTCCCAATGTGGAGCATGTAGCTTCCTAATGGAGGAATCGCAACAGAATGTTTCGACGAGAACAGCTTTTACTCAGTTGCCCAATCTTTCTTTTTATGAGGAGAGAAGGGATTCAATGATAGGGTTAGGGCAGAACTAGTGGTTAGAAAATCACTTACGCTACGTTCAGTTTTTGAGATCGGATGGGCGAGAAGGAATTTAAGACATGACAAACATCCATGCCTTCAAACTGATATGAATCGATTGAAAAATCAATTCATGATACTGTCCGAAGCTGTGAGATCCGTAACCAAGCCGGACCAGTGGTGCGTGCAGTGGTCTACTACAAATATGAATAAGTTGAAGTTCCATACGCAAGCGTTTCGGCAATTTTCTCGCATTTGTCAAAATGTTGATATTTTAACTGTGCGTAACACGGCAGAATACATTTATATATTAGATGATTTACGAATTGTTGACAGCTCTGTTCTCCTCAAAATTAAAATGCCAAGCGATGAAACGGCACAGGGAGAAGATGAAGAATACAATAGTGGCAAAAAATATTATAACTATATTCTCGAAGGACAGTAAACTCTTTACATAAAACTAACTGTGGAGAATTCGATTTTCCTTGGAACCAAAAACAGGTTCATTCTTAAATGGAAACCAGTGGGAAAAATTAATGATGTTTCACTTTTCAGGTGTTGACTGTACTAATACCACAATTTTATAAAATGTTCGCAAAGAGCGAAACATGTCCCGATGATTTTATAAAAGTAAGTAATTGGTACAAAAAAACTGTGTTTTATTTTGAAAAATATATAATATAACATTATTTCAATTAAATTAATTATGTTTAAAAGTATTAAAAAATTCGTTAAAAATTGTTGTTATTATCGTGTAATGACTATAAAAGAATAATAATTGCTTGTTTCGAATAAAAAAATAATTATGGGTCTGTATTTATTCGGTCAGTGCATAGTTCAATTTATAATCACTGAATTAAATTGTCAGTATATACCGGCTATTATATAGGATCTACCACCGAGATCAGTCATAATCAACCTTTTTTTTCTACGGGCCGCATACGCATGTTTGCTAAGTAACGCGGGCCGCAACACTATACTGATGTGACGAAAAAAAATCATATATTTTTTGTAAGCAACAAACGATTCTTCATACAACGTAAATTCTGAAATCTGTATCTAAAATGTTCAAAACTTAGAATGCATTTTTTGTGTTGTGCCGCGCACAAAAGCTTGGTGGGCTGCATGCGGCCCGCGGGCCATTGGTTGAGTATGGCCGATATAGATTGTAGGTTAGTAGATTAAACGGCAATTAATTTACAAAAAAAAAAAAACCAGTAGCCTATAACCGCGTTTAGTTTAGTTATAGTTACAGACCAAATAATTAGTTGTCATTTTTATGCATCCAAATTAATGCTATCACAAAGCTTTGAATATGTTTTTTTTTGTATATATAAAGCGATTCTAGTGGTACTGCCAAGTCAACCAAGCAATGGAACTTTATTATAATTTTTATTTAATTATCCATTACGTATCGTATACGTGAGGACTTCAACCTTCCGTTATCGTGATGGTGAGTATCCCATACTAGTTCCGCTGACAATGAAATTGATAAAGCAGTAGGTTCGCTAAACGATGAAATTAATAAATTAAAACTATGCCGGGAATTCTCGACAGATGTGGGTGCAGTCGGTTACGGTGCAGGGTTGCCACCAACAAACTCTCATAAACACAATATTTTTCCCGGGACTTCCAATAAACATAAATAAATCATTGACATTTGTATAATCTGTAAATAGGCTATAAAATTTCTGTTGCAGTTCATTAGCAATTATTAACCTTATTGATATTTGAAATATCGATTGTGTTTTGGCCAATTGATGTAACCCTCAAAAAATACGAAAATGAGTTAATGATTGGATCTCATTTTAAAGACGGCAAAGTAGGTCTTCGCCAAATGATGTCAATTAGCAAAATAAATTGACCACTTTTTGGAAGGTAAACACAATTTTACATTGGTTTTAGGTTTAAAAATTCTGACCCGGCGATTTGATGTAAGCCACGATTATATCGATACTCCGGACGTATAATCTCGTATCTGCTAACATAAGAATTTATTGGAAAGCATTTCAAAGATTTATAAAGCAACTCACCATATAATGTTTTCGATAAAAACAGTTTTTAATCTCTCCTCAACAATTTCAATTTTGAGGGTTACATCGATTTTGGCGAAAACACCGTCGATATATTGATTGAAATGGCATTGAAGCATTCGACTACCTACTACGTAAATTCTTGTTTCCTCGGCTTTTCTGCAATTTTCGATGTAAAACTATTTTTTGTAACAAATTTTAATAACTATCAATTCTGAGACGGCATATCGCCTCAGAATTTGTCTTCTATAAATTTATAAAAAGTGGTTTTAAATTTATAAGTGAGACACCTTCGTTATGTAATGTATACATTACCGCGATATTACTATACAAAGAGGGTTACACGACAAACGTCTGAAATATAATAACTTATAAAAGCATACTGGTAAGTATACAATCTGACCAAAGTAAAGTTTTCCGTTGAGAGACACTAGCTTATGAAATAGGTAATAAAGCAGAAAATTTCTAGAGGTAAAAGGATTAATACGAAGAAAGTAACAACTCGACCCTTCAATTAGATTTGACTTAGCTATGTATTCGATGTTATAAATCAAATTCTTACCAAGGCTGGATTTAAATTATTATATTATATTGGCTTTGATTGAAAAAAAATTCTCGTCAGATAAGCAGTAAAAGATCTGATAAGCGATCAGAAGGTTCCCAGTTCAATTTCTGACAAGGTCAATATCAACAGTTATTTTTTTCAATTCGATACCAAAGATCTTGGGTATGAAAGGTTATAATCTATTTTCTCTTTTAGTTGCTCGTGAATAAAGAACTACTAATATTTTTTTTATATAACATTACTATTGGAATAGATTCATGAGAAATACTGCCAAGTTGCCGTTATTTGGAGAAGAATTAAATATACAACTTTAAGTAACTGAATCAATAGGAAAAGTTATTTATTTATCTGCGTTAGGCGATTGGCAACCCTGCTTCCCGGTCCAACCGTCGAACGACAGAAAGAGGACGAGTGGGACGATGGACCCGCTCGAACGGTCGAGTCAAAGACCTCGAAATAAATAATAACACGACAATACATATTTGTATGTATGGCTGTTCACAAAATGTGTACAGAATAACAAACGCTTAACAATATTTTGACAATTTATTTGGCGCCAACACAGAAGTTCACTTATCGCACAGACGCTTTGCTAAATTGTTTTACTTAAATGTACATATTTCAAACTACAATATTTTACGAACTCTGAATAGCAAAAAGGGGTAGGTGTATTTTGCACAATAACACTAAACAATTCAATGATAAAACATGAATTTGCCACGAACGAATTATACGTATAAGTCTTTGATAATAATATACAAGAAGAATTTCAAAAGAACTTTAATAAAGACCGATTGGCATTTTATGCTAGGCTTGCCATATTTCTTTGGACTTAGGCCAAGTCTCATGCTAGTGGGGGAGGGGTAAAAGAAAAATTATGTATAGTGCATATAAAAAACAATAAAAATCATAAATTCATATTCACATTCACTAATCCTTAAGTTTACGGTGAGGAGAATAATTCTAAACTAGCGATATTACCCTCGAAGTTTTCTCTAAATTCTAGAATACTTAAATACTCAAGTCTGGATGTAGGATTGATAATGTCTATCTGCAATCTTGGATACCAATGTTTTCTTAAGAATTACAAACTGTTGATAGGTAAAGATCGACCATTATAAGTTGTCCGTTTAGAGAGGGCGCTAGTGTCACGGAAGTAATGTTGTCATTCTAATTTACCTGTCACGGCCTCCACGCGATCCGTAAGGTTATCAATTCTTTTTGGAGACTTCACAGAACAATCGGAGCTTTAGAATAACCTCCCGCACATTCCCAAAAAATTGTTTTCGAAACTCTTGAAATGGCTTATCGTAATTATTTCCACAGTATTACTAAAAACACTTTTCATGAAAGTCATGAGCTTAAATTTAAAAGCTAAAAAAGTACATTGACTATTTAAGTTGTGACTTCCATCGGCGGCCAAGTTATGATGGTAGATCAATAATGTCTTGGATAATTTTTAAAATCACAGTCAAATAGCAAGGTTCTTTAATTAAGACGTATGAATTGGACAAGAGCAATAAAAATGGAAAGGCTAAAAGAAACCTGCCATGATCAATTATAATCTTTTATGTATGTGTAGCTTAATTGACTCATTACAGAGTATTTTAACAAGACATGTTTCACTTGCAATGGCTGTGTGTGTCAATGGCGTCACTCAATTCAAATAGGATAAAGATACAAAAACGATTTTTAGATGGCACATTGATTTTTTCCAAAAAAATGTTATTACATATTCGAAAAAACTATAGCAAGTTTACTTATGATGAGATGACAGTTCATTTTTGATTGCTTCGATCATTACGCCATTGCGGTTAGCTGTTTGTATTTTACTTGTGAATACAAAATAATAACTGTTCTACGCCTGGCGTTTTTCGGGGTAGGAAGGTTCATAGAAATCACTGACACCCACCACTTACGGAGGACTGTACCGCAGAAGCAGAAAGCGTCAGCCTTTGGGTAAGAACGGCGTATAAGTAATAAATAATAGCAAAGTCATTTTAAAGATAAGAAAATTAATATTACTCAGTGAATACAAACTTGATTTATGTGCAGAATTGTGTACATCATGACAGTATGTAGAGTCAGTATACATACATACATTTGTTTGTATTAATCAGTTTCAAATTTTAAATTGTGAATAAAAAAAAAAATGTGCATTTTACAACATAATCTAAGTTTAAATAAAACTAAAGATATTTTCGATGGATCCGGCGGGAACTACTGCATAAATTCATTTTTAATATAAAATTAAATTTGCTTCTTTGTTATTCCACTGTAAGCTATCACACGTGTTTCGCTTCATTAAGAAGCACCTTCAGACTAACTTTAATTTTATATTAAAACTACACATGTTTTTATAATTATTCTTTTGTGTGACTTTATCTTAATATAATGAATTTCCACAAATGGCAATTAAATCAATATTATGCTTCTTTTAAAGCGAGAAGCATTTTTGTACCCATGATTTCATGTTCAACTTGATATAATAGTCAGCCTATACTTCCTAGAGATAAGGGCTGTACTATATTGATCAGATGGGTCCGGAATTAAGTCCCTGCAAGGTCAATATTAAATTTAGATTTTTGCAATCTAACATCTTAGATCTTTTTTCTTCAGGTTGACCTCGAGTGGCTTTCAAAAAAAGTCTCATCGAGTTCATGTCGTGTGATTGAAAAAAAATATCTGCCGCCCCTGCTATTAGCTGCGATCTGTAATTTCAAATGTTTTTTTTTATTATAAATTTCAACTTAATGAAACAGTCTCTTAGATAAAATAGATTCTTTGACCCGTGTCCACGAAACAGTTATCGAACGTTACACAGTAAGTATTCAGCAATCTGTTTAATTTTTTTTATCTACCCACACTCGAATGTTTTGCAAATTCATTCGTGTGATACGTGAACACAGCGACAGGTCATTTATCTGCTAACGCGAAAGTCAGTCAGTGTTATTTGAGCGGAATGCAGCCGCCTAGCGGTTCTTCCGCGGCCTTGCCCGCCGCGCCCCGCTTCAC
This sequence comes from Himalopsyche phryganea, assembly GCA_022494535.1. Lineage (NCBI taxonomy): Eukaryota > Metazoa > Arthropoda > Insecta > Trichoptera > Rhyacophilidae > Himalopsyche > Himalopsyche phryganea. Next base: position 2,059,123 of record JAGVSL010000021.1, read on the forward strand.
TCATTTGAACTTCGCGCCTTCCCCGCAAACAAAACACTAAAACGTTTCTAATTTTTCCATTGTTATCAAACAAAAACTTTTTTTTAACTATGTCCACTCCCAGTGTGGAGCGTAAGAAATCCCAATGGATCATCTCAAGAGGTTGTTTTTATTAGAACCAGTTGTAGTTCAGTTGCTTCTTTTGAAAGGGTAATTACAGACGATTAGAGATAGAAAATTCTGCTCCGTGTTGTAGTGGACAGTTTCATAACTTGATTTCTGGATTTCTGTTCGTAGTCATGAATTTTTGTGATGTCTAAAACTCCCTCCCACCCATCCAATCCTAAAAAATAGCCCTATCCTTCTATCCCTACTCTCTTCTAAAAATAAATAAAGAGAGGTTCAGCGACTGAGTAACAGCAGTTCTCGTAGAAAACTTCTGTTGAGATACCTCCAATAGGACTCCACGTTGAAAGCGGACATGGTAAAAAAGATAGGAAACGACTAGAAGAAAAGTAAATCTTTCCCTCGGCTCGTTCAAACGGCTTAAGAATCTCTATATTTTCAGTGTGCTGAACGTGTTGCCCCAGTCACCACCCTCTATAAATAAATTTGATGCCGTAATTGTGGAAATGCTAACACGTAGAAAAATAATTTTGTTGTAGAAAGAAATGTTAAAAAAAACATATTTATTTACACAATAAATTCATGACCCTGATGAAACTTTGAATACTTTTTTTTTTTTGCGAAAACGTATGTTTGAGATATTATAGTTCATATTAGAGGGGAAGTACCGGGAAAGCGCAGTGCCGGTAGAATAAGAAACTTATGATTGAAAAGTTTTGAAAAAGAGATTGTTTTAACAGTAGCACCAAGTATTGCACTGTGTTCTCTCGCCAGTAGTGATCGAATTAACCCACTCACCCGTTATTTTGTTTTTGTTGTAGGTATCGAGGTTCGAACAATGATCGCCGACCCGAGAATCTTCCGGTCTAAATGACGGTGCTGGCAACCTTAGTAATCACATCAGTTTTATCTAAATAATACCGTCGTACTATACATACTATGATAGCCAGTATACTGTCAACAAAAGCGAATAACCCACATCGGAAAGATGAAATATCAATATCTCTTATCCGCATTTTTGTATTTGATGTAATGAACGATACTCTGCGCCAGTGTACGATGGCCTCCAACAATAAGAGGAGCGCATTCAAAAAATGGCCGACTGCCAAGTGTAATCGTCTCCGCTACATCGAGACGAAAGTCGGATAGTGGATGACAATGGTTTTATTAAACAGCCAGTGGCGAGGTGTTGTTTTCCTATCGGAGGGATGTAAATATTTTTTGAAGCTATGGCACATCTTTACAATATGTCAACTGTCATGACCCAGTTTCAATCTGTGAATCCGGATTTCCTTTTTAGCACCCCTGTTTATTTTAAGTACACACTGAGTGTTTTCAATTTAAAAAAATTAGCCCCACAGAACATTACACAACGTAACCTTTAGTTTACCTGATTTAAAAGGAAATAAGATATCAAATAATTTAACAATATTTGATCGTTTTTGTAGAACTATATACGTTGCTATTTTTATTCCAATTGATATGGGAGTTCCACTTAGTGAATTTATTGTTATACAGTAAAAAAAAAACTCGGCGAAACATGGGTGTACGCACCTAAATAATTTACGAAATAGCATCTGTGTAATTGTAACAAACGAGCAAATGTTTCATTTGTACAAAACAACCTACAACATTACAATCTATACGTGACATTTGTAAAATTGAAGATAACGTCTTTATTATAATATTGATGATATACTGACAGAACGCATTAAGTCAGTTTTTGACGATTTTCTGTTTTAAATGTCAAAATGTAGGCAATTAAACGCTCTACTTACTGATAGAACGCATGCAGTCGTATGATATGAATATCGAATTTGTTTCCACAGTCAAATAGTGTGTTAATTAATTTCAACAAAAATATCTGAAAATATTGCGACATGTGTTGTTTTTCAAATGTAAATATTTTAAATTTGTTAAATATACTAAGCATCAAAAATGAATAGGATAGACTACAGATGTACCAATTTAACTTGGCCGCTAGTGAGGGTGCCACCGTCACGTAAGGAATGTTGCTATACTCAACCAGAACTGAAATTTCAATAACTTCGAAAACTGATATTTTAGCGACAGTTGTTAAACGTAGACAAGATATCTAGTTTGCATAAAAAGGCTATTGGAGAAATTAATTCTAGACTGATAATTCTAGTTCCGAATTCGGTGGCGGCCAAGTAATGTTGGTAATACTATAGCAGTAGTTGATGTCTTTATACTACAATTATGTGAATCCTACGGATATGTTTGGATTGTATACAGAAAATCAAAATTTTAGAACTTATGGTTGTTTTATACTGGGCGATATGTCGACTGAAAATGTAAGTAGAAAATTGAGTTTTTTAGGGCCGCATGAGCCGCGGGTTGGACACGCCTCGTTTGAATAAAATTCACAAGAGTGATCGATTTTGTTGATTATCCTATGCGAAAAGTTATAATCTGAGCACGCCGCGTGGCCACATCGACCTTTCGCGTGAATCCAAATCCAATCGGTGGCGAAAGACGCAAATAGCGGAGAAGAGAGAGCCGAGTAGATGGATACGATTCGACCGAAATAAACATTATTAAACGTCTACTTACTTACTCACACGGGTCCACAGACAATGGCATCGGCTAGAATGTCGAATGCTTCGCGGAGCGTGGCGGGTATTAATTATTATTGCGAAGAAAATAACACTTTCGGAATAGCGCTAAGAGCAGTGCCCCACAGGGTTGCAATTAGGGCATCCAATCCCGGACGCTTTTTGGGATTGCTCATTAAGCGTAATTTAAGCGTTTTAAGTAGTATATTTTAAATTAAATTTGTGTTCGTAACTACTTCAATTGGAATGAACATATGATTTCATATTTTTTTGTGCCTAGAATGTTTTTATTTTTACTGAGAAGATATTCACTTTTAAGGCGTTAACTGTCAATTCTTGTGGAAAGGTATAATCTTTTAAAAATAAAACAAAATTTGTTTGTACTACTTTCACATGTTATTGATACATAATAGTTGCAATCGATTTTTTTCACAAAACAATTTTTGCAAAAAAAACTATAAAATATATTGTTGTCAGAATTGTCTGTGAAGGGAGATCACAATACATATATTATTTATGTAGGTATTCTAAAAAAGTATGCACATATAAAAACTGAGGTGCACGTTGTAGTTAATCAAAAAGCATTCAAGTTTAAATATGAATTATTTTTTATAATTTACAGCAGTGGCGGCACATTAGTGTGCCGCAAGAAGTCTCAGGTGGGCCGCGAAAAATTAGAACTCTGGACTCTGGAGATTAGTAAAAAATGTCAGCTTGGACGCTTTGGTTTTTCAGAAAAGTTTTTGGAAATGAAATATAAAAAATGAGAGCGGTTAAAGATGGTAAATGAGAAGTTACATGTTTCTTTTATCAAATTTATATAGGCGTTTTAACTCAATTCTTTCCGAAAATTAATTGCATCATTCTTCTCACTGACAAGAAATTTACCGTCTCTGTATTTCTACATTTATTTTATCACTACGTGTATTGTTACATACACCAAGATTTTATTTATTCATATGCATTAATAAAGTACTCCAATGTGCCGGGAAGTAAAAAAAAAAGTTTGACAGACACTGATTTACAATGAATCTCAAAGTTCCAGAGCTGTCTAAATATCGATTACAGGATTGACTTATTGACGAATTATGGATTTAATTAAAGGCATGGATGTTTGGATATCTGAATTTCCTAAATGGTTCTAAAACGGGGCGTAGTGAGCGCAATTAGTTAACCACTAGCCCTGTCCTCGTCCCATCTTCCTATACTTGCTCTCTCAGATAAAGATATACAAGTTATGGGCACTTTCACAAGAACTTTTTAAGAACTTCGCTTGAAGAAGTATATAGTAAAGAATAGTGAAAGAAGTATGTCTTAATTTTAGCTGGGATTCCTGGAAACCGGCAATAAAAAGAAATCGCTCTACGAAGCCAGAAAAAACCCGAGCACCCCGTGATATCCCGAGATTATTTTCAGGGAAACGTGAGAATGACCTACCCTATAAATTTCATTGAGTATTTATTTCATTCCCGTCTTGTTAGTAAGTGTGTAGTTGTCTTGCAGGGCATTTTGCGGTTAAAATATGTGATATTGAGCCATATCGTGTGAATATTATTTTATGGAGTTGTTAAGGAAATGCCTCTATCACAAAGTCACTTAGTCACAAGAGGTCTGTGTGGCATTTACGCAAATAATATAAATCACAACGGACGTTTGATATGCTGTAGAAAGTATTTTTTTAACTATGCGGATTATTTTACGTGCGTTCAATAATCGCTACTAAATTTGAAGCAAAGTTTATATTGAAATATTAAAATCAATTTAGAAGTCGGTATAACAGTAGTAAAATTTAAATAAAAAAATAAGACAACTTACTTACAGCAATGCCAGTAAATAAATTTAAAAATAGAGATTAACTTCTTTTTTATATCATAAATAAGAACACGTTAAAATACATTTATATATAAAATTCGAGCAAAAGGTACCGCTACCGGTCACATTTGGCACTTTCGTAGATTTTTTAATACCTTTATGAAGCTGTTAACAAATTAATTATGCATCTGGGGGTTCCATTCAATCTTACTTTACCTAATTACATTGAAAAAACATAAGGCAGAATTTGTATTGAACTATGTACTTCCACATTTATTGCAATGATCAGGACCATTTTTATAATGATTAGAAGCAGGATTTTATATTAACAGCCGTAGACATGAACAGAGAATGCAACAATATGAAACCAAACATACATTCCAACCGAAGCAATAATGGACACAGATTTAATTTGAGGACACAATATAAAAGATAAAATTAGGATTCATAACGAATTACGGGATTATAAAATTGTGAATTCCGAAATCCCGGAATCATAATAAGGGTCCGGGTTAGATTCCCTAATGCTCTCCGCCTTGATTATTAACATACCATGATTCTTTTAAATTTGGCTTTAAAAGCAAAAAATAAAAATTAAGTTATAAAAAATACGGTCAGAGTCAATGGGCTGAAAGTCGCAGCGGCGTAGCAGTGACACCGGCTAATATAGCGTGCTGATTTGGGTCCGATAAAAGTTTGAGGTCAACCATCGCGTTCAAGTTCAGGGGAGATTCGCGAGGCACCGGAGCGCTGTTGGCCAACATCGACATGCAATATCTAATAATAAAAATAACGAGCGTTATATTATTTCAAAGACGTTGCATCGGTGCAAAAGGGTGCAGTCACTGGCAGAATTGTCACGGAAAGAAATAAAGAGCGACAATTGAATACATGACTTAGATAATAATTATGTCAAAATATATAATTCTACAAGAATGATAGGATATAGTTAATAGCTGTGTTTAAGCTGAATTTTAAATTTTAGTTTATTTATATGTACTGGCTTAAAAGTGATAAGACACTATATCGAACGTGTTTTGGCCAATTGATGTAACACTCAAAAAATGAGTTAATGTTTGGATCTCACTTTAAAAACGAGGTCTCAACCAAACGATGTACATTAAAAAAATTAATTTACCACTTTTTGGAAGTCAGAACATCATTTATCTTACTTTCCTTTTTACATTCTAATTTGTTTTTATTTTTACATAAAAGAGCATAAAATATTTTGTGAGAACATTATTACATTATCAAAATGTGACTCACGAAAATTCTGTGACGAGCGGTGACGATGAGTGGTGTAGGGGAGACGGTCAAAGATACCCAAAATCGTGTGACGTCATTTATGGACAATTATTGCCGAGTTTATTTTTAAATCTTTAGCTTTTAAAAAAACGTAGAATAGCTTTATGACAGTACAAGAAAGTATGCTTATTTTACTGTTCTTTTCGTACAGTCAAGCGTTGTTGAAACTAAGCCAAACTGTGAAACTTAAAGACAATAAACGAAGAATACTATATTTTTTTATAATTACACAGTGAGTGCAATGATCCTGCGCAGGTTGGGCGCCGCGACCGGCGCCGTTCGTTTCGGCGTCCGTAGACCCCGCAGACTTTCAACGCGGAAAAGCGTAGACAACAAAGCTACGAAGCAGTTTTTCACTATCTAATAACTCCTCCCTATCTTGTAAAAAAGTATTATTTTAATGCAGTAAGCAGTGATTACAGAATATTATCCAGACTAAGGTTATTATACCGCTTCGATAAGGAAAAAAAATCATATACACTACAATTCAATATTTTGTTTTTAATGGTTTAAACATATACGTGACTGGTAGTGTTGACTGGTACGAGATGGCATTGCAGTTCATAGAAACTAAAGATGCGTGTATTCGTATTGATGAGTTGGTTCTATCCAATAAATTCAATTTACATGTATGTTATATGAGTCGCTAGTCGTTAAATACGCTCCCGAAGGTTATTAGAGGTTTGTGTAAATCACGAAAAACTGTTATGGGAAGTACGATAGCTTTAAGTATAATTTAAGTTATTTTTCGTTTTCCGGTGTAAATTATTTCTGTTGTTTTTTCGGATCGCGTCGACCGTGTAAAACGAGGATCAATTTCGAGTAAAAAAAACGTCATTTTTAAGTTTGGAAAAATTTCATATTTTGAACAGGGGATGAAATAGGATGAAATTTTAAACTTGCAACTAGAAAAATCGATAGAGCACGTACCCACATTAAAAACTTATTTTAATGAAAAGCTTCAAGTAGTGTGTTTAGTGACTCATTATTTCAAAACATTACAAATTATATGTCAATTACTTTTTCAATGTGACACATATTGAAAAATGAAAATTTTCAACGAAGTACCGACAAAATCTCCTTGAAAACATTAGTATCCTAAGAAAATATGTATTTATAAAATCTTGTTTCATTATATTTACCGCATAAAGGAATTAAAATTTGTCATATGGTGCAACAAACCCAGACAAGAAGTGTTGCAAATTGCATTCCAATATGCATACCACCGAAATGGTGCATGATAACCTTAGCGACCGAAAGTTATCCTGAGAGAGTTTGCTGCTACCCAATAAAGTTTTTTAAATTTGTAATTCGTCAGGTTGGGAGGCTCAAAATATGAAGGTTTTGTTTTTACCCTTAACTCCCTCTGTTTACACATGTCTTGTGTGCTGCTCAAAAATCTTACCGAAGGGCTGAATTAAATTTATTCTGCTTGGACTAAATTATCATATAAGATGATATTGTCCAACGATCGTTAAATATATCACCAAGTATTTACACACACTACTGATGCGAAGTAATTGAACATAGTTGTAATTCGGACACTTCACGGTTAATACAGAATAGATCCAGAGTAAAACATGGCTCACAAATACATATTTATGTGAGTATTATTATATGAGAAGTGAACTTTGCCAACTGATATTTGCGAAAAAAAATGAGTAAATATGAACCTAAGTAAATACATTCTGTAAAAGTATTTTAATAGGATAGAATATCAAAGGATTTAGTTCTACAAAATTTTATTAGGTAGTTGATAGCTATTTCGGCTTACCGTCATCGTCAGAACTATGCTTAAACTTATTTTAGCTTAACTATGTATACTGTTTAGAAGAGATAGACAATATTATGTCATCTCACGTAAGTATTCAAAGAACAAAATATATATTTAAAATTAAATTATTTAACGTACTAATTTTGTTTTTTGAAAGGTAGAATATATCGTCGCTGTTCTGGAAGAAAACACTAATTCAATAAAATGACATATTGAGATAGTTATACCAAATTTCTTCTTATTTTGAACTCTACCGTATGGAAGAACACACTTATTTTTATAAATTATGCTTTTACTTAAAAACAGTTGTACAAACAAACAAAATGAAAAAGGTATAGCATTTCTAACATTTGACAAACTTCAAAGCCCAGTTACTCAAAATTAGTAATTTTCAGTTAGTGTCTTCTTGCAGAATAACGAAGATATATATAATATATTAAACTGTGTTTAGTAATACTTATTGTCTTTTATAATCGTGTAATAGAAAAAAAATCGGTGTAAAAAAATTGGCTTGTTTTCTTGACCATGCAAAAAGAGAAGTGGGTGTTATTCAAAAACTGCGATAAGTACACAGAAGGACTTGACTATCATTCACTATTCTTTGGTGTCATTTCAAAAATATATAAAAAAGCTATATTATAAAATAAACCTTGAACAAAATTATTTTGCATATTGTGTCAATTCACGCGATTCGAGCGTTGTAGCAATTCTAATGGATGTTGGTGAAAAAAGTTGTCGCGTGTTGTGTGTGACATGCTTACAACACTTGAGACCGGGATTGGATTTACCGTGATATAAAATTTAATGTCAGCGCGGGTCGACGCCCACAAATGTCGTTATAAAAAAATAATTTATTTGCAAGCGAAAAAAAATACTAACCATATTTAATTTCGCATGAATATACAAATATATGTCACCAGACAGCGCAACGACCTTCTTTGGTAAATATTTTCAACAGTTCAACAATAAAAATTATTGCATCCCAATAATAGATAAAATCGACTGTATTTCGGACAATTGATGTAACCCTAAAAAAAAATACGAAAATGAGTTAATGTTCGGATCTCATTTTAAAGACGCCAGAGCAGGTCTCGGCCAAATGAAGTAAATTAGAAAAAAAAATTGACCACTTTTTAGCAAGGAAACATCATTTTACACTGGTTCTAAGTTTAAAAATTATGACCCGGCCACTTGATGTAAGCCACTATTATATCGTATAATTTCGTATCTGCAAACATGAGAATTTACAGGAGTACATTTCAAAGATTCACAACGCAACTCACCATATAATGTTTTCGATAATAACAGTTTTTACTGACTCCTGAACATTTTCAATTTTGAGGGTTACATCAATTGGCCAAAACACCGTCGATATGAATGCTGTGGTGCGTTATTTTGTGTTACATGATTATTATATTATTACAATGTATATTTTTTTATGATTTATCTGTCTGTTTATCTGTAACGCAGCATGCATACATACACACATTCTCTCTCTATCTCTCTCCCTCAGCACATGCGCAGTGTGTGTAAGCGGATTTTGTCATGTACTGCGTACACGGTGAACGGATGAAACCGAATAAATCGTACAGGAAAAAAGCGGACGGAAAAAAGCGAACCGGAAAAAACCGGACCCAGAAAAAACCAGACACGGAAAAAACCAGACAAGGAAAAAACCAGACTAGGAAAAAAGCGGATATGGAAAAAAGCAGATGCGGAAAAGAGCGGACATGGAAAAAAACCGCACACAGAGTAGAAAAAGAAGTATTTTTTCACCAAAATTTGTGTAATTGATAAAAGCTGACTTACTAGGGTCATTTCGCTAGTGGTCGGCCAGTTAAACGACAGGTGTATTTTCAAAAGGGATTTTGATAAATACATATTTTTTTGCTAATTCAATCAATATATTCTCAAAGATATAAAAGCATTCTAAGATTTACTTATCAGAATATTTATAAAACAGTATCATGCTCCACTTGTAGTTACTTAAAAATGCCTATGCACCAAGCGAAACCGGTCATGTTCTTTGAAAATAAATTGAGGAATATGTTTTAATCAAATACTTATGACATCAAATAAGAGTACGGTATTACACTCGATCCATCGGATAATCAAGCATGCGCAAATAGCACGCTAGGTATTTTTTCTACTTGCAAAAAATAGTTAAATATAATTATATATGCCAAGGTCAGATTTGGAGTTCGATCAAGGTCACTAGACAGATATGCGTTTATTATCTTGTGACGGGCAGGTTAAAAACCTCGGGTTCGGGTGTTCGCGAGAAGCCTGTCCGCACACCTACACAGTCTGGCGGAGGAATGAGCAACCATTTTTCTAGTCGAATTATCCAATTTAACAATAATTACAAGTATGACACATTCATGATCACATTTTTATGCGATGGGAATGTTGATTTCAGTTTTTTTAACCACGTCGGCACCTAATTTGGACTTCTAATAGAGTTTATCTGAACCGAAATTTTTCAACGAGTTTACTTTTCAGCAGTAATCTCAATATAGATCAGATTTATTTTAAATTCACAATTACGTCCGACTTTAGTAAGAGACATACAGTGCGATAATATTTGCTAAGGATTCGACGGTAACTTTGTGGAAGTTCATTTTTAATATAAAATTGAAATCGATAACTTAGTTATTTCACTTGGTGCATCACTAACGTGACGCGTTTCGCCTCTTTATACCTCGCCTCGACATACATTGCATTTAAAAAGGTTCACAGAAACTCTTCTTTCAAAATTCTTACTGGAACCTTTATTAACAAACTGCCAATTGGTGGAAAGGCATTATATTTATAAAACATAAATTCTAATAATTCTACAATTTAATCAGGTGCAGTTTCGATGATCGTGATCATATTTAGTTGGGTTCGTTGATTGTAAATTGAGTGACATCCAATTAATGCACGAGATAAGCGAAAGAGAATTTTCAAGTAGCTTCAATTGAGTTTCTACTGATTCCTGTCATACTCAAGCTATGTAATTTAGTTGTAGAATAATTACTATACATAGTGTTGCATAAATAGATAATAACTTTCCATCAAGAATTGAAAATAAACACCATTCAAGTAACTCGTGAGACCCGTTGTTGTCTTTGTCCAGCAAATGTGTTTAGATAATTTTTAATAAAAAGTATTAAATTTTTTGGTTACTAAGTGGCGTATCATTGGGTCATGGTGGGTATCACTAATGCATTTAATTCGGTAGATGTGGGTGGTGGACTGGACAACGCTAAATACCGTGTGAATAGAAGCAATGCTTTTATTTTTAACGAATATAGCCAGCATTATACCTTTGTTTGTGTGCTTTAAAACGAGGCCGTTACAAAAAATCTTTCTCGTTTAGCACATAAACCACCCGATTGAGCACGGGCTTATGAGATTCTTCCCGGCCAGTTTATATTCTAAGTTAAAATGAACAAGTATGCCAAAAGTAATACTTGATTCTGGTGATCGTAGTAACCGACAAAATACCGAAAGGCGAATAAATACGATGGGAAGTATGCATCGCTAATCGCTGTTAATGAAGATTGGAATGGTTTTGGGTTAATTAAAATTTACTCCGTGAATGGTGTAGAGATAATAATATTTCACACCACTGCAGCCCAGAGGGTTCAAGGACAGTGCGCGACTTGGCCGATCGCTTTTTTACACTAGTAGATAATGTGCGCTGCTTGCCTGGGCGTATGTGTGTGTTGTACCGCCAGCGCGTGCTCGCGTATGTGTTGTGTTTAGTTGGCGATGCTGCCAAATGCATATTTTTTCGCAAAATAATACAATATACAATCTTGGATAAAACACAAGTCGAAAAACTATATTATATTTATGCTCTTCATCACACCTATGAGAGTTTGTGTACGAAGTTCACGTTAGTCTCATTTTGATTTCTGTAATTCTACGACAAACGGGTGTCAATCCGTTTCAAGCCAATCAATACAACACTGTCAAAACGATAGCTAATGTCTTAAGTCTAAAGCATACATTAAATTCCACTGTTTATCCCAGCAAGGTCAATATCAAATTTAATTTATTTAAATTAAATTAATATAGAAATTGACAATATCATTACTAAATAATGTTATTCATATATTAACAAGACTCAATTTTCTCCGATTAAAATTATTATTTTCTTAAAAATTCCAACTTAATGATTAGTCAATTTGTATAATGATTTACACAGAATATACCTTCCTAGGTACATAATAATAACTAAATACCATCGTCGTGCGGTGGACTTATCACTATCTCAATCGCACAACCTAATTTGGGTATGAGCAAGAAGGATACAAGAGCATGCGCCTCATGCCCTTGCATCTCGCTTGCACCTTCACTTTTCATGTGATTGAACGAGAAAGAGATAAATCAACCGCACGCGCCTGCTAAATACTTAATTCACAATCAATTGTTCTAAATATGAGCGTTTTCAATATAACATGTAGCATAATATATATTTTTTACTTACCAGAACGTTTGAATAACAAAATACATGAATTTAATTTGCTGAATGAATAGTTATTATAATGTTGAAGAAAAGAAATGATTTTTTATGAATAATTAATATAAATAAATTATTAACTAACTAAAAACTATTGTGACTATATGCTCTCTAGAATAAAATAGGTAATCTAAGAGTGAGGAACTGTTAATGACGGAAGGCCGTATTAATTTATCTGTAATCTAACAAGGCAGCATTAAAAAAACGTTTAATAGATATACTTAAAATATCGGTACATTATTTTCTTAAAAATAAATGAAATGAAGAAAAAAATCAGTCAAAGGCCGAACTATTCCTTTATTATTTTCATGGTGTTATTAAATTTGGCAACACAGTACAGTCAGCTGTATTGCAACAAAACTGTCAGTGTGCGTCTGTGTGAAAGTATGAATGTGTGTGAGCTGCATAGCAATGGAATGCTGTTCAATCCTCCCAGCTGATAGACACGGCTTACTTACTAATCTATGCACAATAGAAGTGAAAAAAAACACACACACACATTCTTACAAAAGATGATAATTTATGCATTCCGGTGCTGAATGAAACATCGCATGATTTTTATTATTAGTGTCGGGGTTGAGGGGACGCCAATATAATACGGTATGAAGGAGTTTCGCTTTTCAGGTTCGTTAGGCTTCGAAATAAATTTGAGGACCTTAGGACCGTCCTATTTTCTACACTGTATATTTGTTACATGCATAATAATAATTTTAAGTAAACTACAGTAAAAAAATTACAATTGATTTGATGGTCAACTGTCAATGAATGCTAGGTGTACTAAATATAAAAATAGACATTGGGAAAAAATGACCTACACAAATGACAAAAAAACTCAATAAAAAGGTGGATGAAATATAAGCGATTTGAATACCGATGTTCGAAAGGTTCCATCGAAATTGTTGAAATTTATAAATTTCCGTGTATTTTGTCACTAACGACCCGGGTTTCGCCTTTCAGAATCTTCCAAGCATTCGTGTACATGAATGAGCTCGGACTGACAGTTAGTAAATAGTTTATATCCTTCATTTTTAAACAGTTGTGTAAAATTTTAACAATTAAAATTTTATACTGAAGTTTCATCAAGCACCCTCAGTGGATGTCTTAAATTGGTTCTCTTGAATATTTTACTATTGTACACTTGGTCACTTTCTCCTGGGCGACGACGATAATACCTTGATTAAATAAGATACTATGTTTATTTGAAGATCTCTATTAGCTTTAACAATTCTTTAGTAAGAATTAGAGGTCTGCACGGACCCGGGTTTGGCCCGCTGTCCTATACCTTGGGTAAAGACAATTAAGATTCAGACTCGGGTAAGGAAATTAATTGTTAGAAAAATATTTCGGACTATGTACGGGTCAGCCATAAGGCAATACTATTCATAACTTAAATAATTTATTTCACACTTATGATGAATTTCGCTTGAAATATGGAAACAATAACATATAAATAACATATATAAAATGAATTACTATATATTGAAAAAATCGGGTTTTTTTGGACTAAATCGGGTTCTTTTAATAAATTTGGGGTAGGGTTCGGGTAACAAAAGTGGTATTGAGGCTCGGGGTTGACGATGTCAAGATTTTATAAAATTTCGGCCCGCACAGACCTCTAGTAGGCATATGCTAGTTTTAATGAATTAATACTAATAAGTTCGCTTTCCAGGATTAAAAGAAAAATTACAACGTGAAATGAAAGATGGTGTCTAAGGAAAAAAGTTGGCATCATGAAAACATTGCCAAGCACATGTTAAACAAATCAAGTTGATTTATTATGATGACAAAACGGAAAAAATATACAAAATGACCTATGACGTCACAGAGCCAATGATAGCAGACTATCTGCGCAAAGAATATAACAATGACACGATAGTGTCATTGTCAATTCTAGAGGCATTATGGATTTCATAGTTTTTCACAGATTACATAACACTATGCTTTATTCATAGTTCTGCACGTCCGGTTATTCGCACTAAGTACACCGGTGACGTGTACAAAAAATCTTAAGAATGTACTGTCAGGTTTTCCGTTATACCTCAGGGGTGAGAGATCCTGCGGTTTTGGAGGGCATTAAGCGCGGTCATGTGAAAGTATCCTAATTGTAGAACAAATCGATTTATTAAGATTAAATTGACGATTATATTTAAAATACCAAAGAATAATATTTTTGTCCAACTTTTGATGGTAGTTTTGATAAAAAAACTTAAGAGTTTTAAAAAATAAAGAATTGTATTGTCTTATAAGGCGACAACTTACTTAATGCGAACTTCCAATATTAAAAGCTTCTACAAGCCTAGTTCGTAAAGTGACATAGTAGTGTGAACTATTTTTGATAAATCTTGAAAGGTTTTTAATCATTTTAAAAACCTGTCTTGATCTATATAAAAAAATGTATAAAGCAATTTGTGTTTTATTAGATAAACCTTAAGGAATGTCCATATGTCTTGCGTGGTCATTAAAACACTATTAGTAAAACTATCTATATGTATATATAAAAATGAATGTCTGTTTGTTGGTTTGTCCGGATCTTATAGGCTCCTAAACTACTCAACCGATCGCGACGAAACTTTCAGGAAGGACTTATTGTGATCATGCCGGGAAATATTATATAAAATAAATGTTTGTTTGTCCTTTACGCGTTCCTTTACCATTCATACGATTTCGATGAAACTTCGGTGAGTTGTTGTGCACACACCCGTGAAGGGTACTGAAGAAAAATATAAAATTGAAAAAAATAATCAAATACGTACATACAGCGACATCTAGGAAAAACCTTCTGATTTATTCGTATACGCACCAGACGAAAAACAAAAATATTGTGTTATAACAAGTGTCATATTGAAACTCGGATTCGGGTCGGGCCAGACCTGAAGATGATGGGCTCGAACCGGGTAAGTCTATGACATTTTGACCTGTGCAGACCTCTAATCCAAAAGCAGTTCAATAAACAGAATTAAAACACAAACCCTTTCTTTCTTTGAGTGGCATTGCAACGCATGCCGGGTACTCACTAGTATATTATTAATGTTATTTTTATTTTTTATTGTTATTTTTATGTAGACCTCTCTCTGGGGTGGAGGCGTATAGTCACTTTAATTCCATGGAACTATAACGTGTTAAATGTGTTTTCGTTTTGATTATTCTGTATAATAACTGAATTGTGTATGTACTAAAAATATTTAGTGAGTATTCAATTAGGTAAGGTTAGTAAGTATAAACGCCAAGAGAAGCAATATACATACATCCTTTTGTAACGTATCATTGTCACTCAATAGATACTCCAGCGATGGAGTGATTTATTAATAATGCGGGTGTGTATTACAGACGTCTTTTGTTAAGATATTGGCAATCAATAATAGAAATATATTGATATATAAATAGACGATTAGCTTTGAAGTTAAGTACATATGATAAATAACATTCATTGTTAAAAATTGTTGCCTCCCACCCAACAATACATAGAGATCATTTTTATGATTTAGTCGTTATTAACTAAAAATAGCTTTCTCTTATGTTGATTGCTGGTAGTAATCTGTCATTATTATATAGATGTTGCATTGATGTAGCAATCAAAATTGAAATTGTTCAGGAGAGAGTGAAAACTGTTTGTATCGAAAAAATTATATGGTGAGTTGCGTTATAAATCTTTGAAATACACTCCTGTAAATTCCCATGTTTGCAGATACGGGTTTATACGTAGGGACTGTCGATAATACAGCGGCTTACATTGAGTGGCCAGTCAGAATTTTTAAACGTAAAACCAATGTAAAATGATGGTTCCCTACCAAAAAGTGATCAATTGTTTCCCTAATTTACATCATTTGGCCGAGATCTGTCCTGTCGTCTTAAAAATGAGATCGAATCATTAACTCAT
The DNA here is from genome assembly GCA_022494535.1 of Himalopsyche phryganea. Taxonomy (NCBI): domain Eukaryota; kingdom Metazoa; phylum Arthropoda; class Insecta; order Trichoptera; family Rhyacophilidae; genus Himalopsyche; species Himalopsyche phryganea. The sequence continues at coordinate 2,075,082 of JAGVSL010000021.1, forward strand.
TTTCGTATTCTTGAGGGTGGCATCAATTGGCCAAAACTGTGCCGAAATATTAATTGTCAGTTAATTATATTTATATATATATATATATATTTGGTGGCGAGGGCATACATATAGCGGTCGGAGGTTGGACAACCATCATGTACATATGTTTGGAGTCAAAAACGACCCACGAATTCAAAAATATTCATTATTAATTTGACGACATATCTTGAAATTGAAATAAGTGCTTACGGTTGATTTGTCATAGCTATTCTTTGCTCATAGTTGTTATTTTATTGATTACAATGAATTGATTGTCTAATTAAGTTCTAATAGTTAGTATTATAGTAACATTTAGACGCAACAGCCTGTTTAAAAGAGCCATAAACAAATGAAGCTTTAACAAAGCGTTTAGTAACGAGCGCCGTAGCTCACCAACGATATCCGTCATGGTTCAAAAGATCCCTTGCAACATCACAAAACTGACTAATAAAAAACGAAGTTTACTAAACAAATAAAGATACTATCCAGCGCACTGTGTACGAGTTTTGTGTTTAAAGACGACACGTCGCGACGCTGTTGATTTTTTCTTCGCTGCTAGGCGTCTCTCAAAGTAAACGAATTGCGACGCCCTCGGACGTCCTTCCTTCCCTCCCCGCACAGCCTTAAAGCGGATACAGACGTTCGGGTCCAGTATTTGATGTCGAGTAAGCGCGAACATTAAACGTTTTTTGAAAGACAAACAAACATTAATTCATTACTATTACTTAAACCAATACAAGAAGTTCGTGTAATTAATAACACGTAAGCTACTTTTCCAAAAACGCAATTAGTACTTAAATAATGTAATTTTAAATCAATATTATGATGTTTGAATACTTGAGATGATATTGTGTATCTTTTCTAAACAGTATATATATAGTTAATCTAAAATAAGTTTAAGTATAGTTCTGACGATGGCGTTAAGTCGAAATAGCTATCAACTACCTAATAAAAAATTTTAGAACTAAATGCTTTGATATTTTACGATATTATTTTTTGAAAAACTTACTTATTTCAAATATTTATATTGGGTAATTTCTTAACCATTTTTTATCTTTAAATTTATATCAATGGTTATAGTCATCCTGACTTAAAAAGTAGGTTTTCGAATTTGGTTGCAATTGCACTGTTTACAGAGATCTAGTAGATACTTAGCTTTGTGATGTGACAAAATTGAGCAGGATAATATAAAATACAAATATATTTATTAAAAAATACTTTATATGACAGCATGGGCAGCAAAGTATTTCAACTATTTTCCTGTTCCAGAATAGCTGTGAAAGAAATTAACTAATATCAATCAGCAAATAAATCATACAGCTTGATAGTTATTAATGCCCTCCGCCTTATTGTATGTTTGTACACATTTCCAACAAACCTTATCGATATTTAAGACACATATTCGAACATTATCGATTCGGTAGAGCTCGGCAATATTCCCCGACAGTCTGTACCCACCGTTACAGACTGGAGCGATGACAGAGCCTGAACACACTCGCTAAATCTTACATGTCTGATTTGTGGAGTGTTCACCAGCGTATTGAAGATATGTATACAAGGGATCAAAAAGGATTTAAAAAAGCCCACAATGAATAAAAATGAGAAATAGCCACTATTACAAAACAATTTACGACTTATTTCTAAAAATGAATCTTTGATTGTAGGCTATAAATCTGGGAATAAATTACCTACATGCAAAAGAAAAAACAATTCAAATGCAATTTTATACAATTTCGCTTTGCAGCAAGACAATAATTATGCGCAATATGTTTTTTTAACCTCATCGTAAAAAAGAGAGGTTAAGCAACTGAGTAACAACCAGTTTTCGTAGAAAACTTCAGTTGAGATGCCTCCATTAGGAGGCCATATGCTCCACACTGGGACCGGACATGGTATTTTTTTTAAAACGTGCTGAAACTAAACATTTGGCCCGTTTCATTGCATTGAGTTATTTTAAAATAGCATAAAAACATTTCGTACAAGAAAAGCATCAGGTATAAAACAACAGTGTAAGATAGAATAAAGAATTATTGTTCTTGGAATTTTACTACCACTTCAAAGCTGAAAATTTAAATTACTACCTGTGGTTTTAACATTTCAACTAAAACAAACGTAATCATAGATTATTCATGCTTTTTGATTTGTTTCTGTCATATTGACATTCGATTGAAGAATATTTATATTTTATTTAAAAAAAAAACACTAAAGATATAAGATTTGATAGAAAAATTGGTTGGTGAGTCGAGATTACCGTATGGATTTTCAAACGCAATAATGCCGCATAATTAATTTTCGTGGAAATAAAATCTGCATTGTGAATTGATCTTTTATGAGGTAGAACCAACGCATATAATTGGCCATTACCAAAGAACGCGATCAACATCGCGCAGTCTGATATATTAAAAGCGACTGATTAAACTCCTTTTCAATTAAGTTCTAATGAAAAATGCCTGCCCCGAATACCGCAGGCCGGTCGGAAAAAATCGACCGGACCATCCGTCGACGAGTGGAACTTCCGGCGGGATCGCGCCATTTCGCGTTTCCCTACGTCATGACGTACCTTTGATATGTCGGTCGTTGAGTGACGTCATCCGGAACCCGTATAATAATCGTCGTTGATCAGTCACTCCGCGCCACAACGACGCAGGGCACAAAACGAATAGGGCGACAAATTTTATTATTGCAGTATTCAAATCACAGTCAACTATGTGTGTACACAGTGGTACAGAAATTGTGTTCAATTTTATTTCAAGAAGAAAAATGTATTCGCTATAAAACATTTAGGGCATAGTGTAATTTGATGGATGATTATGACCAATAAACACGAGATTATTAGCAAAGATAGTCGATCAAGTGATCAAACTTTATGGATATAACCAATAGGTTGACATGCGTCCAACATCTGGAATATCTATCTAGCTTCAATTCAGCCGCAATCTTCTACCTCGAAAACAATCTTATCTGCGTACAATTATATATCAAACAATAAAAAAATTAATTTTGTTTATTGTGCGCTATGGAAGGCGGCCGTGAAACAGCGGCTGCATACACATAACGGGTGGAGGTGGGGCAACCAAGTGTATAGAATGTTCACTCAGTATTCATAAGGAGTTTCTGTGAACTCCCCACTCAATGCTTTCAGCTGATAGAATCTTTAGTTTAATGTGAGGTGGAGATCTTTTATATTTAAATGTATCCGTTTACAAAATCATTTACATACATTTAAAACTATACTACATTGCAGTTTCTTGAATGCTTTTCTTTCGAATCTTTTATTAGATTCAGTATGAATGCTACCTTACGGTATAAAAATAGGTTTCATATCCCATAGTTTGACAGTACTTCGTACTTGCCTGTAATACATGCGGAAGAAGAACAAATCAGCCAGTGAGAACCCACTTCGCAGGCTGTATAGTTAAACTATGAAAAATCAAGAATACACCGCGTACAGAAATGCGAATAATTATTTTTAATACCAATGCTTAATGAATAGAAGCCCTTATCGATTCGGTCACGGAATTTCTTACCACGGTGTAGGTACCTTTATTTCTACTAGGTATACAAGACCAATTTACGACTATTAAAACTGAGTTAGTCGAGATGTGAACAGAGCGAAGGCTTACGCAATGATGTTCAAAATCCGATGCGTGATTTATGTTTCAATTTAAATAGTAATATAGCACACCAGAAAGAAAATTAAGTCGAAGGAATTTACTGCCAACCTTAAGAAGGAGAGCGACGCTGAAATTACTGCGATCGTGACATCATTCTATTAATGAGAAAAAATAGTTTTGAAGATTTACACTAATATTTGTAACATAATAAAATTCTATTGACGATTTGACTTTGTTGGACTTCTTTTAATTATTATAAATATTTAAAAAATGTTGTTAAAAACGCCATATTCTATTTCGAAAACTGTTTTGAAGTTCGAGGTAAAATATTTTAATGCGGTTCTATATATTGGGTGATTTCTATATATCGGAGAAACGCAGAATTCCGATAAACGTTAGCTACGTATTTAATAACTGTTACATAAAAATTATCTAAAATTAAATTAAAAATTACATAGTTCGAGTTGATTATCCTAAAATGACATGGGACTGCAAAAATTACGCCTCGATTCGAGGACCTATTTTCGGTGTTTCATTATTTGCAAATGTGAATTCCCCATATTAATTGAATTCGAGGCCAGTGAAATAATTATGTGATGGTCAGTTGATTCGAATGATGTTCCACTATTAATTTCAATATTATATACGATCTGAAAATATGATAATTTACACACAATTATTATTCCGCGTGTAATGAATACAAACCAATACGGAGTGATCAGCGCTTGAATATAAATAACGAAATTCCAACGATACAGCCCGAGACGACGAGGACGTTGCCGACGGGAATTTTAATACGAATTACCATACGCCAACACATGGTAGAATCGTTGTGATCCGATTCTGTATCTTCGCACTCGTCAAATACAAAGGACCATAACAATAATAATTCACAACTAGACAAACCCCACGGATTCTGAAATTACACTATGAGATTTTTTATGGGATCGGATCTTTTGGACAACAATAATTAAGCCGTATTCATCCGACTCTAAGAATTTAATGTTACGGAAATATCTTCTAACTAGGTATAAGACTAAATTCCGTGTGAACAATTCAAGATGGCAATCATTTTTTAAATCTCTTTGCATTACTTTAAATGTTTACCTTCTTTGTGCTGTATTTATCCAATGTTGTACAATAACTTTTATGATTAATAATAACATGCATTTTTTATATATAACATATATATATACATCGACTGTGTTTTGGCCAATTGATGTAACCCTCAAAAAATACGAAAATGTGTTAATGATCGGATCTCATTTTAAAGACGACAGAGCAGGTCTCGGTCAAATGATGTAAATTATAAAAATAAATTGACCACTTTTTGGAAGGGAAACATCATTTTACATTGGTTTTAGATTTAAAAATTCTGACTCGGCCACTTGATGTAAGCCACTATTATATTGACACTCCCTACATATAAAATCCCGTATCTACGGACATGAGAATTTACAGGCGTGCATTTCAAATATTCATAACGCAACTTACCATATTATAATGTTTTCGATAAAAACACTATTCATGAACAGTTTCAATTTTGAGGGTTACATCAATTGGCCAAAAACACTGTCGATATTATTTATTTGAAATTGAAAATGAAAAGATTACAATACATGGCATTACAGCTGACGCCAATGCGCCATGCATTTATACAGTATATATAACAAAAATAATATTTAAAAAAGTCTGATTGATATGCATTTAAATAATAAAGTTTCATTTACTGACGCCATGTGTTTACATATTTTGTATTGTATTTTTATAATCCTTAATTTTTATACTACTAAGTCTTCTTAAATTATTAATTATGACATGAAAACGAGATTTTTGTTAAATGACTGAGTTTTATTACGACGAACAATGCGCTATGGAACGGTTTTCTTGTTATCCATCGCTTGCGAGAATGTTTAAAACTTTGAAAGCTTTCGTTTTTTTCCGCTAGGATTGTAACATGGAATCAATACAATTTATTTTTTTCTTTTGCTCATGTCAAAGTAGACGTTCAGCACGGCAATATGAATGCATCATGATTAACAAAATAAAATTATTAAATGAATTTAAATTTTATGTGAGATGACGCGACTTGAGTTCAATTGAACCGAATACTCAAAAATCTTTTCGTGTAAATCCGTTTATTCCGTGTGGATAAATTTCGGACGTAGCGACCCGTAGCACTGTAGCGTGGGCGACGTTAGTAAATATTTCAATAAAATATTTATACCCGAGACCAGACACATGTATATTAAATATAAACATACCTCTAAGCTTTTGATTCTGTAACTTAGATTGCAACAAGGAAGAATGGAAAAAGAGATGGATATTTTTGTGTTATAATTATTATCGTAGTTATAAATTATTTTTCCAATCCTACATAAGCATTTTAAATCGATAATTGAATGACGATATTTTAATATTAAATATACAAATAATATAGGTCAATCTTGGTAACTTTGGCCCAGTTCTGCGGGTTTTTTTTGGTATTTTCATGGTTCGCCATTGCATTTTTGTGTGATATTTTTATACGTAGAAATGTACCAATGTTTTAAGATGAAATTTAATTAACATAAATAGGTTTGTTATAATTTATATATAAATATAGATAAAACAAGGTGGGCCAAATTTTGCATCCAAATCGGGTAACTATGGCTCACGATACAAATAATCACTGAAATTACTGTAAATTCAGCGATTATAAAGTCTTGGCCACTTTTCTTTATGCTTTCATATATTCTGTACATAATTGAGATGTGAAAAAATATACAGCATTTGGTTTACAGAGTAATACAAATTGAAAATATGGCTAATCCGATTTATTTCGAGATAAGTTTTTGAATTGTGTTTTATCATTCCAAGCTGACAGCTTACAAATTTAACAATAAAACAAATTATGTTGCATATTAATTCATATTTCCACCACCAGGGGGTTACTCAATACCTTTGCTTAACTAAAAAATATTCATATGGCATTAGTATTATCACGGTATTATAACAGCACCTTTTTCCATGTAGCGGCCAATCTCAGAACGATGGGCAAACTTACCCAAATTGATGGTACAGCATAAAATATATTGTGTTATTTTATTTAAAAATTGAATCAAACATGACTAATGTCACAGGGAAAACACGTCTGGAAATTTGTACTACATTAGTTTCTTGGCATACGTGGTCGCAGCATTTTGCAGTCCAATTGAAATTATAATAAGCATGTAATCGGTATTCCCTGTAAGCTGGGCATATGCGCGGCCGCGCAGTATTTTAAGATCCCCGCGAACTCATCTCGGGTTGGCGCGCGATCCAATAAAAAATATTCAAATTTAATTTTTGAAGAAACGTTCGTTCATTTTTTCACTATATCCGCTCCCAATATGGAAAATATGGACTCCTAATGGACATACCTCAACATAAGTTTTTGATTAGAGAACTTCTTGTTACTGATAAGAGAGTAATGGGGAGAGAGTTAGGTCAGGATTTGTGGTTAGCTAATCGCTCTCGCTATTTAAAAATATGATTTATTGTTGTTTGTGAAAATGTTAAAATTATCCCGCGCATTCGTTTGTTTGGCCTGCTCAGCTTGTGGATTTTTCGCGCAGAGAATCTCTCGTTTAACATATATACATCTACACTGCATACAATATCATTATGGAAATATTCATTTTATAAGTAAGCGTAGTTTTTTTAACATTGATCTTTTAATACAATGTGCCGCCGCCGCCATTCTCGCCACGAAAAACTAAAGATAAATTGTGAACAATGTTAAGAATAATGATCGTATGAAGTCTTACAATAAGCAGAAGAAGCCAGTATTGAGAGAGAATGAAGTACGACAAGTATTAAAATGCTTATTATTTTATGTTGATTGGGTAATCCAATACTAAAATCGATACACGACTGAAACTTTAGGAAGAAGAAATGACATGTTTTTGCCAACAATATCAAGTGATTATTTCTGCTGTTTACATCAGATAATCATTGTGAGATATTGAGAAATAAATTTATTGCAGGGTGTGTTGACTGATAATGGACTCATTAAAGAAAACTCCAGAGGTTATCGAGATAACATGGCAATAAAAATACTTATAATATTTGTGTACCTAGAAGATAGATTAAAGTAAATATGAGGTAATAATAAATATTTCGCATTTACTAACACTTGAGAATAATATCGGAAGAAGTGGAAATTGATATTTGTACCAAAGGTATTTGATTGAATTTTATATTTCAGTTTGAATAAATAGATTTAGTACATCTTTGCCTCCTGGACCGTGTTTAATTCTATAGAATTTATTATAATTAGAACCAATTAAGATTGATCTTAAACCAGTCTTTAACATATTCGTATTTCAAGATAAGTCGACTATTACATCCATATAAATTAATGCTTTGATTTCAATAAATATATTTAGGTTACATGAAGACGTTGGAAGATCTCGCTAGCGTTGTAATAATGACACTAAAAATTCAAGTCAAACATTACATCACACGTGGGCAACACATCTAAAAAAATAGTTCATATCTTACTTCTTGTGGGAGACCAATTGCAGGTATTTGAAATAAGACAAATTTTCATTTCAATTTATTGTAACCGATTTTCGCAAGCCGCTTTTGCAAACATCCATATTTGTCCACAGTTAATTTAATCCGCGGTCATTAACCTGTTTAGTTTAGATCCAAGTTGGTTGCCTCATCTCCACCTGTTATGTGTATGCACCTACATTTTCCCGGCCGCCATCGATAACGCAATAGCGATCATAAAAAGTAACGAATTAACTCATGTTCTTGGCTCGTCAAAGTGTTTCATGGGACGGATCTTATAACCATGCACAATAGTGCTTAAGAAAATAAAAAATAGAATGTGACTTGCTCAACCAGTTAGCTTAAGTGATATAACATATCATGTGTATCCGTATACTGAGAATCCGACATGGCGGTAGAGTTTCATCTACTCCGCGTGAATGTAAAGAAGAATCAAGAATATCCCGATCCCCATACCATGCTGCAAATTTGTCGAGTGCCTCAAAGTTGGCCCTGTTTCAGATCAAGTCAGCGTGGTCTATCGGGTCCGTATGAGGACGGACCACAGTGCTTAAGTATCGATTCTACGTCGCCAACATTTAACCAACTGACTGATTTGAGCGCCATCGGTTTGCGATCCCATATTAACAAACCAACCTTGGATGGCCGTATTAGATTATGTACATATACGATATACAATTGTCTCGAAGCATGCATCGGTTGACCACCGCTTTCTTATGCAGAGCGTGATGTTCCGTTAATAATTTATTATAAAATTATCATATCAAATCACAGTAGCTATTCAATCATAGACATCGCCATAAATACTTATTCATAAAATAGATACGTACACTGTTGCGCCGTCTCGCTTCGACGAACAGCCAGTGCCTTGTGGGGCAGGGCGAGACAAGAACAGTATGCGAGTTCACGTCTTAAATAATCAGCAATCGCCTTCACACAGCACACTCACACAATGAACACTAAAGGGTGCTAACTAGCACAATCAGCACTGAAATTAAAGCACACACTAACACGATAACCTTTTTTTAATTCTATATAAATTTTTAATTCTATATATCTATTTTAATTCGATATATTATTATTATTATTGTTACGATGACGTTGCACTTTGGAATGTGTGTAGATTGACACTGTTAAATGAGTTGATACCCTTTATAACAGATGTATTAAACTGCTAATAGAAACATTAAAAAAACATATAAAATAACTAGTTACTACAAACCTTGTACAGATTACAAATAAAATAGTTCTTATTAGGATTAAATATCAAAGTATTTAGTTCTACAAAATTTTACGTTTTATTAAGTAGTTGATAGCGGCTTAACGCCATCGTCAGAACTATACTTAAACTTATTTTAGCTTCGCTATATTTACTGTTTAGAAGAGACAATATTATGTTATCTTACGTATTCAAATATCATATTTATTTAAAGTGAAGTTATTCAAGGTACTAATTGTGTTTTTGGAAAGGAGCTTATGTAGTGTTATTAATCAATCGTTAAAATAAATACAATTAAGTTGTATTAATTACACTTAATTACACGAGCTTCCTGTAGTGGTTTAAGTAAAGGTGAAGAATTAATGTTTGTTTGGTCATTAAGGAGATTATTGTATTGATTATATCTATTAATTTCCAGTTGTTCTATAAGATTTAATCTGAGGCTCTTATCACACAAATGTAGACATACCGGGGATGACTTAGAAAAGATAAAGAACATCTCTATGTATTATAAATATAAATTAAAATTACGCACGTTTTACTTGTAGTTTAGAAAATTTATAAAATAGATTAATTAACAGCAGGAAGTGTACGCCCATAATTAAAGAGTAGTTTGAAGATCTTGGAAGACTTTCACTTGGATTGCTTTTAAATGTATTAAAATTCACGTTTTAGAAGGATTTGACAAACGGATGCTTCGAAATCGTCACAGAATTTAATTTCAAATGTATACACAACTTTTGTATAAATGAAAAGTTAAACAACTGGTTAAAGAAAATGGATAAAACTAACAAGTATTTAGTTCTAAGAATTATAATATATACCAAATTCCTATATAGTTCATAGATATTTTGGCTTATCGTAAGATTTCATTTCGTCGACTATCAATTATTCTATTTTTAATAATTTTTGCAGATCTAAATATTCTGACGTAATTACGGCCATTATTATTAAGTTGGAAAATTTATTACAGAATTTACAAAGAATCAAAAAAATTTGGCACGCCCTTACCATATTCTAAGAAATATCATTGTCACTAAAATAAATAACATGTTTTGCTTGTGATATTAGCGATATAATATACCATCTTACGACAAAATGTCAATAATTTGTTATGTATTAAATGCATCAGATAAAATGACCGATGCTTCGTGCGGTTTGAGGTTTTCTCATATGACAGTGACAAAAGAACAAATAAATTTATCAAGGAAAACAAAATCTGCCGATATATTCATAATTGACAACTAAACTTGATGACATGAAAAACAAACCATGTATTTGAGATCTGCACGGGACCGGGCGTGGTCCGTAAATCTTTACTCGAACCGACCCGACGTTTACCATCCCTTGCGTTTGTGATTAGGACAATAGACGGGCGCCGTAAAGATATATATATATTAATCAATAATATTAATCAACCATAATCATTAACGAAACAATTTATTTTACGCAGTCATTATCAATATCGTTTAGTGTTTATTATTTGAGTATTTCAACATGACATTATTGTTTTAAAAAGTAAAAACTTTTTTTCGCAATTTGACACTGGCAAGAAATCTGGTGAGAAAGATATGTGACGGTCTTTGAAATTAAATAAGTAATCATTCCAATTAATTGTTATAATGTGTATTAAAACAAAATAAAGGAGTCGGAAAAAAAATCCGTTTGCCCACCGGGATTGGATAATATTTCTTTTTATGAAATACAATATGTAACATACTTACTGACTTTGATTTTCATGTTACCCATATTATACATAATCAATATTTTATTATGTGAGCCTTGGGACGTATTCAGGTAATAATATTGAAAGTGAGCCTCGGGCACGAAGAGGTGGGGCCCCGTGCAGACATTTACCACATTTGACGAATTCAGAGTATTTTTGAAACTACTCACTTAAAAACAATATTCTAGAGTTATTTCCAACTGATATTTAGCCTTAACATTTAAGGAGACCACTGATCCATTATCTACTCCATTTTATGTACAATCTTATATACTTAAAACCACATGGATATAGAAATAATATACAGAGACGTAACACATACATTTGGGGTCTACTCAAGAAACGTTAATAATGTACAAATAAAAACCAGCGAAAGCTTAAAAACGTGCTTTATGAAGTGCCGCTTCAAACAATCAAAAAATATTTTCACTTTAAATCTATACGCTGAAAATTAAGAGTCATTTTTTCTCTATAAAACCTACAATCGAAAATAAAAAAAAGAACATCTATTAACCAACCCTCTCAGTCGTACAATGGCGTACGCCTTTTATCAATGACACGACTGCATATTTTCACAGTATATTTAAATTATAATATTTTTTTACATTCATTTCATTTTACAGAGATGCAGCTGAGAAACAAAAGAATTAATTTAATATATTATAACTCAATTGAAAATTCAACTAAATCAAATTATTTTTATAAAACACGCGGTGAGACGAAGCTCTGTTTTTTTCTGCGACTTCACTGAATCTAATTCAAATATAGGAAGAAAACACAGTTTATTAAATCTACACAGTTGAAATGAACTGAAAAAGTAGGCCCCGTTTGGCGTACGTGCTGAAACGAGGGCCCGATATTTTCTGCAACGTCACTGAATTTGACGCATATTGTAACAAAACTGATAGAAACCCCAAAAGTATTAAATGAAAAGGATTATAACAACGAATCAGTTTTTTATATGAAACAATCTAGTGCCGGAGGGCGTAGCCCGATATGTCTAGACATGGTGAATTTTTCATTGAAATTTGAATCACAATTGGTTTTTTCTCTGCTGTTTTTCTTCGAATAGAAACAATACTTTTGCGAATTTAAAAGGAAACGATAGAGGAGTTTTTTCAAACCAAGACATAATCAATAATCAAAATGACTGGACGTAAAAAATTAATATTCAAAAAAATATATTACAAACATTATTTGTTAGTTGTAAGGCCGTTTAAAATAAACACATTTTCATTTATGCAACGTACAGTACAAAATTAAAAAATCAACGCACACGTTTCTAATTTATTTTTTTTCATATAAAATACAGTACACGTTTTATAAAAAAAACAGCAACGATTTAAAGCGCCCATAAAAAAAACTGTGACACAGAAAAGCTTTCTGCGTGTACATGGGGCTTTTCCTCACAACGAAGCTAATTTATTATACCTTTGCTTAAATTTAAATTAGAATAATTATCTTGATGCAATTCTATCACTTTCGCCAGGCTGAGAATCCTTATAAAGAGTAAACGGATTGCTTATATTCACAGTAAAAAAAATGAAAATCTTTACTGTATCGTATGCACTTTCAAGACACCGGTCGACGTGTCAAATGGAGACGTACACTTGTATTTTTTTAGTATGCAAAAGAATCGATGTGCTTTCAACGCGACGGTTGAGCTGGCACTGAAACCGTCTGCGAGGGCGGGCCTCTCTCCCCCCCGGAGGCAGCTTCCCCGCGGCGCCGCCCCCGCCGAAGAGGGCACCGGCGGTGTCTGAACGGCGATACTTACACGGGATATGTGCAGTCCGTGCACCGTAAATTCCGTCCTGATGCAGCGAGAAGTGCGTCATTGTCAATTTGTCTTTTTATATATCATTCAAAGCTGTCGTTTCGTCTATTGATTCTACCGTAACATATTTGCTGCTAACCAAATAAATGTATGTAATGTTAAGGTGTAAGCACTTAATGACGGGTGCTATTGATTTATTATGTACAAAAAACGGTGTCAAATTTGAATTATTAATTTTTATACACCGTTTTTTTTAAGACATCGACTGAGGGTGCTTGATGGAATTTCAACATCAAATTTAGATTATTGAGATTTTGTACACTTCCATGTATTTAGTCACTAACGTCAGTTCGAGTCCATTCGTGCGCTCGAATGCCTGAAGATGCCGGAAGGCGAAACCCGGGTCGTTAGTGACAAAATACATAGAAGTGTACAAAATCTCAATAATCCAAACTTATCTATATATATTCTGATCAGATCATTATAAATACGTGGAAGTAGTACAAATGAATTGTGTTTTATTTTTTAAAATATAATGTCTTTCCACCAAGAATTGACAGTTATATATATATATGCCATTGACCAAGGAAGTCGGTATCTGAACTTTATCATCAACCAAAAAATTTGCTCGCTTTAAGGCAGCTTACGGGAATAAGAAGGCGGCCGAAGCCAACGACGTTGACTAATCGACCACGGGCCCGAACTGTATAATTGAATGCATAATATTCCCTTTATAGCGTCAAGTTTACCTGTCATGTTCCGATTCAATCAGGTACAGTAAAACGTTCCCGTATTAAATCAGGCAGCAGTCGGTGTAAGGGTTTAAAACAAATATTTGATAACGCTTCAACAAGGCCGGCCGACGTTAATCGGATATGGAATTATTCATCGGACCCCTGGCAACACTGCGGGCGACCGCACTGATGATTTGCCCCTGACGCTTATTTCACGAGACTGGATATGATATTGTATTGTAATAACTAAATATCCTCAAAACGGGCAGGCCGCATATATAAACAACATTATAGAGACGATATCAGTCTGTCATATTATTCAAAAAAGATATTAATTAATCTTTAAAAATCACACCGTTGTAATATCTTTTTTACCATGTACGCTCCCAATGTGGAGCATACGGACTTCTAACGAAGGTATCTCAACAGATATTTTTCTACGAGAACTGCTTGTGACTCAGTTGCTCAACCACTCTTTTTCGAAGACAGTAGCAATAGAAGGATATCGCTACGCCCCGTTTTTAGGATCGGATGGGTGGGATGAAATTTCATACATCACAAACATCCACGCCTTCGAACAGAAATCCATAAATTGATTGAAAAATCAATTTATGAAACTGTCCGTGTAGGCCATGGTGCAGTGGTGCAAAAGGGTTAGTTGAGCAACTTAGTAAAGAACAGTTTTCATTGAACAGTTTCTGCTGAGAAAATAAATTTTATACATTTTTTGGTTTGAATAAATAAAAGTATTCCCCAAAACGTCACATGACGAATCATAAAAATTCAGATTATTTAGACAGTAGCAAAATGAATAATTGATGTAGAGTATAGTATCAATGTTCCAATAACTTTAATGGTCTTGATTGAAGACCATAATTAATTTAAACTAAAAATGTATTTACAATGATAAAAACAACTATGAAATTATTGAAGGAATCAAAATATAACATTAAGCCTCATTTCCAACAGGCGTAGAATGGGCTTGCAAAAAGATAGCTTATTAAGGCAAGGCAAGTTCTGGTCTGACCGCGAATGCCGATCGTGACCTTGCCCAAGAAAAGAGGTAGGAAGGCGAGCGGGTTTATTGTCCACTGCAACGACTGCCAGACTCAACGCTGCCCACCATCCGCCATACATTTGGCGAGATGAGAGCGAAGTTGGCCATTGCGTAGGGCTGTCAGGTGCAAAAGCTTAGACACAGTCGACGCAATCGAGATTTTGTTTTGACTACGTATTTATCAAGTATAAAAATTGAACGGTGTAATTCGTACTATATATTGACATGGCCCCGATTACATGTGTACATGAATCTCCATTGAGCAGTAGTTTCTTTAAACGATAAAGCTCACACCACTCTGTCAATTCAATATTTTTGCATTCTTTGGCTTCAGATGCACGTGTTGCGTTAGCATTCTTTTCTTCTAACTAAGCAGTCGTCTCCCGCGTCCCGTTAGCTTAAGACTCCTCGTAACATTTAAACTTAATCCAGTCATAATAATAAAAATATATTTGAAATGTAGATAGACAGTTTACTAGTTGAGTCGACGATATGTAGCTGCCACTTATGTTTATTGACGGCATCTCTTTGAGGTTATGGCCATTTACGTATTTTATCCAATATTGTTCGCGATTGTAACAAATTTCAAAGAAAAGAAATATTTAAATGGAATGGGCTCTTCACAATTTTATAACACTGTATCCTGTCATTTAAAAAAAACTTACCGATAATGTATCTATTTTATCTTTTAAAAAACTAAAATAGTTGCTGAATGTGTAGGTATAGGTTGCTAATAAGTAAGGAAGATATCTTACCTGTAAACAAAGAGAAAAATAAATTAGAATACTGTACAAAAAAAAAAAAAGAATATTACAATGTTTTGTACAACAGATTATATAAATCTTTTATAAATTTTTCGCTTTGGAATTTTTTAAAGATATCTCACGCAAAACATCAAACAAATGATGCGCTCGGGGTACATTACAGCAAAACAATACATTTTGAGTAAAAGAAACAGCAGAGAAAAAATAATTTGAAATATATAATAATATAAAAAAGTCACGTTGTAAGATTTTAAAAGCTTATTCTAAAATAAATAAAACTCTGAAATTGAGCATGGCTTATGCAACCGATTTCATAACGGTGTTCTCCAGAACGCTTGAGTTCCGTGATGTAAGATTAAATTTTGGGAATTGAAGGGCAATTCAATAGATAAGCTTAGAGAAACTTCCGGAAGATCAAAGATATTTGACCTTGAATGAATGAAGCTTTTCAAAAGAGGGACACTTTTTTATATGCTCTAAAATATTTTTATCTCTCTTACAGATTACAAAAGGGTTCCTTGACTTAATTTAATAAAATTCCAATTGGAAAACACTGGTGAATACATTTTTTTTTTGTAACCGTGTCCGCTTATAATGTGGAGCATATGTACTCCAAATGGAGTTTATCTATAACAGAAGTTGTTTTATTATGTCTCTTTTCGGAAATAGTAGTAAAAGATGGGAGGACTAATTTAGGACAGCACTAGTGGATAGTTAATGAGATTCATGAAAATACTATCAATGAAAAATCAATATTTTCGATGGATTCGGCGGTAACATTGTGGTAATTCATTTTCAATATAAAATTAAAATTGATATTTTTTTTATTCCATTGGTTGTCTGAAGATGTTCCTGAAAAAAATGAAACGCGTTACATTAGTAATACAGTCAGTGGAATAACTAAGTTATCAATTTAAATTTTATGATAATGAGAAATCAATTTATGAAAGTGTTCGTACTGGGATTGGAAGCCTACGCCTGTGGCCACAAATTCGGCGACAAACCTGGTATATACGCGATAATTATAAATAATTTCGTTTTCGAATTGAGTGTCAAGGGAGGCAGGTTAGGTATTATTCTTGAAAAGTAGGCTGCCAAGGAAATAATGTTTTTCAATAAACATGAATTTTTCTGTGCTTTTGGCAGTGTGGTGACTGATGACGCCATCGTATATGATTTCACGAAACCGCTTGTCAACCCTGGGCGAAAGTGTGCCGCGGAGTCGACAGCCGGGTGGCGGTCAGTGTGCCAGTACTGCCAATTGAGTGGACGCTATTCGCCATTCTCGACGATGTTCGAGGGCAACTTTTTCAGCAGATTCCGTTTTCTCCATTCCATCTGGTAAATTTTATGCTGATGACAGCATCGTTCACTGCTCCAGTTCGACGGAACGTGCCCCGGCAAGCCAGTGGCGGTTCCGCTTGGCAGAAGGGTGAGGCCATTACTGACGGACGTTCGGTATTCCGGATTACATTCGGTAGAAAAACTGACGTACCTAATCGTAACAGGGCGTAAAATGATTTTTTTATGCTAAGGCAGGCGTTAATTTTAGACAATTATACAAAAAGCTAAAGGGTAAATAAATAAGCCGATACAGAAAAATGCATAATTGAAGTTATAATCAAGTTTTTAAAAAAAACTTCCCTTCTCAATGTGGAGCATACGGAATTGTAATGATTCGACTGAACATAAATAATTTTAAGAATAACTCATTGTAAGCCATTCACTCGAAGGATGGAAAAAGGACTACGAGTTGCTTAGCAACTCTTTTTGTTCCAATTTATCCTTAAAGCGGAGCAAAAGAGCTAGTACGGGATATGTGAAGAATGAAAAAATCACACATTTGCGTACACATACATAAATTTATAATTTAAGACATAGACTGAGGGTGCTTGGTGGAATTTCAATATGAAATTTGATTTATTGAAATTTTATACACTACCATATATTTAATACATGAAAGTGTACAAAATCTCAATAATTCAAATTAAAAAAAAAAACATAAATTTATGTATGAAGTTTCCATTCCGCGGTTCGAGTCCACGACTACGCTGCCGAATAGAATGCCACTCTACTCGACTGCCCAAAATCTTTTTATTTTATAGCAATTCAACAAAAAATAGTAAGAAGTATTTTTAGTTCGAGTCCATTCGTGTGTTCGAATGACTGAAGATGCCGAAAGGCGAAACCCGGGTCGTTAGTGACAAAATACATGGAAGTGTACAAAATCTCAATAATCCAAATTTGATATTGAAATTCTATCAAGCACCCTCAGTCTGTGATGTCTTAAATTATAAAACACAATTTGTTTTGTACTACAATCAACAAACTGACATCACTCGATAATCCTCGTTATTAGCGAAACCGGTCCCGATCATAAAAAATGTGAAAGCAGTACAAAACAAATTGTGTTTTATTTTTAGCAATAATGTTCAGTCGAGCACCGATCTTTGTTCTTGCATTCATCGTTTTCCTCCGTTCATAGTTTTTTTGAGAGCAACTAAAAAAAAATAGATGAATCGTGGTTTCTCTGCAGTTCTAGAAGGATTTAAATAAAAATACATTAATTGAAAATAAAATCTAATTGCGAGGCGACGCTACTGTCAGCGTTCAGTCGAAGTCAGGCAGCACCGATCGAATTATTTATGTATTTTTTTAACAGCTGCGATTCGAAGACTCCTTCGCAGATTGATTGGTAGAACGTGTACAATTGTGATTGACTCACTGAACCAGTTTTTTTCTTTAGTATATAATTTAAATACAAATCTATTTATAACTATATTACCGTGATAAGAACCGTTATCGTTTATACATTTCAGAGCGGGAGAAATTTGAACATATATGTAGTTTTAGAACCCATTCATCTCGGATTGGCAAGCACTCCAATACAAACTATTCAAAAAAATAATTTAAAGAAAATTTGTACCACATCCCCCGCTTCCAATATGGAGCATATGATCTCCTTGTTACTCAGTTGCTCAACACACAGGACTAGTAGTTAGCTAATCGTTCTCGCTATGCACCGTTTTTTTAGGATTTCTGATCCTACAAGTCGGATGATGGTACAGTCCACGGTGATATTTTCAACTTTCAACTTTAGCTTGCACCAAAATAACGCCAAGGTTTAAATGTTTGTATTAATTACAGTCTATCCCTAGCGAAGCTGGGTAACAAATATTAAGATATAAATCTATTCGGTAAAATAAATGAGTGTTTTATTCGCCAATATTTTATTATGTCAGCTCCATGATGAAGTGGCTAACGTCGTTGGTTACGGATGTCTCGGGTGCGGACAATTTCACAAATTGATTTTTCAATCAATTTATTGATTTATGTTCGCAGTCATGAATGTTTGTGATGTCTTAAATTTCCTCCCACCCACCCGATCTTAAAAACGGGGCATATCGAGAGCAGTTAGCTAACCACTAGTCCTGTACTAGCCCTATCCTTCTATCCCTACTCTCTTCGAAAAAGAGAGGTTAAGCAACTGAGTATCACGAGAAGTTCTCGTAGAAAACTTCTCCTGAGATACCTCTATTAGGAGGCCATATGCTCCACACTGGGAGCAGAATTGGTAAAAAAAAATATTGAATTGGCAATTACTTTATAGAACTACATGTATTAAGTTTTAAATTATCTTATATATAATAGCCCAGACCGTTTTTTAGACGTTATATTATTATCACATACATATGTGGGTATGAAATTTTCTCGTGAACTAAGCGTCCACGGTATATATAAACAATACACACAGTTCCGACGTGACGCAAATTCCGAGGCAAACAACCAACAATCAGTCCGTCAGTATGGAAACTAAACAACAGCTAATTTAGACATTCAGTATTTCAATTTAAATACCGTGATCTATGACAGGCGTTCTCACTAGTTTATAATAAAGTTTAAACAAATAATGTTTTATTTTTCAACTAATTATAATGACGTCAACCAACCAAATACCAATCGAATACATAATTGTAATCTTCGTTTGATTGCGAAAGGTTGAAAGTACATAGGGTGACTGCTATAGTAATTGGACGGCGATAGTTATTGGACACTTCAACTTTAAACGTCCAAAATAAGAGTAATTAAGCATTCGTGTTGGTGTGAAGGAAACAAATATATCTAGTCTTTCTATCTCTATGTAACTGCAGCTTTAATTAGCCACTACTAGATGACAATACTGAGAAAACTTCATTCGTATGTGATGTCTGGTCGAAATCGTGAAAAAACGTTTTTGTGTTAGCAGACCCTTTAAGAAACAGTGATATTTTAGTAACATTTACTTTATAAAAGTTTCGTGAATTTCGTAACGAAACTTCTCAGGAAAGCATGAGACTGACTGTCAAGCTGTCAATATTCATTGAGATTTGAATAGTGGTACAGCAACTAACCAAAAAAGTAAAATTACTATGTTTTTCCATATTTTTCAGTCTAATACAGATATCTAAAAAAGTATTTTGTTTTTATTACTGTTGTGCTCATTTCCTTGAAGCTCATTAAATTCCTCATCTCTATATATCTTACATGTTTCCTACATTATTATTTTTTTTTGACTTATACACTGTTAAAGGAAAGTACTTCCTTGAGTGTCCAATTAATATAGCAGTCACCCTATTAGGTAATAATTTTTTTTATACTTGTAGATAAGGTACACATTGTCTTGAATACATGCATATTAATGTAGATTTCCCGTGTCTAAGTATTGATTTTTAAAACATATAAGAAAACTTAATGTGACATCTACAGCTGTGTTTGCAGGTCTATGTAATGAGATGAAACCGACCGAACATCCGTGAAAGTATGCACAACTAATGACAAAATTCCAGCGCGATGCGAAATTTAATTCGGGATCGACGGTCCTTGGCGTCCTTGCCTAAAGTGCTCACTTAGAAGCGAGGTGACAGTGCCGATGTGGAATAATTCTCGAAATGTGTTTCAAGCGACGTTGAAATTATTTGCAAAGACATTCCTACATTGCAGCAAATCTAAAAGTATGTAATAATCATCCACTTTACAGTACGGTCAATCTGGGTAACTTTGGCCCAGTTCTGCGAGTTTTTTTGTATTATTATCGTTCGCCATTGCATTTATGTGTGGTATTGGTCTACATAGAAATGTACTAGTGTCTTAAGATGAAATCCAATCAACATAAATAGATTTACTGGTATTTGCACCAAATCGGGTAACTTTGGCCCATGATACAAATTATCACTGAAATTATTATGAATTCAGTGATTTAAAAGTCTTGCCAACCTTTCTTTATGCTTTCATTTCTGTATATAATTGAGAAAGGAACAAAATATACAGCATTTGGATTACAAATTAGTAAAACAAATTGAAAATATGGCTAATCCAATTTATTTCAAGATAAGTTTTTAAATAGTCGTTCCAAGCTGACAGCTTACAGATTCAACAATAAAAAAAATTATGTTGCAATCAACTCATATTTTTACCACCAGGGGCTACTCAATACCTTTGCTTAACTAAAAAATATTTATATGCCATTAGTATTATTATGGTATTAGAATATCATAATGTCAAACCTTTTTCCATGTAGTGGGCCAATCTTAGACCGATGATCAAACTTACTCCAATTAATGTTAACTAATTGGTTGTGTATTATATAATGTAGCGCAATCCGTTATTTTTATTTGATGATAACAATCTACGCAGTATTACGATATATTATGGCGTTGTACAGTTATTGGGTTTTGTCGAGCTGGATCTGAAGACCTTGGGCGTAAAGAGCCGGACGAAAGCCGTTATCGGCAAGTCGATATGAAGACAGATAATTAAGAAATCTAACACCCACACTGGGTTGTAGCGCCGAAAAGAAGAGGAAAAACTAACTATTTAAAGATCAAATCTCACGACTGAACAACATACATACATAAGCACCTACCAATAACAGCAAAAGAACTGTAGCCCGTACAACCATATTTAATTAATATGCATTTTGGTCCACCAGATAAGAAGAATGTACCCTTTATTTGAACGAAGGTATATTCGCGACATTCAATTGGGTTAGAGAAGAAAAAGTATGATAAGTTTAGCCAAAGAAATGGCATAACTCTTGTGGGGAAACGAATAAATACGATTGACAACACCTATGACCTACCAATACTGGAGAAAGCAGACACAAACAAAACGCGATCAAACATCGACACCGATACAGATGACAATAATTTCGCTCTAGCCGTCGACCGCAAAGGTTGGCGCAAATCTATTCCAAAATTTTAAAATGTCTGTAATTACACAAGTCGAATAAGAGATTCCTAAAGTCTTGTTGTACGCTACACATAAAGCAAAATAATAATCGAGAAGATTGCTGCCAAGTCGCGCAGGACTTTCAAACTGACCGCGACAAAAAAGACTGTGGTGACGAGACACAATGGATAAAGCATCACTCCCGTTTCCATTTTTGATGTGTGCAGTTAAAAACTAATACGAGTGTAAATTACATTGGGTGTGTGTGCGGAGTAAAATTGTGCCGATACGGTTCATTGCTGTCGGCAAAGGCGCTCAGAGAAGATTGTACTATAGTCGTCGGTCACGCACTGCGGGATTCCAGCACGACGTACAAAAGCGTCGATTTACTATGAATATCCATGTGAAAATCGTTTCATGTTAACCGTCCAAAGTGTTTCTATCACCGAGAATTGTGGCTGTAGATTGAATAATTTACTTCGATGTCATAGTTGCCTCATTACTGAAGTTCGCGATCTTCATGAAAGCCTCCTGAGATATTCGGATTGCTGGAACCACTGGGTTTTAGTCTAGATTTGAACAGTTAGACTTGTCCGAGTTCACCCTCTTTCCAAATCATAATTGTAATTTGTGTTTCCTTTTTGACACTCATCGCTATTTCAATTAATGTATTATAAACCCTTTTTATTTACGTGATACGAATATTTCGTATTATTTTTATTATCATTCTTATGCGTCATACATGAAAAGAACATTTACAAACGTTATTAAAATTGATAACGTTTGTAAATGCTACGTATACAGGAGTAAACGAACAACCCTCGGAAAATCCCCAATAAAACATTTTTTTTGTAACACTAGTAATAATTACGTAAATAAGTGACTTTAATTCATTATATTTATATCGAGGGTAAACTGACAAAAGGCATTAAAACAAGTTCTGAGATAATCGCATTCAAAGCATTATTTTCTTAAATGTACTCCTTCTCCAAAGTACAATTGTTTTTATACTTTAAGACATCGACTGAGGGTGCTTGATGGAATTTCAATATTAAATTTGGATTATTGAGATTTTGTACACTTCCATGTATTTTGTCACTAACGACCCGGGTTTCGCCTTTCGGCATCTTCAGGCATTCGAGCACACGAATGGACTCGAACTGAGACTCAGTTCGAGTCCATTCGTGTGCTCGAATGCCTGAAGATGCCGAAAGGCGAAACCCGGGTCGTTAGTGACAAAATACATGGAAGTGTACAAAATCTCAATAATCCAAATTTACAATTGTTTTTGATTGAAAAATATATCTCGTAAGGAGTCATTAGGTGTGCCGTGGATGAGAAAAGTTGCGGAGCACTGACGCAGAGCATTAAATTGCCTACATTTTGACATTTAAAACAGAAAACCATCAAAAACTTAATGCCTTCTGTCAGTATATCCTCGATATTTTAATACCCATATCGTCAACCTCTGCGCACGCTTCTAAATATAATCATATGAAAGGAGAATATGGTTAGTTTTAATTCAATGAATATACGAGCAGGTACTTGTTGGATTTTTCACACGGGAAATTAATTCAACACCCTTCGATGTTTGGAAAATCGATCTCCTAGACGTGCCCGACAATCTCAGGGATTTTCTCGCGTGATTTTACCGTTGCATAAGTGAGAGCGTGAGTAATGGGAAAGCAAATATAATATTATATGAGTATAAATCAAGTATTTGGAAGGGTCGAAGCCCGGATTTCGGCGCGGGTTAATACTTGCGAAAAATTCGATTAACATTCCGAGATGATTTTCGCCCGGACATTTCCCCCCGAATAATTTTATTCGACTCTTCTCGTAATATTTAAAATACGAACTCACTGTCAGTGGAATAAGTTCGATGATATTAATTGGATTGCGGATAAATCGCATGGGGTCTAACTGAGAAGCTTTGAACTAATTAAGACCGGGGCGCAAATGCAAATATTTAATGTAATATTCGGTCGTTATTTTAGCAGAAATTTAATTAATATTTTCGATATGTTATGTTAGAAGATGTATAGTCTTTACAAGAGAGGGAGAGAGATATACAACTCTGAGACAAAGATTTTACTTGATCTTTCTTATTTAACACAATTTTATCTAAATTAATTAATAAATGGAAACGAAATTCCTTCTCACCCATCTGATCCTAAAAACAGAGCGTAGCGAGAGCGATTAGCTATCCACTAGTTCTGTCCTAACACTATTCTTCTATTCCAAGTCTCTTCGAAAAGGTTGAGCAACTGAATAACAAGCATATAAAATTAAAATTGATAACTTAGTTATTCCACTGGCTGTGTTACTAAATGTGACATGTGTTTCGCTTCTTCAAGAATCATTTTCAGACTAACTATGTCTCAAGATTATTTATTTCTAAGGTAAACAATGTTTCTTATTCATAAATTAAAAATGAAGAGGGAGTGGGGGTTAGTAACAAGCAGTTCTCCTAGAAACTTCTATTGAGCTCCACATTGGGAGCGGACATGATAAAAAAAATTCGAACCCTTAACCACGCAAACGGGTTTTACAAAAGCTCAGATACGAGACCGCAATAATTTAATAAACATAATGTCTTTCTACCGAGAATTGACAGTCATCACGTGATTAATAATTTTATTACCGATACGTGAAATACATTATTTTTGTTATCGGCATGGTTGATTGTTTATAAAAAAAACACTCGTTAAAATAAAGACGTAAAACATGATTGAAAACATCATTACTTACTAAGAAGCTATAAAATGTACCTTCGTTAAATAACTTGCTTTAGTCTTAGCTAACTAACTTGAATCGATTGGGATTCCGCGAAATAGAATAAGATAACGAAGTATGAAAATCTCAAACAAGAAAAGTTGTATGTATCTGACTAATGCAAATTAAATGTTGAAAAATTAATCTCAAATTTATGTTTTTTTTACGTTAACCCTTACAACTCCTATGTCGAGCCGGACTCGACATTTTACAGCACACTTTGAAAATGAATTTACGATTATTTTATTGACTTTATAACATTTCAAGTAACATTTATTGGTATTGCACTGGATGTATTTTGTCCGATTGCAACATTAGGTATAAGAAAAGATTATTATTACAATAGTAATAAATAAGCAAAATTATGGAGTATTATATACCTCAGCGACTTTCTACAGGTGACACTGACCAGCGCTTTAATGGACGCATCATTTCATATCTATGCAAAAATAAAAAAACATAAGGACTTTATAGTATGTTCCGAAAGAAAGGTCCCAGGAGGAAGAAAAGAGTCTCTTGTGAGAGTAAACCTGGCCTTTACCCAGGGGAATGTTTTGAAATGTTTCAAATAGTATACATTTTTTTTTAATTGCAATCATGCAATAATTATTAATTATGTTATTAATTAATTATTGGATTTATATCACCCATTCGATTCAATAACGTTCGAATATTATTAAAATCTTTAAATTAATTAAGGAATGTAAAGTGTTAAATATAATAAAATAAAAAATGGCTATCGGGTATAACAGAAATTTCTTTTTCCTATATTAGTCCGCTATATCGCGGTTTCGCTAGATGTGTGTGTAAATTAAAATCGACCACCATGGCAATGACTGATTACAATATTAATTTGCAAACATGTTTCGCAATAAAATAATTTAATAAAAACACGACTTGCAAACATGAGCCAGTTCGCACTGGAGTTGTTAAATCGCTTTAATAAATACCTGCACTGGATATAAAGATAATCAAATCATAAATAAACAGATAGGAAGCAAATTTCAGGAAATGTGCGACATAAACATTTCAGCGTATCGATTAATAGCGCAAAGCCAAAAAAAGGAATATTACAATGCGAATGTAAGCATTTATAATATACGACATCGAACGACGACATATTTTTATGCATCATACGTTCGGGGTACATTTTAATAATTACAATTTTTAGAATATAAATTTTGAGATGTATAATTTGAGAAAACCCGAATCGAAGAGAGGCGAATGGTCGGTTATCGAGGTAAGGTCTGGGATCTCAAACAAACACCATTTCAAATCCGGTTCAACTCTCATTTATTTTAATCGAAGATGCAGTGGTTTAAAATATAAAAATATTCCTAACACATAAAATTGAGTCTACATTTACATTTACTTAACAAATGAATTTACTTTTAAGTTATAATGCAAGCGGCACGATAAACGATTTTAAATTAAGTCCAATTTCAAAACAAACACAAACAATCCACAATGTCAACGGTGCCGGCCACGGGGACCGGCGGCTCTCCTGGCTCGAAGGCTGGAAATCGACTCCTCGCAAAAATCAAAAATCGGCCTCCCCGCAACGTCGGAGCCACCCCGCACCGTCAAAAATAGATTCGTTCAGTGAACGTGTCCGCTGGCGATTGGCCGATCGCCTTCCACGACAAGAATCGGATCGACTTCCACGAATCATTGCCATTAACGCTGGACGCTCTCAGTTGCGGACCCTAATAAAACTTAAACTTAACAAAAAAAGCCAGCGTGTGTCAAATTATAGAAAACTTGTTAAAAATAGAAATAAAATCACGTATCATGTAAAACGCAGCGCACGTATTTTTCTTTGAATCGGTAGAAATTTTTAGCGGTAGACACAAAATCTGGATGTCAGATAGAATCATCGTGCAATTTTTCTGAATGCATAGACAAGGATATCTCTTTCAGCAGACAATACGTGGCAAAGGGACAGCGATTAGCTAACCACTAGTCCTGTCATAGATCTATTCTTCTATCCCTACTCTCTTTGAAAAAGAGAGGTTGAGGAACTGAATAACAAGCAGTTCTCGTACAAAAACTTGTGTTGCGATACCTCTATTAGGAGGCTACATGCTCCACAATGGGGGCGGACGGTAAGCATTGTTTTCTGTCCTAATTGCATCAAATTACTTTGTGCCGCAGCTCAAAAGATGACCACGTATATTCTGTGCAATTAATATTTAAAAAAATTAAAACATAGTGCAAGCTTGCTGAGAAAATAAAAAAAATATTTTTATTTTTATGATATTGGGAAATTCCACAAAAATAGTAGACAAAATTCTGAATGCTTTGAGTTTATCGATATAAAAAATACACTAGACAAATTATACCGGAGAGTAATTAACTATGCCGGCAGTGTAAAAACATTTCAAATATTAATTACTAATTATTCTGATACACGAGAAATCCGAACCATCGGCAGACAATCAACTACAAAATGAAACCGCGCCGCTGTGTCTTCGTAACCGGATGCATCAGCCCGTTTCCAAGACGGACCGTAAGCGTATACAATGACTCCGCGATAGTCAAGATATGCAAGCGAAAAAAAACAGCATAAATTAACATTCTAAAATTGGCCGTGGCGAATTGTTACGTTTCCCGAGAAACACTCAACGGCGAAACGTCTCCACAATGCATGTTTCAGCAAGGCCAAGGCTATGTGTATTTATTAATTACAGTGGAACCCCGATCCATCGTTTTTTTTCAAGGCCTCTCAAAAAAAACGATGAAAGAGGGAAAGTCTCCGAAACAACTAAAATATATTGCGATAAATACCGGAATGATGGATCTGATTTCCGATGTATTTTTATTCCGATTCTATCGCCTGCTTACACTGCGCAGTCGTGTAGATACAGATACAGCAGGGCCAGCAGGGGTTTTTAACCCTATGCCCGCGAGTGCACATGCCGCCCGAATGGTAAAAATAGTGTTGAACTAAAATTATTTATTACGCATTTTATTAAGCTTTTGGAGCAATTCGAAAGTAGATTCCAGCAATTTGCTATTATCGATAACGAGTGGCTACATTTTTTGTTGATTCTCTAAGTACACAAATATACATTACTGAAGTTGCTAAGTCTATAGCGAAAATTCTTGGAGACGAAATATCAAAAATTGAAGGCTATAAAAAGTACCCTCTTTTGAAAAAAGGAGCTTACAAAATTAAATACTTTAATGGTTTAACATATTTGTGCGAATCTTTATATTTCAACATGAACATAATAAAATCAAAAACCAAACCTCGACATACCAATACCAACCTTGATGATTTTTTTACGATTGGGACTATTATCTGAGAAGACCGAATCGATGAGAGGCGAATGTTTGGTTATCAGCGTCCGGGAGGTCTGGAATCTTAAGCAAACACCATTTCAAATCCAGTTCATCTCTTATTTATTTAACGAAGATGCAGTGGTTTATTACAAAAAATATCAGTAACACATAAAATTGAGTCTACATTTACTTAACACATGAATTTACCTTTAAGTTATAATGCAATTGACACAACAACGATTTTAAATTAAGTCCAATTTCAAAACAAACAACAACAATTTATAATGACTTGCGATGCCGGCCGGCTCTCTTGAGCCGAAGACCTCCGAGAGCCAACTGTCCGCCAAAATAAAAATTAAACTTCAACCACTGTATGTCCCTCCCTTGTTGTCAATAATAGGCTCGTCCGCTGAACGCTTTCTAATTTTTTAGCTATAGCCCTAAGGCAACCGATTGCTTTTAACGACAATAAATCGGTTTGACTACCAAGAATCATTGCCATTAAAGCCGTGCGCTGTCAGTTATGAACCCTAATAAAACTTAAACTCAACAAACAAAACCAGGGTGTGTCACATCTTACAATGCTAACTTTGAGAAATTAGGAAGTGAAATGCAACGTCAAAGCTGGCACTAATTACGCTTTATTATTTTGAATATATTTTTTCACTCTTTATTGTATTTTATCTTCATTTTGTATACGAAACTATGCGGGTTTTATATGCTTCTTTTGTAAATGTAAAGAAACGTATGACTAACCGATTTATAATAATTTAGTAAAAGTATAATAAGTGTAATACAAAATAAATACTTAAATCTTGTCTTTTTCGATATCCGACGTGCGTCCACAACTATTATCCTAAATCTTAAATGCTACCGCCACCGCCATAAGGTTAAGAACGCCTGAGATACAGCGTACGTACACGAATATGTATTTCACTGCCTCACACGTATACGTCTCGAATACCTACTATCCCCAGTGTGCCCTTTTAATTGTTTTCCAACCATATCCGCTCCCACTAGATACAAGATAAAAAGCATAGAATCAATAAAAATATAAGTCGTGTGATCTTCATAGACAATTTAAAAGGCTAACGACTCATCTCTTCGAAGGAATATCAAAAAATCACCGCACCTCATTTTACAAAATTATTAAAATAAACGTGTGATTACTCCACTCGACGACGAAATGTATTAGGACAAAAGCCCCAGCCGTAGCCATAACCAGGCGCCCTCAATATTTCAACACCCTCATTGTGTCGTATCGATAAATGATAAACGAATGAATGCGTGTCCCATTATTTCACCATTGACTGTTCAAACAGAAGATAAAAAGTTAATATAAATTAGATATGCCGTGGATTAAATTAGCTCAAGACGTGTCTTCAAGCCATTGCAAGGGGAAACGATACAAAGATATATTAACGTATTAAAAATACAGGGCAGTAATATGAATAACCAATTCAAAAAATGGTGACAATGTTCTCTAGCCATTTATATGTGACCTTTTTAGTATTGATACATTTTAATACATTCTGAGAAAGGTAACAACTCGAATATTCGATTTCCGAATATATTGAGTCTTTTTTTAACTATTCGATATTCGGATATTTGGGCCACTATTCGAACAGATTCGTGATAATTTTTAATGAAATATTTTACAAAACCGACGAAAGACCACATCAAAATTTCTCCAGACTTCAAAAACAATAACGAATATCCCGGGTAGTATTTATTTAAGTCGTGCGCTTTCAATATCTTATCATAACATTTGAGTTTGACGAATGACTTGGATTTAAAAATTCCTTTAAACATACCGTAATTTCAGTAATTGAAGAAATGCCGTTGTAGTAATCCGATACAGCTGCACATTTTAAATATTGTAATACAATGGAAAGGTATTGCAATGTGTATTTTTATAATGTTACGTTATTAACTATTAAAATCAAATTTTTAACAGTTTTTTTCATATTTCAGAAACTAATCGAATTTCCGAATAGTTTCAGTTTTACCATCCGATAATCGAATTGTTGATAATGACGAGTAGTTAGAATCCCCAATTCTGAGCCGGTTTATTTTCCCACGATTTACATATATAAGACGTATTCAAAAAATATGTTTTCCATCACTTTTTTTAAAACGTAAGAATTAAATCAACGGCGGTTACCAACACTACATGTCGTCAATCAGCGATTCGGTGCACGTATTATTCGTTGATGAAATTTTGCGTTTTTCTGTCAACTAGAGCTATTTTTCTACTGGTTCAATTCATAATCTATTTCTAGTATTACTAACAAAAATGATACATTATGTGTTATAAAAATAAATATCATTCTCAAATACGTCTTTCTTATTCAGCATTTATGATAGAGAAAGGAACGGAAGATAGTCGTGTGTCTGTTATTCACTCAGAGCATTTTAATATTGTCTAATGCCTCGAGCTTTTGTTAAGTAGACATTTTATTGTAAGAGTTGGCTTGTCTAGTGTAATTATTTAGTAACTAATCTATTCATACTAAAAACCTGTGCTAAAATACTTAGCATATTATTTTCGGTTTCATGCTACAGTATGAGTAAGATAAAACAGTATTTACGAAAATTCGATACGATACATTATATCGACGGTGTTTTGGCCAATTTATGTAACCATCAAAATTGAAACTATTCAGGAGAGTGTATCGGAAACATTATATGGTGAGTTGCATTATGAATCTTTGAAATGCAGTCCTGTAAATTCTCATGTTTGCAGATACGGGATTATACGTAGGGAGTGTCTATATAATAGTGGCTCACATCCAAGTGGCCGGGTCAAAAATTTTAAACATAAAACCAATGTTGTTTCCCTTCCAAAAAGTGGTCAATTTATTATTCTAATTTTCATCATTTAGCCGAGACCTGCTTTGTCGTCTTTAAAATGAGATCCAATCATCAACTTATTTTCGTATTTTTTGAGGGTTACATCAATTGGCCAAAACACAGTTATGTAACTTATTAACGACAAAAAATCGTTGGATTTATATTTCGATTTAAATACAAAGTCATACTGAAAGCCTTTTTAGCATATTCGCTGCCCATCCCTGAATTTACGGGTTGAAGAGTTCGCATCACCCGATATTCGGAATATAAATGTTAAATTCTTGAAATTTCGACGGTGAGAAACGGTTTCGGGAAACGGTTAATAAGCTACCAGTCATTACAATTGTCATTTAAATTTTTTAAAACCATTTCCGCTCCCTATTTGGAGCATATGGCAATCACGCGGTTCCTCCAACTTCTCTGTCCCCAGCCAGTCTCCTCGTTTCCTCCCAGGTCATCCCAGCATCTTGTAGCTCCGCCGAATACAACATCCATCTGGTTAGTAAAAGAGCCAGGCAGGTTCCCGGCTGCCCTGGGCACGTTTCCAAGCCAGGTCCATCGTCGCTTTTTTAATTCTGGGCTTAATAAGAGGCTGGTCCGACCGCTTTTTTTACCTCCGACTTCCTGACAAAATCATCTGCAAAAGCATCTGTTTTAACATCAAAGCACAGTATACGGTAACCCTGTGCCCTGGTGAGGTGCCACGACTCGCAATTGTAAGCACCGTCACAATGTATGCGTTTAATAACAATACACAATATTTTCCGTTTGGCGTCTGGTGCGCACACGAATAAATCAGAGGGTTTTTCCAAGGTGTCGCTGTTTGTACGTATTTGATTCTTTTTTTTAGATTCTTTTTAGAAACTTTCACGGGTGTGCGCACTCACGAAATCGGTTGAATGGTAAAGAAACGCATATAGGACAAACAAACATTCATTTTTATATATATAGATCATGGTGTGCTTAAGTTTTCTTAACACCTGGAACGAGGGTGAGAGAAAAGCTTAAGCTTATGTGACAGGACTGACAGGACAGAAATTCTAAATATCAATGACAAAAAATGGTCAACGTTTTTTTTACGCAAGGTTTCTTTTCTATCGTATTCTTTTCTATTAATATAGTTTTCAAAATAAAATATGAAGTTATAAATGAGATGAACTCACTTGTTAAAAAGAATATTAGATCACTAAATAAACACACTATTCGCGATGTGTCCACCCAATACAGTAGGCGATAGGTGGAAGTGCCTTATTCAACTTAGACGTTTTTAAAATTCATGTTAAATTTTATCAATAATTTCACTAATGTCTGTAAAAGAAATAGTTTACCATTTGTTTTCATTAATGGAAATGTAATTCAAAAATCCCACAATCAACAGTAATTTTACATTAATAATAATAATAAAAAAAGTTTAAATATAAATACGAGCGAATAACCGACAAACTCTTCTCAAACTTAAATCAGTCTTTTGAGGCTACTGTTATGTTTGACATTGTAAATGAACTCTGCGTAGCTGAACGCAGGTCAAGGCATAGGTGGTATACATAAATACCAAAAAAAGATACGTCAGACCCTTCTAAATCTCATATAGTGGTCCAGCCGTTCTCAACGGAGGGTCCGCGAGCTGTTTTCACAAATCAGCATTGTGTCAAAACTATTCATTTAAGCGTATTATTAAAATATATACTGTATTCGAATAATAATATCGTAAGTAATAAAAACTATTAAAGATTTGGATTAGCCTCTCATTTATTATTTCGGTTTGTTAAGGTTTGTAATCACTGTAGTAAAACAGTTCCCGAAAATGACAAATTACTATGTTAACCCTGTTAATATCGTCAAGTAAAAGAAATGGTGTATTAGATATTTTTTCTTTGGATTCGGTGTTGACTTTGTGGAAATTCATTTTTAATGTAAAATTAAAGTTGATAACTTTGTTATTTCACTGGTTTTATCACTAACGTGACACGTTTCGCATCTTTAAGAAGCATCTTTAGACTTACCATATCTCAAGGTTATTTATTTCAAAGCCAAACAATGATTCTAATTTTTACATTAAAAATAAAGGGTAGGGTGCATTTCGTTCCATTCTACTGGGGAGGAGGATAATATATGTTTCAAATTGGTGGTGGATATGTTTTAAAAAATTCAATTATTATTGAGGTTCCGGATGTCAACATGGTTGATGACCTCTGCTATAAATTACTGTTCCTACCAAAGCGGACATAACGCTGTGCAAATGCTATCGATACCTTTCAGTAAAAGATACGGTGTATAGCGGGCGAGTGGCGAGCTAGCCAATAGCTGGTTGACGTCTATCTTGAATACAGATGCGGTGTCGTGTTCCGACTTCCGGGACGGAAGCTAGGGAGGAACGCACTCCCGCGAAAGTAAGGCAACGCTAACCGACCGGAAACGCATCATCATCATCAACACCGCTGCGAAGTTCGCGATTGACGCTGCCAACGCTGGACACACTGTCGAATGTTGATGCAGCATCACGTGTAAAATCGGATAATAAACTGGGTTTGGAAAATTAACATTAAAAGTTTTTTTGCACAAAATTTCATGGTTTAAAGATTAGTATCATCAGTTACGATGCATCGGTAAATATAACTCTTTTTCGTGTTATTGTCACTACGTGATATAATAATACTTCAGCTTATCGTTGATACACCAGATGTCAGTATTCGTGGTCTAGTGGCTACAGTTAAGCAACGTTCATGATTGGGTTTATGTTCTGGCAAGGTAAATATCAAATTTAGATTTTTTCAATACAACATTTGAGATCTTCGGCGTGGGTGTATGTGATGTCTTTTCTCCTCAAGTTGATCTCATGCGATTTGAAAATATCTGATTTGTTAGCTGTAAAAACAATATATATATATATATATTAATATACATTAAATCAATTGAAACAAACTCCATGACAATTTTAGCGTATCAACCAACAAAAGACACGCATCGCTTCAACATTCCATTTTATGTTATATTTTTAAAACGCATTTTTTACGACAGGTATGACATGACATAATATGATCTAACTAGTAACCGTACCCTTCATAGATAACGGTAATGAAATTGTAATATTGAATGTCTAAATTAGCTAGTACGTTGGAACTGTGAGTTCAATGTTTACATAGGGAAACGCTTAGGTCGTACTTACATGTGATATGTGATAATAATAAAACTTCTGCATAGCGGCCTGGGCTATTATATATAAGATTGCCAAGTGCGCTACAAATCTTATTATTATTTAAAGTTACTAGACATAAAGTCTGCAAGAGATTAAAACAATACGGAGAAAAGACAAAAAACAATCATGACCAAGATATTGATTTCCTAATTGAAAAAATCTACATTCGATCATGACCTTCCCAGAACTTGAAACCGCAGGTTACTAAGCGGAGTTAGAAGTCGTTATTGTAAGCAGCTGTTAAATCAGTATTGGGACAATAAATGTACTATACCGGTATACCAAATGACATTGTAAATAACACATTGAAAAATCAACAATTTCCTATATGATTAGGTTACGGTATCCATTTCATAGAGTTCAGTTGAAGCCATCCAAAGACGGCAGACAACGAATAATTTATATTACTTATAACAAAGAATATCAATATTTCTAAGTTACGAATTACTCTTCAATACTAAAAAAAAATGTTAGCAACCTTTATGCGAAAGAGAGGATCGTTCGTTGAACCGCGTAATAAATTTCGTCGAGCCGCTGCCAAAAGAGCGGACGGGACTGTTCGTGTTTTAAATACTTACATGGGCAACAAAGAAAATCACGCTGCGGCAGTCTGGAAAATTTTAGACATAAATTTTCTTTCAAACTAATTATTTAGCTGACAAAGAAATTAGGGCTTCGAATTCGGGATTGTCAAAATGACAGTCACGGGATTTTGGGACTCGGGATTAACTACAACGTGTACCTCGGTTTGTTCATGTACGTAGTTTTTTTATAATATTTATATAATTAATATAAACGTATTGCGTTCTCCCTCCTTCTCTTATTTTGTAACAGCCGTTTTTAACAAATTTGATATTGAGGTCAAATTAGGACCGCTTCCTAAATGGATTATATTAAATAGAATGGATCTAGCTTAGTTAAAATTATTAATTTATTTCATGGTGTTTTTACAATAGTACCTTAACGTGATAGAAAAAAAAACGGCAACCAATCAGTATAGCGGATATTGCAGCGAGCTATGAAACAAATTTCGACCAAATTCAATTGTAATCGCAGTGATGAATACCATTACATTTTTTTGTAACCATATGCACATGGACTTAAAATGGATCTGGAGGACTGCTTGTTAGTTAGTTGCTCAACCACTCTTTTTTCGAAGAGTCAAAGGGTATAAGGAAAGTGGGGGAATTTGAGAAATCGCCGACATCCATGCCTTTTTAAATTAGCAATTTTCAAGAAAATGTTTCATCTTTGTACATATTTAAACACAAAATGTAAGAAAACACTGAACAAACGATGTTGCCTTCGTCAGCCAGTTGATATCTAACCATGGGCTTTGTAATGTGGCACACAGCGCCTTTCATTTTAAAGAAAACACAGGACATGGGTTTCGCCGCTTTTGGTTTATTCGTGTTAATAGCATTCCTGCTTTCTCTCGCAGATGTCACATAAGACATTCATACCAGGCGCGTGCCGTGGATTTCTCTCTTTCTCGTTCAATCACATATAAAGTGAAGGGAGCGAGATACAAGGGCATGTGGGCAGATACTCTTGTATACTACTTGCTTATACACAAGTGAGGTTGTGCGATAGAGATAAAAATAAGTCCGCCGCACTCCGTTGATTCATACATATTTACTCAGGCTTTGATTTTTTCACACGTATTCAATTTTTATACAAATAGGAACTATCCAGGTGACGGTGTCTATATTCGCTCAATACGCTTGATAGAAAAATAAATTGTGCAGACAGAGAGAAAGAACGTGTTGTGTGCTAAAAATTCACTAAACTTAAGAAATGCACACTCTCTGGGCATGAGTTGACAGAGAGAGAGAGAGCGAGAGAATAGACTCTTGTTTGTGTGTGTGTGTGCTGCGTTATATATAGACAGATAAATTAAGACAAACGTGAAATTTACTAATTCAACAGCGTTGATTCGACTGTCCATTTTTATCCTTAGCAAATATATGCATTGTATAATTTAAGACATCGACTGAGGGTGCTTGATGGAATTTCAATATCAAATTTGAATTATTGAGATTTTGTAAACTTCCATGTATTTTGTCACTAACGAACCGGGTTTCGTCTTTCGGCATCTTCAGGCATTCGAGCGCACGAATCGTCAATTCGAGTCCATTCGTGCGCTCGAATGCCTGAAGATGCCGAAAGACGAAACACGGGTCGTTAGTGACAAAATACATGGAAGTGTACAAAATCTCAATAATTCAAATTTGATATGCATTGTAGTTGTTTTGGCATATTAGACTTGAGGCCTTTTTAATTTCGCACAGAGATATGTATTGTAATATTACAATATATGATTTTCGCTATATCAATCACACGTGACAGAACGGGTCTGCCCAGCGTCACAGTGTGAACGTTCGCCTTGCACTTTAATTGAGGAATTAATAACCTAATTATAATTCTAATTTAATGCAATTAATTATTTGAGCGATTAAAATTCAGACTGGCGCACATGTCTGAACACAATCACGGGTGCGACTGCGCGCAACGATAATTATTATTTTATCGCTACGACCAATAAAAATTCAACAAAATCACCTAGATACACTCCGCTGGAGTAAATTAAAAAAACGAATTAAACTGTATTTCAGAGAGCCACCGTCTAATGTTTTTTCCTCGCCTCAAAGCGTTTAGTGAATATCTAATTATTACTATCAAAACTATCTGTATTATTCTCAAATTCAAAAATCATTACGTTTGGCGTAAAGGTGTTGGGCCTTACTAGAGTCCAGACTAGGGACTCCAACTATTCGTTATTATTAAATATTCGAATATTCCATTAGTCTCTGAAGTATGAAGTTGAATAATTAATAACACAACATTTTATAGATACACATACCAATACAGTTCCATTGTATTACAGTATTTAAAATTTGCAGCTGCGTCGGAATACTGCAACGACATTTCTTCAATTACTGAAATCACGACATTTTTAAAGGGTTTTTTTTAGCCCCGAATCATTCATGTAAGATATCGCCTGAGGGTGCTTGATGGAATTTCAATATTAAATTTGAATTGCTGAGATTCTGTACTAACGAACGACCCTGGTTTGGCCGTTCGACATCTTCAGGCATTTGAGCACACGAACGTCTGAAGATGCCGAAAATCGAAATTCGAAAGTGACGAAATACATAAAATGTACTAAATCTCAACAATTCAAACTCGAATCATTCGTTAAACTTGGGTATTATGATAAGATATTGAAAGCGCCATAGTTGGATGAAGGCAAAAAAAAACCTCTTACTGCGGCATTCATTATTGTTCTTAAAATCTAGAAAAATTGCACGTGTCTAAGCCAGGTCCATCGTCGCTTTTTTATTTTGGACGTAATAAGAGGCTGGTCTTACCTCCGAGTTCCTGACAAAATCAAACCACCGTACCTCTAGTATTCGCCGCAAACATCTGTTTTCAAAGCACAGTATACGGTTACCCTGTGCCTTGGTGAGGTGCCATGACTCGCAACCGTAAAGCAACACCATCAGGATGCATGCGTTGAATAAGTGGCACTTGGTTCTGAGTTCTGACCGAGTACAACCATGAGTCCCAGACTTTCCGCACTGAACTCAATTTACTTTAAACAGTGCATATTAATTATAACAGAAGCATTGGATAAAATCTCTTAATTTGAGAATTAATCACTCGGCTACTCTCTAGCGATTGAATAACTGCCTACAAAATTACGTAAAAATCTTCGGTTGAAAGGTTCAATTTTGAGTCTATTTTTTAAAATAGTATAAAAGCAAAGAATTTCACCACATATCATAGTAAACAATTTCTTGGGACCAGATCTAATCGTATCGACAAAAGGATGGATTAAAAATTACATTAGCATAATACTATTATACCATTTTGTCTTCGCTTCATTTCGTACGTCCAATTTTGTCCTATAATCAAATTTCTCGAATGAATATCTCGAATTGTTTTAATCTCCGTGGGTCGTACATATTTCATTCCGGGGTAAGACTTCAATCTCAGCAGGTATTTAGTACATAAGCTGCGAGATCAAATATTTAATGAAAGCTTCACCGCCGTCGGCATGCTGAAGTCTCGATATTATGTCCTAACTAGATAGTTTAGTTTAAGCCGAAGTTATGTACGGTGAAAGCTAAACTGTTATGACCACGGGATAGTTTGGGAGCGGTTAAGAGTCTCAACGACAAATTATTCGTCCAAAACACAAAGGTCGTGACGTGACAATATTGTAATTGCTAAATGACATTGGACTAAGTAGGAGTAGACGAGACGATTTTTGTCGAGTCAATGTTACTGAGTATCTACATATATATTAAACTCGTAAGGGGTATTTCGTGATTTGTGAAACGTCACGCAAGTTTTTTTTTATTTTCTCAGTGAGATTGAGACCGTTTCAAGTGTTTTTATATATGAATGATTAGTAATTTTCGGCTCTATCTTTTGAGTAGAGTAACTGAATATTACAACAGCAAATATGCTACTATTTTTGACATTTACGCAATTTTTTATTTCGAGTGCTATGATTTTAGCCGACAACAATACAACTTCAAAATAATTTGCATTGCTATAGTAACATCTCAGATTTCTGATAATGTAATTTAAGTGCATGTGGGTTAAGGCTATGGGTAATATAAATTTGATATCGATCCCACAGGTAGCAGTAATGGACAGTTAGTGTACATACTAATTGATTAAAATGAAATTAATTTGGTAGAACTTCATTACAATAAGGTAAACACATGTAATTTTTTGTTCCACAAGAATTGAATACTTTCATTTACTGAACGCTCACAATCAGTATTCGTAAGGGGATTTTCTTAATTGTGTTCTCCATCCAAAACCTTCTCTTCTGCTGATAAAATCTTGAGTTATTCAGTAATTAGTTAAAATACATGTCGGAAAGGGATATAGAGGTGCAGTATACACGGGGATATATTTTCTTCAAACTTTCAGCATTTAAAATTATTATTAATTGATTGATTATATTTTGTGGATGTAACATGAGGATACGGAGATATTTTCAATATTAAACTTCCAACTTTAAACATTAGCCTGCATCAAAATATCGTCATAATAACGCTAACGTCGCGTGTGCCAAGGGTGTACATTAAGGCCGAAAGCCAGTTGTGTTTTATGTAGCTTTTCCGAATGCATTTTTATTATTATAGATAAAATTAACGCCACAATATAAGAGTATAGGAGACTAGTGAATTTTTCATAAATGTACAAAAAATAGTATGTGATCAAAAAAATATATGATGTGTCCATGGAATGTTGCAAATCATTGGATGGCACGCGTAAAAACTTCTACATCCGTGCGATCACGTGGTAATCGTGCGTAGAATATTGTCATATTAATGAGCTAAGACTTTGCATACGTTTGCAACGTTAACAGGACGTTTTAAACCATATTAACCGTTGACCGGAAATTTTTCCCGTTATTTAGCTCTTCGGTGGACAGATAGGGAAAGCCCTATTAGAAATCTTACCTACAATGAAATCCTCGTAAATTTTAAAATCACCAATGCTGAAGTAATTACGCGATGAAGGAAGCATTTTATTAAATTGTTTAGATCGGTGAAAGATAAACATCAGTTATAATGAAGTAACTAAGCATTTAAATTTAATTTATTCACAATATTTACGTGCAAGGAACGTCCCATTTAATATTGGTAGCCTTGGTTTCAGTATTAGATATAAGCAATTGTTGTTAATAAGATTCGTGGAATAGATTTTCATCTCCTTTGTTAGTTAAACGTTTTATTTTTCAACACAGTATCAAGATGAAATCAAGGAAAGGACTATTTAAAATAACAAATGTTACATATCTTGTATTCAATAATAGTCACGTACGCATACGGAAATACAATATTATGCTTCAACGAAAAAGTTCACCATGTGCCTTGAGAAACAAAAAAATACTTTTCCGATTTGATTACGTGTGTCGGTCACCGTAGGACACTGACAAAACTCTTCAAACATTATTTACGCTGTTCTGAGTTAAGGATTTGTGGAGCGGTGTTCAGTTCATTTGGTTTTGACGTACGGTTTTATCTCTTTCCGCGACAAATGAGTACGAAGCCACATGCAACACGTTTGAAATGACTTTTACTTTTAAGCTCAAACTGTTTCACACCAAACCAGTGAGTTGCTGTCAAACTGACAGAAAAAGGTGAGAATATTCATATTTACATAAATTTAATTGGTAACTATTGAATGTGGAAATTCATTTTTAATATAAAATTGAAATTGATTACTTGTTATCCCACTGGTAGTGACACACTTCAGTGTAATAACAAAGTTATCAGTTTTACATTTATACATAAGCTGTTCACTCTACGCAGCAGGTGTAGAGATGTCTTCTATATCGCATGGGTCTACGAACTACAAGACTATCTCGGCTTATTTGACATTCCGTGCGCCTCATTAGTTTGAAAGAATTTATTACATCTGCTTTTGAGTAAAAACACCCCAACTCTGCCACACTATGATAAATCGGACACAGCGTGTTTGGTTCAGAGGGCACCCGCGAGTGTGTAATACATTTTAATCGTATGTATACCTAACTCTTTTACGATGGAAAACACAAACGACAAAATCTATTCAAAGTATTCGTCGGGTGCCATGGTTGCCTAGCGTAAACCCAATTCAAAAACAGGTATTTTTTAGAATAAATGCTTGTATGGATATTGGATGTGAGGTAGTTCAACTCCGTGTCGAATTCGATTAGGAAAGGACAAGGTAGGTTATTTCTTTTTTATAATATATCGGTCCATATTGCAGTTGTTCTATATTGTGTCATGGTGTTTTATATTAGGCATGGATGTATGTAATGTCTAAAATTTCCTACCACCCATTCGACCCTAACAACTGCTATCACTAATCCTATCCTTCTATCCCTACTATCTTCGAAAAAAGAGTGCCTGGGTAACTGAGTAACATTGGGTAATTTCTCTTAGAAAGATTTCTGTTTAGATACGACCCTTGGGAAACTGTATGTTCCACATTGGAAGCGGACATGGTTAAAAAAGGAATATGTATCGCGGTAAGAAAAGGTGACGGACAAAACATAGCAACAGGAAGTTAACGAAAATTTAAAAATACCCGTTTAACAATGTATGTCCATTATTAAAAAAAATAAACGATAAATTATCTTCAGTTTGCAACAATAATTTTGTTATTCATGGAAATTCACCATATCATTAAATTATCGAGCGCTCGGTAGCAATAATTTCATTAAAAGTGGAACGTTCGGTCTCACAACGCCGCCAACACGGCACTAAGCAAGCAAAGAATTATAATTTTCCATGCACAGGCTGTTGCATTATTTCAGATTTAATGAAAACAACAACACTCTTCGAATACATTTTTCGCCCATGTCCGCTCCTCACCTGAAGCATCTGAACTGAAGCGTTTTTTTTCTTCGGATATCAGTCATTCAACCTATAAGGATCGGGTAAGGACAAACGCCTAATAATAGCGACTACCGAACCTTTTGTCAGCCTTTTGATTTTTTCAATTTAAATTTGTAATCTTGGACATGAGTATTTATAAATTTTTTTATCGAGTTTATCTCGTATGATTTTTCTATTTTAAAAGTATTTGGCACATTGGCTGTCAGCTTTAATGCGCCAGCTATTAAAAATAAAATAAAAAAATAACTGGCATAATATATATAAATTTATCATAGGCGTGCGGTGGTTGTATCTATATCACACAACTCACTTGTGTATAAGCAAGTCGAATAAAAGAGCAAACGCCAGCATACCCTTGTGTCTCGCTCGCACTTTTCACTTTAAACGTGCTTGAGCGAGAAAGAGAGAAAGTCACGGCACACGCCTAATACATATATACATAGCAATCGGGAAGTTTATATGTATGTATTATTAAGAATTTCCCCCCTGGAATAGGTGTGCGGTGCAATAACTCGACATGACAAACATTAAAGTTGTTAATAATGGAAGCATTTCTAACTGATTTGAACTCACCATTTAATTCAATTTAAGTGCATCTTGTGCCACTGCCAAATGAAATCTCCGAGGCTAAATTTATTTCCCTTATTATGGGGAGGCTAATATCTATCTATTATGTGAACAGTGAGTTCCTTTAATCTCGACTACCTTGCAAACAAAGTATCGAAAAATGACACGACACTATGGATACAAATACACATTTTCGGTCAGAAAATTGCAAATGGCGAACATGTTTCTGATTACAGATAATACGACGAACGCGTTTGTCACAAAAGAACAAAAGCACTCTCAAAAAGCATACATAATTCATTACAACGTAATTTTATTTTCTGATAGCTAAGCCGATGCCTCATTGCGGGGCGGGTATGGCAAAAAGTTATTGAATTGTCTATGATACCTAAACAACCTGTAGTTTGATCCGTGTGTAATCCAATAAACCGGCAACGTTGTGTTTTGCCACACACAATACTCCAATTTCTACAACTTCATTTCAGCCTCGGAATTAAATTTCAGTTTAATAATAACGAACCGTTGAAATATAGATAGCTCTCATTTGTATCAGCGCTATTATATTTACTAGAAAAGGACCACATCACAATAATACATTAAACATAACCCGATACTTTATTCGGGGCGTTAAAGTTTCCAACTTACATTAAAGGTGTGTGTTGACACGTGGGTTCCTAACCACTTAAACAGTGCTTCCAAATTGGGGTCTGCAGGGTATTCGCAGGGGTCAGCGAAAATTTTCAGTATTAAGTACTAATATTTACTTATGAACATTTTTTCTTTATGACAAAAAATCAGAGTTCTAGTATTTTTGCAGAATTTTGAATAAGTCGACAAGCAAGAATATCCCTCTATTGCAAAAGAAGTCTCGGCAATCCTCATTCCTTTTGCGACTACATACCTATGTGAAACAGCATTTTCGTCATTACTTTTAATAAAAAATAAGCTCAGATCATGCTTGTCGATGTAGAATCCTTGCGAGATAGCATTTCTGACATTGAACCAGATATTGATTTGTTGCGAAAAAACATGCAACTGCGTCCATCCCATTAAATTGTTTTGCAAGCTTCATGATATATATAGTTTTTCTCATGTTATTTTTTAAAAATTGTATGATACTATATTTTGTGATAAAATATAAACATACATGTATTTAATAGTAATAATTTATGTCAAATCAAAATTTTTACGACTAAAATATGTTTTTTTATTCGGGGGTTCGCGGATTATTTTTTCAGATTTAGGAGGCCTTTACATGAAAAAGTTTGAGAAGCAATACACTGAACGATCATGGCTAATGTCAGGTCCGTGGTGCAGTGGTAAAATTCACTAGTTTGGTTACGGATCTCACGGGTTCAAATAATCCAAGTACGGACACTCTCATAAATTGGTTTTTGAATCGATTTATAAATCTCTGTTCGCACGCATGAATGCATGTGATGGCCAAGATTCCCTCCAAGCCCTCCGATCCTAACCACTTTGCTATTTCACTGGTTGTGCTAGTAACTGTGACACATGTTTCGCTTCTTTGTGAAGCATTTTCAATCTTAATAACAAAGTTATGAATTTAAATGTTTTAAAACGCCCTATTTAATTTTGAAAAATACATTAAATGGAGACGGAAATATTTATGTCACCAATTTATTTTATTATTATTTTAACAAAAGTCCATTAAGCAGTTAATATTACAACACTTAATTATTTATACATGTCTAATGAAAGCCTAAATAAAAAAAAAGATTCAGTGATTTTCACCCTTTTCTTTTTATCGATATTTAAAAAAGCAGTCATCTGATGAGGCACTGGCGCACTATCCGTTCTGTACAGTAAACGTTTAGTGGAATAAAAGTAAACAAAGAATGCCTTAATCAATTGAGATGTTTTAAATATTTAAATCTTAGCTAGTCGCTTTTAAGGTGTTAACTGTCAATTTTTGGTGGAAAGGCATTATATTTAAAAAAATAAAACACAATTTGTTTGTACTACTTCTACATGTTTATAATGATCAAGATCAGCTTCGGGTCACCACGAGCATTATCAACTAATAACTTAGCTAGATTTTATGAATTAGAATAATAATAACTAAAATTTCACAACAAAGGGCAAAATCTAAATGAAACATAAATACAAACAATATTTTAAAATGGAGTTAAACAAAAAAGGACGAATCTAACTTTTCAAATAACACTGTGATGCCAAAAAATCACCATAATGCACTTTAACCACTGCACGGAATTTGTTAATGATTCACGAATTCGAATCACTATCCGTATTAAAATGCATTTATAACTCAAAACAGCCGAATTTTTGACATAACGCCTCCTGTCACTAAAACGACGATACGATTCCGCGTATTATTGCATAAAATCAATCGGCCAATTCAGTACTTAGACATCGCCAAATAACCTATTTTGAGACAACGGGAAAAGCGATATTCAAAATGTCACCATAAACAAATATCATTGAATTTAAATCGTTGAGATGTTGTATATATTCATGTATTTCGTCACTAACGACCCGGGTTTCGCCTTTCAGCATTATTTCGGCAACCGGGTCGTAAATGACGAAATACATGCAAATGTACAAAATCTCAACAATTCAAACTTGATACAAGCACCCTCAGTCGATATCTTTAACAAATATCATTGATTAATACCAGCGCTTTATACATTTCATAAAATATTTTCCGGGTATAGTAAATGGAAGGATATTTAGAAATATTGTTATACTCACTGACCCAGAAATATCAACATTTTGTTTA
Organism: Himalopsyche phryganea; assembly: GCA_022494535.1. Lineage (NCBI taxonomy): Eukaryota > Metazoa > Arthropoda > Insecta > Trichoptera > Rhyacophilidae > Himalopsyche > Himalopsyche phryganea. The sequence continues at coordinate 2,119,589 of JAGVSL010000021.1, forward strand.
GGTCTTTAGAAGGCTATGTACCTTAGCATGGTTTTGTTGGCATTTTTTTGAGTTATCTGAGAACTACATCAGATAAAGCGCAAAATTTTACATTTAACTGCATATTTAACTCAATTTTCTTTACAGTTGTCTGACTAATGAACTGGACCATCGATATTATATGAAACTAGGGTAACTTTAGATATAACCGTTCACCATAAATTATATATAGACAGACTCGCCATCTGATAAAATACGTGAGCAAATTGAATTATCAGAGAAGCATTCAAGACATCCTGTCATGTTAGTTCGTTTCTGGTCTTATTAATATGTGCTCATTAATTTATGCATCCGACAACACTGTAACGTAGCCTGGCATACAGTAACTTATCTGGATTTTAAGGGTTGCAAAATTGACTCACCGGTATAAATTTCAGCCGATACCCGAATAATTATTAATTTGACTAATATTTTTTCTATAATTTAATTTAAGACAGCTTCTAATCAAATGAATTAAATTTAAATTTGGATTATTGATTGACGCATGTATTTAAAAACATATTATATTTCAATACATTAACTATAAATATTTTTTATAAATGAAATGTATTTTAATCAAATGAATCTTAAATTTGTAACAAAAAAGTGCGCATTTTATTGATTGACGGCATGTACCTTCAAACATATTATATTTCATACATTAACTATAAATAGTATAAATGTTTTACGATAAAATGTATTTTTTCCATATCCGCTCCCAGTGTGGAGCATATGGCCTCTTAATAGAGGTATCTTAACAGACGTTTTCTATGAGAACTGCTTATTGCTCAGTAGGTCAACCTCTCTATTTCGAAGATGGATAGAGCTAGGACAGAACTTGTGATTCATGAAACTGTCCGCACCGGGACTTGAATCTAAGACATCCGTAACCGTGGCCAACGACGTCAACCACTGCACCACGGAGCCGACATGTATTTATACTTCACGCATTTCAAGTTCCAAAATATAAAACCGTATTAGTTATAATATTTAAAAAAATATAACGAAATTTCAATATGAAAATATTTATTTTATAGCTCATATGGCGCTAAAATATTGCCAACTTTATTTTATATTTTCATTTAAAACTAAATACACGCAATCTTTACAAAAACATATTGGATTTTTCTAAAGTATACGAACTGTTGTATGTTATAAATTTGTATTATAAAAATTCTATTCCTGAAATTTTATCAAATAAATTTAAATAATAAAAAATGCAACTGTATATTTGTCACAAAGCTTCGTATAGTGCAAATTATAGCTTTGCATTTAATGAATAGCAGTCAAAATTACATTGATAACGCATTGATGTCATTATAATTGACAAAAACTTACAAATTGTTTGGAATAAGAATCACGATTTTTCAATTGAAAACATTTACCGGCAAAACGGCTTACCGGCATTGAACCCCTAGTCTGTTGAAAACAATTATAATTTTATTATTGTTCCGCAAGGCAATTAATAGTAGGCCGCTTCGACTGGTGATTGGATATCTAATTGGACGTGTGGCCACAGGCAGAACGGTTGCGATCGGTTCGTCTACACACCCGGCCGAGAACTGAACCGTCGATGAAGGCTATCACAAACAAGTTGAGCTGTGCTACTACTATTTAACATCAGACAAGAAGTGTCTTTGAAGAAGAGACCAAGATAACTCGCGATTCTAGAATCGAACAAACATAACGTGTAAAACATCTTGATGGTTTTTAGATTTGAATTGTAAGGATTTTGGATTAATTAAATTACAAACACAGCTATCACTTTCGTATACATTGTGTTTTAAAGTCATTGTATTTACTCGTAATTTAGCTAATAGGACTAATCCAAATGTCACTTTTTGACAAGCAACAAGAAGCGGGTCCAGGCTTAATTAAATATTTCATTGTTATTAAAGACTTTAAGAACTTACCTGCCAACAATCTTTTTGTTATATATATTACTTTGAATTTAACAATTTACAACAATGAAATAAATCCTTTCATGGGACCATGGGTTTTAAATAAATTGATGTCTCGTTGTCCGTGTCAGTTGGCATATATTGTATAATGTAATAATACGTATGTATGACGTATAAAGTCACACATGCATCATAAACGGCAATATATTATTATGTGGCAGATCGCACTTACTGTGAACGACGCAGCTTAAATAAATGATGGTGAATATATACTGTTGTATCGTGTATTGACGAAGAAATCTTACCTGCAAATAAAGAAAAAAAATATTAGTTATTTCAGTATATAATTTAAGACATCGACCGAGGGTGCTGATGGATTCTCAATATAAAATTTGAATCGTCCAAATTTCGTACATTTCCAAATGTTTCGTCATCCGATTCCGGGTCGCTAGTGATGAAACATTAGATCGACGGTGTTTTGGGCAATTGATTAAACCTCAAAATTGAAACTGTTTAGGTGAGAGTAAAAACTGCTTTTATCGGAAACATTATATGGCGAGTTGTCTTATGAATCTTTGAAATGCATTCCTGTAAATTCGTATGTTTTCAGATACGGGATTATACGTAGGGAGTATCGATTCAATAGTGGCTTACGTCAAGTGGCCGGATCAGAGTTTTCAACCTAAAACCAATGAAAAATTATGTTTCCCTTCCAAAAAGTGATCAATTTATTTTCTATTGGAAAAATGTACATCTGCATATGGTTTTTCGACTTTTCGTATAATTAAAACTGCAAGAATCGCCTTGAAGCGCGCGTAAAATAACACAGCTGATAAAAAATACGGATTAATATGTGCACTGTTACGATTTCGTCGCAACATTACGATCGTCAACTATCGGCGATAAGTACATTGCTGCGTCGTTGGTAGGAGACCAAGGGGAAGCCTCGCCAAGAATGGTTAAGTAAGAATTGCGTTAAAACTTTCTTACGCGTCAGGATGTGGAACAGGTAGGACGTGCCGGTAACGCGCTGGAGATTGGCCTCGGACACCCGAGTTCGTCGCCGAGATGTTTTATCATACATAAGGTCGTAATTTCATATATATGTGTTATAATAGTTTTCTTGTTTAAGTGTAACCATCTGTTCATAAATATTGTTTCGTCGTGTAATTTCTGTTTTATTTGTTTATAATTTAAATTCTGTGCATCTACGGTTTCCGCATCCCTATTAAATGTGTTTTTTAACGGTAACCGTATTTTCATTATTATTATTTTTTCATTTGGCGTGTATCTTCACGCCTGGCGCCCAAAATTTAATTACCCCTTGTATTTCTTCTTACAGAACAAAGTAAAGTGTGCCGAGATTGGGAAACCTTATCCACATCCCTGTGACAACTCTTTCCTAGTTCTCCGCTGAGCTATCCATTTTTCCATACTTTGTGATTCCTCCCCTTCCTGCTGATAAGACGCATTACTTCATTTAATTACATTGCATTACACATTTTAATTATATTTAAAAAAAAAAAACGCAACAGTATGTTGCATTGAAATTTATTGAATGCGGTTTATTAGATAACAAATAAGTGACATTAGGTCCCACATCCCAGGTCAACGACCATTTTTCTCCAACTTTTTACTACGACTACCGTTACCTTTGAGAAAAGAAATCAGCGCACCATTAATCTAGTAAAAATGATTCATTATAAATTGATTTTACGTACATTCCACTCGAGTAAAGCGTCAAAAGACTGCATTATTCACTTTGATACAATATTGTGATTTTTTATTAATAGTATTAAAATATATACCCCTATTTTGTATTACTGTGCACCACTGCACAATCGTGTTTTCTGCACAGAGCACGTCGTAATTACAGTTTGGTGCACATTCCATTTTTAGAATACACGATAAAACGATCCAATATAAATGAGCGCTGCGTCATTATTTGACAGTCACCTAGCAGTTTCACGATAATTATATTGTCTTAAATCTTTTTTTAAAGATATCTTTTATTTTACGTATAACTTGCGGATTCAATAAGAATCACATCCTAGCCCATTGCCATTGCTTCTACACATAGTTGAATATTGACTTAAAATAGTGTGCACTTTCCTTAGTTTAAGCTAAACAGGATAAAATATCAAAGTTTAGTTCATATTATAATGGAGTCCTACCAAATAAATGCCAACTCAATCAACGAAACCAAATAATTTAAATTTAAAAATTAATTAAAAGTAGGAAGATTACTACATTTTTGCGCTTTTTATTTACAACTAGTGAGTACCCGGCATGCATTGCAATACCACTCAAAGAAAGGGAGGGTTTGTTTTTTAATTCTGTTTACTGAAGTGATTTTGGATGCACAATATTTTTGTCCGTCTGGTGCGTACACGAATAAATAGGAAGGTGTTTTAATTTTTTTCTTCAGAAACCTTCACGGGTGTGCGCACAACAACCCACCAAAGTTTGATCGAAATCAGATGAATGGTAAACGAACGCATAGATGAAAAACAAACAAACAAACTTTCATTTATATACATATAGATTATGCTAATATGACAAAAGGAAATTTTCCGACTTTTTTTGTTTTTTAATAAAACACACATTTTCACATTTTTATAATAATCAGGACCGGCTTCAATAATCGCGAGCATTACCAACTGATTTTATTGTTACATTGACTTTTTATTGTTACAAATCAGAGGCCTAATTCTTTGAAGTCGTATGCGAGTTTTTCTGTTACCAAATTCTTTTCAACTTCAATCATCTGTTTAGATACGAATTCGACTATTTTATATTTATTCGAAAATTTTAAATCTCACACAGTGGTCTATTTATACCGCCGTGGCTTAGGGCCCAAGATTGTTATAAAACGGGATTATTTCTAAATTTTAACACAAAAATGTACTCACTAATAATGAACCGTCTATCGACTGAATAATGAGCTTCGATTTTGTCTCGCCGTGCAGATGGTGGCGCGCGGGCCGTGAAAAAAATGCAAAGGTCACTTCCGGTTTGTTTAGGCAGATAGCGCCCGAACGGCAAACGACGGAACTATTAATAGAAACGAAAAAAAAAATCGGCAGCCTGTATTCTTTCGTAAACGTACACATGAGACATACGATTTTGCGTATAACATTTAATTTAAATAATGGAACTAAGCCGAGTTGAAGAAATATTCCAGTGGCGTAACCGATGAGCGCATGCGCTAAGCATACGGTACCCATACGTCGTTTGTTTCACTGATTTGTCCTTTATTTATCTTCTAAATTCATTTAATATTCATTTTGTCCATTATTTTGTGAATTACACCAGTCAATTAAGGATTCAAGTCCATCATACGGCCGAAAGAAATATTCATTCGCATACGTAGTGTAAGCACATTGTACTTGGACTTATGTAGTGCAAAAGATTTATTAGAAGTGATTGGTGCTCTTGTACTAATGATGAACTTGATTAGGGTTTACCTTGGATACATTAATAGTTGCGTAAAGTCTTATAGATATCAATCAAAACGTCATGTTAGTCAGATTAGATAAATTTAAAGCCCCACCTCAACCCGTCATGTGTATACAGTCGCTCTTCATAAAGCAATGACGAACAAGAAAAGAAACGAACTTCTCATTTTATTGGTCTGATACTGAGCTACACGGAACCGATATTTTATCCATGCATAAAAAAAACTAGAGAAAAAAATAAAATGTGACTTGCTCAGCCACTCAGTTTGAATGTAATTAAGTTAGAGGTTGATCTACTCCGCGATGAATCTGAGGACTGAAGAATGTCTCGTTCCCCATATGAAGGTGCAAATTTGTCGAATGTTTCAAATTTTACTATGGTCGTCCCCAACCTTTCTACACCGGTAAAAAAGGAAAATTTTTTCGCGGACCACCAATACTGAAATAAAAATAGTTTTTTTTGTAATATTTTTTAATATTATATTGAGAGAGATGGACATAACTATAAGTAACAAATATACATATGAAATTCTCGGAAATATATTCAGAGTTTTGCATCTGGGTTCACTATCCAAGAGCAAACATTTCCGTTCTCCCTGAGTGTATCTGAGAAGAGTTATGATTGTGGATTGTGCGAAAAACAGCGACCACCGTGTCGCATCATCCTACAGATTATTATTATTCAACAATAACTAAAAATACAATAAACGTGCAGACGAAAAAATCTTATATTTAATATTTTTGCATGGCGAATTGCTTGAAATTTGGCATACTGTTCGCGGCCCAGCACTGGGCCACGGACCACTGGTTGTGGAACAGTGGTTTAGATCAAGTCAGCGTGGCCTGTCGGGTCCGTATAAGGACGGACCAAAGCAAACAGGTCAGTTTTTTCGGCATTCGGAGCAGTCCCACATCGATTAATTGTGGTCCCAGTGGTTATGAGGGAATGCATCGATAGCCTGAGGAGATTTTTGTCATGTTACATGACGTGTAGGCACTGACCATAATTATTATCGTCGCCGTTTTGACGGGTATACTATTTTTGAGTGAATCGATGTTGAATCCTATTAAGCTACCTACATCACATATAATAATTTAAATAATACACCTGCTGAGTATTGAATCCATAATACATCCGAATCTAGTCATGTGATTCAGATTCAAATAGTCTATTTTTTAATTTTTATTATAGTGTAAAAATTCTTTCTGTTTTTTGACGTTAGTGTGTTTACATATAATTTCTATTGAAATTAATTTGTGTGTGTTCGATCATAGAGTTGCCGTTTCACATCATCAAGAATATTATTATAATCTTTGGAACTGCAGCAAGCTACTATACATCAGTGCCAGGTTCATTTTGATTTTGAATCAAGGAAACGTTTACAAAATCATCTATGTGCGATTTCAATTTTGAAGCATACGGAGCGTCTCAATAAAGTTGTTTCACGAGAAAGATAAAATGTTAGGCTAGAAAAGGACAAGCAGTTTATTAGCCGGACTTCAAATGGGTGAGATGGGTGTAAAGATCATACATTTGTACACAGATCCGTGAATCGATTAAAGAATCAATGAATGATAGCGTCAGTTATGGATATTCGAATCCGTGGACAGTATAACAGGCCCGACAATACATACTGACATCGGATAGTATAAAATTTCATAATATGCGTTACATATTAAGAAATATTATCTTTTTATATCAACATAATAATATTAATTGAAAATACTGCAAACCAATACTTTTTCAGGATATGATAGCTCCCAGCGATAAGCCGTACCATTTTTCATATGGCATGCCCCAATGATCCTCAAAGTGGGAAAATTTCGGTTGAATAGACTTAACCATGCGACCCACGAGTTTTTTCGATATTTCAATAAATTTTTAAAACGGTTAAATTTTCTGTACCACTAAAAAAATAATCTGCATTTATATCATTAAAACTGATTTGATCTTTACATGTTTGGGCAGAAAACTTTTGGACCTTACTACGTATTTTGATTCTATAGCCGCTTGTTCAACGTCAATGGTCGTTCGTCCTATTCGGACACATGTTTACATTTCCTCCGACCCATCAGAAAAAGATAACACTACAATAATATTATTATGATTCCATATAAAGATAGTTTCGGACTCAGTTGGTTGACACACATAACGTATTATTTAAAAAATTTTAAAACATCTTTTATTTGAAAGATGTCCTTACACGAAAAAGTTTGGACACCCTTCGTCTAGCTAATGCAATTATTATCATTGTTCAAATAAAACAAAAGCCGATAAAAAAGTGTGCTCGCGGAAAACTTTTAGTGTCTCGGCCAAATGAAACGAGAGTATAAATTTCAAAAAAAGAACGCACCGGCCATAATCAAATCAAAAAAAATATAGCGGCAGTTTCGCCAACACGCTACGCATAATAAAAATCTTATTTCCAGTAACTCTGCCTTACAGCGGGCGGATTTTTTGTTTGATGATAAAATTCAGATACCGACTTCCTCGCTCAATGGGATATTTAAAGATAAGTACTAATTACAGTTTCCTGTTGGGAAAAGCGATGAAAGCGAAGACTCGAATACCTTATTTGCATTATTGTGCTAAGGGTAAGCAGGGTATCTAAAATTTAAACAAATCAGGAAATAAACATGACGACAGCAGTGGATATGGGGTAATGCTATAAATCAGACATTTCAAACCATTTTTTACACGATGCGCTACAATACTTAGCTGTTTTTCAATATTTAAATAAGTAATAATCAAAATTCCGGGGCTGTAGCTGATCGGTTAAAATCATTGGCTTCGGTTGCATAAATTATACACATCATAAAATGATTTTTCATTCGATTTATGAATGTGTGCTCTAAGGGGTGGTTGTCTGTGATTTCTAAATTTCCACACACCTATCCGATCTTGAAAATAGAGCGATTAATTAACCACTCGTCTTGTATCTGTATCCTTATATCATTACTCCCTTCGAAAAAAAGAGACGTTAAGCGACTGAGTAACAAGCAATTTTGTAGAATAAGTTCTGTTAAGATAAGATCTATTAAGAGTCTATATGTGCCATATGTGGTTACAAAAAACCTTATTTTTATAGATACAAAATATTTCTATATCATGACGCGTGCCACCATTTTGAACAAAATTTTAATTTTAAGCAATAAAATAAGCGACTACTCGACTTGTACGATCTTAGTGACTCGGCCAAGCCACTTAGGTTTATTATCCGAAGAGTGTAAATATAAGAGAACTGCATTTTCACGTGACGTAGTTTAAAAAAAACTCAATATGTGCTCTTCAAAGAGAAGTGTCAAAATAATAAATACATTTATGGTACACCGTTTACACCCTTCTACCTTGTTAAGCTCAAATCGCCATTATGTCGGTTCAATTTGATGTTTCATTTAAATCAATTGAATAAAAAACAACGTGAAACAAAAATGATTAAGAATCATATGTAACAAATTGCTTTATTTTAATGAAGCTTTCAGAGTAAATTTAAGTGCTCCTCGCTTCCTCCCAGGTCATCCAGCATCACGTAGCTCCGCCGAATACATCCTATGGATGGTCATCTGGTTGATAGAAGTGACAGGCAGGATTCAGGCTCCCCAGGGGCATATTATAAAATCTGGTTATATTATTATTATATTCTATTCCCCATATATATTATGAGGAATAGAATATAATAATAATATAACCAGATTTTAGGTCTATCAAACATACCATCAATTAAATTATATAAAAACCTAACTATTTTAAAAAATAAAACACAATTCATTTGTACTACTTCTACATGTTTATATTGATTGTGTTTTATTTTTTAAAATATAATGTCTTTTCACCAAGAATTGAAAGTTAACACCTTAAAAGTAAAAACCTAACATTTGACTTTTCTTTTAAAATACCAACCTTTAAAAAAATACAGCATGTTAACAAACGAACCAAAAAAAGTTCTGGCCTATAAACAAAGCTAAAAATCAATCACTTTCGCTTATACTATAGCATACAAAAAAGTAAGTAAGTATCCCCCTTACTTGTCTAGGCATATTGTCTATTAGTGATAGTTGCATTGTGACATACCATTGTCGATTAATCAATAATCAATAGCCGAATACCATTTCAACAAATAGTTATTATATGAAAATAAATTATAACAGCCTAACATTTACCATCCCGCATGTACTGGTAAAATAATAACTTGTGTACATAAGCGTGTGTGTTACATAATACAATTTTGATGTATTTTTGTCTGATTACATGTTTTATAAATCAAGTTTCCATTATTCGCGATGCTATTTGAATTAAATTGCTTGTGATTTGAAGAAATTATATTTTGTCACTATTTTTATGAAAAAACGTGTGATTTTTCAGACAATTCATTAAAGGTATAAACAAATTAACAGCACAGTATTGTTTTATATACCAAATAGCGTTTAACTCCGAGTCAGATATGCTTCAATATAGAGTGAAACGGAGCCATTTTATTTTATTCTTTACTGTAAATAAATTACGCAAAATGCGCATTTCTTTTTTTAGTAAACTATATTGTAGATACACTAGTGTTGCATGAAAAAGCAATATATCACATGCGATAAATCTTTTGTAAGTTTTCGTATCCAAGTCAAGAAAATTCAGTCTCGTATGGAAGTAAGCCGCGTAGTTTCATCCAACCAGTTCCCACCGCGGTCTAACGTGACCCGTCTGATCGGAATCGATCCCGGCCACGTGGTCTACGCTCGGCCGTTCGCATCAGCGCTCACTAGTCAGTCTACGACATTTGCCGACTCCATGGCGACCTCTCTCTCTCCAATGTATTATCTATCTCTACAAAGTACGAAAACCACATTACAATAAAAATACATTGCGTCTGGGAATTTCTTAGAATAATATATTTAATATAGTCGTGAGAATGTGAGTAATCTTTTAATAAAAGTTCTCAACTTTCTACAATATGCACAAGGCATGAAGGTTATAAGTCGCTAAGCAAAAAATATTAACGTTATTCCTTTTTTGAAAAAAGAAAACAAAAGTATATTACGCATGTCAAATCGAATTGATGTTTAAAAAAATATACAGATATGTTTTGTCTTTGTCGAAAAGCACATAGGTATACAAATAAAACAAAATTTTAGTACAGTGAGTTCTCGACTTACGAGTCGAAGTAGTCATAATTCGAATTTCATACACAATATAATTTGAAATAATAGACATATACATCAAAGGTATGTACGTAAATTCTGATTGATGATTTTAAAATTAATTCAAATAAACAATTACATTCATAATAATATATTTGTAAGAATTATTCTGGAGAGATGGTTTATTATTGACTTCTGAGAAGTTATCACAATTGCTTGGACAAAAGTCATTCTTAAATGATACACTTTGAAGTTAGCAATATCGCCTTGATTATTTGACTGTAAAATGATTGCGGTGTAAGGAGGTAAGTAAACCAATTTTATGCTCGGATGTGAGTCTCGTAAATGTGAAAAAAGGCCTGGTGTATTGTCAAGAATCAATAATACTTTAAAATGTATATATTTTTTATCATAATCACATTTGTTGTTTTAAATACGAATATTTTATTTGTTTTTAAGATTTCGTGTTAATGGTATTAATGGTCGTTAGTAGTATGTCGCGAACTGTCGTATTTTCAATGAATTTCATGCGTGAAAGTTAATTTTAAAGATTGAATTGAAAATAATAACATTGTTTTTTGCAGACACACTCAAAACCAGTGGAATAACAACATAAAACATTGTAATTTACAGCTTTGAGTACTTATCCTACAATTTTATATGATTACCAAGACAAGCTTCAATAAGATTATGAGCATTTTCAACTGTTCGCTCAAAAGTTATTCCTTGCCGAACGATTCCAGTCTGATAACGTAATAATTGTTTTAAATAAATACTATAAATTGCGGTTTTTTTTATTGAAAACATGCGTAAGTTTTGATTAAAGTTTGATACGTTGACCGCACAGGAAAGTCTGATGAACCCACAATTATTCTACGGACCGTACTTTGAGAATCGCAAGCTAGACCCTACGCCGCATTAAAAAAATGACACGGCTTATTAGATATTCAAAACAATGATAAATTTAATATGTACTTAAATTCACACTAGCGGAGCGGAATGAGAAGAAAAGTTTCCGAAATGACACGGCCCAACCTTAATGGATCTTATCATTCATTTTTCGGTGAGTTTTTTTTTTGCATGGAACGTTCTAGTTTCGAAGCAATGGTGTATTAATTTTATAAATAATACGACGCTACGCTAATATCCGAAACGTTTTTCTTTCCAAAGCATATACCTAGCTGTCCTTAAAAATTATTAGATATCTTTCATCATACAGTTAAATTTTGTAGCCATGTCTGCTCCCGATATAGATAGAGCTTGGACATGACTAATCGCACTCACTACGCCTCGTATTTGTGACCGGATGGGTGGGAGGGAATATATGCATCGCAGACATCCATATCTTCAAACAAAAATGGATAAAATAATAAAATTCGATAGAGTCTATACTGGGATTTGAACCAGTGAATACCGCAACCGCAAATGTATCAATATCCCAGCTTCAGTGTCGAGCTCAGTACCAGAAGAAAAGGCGATGTTCATGATCACATATTGTAAACATATTCTAATTATACTTTTTCTTAATAGAATACAAATATTATTTTAAGCCAATGGACTTTAGTCAAAGGTGATACAATAACCTCTCGCAAGATAAAATCCAAATTAACATTGATTAAAAGTAGGGCTTCCAATCCCGGGATCCCGAGCAATTATTCAATCCCATAATCCCGGAATTGACTTAATACCAATCCCCGGATTCGCCATAAAATAGTAAAAAATACAAATTCTTATCCGATGAAGTATAAAATATAAAATGCAAATTATTATCCGATGAACTATACGTTTCTTCCTGCCGGGTAACTGTTATATTATAGTAATAAATGTAGTGTCCCTTCTCTTTAGCTGATATTTCGTGCCTGCTGTAGACAGGGAGAGACAATTGATTGTTTTGTTGTATATCTTACATGTTATAAACCACTATTCTATTTTTGTATGCGCACGTGTGAAGTGGTACTTAGGCACTTGGTTGCCTAAGTTTAATATGACTTGTACTACTAATAAAAATCCAAAAATTGAAATTTTCTGAAAATTGAATTCCTCACCCGGCCCGCCGTGTTCATAATCAAAATTATTACCTAGAATTTTTTTTTTGACAATTTCATACATGAAAGCTGGTTTTTGTTCAATCCCGGGATCAGAAAAGTGGTCCGGGATTGGATGCCCTAATTAAAAGCTATTTGCAACTGAATAACACCAAGTTATCGTAGACTTGCAGATTCCTTTGAGATGCTTAATTAATATGATTCGTATAAAGAGGAGATAAGATTGAAAAACACTATTAAGCGTCTATATAGAAAAATCCTGAAATATACGAAAGTTTTTTTTATTATGCAATATGTAGTGTATGCATTACCAATCTACCAATATGCATACTACAAGAGAGCGATGTATTTTGCGTAAATGAAAGTAAGTGTTACAGACCCTGTGAAGCTTTAATTTTGTATTAGAATAAGTTACGTTTTAATTGTTTGGTAGTATTTTTCGCATACCGTTTTCATAACAGTCCAGCCCTAATCCATCATTCTAAGTTCATTTTTTCCCCGTATTTACTAGGGCATCCAATCTCGGACCCTTTTTACAATCGCAGGATTTTGGAATTCTGAATTTCTCAATCCCGGGATTCCGGGATTGGTCATCAAGTGTATTTCATGTGTGTACAATAAAATTTTTATCTGTGTCCATTATTGCTTCAATTGAAATGTATGTACGATTAAATATTGTTTTTGGGTATTGAAATGGTTTTTTAGTTGATTTAAAATCAGACTAATAGACTAGAAAGATATTAAAAAAAAAACGTAATGATCAAAATAATTTTATTTATTGCTTTATTATCGTAGGTTTTACCAAATGGTATCCAAAAAGAGGATATGTCCTTCAATTTGACTTTAAAATATTGTCTTCCGTTCATTTAAGAGCGATTCTAACTTGTTCTCCATTTCAGATTGGTTAAGAGCGGCTGTTATGAAATATGAGGAGGGACACTACAATAAATTTATATTAATGTTATAGTAACTATAAAAAAAATCTATATTTGAACAAACTGAGGTACACGTTGTAGTTAGTCAGAAAGTTTTATTTGATATATGAATTATTTTTTAGCATTTACAGTGAATGCCGAAATCCCGGGATTGCCTGAATATCAATCCTAGGATTACGGAATTGAATATTTTACCGGGATCCCGGGATTGGAAGCCCTAATATTTACCGTTATTTTTGTATCATAATGTGATTGTTGAGTTTGAGCCTTTACCGAATTCATCGTTTTTTTTTGAAGGGCACTTAAAAACGATGAATCGAGGGATCCACTGTTTGTTAGAGTCGTTATCATAAGACGACGAAATTAATAGCCTTCGGCAGGCGTCGTCGAAGCACTGCTGGAACTTAATCTCATCAGTAACCGTACATCATTTCATTATTCAGTCGTACACCTCACAGAAAACTTCTAATAAACGTCATTATTCAGATATATGTATCAACTCGCATGAGTAACGTAATTAAAAAAATAATTAAGTAGATTGCAATGGAAATCAGTTTTCATTAAACAGGGTTTGCAATATCGGTAATACCGTAATGGAAATCCCGTTTATTTAATACGAGAAAACCGGAAGAGTTTTTGCCTGAGAAGGCTTTTTCTACAGCCGGACATATTTGTACGAAGATTTGACCGGTTCTAGCATTGATAAACAAGCCTTTTTAATCTCATATTTTAATATAAGGAAGCAATAAAGTAAAGATATTTATGAAAATAGCCTTTCATATTTTTTTAATATCAGTATTGATTTACCTGACGGCTCCGTTGCGCAGTTGTTAACGTCGTTAGCTACGGTTACGGATGCCTCGGGTTCAAGTCTCGGTGCAGAAAATTTCATAAATTGATTTTTCAATCGATTTATGGATTTCTGTTCGTAGGCATGAATGTTTGTGACGTCTAAAATTCCATCCCACCCATCCGATTCTAAAAACGAGGCGTAGCGAGAGCGATTAACTAACCACTAGTCCTGTCCTAGCCCTATCCTTCTGTCACTACTCTCTTCGAAAATGAGAGGTTGAGCAACTGAGTAATAAGACGTTCTCGTAGAAAACTTCTGTTGAGATATCTCCATTAGGAGACCATACGCTCCACACTGGGAGCGGACATGGTAAAAAAAATGATTTACCTAAGCAGTACCGCGATCTCATTTGGCCGTAAGAATCATTATTGTTTGTTAGTAAAATGAAATAATACCGAAATTGATAATATATATATTATTCGTACTTACGGTATTGTCACCCCTAGTATTAGTATTCGGTTCCCATTCAATAATTATTAGATGAATATACTTCAAAGTTACACAATGCTTGTATAATAGTCGAAAATATGAATTGGAAACATCGACTATTGAATTAAAATATAACAAACAAACTGACAAAGATAAAAATTAAGTGTGGGTACGTATTATATTGTATAAATCGATCCATTATGATCTTACGAACCCTTCGTAAACATGCTTCATACAAGTTTGATTTTTCTTTTGAAAGTAAATTCAATTTATTTCGAATAACTTTCGCATACAAACCAACACCTCTACAAATGAAAAGAACGGGCAAACCTTTTATTTCCCAAGAGATTCATATCTCCAAATATTTGAAAAAAATCAGTACACAGTAAAAAGTAGACTTTCTATTCGATTACTCAGTTCAAATATAGACAAGAGTATGAAAGTGAGAGTATGATAGGATGAATGGTATCTCTCAAGTGAAAAATATTCTGAATTGAAATTTAGTACAATTAATCATAGGTTACCTACCTTTGATATTTGGTATCGTGTTGGAGATGTTGGCGTCTATTGGTGGACTCTTTCAGATGTCAAACTGATAGTCTGGATACTTTTCAGAACAGGCGACAGCTTGGAAACTTATGCTGTTGCAAGGATCACTCGATTTTCAATGACTACAGTGCACCACGTTGCAGAGATTAGCCGCTTTGCACCCGTGGATAAAAGCTCGGAATCGTTAGGAGGAAAATTTTCAAATTCTTTTTAACCAGTAGTCGATAATGACAGAAAAATTATTTCCAAACACGTTTCACATATGGTAAGGCTCGAATTACCAGCGATCAATACACTGATACTGTAAAATAGATAATTCAATGTGCCGCAGGTTTAGTGTTACGCGAAGACCGAAGCTCGAATTGAAGTCGCGCTCGCTCTCGTCAGAATTAGATGACTGGCTTTATTTGTCATGCGATAAATTATGAGGAATAGAGTAAAGAAATGCACAACGGTCGTCGACTGCGTGTCTCAGTGCGCACAACTATCAACTAACCGATGTCACTGTAAAAAATTGCACATTTTTTCGTGTGTGGGCGCGTTTTAAATCAAGCGACGCAATCGATACTGTGGTGTTTGCATAAGAAAAAAACAGCCTTTGTGTAATGCGACGTCGAATACGTGTCGTGATAATTTATCTGCAAACCTACAGCACAAAATAGCACTACTTTTCAGGACATGTTGGCAAGCGGGGCGCCGACGTCACCACGCGTACGGCGAAATCTCGCCCTCCGACACTCACAGCTGTGCGGTCAAATTAAAAACAAACGATAAAAAGCATTCCGTCAAACGATTATCGCGCACTGTCTCGGTCGTTTTTCGGCTGCAGTGGTCAGCGTCACCGTTTCGCGACGGTCGCGTCGGATTATTGAGTTTTGACGCGAAAGGATTCAAAGGAAAACATATGTCGGCACCGCCCACCTACACAGCTGTGAGACGGGGATGAAGTGTCGAAGTGTAGAGCTGGGCGGATCCCGGGGCGGCGGCCATCTTGGCTGTCACGAGGCTTCAGCCGGCGTCCGCGAGAGGCGCCGCGCGCGCCGGCTCGCGACTTGCAGCGTATGTGACCGACGGCCGGCGGAAACGAGCGAGCGTCCGCGGCGAGTTGCGAATCCGAGCGAACTCGTTTTTGATACAAAATTATTGCGATGCGCTCGGAAATATGACCGAGCATGAACTGCATGTGAATACGAATAAGACTTATAAATATTTAAATGAAATAGAAAACGGTACATACATTATTAAATTATAATCAATTTATCTGATTCATTTAACTTTAGAAGATTTGATTTAATTGGCAGCATTTATATTACATATTGTTAACATAATATAATCGTAATTATAGGTGTACTAGGTATATTGTCCCATGAACCGACGACATATCTAGCTATCCTCGATTTAAACCAACAAGAATCTTTGATGAAGACATTTTAGTCCGTAATGCATAAATCTGTCAGTTTCAAGAATCAATTAAAAGTTTCGTTCTGAATTATAACAGAGAGCTTATTGTATCTGAAATAATCTTACATGCCATAGGTAGGTATAAAATTTAATTTCAGTTTGTAGTTTATTGATGTCAATACTATTTGAAAACAGTTTATCTATATCCGATACCTACATCACATGAGCATATTATGGTTTAGTTTAGATTAAAATGGACTAGTAGTTAGTTAAGCACTCACTAGAATAAGATACCTAGACGGTGGGTGGGTAGGTAGGTATAAAAACATCAAAGTCATCCATGTATTTGAATACAAATCCATAAACCTATTGAAGAGTCAACGTATGAAAGTTTCCATTTAGGTCCATGAATACAGCCTTTTGGCTGAATTTAAATTTTTTGTTGTTTATACGTATTTACGGAAGAGTTCTAATTAAATATAATAATTATCTTATTTTATATGTATCTAATTGAAGTTTCTTTAAAACAAACTTCTAATATTAAAATGTTCCCCACTCCTGGATTAGACAGAATTTCGATTGCTATCTTCCATAAGATTATTGATTGTCTTTTATTCACTAGAAACAAAAATCTCCTTTCTTTAATAATTAGTGAATAAATAAATTTATGAAAACAGCAGAACAAAAGATGAACGATTATCCACTTTACAAAAATCTGACAAGCATTCACGAGGCATGCCCTTGAAAAGCTCTAATTACTTGATTGTTCAAAATCTTAATCGATATCTCATAGGTATTATGAAACTGATTTTCAATTGTTATATTTTGAATTCAATTTTGTATTATGCATCTATAATATGCTACGCCTCCTAAAAACTTTATATAAATTTGGATGTATAATTATTTTGATTAGACAGACACTAATTTTCTAGTCTAATTCTAGTTTTCATTTTTAACTTTGACGTAATAATTATGGAACTAAACACTTTAACATTTTTATACTTACTTTAATTTAAGTTTTGCCTTAAACCAACAGCATTAATTTATCTAAAAAGGCAAGATGTCATTTTTTCTCGGGCAATGAAATGTACCGTTCTAAATGTAAGGCAGTATATATTTATAATTGCATAAATTAGCCGGGAGGATTTTGGTGTGGTCATTGTCAACATTTTTTTACAATGGATATATTATAATATGTGTGAAATATGCACACAGCCATTGTGTATGTACGTATAAATACAACTCGAAGAGCCTCTCAAAGCTGAGAAAATACAAAAATTTAAACTACAACTAAAAGTCTCCAAGAACCTTGTCAAGACGATGTCCAAATCCTTGTGCTCCCCCTCTCCCTTTCTTACAGGAAATTCTTCTTTAGCGGAGGTGGATGCGGAAGAGGCCGACGGCCACGCCGGTCTTCAATTAGTCGCCCCAAGAGATAAATCTTAAAGTAACGAGCCAGGCTCGCACATTTCAGTTAGGGACTGGGCATGTCTAAAAATAAGCTAAGTAAGTTCTTCAAACTTACGCCAACATTACGAGCGATTCTTGACAAGAATTGAACTTTTGTTAATGATTCAAAGATAATCATTCTCGTATGGGGTTTTTTCTTAAGTGTTTTCCCCACACAAAGCCTTCAGCTGACAGAATCTTTGTAGATAGCAGTACGTAGCTAGCTTACATGCGGGAAAGGGATATAAAGACTTAGTCTGTACCCACCCTAGCACTGACTTTAGCCAGGAAACTAGGAGCCCGCTTCGCGGACTCCACATAATAGTTAAAAAAATTCTTTATTAAGTCCTTTAGATATAGCGTTAAACGATACATCAATTCAAGGCTGCCGATTATCAAACATAATTATATATTCTAATGAGATAATATTATTCCATTTCTACTGCTCTCTGTTTTGAATTGCATTGTAAGGAGTGGGAAATTTTATGTGTCTTTTTTAGATATCTTAGCTTGAAGAATACATGAATAATGAACGCATTGTTGGAAAAAAATGTAAGTTGAGTTTACCATACATATTCATCTGCCAATACCGTGCGTTTGAAAATAATCACATAATAAACTGAAATATACTGGATATAATTATGGCATTCATACCATTGCACGTCTTTGCGCAAAGAAAACAAACTACATATAATACATACAGCCGGGTGTGGTTAAGGGTTAAGGGCACGGAAAATCATCGGCCGGCACCCTCAGCTGCAACGGTATGATTACGTGTTTGATGGATTTCGAAATATATCTAATCAAAGTCTATTTTTAAAAACATTCATAGTTGACTGGTTAAAAAATTCTGTATTTCTGTTTATTTAAATTATTCTTCCAGTAAAAATGGCTAGCATGTCTAATATGAGACCAGTTTCAACTTAGGCGAAGAAAGATATAACCATAGAATCGCAAGAGTCGGGAGGAAAGAGTTGTTTAAATCCATTACCGGAACTCGGCAATGTCCGGATAGCGACATAATCCGGACGAGATCTCGCCTACGAAACCGGATATTATTCCGGACATAAATTATTTACAACCGTGAGCTTCTATTGCTCTCATTATGGTTTTTTCAAAGACCGAAGTAGATTAAAACTGTTTTGTTTTTAATTTTAAATAGTTAAACAATCAAACATAAATAGTAAACGTTTAAAACAATAATATTAGCAGATTGGCAGATTTTTATGTGTCGTTAGAATTCAATTTCATTTTTAATAAACGAGATTTGAACAGTGATTTGAAAATAGATTTTAAGATAATTGCTTTACAGTCATTTAAGCAACACTCTTTTCACAATAACTACCTATAATCTTACTTCTGATATTAATTGTTCATAAAATATATATTATGTTTTAAAAATAAAAAAACAATTTGTTTTGTACTACTTCCATATGTTTATGATGATCAGTACAGGTGTCGCTCATGGAGAGCATTATCAAATAAGCACAAAGCAAATTTTGTTTTATGTTTAAAATACAATGTCTTTCCACGCAGGGTGCAAGTAAATAGAAAAAAGAATAAACTATTTTCAAATCATACGTTCATCGCTCTCCGGATAAAATAGTTGTATAAAATATTTGAATAAAACATGTATTTAGCTGAAGCACAAAGTAACGTTTTTTGTCAGAACGTTGTCGATATTGTTGAATGCCCAAAGATATTTCTGCATATTTACGTATTAAAATCGCATAGCTATTACACGTGACCATTGTTACAATTCAATATTGAATCTTTTGGAAAAGCTATGAAATATAGGTTAATTTTGTCAAAGTCGTTTTTAAAATTCCCACAAAAATTTATTGAAAAAATATTTTTTTGTGCCGCTCACATTATTTTTTCGTCAATTTGGTATGATTGCATGCAACAGGTTGCCGTTATGAGCGAAATATTTCAAATACCTTCACACAATTACTTCCGTCACCCTCCCTCATTATCCACTCATGAGAAGGGAGAGGGTGAGTGACGTCCGTTCTCTTTGCAAAACTGTGATTCTGTCTTTTTACAGGCGAATTTACTATCTTGCATAATGAATGCAAATTCAAACAATAGATTTTGCCCCATCGAAGTCGTTGTTCTCTTTTATAATTAATTGTTACTTTTTTGTTTTAGATATGTTGCTGTCGAGTTTTTTTTATCCACACTTCGTGGGAATCAGACCGAAAGAAACAATATAATAGAATAGCTGCTAACAAATCTTCTTGACCGACGAGGGGTGGCGTTCGCATACATTTTCTAACGTCTAATGGGTCTATACGATTAATCATGATGTATTTGTATTACATATACGGTGACCATACGTAATTTATTTATGCGGACAGTAGTCTTATTTTAAAATTATTTATTTAAAAAAAAAATTTTTTTTTCGTTTTTTTTTATTCAAATCGGTCCACATCAATAATTATACTATTTCACTGGCAAAGGCTAGTGGTGTAAAGGGCGGTGTCATTTATATGTACATATATTTATGAATTAAATTGGAATTTATTGATAAAACTCCAGTATTGAAAGACAAAATATCACAGTATTTAGTTCTACAAATTTTTGTAGAATTTAAGAATTTTGTAGAACTAAATACCTTAATATGTTGTCTTACGATATTATACTTGATTGTATGTTGAGGGTGGAAGTTGAGGTAGAATTAACTCGACATCTGAACTTATACTATTTCAAACTACTTTCAAACACTAACGATCCTGATTTCGCCTTTCGGCATCTTCAGGCACTCGAGCGCACGAATGGACTTGAATTGACGCTCGAGTGCCTGAAGATGCCGAAAGGTAAAACCCAGGTCGTTGATGACAAAATACATGGAACTGTACAAAATCTCAATAATTCAAATTTGATATAGAAATTTCATCAAGCACCCTCAGTCGATGTCTTAAATTGAAAGGATTTATTTATATAAAATACTACACATTTGATATGAAACAATTTTACGATTTTTTAAAGCATAAAACTGATTTATCGATTAAATTCCCTTTTGTTTGGTAGAACTCCGTTATTATATGGTAAAAGTAACATAAGTATTCAATTCGACGAGAATTTTATCAATTTATTGATAACTATTTCGGCTTCACTATCTCAGAACTATGTCTGAACTTAATTTAACTTGGTTATGAATACTGTTTTACAGAAAATGATATTTTTATGTAGAAGTCTGTTATTTGTACCTTATAACAAAGCTGTAAAAATCTTGTGTAAATATGAAAATTATAATTAATGTTCTGTGCATTATTTATATTTGCTTCAATTTTGAAATGTCTTTTTAGTGTTGTAGCGGAACAAAAATACATATTCTGCATTATTTATATTATGAAACCATTTCTGATTTTCCAAAATAAATATGGTCACCGTAGTTACATTTTTGTTACCGAGAGTTATAATATATTATACATAACACAATATGAATTTAACTGTAAGACATGGCTATGTTTATTACATGACCTACATTATTTTCATATAATTTAATAAACATGTATTGTAAACTTGTGAATAATAAGCATATAAATCACTAAAAAATCTAATGATGAAATATATACAGTAGACCCTCGATAACACGATTGCGGAAAATTCGTTTTTCATTCAAATTTGTAACTGCTCCTTGATTACAGGTTAAAATACTTCTGCGTCGGATGCGTATGCTCTGATTTGTATGAATACGGTATCCCCAATAGTCCGCTCCGACATAACTGGCCCCCTATCTACCGTGTTATCGGGGAGTCTACTGTATGACGGTTTTGAATATGGAATATCTTCTTAGATCTTACGATCCCACTTGGCCATACATTTTTGTGTTTTTCATTTTATCTAGTTTTGAAAAACAGGTATTTAATATGAAATACTGAAATACGGTAATGCTGCACATATGGAGAGACGCGGGTGTGGGTTGGTATTGTGTATTGTCAATGCTGTCTCCTTTTAATACTACTAAAGTGCATTATATTATATAATATCCGCGTTATATACTGCATTACTGTATTCAGTATCAATATGGTTAAAGCAAAAGTTACATATCATGTGAGATTTCAGGCATTGTAAATGTGAAAGCTAAAGGCTTTGAGGCAGTCGGTACTCTCTGGGAGGCAGCCAGAATGTACGAGACAGCCTTAAAATTTATAACTATATACAACGCAAGTTAGTCGAGCGTTATTTTCCAACTATTATAAGTTTGCGCCCAAAAAGCTGCAATAGATTCCACGATAATATTTTTTTTTCTCCAGAATTGTTTTTACTTACGTTTTAACTTACAAACACGTGATTTTTGGATTGATTTTCTATTATAATATTACGGTAAAATCTCGGTACCATGGAATGAACTGGTCGAAATGGTGTCCGTTAATTCTGCCTCGAAGAAATTGTTTGGCACTTTTTTTTTCGATTGTTTCGGCCGTAATTTTGTGAAAAAAAGTTATTTCACTCGCTATGTTACTAAATGTGACACGTGTTCGCTTCTTTAAGAAGCATCTTCAGACTAACTTAATCGCAAGGTTATTTATTTTTAAGATAAACAATGATTCTAATTCGGGTAATTCTAAGGGGTATTCCCCTCTCCACGTCCAGTAGAAGAAAAAAAACCTACCCCACCCTACCTTTTTAAGTTAAGAATTAGGAACTTTGTTTATCTTAGAAAAAATAACCTTGTGACATAGTTTATCTCAATATGCTTCTTAAAGAAGCGAAACACGTGTCAAATTTATTAACGCAGCCAGTGGTTATAAATTTTGATTTAATATTTTTTCGTTCGTCTTTATTTTAAACCGAACCTCTGGTCGATTAATGGATTTGTTTTCGAATACCTGGATGTCTGCGACAACTATAACTCCCTCCCACCCATCCGATCCTGATAACGAGGGTTAGCGAGAGCGATATTTTAACCACTAATCCTATCCTTCTTTCCGTATTCTCTTCTAAAATGAGTTTGAGCAGCTGAGTAACATACAGTAATTGAGAGCGGGCATGGGTAAAAAAAATGAATCGTGTCACCAAAACCACTGCTAAGTAATTCAAAAATTAATACTGTATTTAAAATGAAACATTGTATGCAATGTTTTAATGTGCACGTGTAGACGCTTTACAGAGAAAGCCTTACGTAGAACGAGTGCCGGGTCGATATTACAGTCTGTACGCCAGTGACAGTGCGTACGTATATTTTAGAAGAGGATGCACTCATACTATTTACATAACATATATATATAATCGGCGTGCTGTGTATATTCCTCTATCACACAGAATGAGCAAGTAGGATAAAATAGCAAATACTAGCATCTTGCTCACGCTCTTCACTTCACATGTGATTAAGCGAGAAAGCTGAAGATTCACAGAACGCGCCTGATATAGATATGGAGCATCGGCGTGCGGTGGACTTATCGCTATCTCTATCGCACAACCTAATTTGAGTATGAGCAAGAAGGATACAAGATCATGCGCCGCATGCCCTTGCATCTCGCTTGCACCTTCACTTTGCATGTGATTGAACAAGAAAGAGATAAAGCCACCGCACGCGCCTGATATGGGGGTATCTGTATTGTTTATCTTTTTGTCAACCATTTCTCTCAATTTGCATCATTAGAACTTATTGTTACTCTAGTTTCTGAGGGTAAGAATACTAAGATTAGAAGGGTATGGTTAGTTTATATAATCGTATTCCAATATAAAATCTAACGTGAGATCAAAATGAAATACATGTGTACCCAACCGTACGTGTCAGAAAAATGCTCTCAAGGTAAATGAGAATTGAAAAAATTATATTACATTATGACTTGAAATAAGAGGCTGTTAAAATTTTGATTGCAGATAATTTAATTTCATATCTTTAAAATTTGTATAATAATAACCATACACCAATTGTGTTGTATACCTTCTCATCAGTCAAACATAAAATTATAAAAATTACACTGTGCTGATCGTTTTACAAAATCGTGGATCAGTGCACAAAAACTGTGTTCTATTTTATACATATAATGCCTTTCGTCCAAGAATTGAAAATTTACATTTTAGGCGTGATCACAACAAACGACAAAAAAACAGTTTTTCTGTAATATAATACAGTGACCTTTTCGGTGTGTAGATCTGTGTGCGCTACTGAGACAGTCTGCGTATCTTATCACTAGACCGAGGAGCTTGCGGTACCGGGAGGTTCTGGGCGGTCGCCGGTTTGACAGATCCATTAGTACAACTATCTATTTATCTCTACTATCACTTTGGCCCAACTCTGACATGCTATATAGCTGTATCGAATGCTTACGGCTTAAAAAGCACGAGATTTAGGTGCCAGCTAGTTGCTAACTAGAACAATTTTCAAAGATTGCAGGACTCGGGATTCAACTGAATAGTAAACTATAATTTAAAACATCGACTGAGGGTGCTTGATGGAATTTCAATATCAAAATTTAAAAATTAAATAGTAAACGTTTTGTAACCATACTACTCAAATATTATAAATTATGTATTTGTATATGTGACATAAAATTAGAATGCAATTGAATTTGAATTAGGAATAAAGTACGTATTACATGATTACAGGAATTTGTTTTATCATACAGGGCGAACATGTTTTACGAATGTTTCCAATATTTTCTTAAAATTATAGACAGAAGGAAATAATAAAATACCTTCACAACTTCAATAAAATTTAATAGCATTGTATAATCCAATGTTTTAGTTCGAAGAACGCTTGGGAGTTGGTCAATTGATAATTAAATGGTTTGAAATAAACGATTATAGCGGGGAAGGTTCAGAAGACATTTTGAGACGTTTGTTTTATGGTTTTATTCAGTTTGAGTGTTGTTATTAAACTGTTTTTTTCTGTTTGAAATATTTACATGGCAATATATTTTGTTGGGCTTATACGAGGCCAAAATTCGAACAGTGACAAAGTATTTATTTTCACAAGAATTATATAGTAATTAAATTAAAACAGTGAAACTTCTTCTGAAAGTTCTTGGTCGTTATCAGTAAAAACTGCGAGTCAAACTACTAAAAACGGGTTTAATGTGTATTGAAACTTAATGACACGTACGGTTTAGTTAAAGATCGGAGAAAATATAATTCCTTGATCACATAGTTTGTATCAAATCAATATTACTAATGGCAGTAAGTATTAAGAATATTTTTTGAATTATATTACTTCGGGTCAAAAAATTTCACAGACATAAAAACGTTTGGTAGCGCAATAAAAAAAATGAAAAAGCGTTCAAAACCGCGATTCCGTTATAAATTATAACGTGGAATGAAAAGCCAAAACGATTACAATGCCCCACGTGTCTGCGGAAAAGCAGCGTACTATCAATACGAATGAATGGTTTTCTGCCGCGCATGAGGTTTTCTGTCACCGGCCGTCTATTCACATATGCAGACCTGTATGGATTAAAACCAGTGGAACAAAAACGTCATTTTGTGTATAGTTTATAAGTAACTATTTTAGTTTATATCATGTCTATTATATTTACCCTAATAATATTAATCGAAAAATGAAAATAATTAATTGAAATAAGATGATGTAATGCCGAAATAAGTATATAATATATTTTATATTTTTTTTTAAATTAAAAACTTTATTTTTGTAAAATAAAAGTCGACGGTCTTTGTGGTTTAGTAGTTTTAGTAGAGCTTCACCCTGGCAATCAGATGGGTCTGGTTTCAAGTCCTGGCAAGGTGGATACCAAAGTTAGATTTTTTAAATTTAACATTTTGGATATGTTTGGTGTTTGTGATGTATTTTCTTCTTGATCTCGAGCGATATTAAATTATTTTTTCGATATTAAGAAACTATTTTTATATATAAATAAAAAATAATTTGATTTATTTTTGAGTTCGAGAATTTTATATTTTGGGGGTATTTTAAGTTATGGAACCTATCTACAATTTTTATATGGGTAGCTTATCTTTGTTTACACGGTTTTTTACACGGTAGTCTCTGGAACGTATACCCCGTGCAAAAAGGGAATAGGGTGTACAAGAAATTTTCAGGGACTAGTTGGAAAAAGGCGAAAAGGTTGCACATGCATGCAGTCGCAAGCGAGAGCACGGCCGGTTAGGCTAGGCCATCGGGAAAAGGGGCGGGGGCGCCGGCGTCGGAAAAGCTGGCCGCAATCAATACGGCGCCAGCCCGTCATTCATCCGCGGGCCTATCCCACCCTCCTTTTAACTACCGTCAGCTGTATATCTACGCCACTGTGCCCATATACACTCCACGAGACTTTACACTGTCGATATCAGATACGCCTACATGACAGTTACGAGGTCTAATTAAATATTTCTTCTTCTTCATTGTCACGAATGTACGTTAAGAAAGATGAAAATCATTCAACACTATTACACCTGTTCAATAATAATTAATTTCAATTAGTTATATAGTAAAATTATTAAAATCTTAAGGATAAAATATGTCTTATTGCTGATTTCAGTTATTTAATATCGACGGTTTTTTCGTCAATTGATGTAACCTTCAAAATTGAAATTTTCAGGAGAGAGTAAAAACTGTTTCTATCGAAAATATTATATGATGAGTTGCGTTATACATCTTTGAAATGCACTTCTGTCACATGTTTGCAGATACAGGATTATACATAGAGAGTGTTGATATAATAGTGGCTTACATCAAGTGGCCGGGTCAGAATTTTCAATCCTAAAACCAATGTAAAATGATGTTTCCCTTCCAAAAAGTGCTCAATTCATTTTGAGATTTTTCATAATTTGGCCGAGACCTGCTCTGTCGTCTTTAAAATGAGATCCAATCATAAACTCATTTTGCATATTTTTTTAAGTTTACATCAATTGGCCAAAATATCATCGATATTATTATAAACCACACTACCATAAACATATGAAATCTACGAGTTCTATGCAAACGTCACGTCGATATAATAACATTGTTTAATTCAAGCAGAAATTTGAATAGAGGTCGTTGCTTTGATATTGAAAGTATTGTTACTTTATTCGTGTCTGTTTGACTGTCTTCCTGTTTGGTATATCGATCGTCCAGTTCATTACTCAGACATCTCCAAATAACCTATATTGAGATAAAGAGAAAAGCAATATTCGAATGGTCACCATAAATCAAATATTATTGATTTGATATATTTCCCTCGAAATTTTCAACTCCAAACACTGCTAATTAATTTGTAATTAGTGTTATCATTGTCCGTGTCTTACCCCACCCAGCGTCCAGTAGAAAGAAACAAACCCACCCTACCCTTCATCATTCATTTAAGAGTTAGTAACACAGCCAAAGGAATAGCTAAGTTATCAATTTTGATTTAATATTATTGATTTGTTTCTACTGACCATTACATTTTGTTTAATTCTTAAGAAGGTTATCCTCCTTAGTATTTTTTTGGTGACATGTTTGATTTGTCTAAATACTGAATCAGATAGAGCGCAAAATTCTACATATACCTGCATATTTAACTCAAATTTTATTTTTTTGGAGATGTCTGACTAATGAACTGGATGATCTACGTTTATCAATGTAAATGGAAGTTACTTGCAGACACCTTTTTTAAAAACCCCCACAATCTTTATGAAGAATTTCGAAGCGTAAAAGCAATACTGCAATTATTAATTAAGCAATTCTCTATTACGATAATTAAGTTAATAAATCGCACTGCATTCGCTAACGAACAGGCCTCGCGGCATATATTTTTAATGCTTCACAGCGGTAATAAAAACGGTGCCGTTTTTACCGAAAATAGTAAGTTTTTTGGTCTATGTAAATCTCAACTGGGTTATGTAAATTTCTACAATTTAATGTGTGAGGAAATTAACTTCAATATCCATGCATACTACAGAGCATCTTCGAAAGTGTCAAAAAAATATCTCACAAGATTCCAAATTCAAAAGAATTGTAATTCAAAACAAACTAAGCCTTGAAAGGAAAGAAAAAAAGTTTATAAAGGCACATCTACAGCAGAGTTTGGAAAATACTTCGTTAGTTTGGTAAAGGAACAAACTCATTACCCGGTCTCATTATAAATGCACGAGTACAAGAAAAAGTTTGCCGTGAAACTCCCAAACCATTGTAAGTAACGAATAATAAATATCCCCGGTTTGTGCTTCTCAATATATATTCGGATTCTTTTTTATTAACTATCATAATATATTAAATATTCAAATCTTTAGGGATACTTTACGTCAGTTTAAATATATAGTATACAAATATAACTTTGCACTTTTTACTACACTGATACGCTTTCTGTATACTAAATAGGGCGTGTCAGTGCATTAGTATGTATTGATTCCGTGATCCTATAGCAGTGCATGTATCAGTATGGATCCTAGAGTCGTGTGTGGGTTCCGTGATTCTAAATCCTGGAGCCAAAGTTACACGGTGTTTACTCTAACATTTGATGTCGCACCTTTTTTTTAGTCTTTTCATTGAGTGAGCTCTTTTTCCATTTATTGTAATTCTGATCACAGAACATTGCCGCTGTCATCTTTTGAGATAAGACGCATAGTAATTTGATATAGTTATGGCAGACAAAATTAAATTTGAAAATAGTTAAAATGAAAAAATGATTTTTGATTATGTGATTCAAATATGTTCTATTTTAAGCGAACCTTACACGATCAATTGGATTGACAGTCTTGTTCGAGGATGACATTCACAATTTGTTATTTGACTGGCTGTGTCACATTTAATAACACAGCCAGGGGTTACCGCTGAATTCATCGAAGACGTTCAACTTGATAAAAGTGCCGTGATTCTATACCACGCTCAGTACTATCAATCTGAATGGTTCAATCGGTTTGTCATTCCGATTGATCATGTAAGGTTCGCTTTACAGTTGAGACATCGATAATAATTATTATGGGTTAATTTTAACTGAACTTAGTTCAATACACAATAATGTCCTATTCCAAGTCGAATCTGCTGTCATAAAGAGCGAAATCAGGCAACTAGACTTATAAAGACGCCCAGTGGTACCGTACCGATATGTTATGAGATATTATAATTTACGATTTGGATAAATATGATGCAGGAAGAGTAAGGAAGAAAGCTACCAGATTTTAACCTACTTTTCTTACCATGTTTATTTATAACTCTGTATTGCCTTAGAGCATTTTGGTGGATATATTTAGATTCAAATATAGTTATGTCTAAATGTTAACAACTTATGTCTAATATCACAAAACTATCAACCAATCAGTATTACTTTTCCTCTAACTGAATAAACTTTACGCACTATCGGACATAAATAGACTTGAAAATGTAAACTCATAAATCCATTTTTCACACATTTTTATCGCGCACCTCATATTGAGAATCATCTCCTCGGTGTATCCTAACAGGCAAAAGGGAATATAACTTAAGTTAGCGGAAAGTCGGAAGGGGATTAAGATCGCTACACAAAATAGCGGTAAAACAATCTTTTGTTTACAGTGTAATTAATAAATACATTTTATCTATAATTTTATCTAACATTTATCTGATAATCAAGTGTTATTATAACTTGCGGTTGCAAAGAAGACACGGGTCGTTTTAAATATTAGGCAGATTAATTCCGACCACATCCGCTGGTTGCAAGTTAACAGTTTTTTTTTCAGAAATAGGTCGCCGTGTTTATTAATACATGTATTTATATATCGTAGTATGAAGACTGATCTTGATGGTTGCGGCAGTTTTATTGTTGTGGCATTTGCTACTAGACGATACTATTTTATTCTGATATTTCATGTCAAGTTTACTAACATAAAAAGTTCTGAACTTTCTCTGGAGTCTACACTACAAACATAATGATAAGTAGTTGGTGGTTTATGGATATTTATGATACAGAAATTAGAGTCCGTAAGGTGGGTATTACTGATAACAGGCGCGTACTGGGGCTTTATCTCTTTCTCGCTCAACCACATGAAAACGAGATGCAAGGGCATGCGGCGCATGCTCTTGTATCCTTCTTTCTCGTACCCAAACTTGGTTGCGCGATAAAGATAGTGATATGTCCACCGCACGCAGATAGTATTTGTATTGTATTTAGTTTTTCAAGCAATTTGCAATACTGTATGACAGTCCATCAAAGTTTCCGTTAAAACTGCTTTATGCAGTTGTAACATCAACAATAATACTTAATGTCATTTCAGTACACACCCATCTCTCGTTTAACACGGAATATAGGTTCTGCTAGATCAGCGTGACGAACGAGACAGTGTAAAGCGAGACTAACAAATGTACGGAAAAGAGGGGATAGGTTCGATTTTTTTAACTTACTTTAGAAAATTTATTGAAATATATTATTAAACATAAAAAAATATTATTCGATCTCACTAATCACTAGAAATTATCACGGTGGGGTTTTTCTTCTTTTTAGCTGAAGGTCATCATCAGTGCCTTTATCAATTCCTTCGATTATATTTCCGTAATTTTTCCGTCGGCCGTATCAAAAAATCTGTAATCGTTGATTGTCTAGCTATTTTGAGGTTTGTGTAAATCTCTTCATATCTAGCAATGCATTGTTTCATTTCTCGTTGAAATTTTAAAGCTCGATCCATATACGGATAATTGTTTAGAAAATGAATTTCTATATTTCTTCTTTTATTGTTTTTACAGTAATAGTTTAAATTTAACTTTTGGTATTGCAATTACTTTCAGTAGGAACTGTTGTAGCCATACCAATCAATTTTTCTTCATTTAACTCTCGTTCTAATAATTCATCAAATTCATTGAAAGCTAACTCCTTCAATTCCTAACCTCCTGTGAATGTGCAATATCAATAATTTCCAAGTTTATATGTTCCCTCGATTCAATATGATTATTAATCAAAACTATGCCGTGGCAGATTGCTTTCCAACATGCATTTAAAATTGATGGGTAATTGCTGATGCGATTATATGCGAGATTTAATAAAAAAATCTTCGAAATGAAAACTGTATTAAGCGAGGGATGGGTGTATTTGAAAATGAAACAACACATTGAACATTATCTACAGTTGTGATACATCATCCAGTTAAAAATTACATAAACAAGGAAAGATTCAAACATTTATAGATTAGGTTTTGACTACATAGATGTCAGAAAATACTTCACACTAAGAGTACAGTCATAAGGTTATATGACACATGAAGGAACGATAGAAATTCATTTAAATTTTATTATCTTTTTATCGAACATTCCATATCACCCGCAATTAATATAAGCATTTTATTTTCAAATTACTGTCATAAAATAAAAAAATTTGTTCGAACTTTTTTAATAAGCTGTCAATAAAATCAAATTCTTGGCAGTGTTAAATTAACCCATTGAAAATTCTGCACAAATTGTAACGTCATGAAAAATGTATCTACGTTTAGCATAATTTATTTTTATAATAGTCTCTTGAAATGGTTAAGTTATAATGTATCATGCAATCACAGTTGGCAGGCTTTTAACGCGATATCTAATCGCAATTTCGTTTCAACATGGCGCGTCCATACAATGCATAAACTTTATCGATAACAAACTAACAAAATTGCTCTAAAAAACGCATATTTTTCTCCACGTCCACGGTTAAAATACTGCCACACCAAGGGTAGGTAACGAAAATCTTCAGGAATCATTTAATTATGTTGACTACTATAGTAATTGGACGGCGATAGTTATTGGACACTTCAAATTTAAACGTCTAAAATAAGAGTAGCTAAGCAGTGCTGTTGGTGTGAAGGAAACAAATATATCTAGTCTTTCTATCTATATGTAACTGCAGCTTTAATTATCTACTACTAGAAGACAATACTGAGAAAACTTCATTCGTATGTGATGTCGGGTCAAAATAGTGAAAAAGCGTGTTTGTGTTAGCAGACCCTTTAAGAAACAGTGATATTTTAGTGACATTTACTTTGTAAAAGTTTTGTGAATTTCGTTACGAAACTTCCCAGGAAAGTGTGAGAGACTAGAAACTGTCAATATTCATTAAGATTTAAATAGTGGTACAACAACTAACCTAAAAAGTAAATGTGATCAATTACTATGTTTTTCCACATTTTTCAGTCTTATGCAAATATCTAAAAAAACCTTTTGTTTTTATTACTGTTGTGTTTATTTCATTGAAGTTTATTAAATTCCTCATCTCTATATATCTTACATGTTTCCTCCCTACATATTTTTTTTTTGACTTATACACTGTTAAAGAAAAGCACGTCCTTATGTGTCCAATTACTATAACAGTCACCCTACTAAATGTTAATTCTTGATTAATTAAGACGTCCGCTCTCAAATGGAGCATATAGAATCTTAATGGAATTAAATCTCATCAGATTTTTTCTACGCGAACCGATTGCTACTCATCTCGCAACCTCCATTTTTTTCGAAGAAAGGAGAGATAGAAAGATAGCACTAGGTAAGGACTAGTGGTTAACTTATTACGGTCGCTCGCCTCATTTTAGGATCGGATGGGAGTGAGGGAATTTTATACATCACATACATTCATGCTTACGAACAAAAATCTATAAACCGATTAAAAAGTCAATTTATTAACTGTCCGTAATGGGATTCAAGTCCGTGAGCACCGCAACCGAAGCCAACGGCGTTAACCACTCAACTACGTACGTAGGATTATTTTTATAGAATCAAAAAAAAAAATATTCCATAAATTTTGTAGTACCATCAATGGAAGGAACAGTTGAAAATATCGGAGATTGCCATGTAGTCCTCGATTTTCGCGATACACGTTTTACACAATTTCTCGCCGAGTTGGCATCGAGTTATATTACAAAAATTCTCGTTTGAGTTTATTCATGTGATTTAAAAATGGAGGTAGGACACAATGAGCAGTCCTCCCCAGGTGCCATAATAAGGTGGGCTACATTACAATTTTTTTTGCACCGTTATTACATGCAAAAATTTTCACACAATCAATAAACGTATGGTAATTAATCATAGATGGCATGGGCATCAAATTGAAATCAACGTATATAAATGGTGGAGAGGAGGGTTGACGTAATGAGAAATATACTCTCAGTGAACAATCAACAACTATTATTAACAACTATTTGTCCGCTTAATTACTTACTGATGTAAGATTTCTTCGACGAATTATTACCGTCACGTCAATCAACGATTTTTAGATAATAAATTCATTCTGCAGTTATTGTGATAAGTATATATTTTATGAAATAGGTAAGTAAACGTTCATTTATAGACACTTATTTTTTTAAATCTCTGGTAGCAATATGGCCATTTGACTCCCGGTAACCAAGGCAACACTAAAAACTTCTGTACTGGAGTTACCCCTATTGTGTGAAGTTTCTGGAAAACTGACTACTTACGCATATGCAGTAATAATAGCCAAAAATTTTAATAAAAAACTTCCACCCGACTTCAACAAGCCACTACAAAACAAATGGTTTACGTTTTTGAGTACATCGTTTTCAATTTGATGAGTTTCACATGGCCAACAGGAAAATTTGCGAATTTATTTGGGGATCGCCATAACCTTGATTCCTCACTAGAGTCATTAATCTTGTCTCAAAAGGCGGGCTTTCGGTACACGGATATACATAGGACACTTAATATCAACTTGATTCAAGAGGCTGAGCTGGTCACACCTTTTTTTTTAAATTATTCTTTTTCTATTTTTCTCAAGCACACAAGTGCATGGTACAAAATCAGCCCCCGTGCAGCTCTGCTCGGTCAATGAATGTGAGGGGTAGACTCCTTTTTATTGTCGATAGCGTTGTGGAAGGCGGCCATGAAACATTGGTGTACACAACGGGTGGTATAGGGAAAACCCCATTTGCATGCTTCATCCAATCCATGTTTGTGTAATATTAAAATTGTGTAAATATATATGATGTTAAAAGCATCGCGTGTTTTATAAAGAATTTTTTATCTACAGATAAATTTAGTAGCATTAAGTATCGAAAGTTGAATTTTTTAAATCCATGTCCGCTTTTAATGTGGAGCATACGGACTCCTAATGAAACATCTAAACAGAAGTTGTTGTAAAAGAACTGTTTTTTATTCAGACGTTGGGGTCTAGGACAAGATTAGTAGTTAGCTTATCGCTCTCGCTAGGCCCCATTTTAGGGAAATAATGATTGGGGATTTTAAGAAATTACATACATTCAAGATTAAGGAACGGACCAGGCAGGGCCCTGTCAGATCAACGGTCATGTAGAGTCGCTAGAACTGGCTAGGTCAAGTGCTCGGATGCCTCGGAGATCCTCAATCCTGCTTGCATATTCTTCCGACCGGTGAGATGTCGGCGTCCTGGAAGACTATCGGGTACTATCTATAGGATGTAGTCGGCGGATCTGACGGACTCTGGCATGTCATGGGAGGAAGCAAAGCGATTGGCGGGTGACAGGGAATCATGGAGGCGCCGCGTGGTGGCCACATGCTCCACATATGAGCGTATATTGTCGAAGAAGAAGATACATTCAAATATTCGAACTCAAATCCGTAAATCGGTTAAAAAATAATACATGCAATGGACAGTACTGAACGTGCGCTTTCGACATACTCTAGTGATAATAAATCTTTGCCAAGGATGAAAATGTAGCAAGATTATACAATAATTTATGATCAAGTGTAAAACAAAATTCAAGAAATGTGGTACTCACGTTGGAATAGGCGTTGTGGTTGTGTCTTGAAGGTCTAGGGCAGGGCACGCGGCCTGGCTGCATCTCACGCTGGCATGGGTCTGTAACAGCCAACATCTTCGAAAAATTAGACAGTGCACAGGAAGCTTGCTTGTCATGATGATAATGAGCGTTGGTGGGAAGAAGTGTCCGATACAACCATCAGTTGAATATATCAACCTCGTAGATGACTTTTTGATGACGTAGATGATTTTTGGCAAATTACAAGTCATTCAAAAGATACACGTGGTCATATCGGCTTCCCAATTTTAAAACATGATTTGAAATTCTGTTGTAAATAAATCGTTATACATACACTGCTGTTGAAACTGTGGATGAAATCATTGCACATAGAAGAATATTCAATATTGCAAATTGTCAAAATGTTGGTGATGGAACGTAGGACATGCATGGACGTGTGTTGGATCATGCAGACGATTTTGTGTTTAAGCTCTTGAAATTGAATAGTCGATGTGGAGAGTCGGTAGATTTCATTATTCAATTCCTCTTTCTTTATTTCTGCACAAAATAACGCATGCATCCAAGTTATGACGAGGATTTATTTGTTGTAACGCAGTGGAATATACGCTGTAACAAGGGTGGTTGGTATCTTAGGAAATGCAGCAACAATATTTTGAATGGTCAAAAATAGCAAGAGAATATTATTTCAAATGTGATGAAAATAATAATAAATTCGTTATACATACTTAAACCTACATATTAATTAAAGAATGTGTATGTATAAAACGTTTATAATAATAATATTATCAATAGAAAAGAATAGCTCCCCGTTGTCATAATGTCTAGAGACCTTCTATCTATTGGATTTCACGATCTATATATATGTACAATATATATTTGTTTTAAATTGTCCGTCTGTAGCGCACAGGAAAACTGTGCTTTGCAAGACGCACGATGCACACAGAGTATGTGTGAGAGAGACAATGTTGACCGGTGGCACTGCCACCCGGTGTTTTATATTACTTGTTACATATAGCAAGTAGTCTTGCAAGTTTCCGTTACTGAAGACTTTCCTGATATCAGTCTTCTGGCACTGAGCTTAATTTGTAAAAGGTTGAGCAGCACTCGTAAAAATATATTAATAAATCTTAATTGAAAAACAAAAAAATTAACGTTAACTTGCATACGTTTTATTGATTGGTCGTGTCAGTTTATCTGGGTATAATTATGTTTTTTTTTATCAAATTACTACTATCGGTAAACATTTGGCAACACTGAATCAAAATGGCTGTCTGTGACAGAGATCGGATATCCGGTTCTACTGATAGTGGGATTCATACTCATATTATTTTATCATTATAAAAAAATAATTAATAGGTATTGAGTAAAACATGACCAACTGGCATACAGACTGATAATATAAATTAATATAAAAACCCCGACCTAGGCCGCATAGTGTATAGTATTGGGCCGTATCCAGGGTATAAATTTGAGATTTTGCATACGGATTTTTGTGATGTCATTTCTCATCGCTAATGACTTTTAAAAAATCTCATCCAGTTTATCTCATGTGATTATTTGGCGTATTGACAATCATTAGCTATGAAGTTGAATACTTTTTTAACGATTCGCATATTAGAAAAAAATCTAAAATTTATTTTATAGTTAATTGTTTTTTACGTAATGCTTGTATCTGAATTTTCTTCAACTAATCGATTTATAAACGGGGTTATACAAAATTTCACCACTGATAATGTTGGCCCACAGTAGAAAGCTGTACTGAAATATGAGGACTCTAGTATCATAACTAAAAATCTCCGTCAATACCTGTTTCTGGCACACCAATAAAAACCGTTTTCATACTAAACTAAATAAAACTATGTAATAATCGCCTAAACAGTGATAGGTAAACAAACACTGGTCGCCATGACAGTTCAATGCTGCACTCTCATAGGCTGGAATGGAGATTATTAGTATAGAAAATTATAGGGCATTGGAAAATATTAGTTTTGAAAATGAAAAACATTTTCTCGTTCATTTGAGATGGGAGTTTGTAAATTTATAAAGATATTTTATAATTGAAATGGTAGGTGTGAACATGAAGAATGGTGTATTCATAATTCATTTTTTGCATATGCTGGAGATTATGAGTTATGATACTAGACCCATTATATGTTAGAAAAGCAATTGCGACATTTTTCGTAAATGGAGTTTATTTCATATTTTAGAAATTATTATTATTTTAAGGTCGATTATATCTGTTGGTATCTGTGTACGAATTCAATAATACCTATCTCTATGACTGAGTCGTACGCCAATTTTGTTTTTTAAATCTCTTCTAAAAAGTTTCGCTCATATTGTGGCCACAAAATGGACGATAAGTCTGTGATTTAAATAGATAAATATTAATTGAGTCTACCAAAGAAAACAGGCGTCTGTATAGCGGAATCGATTGCAAGATGACTAGCATAAAACGTCGGTTCAATCTTTTTATCTCAAACTTTATCTCAGAAATCAGCTCATAATAATAAAACTTGTTTATCGTAAGATACATATTTTTAGTAGTGGGGGCTGCATTTGGAAACATGTCTAGGGTCGTAAAATACTGCTATTAAAAAAGAATGTTTTTAACGAAAGAATCAATCACACGTAAGAGATTCAATTAATTCAAATGCAATTGACAAAAATAGAATTGTTCGAACTTTTCGAACAGTCTTGATTCGATAGGTAAGATTGCCATATGACGAAATAATTAATTGTACAAAATACCTTATAATATAACATAGCTGATTATATTTTCGTTATAATTTTACTTCTGGTAAACTTCCTATTTCCTCTTTCAAATAAAATAACTTGTTTTGTGGTTTCTATTGTCTATGGTCTATGAATAACGAATATTATTCATCGACGCGTTATAATCAACTTTATAATTGGAACCCATTTGAGATTGTATTATGAGTTGGTACTTCCATCACATGGTAGAAGTTCATATAATAAGTTCATTGACGGTATTTTCTAATAAGAAATATATTTTTTAAATCTAATCTATTCAGCTGAATTTCCGAACGGTAATTAAATTTACCATTAGATATCTTTTTTCTTGCTTATATTCTTTAAGGAGATGCTTTGAATATATAATAATATGTTTTACTGACGTATTTAGTTTTTTTTATTTCTAAAATATCTAATGATTTGTCATTTTATTTTCTAGATAAAATTAATATATGACCATCGTCGCCACACATGTCGATTAATGAGAATAAAATGATTAAGCCTCATATAATATTAAAGGGGTAAACACCGCAAAGGAAAAAACCGCACACACAGCAGAAAAAGAAGTACATATTCATATTTAAAAAGGGATAATCATAAATATAAATTTGGAGTCTACAGAGTCTTTCATGTTTTGAGCATATCGCCAGCCTAGATGTAAATATACCGACTAATAACGGTTTTTCTGCCAACTAATATGAAACGCCTTTACCTCGACAAACGAGACAGTACCATACATTTGTATTTCATGTGAGGCTCGATTTGGTATAGCCCTGATGGCATCGGCGTCCGAGTCCACCCCTGGACAGACAATTTGAATAATGATTCCAAATAGCGATTCAGGCGACGTGGAAAGTATTCGTCGAGGAAATTCGAACGTTGAACATGATTGATGATATTGCTGGTGGCGCGAGATAAGATCTTCATTACGGAAAACTATACCGACACATCGGGGAATGCCCTTGGGAATTGGGGGTCAACATACGACATCCGAGCGCCAAATCGCCACGAAAATTTTGTTTAATATTGAATATTGCACGGAAAAGGTGGAAGAGTATATCCCCGGTATCTCTTCCATAGGAGAAAATTTTAAATCGAATGAGAAACTATTTGACATTAAAAATAAAAAATCTTTTTTTACTAAGCTCAACCAATTCAAATAAACTGGTTTTTCAGTCGATTTATGGATTTCTGTTGGAAGGCATAGACGTTTGTGATGTCTAAAAGCTCCTACCATCTATTCGATTTTAAAAATGGGGCTTAACGAGAGCGGTTAACTAACCACTAGTTCTGTGTTAGTCCTATCCTTAGCACAATAAAGGTTAAGAAACCAAGTAGTACAAGTAGTTCTCGTAGAAAAACTTCTATTAAGAGGACATATGATCCACATTGGGAGCGGATATAGTCTAATAAAAAAAATCGAACTGCGTCCGCTTGTTAACATCAAATAAACTCATAATTGATCGCGCATCAGTAGAATAAAGCATAGTTTTATGTTCATGTGTTTTTAGTTAACTTTTTTGCGTTTTTCTCTTTTATGACTGCATCGAATTACTGTGTGCAGTCGCTCAGCCTCACTGAGAAACCTCAAAAATGGGGTGTGACATAAAAGTTACGTAAAACGTAGAGTAAATATGCTGCTTCATATATTCTGTATTTTATATATATTATTATAAGTAAAGAATCACAGTTACCAACCACTGCCCACACATTTGAGTCAAAGGTTTTTGATAAAAACTCGTGTTTGCCAGTTACACAAAAGCTTTTTTCATTTATGACAAATAACACTTCGGTAATAAATGATATTATCGACGGTGTTTTGCCAAATTGATGTAACCCTCAAAAAATACGAAAATGAGAAAATGATTGGATCTCATTTCTAAGACAACAGAGCAGGTCTCGGCCAAGTAATGTAAATTTGAAAAATAAAGTTACCACTTTTTCGAAAGGAAACATCATTTTATATTGGTTTTAGATTTAAAAATTCTGACCCGGCCACTTCATGTAAGCTACTATTATATCGACACTCCCTGCGTATAATCCCGTATCTGCAAACATGATAATTCACAGGGGTGCATTTCAAAGATTCCATATAATGTTTTCGATAAAAACAATTTTTTCATTCTCCTGAACAATTTCAATTTTGAGGGTTACATCAATTGGCCAAAACACTGTCGTTATTATATTCGAATTCACAACAAAATACTTCAGCATTTGAATAAAAAAAATGTAAAAATCAGATCAGTTATTGTGACCTAAGTTCAAACGGAAATATTTTTAGAGAGAATTTTTTCTTACCATATTTTACAAGAAATTTTTACCTGTGATTTTTTTGTTTCGTTGTTTTCTGCAAACAGTCGAAGCTTTATTATAAATACCCTGTGCAGTGAAGCAATGTGAACTTCGGCTTATAATAATATAAAATAAATCGTAAAAGTTGATTTTTAGTTCAAATTAATATAATTGTTAATTGATTATAGTGTGACTCTGAAAAGGCTCCTCGGTAAATGGTAGTTAAAAACAACTGTAAAAACTGCGGTGTAATAAACTTTGAGCGATTTAGAAAACAAGTGAAGCCGAATGTAATTATTGCCTTCTTACTAGTATGTATTACAACTGTATGTAGTGAAATTTTGATTTAGCACTTCAAATTAGGTTGCCAATATTGTGCCAACGCTGATCCGAAGAAAAAAAGTTTTTCTTGGGAAAAATGCGGGGGTTAATAAATAAATATTGTTTACAAAACATATCGATTGTATACTGGCAGAGGGAATTTAGTCATAGAAACAAGTTCTGAGATAATTGCATTTAAAGCATTTTTTTTCCGAATACTCATTTCTCTCAGTTTGACAGTTTGACTGTTTGTGATTTAAAAAGATTTTTTAAAGAATTAGATAAAGAAGAATACATTCAAATAATAAGATTTAGTAACGATGAGTCATAATCATATCATGCTTTCTACCAGAACACAGAAATATTATTATGTATTAATACTTATTAATTCATTTGTACTACTTCCACATATTTATAATGATCAGGACCGGTTTCGCTCATCACGAGCATTATCAACTGATAAAAATACAAACATAACAGGCTTATTTATATACAATTGAGTGCAAAAATTAAGGTATATAAAACTGATGGTTCATGCACTGAGACAAGAAAATACTGATTAGCAAACAGATTATACATAAATCAAATAAAAGAGTGTACAATTAAAATGTTATGGACCTCTTACAAATCAATAAATATTTATCTAAAATCACAAATATAGCTACATTAAAAGTCCATTAGCTGAGCAAAAATTTTCAATGACATTACTAATACAATAAGCAAAAATGAATCAGAAAAATTATAAGAAAAACTAGTGAACCATTTAAAAACAATCAAATATTAAGTATGTAATTAATATTAGTCTCGGAGTTGGCAACCCTAACTGCAAACTAAGCCATGAAAAATATTATTTTCAAACCAAGTAAATAACACAAAATAAACGACAAGATGTGGTTGGTATTATGATA
The DNA here is from genome assembly GCA_022494535.1 of Himalopsyche phryganea. Lineage (NCBI taxonomy): Eukaryota > Metazoa > Arthropoda > Insecta > Trichoptera > Rhyacophilidae > Himalopsyche > Himalopsyche phryganea. The sequence continues at coordinate 2,160,604 of JAGVSL010000021.1, forward strand.
GCTGTCTATAAATAGTAAATTTTAATTATGCTATAAATAATTACTACTTAGTAAACAATTATTAAGTATAAAACGCATTTCAAATAGTAATTTAATTGCAATGTTATGAATCTAAAACAGACAGTCGTGAACTTTGATATTTTAATTTTATGATTCAAATGAGAAATTCTAACGAATTTACTATAAGCGTATGTATAAATATTTACAGCAAATTATCAATCATAATTATTTTATCTCCAATTCCAATATCAGCGAAGATGTTTGTATTATATTAGTTTTATATGATAGTGAATATTATAATTTTAAAATCAATATTACCCATAATTATAATATGTAAATATTTTGATTTCTAATTTAATTGCTCAAAATATTATTATAATGATCACAATTATTTATAATCTAAAATGAATTTAGAAATATCTTACGTCATTTACTAAAAGTGTTACATTGTATTATATTTACATCCACCAAGCTGCGAGGGTGAATTACATTCCATTTAATAATATTGTGGCGTCATACGGGAATCGAGTAGACTTCAACGAACATAGGGTGGTTGTTCCTAAAGTCAGCCGTCGCCAGTAGTCAGCCTTATGAGCTTAAAACTTAAATAGTGGATATATTTAAAAAAAACTGTTTTTTTAATTCGTGTAGGTAGTCTTGTCACTTGCCAATGTATATCTGCACTATACTGACCTGTATTATGCAATACGCAATTAAAAAAAACAAGTATTTAATTCGCAAGTATCGACAAATTCAAGTTGTAAGGAGATCGCTAACAGAAAAATAACCGCTGTGGTCAACTTAAAAAGAAGTTTTTGATCTACCATTTCTTGAATTCTGCATTTTTAGCGCTTTTGTTATACATAATATAGTATTTTACAGGGGTATTGACATAAAAATATGAAATAATTTGAATATTTAATTAGATATTAGACGGCCAACCACTGGCGTAATGAAATCCACTAAGTGTCCTGTATCCAGCCCCTCGACTGAGCATTATTAAATTATTTGATCGACGGTATGTCTAAGTATATATAAGATGTTCGCTCTTTGCATGCGTTCTACCAGAACCGAACTCATCATTCTTTAACAGATTCTTTTTAACTGATATATTTTCGTTATATCGTTTGCAAGAAATAGAAAGGTATTCGATGATTTTTATTTTCGAATAAGCAGGGATAAATTGTCAGTTGGATGTATAACTAGCTTTTTTTTCGAAAAATGGGTTTTTTGGCCTATTTTTAAGGTTATGTGAAAATTTATAATGTGTCAAAAGTATTTCATTATAATTTTAATGTTTCGGTTGATTTTCACTATTGAAACAAAGTATTTCTGATAGGGAGATATAGAAAAGTTATGTCTTGAAATAGCTCTCCGGCATAATTTACGAATAAAGTCAGTTAACCTAATTCTGGTGACAAAAAAGTTTTTTTCGTAGATTTTATCCTCTAAACAATTTTTAAAGCATTTTGTTTTATTAGTTGGAATTTCAACGGCGAATGCTTCGCACTACAAACTGTAATCCATTTTATAATGCAATTTTCTATTTTTAAACGCTTTTTGTTTTTTACACGAGGAACTTGAGTTATAGATTCAAATGACTCGGTCCCTTGTTGATTTTTCATTTTTAATTGCTCGATTGGTGCTTCATTTAAATTACATTACTTCGAAATTCCTAATATTTTCGTTGTAAATGTTCGATTATTTCCGTTGGTAATCATGGTTTTAAATAAATATAAATAATAAATAATGATGGCTGATAAAAAAATAAGTGTTGATAAAGTGTTTGCACATTGTATTGATATTACGAAAATTTGTCAGTTAAAAAAAAACTTTTAAAAATATTTAGATAAATTGGTTTTCGATTCAGCCCTGTTTGAAAGTATGCGAAGTGAAATAGCCGTACGTATGTAGTGCAGAACCGATAACGACTTATTTTTTCTCTCTTTTGCTCACATGAAAGCAGAACGAGAGAGAAAGAGAAAAATTCATGATATCCGTTACCGCGATATTCCTTTTGAGGGCCGAGCATTGACGACATAGGGGGCTGAGCACTACACTTAGAGGGCCGAGCACTGGGAGAAATGGCATTTTTTTGTAAACTTCTATTATTTTATGCTTGGTACAATATCAACTATTTTATTTTAAGTTGGTTACATTGCTTAATTCCTGTTTAATGGAATAACAGCGAAAAAATATGTATTTATCATTCAAATTTGGATTATTGAGATTTTGTACACTCCCATGTATTTTGTCACTAACGACCCGAGTTTCGCCTTTCGGCATATTCAGGCATTCAAGCGCACGAATGGACTCGAATGACTCCATTAAGCAGCCTCAGTCAATGTCTTAAATTATATCATTCATTGACTCAAAATCCCTTTTGAAAGTACATCTGTCTGTCTGCAGACTGGCGAAACGACCCTATATAAGCTTTCATTTTTTCACACTTCAGTGTATAGCAACTAAGTCTTGAGTAATAGCTTCTGAAAAACTGCTGGCAATCATTTGAACGTGATTAATACTGCTGGGCTACAGGATACGTCAAATATAACGAACTGTACGACCTAACGAGTGGAATTGTAAAAAATAGTACGTACACCAGGGTTTTTCAACCATTTTTGCAATATTCCCCTTTTCACCAATGTTCAGAGTTCAAAATTCCAAATTCGATTACGTTTTTCACAATATTTTGGCAAAAAACGTTTTTAAGATGTTAGCTGTCATTCTTGGTGGAATGGGTGGCGACGAGCGAAACCGGTTCTGATCATTAAAAACACGTAGAAGTAGTACAAACTGTTTTTTTTTTTTTTTGTTAATAATAATAATAATAAAGATTTAAATTAAAAACATTTTTTTATTTTACTTATAAATAAATAAATAAATTCTTTTGTATTTTTTGACATATATGTTTAAATATGATTGAATTTGTGTTTTTTTTCAAAAACTTCCTAGACACATTATTTTAGCCCAGAATCGTGTCAACAATAACCAAATTTTGTTAGGGCTTCCACAGTTTGATTAAAGTCTAATACCTAAATAACGAAAATATGTGGATTGGTTGAAATGTTTACGAATTGTAATTATTAATAATATGTTGAAATATTGTTACATAAACTCATTCCAGTTCAGTTGATAAAATTGAAATATAATACAAACTTTATGTGTTTTATATGATTGCGTTATCTCTTAAAATTGATTCATTTCAAAATTTTCACATTTTGACACTTTTAAATAAAAGAAATGCGTAAAATAAGAATTCATTATGATAGGGAAAGTAGGTCATACAATTACTGTGCTAACACTTATACTGAAAACCTTATCTTGTCTCGCTATAAGTAATAACTCTTCTTTTTTTTGCTACACTAATGGCTCTCCAAGTGTATTAAATGGCAACTACGAGGCACCTCCAGGATCTCTCTGCTTATTCCCAAGAAGTTCTGCCGTATACATCACATTGATAGTAACCGACAGACACCTGTTGGAAGACCTGGTATACAAGTTGACACCGCCGCGTACTTACGGGGCGGACAGGGGTCTTCCAGCGATTTAAGACCCGTCTACAGACTCTTCCTATTAATGAAAATTTAATATGTAATGTCTCTGCTAAGGCAATAAGTAAATTCATTATAGTGCATTACATTCATTATTATTAATAATTCACATCTTTTTGCAAATATGTATGTACCCTAATACTTTTACCGTTCAAAAATAATTTGTCATATTTGTTTGTTTACCGTTAGCCATAAACAAAAAGCGTCCGACGTCTAGAGAAATGGTCACTTTGCACTCGACGGGTCCGAGGGGCTGAACGTTGTCGGCAAGGCCACAGCGGCTTGGGGTCGAAATTGCGACCCTATCGTAAAACCACTTGCCGCGTTTTTAAATTCAGATCGTGTATTTTAAACTGTGTTTTTGTATCTGTTACTGCCTTCAAAGAATGTATTATTATAAACTAACTGCAAATAAAGAGAAAGTTAACTGACGGGTGAGTTTGAATAGAAGATGAAGGAACCTGCGAATCATCCTTATCAGAACGCCGGACCTGGGGCAGTCAAGGTGTGTTGACGCTCCACAACCCCGTCGAGTCCAACCCTCTCAAAGTTTGAGGATCTCTGGAGGTATCTGTAGCTTATCTTTCAGTCAGTTGCAAAATTTCAACATAACCACTGATATATGGAGCTGCTTAGACCGTTTTTTAATCTTCTAAATCCACACAAATTCAATCACCTCACCTCAATGTCAGACGGAAGTATCTATTCTCGATTATATCCAAATGTTGGTTGACTCATTACCGAAGAACTGTTGTAGCTTCATGTGAGCAACGGTTAAGTGAATGCTCTATACCAAAACGCTGTCGTATTAATTCAAAACGCAGAATATTGTCGAAAAGTGACTTCAAAGTGTTGATATAGTCAACCAAAACATAAATCCATAATTAGCTACTTCAGTTAGGTTTCTATAAAGCAAACAGATACAGCCAATATTGGACTAGGTTTGTGTTAAAGTGAGTGCTACCGAGTACCGAATAATCGGGAAAAGGAACCCCATCACCAGAATTGGAATTACTTTATATTTTAATTGATGGCAATGATCAACTTAAACAATAATAACTATTTTTTATTTATTATTCTACCATTTTTGGAACTAGAAACAGAATAATTTAATATCAGTTATTTTTTATGGGAAATACTATTTTATATTTGTCACTCGGACCGACATATCAATATGCAAGTTTTGTGTGTTCATCGCGTGCCATGGTGCACAACTGTAAATCAAAACCGGAAGAATGAAAGAATTTAGTTTTAACAGTCCGCATTAAATCAAAATTGGAAAGAAATTAAAGAGAACATTTTGCAAATCTGCTACGTTGGTCGGCAACATATAACTTACTTTATTTTATTTTAAACTTATAATAAAATGCAACCAACATAATGAACTCATACGGTTCAATAATGTAAAATCAGTCGGCTTCGGGTGTCAGTGGTTTAACCCGATTGTTTGTCTATGGACTCTATGTATTCTATAGCGCCCCCATGCTTGCTTTTCCCACCTGTCTGGGAAATTAGTATCCCCCATCAGCGATGCGGGGATCCACTGTCTCGCTGCTAGGATACCATTATATTAAATTTATCGGATCAAATACCTTGGAAAATAAATCACAATTTAATAACATTGTAAACGTTGTAGTTTCTCAGCGCATTTTGTTAGTATGAAGAAAATTGCTTGACGGTATAATAAATATTAAACTGAGTTCTGCAGCCGACTGGATGAAATCTTTCAAAAACAATGTTATTATTTAACAAACTTTTTGGCGTATTCCAAGAAAAAGTTATGTAAGTAAATTGATACTTTTGGGTATCTTCATATTGAAAAATATAACTTATCTTTCTCATTTGTTATAGTATATAACAGTTCAATTTAAAACGAGGAAGTTCCATCATTCCAATAAAATCTGCAACTATAATGTAATATACTATACATATTACAGAGGTGTTAGATAGGGAGATGATTTCAAGCAGATCGCCAGTGATTGAGTAGCACATTTTTTTTAAGCATTAATTTTATTCAATACTTTTAAAGAGAATTTACTTAATAAGTTAGTGTACCACTGAAATTTAAATCAAGAAATCGTTAGCCAGCGTCTCAACGCAGGAATTTGAATCTTGAAATCAATCATTGAAGTGGCATTGAAGAGTCATGCTTTTTCCATGATGTATTTTTAAAATAATTCTTCTCACGTCTTTTGAAACATTTGTCGCTTTAAAAATAACAAATATATATATATTTTCTGTGCATAAAGTGAGATTAATGAAGATTCAAATCTTCCAATAGTGGTTAGTGTGGTAAAATCATATACAAAAATGATAAAACAAAGAAAAACTATTTCCTCACTTATATTGCACGCATTCTATGAAACAAACCACTAAGCGAGTTTTCGGTTTTCATGGTAGATCGCAGTTAGGTTTCTATTTCATAAATAGAAGGCAATGAATATACCTCTGCTATATAAAATATAAAATAGCAGGTTTGTGATAATGGATATAGATATTTCAATATAATTAATACACCTGTGGCTATTTATAAAGCACTCGAGATAACATATTACTGCAGGGAACTCTGTTAGTAATTAGCGATAATAATAAAACAATACATTTTGAGAAATTATCTGTAAATAAATATTTCTAAGGACAATGGCTGGCTAGAAGGTAATCCATGGACGATTTTGTTGAACACGGTTATATGTATTTGGAAAAAACGCCGTGTTATAGAAACGTCGTAATCAGATTACATCAGCTGTAATAGTTAACTCGTAAATGCACTTTTAAATTGCTGTTCGCTTTAAAAATGTAGTGTAAATATATATTCATTTGTGCAGCTCATTGAAATGTTAGTAAAGTGTCAGTTGATTTAGATTAAATAAGCTAATCGGTACGCTCTTCGCTCCGTTATTAGGATCAAATGAAAAATCACAGCCATTAATTCCTTTGAACACTAACATTATAAACCGATTGAAAAATCAATTTACGAAAGTGTTCGTTATTTCGAACACGTTGCATCGCAACGGACTAGAACGAGCATCCAAGAGCGTTGAGCAGTTGGCTACAGGATCGGTCATTTTGAATGATTTTTCCAATATAACTAATATTCAATTTATTCCGATAACTAACAATGCAGCACTGCTCTTCCCCATACGTGGAAACCGTCCATATAAGACGGAATCATTATCGCGATTCGAAGATTTATTCGATTACAAACGCTGATTCGATGAAAAATTGTATTTTTATTGGTTATTAAATTCATGTTAGTGCCTACTAAAAAGAAATGTTCTTAATAAGTTGAAATATGTAGGAACGTTTTTATGGCCCTATAATCGAATTGAGAAGAAAACTATTCCAAATGTATATTAAAATATCAAGACTGTTTTACTCTGCCAAAATTTCTGTTGATAAATTTAATAAATTTAGAGGAGATATCATATTATACAAAGATAGATTGAAACGCTTAAGTATTTTTCGACGAATTCCATGGATACTCATCAGTTCATATATAACTAATTAAGAATCATATTATGCTAACCAAACAAAGTAAACACTATAGTCAATCTCTCATATAAGAGTATCAGAACATTTAGCTGCCTTTAGATTAAAAAAAGACACTTCGACATTCGCAAATCACTTGTTATTGGAGAACCATACGTTGAATGTGGATGATGGGGTTAATTTGTTGCATCAAAACATAGGGGATCATAAATTTTGGAAATCAATAGAGCCCAGTTAAATTCCTTGCCAATTCTGAACGAACAGCTGAATCTTCCAAACTCTCCGTTGCTGTATCCTGTACGTTGAAACACCTAACAGATGCCACTAAAAGTAGAATGATTCTATATATTTATCCTTTCGTCGAATTGCATCCCGTCAAAACTCACAATGCTATTATAATTGTAAAATCACTGGTAATTCTAATATTAGTTGGAAAGCGGCAATTCGCCACCCTGTTAATGCGTTTTTTACAAAATAAGGATTAAGGCGATTGTCGAAATTTTAACTCAGGTATCAGTGTGGATCCTAGACTCATAATATTTTATCTCGTAAATAATATTTGTCGTATTTGTATCTTCTATATAAACGTTAGACACTGTTAACTGTCTGTCAGTTCGAATTCATTCGTGCGCTCGAACGCCTGAAGATGCCGAAAGGCGAAACCCGGGTCGTTAGTGACAAAATACATGGAATTGTACAAAATCTCAATAACTCAAATCAAATATATATATTAAATTCCATAAAATAACCTCCGAATCCATTGAAAATAGACTAAGTGTTTGCATAAAAATTCTCTACTTTATAATATATAATATGTATGTATAAATCTGTATGTCACAAGAACTCCTCCCAAACGGTGAGTAGTAGCGACGTGAAATTTGCGCATGTAAAAAAATATTGTTATAAAATATGAGAAAGAGGAAAACCACAATACATATATTATGTAGGTATTATAAAAAATTATGTGCAAAAACGAACCGAGGTACACGTTGCAGCTAATAAAGAAGCATTTAATTTGAATTATAAACTATTTCTAGCAGTGAATCCCGAAATCTTGGAATTGATATTTAGTCAATCCCGGGATTAATGGTTTGACTAATTGACCGGGATCCTGGATCCCGGGATTGGAAGCCCTAGACTAAACCAACATCAAAACCTGGAACCAATGAATAATGAATTGAAAATTTCAAGAAAAGGGCAAAATAATTGTTTCGCATCAGCCTTATGAGAATCTGATAGCAAGCCGTCATACTTTATTTCTATTCAATGTTCACTTAGTTATTAATTAATTGCATTTCTGCAGTAATTTATGGTTTCGTTTAATTGGTTACAGCGCTATAAATATCTATACGTTTTGTATCCGAACCTGTTGATAAGTTCTGCTTCGTCATTCCGAAGCTATTTTTAATAAATGTACGATAATAGCATGAAATCAAATTGTAGTCATAAAATATACCGGATTTCTACAATTCTACATAATTATGCTATAGAAATTCAACTATAGAAATGTATTTCTAAATGAAAACGACTTGTACGCACATACGTCTTTTAAGTGACGTGAACTTTCCAATGTTCGATTTCAAATCAATTCTGGATATAATAGTATGTCTTGAATCGATATCTCTCATACAACGCTATAGGAAGCATTTAAAGTAAATTGTAATATAATGAAGCGAGTAATTGTCCATTTTTATTGGAATAATTCTGTTCAAACAGACTTGCCGGGAAGGACGAGGCACGTGAAGTATATCGGTGAGCGCTCGCTTCAACAGCACGTACGTACCTATTATTATTATCATCAGACACGATCGATTCTCCGGGTGCCGCCCTATACATATAACATCTCGAATAAAGCGGGAATATAGACTTCATAAATACATGTCATGAGAATATTAGAACTGTCTGGCAATTTGGTATATCAAACCGACACAAAACAAGGTATAAATCTACAATGAATCACCCCCTTCGGTCGGCCAGACAGAGGTACAAATAATGAAGCAAGTATTGTAAACTTACCGATAAAAATGTAGATATAAACACATTAATAGAACGAAGGCACTTTTGTCAGACTGTTAAACACCATTTGGAACTCTAACCACTACAAACTACAAATTAAAATCCACGTCAAGTGACTGTATGAACACAGATCCGCCCCTATTCCGCACCTACACTGATTGCTTCCAGTAACAATTTCCCCTTGACCCGCGCGCGCAGCATTATCGCTTTGACATATCTGTCAAAAACGCAATATGCAGCTTGCAATGCTAAATGCCAACTTAATTTCGTTTTCGTTGGGGAAAATGCCCGGATTTAGCTCATATAGCTATATTTAGCGGCGGACATCCAGTTTTTATCATGGACTGTGTTTATTTTGGTTTTTTTAGACTTATAAATTGTGCAGCGCGATCTATGCTGTTCATATTAAAGTTTTAGCGAGGATTTCGATTTTCATACTTGTTTTTTGACGGTATCAAAACTACAAATTATGAATAGACGTCACTCACAAAATAGCTATTTCTGATTGTTGCGTACTAACTGCAACTGAGGCAAGCATTTTGTGTTTACATTGTGCACCAACTCACAATAATACTGATAACTGAATATACAGTTGTTTATTTAATGGCACATACAGAGATACAGGAGAATATAAAATTAGAACATTATTTTTTATATTTGCTGTTCATTTAAACGGCTATATATTAAAATGATGTATTCGTTATTCAATATTAAAAACGTAATTCCACTGGAAAATATGTTGCATGTTGCATATTTCTTTTTGTACTTTGCGTATTGATATTTTTCAGTGATTTCATGAATTTTATAAGAAAACTTGCTACAAAACATTTATTTAATGATGAATGCGAAGCATAACAATTATTTGATTTCAATTTTCCCCACCATAATGTCATTTTAGATCTGCAAGGATGCAAAGGGATCCAAGGCAAAGGAATGAAAATCTAAAAAACCATAGAGATATTGATTGAAATGTTATTTGAATGTGGCATAATAATGGAACAATATAAGTATTAGTATTATTCGATCGTAAAAGAGTTCTTTCATTTGATTTTCATGTACATAATTTCAGTTATAATTACGCAAAGATTCATGGATTTGACTTCTACAAAGGAAGGTGTAAAATTTTTTTAAAAAAAGATTTGTAGCTACTGAACCAAAAACACAATTCATCAGTTGGTGTACTTATTTAAAAATCTTGCAATTCGTATTTAAGATTTACTTGCTTTCCATGGTATTACAAACTTTTCGAATGTTTGATAGCTTTTATCTGTTAGCTAGCATTAAAAATAAAGTTCTATATGGCCAGCACGTTAATCAATTCAACAAAAGTTGCAAAGATTTTTCCATTTTTATTGAGGATGACTGATCTTTCCCTATGATATGTTTTTGCATCGTGCAAATCTGCGCTATATGATTTTTTGACACATTTACCAACCAGCCAAGCTCCAAAAGTTTTAAGAATTTGTATCCGACTGGTGCAATAATTTAAAGTTGGAACATTTTAGATATCAAATTTATTTTCATGAAAATTGAAAATGAAAGTCATTTCTAAATACCTAAATCACTGAAAATAAAAATTAGTCTATGCTAACATTGTCTATGTATGATAATTCGACGTTTGTCGTTTTATTCAATGTGGAATTGACAGTTCTGTGAAATGGAGAAATCTGTTGACGATAAAAGACCACAATTTGGTAACAGAATACTATTGGACGGTGCTGATGTTTTTCAACATAGTGCATGGTAGGATAATAGTGGAGCTGATGATATTTTCTCACTCATGCGTGCGATTGAGACCAATACTTTTAGGAATACATAACCTCAACGCAAAATGTCACACAAAGAATCGAAAGAAACCGCAATTTGGTTCAAGATACCTTAAAGATATGAGCCAAGTTTTTGAATGCAATGCCTGGTTTGTACGTTTTTTCAGATATGCAAGCTGAAGTATGCTCGTATTGATTACTTTTATTTAATACGTTAGATGTAAACATTTTACACTGTTAAATTTGAATTATTGGTAAAGGTTCGTTTTCGTGGACATTGTCTAGAAAGGATTTTTTTTCACCAAGCACTGCGCGAAATGATGATAATTAGGTTAGAATAGTCTTTTATTAATCTAAATATGCCCAATAACGACGAAAGGAAGCATTATAAGACTGGTTTATCGCGTAATAGTTGCATATGTCAAACTTTATTTTCCCAGCCATGTCGGTTATAAAATCAGAATTGCCAACCTAAAAACCAAACATATTCATGTGTACATGAAACCAATAAGATACTAAATTAAAATTCCTACATATTTAACTATCTTTATTTTTTTACGTATCTGGTTTTAGGCTGCCGGCGATATTCAACGTAATATTCGATGCTTACGATTAAATTATGTATTTAAATGTGTTAGAATATATAATTGTTATTAACTTTTATACTCTCAAACATTAATTTGGCGGATTCTCACGCCGCGCGCGCGCCGTGAGCATCCGGCAAATTAATGTTAACGAACCTTTACCGAATTATTGAGATTTTGTACACTTCCATGTATTTTGTCACTAACGACCCGGGTTTCGCCTTTCGGCATCTTCAGGCATTCGAGCGCACGAATGAACTCGAACTGACAGACAGTAAACAGTGTTTAACGTTTATATAGAATACAAATATGACAAATATTATTTACGAGATAAAATATTATAAGTCTAGGATCCACACTGATATCTGAGTTAAAATTTCGAGAATCGCCTTAACCCTTATTTTGTAAACAACACATTAACAGAGTGGCGAATTGCCGCTTTCCAACTAATATTAGAATTACCAGTGATTTTACAATTAATGCAGATGATAGGGTTAAATTGTTGCATCAAAACATGGGGGATCATAAATTATTTTATCAAGAAATTTTGAAAATCAATAGAGCCCAGTTAAATTCCTTGCCAATTCTGAACGAAGAGTTTGCTTGTGCTGCTATCAAATCAATTTGGTGTCCGGTAAATATGTTATGATGGATACTTCATCAAATATAATTTAATTGTTACCGATTGTCTCACTAATCTGAAATAATCATCTGTCGAAACATGTTCCATACGTAATTTTAATAAATTTAAATTGTTTTTTTGTATTTTTGCATATTGTTAAATTGTATGTTCATATCATACATATAACAAATGTGCCAAAATGTTTTGAAATTGATAACTAATAAAAATAGATGCTATAATATAACATTTAAAACGTCACAAAATGGTAAAATTGAAAGTAAAAATATGGATAATGATAGTATTTTTCAGATTACATTAAATATAATAAAGAGCAGTGCTGCTTGTCAAAATTTATTCAATGCGTCTGTGTGTGTATGCTGTGTTTTACAGACAAGATATTCAGATAAATCAAGAGAAATATAAATAAATAAGATATTCAATTTTAAAGCATAAATGTTTCAGAGGTGTTTACGATTTAAGACTGTCTGTAAATCCAGTATGGCTTCATTTCCTTACTTTTTCAGGGATAATGTTGAATGGGGTCCAGAATTAGAAGAAGAAGCCCGTGCTAAGGTGTCGATAAATTCAGATATCGTTTTTTCAAATGATGAAATTTCCAAGTTTGAGGATGACGCTGATAAATATTGGGATGCCTTTTACACCATTCACACTAACAGGTAATAATTAATGAAGATATAAAATATTTTTTAGCTTACACTTCTGGCTGTGGTGTTTTAAAATGTCTGGTCCATATCATTGGAGCGGCTACAGCTGTGCGACTGTCTATTTATTCAACACATTGATACCAGTTCATTCATCATGTTTACAGGAAATTAGAAATGGTGAACAAAAAAAATTGGTAACATTTTTTAATTTTACCAAAACATGCAAATAGCTTAAATACTGTCCCGTAATAGTAAACTTCGCAATGGGTATACGGTAACGCACTCTTAATGCAGTATCATATTCCATATATTTACACCTATAACGTAGTACCGTATTGTACTTACAGCAGATGTCACTTGAATTCTGGCTACCTGGCTTAAGAGAACATTTGGCATATACCTCTGCATGCCCGACACGAAAGCACTTCTTAAATATGAAAATAAATTAGAATTTTTGATTGATAAATTAGATTATATTGCAGGTTCAGTTCATATCAAAACAATATATTTTTTAATTTCTTATAAAACTTTTTTTCATATTTCAAGAGCATCATTGTTGGAGAAGGGTTGAAAACTGTTAATAGAGAACTCTAAAATCATCAGATATTGAAAGGAATAGCCAAATATATTGTAGGATATATTGAGAGTGGATTTTAAACGACAAGGAATTCATCAAGATTCGAATTGTTTAAGGTACTAAGTATTGTTTCTGTGCTTTTAGGTTTTTCAAAGACAGGCACTGGCTTTTTACGGAATTCCCTGAAATTGCACCGGATAATACGAATGCCCCGGAAAGAATCTATCCCCAATCGAAATCTGAGACCGAAAAAGGAATACCTAATTTAGAGAAAGATGTGAATTCAATTGATTTATCTGAAAATGTGAAAAATCAATTACAAATAGAAACAACCATAGAAGAAACCAATTCTACATGTGATGTTAAGAGTGCATCGAGTGTTCAAAAAAGAAATATTTTTGAAATAGGTTGTGGCGTCGGTAATACTGTTTTTCCGATACTTCAATACAGTAAAGATCCAAATCTTTTCGTCTACTGTTGTGACTTCTCACCGGTTGCGGTTTCAATATTAAAAGAAAATTCACTATACGACGAAAAGCGATGTCATGCATTCGTTTTGGATGCTACAGCTGATAAATGGGAATTGCCTTTCGAAGATAACTCAATAGATATAATCATCATTATTTTTGTTTTGTCCGCAATTGATCCCGATAAAATGGATGGAATAGTAAAAAAGGCTCACAAGGCTTTGCGAAAAGGCGGACTGATTTTACTGCGAGACTACGGCCGGTATGATTTGGCTCAGTTGCGTTTGAAGCGCGGCAGGTGTCTAGCGGAACATTTCTATGCCCGCGGTGATGGAACGAGAGTGTATTTTTTCACCCAAGAAGAAATAACTAAATTGTTTACATCAAACGGATTTCAAGAAGAACAAAACTTGATTGACAGAAGACTCCAAATTAATAGAGGAAAAAAATTGACCATGTATAGAGTGTGGATACAAGCGAAGTACAGAAAAGTTTAAATGACAATTATTTAGCTATTTACCCATCCCTCGATTTATGTTACAAATATTTTTCAAGAAAAAATGCATGGATTGCGACTAGAAATATGGACGCAAGTCTTCTTCTTTTCTTTTTGTACCTACTGATGAGGTTGACAATTGTTTTTTCGTCTGCTGCCACCCTGTACGGGGCTAGTGTTAAGATCAAACCAGTCTCATATTATTGAGGCAGGACTGCCTTCTTCTCCCACGGCTTACCAGAATATTACCATGAATGATAAGTTATAGTGTATATTATCTTCAGTTATCAAAAATTGCGCTAGCTTTTATATCTTTGATTATTTCTTGGCCATTATCTTTTTAGGAAGTAGGCAGCATTCTAATTTACTAAATAAAATTTTGGATATTGTGTTGTGTAAGAAGCATTTTTCTTAACCATATAAATCAAGGAGTAGGTGGTAGGTACACATACAAAAATATGTATCAGACACAAGATATTGTCATATAAACAGTCATGTGAGACAATTGAATGTCAAAATTCCAAAATTCCAATTCCAATATTGTAAAGCCCAAAAGTTTCTAGCCCAAATATGTCAAGTTTTAATGACAAAAATTCAGATTAAATTTTTATTGGTATAGGAAACTTAATTAGCCGTTCTAAAAATGTATCATAATTAAATGATTATATCGAAAAATAAAATCACTGCTTGATTCTATTACCTCTTTAATATTCTTAGGCTGGTAACTTATGGACCTTACTAGTATATTTAAATTTTAGCAAGCTGATGCAAATTATAAATATCTTGGATATAAATTGAATGGTATTGTACATGTTGATACTTTTAAAGCATAAATCGACTTTAGTTTGGGTTTTCTGAAAAGACACACTTGTAATGTTGCAATGAAGAATTTAACAAAATAAAGCACAGTTTTATAATTTCGAGCTACATGTTTTATTGAAAATCACGACAATCAAAAATAAATATTCACTTTGATGTACTAAATATTAAGCATGCATATAGAAATAAATGATACATTAATCACAGTAAAAAAAAACATTATTATGGTAAACTAACTTAAAATCATGACAGATTGTTTGATCTGGGATATCTAAAAAGACACCTGACATTCTTTAGAAGTTACAGTTATTGTAAATAATACAATCTAGTTTTTTTAATTGCTAGATTGATATCACAGAATAATTAATTTCTGTTTTGATCGACGTCAAAAAGTTAATTTAGTTTTCAAAGAGGATTGCTATTTTTTCTATATAAGTAATTTTGTTAATTTTATATTATCAAGTCTTGTAAAACTTATTTGTAACTTTAGAAAACACGGACATTCCAGTCATAAAACGTCATCAAAATCTACAAGTAATAAGTACAATTCTTAGGAGAGTTAACCCCGATATTACAATTTATATACTTAAAAATTATTCAAACTTCCAATATGGGCGCAAAGTTTTAGTAATTCTACAAAAAAAAGAACAATATCATTGTCAAGGACTAGAGAGTTGACCGACAGTCTACATTGTGCAATATAAATATTATCTAAGGCAAACATACACATCGAAATAGCCGGTGCAATTTTCTACCGGCTACTTTGTACTAAGTATCTGTCTTGTTAAAATTTACTTGTTTATTAATTAAACATTACCATTAACACATTTTTTTATTTGAAGGCAGTTCAGAATCACTTAAATACTAATTTGTCAATAGTAATTATTTTCATGTGTCAAAAACGACAACTTAGTTTTTTTTTTAAATATGGCAATCGATTGTTATGCAAAACTGTCCACTCATTGTTATATTTTTGGCATTCTACAAAATAGAAAAAAATGCTTTAAACTGTAAAAAAGGTACAGCAATCACACACAAACGCAATTATTGATAACACACAAATACTATAAATTATGTTCACATTATATGTGATAGAAATTATTGAAAATACCAAATGTTAACTACGTATTTCCGGTAAGTAATAATGTCATCAAAACATCTCATACTAACTAGTGTATTATTCTGAAGATAAGGCTAGTCTTATTGGAAAAACAGTAAAATCTCATTTTACTGAGATGGATGGTGTTGGCCTTCAAAACACTATTCATAAAGGGCACCACCACCTTGTAATGCAATGTAGTCAAAAAGTGCAAGAGTTAAGAGTATTCCAGTACAGTCACTTGTTAAAGCTGGGTATGTTATGATCATTGAATCACTAAGAACAGATTTGGTGACATGACAAAATTTTTCTTAAGACACAAAATTCTGGGCACCACACAAACTGTTTGTCAACGTCTCGATCATTTCTATCTCGTCTTCTAAAGCTTTAATACATTTGATATTCCCAATGTGACAGTAGGTAGAGTTGCCTTACATTCAGGTTAGTATGGTGAGATTTGATATTGAGAGATTCAACAAATGGCGAAAATATACATATTGGACAGGATAATAAACCAACAACTTAAAAGTAAGGCTCGGAAACAGTATTAAATATTGACGGACTTTCAGAACCCTGCTGAAAATATTTTAGTTACACGCAATAGCCGATAGTGTGATCATTTACTGACAGCATTGGATGGATCCTTCATACATACATAATAGCAGTTACTTACTGTTTTGTTTTTCCAACTTTGTCTTCTCTTAAAATGTAGCATTTTGACTCTCAATAGAGATATTGATTGATAAGTTGATAATGCTCGTGATGAGCGAAACCGGTCCTGATCATTATAAATATGTGGAAGTAGTACAAACGAATTGTGTTTTATTTTTTAAAATATCTCAATAGAGTATTTTACTTCCAGCGTTCCTTTTTATAGAGTAGTAGAACTATTAAACTATTACTTGCTATTATCCAATCGTTATCCAAAGATGAATTACGTTGAGAACATCACAGATAACTGTGCAAATATATTATAACTTTCTTATTAATTGATTAAATTCATCTTCAGTCGAGTTAAGTTTTTTGTTGATTATTATCATTTTAAACACTTGCATATACGAATCCACTGCATAATGTACCAAAAATATACATGATTGTATTAAACAAAGTCAAATAGTGGACAAACATGAAAAATCCAAAACAATTAAATTGCAATAAATACAGAATGTTTATTACTTAATTTATTGGTGTAAAAATGTATCGGGTTATCGATCATCCTTCTGGAAAATAATATTATGTTGGGGATACTAGTTTTGAAGTAAATCAATGTTGAAATATTTTGTGAACTCAATCATAAACAATTAAACTCCTAAGCAAATTTTGTTTCACTTAGGTTTTCTCATGCATATTTTTTGACAGAGGTTTGAGAGGATTTTACTTGCAATCAACTATTTGTGTGTTTTACAAGACAGTGGAGTTTGAAAAGAGGAATTGGTTCAAATATTTCAAAACATGACCCATTTGTATTTTTATAAATAATCACTCATTTTACTGGTGAAAAGACTTGTTGAAATTGTGAGACGCATTAAAGATATTTCAAAGATTATGTGTTGGTTACTCAAAGTTATAAATTATAATTGGAAATCAAATATTTATTACATTTCTGTTATATTATTATATTTACGTCTATAAATTGACATTATTTTTTAAACATAGTTAATGTGTAATTATTTGGTCAAAAGATTTCACTGAAATTCTTTTGAATTGTAGACTAAAAAATTATTGATTGTTTGATTATAATTTATACACATCATTTTGGGCAACTAAGTCTCCTACTTGAATTGATTTCAAAATTATTATAATTATCGTATGTTTGACAATATAAAAACTAGAAATAACATAATAAACTAATATATTGCAGTTAATATAAGTAAAATAAATTTAATTAGAAATATAGTTTACAATGTTTATAAATTCAAATTATAGCAAATATAGTAGTTACTTTTAAGGAGTTAACTGTCAATTCTTGGTGGAAAGACATTATATTTTAAAAAATAAAACACAATTTGTTTGTACTACTTCCACATATTTAATATGTGTTAAATATGTGGAAGTAGTACAAACAAATTGTGTTTTATTTTTTAAAATATAGTAGTATAACTTTTTCTGAATAATAAAAAAAAAATGGCACAAGAATAAATAATACACAGATAGAGATGTCAACTGATTGATTCTGTTGTAAAGGTGAAAACAAATTATAAAAATTAACAGTAAATTTGTTATACCACAATGTGAAATGAAAGTAAAAAAATTAAGCAATTAACTGATACAGTTACCCATCATATTCTTAATAAATGTATCACATCGAAATGAAAAACAAACTGATTGAACAAGAAAGTAACAAATGGTATGGTTTATGACACAAAGAGAAAACAAAAGGATTGTAATGCAGATTTACTACATTCAGCAAAAGTAAAATTATGTCGTTAAGATCTTAGTAATATTTTAAAAATTGTTAAATATCTGGGAGATTCGTCACACTAAATCTTACAATATTAAACCGATTCATGGGACTTCTCGTTGTCAATTCTGATATGGCTTTTATTGCAAACAATGCTATGCAAAATTCAGACTAAAAAAGCACACAATGGCACGGATGAGTCGTACACAAATATCTAATACAAATATTCGGTAAATAATATTATCTTAAGCCAAATATCAAATGGTAAATAAACAATAAAGGGAGATTGCACGTAAATACACAATAGTGCTTAAAAATGACTATTTCCTCTTCCAGCTATTAATGTTTGAATTTTCAAGATCAAGCATTTGATTTTATTCTGGACACAAATCTGTGATCTGTTTTATTATTATCACATAAAATGGTTACATAGAAAGAATTCACAGATCACATGATTTGTTTAAAATAATTTTCGTTAAACTTATAAATAAATATAATAATATTACCATACTGAAAGATTTTTTTCCTAACATACAGTAAAATAAAATATTTACTCCATTGTTGAGTGGAATATTTCATTATTTTTGTCTAGAATCAGATGTAATCTTTGAAAGATTTATCATTACAAAAGAAAAGCTGTCAATTCTATTCAGCAGATAGAAATTAAAAGCAGAAAAACTAACATAGGTTCAGGTAGAAAAATCGGCATCTTAAATTACTAATAAATCTATTATTATAAAATTGATTTAAAATTAATTGAGATTGAAATTCAATTAACCTTATCCTGCAGATGAAATCAGACTGCAAGACCGAGGTGCAGGTTCAATCAAATTTTAAGGATATTTATTTAATTTTTCTTAACTTGTTTTGACTAAAGTGGTGAATTCCACATTATCAATGAGCTTTTTGGAATGTATTTTAATGCATTTCTTGAAAATTAAGGATACCGCTAAAAAGAATTAAAATTCCATTATGACTTGAAAAGATATTTTACTCTGAATGAGGATATTTCTTTAAATATTACATCTGACATAGAGACAATGGACAGAAAGAAGGGGTGGACTAGTAACAGTATTCATTATTTAATGTTAATGTTCGGGCGGTGACGATGAGGGCGGAGGTGGCTGATCCGGCGGCAAGAGACCCATCGCTTGGGCTGCCGACCCGATGCATTCACACACAAACTTGTATTGGTTCTGAAACGCAATTAGATAGCCATCAAAATCAGTATGTAGGTATGTCTTAAGTGTTCACTTCGCCAAAGTAATCTGTTATGCAACTTTGATCCAAATATATGTTTTTTTGTCTGCTCTTAATGTGGAGCATATGGACTTTTAATGGAACATATCTTAACAGAACTTTTTACGAGAACTGCTTGTTACTAAGCTGCTGAACCTATCTTTTTTTGAAGAGAGTAAGGATAGAAGGATAAGGCTAGCACAGGACTAGTGGTAAGCCTCACTTTTAGGATTTGATGGGTGGGAGGAAATTTCAGACATCACAGACATCCATGCTTTGTAAAACATAGCCATAAATTGATTGAAAAATCAATTTATGAAACTGTCTTTACTGGGATTCGAAGCATGAGCACTGTAACCAAACTCAGCAACATTGACCACTCGGCTAATGGCTTTGCAAATGGAAACAATTTCCCACAGTGTCCACAATCTTGTAAAAAGCAATACAAAAATAGTAAGTGATCATAAAACCACTTACCGAGTTCTGAACGCAAAGAGGCCGCTGATCTCGCATAGTCCTAACAATGTCCAGAGGGTAAACGGGTCTGGAGTGACGCAGCAGTTCTAAGGCATGATCCATCAGCAACAGAGCACCGGTTCTGCCGACACCCGCCGAGCAATGAACGACAGCGGGAGCTGCGGCGGAAGGCTGAGGAGGAGCAGGTCGAAGCGAAGAGACTCTCGCCGCCAGAGAGAGGAAGGAGTCGGGTGCAAAAGGCACTCCGTGGTCCGGCCACGCCAGATACTGTAAGTGGTGGACTGCGCGGGAACGACCGCTCGGCTCCTAGTTATAAAAGACAACAATAACTCTTTAGTCTATGGATTGAATTAAAGATGTAACATTAGGAGATAAAGATTGGAATCTTCTGAATTTTTATTTACTGAGATTATACTGTAGCAGAAAAAGTAATCATAAGTATTGAAACTTTTTAATGATTTACAAGTACCCTAACATAGTAACCACTTAATACTCGGAAGAAAAAAAGTCTAATATACATATTAATGTAAATATTCAGATTCTTTTAGCCTCCTGTGAAATTTGTAAAGTCAGTTACGGGATTATAACATTAGGCCATCGATGTGAAACTGTCCGTACTGTAAGTGGAAGGGGTCAATTGTACGTAAATTTGGTGTTTTGTATTTTGTGTGTGGTTCAAGGTAGGATATGATATTAAAACATTTATAAGCATAAATGGAACATTAAATCATACCGTTAACAACAAATGGCGATGCATGCAAGCGGCAGCAGGATCAGGAAGCTCGGCTAAGTTTTGAACGCGAGGTCCTTTAGCACCGGCAGGACGTAACGCTTTGCCGGGGGCAGGCCAATACTGATGACATTTCGCCCGGCCTCGTTCTGACAGCGCTCCCAGCATCACTACTAAAGTGCTTCCACTCTCCATCACCATCTGCCAAAAGTCACCGACTGTACTGGGCAGCGGACCTGCAATAGAAAATATCATTGTAATCATGAAACCCCAAAGTGTTTAATAAAATTTAATTGTACAAGACCTGTCGTTGATAATATATTTTGATATTGATATGAGGCGCCCAGTATCAAAGTTAACCAAAGGTACCCTTGCAGTTTTTTCAGGAGGAAGGAAATTCTGTTGCTATTCTTTTAACAATAAATATTTAAGTGAAATATTTTCCACAAGATACTAGAACCCATCAGGAATAACTTAAAAATGAAAAAATTGCATTTAACTTTATTATTAAGGCTCTAGCATGAGTTACCAACATGCTCTTGGCCCATTTTGATAGTGAGTTTTTCTTTTGGTTGTTTTTGATAGTAAGCGATGAACTTTTGGCCTTTTTTGATACTAAATGAAAGGAAAAAAAAAATAACCAATGCATATTGAGTAAGATTATCATGTTTTATTGAAAAATACGCAAATCAAACAAATAACCACCCGAAAATAGACATTATAATTTCACAAAAAATTTATTAACTTATTTTTAAACAAGAAAATAAAGTATTAGAACAGAAAACAGATCTTAATGATTTCCATTTTTTATTTCATACTATAACATGGGGTGGACTTCACAATCATTACCAAGTTTTATTAGGGTTTTTTGAGATTTATTGTTGACGTAGGGTGGGGTATGTCCGTCTGTTTGGTTTAGTGGTAAAAGCTTTGCCATAGCGATCAGGTGCGTCTGGGTAATAGTCCCGGCAGTGTCAATATTAAATTCAAATTTTTTCAATGCGATGTTGGCTTATCTCATTTCGTCGGTGTCCGTGGCGCAGTTGGTAGTGTTGTTGGCTACGGTTAAGAATGTCTCGGGTTCAATTTCCGGTGCGGACAGTTTTCATAAATTGACCTCTCAATCGATTTATGGATTTCTGTTCGTAGTCATGCATGTTTCCTCACACCCATACGATCCTCAAAAACGGGGCGTAGCGAGAGCGATTAGCTAACCACTAGTTCTATCCTAGCCCTCTTCTTCTATCCCTACTTTTCGAAAAAAGAGAGGTTGAGCAACTAACAAGCAGTTCTCATAGAAAAACTTCTGTTGAGATACGTCCATTAAGAGGCCATATGCTCCACGTTGGAACCGGACATGGTAAAAAATCTCATTTCATTTTTCAATTTCAAATAACTGGTACATTGCCATTAACGGTAATTTCAAATATTTTTTTTAAATTTTAAATTTTATCTATATAATTTTAAAGGTTTATTAAAATTTTTGAAATAGTGTCTTAATAGGGTGGGGAACTTTATATGTACAAAGTTTATGATTGTAAGTTAATTGTTATTTTTTTCATTTTTGCTATCGACGTACGGTGAGGATGGGTGGGAGAAAATTTTACATCACAGAAATCCATAAATTGATTAAAAAATCAACTAATGAAATTGTTCGTTACTGTTATTCTAACACGTGAATACCGCAACGAAGCCTACGACATTGACCACTCGACAATGGACCCGACAAATGGATTGACAATGTTAGTTATAAATGTCTTTTTCTGTTTAGTATCACGGTTATAAACTAAAACACAAAGTACACAAATGCTACTGTGAAATGATAAAACTTCGAGTACAGACGTGATTTTCAATTGTCATTTTAAGATAAACAAAATGTCTAGAGCAAAAACAAATGAAATATATAGAATATTCATACATTTATCTTAACTAAGACACATGAGAAGTATACACTCATTTCATTTTCATATTAAATAACGTAGACTATATGGTAATGCAGTGATTTTCTTATGGTTGTAATTCACTTATCACTATTCACATTTCTCTTTGTTTTGCACATTTTATTAAATATTGGTCTCTTTTACCTTTTATAGTGTGACAAATTTCATAATCTTTCATTTTCGTGTTTGATTATTGAAGAATTAATATTTTTTAACCAAAAAATCAATAAAATACAACCAAAAGATGAGAATTTACCAGTTTTGTGAATCAAATGTGTATTATGGCGGCCATATTAGATTTTTTAAATTCAAGGCTTGTGAGTTCTTCGGCCATTTATTTTGAAACAATGAAACAAATTTTTAAAAAGTTCAAAAACTTTGGCTGATTTTGATACTCAGGCAATTTTAAGTCGATTTAATGAAGGTTCTGGACGATTTTGATTCAATTTTTTTTTGAGAATGGTAGCTATATAGCAAAGAAATTAATGTCATACAAAACAAAAAAAATGTTAAAAAATGCCTTTCGCTAACTTTGATGCTGGGCGCCTCATATATATTATAATTAAAATTGGTAACTATGTTATATAGGAGTAAAACGTGTTTCGTCTCTTTGAGAATATTTTCAAACTGACTCTATTGTAAGCTTTTTGTTTATAACATTCTTATTCCCAACATATAAATCTAACCAGTTAAAATAATATTGCGTGCCTAAAGAAATTATATGCATAATTAATGTCATAAGCCAACCTTGAGTGGCGATGTAGGAATGAACAATGGAGGTATTTGGAATCTCTAAATTGATGTATGATGCGTTAATGTAATCTCCGGATTGTCCGCTGGCTAAAACTACTCGACTGCAATCATCTGAAACATAAAGCGGTTGAACATTTGTACTCAAATTTACCACAGAGTAAAATCAAATTATACTATAATGGTTGTTAGATTCATTGAGGTGAAGCAGCCGTTTACTGCACATTTAGTTTTCGACTTTTGTATGTTCTACTTTTGCACAATTCACTATTTGGTATATTAATTTAAACATAGATTTATGAAGATTGCACCCACAAATGATGAGTGATTTTGAAGAAACTTCGAAAATTACCACAACTGAAATAGTCAACCTAATCAATAAAGTAAACTTATAATTTAATTTAATTTAATTTCACTCAGAGCCTCTGTCAAATGAATGACTACTACACCGAGTTACAAGGTTTCAATGAAAGTGAATAAAAAGCTGATAAACTTATGCATCAAGCCTTAATGCATCTTGATAAATTTTTGTCTGTCATGAAAGAATTCGATCCCAAAGAAGTGCGTACAGAGTAGGGTGCATAGGGCAAAAGATATTGCAGAACTCTTTATCAAGAAATCTGGTATTCAAGTGTGTCATGACATGTTGAGAAACCACCCGAGTGCTAATACAACTCATTACCAAAATAAAATATTTTAAAACACAGATATAAATGTTTACTGCACTACTTTCGTACATTTACACATTTTCAGAAAACAAGTGAACGAAAATCGAGTACCAACTTCCTTATTGGATAAATAAAGTGATTGACATCTTACATGGCGCAATATCTCTGTATCTGTTCTTGGCGACATTATGTGCGAGTCTCGCAACAGTTGAGGCGTGATCGGCTCTTCTCGGTAGTCTTTCGAACTGTTGCAGAGCAGCTCCGCCTAATCCATCGGCCAACAGGAGCAGGGCTTGTCTCCAACCGCCGTTCACTTCATTGGAAGTGTCTAATGTTGTCGTGCCACCTTCTGGTACATACTGCACTGCGGGTTCCTCTTCTGAACAACACAGGTATTCGGCTGAAATGTAGAATTAAAAAAAGTAAGTTTGTGGTATATGAGGAATCATAATGGAGTTTTTCAGCAGAAAAAAAATTATGATGAATATTATCAACTGAATATGGTTGATGGAACTTTAGCATCACATTTGAACTAATATTTGCTTCCATAGGTTTTGTCACTAACAATCAGACATATTATATAGCCTGTGGTCTAGCAGTAAGAGCTTTACCCTAGCGATCAAAATAGTTCTGAATTCAAGTACAATTTAGATTTAGCATGGGTGTTTGTAATGTCTTATATTCTCGAGTTGATCTCGAGACTTAAAAAATTCTCATCGAGCATATCTCACGTGATTTAAAAATATCTGGCGCATTGGAAAATTATAAGCTGAAAAGTTTTTTGGATTAAAAAATGAAATCTTACCGTTAGGTCTAAGTGTAAGTGTCAGAGATCCTCTTGCCGACCGGATGAGCTGAACCACTTGCTCGTGGCGAAGGCGTTCCACCGATACACCATTAATTGCTACAACCTGCAAATAAAATACATATTAAAGAATAGCTGGCAATAACAAATCAGTTTTTAGTGTAACCAAAATCAAAAATTAGTAAGAATTTTTATAACATAATATGTAAAAAAATTTAGATCACATATTTAAAATAAATTTAGGAATCGGGTTCTTAATTTCGTATAAGAGATTTACTTCCAGACAGGTAGTTCAGACCTGTCTGGAGGTACAGACGGACTCGTTCGGCTGCGTGACTTCTGGGTGAAAGAGTATTGATGTCTGTTCGTCCATACGGTAGTGCGCGTTCTGCTCGTGTCTCTGCTTAATGTCAGTATTGCCATCTGTATTGATTTCCCACAGATACTCCCCCTCCAGAAATTAGGAAGCAATTTCGTTATATTTGGTTTAGTACCCACAAATCTTCAAACTAATAGTTATTTTGACAATTGACATAAAGATTCTATCTTCGTTGTTAGTTACTTCAAGCAAATTACTGCTACAAATCCATAATAATTGTCAATATAAATACAATTACCTGATCTCCTTCTTGAAGATGTGGCGAAGGCATTCCTGAAGGTGTTGGGGTAGGGGCAACCCTAGATACGACAACGGGCGCATCCAAGTCTGCACCCCCTCTAACGTTAAAGCCATAGCGACCGGCCGCATCAGCCGCTAATCGTACAGTAACTAAAGCTCCATCAGTGTCGGCAGTCGCTAAGCCTGAGGCAACATCGGATGGGGGGTCGGGTAGAGGAGAGGCGCTTTCAATATCAGCGGGAGGTTCTACCGTGCCCAGGTCATCTTCTTCATCGTCATCATCTTCATCTGCATAGCCGAGAGGAACGCGTAAGGCTCGTTCCAAGAAACCGCCTTCACTGTTGATGAGAAAAATGTTAGTCGATTAAACCAACTACAATCCAGAACAAATTTATTTGTATTCTTCTTCATGAAAAATAAATATTTAATCTCATCAGTAATATAGTTGACAGTTCAATTACCCTATATAACGATTTATTGAACTTTTTATTTGTTTTTTAATTAATTATTGAGCATTGTTTTTTAATTAAATATTAATTTATTGAGCAATTTATAAAAAGTTGATAGTAGTTGTTGTGTTAATGTGGTAAGCTCTTACTTACTATGTTATTTTTTATCAGTTGGCATACAGCAATTTTTAATAAAATAACATAAATAACTAATTATTCTCACTCGTCACTGGTGCGGTGTTGGGGTGCAAGATGTGAAACAGCTGTCCAAGCAGGTCGAGGGGCAGGCGCACCTTGTCCTTCTTGAACGCGAGACAGTCCACCACGTCCAAATGCACATTTTATATCATCAGCATCTCGTCTACGGGGTGATCTGTCAAAATAAAGCACACGTAATGAATAAATTATTGATCTGTGTAATATAAAATAGAAACTGTTAGCCTGTTCAGATTCAAGTAATATTGACACTGTCAGTACGCAGTGGGTCACAATGGCACTTTAAGATTTCACGTATCGGCTACCTGATGAAGAAGCGATGGAGAGGTGTTGAACTTCTCGGAGCTGACGGCGCTCTCTGCAATCGATGGAAGCCGTGCTGTTCCACGCAACTCCGCCAGAGCGCCTTCGCCGCGCGAGCACTGCACGTATTAAATCCCACAACAGTGTCGTAACTCTCTGACTGCAATATTAAATAATAATGTGTTGTAAAAATATGAGTTGTATGAAACAATTTTGGTGACATCTGGTGAATTGGAGATATGGATAATCTTTTGAATAAAAACCACATTGATATCATATAACTTATTCTCTATATTACGGCAAATCCTAAGAGTTTAATTGTGTTATTCCATATATATTATATATATTATATTCCAAAATAAATGTTTTCCTGATTTAAAAAAAATGCCATTTCTGCTTAATTATGTGTAGCATATAGCTGTCATGTAGCACATTAAAGTTATCATGATGTGATCTTGCAATGACAAAATAAAAAAACTGTCAGAAATGTGCAAAAAAACAAACCAATATTTTATTGATGTAAAAGAATATGTTTCCGCAGTGAATTATTATCATGTTTATCACAGATTACAGTCGGCTCGTTTACTCATTCATTTAGTCTTGTTAATATGCATGGAGTCAGATTCAATGATCAATAAACAAATCAATAAATAATAAATCTCACACTAATAGATAATCCCATGGTAGTAAAAATACGTTGACATCACAATGTACTATTTAAATGTTAATCAAAACACCACAAGATGTTTAAATCACTGCATTAAAAAATATCTGCTGATATATAATTCAGCAGGAATTGATATTGGATACAAATAATGCAGTGATACACAATTGAGAAAAGATTGTTATATATCATCGGTGTGCGATGAATGTATTTCTACCGCTATCACACAACCTCACGTGTGTATAAGCGAGTAGGATTACAGAGCAAACGCCAGCACGCACTTAAATCTCACTTGCATCCTTCACTTTATATGTGATTGAGCGAGAGAGAAAAATTCACTACACGTGCATGCCATATACATTTTCTTCTATAAAGTTTGCTCCAAATGTGGAGTATAATGAAACATCTCAACAGAAGAGACTCGATTGTTATTCAGCTCACAAAAAAACTTCTCAACTAGCTCAACCTCCCTTTTCAGAAAGAGTAAGGATGGAAGGACAGGGCTAGGAAAAGAATAGTAGATACGCCCTGTTTTTTGCAGATGGGTTGGAGGGAATTTCAGACATGAAAAACATATTGAATGACTTTGAATAAAAATCTAAAAAACTTATGATAAAACATTTTTTGAAACTGTGATTCGAACCTGGCAAAATTGATATTGCTGATTGTTTTTTACTTCTAGGTATTTTTTGACAAGCTGTGTAATAAATATTCGATTGAAACACTTTTTTGGTGACAGTAATACTCAGTTGTTTTGCCATTCTCAGTAATCAGGAAGTGCCTTTAATGTGACCGAAGTCATTTCCTTGGATTTTTTACACTTATACAGAAGTACTTGGATCCAATAATGGTTTCTTATCACTGAAGCAATTGTGAATCAACAGGACATGATCAATATGGGTAGGCGGGCAATAAATACAATAATAATTCCAAGAAATCCTACCTCACCTTCACTCGAGTGTATATTAATTGACATGCATGAATGATTCCAGTATTGAATATCGCAATCACAGATAAATTGTTTGAAACAATATGGCTAGTCTTGTCCTCGCCGCAGGGTTATTTTACGGTTCGTAAGACAACAGTCTCACAAAGATTAATTGTATTTTCCCGACACAACCACATCTATGAATATGTAAATATTATATTTAAAAAATATAAAGAATGCCGCATCCTTCCTGAATATATTAAACTACAATATAGACCCTATTATATAGGAGCAGGAGGGCCTGTTGACCCGCGTCTCAATTTTAATTTAACTCGATAAGTACTTTGAAATTTCAAAAAATATTGGAAAGAATACAACAAATCGAGCATTTACATATATTCTACTTTCAAGAATTGTTTCATTTACAAATAAATAATATCAACTGTGTTTTGGCCAATTAATGTAACCCTCAGAATTAAAATTGTTCATGAAAATGGTTTTTATCGAAAACATTATAATATGGTGAGTTGGGTTATGAATCTTTGAAATGCACGCCTGTAAATTCTCATGTTTGAAGATACGGTGTTATATGTAGGAAGTGTCAATTTATTAGTGGCTTACATCAAGTGGCCAGGTCAGAATTTTAAAATTTAAAACAAATGTAAAATGATGTTTCGCTTGCAAAAAGTGGTCAATTTATTTTTGGCCGAGACCTGCTCTGTTGTATTTAAAATGAGATCCAATCAATAACTCATTTTCGTATTTTTTGAAGGTTACATCGATTAGCCAAAACACCGTCGATATATTAGATTACATTATAATTGTAGATGAATTTTGCTAGCATGAACAGCTTATGTAAAAAATATAGCACTAAGCAAACATTCATAATTTAAGTGGTTAAAAATAACCTTGTTATTTCAATAAATATAGTGACTTGTAATGAGTGCCATATTTTTTTAGGCTTAGTAGTAAATTATTACCCGTTTTGAGCCTCCAAAAGAGTGCAAGAGTAAGTGTTGAAATATTTTTTTATTTTGAGGTAGAATTCACAAGTTTTGGCTGTTTTTAGTAATTGAAAATTTTTATAGATAAAAAAATGAACAGAAAAATAATATGGAACGTGTCTTACCGCTTCCCTCTTGAGCTGAATGAAAAACTGCTTTCGCTTGAAAGAAATCTTCACTATCTTGGCCCACGAGAAGGTGTTGATTCGGATTGTGTGCTGGAAGACAACCAGTCCCTGCGATGTAACTCCAATGGAAATATCTTTCCCATTCGAGTCCTGGAATAAAGAAAAATTATTTAGTTATTATTCTTTGCCAGAAACTTTACTTGAGCATTTATCCTCTGTGGAGCGAACTAAAGGCGTGTTCACACCCCACTCTTATTTTGTATTTGTCTCCATGTTTTCAACAAAAAAATCTGATCTTTTCGTTTCATTATAAGGAAATTAATGGGGTGTGTGTAAATAAATTTTACACGAATTTAAAGAAACAATTTTAGTTTTCCATACTTCCTTGATACTTTTTTAGGCGATTTTTTTATTAAAACCGATATGTCAAACTATACAGAAGGTATTTTTTTTAATGCGATTTTTTTACGCATCAATTCTGGAACCAATGTATCGCTTAAAAAAATATTGGGTCTAT
This sequence comes from Himalopsyche phryganea, assembly GCA_022494535.1. NCBI lineage: Eukaryota > Metazoa > Arthropoda > Insecta > Trichoptera > Rhyacophilidae > Himalopsyche > Himalopsyche phryganea. The sequence continues at coordinate 2,190,596 of JAGVSL010000021.1, forward strand.
CTATATATAATAATGTAAAAAAGCCAAAAGATGAAATTAGTAGAAACCACACTTAGCTCGTGAGCATAAGTCTGCTGGGTTCAATACCCTTGCGGTAATTTCAAGGAGGCTTGGAGAGGCCATCACAAGTAATGCACGGAATGCAATATAACAATTGTATTGCGTAAACAATATACGTAATGAACTTGATCCTGTGACAATCAACGCATAATAATTTTAAGTGAACATATTAAACCTGAGTTTCTCAAACTGTATTATGTATTTCGATAAGGTAAAAAGTTTTACTCTATATATGTATGTAATACTTTATGTTTCTATTCAGCAGAGTAGACATGATTTAATACAAATAATGATTTTTTGGTCAATACACTGCTGTCAAGTGATAACTCTAAATATTATCAACACGGTTCAGTGAAAGACAAGATTAAGTGAAAAAAAAGTTAAATTAATAATACATTATCAGCCAGTCCTCGTTCAAAAATTTAGATAAGAAATTGTTGTAAAATCATTCATATTTTAAGCGACAAGAGACAAAAAAATTAAATGTCTATAAAACAAATTAATAATAGAATTATGCAACATGACTTGTCTTATATATTATTAGCTTAAAAACCTTTTTCGATTAATCGACTTACGGATTTTTTGTTTAAAGGCATGGATGAATATAATATTTAAATTCCCTTTCCACCAATCCGATCCTAAATACGGAGCATAGCGAGAGCGATTCGTTAACTATATCTGGTCATACTCTATTTTTCTGTTGAAATGCCTCCATTAGGAGTCCATATACTTTTGCTCCACATTGGAGGCGACGTGGTAAAAAAAACATTCATATAAAGTTTGGGAACCTCTACAATTAAATAATAAAATTCAGAAGGTTATTGCAATAATGAATGTATTAAAAATTACTGCAACAGAAAGCTGACAACTTGATTTGATAATTGAAAAAGATTTATTAAAAAAAAAATATCATGTGACAGTAGGGAAACCTTGAGGAAATGTTAAATGAATACGGCATTGTTGAAATTCTTACCACAATGTGGTAATATTTCAATAATAATTGTTGATACATGTATCATTACGTTATGTTATGTTTTCCTTTAACATCCTTCTATATATGTACTGCATTCTTTGTATTTGTTTTTATTGTTTGTCTGTTTGATATAGTAAATTTGAATTCACTCATGTATTTTAGCAGCTTTGTCCGTTCCAAATGTGGAGCGTATGGACTATTGATGGAGCTTATCTCAACAGAGGTTGTTATACGAGAACTGCTTGTAACTCAGTCGCTCAACCCTTTTGTTATAAAATAAATAGGAGACCCCAGGATTGGGAATCCCTGCCTTGATCTAAAAATTTATATATTAAAATAGAAAAAAACCATCTTCAAAATTTGACCTGTTGGGAATGAAAGCTTGTAACATTGATTGGTAAATAAAAATTGTACAGCTGGGCTACAAAGAACACTTATGATAGCAGTTATGATGTACGAGTGTTTTTTGAAGCATCTGGATTCAATTAAAACTGGTTGTAAACCAATTATTGAACCTCATTTTTCATAGATGGTAAATGCACACAAGCCTCTAGATACAAATCTATAAAGCTATTGAATAATCAACATATGAAAGTATCCATAAGGGGATGTGTGAAGAGCTAACTGGCTAGATTGCAAGCTCGCTTGACTAAAACGACAGATGTTTGATGTGTACAAAAATAATTAAGTGCATCTGCATCATGCTAAATTTAAAAAAAATAATGCAATGACGATAACTTAACACATAGCTGAGTGCACTACGATTCGGTAATCGCCGAATTCAACAAATATTTATTTACCTTCAACGAATGTACCGAGCCGCAGAGGTTGATAATTGAAATTCCTGTCATGGAGCGGCAAACAAGGTTACACAACACCACATAAACATAACATTCACCATTAGCAATTCAGATGGTGTCACCGCCTTGACCTTATTGTGTCGCCATTAGGCTCGCAAGTTTATCACACGGAGACAAAGCAACATAATTTAATTCGGATATTCGAAATCTTTATGGACAATTATTTCTTGCGAGGTCGGGATACACCCGGAGTATGAAAACTAAATAGAAACTTGCCTTCTTAGAAGGTTGATATTTCTTGAATGTGACTGTCCATTTTCATACAGGGTATATGGTACATAGTGATTAAACGATTTTAATCCTTGTACTACCGAGCGATTTTTCAGGAAGCTGGCCAGGTGCATCCTGGTAACTTTATTTATTGAGTAGTCATGTATTTGGTAAAATTTCAAAACGTCAGGTCTAAGTCTATATATATATATCTGGCATTACAGCTAACAGCCAAGGCGCCAGATATTGTGAAATTTTGAAATCACATTAGATTAACTCAGATAAGAATTATTTTTAAGTCACTCAAGATCAAATCAAGGAGAAAAGACATCACAAGCACCTGTGTCCAAGATTTCAAATTTAAATTTGATATTGAATATGCCAGGACTTCAATTCAGACCCACCTGATAAAGCTCTTATCACTAGACCACAGAGGTAAAAAAAAAAGAAGTTTGATAAAATTTACCTTTGCAGGATGAGCGTCTACTCCGTATCTGTCTAATCTGCGAGCGTGTTCAAGGAAATGAAGATCAGCCGTGGCGCGGGGCTGGCCACGGTGCAGGCGGTGCAGTTCTCTGATTCTCCGAATGTCTTCGGCCGCTTCCGCCTCTCCCCCCTCGCACGCACCAGACATTCCCAACAAAGATACTTCAGATGAACCTCCAGCCACCCAGTCTCCCAATTCAGCTAAAGGAAATTATGAAATTTGTCACATTAAACATTAAGTAGTGAAGAAATGAAGGAAAAGATGTCATCTTATCCATCGACAATCAATATCCACTCTAAAAAGCAACTTACCCATTTAAAATAATTTATGAGTTGGAGATATTCTTTATTCCAGTTACTTTCAACATTCTCAGGATTGTGTTAGTGATGAACAATATATTACAGATATATAATTTAAGACATCGACTGAGGGTGCTTGATGGAATTTCAATATCAAATTTGGATTATTGAGATTTTGTACACTTCCATGTATTTTGTCACTAACGACCCGGGTTTCGCCTTTCGGCATCTTCAGGCATTCGAGCACACGAATGGACTCGTCAGTTCGAGCGTTAGTGACAAAATACATGGAAGTGTACAAAATCTCAATAATCCAAATTTCAAATTTACAGATATATATTAATACCAAAAAGTTTTCTTTAAGACTTGACAAAGTTGTAGGACGGATTTCAATAACAAAAATAATGAACTGTAAATGTAGTTAGAAGTTTTAAATAATTAGCGTCTAAAAACATTTATTTCACAAATAATGAATAGGTAAGAGATTTATAAATTAACTCACCTTGCGCTTGATAGGAAGCTAGCAACAGTCGAGCCGGTCTCGGCGCCTGCATTCTGCCATCCTTCAGCATCCTCTTCAGCTGCAGGCAGAGCAGTCTGCGGGCGGTTGCTTCAAGGCGAGCAGGTTCAGAAGGCCAAAAGCGAACTCCCAGCCATAATGCTGGAGACGAACCAGCTTGACGTCTTACACGCTTGTGACCTTCCACCCAACGCTATCATAACAAACAATATGGAACATTTTTAATAAATTCTACAATCATTTTCCCTTTTGGTTTCTTTGATTTTAGTAAAAGAAAAATATTTTTATCATTAAAAATAAGTATACATATAAAAAATATGTCATCTCTTTCATTGATGCAGAGCTATAATTTAACCCTTTTACTTCCAAATGATGTTGGCATGAATGTATGCAAAAACTCCTATTTTTTAAATAATTTAATCCATGTTTTGAAAATTTGATATGAAAACTGCCGACTGACACTGTGGGAATAAGAGGGTTAATAAGAGCACGTAAATATTTAATTGTTTTTTATTTTATCCCCATTCTTGTTGTTGCAAGTCTTCAATTCTCACTCAATTCCCACTGCGACTCTTTTTTAACCCCCTTAATATAAGCTTTTTCGGAATAGATTTCAGCTCCTCACAATTGTTGTCTATTTATTATTGGTGAAAATGTAATATGTTGACTCACAGTGATTGGTGCATTGTTTGATCCCGGAGAGGTGTTGTTTTCGGTGAATTGCAAACCAAAATATTCCCTCTCCGCTAACTCCAGGTATTGGAACACTGCATCAAGGAGTTCAGACCCTTTCGCCTTTTTCTATATTTAGGGAAAACCGGAATATGATAAACTCATAAGTTTGCATTCATAAACCTATTATTTTGGGAATATACTATGGTGATGTATTGAAACCATTGCCTGTTTTGTGAGAAAATAATGTATTGAGTGTTGAAGCATATTACTCTTTAAAACTGCATTTGTTTGACCAAGACAAGTTCGACAAAAGACACAATCACTTCACCAGATAAACTAAACAAAACAAAAATATGGCTGACATTTGAATCATTTTACTTTACAAGTTTCTATGGGCATTTTGTTGTTCAACTTAATTCAAATTATTCACCACATTAAAGAATTTCCATAAAAAAACATGTACGTAAAATAAAATAAATAATTGATAAGGAAGTTTACTGTAGCAAGTTTTGACAAAATCTACTTTGAAAATTTATAAAGCGATACTCTTCTGAATTTACTCAAGTCCATATGAATATTTTGACAATCTATGTTAGAGCTTATTTATGAACCAGGATTTTCCTTGCAACATCTTGAGACCTTCAAAAGTATGAATAGCCTTTAAATGATTACCAGCAAAATATGATCAGCCACTATACAGAAAACAACAAAATTGAAATAAAAACTTTGCTCTGTAAAATACATATTGATAAAATTATTTTTAGGATTCCATATGCTTCGGGATGCTAATAAAACATAAATAACCAGTAAATATTGCTCACCTCAATTTGAAAAGAGTGCTGGGAGTCATCGAGGAATGTGACAGCGGCACTGATCGTGTTCACTTTGCGGTCTCTCGCCAGCTCTGATGCGCGCACGTTGTACGTCCCGCTGGAGCTGCCAAAGGCTCTTCTCGACACGCTCTCAATCATTGTTTGACACACATAAATCAAACATTTTCACTCGCCTTTTGATTTAATCCACCTGACAATAAGTCCACAATAATCTTATAAATTGGATCTACGAAAGTTTAAAAGATGTATTCTATAAACAAACAAAATGTTACACAAATCAGCACTATACTACAATATCGTATGGAATTAACAAGCGTTGCAGATGACAGAAATTCGTTTAATATTATCATGATTGAAATACTGCAGTCTATATAAGAATAAGAATATTTTTCATGTGATAATTATGTATTACAGCAAAACTTTGATATATCAGAATAATAGGGCCGAAAATCGAAAGACCATTATATTACACAGTAGGTTTTCCCAAAGCGCTTTTTTATTTACGAAAATAATGAAACAATATCGAAACCTAGCCTAACCTAACGAAATATTAGGTTAGGTTTCGTTATTATTTCATGTATGCAAGAATGGTGAAATGTCTATAAATGAATTTTAAAAAATGTGATGAATATAATGATGGAGCACAGGTTCAAATCATCAGCCAGCACTTATTAAAACTACTTTAGCTGTGTGATCACACTGTGCTAATCATTTGCAGAGCATTGATTACGATTGATGACTCTTGGATTATACACGTAAAACAATAACAAATTATTTTCACATTTAACCCGAAATTTTGTCTGTAAAATATGGCTATATAAAGGTTTCAGTGTAGAACCAATCATAAAACAAATCTTGTTCCATTTTAATGAATTTGAAGGGTAATTATTATATCTTGAGAGTTTCATCACCCTTGATTTAAGAATAAACATTTTAAAATGTATCTTTGATTCAATAGTATTTCATTTATTTATTGCTTCTTGTTGTGAAATAGTCACCTGTGGTTTGTTTGCTTCGTCGTTTAAGTTTGAAAAAGATTTTGAAAAAAAATATAAATATTATGAATTAAATTTATTTTAAAACCGGTTGAACCGGAAATTAAATAGTTAAAGACAGTTTTTAAAACGACGCACTCATTACAATGTACTTTGAATTTATCGACGTAAATTTAAATGACATTTTAAATGACAATTATTTATTATGTTACAATTCAGCACAACTTTTAACGAACCTTTTTTCAATTTATCCCTCGCGGAAGGTTAACGCAGTTTTTTAAAACGGTTAAAATTGTGAATTATTATTATTGAAATACGACAAGGGGACAACAATTTAGTGCGATAATCCGATAAGTAAATCAACTTAAACGAGAATGCTTCTTTGATTTTTTGTTTACTTTTGACAATGCACTTTACGCACGGACATTAAAAAAATCTTATTTAAATTGAGTAAAACCGACACAGAAGTGATTTAATGAGTGCGGAATATACATCGCGCGCCTAATCGAAAATTATGAATGAACAATTGATAAATTAAGCGTTACACTACATTTAAAAATCGATCAGAAACCTTGGAAGCGTAGCACATAATGTTGAGATGGGCATGCACACGAATTTTATACATCATTTATACAGAAATCTTTTTTTTTAATTAAACGCAAATATATGTATAAACATATATATATAACCGGCGATGGAAAAAATCTTTCATTTATTATAGAATTACGAGTTATTATGCACTTTAAGGGTCGATGCGAATACACATCGTAAAGCGGCTATAAGAATATTGAAAAAATAACCTTGATTGTGTACTGCACATTTTTCGCAATGTTTATGTATATTTATTTGAAAAAACTAGTATCTTTAACAAAAAAATCACAAACAGCAACCTGTCACAGCGTTTATTTAACTTTTTCGATATTTTATATGGCTACAAACACATGTCATAACTGCCAAGCGGTAAGGCTATAAAGTAAATACATAAACATCGTTCTTCTCTGATTTCTTATCCTGTCAATATTATTAAAATGCATTAGATTATGCATATTTCTTTCAAATAATATTGTTAAATACACTAGAATATCGATTATATATTATTAGAAAATTAAATTACAATATTTATCCCCGCGCTCTAAGAGTATAGCTTCATCTATCCGTAAATGGATATGGCATCATGAATCATAACAGCTATAAACCGCCAAACTTGTCCGACAATGTCAATAAATAATTGAAAGAACTTTTATTGTTTTTACCTATCGATAAATCTCGTGTCGAAAATTTTGAGGGTTGAAACTCGCGCTAAGTTTGCTAGTCTATGACTCGCGCCTAGTGTATTCTTTGTCTCTGCTCGCGCCATTCGTTTAAAACACAAAATAGAGAAATATGCATTTGTCACCATAGACTACTATATGTTTGTCACATTAAAAAAGTTCAGCTAAATAAAATGTTACAGAGACAAGAATACAATCACATGAATAAAAATGCAGCTGCATAACTATCATCTCCACATGACTGCATTGTGGTGGCTCCAAGTTATAGCCCGGCAAGGTCAATATCAAATTTAATCTTCTTCTTAAAGATCTTGGACTTGATTGTTTGTGTTGTCTTTTCTCATATGATTTAAATTTTCAAAATATCTGGTGTATTGGTGATTATTAGCCATGTTCTTTTTTAATAAATCTTTACTATAAAAAGATATCAAAAATGTAATGTAAATCTTTTGTCATAACAAGTTTTATATATATTTCCGGTGATTTTCAAGCGCTATGTTACTACATGGTGCTCCCCTTTTTATAAAATAATAGACAGAATTTTTGAATTGTATAAATATTTTCAGTATGCCGCAAATTTATTATATGAAGTAGTATTGTATTGAAGGGTCAAACTTTTCGCATCCCCTGCTTTGGAAACAGCAGCTGTAGACACTGCATTAAGAATTGCGTAAACTTGAAAAAACATTATTCAGTTGGTTAAAATTTTATTTAAAAAAATAGTGTTTTTAAATAAATATATTTATTTTTATAAAAATTAAAACAGTGGTAAAGATTGTTAGTTTAGGCCATAATGCATATGTACATTATTAAATTGCGGCAACAACACAGAACAGATATATTTATACGGATTTACATATGTAGGAGCAGTTATATTATTTTATTTTTAATACTGATGTATTGTCAATAGTGTAATGCATAGCGCAGTGAGACAGACACATTTGAAGCATTAAGTAGCGTACAGTAATCATTTTATTAAGAAGTAATGATACTTACAACATTTGATTTATAAATGTATATATTGAGGTACACAGAGTATATAAGAAAATATCAAACAGTTTAACGTGATTTTCACAATAACGATAATAACACAGTGGAAATCGATTAACATGGAACCCTGCGGACAGAAATATTTTCTGTGTTATTTTTTTATCCGATTTTTCTGTCATTGTACCGATAAAAAGATAAATTTATAAATCTACAATTTTTCCACTTAACACAGAGTTCACCACATTAGACACACGAGTCTATTAACACTGTTAATGAAAATGCAATGTTTTGACTGTCAACAGATTGAAATATTTTTTAGGACAATTGGTTATACTGCTTATCAGCCTAATCAAGAGAAATTGGAGCATGAAATATACTGGTGACGAGTGATGATGCAACTGGCAACAGCAGGTATATTTTTTTGTTCAGTCAAGATGCGAAATCTTTTCGTGTTAAGCGATTTTATTACAAAGTATTTTACCAGAATCAGAAAATTATTTTGTGTTTTTATGTTACACAATTTCCACTGCAATTAATAATCGCAGACATTCTTCTTGCAAAAAAAGCAAAATCTTGTGAAATCATATATTATATGCATATACTTATTTACTGTCACTTATCATTAGGTTTAATAAAGTTTTAAATGGAAATAAATTTGTGTAAATTGAAAACGTTAACAATTTTTTTTAAATATAAAACTTACATAAGATATATCAAAAAAAGGTAAATTATTTTACAAAAAAAATTTGATCATTAGCTTTAATTCAAACTATAAATACAACTGCCCAATAAGCGTTTTAGAAAACAACATTTTATGTTAGCTATTTAAATTAATCTATTTATGTAGCTACCTTATATTCAAAGCAATGAATATTCAATAATAACTACGATATAATATCTATTTCTGTAACATAATAATAAAAGTACATATATATTGCTATATTACAATAATATGTATGCATTATTTGTGAAGATTTTACATATACGGGAAAATGAATCAATGCTCAGCTAAGGATAAATGAAAAATTTTGTCAATATAGACCAATTATATTTTTCAGAATAACTACAGTGCAACCCTGGATTTGGCGTGTCTGGAATTTAAATTTTAACGCTATTTGCGTTTCTGCAGTACCGTTTCATTTTAGTATATGTAATACCAACTATTATGTTTTTATTTTCCGCAATTTACATCTGAAATAATCAAAATTGATTGAGTGCGTCAAACATTGTTTTACCAGCATTGATGACATACCAATTCATAGTATCGAAAGAAGTTTATAAAAATAGTCCAATCTAAAAAACCAATATATGTAATTTTTCAATGCTGTAATTTATGTAATTTTCAATCTACAATTTCTCCTTATAAAATTTAATTTTGTTCATTATTTAGCAATTTTCACAAAAGTAAATATGAGTAAAAAATTGCAGATCTCATTGTAATATCATGATTGTAAGTAATACTGCTCTTGTAATAAAATAAAAATCTTTGATATCAATACAAATTCTCTAAATAAGCACTAAAGTGCTTACAAAAGAAGCACTGGAAAATTAATTAACCATCAAAGGTTAATGTGGGGACAAGTGGGCCAGCGATGCTGATAACTTATTTTAACATTCAAATGTGACCAATCATAATCAATGTGATATGAATTAATATTCTGCATAAAAACTGCACCAGACTTTCTGACAATGTAAATACACTTTCCACTTCCCAACTGCAGCATCTACTAAGAAATATGCATCTATAGAATTTAACATAAATTAATAAAATATATATTCTTAAGTGCGAGTGTATATAAAAAAAAGTCAGAAATATAATTTTCTCACTTCAATTAACTACTGGCTAATAACTAATAACGTGCCCTATTCAGGAGTCGTCCATAAATGACATCACATAATTTTGTATAGTTTTTGACCACTTCCCCATGTCATATTTCGTCACAAAATATTTTACCTTCATGGTTAAAATTAAGTGAAAATATTGAGCTCACTTCGGTTTCAAAACTATACATAATATTTTATTTTCAGAAGAGTTTATATTATATTGGTTTGTGAAGAGGATTTTTTAAAACCCCCCCCCCCCTCCCTGTTATCCCCATATTCACAAATCGTTACATTATTCAAAATCTCTCCTACTGACGGTATGATGTCCTTTATGAATGGCCCGATTTAAGCAAAATTTGAACTCATGTAATTAAGTAATATTATTAATGTTCAACAACATTTGAAACCAACTATCAAATATTTAAACAAAGACATAAACTTTGTAACGCAAACATTATGTGATATCTTTGCGCCGAGGGTTAACAGTAAACGTTATTGCATTTATCAAGCTGTGTAACAAGGTGCAGCAAAATTACAGGTACTGATGGATATGATATTTCAACCATGTTATTATTTACTAGTGAATATATTGATATATATTATAATTTAAAAAATATACGTAAACATTCTAAAACAATTGTTATTACCTATGACATAATGAATTAAGCCGAATATACAAGGAAAGCTATGCAATAAATCTTATTAGCTCTATTTTAGAATAATTATTACTGATTATTTCAAAAACATTGAATATCCGAAACCGTTATTAAATATGATGGTAATAGATAAACCATAGACATTCGGCATCTGATTGGAATTTCCTATTGACAACAAATAACATTCAAAACAATACACTACATAGATTGTTGTTTCTAATACTGAATATGGATTTAATGGATGAAAGTTTTCTATATTAAGTATGAAAACAAGTATTATAAAATATCACATACAAAAACCAATAATAAGTAAGCTCTCACAGATTGATGTATATTGAAGTAAGTATAGAATATAATTTTACAGAACCAACCACACTTAATAATTTAATATTGTTCACCTGTAAAACATGTTACAATTGTTTTTTAACATATCAATAATTTTATACCTCAAATAGATACAAATTAATTGTATATTTAAAAAAAAAATTACAAAATACCATACAAACATTTAACTGGAAGTGTGAAACTGAAAAAAATAAGAATTTATCTAAATTCAACAGACTATTTAAAGAAGAAATGAATTATGAAATTTTATTTACTTGGTCAACAGTGTTACAAGTTGTTATTAGTATTCCAAAAATATTGATTAAATTAATGGTTAATTTATACATTAAGTAGTAATCATTTTGAACAAAAATACTGACCAAATAAAAATAAATCATAAAGTTAACACATTATTAGCTTTTTTGCATAATAATTTAATATAATATGGTCCCATTTTCTCTACATCAAGTGGATGAAATCTACAAGCCTAGAGAAAGTGAATATTACTAAACAATCAGAGCTCGTTCAATTATGCAAAATGCTAGTCGGCAGACAAACTAAAGGCTTATTCTACCTAAAACAGGTATTCTTTAATGATGTGATGTTTGTTTGATAATACATTAATTCCAGGGTAGAGCATAGCCAATTAAACAGTTAGTAAAAAGCTCGCTATCCAACTAGGGATTGCTGGAGACATGGAGGCAATTTGGATAGTGTAAGACTCATGGTTATACTTGATAAGAGCTAAGTGCCACTTATTCAATTGCATTCATGCATTCTACGTGGTATTGTTTGATTGCGAGTCACGGCACCTCCTGAAATGGGTAACTGTACATCGTGCTTTGACAGCAGATTCCAGAGCAGACTAAGTTGTTCTTTATGAAATCAAAATTATATAGTGACAATGGACAGAGCTCGAGCACAAGCTGCCACAGAAGAATTGAATCCCGCCTGTGTCTTCTTCCAACAGGATGCATTCTGTTATTCTTGAAGCAAGCTGAATATCCAAAGCATGTACTTGGTAGAGTTTTAGGATGCTGGTTTTTCTTGCGAGGAAGCAAATAGATTGACAGAGACAGAGAGTCTAGAAAGTATCACGTGGTGACCACATGCGCAGACAAGGGGCGGACGTGACCGAAGAAGAATAAGAAATTAGCATTTAGTTTGAAATTCACAAGATACATAAAAGCCATCGGATATCAGGCATTTGGCATAATCAGTAGAACCTTAAAACATACCCAAATTCACTAATTTCGAATTGCTTTTAATTGTGTAGAGGTTTTTGAAGTAAAAGTTGTGGATTTTCTTATGCTTAGTATCTGATGCTCATTAAAATTACCATTTAATTGAAAATGTGTTTAGTTTATTATTGTTAGGTGATCTAGGAATTGTTAAGTATTGTAAACCATTGTAAAACTTAATCTGTTGATTCATATTTATATTTCAAAGGCTTGGAACCACTTTGCATATTGGTGCCTGTTTTGTCGAGCTACACATTTGAATTGGCGTATTGTTATGCCCCACCCTATAGTTTATTATTTCCACCGTGGATAAACAGTTTTCATTGTTTTATAAATCAGAGAAGATATAATGAAAACACTATGTATATTAATTCTACAATTTTTGTTTCATTTCCAGGACTATTTTTATTCAATTGGTATATTCAACTGAAATTGTGAATATATGATATACATATATCCTAAAATGTCTTTTCAATAATGATCAACAAATCACATCAGATGTCTAATTTTACTCTCCACACTCTTGCAACTAAAGTGCTATGTGAAAATATAATAAACATGTTTCAAACGTATGTATGTTAGAAGCAGCCTGGAATATTGAAATAATATGAAACATGTAGCGTTTGAGGTGTAATGTTTAAGACATCAATTTATGATATTTTATCATGATTTTGAACGTGCATTATTGACAATTTGTCCAGTCCTGCTGATAATAATGAAATGAACCTAATGTTAAAAAATAAATAACAATTCAGTTTGCGAGAATTGCTAGTGAACGTCATGGTGAACGCATGCTCGAATAGACTGATTTTCTAGTTAAATAATTGCAAACATTCACAGAAGCCGGCTAAAGTTCGTTCTAGATTCCAAAACGAAAGACTTACATAAATTATTTGTGACATAGTTGATCTGTTTTCCTGTTTTTATTTGCGGTTTGCATTCCTAAGTAATAGAAACATAATTTGTAAAATATCAGTGTTAACGAGTAATAAGTAAATTTTCTATAACGGGAAAAATAATATTTCCCCAGTAATTCTTAAAGTACACACGTAATAACTATCCCGAGTTTAAATAGAATAGAGGACGGTAACACCCATTTCATATACTCTCTCAGCAGATACAGGATTAAATACTCTAGCCCAAAACTGGATTACATTCTTGGAGAATTAACTAGGTACATATGGTAATGTTTTTCATCAATTCACTCGATACTATTATTACTTCACCGGTAGCTCTTAGATTATGTATCGAGTATCAACGAATTATTGCAGACATAAATAAATGCCAACATAAGGCTTAAGCATAAACAATATAAAACACCCGATCGCCCTTCAAAGATATTATTCGTACAACCACAGCATATACTAGAAAACTTCATAACGATTCAATATTGTAGCTAAAAATTTTACATTAGGAATATGTAACAATATTGAAAACTTTATCAAAACATCAAAATTTACAACGTAATTAAATCTAACGACAATTATGTGGCAATCAATAGATATTCTTATAGTTTTATATACACCGGCAATTTCATCATGGTGTAATAAAAATGTAGCACACTTGTATGAGAAATGTAGTTATGTACATAATTAAATTTAGTAATTGTATCTATTTTATAACCGAAGCCACACACACACAGAAACAAAAAAGCGAGTCATTTTCTTCCACGAAAATTTTGTCGATAGACCACGTTAATGATTTAAAAAATGGTCATTATTATGAATGAGATATATTAAACGGAATCGAAGAATTAGCTGTATGATTATATTAGTTTCATGTTTATGTCATTTATACTCTGAAGACACATTACTATTGTATGAAAGAATTCATTACACTGATTCTAAAAATACTTTACACTGAAGATTGATTCTTTTGGAATTTTCTGATATCTGAGCGAACAGAGCCTGAATAAATCGTTGGCTATAAAACAACATCGTAAGGAATATTGCAAAAGTAGTTGAACTAATCAGTCTATGTAAGTGTATTAATGGTTGGACTTGTGCAGCTTCCTCCCAAGGGCGGCCAGGTCTGGTGAACCTGGCACGTAACTCCTCAATCAGTCAATGCTTAGATCGTTGAGCACGTTGAAGTTCAAACCTGAGAATTGAAGGCCAGTCAGGTCCTTCAGCAGGGAGTCCACTGTGACTCCTTCCGGGCTCGCTTCGTCCGCTGCGGATGCAGACGACGATGCGTCTGTAGATGAACCGGATCCCTGAATGTTCCGTTGCGTTTCAGAGCCTTCTTTTTGGCTCTCCCGTACTTCGAATAGTTGAGACATACCTGTGAAATTGTATGATTATGTCATATGCGATCCAAGGTTCGAACACTCGAATAGACAAATGAATTTTTTGTTTTTTTTGTTGATTTATAATTATATTGAAGGCGTGGTTGTCTATGTTATTTTTAATCCATCCTACCCTGCACACTACTGATGATATGCTGTGGAGTAACATAGTCGACAATGAGACCTCTCAATCTAATGTTCGATTCTTACCTTCTCTGTAACGGAAGATTGGGTGAATCTGTCCTTACTAAAAAAATTCTATTAAGAGTGTACATATTCCACATTGAGGGCGGACATGGATAATATATTGCAAGTGCTGCATCATGATACGAAAAAGTGTTAATTTGAGGATATGAAATATAACGATATTGAATAAAATCAAAAAAATTAGAAAACAAACAGTGGGGAAGGGGAGATATGGGATGGAATAAAATCTGATTAAAAAATTTCACAATCATTGTTTTCTGGGCACATCAGTTAATCTAGAACAGTCTCTCAACATTATTTAAAGCAATCACCACCTTTACCATTGTAAAATTATTTAAGGCCAAGAAAAAACTAGAAATTTCAAATCTACACTATTGTTTATATGTATTTTATGCCAGCGGTCGTCAACCTTTCATACCTGCCCTGCGGACCACTAACATGATTTTATTTGAAAAAAATACCATCATATGTAAAATAAATATCATAAATATGCTTTTTTATTATGAAATGATAATTACACTTGTGTAATAAACACAAATTAATTACTGTGATATTTGATACTGTGTATTTCAAATAAGTTTATAGATTCTTGGCTCTTATGACATTACTGCAAGTAATTATAATTTATAATAAAATGATTTCAATACAGAAGAACCCAGATAAACTAACGGAAGAAAACGAGCGAGCCCGTCTCATTAAAAAATTACTATATCATCACAATATGCAATGGCCCATTTCAGCAGCGCCCGTCCAGATTTTTATATCCTCGTAAAGAAACGTTGATCTGTTGAAGTATCCAACGGGTAGAAACCTCTACTTCGGCAGTGAATAAATGAAAACTGTATGCTATGATTATCGGTTGTATTGGTGGTTAAAAAGACCTCACAAACAGTTTCTGTTCATACGACAATAGAGATTAGTGTGTAGCAAAAAAACTAACCTAGTACACTTCTGACATCCGACTCAGGTTGACTGAAATAAATGAACTTGTACAGGCCGGCAGTTCTCACTCCGCTGCCAACTGGGAAATTAAAGACAAAAGTCCTTGAGTCGCTTCCTGAGGGAATCAAGCAGCCAACTTTGTCTACATATTCATATGTCTTGTAGTCCTCCAAGCTCTGAAAATCTGCCTGTAACCATCAAAAGGAAAAATCAATGACTAAAAATGGAGACTAGACAGTACTACAGTTTCTAATACCTTATTATATCTTGGGATAGAACGATTCTAACAAAAGAAGGAAATGAAGATATCAAATATATCATTACAACAATATGTAATATTTGTCTTGATTTATCGATTTGTCACACAGTAGAGCACAGATAACACACACTGTTTGTGCATCATGCACATTCAGAGAATGTTGAACAGTGGTCATTTATAGGTTTCAATGTTTGAAAGTATCTCCAAAGTTCTGTGTTACTACAGGTAATACGACCAAAAGCATTTCTTCTGTATTGGTTATTTTTCAGTGAATCTTCATAGTTTGATAAAGCGGTACATTATGAGTTGGATAATAGATATTCAATATACCTACGGTGTTTTGGCCAATTAATGTAATCCTCATGAAATTGTTTTGATGAGTAAAAACTATTTTTATCGGAAACATTATATGGTGAGTTGCATTATGAACCTGTGAAATGTACTACTGTAAATTCTCATATTTGAAGATACAGGATTATACGTAGGGAGTGTTGATATAATAGTGGCTTACATCAAGTGGCCGGGTCAGAATTTTTAAAACTAAAACCATGTAAAATGATGTTTCCCTTCCAAAAAGTGGTCAATTTATTTTTCTAATTTACATCATTTGGCCAAGACCTGCTCTGTCGTTTTTAAAATGAGATTCAATCGTCAACTCATTTTGGTATTTTTTTAAGGGGTTACACCAAATTAGCCAAAAGACTGTTGATATATTATGTACTTCAGGACTTATTGTTAATGTGTTCACGTAAGAGCCGGAAACAATGTGTTTATATTGAAATTACCGCGAAAATGGCTATCCAATCACTGGGGTAGATTTCGATGTCAGGAGAGAGGGTGTACTTGGTAACAAAGCCAGCATCTCCGATATACCACACGTCCTTGATGGGCGCAAATTCCACGCAGCGTTCCGTGTAATTCGAAAATACCTGCAATCATTAAAACATTATTAATAAATATACTAGCACGATTACATTTGATGGGGAAAACTATTTCAAAGTTATAATAGAGATGAAAACAAAAGACAGGGGAACGGAGGTGGCTTCAACGCAGAGTGACATTCAATAGAAGAGGTAGGGTATCTATAGCTTTTCAAGAACACAGTTCATGCGCCTTTTAACATACAACAAGGCGCCATCTATTATTTACAGTGAAAAGGTGATAAATGGATAATATTATTAAAACTAGCTAGCGACATTTATATGAAATTATTGAACGCTATAGTCTAAAATAAATTGTTATACAGATATAGAGAAAATATTGAATACAAGTGTCATGTATTATTATTATTTCGGGATGATACCATGTTTTTATTGGTGATAATCATATTTATATATTTATTGTTTCTTAGAGCAGTGTACTACATATATAATCAATCATTAATATTCTAGTGTTCTACAACCTTTGAAAATGAAACCTGCAACGGTTTCGAAATATTTAGTGATTATCACCGATCAAAACACAGTTTTATCACAAAATTTATGTAAATAAAAAACGTGAAAGTTTTATAGTTACATAACAACCAGAACTGTAAAATCGCAATCATGGATTTATCGATTTTGGGCAGAGACGGAGTTATCAATTCCTTTTTTATATAATGTTCTGTTTTAATTAACCAATAATGAGTTTTGAGCAAACATGTGTTAATTTTTGATAACTTCTGTTAAAAATAAAGATGAATGAAATTTGAATAGTTTAAATCTCAGTTGATATCTTAAAAAAAAAAGATGGACGAGTTGTGTTATGCGACTATCTATTTTTTGAAAATCAGAATTGGAGTTGGAGTGTAAGCTAAAGTTGGGGTCCGTAGATTTATACGATTACACAGCCCTGATTTCATCAGTAAAGAATGGAACAATAATATCTATTGTATATATATTCTTGTCTGTAAATTTTATAATTTAATAAAATATTACAGTACAAAAAAAGTTGTGTCAAATATTTTAATTAACTTCCGAAAAATATAAGGAGAAACGAATCCAGAATCACTCAAGATCAACTCAAGGAGAAAAGATATCACAAAAACCCATGCTGTAGATCTCAAATGTAAAGTTGGAAGATTTTGACATCGATATTGAAAGGACTTTGAACATTCTGATTGACATGCAGAGCACTGCATAGATCGACTTACAGAGTTTAATGTTGACTTCAGTAAAGTTTTATTGGTATTGTTTAGTATTGTAGTATGTATTTGTTTCAACCACTGTTATAATTTTGTCTTTCGGTCTTAATCGAGTGTTTTATTATCATCTAAAGTTAAAATTATGTATCTGTGCAGAGGAAAAATTTGCATTGTTATTTTGTGTTAAGCTACTTACGATAGTCTCTTCGGGGATGTCATGAGGTCCGTCGGTGTAGTTGGTCACCAAATTTTCTCTCATGCGAATCTGACAGAGCGAGGTGCAATGCAAAGAATTATATTACCTCTGATGGTCAGGCATAACAGGGTAACCCATTAAATTACAGAACTGTCTATCGTTTCTGTGTTTTTGACTTATACTGTTATGTCTGAGCCATCAAAGATCATAAGATATGCAAAATTAAGAGTCACGAAATATTAAAGCCAAGCCAAAGTTAAAATCACAGAAATTAGTCGCGCAGCATTTCTAGCCTAAACTTGAGTCAAAGACATTAATTTAGTTCACAATAAAGATTTTGTTATTCTTCATAGATAAATTGTAATAAAACCTGAATTCAAGAATGAAGAAAGATTTATACAAGACAAAATTGTAAACTTAAACATCACATCGAACCCTTTTGATTTTAGATATACAAAACAACGATGAAAAAATGAAATATTCACAATATCGATAGTGGAAAAGTAAAAGGGTATATACACATTTACAGGAAAGATACTAATGTTTATTTTTACATTTAATTGTAATGTTACAAAAACACTGTACTATTCACGCAATCGTCAGAGCTATGCTGCCCTGCTAAGTAAAAACACAGTAATTACATGTTCAACAATTCGTCAGAACCAGACCTTCTATTTTAATTTACCTTTTAGTATAGTAATATTTATATTTGGATAGTAATTTTTTGGGATGATGTACAGAGGTGTTATGTATATAATTAATTACATGTAAAAACACAGTGTTTTCACAAAAAGGACTGTGTTTTTACCTACAAAAAAAATGAAGCTGTGTTTTTACTCACAAAGTCAAGTTCATTTTCAATAACCTTTTTTTAGTACAAAATTTTAATTTTACTGTGGTTTTTCTTGCGTAAAATATTCCAAATTTTCTACTTTATCATACCCATAGTTACATATTTCGACATTTTTTGTATTTACCGTGTTTTTACTTAGCAAGGCAGTATAGTTCTGTAAAGCCGATATAGCTTTAAACAAATTGATAATATTCTTGTGAAGCTAAATACTTTGTTATTCTTACCCTATTAAAATGTAATTATATCAAGTAAATTCCAATTAATTCATATATTTTTTAACCGTTTCCCATTTTCAATATTTGAATGTTTTAAAATGAGGATTTGTGTAGAATAGTTGTAGTATTATCAACGTTCAGTAATTGCGCTCGTGAAGAAAAACCAATTGGTAATGGGTTTTTTTGAATACTTGTCAGTACAAATCTCGAACAAGTATATATGCATCTTAATTGTAGTCCCTCATTAACTATAGGAATGTATTGATTGAATTGACATCTCCTCCATAGAACTCCACTATAGTAGGGTAAAGAGATAGCAATGTATATAGTTCAACAAGTATTTAAAAGTATTGGCATAAGGCTTTCATGTGGTCTTGGGTAGCCTCAATCCAATGCAATTTTTTAATGTAGCAATGCTTTTGAAAGAAGAGAGTTATACACTTTTACGTTTCCATAGCTGTTATGTTAACACATTGACAGCGGAGAACGGCAAATGCCGTTTTTCGCGGATTATCGGTCGAAGGCGGGACACGGCAAAAGTCGTTTTTGTTGACTTTCGGTTGTTGGCGGGAGACGGCATTTCACGGGTTTGTATATCGGCGTGAAATAAAACGCCGCAACTAATAATCATTAGTTCTACTTCTTTGCTAGATTATAAGGGGTGAAAATCAACAGTCGTATAGATTTGTTTCGATATCTCAATCTCTAGTTCAGTTTGAGTCGTTTCAAGTGTCGGAGTATTTTTCATATCGCTCGCGCTGTTTTGTTTATATACTGTTTCGTATTTTATTATTCGAATATAATATTACCATTGTATAAGACGTTATCCCTATAAAAATGTCTTCACAAGCCAATGATAGTGACGATGAAGTGTATGCCGACAATTTATCTGATTGCTCATGGAATAATGATATTGAAGAGTTGTCAGACAACGAATCGAGTGATGATGAGCAAATACCAAGACCTAGAACGTTTCACCGCCGCACTATTCCAAGTGATTCTGATTCGGAGACGAGTTCAGACGAGTATGTGGATGAGTGGTCATCGTTAGATAATCCTCCAGTTTTGAAATCATTTTTAGGCCGCCGCGGTTTGAATTCAAATTTCGATTGTCCTCAAACTGTAAGTGATGCGGTAAATTTATATATCGGTGATGATTTGTTTGAATTTTTTGTAAACGAATCTAATAGATATTACCACCAAAACTCCCATAATTATCAATTATGTAAAAAATCGGCAAAGTGGAAAAATATTACTTTGAAAGAAATGAAAAAGTTTCTGGGGCTTATTCTTTTGATGGGACAAGTTCGCAAGGATATAAGGGGCGAGTATTGGTCTACAGAACCAACAACTGAAATTCCTTATTTTGCTAAAACGATGTCCAGAGAGTTCTTGAAAATTTCAATCGACAATATTGTTTCGTTTAGAAGTTGTGTCAATTTTAAAAAGCAATATATTTTTGCGCTAATCACGAAAAACGCCCGCCACAGGATAGAGTCTATTGTTCCGGGCGCCCGCTCAAGAAGTGTTAAGAAAAAGTCCTATTAGTTTAATGAGCACAATTTTGTTATCAGTATGTTCCATGAAAAGGATGAACGGTATTAACCCTTTTACCCCCCGAAAGATTATTTTCAAAAAATGGCTTCTTTTTGTGTATTGTGTGTTAAGTAATAAAGAAAGAAAGTTATTTACATTTTTTACAAAAAAAACAAAAGAAAAATTTT
Organism: Himalopsyche phryganea; assembly: GCA_022494535.1. NCBI lineage: Eukaryota > Metazoa > Arthropoda > Insecta > Trichoptera > Rhyacophilidae > Himalopsyche > Himalopsyche phryganea. The sequence continues at coordinate 2,211,619 of JAGVSL010000021.1, forward strand.
GTTTGAAAAGTACTGTGGGAGTAAAAGGGTTAAAAATTATCGAAGAACATGCTCGATAAGTGAGACAGAGTGAGTAAAAATTGTGGGCTAAAAATTGACAAATCTAATGAATACTGTAAAATTAATAATACACTATAAAACAATAAATTTTTAATATCTATATTAGATTAAAAATTATTTTCTGGCAAAAAAAAAAAACAGCTAGTACAGACAAGACAGTAAACATTTAAACAATAAAAGAACAAGGCAAAAAGGTTGTTATTACATTGAGTTAACTGTGCAGATGAAAACTATGGCTCTAAAAAAATTAATAACTTAGAGTGCAGATATTAAAGAAAATTACCTTAATGTTGAACTCTGATATAACTGGTTTGTGATCGCTGACCGTATACTGAGGTAAGCTATGATAGTTGAGTTGTTCCGCCCGAAGAGTTACATTCTCGTAATTATCGGCGACAACTTTGTAAAGGATTCTATCAGTCCACGCTGGGCGCCTCCTAAAGATTAAAATCACGTCCATTGTGAGAAAAAGCCCGTTAATATATATGGTACATTAATTTACAATCACTGAGGTGACCGGTACAGAAAACTATAATATTTTATTATTATTATCAGTTCTCATTATATAGTGATAAATAATCTTCACTTTCAATGAGAAAGCATATGGATAGTGGAGTATGAAACCTGGGGATTAGGTGAAGACTAGAAGTGGGAAATGAATTATTTAGGCATGAAAACACGGTGACACTTTGATTCTCCTCCTTGTTCTAATTAAATCGTATCACTGCATAGCGAAAACAATTGACTCCATCTAATCGGATACTATTGTTATATACTAAGTAATGTTAAAATTTTTATTGGGTTCTTCGTAAGTCATTTGACATCTTAATCTGCCTGCTATTTACAGGGCAGCGTTAAAAAGAAAAAAAATGACTAAGGATTTAATTGTAATTGGATTATTCATGAGTCATTTGTTTTCTTACTCCACCTTTTACTTGCATTGTTTGGAAGAGTGAGAGATTCATGATGATTCTAATATTTACATAGAGGAGAACAAGTGATTCAATTCTTTGCAAACAATGAAAGTCTAGTGTAGAATGCATGTTTAGTGCAGACTAATTTTTGTGGATGTTCAGCTCAGACATCAAAATAATTGTTGCATTCAAGTGACAACATGTTTAAAGTATTTATTCTGTACATACTTTGTATCATATTCATTCGATCCTATTTCGAATTTGTAAGTGGGAGGAAAACGAGGCGTAGTCTCTTTCAGTTCGGAGAAAGCTTCACCGGACGCCATCACCATTCTAAGCTGATCATGATCCAAAAGACTGCTGAAGTCGTCCTTCTCCATCGTTTTGATTTTGTCTGATATGGCTTCAGGCGAGTCAGGCATTTTCTCAGACAGCCGGAAGTTGAGGTCACCCAGCCAGAAAACGTAACTTGAATGAGAAAACAATTGTATAAAAACAAAAAGTATACAAAAGAGAAGTTTTGGAGATGGACAATGCAAGAGAAGATTTACTCAAATCAGTTTGACCTAATGTTGATTCTGATAGCAATGGATAACTCTGTGAATTAAATGAAGGATGGGTAGATATTCATAAAAGCTTTTCAATTACGCACTGTCGTTTTCGTCAGAGCATTTGAGTATATACCAATCAGATCTTAAATAATTACTCTCGCGACAAATTCGGAAATCATTTGGTTCAAATACCTAATTAGACATGAGCATTGTAATACCAAGTGTTAACACCAACAAAAGTATTTTTAATAATAAGCTAGTTTTGTTTATATAATATAATAATGAATTACTTTTATCCTCTCCATGTTTCTCGACGATTTATCATTCACAAAATAGCTTTAATGTTATAGTATTCCGAAATTACTCTGCAATATGCCAGCAAACATAATTATATTTACTAATCAATTACATTTGGAGCCGCATTGTGAGGTGATTGATACAACAAAATCCAATGATTTCATTCCAGTTTTGAAGCTATAAGCATCAAGATAAGAGAAGGTAAATATAAGCGATGAATGTAACTTGTTGAATCGTAGTTAATTTAAATTGTATTTATGTTACCACAAATTTAAAAATATCAGATTTGCCAACTACAAGTTCATTAAATTTGAGTTATTGAGATTTTGTATACTTCCATGTATTTTGTCACTAACGACCCGGGTTTCGCCTTTCGGCATCTTCAGGCATTCGAGCGCACGAATGAACTCGAATTAGTAATTGCATTACTCCAGCAAAAAATTGCTAGTAAAAACTTGAGTTTCCCGGGCCAGTTGATGTAATTATAATACGAATATTGTTTGTATGTACTCACTCATGATACATAATATTAGTGGTATCTTTCACGTGGAATACGTTTGATTTTATGATATTGTTGTAGTCAGCGACTCTCTCGTCCAGAAGGTGATCATGCGGAGTCAGATGGGCGTTGACTATACACATTGAACAGCCATATATGTTCCATCGGATGCTGACGGCACCTTTATTGCCCTGCGAGTAAAATAATATATTTATAATTTGTATGTAAATATAATATAAATATAATTTGCATAGATGTAAATGACAAATAAATGTTGAGGCGAAAAAAATAATTTTTTGATATCACTGATTTCACAATCAAAAAATTATATTGAAATTAGTTAACATAATTAAAAAATCAATTTTAAGGTGTTAACTGTCAATTCTTGGTGGAAAAACATTTTATTGTTTTAAAAAATAATTAAAAAAACGTTATTTTTTATATTGTGTAACAAAATATCATAACTTTATTATTTTACTTCCTGTGTGAGACAGCTAATTGCCGGTCTTTGGAATAAAATGAGTAATTAACAAAAATTTATCGCAATCATGTTTGAATAAGTGTCGACAAAAAGTTTTTTTATCATTTAACATTATATTTTTCAGCAGTCGCTGAGAGCTTTGCGTTTGATTTTTATTCTCGATTCTTCCTTCCTATACACTACCCTGAAATAGCTCCAAGTATAATAATTAAAAAAAATTATAACCTATATTTTATTAAGCAGTATGAAGAGAAGCCTTATTATATGATAATCTTTATTCTCAATTGTACATACCCACATTCCTGCAAAGCCTGTTTTAGTATACTGTGTTTCAATGTCTCTTAGATGAACCAGATGCTTCTGGAGCGAAAACACAAGAAGAACGAGACCCTGAAGCCTTATACTCTTCACTCTGATGTAATTGTGTTTACGAAGAATTTTGCTTACAGCACCTGTCCATGGATCAGAAAAGACTGCATCCAATACTCTGTTTAGTGGTAACGATTTCACTTCTTGAAACCTAATGAAATAATCATAAAGTATTGTATTGATATTGTTTTGGTTACTTTGAAGATTCAATGTAAAAGTATTAATGAAAAATATATATAACCTGTGTCCAGTAACTAGATTATGGGTGTCCAACCTTTTGACTCTTTTGGGCCACATTGATTGAAGAGCAATTGTTTTGGGTCACACATAAAATATTTAATATAGAGAATGAAAGAAATAATAAAGCTTCGTACGTTTGTATACATTTTTATTCAAACTAATGCGATATTCTTTGACTCTGAATGTCTCCGTTTGAATAGAAGTGGTAACTCGTCAGAAATAATGTTACTTTTTGTAGAATATTTTTTGCCCACAAATAAAGTGTGTAGCAGAAAATTTTTCTCTGGGATGAGGTTAAGTGCTTCAATGTCTTATTGAAAATCTATACATAAAATCTATAATTTGTAAATTTGGAGCTAATGTAGTAATTAGTTACATTGACTGAAAATAAAACAAAATATTGATGATATTTTCGGTCCCAGGTTGGACACGCCTTGACTAGATAAAGGCTCATCAAGCATAATGAATATTGCACTTTGAAATTACTTTCAAGATAGTGATAGTAAAGAGACTTTACCCGGTTATATAAAAATCTGGAAGTGGACGATTTTTGTTTGGTACTGATGGGAAGCCGAGTAGACTGTTCAGATCCTGGTTGGGGAAATTCGTCGCCACATTCCATGTTGATAAGTAAACTCTGAAGAGAAGAATACATTCATAAAAACGAATGAATAAGTTATTGCATTTTCTTTTTACCGTGTCCGCTTAAAGTATCAATGCAAAACATGGGTGCAATCTAAATGAGTTCAGTTTCGCAAAGTTTAACCCTTTTACTTCTGTCCCGATTAAGCCTGGTATATGTGAAAACTCCTAAGCATTTTTTTGCCAAAAATAGTTTTTTTAATAAATAATTCTAATAATGTTTTAAAATTTTTAAACATTTTTTGTGTCTTCTCAATGGTGTATAAAGTAAAAATAAGTAATAATATTGAAAGTTTAAATCAACAAAACAAAATAAAAAAATAATGTATACATATTTATTAAGAAATAAAAAGATAAAACTAAGTTTGAACTACAAAGCAAGGATGAAGACATTTTTTCATTTATAATTCATGCATCCAATTCTCTAGTACTACCTAATCCTACTTACTAACAGAAAAAATAAACATGTTATTATTTATCCATGAAACAAAATTTTCAGAAGAAATCAAAATACTACCAAAAGAATAGTGGACACTTTTTGTTTGTTCGGTTATATTCATAAAAATCACAATATTCCAAATTTTATGTTGACATAAATGAAATATAAAACAACCAAGTGAAATACAAGAACTTGCTTTGTAATAATAATGTTTTATTGTTTTTAGGACCCTCATTGTTTTCCCTTTTTATGCCGTAAAATAGTTTGACAGCATATGCTATGACACAAAATATAAACACATGGAACACTCATAAAATAAATTAGTCATGGCTAATACAGAGCAAATTGTGTGCTTTATCCACACCAGACAAAATTAGAACAGGTAGTAAATTTGATTTCAAGCTTGATCAATGGGAGTAAAAGAGTTAATATAAATATGTCTGTGTGAAAAGTATGTAAAAGCCCTTTAAATTTATAATCAACTATTTTTCAAAGGCCAGTCTAGCAACAAGCCTATAAGTTTTGACAATACTATTATTATTTAATACTCTTGGGTTTAAAAAATAATCCCAAATAAACCGATTAAATATTTTTCGGTAATTTTAAATTCAATATTGTAAAAAAACAGTTCTGAGAAAATTGCATGAATAAAGAAAAAATATTTTGAAAATTAAGTGTCTGTGCTGCCTGTGTTGTTTACCATTGAATGTAATTAAAGGTAATAAATATCTAGACTAATAGATAAGTTAATGGCGTAGATAAGATAAAAAAAAGATATGGAATGCAACAGTTGTTTTATAACTAGATACACTAAGAAGAACATATTATCGTCATTGATACTGCAATATCTCGTAAGTCAAAAATAGTTCAAAATAGTAGCCAAAATAGATATCTTCACAACATCACTTTGTTTCAATAATCACTTCAAAATCATTATGAATTTACTAGTTTTGGAAATGTATGCAATTTAAAATGAACTTCAGAAATCACAGTGTATATTTTGTCATCTTATTAATCTTACAATATAAAGGTATATTTATTCATATTTCCTTACTTTAAATTATCCATTGTGTGTTTTGTTTGTTGATTGATATAATAGAGTTATCGTAACTTTTTGATTTTATATATTATCAATACAATTATCACAAGTGCATGTAATCAAATGAATTTTTCACAAATAGACTCCATTATTGATTGTCCATCAAGGATATTTTCAATCCTGTCACTCTGAAACAAAAGAATTACTTGATTAACAAGAGGTTAACTCGATACTGACACTGGGAGATAGGGGATACAAATTCCCTGGATATTAATAGAAAATGTAGTATATAACTTGAGTATTCATTGTCAGCCTAAATATATCATTACTGCTTTGGCAAAAGCAGTTATAATATATTTGAGCTGATAATTTTACCAATGAAATTATCAGGGTATTGCGATTTGGTTCGCCATTGGCTAATGGTTACAACAGGGGCTTTTTATACAACTTTCTTACACATTTGAAGGCGCCCGTTAAGAACGAGAGTCAGAAGCCGCCTGTAGTGACATTAATTGACATAGAAAAGAAAGAAAAAATCAACCAAAGTGCAAACATTAGAAACTTAACATCAAATAATATGTATATTATATTCCGATTTTCTGAATGGATGAATTCATATGAGTTTGTAATTTACATAACCAAACGAAGTCAACAGCGTGAAGAAACGATAACGAATCAACTGGTAATATACACGAAAGATTACAGTAAATATCGTGCATATCGAAAATAATCGAAATCAGATACACATTTAATGGCTGAACTTAAGACAATTGATTGTCATTTTTGCTGATTTACGTCGATATAAAGTTATGTTTATTACCTTGAAATTACTGTAAATAATAAGAGATCACTATTTGAAAACAATATCTTTGATATAAATATCGGCCGCTCGATAAGACCGTCTCCAAATTTAAATGAAAGTTTTATATCTTAAGAAGTGATGTCATGCCGCCAGATTTAACTTTGGAACGATATTCTTTGGTTGCACTATAATAAAAACAACCATCATCCAGTATGACAGTCGTGCGTCTTTTTAGAAAACTGTCAAAACTATTTGAGTATTCGCGATGACGTACTATGGACCGTCTGACGTTTATATGCCTGGGTTAGCATAACAAAAAATAAAAATCCCAAATATTCATGAAAATTCCAGTCATTTTTTTAATTGATAAACACTAATTAAAATTATACACGATGACATTTAATTAAGCCATTATCAATAATTTCCTATCTTGCTGTAAGACTATTTTGAAGTATTATAAAATTGATAATGGTTTAAAATGGAGTATTTTGTTTATTGAATAGATGATACAGTTACTTTTAATGATTGAAATATATCAATGTGAATTATTGTGATCCTCAAATCAGATAAACATTCCAGTGAGCCAATATTTTGTATCCCATTGCATTTTTCAATGTTCATTTGTTGTTTTTATGCCACGCTCTTCAATTATCTACAACTATATTAAAAATAGCCCTGTCCTTAAAAAAATCAGCCCTTGTTTGATTGTACTAAAGGAGTCCCTACCATATAAAAAATGCAAGTTGAGTTGTATGCTTCATTGCAATATAATATATTATTGAGGCACTTAAAATATTTTGGTGGATTACAAAAAATTTGTGATTCGAGAACAGGTTTGAACTATATTACATTTAGTCATGATTTGGGCAAGCATTCGGGTGGTTGGTAAATAATGAACTATATTATAAAATTTGGTATGTTTTGATTGAGTATTCAATAAGATCTAGATATTTTGTTAAAATATTATGAAGTTGAGGTTTTACTTTTAAGGTGTTAACTATCAATTCTTGGTGAAAATACATAGTATTTTAAAAAATAAAACCCAATTTGTTTGTACTACTTCCACATGTGTATAATGATCAGGACCGGTTTCACTCATCACGACCAATATCAACTGATAAAAATACAGATATAACAGATAAACCAAATAAAATAGTCTACAACTAAAACGGTAAAGACCACTTAAGGAAGAACCTGTTAATGTTAAGGAAGAGGTCCTTAACATTTTAATTGTAAACTATTTTATTTGGTTTATGTATAATTTGTTTGATAATCAGTGATTTCTAGTCTTAGTTCATGAACTAATTGTTTTATATATTTTAATTTTTAACACTCAATTTTTTATAAATAGGCCTTTTATGTTTGTATTTTTATCACTTGACTATGCTCGTGATGAGTGAAACCGGTCCTGATCATTATAAACATGTGGAAGTAGTACAAACAAATTGTGTTTTATTTAAAAAAAAGAAGTCTTGGGGTTTCTAATTAGTAAATGTATTTCAAGCTAATTTTTCTTTGAATATAATTTGAAAGGGATTTAATTTCTACCGATTTAAAAAAGCATGCGAATTTGTTTTGTTGAATTATCGCAATGCAGTGATATTGTCACATTTGTATTAGCAGTCTTATGTTGAATCTTCGGTAACACATTCTTATATATAATACCCCAGACCACTCTGTAGACGCTTTATTATTTTCACATATCACACGTAGGTATGAAATTTTCTCATGAGGTAAGCGTTCGCGGTGTAAACAATGCACACACAGTTCCGACGTACTAGCTACTTTAGACATTCAGTATTTAAATTTCAATATCATCATCTATGACTGGTATGGTTGTACTAGTCAAATATACTAGAAATAAATTAAATGTAGTAGTGAGGGGCCTTTGGCAGAGTGGCACGCGTTGTTGCCTTTTGTTAAGGTGCTCTCGAGTTCGAGTCCCAGTACAGACCGTTACACAAACAATTGATTTATTTAAAGAAAATCAATTTATTTACAGAGGCATGGATTGTGTAACGTCTAAAATTCCCTCTCACCCATCCAATTTTAAAAACAAAATGAGGAGTAGCGGGAGCGATTAGGTAATCGCTAGTTCTATCTTTACTCTCGTTAAAAAAGATAGGCTGATAAACTGAGTAACAAGCAGTTATATGCCTCACATTGCGAGTAGACATGATTACAAAAAAAGTGATGACTAAGTAGGAGTAACTGCTGCTGATTTTGTTTTCATACTTCATACCACAAAATAACTCTTTAACCGCCCGGCATATCCTTGAATTCACAGCATTGTCAATCCCTTTATTCCCAATGTATTAGATTTACCATTGTTTTCTGCTTTCGAAGCATGACCACATAAGTCACTTCTAATATTAAAGTGAAAAAAATAAATATTGGTTGATTAAAATACTCGAAAATGTCTGTCACTAGTGTGTGGGCATCGAATACACATGATGTAAACCTTTCACCAAGGGCGTTTAATAGGTTAAATCAATACACAATTTTTTATCCAGTAGTTTTTATTTAGACAGTATAGTACGATATTGGATAGTAAATAGTCAATAATAGTTTATTATTACAGAATCAAAATAATGTTACAATATTTATAATTTTATTATTTACATCATAAAATATGTTGTCTTTAGATATAGATATATAATATATATTATACTGTTATATTATTATAACAACATGAATTTGAAACATAAATAAATGATATCAATAAGACCAGCTGAAAATGTTTTAATTTTAAAATTCGTGAATTACTACTGGTCCGGTAGAATGTACAAAGTTTGGAGGGAGTCTAAAGGCGAAGTTGTAGGTAGAATATAAAATACGAAATGGTCCCGAACACGCTGAAATAATGTAAAATACTAAAAGGTATTCGAGCCATGAAGTTTTGTCAACATTTCATTAGCAAATAATGTGTGACATTCTTTAACATAGTAATAGAGATAAGCAATACAATGCATAATATTTTACAATAATAACTAGGTACCTATATTTTTTTTGACACTGCCTTGTCTGAAAATGAATATCTAGAATTGTTCTGGCGAATCCATATATTATTTAGCTGCGATATGGCAAACAGGGAAATATTTTATATTCATTCTGGCAACACAATACTGTTTTTAGAGTTCTGTGTTCAAGTACATTTAAAAAAAAATTGATATATTTGGGATCTGATCAATTTCTTTTGTACTACTGAGTGATTCTAAATGCATGTAGAAAACTTCACCACAGATAAAAGGTATCAATAAAGTATGGTGACCATAAACAGTTTTTATTTAACTGGTCTGATTCTATAACTTCAAATAAAATAAAGCTGGTACTACAGTTTTGAATTTTAATAATTTAGAAATCACTTTTCTATTGAGTGGGATATGTCATAGACCTTCTGCTTGGTAGTGTAATATAAATAGTGGTAATTTTGAACAGCCATTTCACTTGTCAATTAAACAAACATATAGATAAGCAGCTATGAAATTTTAACTGAGACAGAAATAGAGGGTTGATTCATTGGGCTTGCCAATCTGTATCTTTTATGTAGCTAGTTACTTTAACATTGTTAAGACACTCTCAGCTGACGCTATTGTAGGTGAGCAGTACTCTATACAGTGGAATGCCGACCTATTGTTCTCGCTTTCATCGTTTTCCCACTTTCATTGTTTGAAACGATGAATCAAGACTCCACTGTAGATCATTTATTAGTCTATGATAGAAACCAAACCATGACTGTGATTAATTGGGAAACTGAAATGACTATTTAGAAGCACCATAACATTTTTTCTTTTGTTCGTCTTTATGATAAAATAAAACAACTAAAACATTTATAGTACATCACTTTTTTAAATAAAATGTTTATCTTTGCTAGTAAGTGAATTGGTATGATATATTACAGATGATATATTTTGTATAACAAAATGGAAGAAATTTTGTAAAACTTAGGTTGATTTGAACAATAAAATATAATGATGGAGATAAACAGTAAACATCAAATTTATTAGATATTATCTGAATTCACGAAGGTTCAGATTGTTTCTCGTAATGTTTTACATGCAAATATTATTATTAAAACTAGTTCCTATAGTTCACATTAATTGAAAATTGGTCTTTCATTCAAAATACATTATAGACATGCTACATTATTCTAATTTCCATTTAAGTAATGATATAATAATAATTATTAGAAATATTAAAATGATATTGAAGTAATTATAATTGAATAGATTCATTTATGGTGTTTCTATTAGCTTAATATTTCTACTACATCTAAATTGGACTCTAAACTAAATAAAATAATTCATTAATTTCATAAATACATCCCAATAATATCGAGTTCTTTTTTGATGTTTTGATTTTAGTATTTATAATAAAAATCAATAAAATGATATGGATTTTTTGAACTTGCATGTGAGAATTTTCGTTTGTTTTATTAACCATCAAAAACAGCATTTTTAATTATGATAATTGGTTACATTAATAGTAATTCAAAAATGACATTATTTTGCATATGATGAAAGGACTGATTTTAATAATATATGAGAATCGGAGTTTGTGAAACGATAAAGAGTTTATTTATAATTAACATCAAATTTCTATTGCCAACTGAAGTTTAAGCATTAAAATAATAATTTAATTTGGTGTTTTTACTTCAGCATACTTTTTTAATTCTTAATTTTATATTAATCATTATTTACAGCAATATTTTAATGTATTATTTTAAATGAGCTTTCATTAATTCCCCGTACTGTCTTACTTTATTAAATCCTAACATCAAATAGTCAGTTTGGATAAATAATTAGTAGGGAATCTAATTAAATATTACGAATTTTACAACTAAAAGGGTAAAAGAATTCACACAAGTGCAGGAATGGCGTCTAAAATTCAGTTTGTTCGATTTCAATTTAGAAGTCAAAGAACATCTTTATTATGACAATAATAATAGTTTAAAAGCTGTGATGTCAAATATAATAATGTATAATAATACATTTACTATTTACTTGACAATAGTATGATGCAATGAAAGTTATTAAGCATTCTCATTATAAAAGCAACAAAAAATTAAGTGTATTAATCATGAATATAAAGTGGTATATATATTACTTATATAAATAAATAGGTAGATAATGGCAGAATTATACTTATAGGAGGACAGCTCATGAATAAATTAACAGCTTTCCCTTAGATTCAAAAGTTTTTACATTTTGCAAACATCAGAATAAAATTTAAAATAATGATACTGTTTATATTATATCTGATAATTTCACCAACAGGTAATTTTGACATTCTAATTTATAAAATGTTGATACAAACAATTTTATAAATGGTTTTAAACCAGGATTTTACACACATGAAACTGTATCGGTTATGTGATTTCTACCCAACATTAATTACATTCGATGATAGATTCTTAATTAATAATTAATTGTAAACATTTAAATTTTGTGAATCATATTTACAAAAGATTCAATAAATAATTGACTGAAATTAATGGCTACACAAAAAACATATTTGGCATGCCAAGTCGTGAAAGCATTACAGTTATTAAATATCAGGCTAAAACAAAACAATTCAACTTTCTGCGATAGGTAAATATATATTAACTTTTGTGTAAGCTGGCACTAAAAGTTAAAATAAATTACCATTTAACACAACATAAACTTTTCCAAGAAGTGATTGACTTATTAGTTGACAGATGAATGATGTAAATTGAAAAACACAATGTTTCCCAAATAATTTTCTATCATATAAAACAAATTGTAAATGAAATCTTTGGTTATATTAAATAAAGTTATATTAAATCTTTGGTTATATCAAAGCCTGTCAGGCATCTACCTCTTTATGGCTTAACATTTAAAACACGTTCCAAATATTATACATTTAAATATAAAATACCATTTATATGACTATAATTATGTTTTATATATATAATGTGTAAGTATGAAAAAGATAAATAAATGAATAGACTGGAAATTGACATTTCTATTAGTGGACCCTACATTTTTCTTACATTACACCCAACCAGAACCTTTTCTCACATCTTGTAGAATTTCATATGGAAGAGGCACTCACGTTCTAATTTACAGCCAGAAAATATATATATCTAGAGAAAACTATTGTATTTTTTTAATACTAAATATATGTTATTTTAAATTTAAGTAGGCAGTCAGTAATAATATGTGGTTGCTAAAAATGGTAGGTACTTTAAGAAAGCATTATAAAGAGGATAATGTGGCGATTATGTGCAGACTTTTTATACACTAAAGAAATTAACTTCTGTTGTTTACACAATTTTATTATTAGAAACGTTGTCAACTTTACCGTAATTCAAAAGTTTCCAATCAATAGTTATTACTATAGAGTCAATTTTCATATTGTTCATTATGTGAAATTCATTTTTTATTCAAGAGTCCTTGTTTGAATAACACTTCATGATAAGGCTTCATTCCAAATACCTGTCAAGATTTCGGATGGAAAAATTAATGAATAAATAAACATAAATGTTGCAATTGATAATTTAGTCACTGAAGAATTAATTGCTACATTTTTTATGTCTTGTGGTTAGGCACACTAATGTGTACCTATTCGGCTGAGATTTTTATAGAGTAAAAGGTTCCGGAACTAACTTTTTGTTAAGTTTTTTTTATTTTAAGAATGATATTAAGATATTAATTTCAATAATATAGCCCAGGCTTTATTTAAGAAGATCCTTGTAAACTTTAAAGTTTTGTTTAGGTCCCGATTAAAAAATCCTGAATTTAATTCTCTGAGTCACCACAGATCACTGTAGGTAGGTACTTTGAATTATCGAAATGTCTCAGAGTGCATCTAACAAATTGGATAAATAAAAGAATTGAAACTGTTTTAGTCAGATTCATTTGCAAACGCCCACACTCAGAATAACATAATGGGTATAATAATATCCAGAGCCTCTATCAAATGTTTGTTCTTGTTTTTCAAAAATGTATTCAAGTAATTTAAAAATTGTTTGCATTTCATTATGTTGTTGCAGTGATATTGAAATGTTAATTGACAGCTTCTTCAAATATCAGTTGAACGTCAACGTCTTCAGTCTAATGTTTTTGGTCAAGTACAGGAGCATGAAGCTCTAACTCAATATCTTTGCAATCAAGAAATCTTTTTTTCAATTGACTCCTTCAACACGAAAGTAAAGTTCTAGTCAACTGGCCAGCTAGCTGTGCGGTCGCGTTGTGGTGTTGATGAGCACAGAACACACATGTGACGAACGAACAAAGAAAATCATTTAAAACATGTGCTCTCCCTTCTCTGAATTAATTTAGGCAACTATATTCAACTTTGTTATCGCCATATGATATGATGTTTAGTTTAACAATACAAGAAAAATATCGCTCTCCATCATAATAAAACACAGAGGGGGGTAAAACATTTTGTGACAATGAGGGTTCGAAAAATATCCAAAATTGTATGACGTCATTTATAGATGACATGAAAGAAATCGCGGCACAGAGTAAATTGGTTGTAGAAGAAGGTAATATTATTTAATTTTTTAAAAATACAGAATGACTTTGTATCAATATGTCTTAATCATCACACAGATTCTAGGTGGGTTGTGGCCTCCACATATTAGATTGGTGCTCCGAGGATACAACGATTATCAATAGCTCCATCTAGCCAGGGAAGACTTGGTCTGCCTTCTTGCTGTCTTAGATAGGTACATAAATATGGGAGATTTTACTTCGAAAATATATTATGCAACCATTGATTCATTCAATATTACAAAGGTGAAATGAATTTGATTTGATATTTTTTATTTTAATATCGAAATATTTATTATTATTATGTTATAATGGTAACATAATAGGAATATTGCTCGCTCAGAAAATATTTCTAATAAATGTGTTGATTATATACAAACGTTGTGCCTTACAATTATAAAAATATAGATATTCAAGAAAATTGATTTCATGATTTTACAGCACAAAAAGTAAATTTAAGTTCTTAATAATATTATGATAATTTGCATAAGTATTTGATGTTAATCATTTTTTTCTTAGATTAGGTAGATACATTAAAATCACAGTAAAAAATCTACGACACAAATTACTTAAGTAGAATAGAAAATACATTTTTGAAACATATACTGTGTTTTTATGTTTTCAGATTCTTGTCAGTTCTGTAAACAATATTCACTCATAACAATAATTCTTGAAATAATTAATAATTTACAATAGCTGTACTTTGAAAATATATCAATAGTCAAATATTTTCGAAATATCTTTAATAATTTAAAGATAGTGAAAGATATAGTTTTAACAGATATGTATAAACTTGAGTAATATTCCACAATACATATTTTTGAAATGTTTTCGAATTTATAGGGCATAAATTTGTAATCTTTCAATATTATTCACCCAAAAGTCGTAAGAGAAGATGAAATTTTATTGAAAATGCAAAAAGTTCATTGATATTATATTTATCTTTTTATATGTATATTGTTATCAGTAACATCTATCCATAATGTCGCCTGCGGCGCTGTTACGGTGCATATTATAAATTCTTTTATTAAAAATAGATGTACAATGTCATTCACGATTTGATCACGAAAATGATGATTATTAAAAATTATTTTGTAAATTAAGACATATAAGGATATGGTAGTTATGTGATAAAAAAAACCGCGGTAAACTTCCGAAAGTCGTTCAAACTTAATTCAAATTTTATCGCTGTGATCTAAATACTATCGTAAATAAAAAAGGTATTTTTTGTGGTAAATTGAATTAATTTTGTGCATGCATGAGTAAACATATAAAGATAAAATTGTTAAAAATATTAAAATATAGTATCTCTATAAAATAAACACGTCATTAAATTAAAAAATAATCATTACCTAAATCAATGAAATTCAAATGAACGTCTTACTGTTAAGAGAGTGTTTTTTTAGGGTCGATAATTAAAAAGACCGCTGCTATATCGCAATATTATTTTGCTTAGTATATTATATACATGTGTATACAGTCTTAAAGTTCACACACATTCAAACACATTTATAAACAAACGGTAATTCTATTAAACAAAAATTAACCCAGAGCTAATAATTCATAGTGACAAACAAGGATTAATAAAGATTGGGTATAAAAACCAATTTGTTTACTTATTATAATATTTTAAAAAATTAAACACAATCGTTTGTACTACTTCTACATGTTTATAATGATCACGACCGGTTTCCCTCATCACGAGCATTGATGCAATTAGCATTATCAACTGATCCAAACGAATTGTGCTTTATTTTTTAAAATATAATGTCTTTCCACCAAGAATTGACAGTTAACACCTTAAAAGTGATTATTATAATATGTTAATAATAAACAATATTGTTTAAAATATGAAAAATATGCTGTTTTGGACAGCATACAGTTTTACAAAACAGTTTATTCAGTTGTTGATATGTCGATTGTATTTGATATCGTTTTATTGAATAAATTTGATTTTAAATTAAATTTATGTATTTCAAAAAAAAATGTGAATATCTTTCATATTGAATTAATCAAACAAATATATTTATTTATACTATTTCACAGTATTCCCAATAAAATAAATGTAGCTGTTTTTTTGATTCACTTCTTGTCAAAGTATGTCTGAATTAATATCAAAAGATTGGAATCATACCGGATTGGATTTTACCGTTTCGAAAATTAAAATATGTCATTGAAAGAATTTAGTACACATGTAATTTTATTGATACTGTAGCGTGGTGAGTGCCATTTTAGTGATTTATTCAATAGTCAAATTGAAAATTTTCACGAAATCAAACACTTCTATAATATTTAAGTCAATACATTTACAATGCCAAATTTGAAAATAGAACAGTGATCGAATTGCGTATTTAGACTGGTCCGGTGCGATTCAGTGTGCTTCTTTACATTTAGAGCGTTGTTTTTTCTTCGATTTATTTTAAAGGTATTCATCGATTTGTTCAAACTCATCGTCCGGTGGGGATGGTCCGGATACAGATAAAATCGGTAGGCCAAAGTGGTGCGTCACCTCGGTTGGAGATGTCTCCTCCTTCGAGAGCCTCTCGTTCGAACCCTCCTCCATCGTCGTCAAAGGGATATTATCTGCTGATCTGTAAAAAGAAAAAATAACATTGCTAAGCATGAAAAATAACAACTTGACTAAAAATATGCGTGCATATTTTTTTTATTCAAGTATCATTCACTAAATCACCTCTGAAGGGTTTTGAGGTATAATATAATTATGTCAATATTGCCATTACATTACAAGTATGTTAGTCATATTTCGGGCCTACAGCCGACTGGTCAAAGTCATTGACTTCGGTCACGGTGTTCACTGGTTAGACTCACAGTGAAGAAAGTTCACCAAATTGTTTTTATAGTGATCGAAGGCACAGACGTCTGTGATGTCTCAATTCCCTCCCATCTATGTGATCGTCAAAATAGGATGTAGCGAGAACGATAAGCCAACCACTAGTCTCGAACAAGTCCTATCTTTACACCCATATTCTGTCATAAAAAAGAGAAGTTGAGCTACTGGGTAGCATGCAGTTCTTGTAGACAAACATCTGTTTAAATAAACTCCATTAGTGGTCCATATCAGGCGCATGCCGTGCCATTTTCTCGCTCAATCACATGTAAAGAGAACGGTGCGAGTGAGATACAATGGTATGCTCGTGTATCCTACTTGCTGTATACAAGTGAGGTTGTGTGATAGAGATAGTTATAACTCCACTGCACGCTGCTGGTCCATATATGTTCTGCATTAGGAGCGGAGATGGTTACAAAATATATTAAGATATATTGTTATAACTACCGCTTAGGACGTCAAATAGAATAAGTTGAGGAAAGTGCACTACAGAATTTATTTGGACAGACAGAGTCAATTGAACAACGCAATTTTATAGCAATGATTTTAAGAATTGCCCACCTAAACTACTTACATGATTCTCTTTCATTTATTTTAATTTTAATATTCAGTAGTTTTATCTGCGATTATATTATTGCGAAATTGTGACTAAGCTGAATTCCTTTTTTAAATTTTTATTTAAAAAATGTGGAAAGACTTTAAATGACCTCGTGATCTACTTTATGGGTAACTCAATATGTTAAGAGGTCTTAATTGAGAAGATGAAAATGATAATGAAAATAATCCATAAAGAAATTGTTGCAAATCGTTGACATTTGAACCTCTTACCAGTCAATTAAAAATGATGAGCTTAGACTGTGCTAAAAAAGCTTTCTGCTACATTTTTACGGTCCGCCTGCGCAAGGGAGTCAATTCAATTATCGGTAAAGGCTTTGCGCGCAAGGTTTCCAAGACAAAAAAAATACAATCGATCGTAGAACGGTCTTCTTCAATAATTGACCGACGATGTATAAAATTCTAGCGGTTCCCAAGCGTTTTTTTCATCATGACTTTATAGCTTAAAAAAGGTTAGCTTCCAAGAATCACAATGCACAAAAGAAGATTTCATTTTTTAAAAACTGTAAGGGATGCCATACAGTGATAGATATTATATAATCAACATGATCATGGATGCAGTTTGAGAAAGAGCTTAAATAAATCATCTAGTGAACTGTTTCTTAACCGCTGGTTCGCGAAGATTTTCTTAAATCCGCAAAAAAATTCTTAAATTTCAAGTAATAAAATAACAAGTAGTAAAATATCAAGCATACGGTGTTGCAAAATTAATTGTTTTGAATAAAAAATTTATTATTTAAATATTTATTATTTTATTCCAATGTCGATGGTCCGCAAAACATTTTTGATTTTTGGTGGTTAAATAGGTTAAGAAACAGTGGTCTAGTGTGTGTATTTTGTCATTTTCGTTTGCTAATGAAGATATTCGTCATTGCTAATTTTGAAATGTTTTCGATTTTAAAATGTTGAACGACGTTGTTAAAGTACGTAATGGTGTATAGAATAGTTTTATTTGATTATTAATTCAAGTTTATATACAAAACTTAATATTACTAAAGTAGAAACATAATGTGTGTAAGGAAAAAAGTTAACGTGTTTGTCTGTAGTCAAAAAACATTCAAACGGTAAATTCTGGTGTCATGAAGTGCACCTCAGCTGATTATGTCTGGCTAATATAGATGAATAACTACTTTCAGATCGCTTCGTTCTTCCATCCACAGTTATGAGTTACTAGCTTTACTATACGAATTTTGATTCTCTAAGAAGTCGGTTAATACAGTTGTAAATTAATAATTACGACATAAAGATCACTAATGCAATCTTTGATTATTTAATTTAGTAATTTTTTCCAATAATAGATAAACTGTCCAAATTTTTTGAAAGCAGACTGTATTTTTTTTTAAACATTTTTAATTCGTCACTTTTGAGGTGACAAATGACAATTATTGGAAAGGCATTATATTTTTTTTTCTATTATTTCACCATTTTTATAATTATTTTGATCGGTTTAGCTCATCGCGGGCATTATCAACTGATGATTATAAAAATGTGGAAGTAGTACAAAACAAATTGTGTTGTTTTAATATTCAAAATGACAAAGCACAGTTAGCGTGATCTTTGTTGCATTTCACTTACTAATTGAATGTAAAATGATAATCCTAATCGCAAAAAATCATCAAGGTTAGTATTATTAAATCGATATCGAGATTCACACAAATATGTCGAACCACAACGCAATTTAATTTTTATTTAAAAAAAGGGTACTTTTATGGTCAGCTAGAATCCACAAGTTTGCATTCGGAGATTTTAATATGAGTCATTTTGAAATCTTCTTCTGGAAGAATCTCCTGTATGGATTTAGCAATTTCAGTAAAATCTATGTGTAATAAAAGGATTTGAAAAAAATTCTATAAGATCGATGCTAGTAACTGGCTGGAATCTACTTACACATTGATTCAAAAGCGTCAGTAGATGCGTAATAAATAATTTAAGGTAACAACTATTGTCACCCATCATATCTAGCGTATGAAACGTATCTGCGTTCGCGGGCATAGGGCAAAGAACCCCTGTTATACAATGTTGAGTACATTGACACTAGGAAGATAAAGATTTAGCAGTAAACGCTTGTGTACTAAGCCAATTGACATTTTGCTGTGTAAAATTCAATCTAATGTATGCTGTATTTTGCATGTATTTATTTTGTAATATTTCCGGCATTAACATTTTTCTCAAACTTATTATACTTATTTTGCGAATTGCGCCAACGATATAGAACGCCTTTCTCCATTTTGGTACATAGCATTAATAGGCATATACGTTTACATATTAGGAGATAAAAGAAGAAAACACTTCTTTACCTTGCTTTCCTGCATAATTTCGATTGGGATCCATATCTCCTGAGGAAGTCACCAGCATCGAAACCTGCGAATCCGGCTGCGTCGTTGGAGACGAAGATTGCGGAGTTCACCCTCGGCCTCGTCCGGCGGTGTGATGTAAGTGGAGAGTGCTCTTCGCAGTCCAGACTCGTCATATGGTGAGTGGACCAATGGAAGTGCTGAAAAAAATAAGTTGATGGTATAAATATATTGAAATCACCTGCTAGCGTACATTTAGAAGACGTATTACATAGATAATAAGTAGTGTACACCAATCTAAAGCAATGAGATATTTTTGTATTTAAAAACATTTATATTGATTTGTCTCGATTTATCAATCTGTCCATAACGGAGTACACACACTCTTTCTCTTATTCATATCGATTTCTTCAAATTACGTAAAAAATACATGAAATATCGTTGAGGTTGTCTTTTCACGCGTTAGACCGTCCTAAAATCTATCGTACTGCATTGATAACTCAAACAGCCTATTTTCGACTAATCGTCTTTTGCCGCAGTGCCGACGATATGTAACCAGTTTCATTATATTTTTTGTCAGTCGCTCTAGTCCGGGGATGGGCAACATTTAAATGCTGGATAAAGTTGGTGGGGCCTCATTCAAGAAAATTCAATAACATGCCCTTCAAATCGTAGTTAATTTTATAAAAATCTAACTAATTTTTGCAAACACACCTCGGTATTATACGTTAATTTTACGATGGGATCAATCAAAGACGAACAAATATTAAAAGGATCTATTCTAGTGATACAAAATTGGCCATGGAGACAAATCGAAGATATCGGACAAGAAAAATATGCTACTGCCGATAAAAAAGTCAATTTCACAAAAAAATTCGTACCGCTGTTTAGACGCAAAAGAATTGTAATTTAATTGTTAGCAAATTTAAAAGATTTACGTAAAAATGTAAATCCAGTTAATTCCAAGATTCTTTTTTATTGAGTTAATGAAATTTTTGAATGTCTGATTTTAGCGTGACTGCTCGAAAATGAATATATTTTTACGTTTCCTCTCGCTTGAAAAAAAAATGTTTTTCCTTAGGCCTCAGAAAATTTTCATCTCAAAGGAAAATTTTACCGTTCTCTTTTGTTTTTTCGTTGTTGAATTATATTGTTTTAAATATATATATAATATATTATTTGATTGTTATTCATGAATGACGATTATTATTTTGTCTTCACAGATTAATGCAAGTTTTTAAGCTAGCAAACAATAAAATAATAAACTTAACAAAATATAGTAAACATGGTCAATATTGGCCAATTAAGAGAATGTTTATTAAATTGACAGTGTTCTGGCCAATTGATGTAACACTCAAAAAATATGCAAATAAGTTAATGATGGGACTCATTTTAAAGAAGACAGAGCAGGTTTTGGTCAAATGATGTAAATTAGAAATATAAATTGACCAAATTTGGATTATTGAGATTTTGTACACTTCCATGTATTTTGTCACTAACGACCCGGGTTTCGCCTTTCGGCATCTTCAGGCATTCGAGCACACGAATGGATTCGAACTGAGAGACAGTAAACAGTGTCTAACGCTTATATAGAAGATACAAATGCGACAAATATCATTTACGAGGCAATACATTATACGTCTGAGAGCCACACCGATACCTGAGTTAAAATTTCGGAAATCGCCCTAATCCTTATTTTGTAAACACCATATTAACAGAGTGGCGAATTGCCGAAGGCGAAACCTTATTTTTAGCAATAAAACAGAAGTTAGAAACGTAGTTTATTGGTTCCGTTACGTAGATGACATCCTTTGTCTATTCAATGGAACGGAGAGACAAGTTTCTAACCTACATAATTTTTTTAACTTACTAGATGATAAAATTCAATTCACTTTAGAAGTAGGGGGCAAGAATATAAATTTCCTTGACCTTAATATTGATATTAAAAACTCCATTCATGAATTTAAAATTTACCGAAAACAGACGTTTTCAGATGTGGCCATTGATTTTAGCTCAGACCATCCTTTCTCATATAAATTGGCTGCTTTCCATTCTCAGGTTCACAGATTAGTCACTATACCTCTAAATAAATTTAATTTTGAAAACGAACTAAACATTATTAAACAAATTGCCATTAATAATGGCTATGAGGCGTCTCTTATAGATAGTCTTGTATCAAAAAAACAACGTAAATTAGCAGAAAAGATGCTATATTTCGGGAACTTGTCTAAAGACATAGACCGCCCCAGAATCTGGCATAGAATTAGTTATTTAGGTTGCACAAGCTTTAAAATTAAAAAACAACTCGCTGATAGTGTTAGACCGGCGTTCTATTGCAAAAACTCTCTCGGCAAATTACTTATTAACAATAAAGATAGAGTAAACTTTAAGAACAAATCTGGTATTTATAAATTACAATGCAATGATTGCCAACATTTCTATGTGGGTAAAACCACACGTACATTAGATATAAGGGTATCAGAACATTTAGCTGCCTTTAGATTAAAAAAAGAAACTTCGACATTCGCAAATCACTTGCTAATGGAGAACCATACGTTTAATGCGGATGATGGGGTTAAACTGTTGCATAAAAACATGGGGGATCATAAATTATTTTATCAGGAAATTTTAGAAATTAATAGAGCCCAGTTAAACTCATTACCAATCTTGAATGAGCAGCTGAACCTTCCTAATTCTCCGCTATTATATCCGATACGTTGAAACACCTAACAGATGTCACTAAATGTGGAATGATTGTATATATTTACCCATTCGTCGAATTACATCCCGTCAAAACCCACAATACTATTATAATTGTAAAATCACTGGTATTTCTAAAAGAAGTTGAAAAGCGGCAATTCGCCTTCGGCAATCGCCACTCTGTTAATATGGTGTTTACAAAATAAGGATTAGGGCGATTTCCGAAATTTTAACTCAGGTATCGGTGTGGCTCTCAGACGTATAATGTATTGCCTCGTAAATGATATTTGTCGCATTTGTATCTTCTATATAAGCGTTAGACACTGTTTACTGTCTCTCAGTTCGAGTCCATTCGTGTGCTCGAATGCCTGAAGATGCCGAAAGGCGAAACCCGGGTCGTTAGTGACAAAACACATGGAAGTGTACAAAATCTCAATAATCCAAATTTGATATTGAAGTTCCATCAAGCACCCTCAGTCGATGTCTTAAATTATATAATAAATTGACCACTTTTTGGAAGTGAAACATTATTTTATATTAGTGTTAGATTTAAAAATTCTTACCCGGCCACTTGATGTAAGCCCCTATTATTATATCGACACTTTCTACGTATATCCGTATCTGCAAACATGAGAATTTACAGAAGTGCATTTCAAAGATTCATAACGCAACTCACTGTATAATGTTTTCGATAAAAACAGTTTTTACTCTCTCGTGAACAATTTCAATTTTGAGGGTTATATCAATTGGCAAAAACATCGTCGATATATAATATTTGGAAAGTAAATGTTTTATAAATTGAAATAATTATTTGTGTTAATTTATAATTTAAGACATCGACTGAGGGTGCTTGATGGAATTTCAATATCAAATTTGGATTATTGAGATTTTGTACACTTCCATGTATTTTCAGTTTGAGTCCATTCGTGTGCCGAAAGGCGAAACCCGGGTCGTTAGTGACAAAATACATGGAAGTGTACAAAATCTCAATAATCCAAATTATGATTGTATGGCTTTGCAATGTAAAAACGCATAGGGGGAAAATAATGCAAACTGGAAATTAGAAAGGAAATGAACCTTGTAACCTCAAACAAAATCTGCTTTAATACATACAGTAAAAAACGAAAGTAATAAGAAAAGAACATTTTTCCTGTTTCGAACGTTTTTTTTTCAGAAACATTGTTTTCAAATTGGTTTGACGATGTCAATTACGAATTTAATTCATTTTGTAGTTCTCTTTTTGAGATATAATAAGCTTAAAATTGTATTTTAGGTACAGAGAATTAACATGAAAAACATTCCTTGTTTATGTAATAATAGCTAATTAGCCGTGAGACAATTATTCTAATGATATATAACACAATTATGTATACAGATACAGTACAGACAAAATGCTTTCTACCCCGAATAAGGTGACGAGTTCATGTGAAGTTGGTTGCCCCACCATCACCCTCATTGTTCATGCAGCTGCAGATTTTTTAAAATTAAAATGAAATTTGAATAAAACAGAA
Source organism: Himalopsyche phryganea (assembly GCA_022494535.1). Taxonomy (NCBI): domain Eukaryota; kingdom Metazoa; phylum Arthropoda; class Insecta; order Trichoptera; family Rhyacophilidae; genus Himalopsyche; species Himalopsyche phryganea. The sequence continues at coordinate 2,235,440 of JAGVSL010000021.1, forward strand.
AATATGTTTGAATGTCAACCGAGATCATATCGAGGAGAAACGACCTCACTGACACCCATGACCAAGATCTCAATTTGTTAAGTTGAAAACATCTAAATTTTATTAGACCTTGCCGCGATTTGAACGTGAAACCATTTGATAAAAGGTAAAGAAAACTGTTACAGTTAAGAAAACACTATACAGCAAACGCCGACATTTTGACGAATGTCTTTCAAAACAAGATAGGGATCAAGAAAAACAAATGTATATATACCATCGCTTGCTATTGACCCAATGCCAATTGATAAATATATCAATAAAATATTTTCTGTCAATTTTAGTCCTAGCACCATAGGATTACTTCCATAGTTAATTAAATTATTACTAAATAATATAGGATTGATAATTCTCATGTGAAAATTAGCGCTAAGAGCCTTTGTCATGATAATGTATAATTCAAATAATTGAATACAATTAATACCGGTAGTTACCCAATATATTCCCGGCATAGATTATTTACGACGTATAAATCGCTGTTCGAAATTCGAATTCGAGCATTCGAACGTTCCAATCTGTTGATCCGGTTGAAATATCTACAGTCACGTCATTGAGATTTATATTGGAGTATAAATTTATTATCGGTCAATGTGTTACGTCCAGAACAGATTAATCTTTATAGACTGATTTAAGAGCATTCGGTAGTTTTCATACGTCTCTCGGCGAAATCGTACGCGGGCAGTTACGCTGATCTCATGTATGGTCTCGTTAAATACATATTTTTAGGAATATTTCATTAGTAATTTACCTTAAGGTTAAGTGAAAATTTGTTATAGCTAATCGCTCTCAGTGGGAGGGAATTTTAGACGTCACAGACATCCATGCCTACGAACAGAAATCCATAAATCGATTGAAAAATCAATTTTTGAAACTATTCGTACCGGGATTGAACCCGAGACATGCGTAACCGTAACCAATGGTGTTGAACACTGCGCCACGGACTCGACATGAAATTACCAGATATAAATTTGCGTTAACTAAACGTTGAATAAATTGAGAAAATTTGAATGAATTATTTTATCTTTCTATGAATGATTTGATAAAAAGTATCTCTTCAGATTTTAACAAAATATAGCAGCGTTTTGCGAAATACTGAGTTTCATGTAAAGTAATTAAGAGTTCTACCAAAAAATATCAAAATTAAAATGACTTCGGAATGGTTTTAAGTAGTATATAAAAGGATATTTAAGTTTTTTTCATTTGCTATGTTTTAAATAATTACCAGTTGCCAACTAACCAAGGTGTTCCTTGAAAGTTTCAGAATTTGTCTACCGTCACAGGAACTGTTTGAGGAGCTCGGAATAAAAGAAGCGACAAACTGATATGAAACCCGTTTTAAAGGTAGTCTTTTTAAAATACACCACTTTCAAATATTATTTCTGAGACGCGACTGATGTAGTAATAGTCTCACAAGCAGTATATAAAATTTAATGTTATAAAGAACGTGCTAAGTGTCCTTAGAATTGAAAAATTCCCAAAATCATTGACCTGTCGGAAGAACCTTTTTAAAGCATAAAAAGCCACTCGAAATATGACAGAAAATCTAAATTTACACCCATGATTCACTTAATAAAATCCAGATTTGTTATTATACGAATTAAATATACAAATCAATTTTTGAAAATACTGTATTTTTTAGAATTTTTATTTTATTCAACATAAAATTAAAAATTACAACTTAGTTATTCCACTGGCTGTGTTACTAAATGTAAGGCGTTTCGCTATTATTGTTTGTGTCACACAAAACCTTCTCACGTCCAGTAGAAAGAAACAAACCCACCCTACCCTTAATTTTAATTTAAAAATTAGAATGTTGTTTACCTTAGAAATAAATAACCTTGCGATATAGTTGGTCTGAAGATACTTCTTAAAGAAGCAAAACGATATCATATGGACTCCATTACAGTCTCTTGTAATATCATAAAAATCCCTCAAAGCCAACACAAAATCTTGGAGAAGATCAACGTGTTTTGACAGTCTATTATGCATGCTAACGGTTTATATTTCCAATGCCCGAAGAAAAATGCGTCTTGCTATATATTTCTTTCGGCATATACGAGGTTAACATGTGATTTTTGACATTCTTGAAAATGTTACATTTCTAATGTCCGATCTATCTAATCAAAGTAATGCACTGTTTCTTCTCCCAAAGTTTAGAACCAGTTTGCCAATGGTGCTGCCACGAAGAAGGGCTTGAATATTTTTTAACGATATAACATCGTCGTTTCTATTGCAAAAATTTTTATCTGCAAAATCTGAATGTTTCAGGGGGGCATAAAAATGATTTAAAAAATAACTATCGAATTAAAACAAAAATATTAACACCATTATTAACTTAACAATATTTTATGTCAGTTTCGTTATTTTGCATACACTTAAGGGTGATTTTTGCAGTATTAATAATACAAAAGTCAAAAATGCATACATAGATATACAATTTTGCAACGGAACAATCAATAATGGCTTCTGATGTCAACACGTTCAGTTTGGACAACCTCACGATTTTGTTTCAAAATTGGTGAAATCCTCAATTTCATATCAGAAATGGTCAAATCCAAAATCAAATCATTTATAATACAAAAAGTACTAACTATTTATTCATTTTACGTGTAAATAATAGTTGTTTTACTTACAATGTTGAAGAATACATAAATAAAACTTCTCTTAAATCTTTTATTCATTTACAAAACGTTTTTCTATATTTATCTCATTTTATATAAAAACAGATTTGACGATTTTTGATACCAGACAACACATATGCAGAAATACAATTTTGCAACGGAAACGATCAATAATGCCTTCTGATGTCAACACATTTAGTGTGGACGTAAGTTGATGAATAATGTTTTCTAAGTTTTAAAACTAATTTTTGTGGGAACTTGTTCTGTAGCAAAAATAACAAACAATAGCGTAGACGTTTTACAATATCAGAATATTACTAAAAATAACGTTAACAAAAATGTTTACTTACTACGCCAAACAGTCAAGTGGTATTGGAATATTTTCTTAAAATAATGAAATATGGCCTATATTTCAATATCTTCTAATACGTCGGGGATAAAATTTCCCACTAAGTAAAGAAGCAGAAAATAATCAATCTAGATTTGACAAGAGCAATTTGGGTTACGTATTAAATTACATCAGTACAATGTTAATGGATTCACAACTAAGCCGCAATCTGAATATTAATAATTTATCGCTTCTAAATTTATTTAAAGCGATGAAATATAAGCATAATGTTGTTATTTTTAATAAAGATAACATTTATGTGTTGTATATTTTTTTTCTTCGTTAGCAGTCGTATATAATAATATATATTATTATTCTTTCCAATTACTAACTCTCGAAAATTTAGATTTGTTACAGAATATATGTGTTTTTTTTTATTGGCGTACGTGACGTACGTGACAACAGAGGCCGGACGAAGATTCGTTGGTTATATGGAACTGTGAACGACTGTGGTTTGCTTAGGAAGAGAGAGGTGAAGAGAGTTGTTGGAGGTAGCCAGAACCAACTCCGGATTGTCTTGTTTCCGATGATGATTACAATGTAGTGTGGCTAAAAATCATTTTTATTTTGTTTACGTTTAGCTGTATGAGGAAAATAGAGAATGATTTTTTATGTTTGTCGCTTATGAATTATTGTAACAGATAAATGAGTACTATTCAGAGTTGCCAGATTTCAAAAATCACAGATTGGGACAGAAACAAGAAGAATCTTAATTATTTTTTAAAAATAAAACACAATTTGTTTGTACTACTTCCACATGTTTTAAAACGTGTGGAAGTATAAAAGTATAATGCCTTTCCATCAAGAATTGATAGTTAACACCCTTAATTAAATTATGATATCTGCAATAAGTTACATATACATACGCAGAAACAGATAAATTGAAACAGTTTATTAAATTATATTGGTATTTTTTTTGGCAGGTTTTTCAAAGCATTGACGCTATCTTTACTCCAAATATTTTTTATTAAAATCATTGCAATTGTTCTTTTTTTGGTTTTAGATTAATAATTATGTTTCAGCAGTTTTAATTACTATGATTTGTTTCTTTCTAAGATTATTGCAAGATGGTTGATTCTTAAAAATGTAGTCCATATCTCAAATATTGTTTTCTTTCTTGTTTGATTCAGACATAATCGCAAATAAGGTCAATATCGATTATGCGACTGTCTTTAACTTTAGTATATACAACCTTTTCATTCGCAATGCGTTACTCGGGATTTGACTGTTGAACTCGGGACACTTATATCGCGACGTCTGGCAGCCTTGGTGCTACTTCACCTCTATATAGGTACTGCAAGTTATTGGCCATTTATATTATGAAAATATCTAGCTGGATTTAATTTTTCGTATTTCAGTGCGAAAGTAGCGAGCGTTTTCAATACGACTCGGCAGTTTCCAAATATCTAGATTGTAAACATAAAACATCTTATCTCCCTACAGTGTTGCTTGTTATAAAATCTGTTAACATATCGCGCAGTTGGCAAATTGAATATAAATGTAAAAATATGACACACCGGGCGGAGAAAACAATGCATTATTCATGAAAGGAAGGTTTTTTCTCCTTGAATAGAGTTATCTCTTCAAAAATTTACGCAATAGTTGGATTGACAGTGAAATAAAACCAAGTGAAAGTAAGCAAAAAATATAATCTCAAGCGTTTGCATTTGGTAGGTAAGTTGAAGCTGGTTTTTAGACCGCCGTAAAAATTTGATATTTTCTATATAGTAATATTATATCAATAAAATTTATAAAAACATAACACATTTTTTTCTAATTCCACAGGACTGGTTTCGCTTATTGATAGCATTATCATCTGAATCAACTTAAATTGTTTAAGATGTAAACTGATAGTTCTTGGTGGAAAGTTATTATATGTGTAAAAATGAAATCCTTTCTTGTACTATTCATCTCGAGCATTTTCTATAATTGGTAAAAAAGTAGCTTATTTTTTATTATCAATACTTAGATATTGTTGGAAGTTTGCTTCGTAGGTCAAAGCCATATATTTTATAATGTGTAGAAGTGTTTTTTTTAGTTCGCAATTGATAAATAAAAAAAATGGCTTTTTATAAATTTAATTACATGCGTCATTTATAGATTGCATTCATTTGTTTTAGGTGATCAATTATACCTTGAATTATCAGATAAATCTGCTTAAAAACGCCCGACTGAATGCGCCAGAACTAAGTACCAATTTTCTAAAGTTTCCAGACCGGTGAATGATTGGCCGTCGGACACTAGCATCACAAACGCGAAGCTCCGGAAATTGATGTGTGTCTGAATGGTGAATATAGCAACCCTCAAGAGGAAACGTATATAACTAACTGCATCTTTCGTAACCATCGTCAGAATTTTATGATATTAAAAGCATTAAAAAAGGTACGAAAGCAAAAACTGTATTAGCCAAAACATAATGCGATGTTTTTCACCAAATTCGTTTGTGGGACTGTAATATATGTATGCACAATTTAAAACTAAATTTTTTGAAAAAATCAGCAAATTAACGCTTATTAAAGTGTGGCCTGCATTTATTGGGTGATTAACGATTTCCATTTTTGGTCGGTAAGAAATAATAAATGGTCAGCAATTTATGAAAAATAACTATTTAATTAAACGGTAAGATATTTATATAAAACGGTTAGTTTTTTCATTAAATCTAACCTAACATAATCTATATTTATTAGGTAATTATTTACTGACCAAATAACATTATTAACTGACCATTTATTATTCCTTATTGTCCATTTATCGTATTAGTTACTGACAATTTATGGAATTAGATACTCACCAAATAATTAGTCGCCTATGTTTTTTTGTGACGTCCGGTATCTTAGATATAATTATACTAGTGACTGACAGTCATAGCTTGAATATCATTAACTTGAAACCGACGTATCCTAAAAGACAGATATCTGAGAGAAAAGCTTTCGCGTTTTAAGCATGCAAGATTTTTAAGGCGCCTAGAGAATTTTTGAGGGATTTTCCAACCCTCTTGGGCAGCGTAAATGAAGATTCTTGAAAAAAAGCGGTAAGTTTTATATATGAGAGGGCTAAATATACCAGTCTGCGAAAGAAAGTGTTTAGTTTAGTGCTTTTTTCGCACATAAAAGCCCCAATAAACTGTTCGGAAGGTCAAGTCGATACATTTTTATTGTGGCTACGTTTTGACTCGGTCAGCAAGCTTTTACTGGCAATAAAATGTGTCTGCAGTGTATTTCATGAAAGAAAAGACTGAAATTCAATGCAATGATATTTTAAGTTAAAAACATTATTCACTAGAATATTTTAACTGCTAATCCGTGGTGGAAATACAACATGTTTATAAGGAACATATTATTTCATTGGGTGATCGTTTTTAAATGGAAAAAAAATGTCGAATCAATATTTAGTCGAATTATATTTTCAGTTATCACGCCATTGCCAGGATTACGCGTTAAAGGACTGTTATCATGTAGATAACTCAATTTATAACGGTATGCTATCCAAAATATTTTGTTTAATTCAAATGTATTTTATCTACAATGGTGAAAAGATGCATGAATATTTTGTTGAAAGATTCATTTTAACCTGTCAATGGTCTGTAATGTGTTCTGAAGGGGCAATAAATTACGGGTTAACTGATTAAAAATGTAATATTACAATCTGGTTGCAAAGTGATTTAATTATATTTACTACAACATTGGTGGGTAAATTGGTATTTTTGTGGGAAATTCTCATTTTATGTCGACACAAACAGTAATTTGTGTCGACTCCCTTCAAGATTTGATCGAAAAATGTAGACTTTGAAAAATATATATTGGTATGATTACACATTTCACACAATATGTATGATAAAAGTATACGAAAAACATGTTTAAACTTTTAATGACATGTAGATTCCGATAAGTTTTATAGATACAATCAAATGCCGATATGTCCAATTTTATTTCTTTTATATTTATTGCAATAAGCGGTTGACTGACTACTTATAATATACATACATTTCTTAATTGGAAATACAACACGATGTAAAAAATAAGCCATCGTTAAAAAAAAACTAAAAGTGGACATATCGATTTTTGCTTTCAAACGATTCATATGTTTTATTTTAAACGCGTTGGTCATTTATTTAATTATCGTGAAGAATGATATAAAACCTAAAAATATGAAAAAACTTTTTTTGGTTTTAGTATTATAAATAATTTGTTTTATTCTCAGATCAATGAAAACTTTTAAAATGTCAGGCCCCGGTTTCAATTAAACTATATGGCACCTAAACTCATAAATTTATTTAATAAAAGATAAACTACAACTTTGATGTGGATATAAAATCAGGGGTAATATTTTATATTTATATAATGTACTCGTATGGAAGAGCTTTGTTTTCCCTTAGCGATAGCAGTAAATAGTTATAAAGATATATTAATTATTATGTGCACTATGATATTCCAACGCGTAAAATCGTGTTTAAGTATGTAGTAAAATTGTGGGAAGGATGAAAAAGCTTCATTTACTTATTCATAGCTAGGTGAAGTCTTTTTAATGTTTAATGGAGCGCTTTGGTCTCTAGCAGATGTGAACGACCCCGTTTTGATTTAAGCTAAATGTTGTTCATTTTTTATTAAAATTGGTTTTATATGACGTTAAAAGCACCTCAATAAACTAGAGGAGCAGGCCTCTTTCCGGTCAGGATTTTAGTAGGTAACAACGAATGAGATTTGTGTACTTGAACTCCAGAGAGGTTCAAAAATAAAAGTCTCGATGTTGTAAAAGAAAATATCAAATGTGACTAACTGATTAGACAGAAATCTAAGGAAACAAGACAGACGTGATGAAAACTGTGTTGACTAATAAAAATAAAAAAAAATAACGGACCAACAGTAGGTAAAGAAATGCTGGTGCTCGGACCCTAAAATAAAACAATTTATACAACTTTATTCGTGCCCGAAAACGAGGATGAGAACGTTTACGAATTTTTATTTTCTTTTGAATATTTATTTACTTTTTATGACAATTAAAAAAAAAAATAAGTTGATACATTCTAGGGGCTTTTGAGTCCCTAAGCTTCAGCTTAGTTAGCTTATAAGTAAATCCGGGCCTGATTGTCTTATTTCAATAGTATTCATGCCATTTATTCTCACCAACGTATTTTATTAAAATTATATCAGAGACTAAATAATAAGTTGTTATTTATTATTAACACGCCTAAAGTATTCTTAATTAGACATGCAAATGATGTTGTTTTTCTCAACAGGGAAGCTTGGAGTTGAATTATTGGAAATGTTTACTGAATAAAATGTTTACTTTGAAAATTTCCAACGATTTTGGTTTGCCTCATAAACAAACATTTAAATTAAGCTGTGAAACATCAAAAGCAGATGTCTTCAATGCTAAATGCCCACTTTTGCTTTGAACCAGTACGTTGAAGTTCCAAAGTATAGATGTACGTGTTTCATTATTTTAAGACATCGTTATGGAAGGTGCTTGATTTAATTTCAATTATTAAAATTGAAGATATTGGCCTTAAAACAGCAAATGTCACAAAACTCATTTTGTTCAGGAGAAGGTAAAAACATAATATCATGGTTATATAAGATCATTACTGTTTCCATACAAGATATCCTGGACTACTGCATTTTTTTAGAAAAGCGGTATATTTTTGAGAGCTGATTTGAGGTACTTTAAAAATATCTTTGCACAGTTGTTTTGAATCATAGACAAGAAATCGAGAAAGGAAATAAAATGGTAATGGAAAATAGTGATTATTTGTTGTTTTTAGACCATGGACTTAAATTTTTTCTCAATTCAAAATTCTATAAGTTTTGTCACTAACGACGCAAGTTTTGCCTTTCGGTATCTACAGTTATTTAAATGCACCGATGAGTTCGAACTGACAGCAAGTAAAAAGTTTGTATCGTTTATATATTTATAAAAAAATAAATTAAGAATAAAACATTTCAAGTCTACGACTTATATTGATCTGAATTTATTTTAATATTGATTTGATATTAATGATTAAATCTTAATTGAGAAAATATTCGGTTACATAATTAAAAAACATGTAGATTTTTGCAATTACATCTGGGCATGTGAATCAATTATCATATAAATACCTAAGGATTATAAGTGGTGGCTTTTTATTGGTTTGATGGATATGAGATGACGTATTATTGTAAAAATAAATTATTTTGAGTGCTTGAGAAATTTGTAATTATTTTACCACACCAATTGATTTGTGTCAAGTAAAGGGTACAAACTGTTTAGCTGTGCCCTATTTATTTCTAAATTTTATCACCCACATGTTTCGATGCAATATTTCAACCACTTCATACACGTTGAAAGAACGGTTCTCACATAGTAAATGATTAGAAAATTTTGACGTATCCCTTCTTTTATCTAAATGTTCTAATACTCGTCATAATATCGTAAACATAACACAGAAGAATTCACCCGTCATAGATGATGGTATTGAAATTGAAATACTGAATGCCTAAAGTAGCTAATACGTCGGAACTGTGTGTCCATTGCGTAAAATTTTATTTTATTATACACTGTGATTCGCGAATGCTTAGTTCATGAGAAAATTTCATACCTACATGTGATTTGTGATAATAATAAAACGTTTACAGAGCGGTCTGAGCTATTATATATAAGATGAATTCGCTTAATTGCTATTTAATAACTCATTAGCATCACAAGTTGTACATTTATTAAGGGTTATAAATAATCGCACTTTGGATTAGACAGTATTTACTTAGTACACTCAAACTTTGATTTTAATAATTTCCCCTTAGTCACGGATTCTTTTAACAAAGTGAGTTAAGTTGTAGTAGGTTATGGTTGGTCTGGTTTGGTTTGTGTAATTTATTCTAACGCGTGGAGCAAAGACAATATATGTTGCCTAATGTAGGGTAGAAGAATAAGTGACATTTCATTACAGCTTGGGGCAACTATCGATTTCAATGTGTGAGTATTTATATTGAGTGAAAATTATTTTATCTATGTCAAAATATTTTTTATTATGTGGGATCACTTTATTTTTAGTGAAATAATTTTTTGTTGAATGTATTTGTTATAAGTGAAAACTATTTTTTATAAAAGTGAATATCATCTAAACAAAAGTGCGTTTAATTGTAAGCCGTGCGTTTAATTGTAAGTAATTAATATTTGCAAATTTGAAAATTTTATAACTGTGTAAATTCGTTTAAAATCGATATCAGTTGTAACGAAATGTATATTATAGTATTAGAATTGCCTATACTAGAGCATTAGAATGCCCCTTTATATTATTGATCTATAAGAGGATTGAGTAAGCATTCAAAGTTCATGGGATAAGCGAGAAGATTATTGGTTTCTCAAATATGAAGGTTATGCAACGATATTCATTTTGTTTGAGTTAATGATTGATCTTAGATGGGGTGTATTTTCTTTTAATTCATTTTAAGAAGTTCGTGGTTAGTAAGGGATATCAAGATATTTAAAGAACATTATATTCATATAATAACTGGCTTAATTGTGGTTCAATTATTATTTATCTAAAATAAAACAACGTTAATTAAATAAACTCATGGGATGTATCAATAATTTTCATATTGTTTACTGATTGTTAATAATGCGTGAAATAAAATTGTAATATTACAATGTAAACATATCGCTTACAGTGGTTTATAATATCATCTTATAACAACGCTAAGATCAGTTGCCCTTGATCCACCATAATCAATGTTTTAAAAATATATTTCGTCGGTATAAAAATATTCTTAATATAAAATGTGCAACATAATTGGTTTTATTGTTGAATTTGTAAGCTGTCAGTTTGGAATGATAAAACACAATTTAGAAATAAGTTGGATTAGCCATATTTTCAATTTGTATTACTAGTCTGTAAACAAAATGCTGTATATTTTTTTCCATCTCATTATGTGCAGAATATATGAAAGCATAAAGAAAAGTTGCCAAGACTTTAAAATCATTGAATTTATAGTAATTACAGTGATTATTTGTATCGTGTGCCAAAGTTACCCGATTTGAATGCAAACTTAAGCCCACCTTGCTTTATCTATATTTATATATCAATTATAATGATAAATCTACTAATTTTAACTGAATTTCTTCTTAAGACATTAGTAAATTTTTATGTAGAACAATATCACACATAAATGAGATGGCGAATCATAAAAACATAAAAAACCCTTAAAACTAGGTCAAAGTACCCAGATTGACCGTAAGTAAAATAACCTTGAAATAGATAACTTCATGACAAGTTAGTCTGAAGATGCTTCTAAAATAGGCGAAAAATGTGTCAAATTTAATAGCACAGGCAGTGGAATAATCAAGTTATTAATTTTAATTTTATTTTAAAAATGAATGTCTACAAAGTAACTTCTGAATCCATCGAAAACAATTATTATTGTCTATGTCTGAGCCAACGAAATAACAGTTAGCAATATTTTTCTTTACATTTACAATTTTCATGAAGAATTACGAACCAAAAATTTCAGTTTTATTGACAAGATTAATTCTCTTTATTATTTGCTAAATGTTATTATAATTTTAAATTTGGAATGCCATTAAATTATACGATAGTTTAAATTACGTGAAAATTAACGTTATTAATAATGAGTTTGTCAAAGGCATATAAATAATTATTAGAACATTGTTCGTTAAGTTTAGATTGCTTACAATTCCGGCCCCCGGATGACATACGGTTACTATTCAAATTCCATAACTCGGCCCTGTTCCCAACGGGCACAATGCCTCCGAAACAATACATCATTATTCTACCTTCTACAATCGACGGATAACAATGGCGAAGAGGAGAGAGTATACTCAAGATATTCAGGTTTGTTTTCAAGACAGGCAATGAGGCTATCTCTTAGGCATCGTGACAAGGGACTGCAATACCGGATGAATACATTGGTACAGGTATTTCATATTAAATACCAAAATTGCAAATTAATAGCAATACTGGTATAAAAAATGTGACAAAAAGCAATTACATAATCAAAGTGTAATAATCAAAGGATATATCGATTGCTTAGTGTTAAAAACCGGTATTTGACCTGTTGACGAAAATGACCATATAAACCGTATCTTGTTTATTTGAAATAATACAGGGTATTTAAATTTTTTGATGATTGGCATGTACCCTAAAATACTATCCATTTAATACTTAGAAGAAAAAAAAACGGTTAATATATATATTAACGGAAATATTCAGTTTCTTTAAGCCTCATGCAAAATTTGTAAAAAGTCACTCACGGGATTAACATTAGGCCATCGATATGTTTCAGAGAAAGCTGAAAAAAAATAATCAGCTTATTTAAAAAAAATAAAAAACAATTTATTTTTTTCTAATTTCACATTGTCATAATGATCACGACTGGTTTCGCTCATCGCAAGTATTATGGAATGAGCGAAATCGCTCCTGATTAACATAATAATGTGGAATTAGTACAAAACAAGTTGTGTTTTATTTTTAAAATGTAATGCCTTTCCTCCAAGAATTGATAGCAAACACCTTAAAAACGATGATATTTTTTGCTTGCAGTGTCAATGAAGTCGAATCCCAGAACTGACAAATTTATAAATTGAATATTGGATTTATGGTCAAATAAATTCATTTGATTCTTAATATGGGGAATAGAAAAAGTGATTAGTCGACTACAAGTCTTATCCCAGCCCCATTCTTCTTAACATTTTCTCTCCAAAATAGCAAGCATTATCAATTGATTAGCGATAACCAAAATTGGTCCTGATTATTAAAATAATTAGTACAAAACAAATTGTGTTCAATTTTTAAATAAATATAATGCTTCTCCAGCAAGAATTGGCAGTTGACATCTTAAAAGTGATATCGGTTAAACTTTGGATTTGTTTATATTATCAATCCATACTGTTATTTTTTGCGGAAACTTACTAACGGAGAGAAAGTAAGTCCGTATTCAAAGTACAATCTTTAGTTACTAAAACCTTTATGCAAATGAACATAACAGCTAAAATATCTTGCGGTTGGAAATGAGTAATATCTACCCAAAATAAAGCTGATGAAATATGTCTAAAGATAATTTGGACCCACACTTGTCATATGTTTAAATAAGGCACATCTGTTTAACGCCGCAGTAGAGTATCTCAAACATTTTTATCTTTTGTTTTACAGTCAGTAAAACATCAATAATGAAATAGAAAATGTTGTATATTGAATAATAAAACACATAAACAAAAGCATATGTTGACGTGATTAAGGCGCATAACGGATAATGATGATGGAGAGGTCGGTAATGCAGTCCTGAGTAGATGTTACATGATCGGAGTATGGCGAGAGACCGATCATTTCTTTTCTATATTCTTCTCTCGTTGTATTGCGTTTTCCAAAAAATCGCATGTGATGATTCTCACGCGAGCAGACAGTCTATTTCTACAATCACGTATTTAATTATCTTTGCACTCAGTAATATCGCATTTCGCAACTACTTTTGTGTGAAATGATGACTTGATAAAAGTGTCATTTTGTGGAAACTTTTTCTCTTTACACACAAATATAATTTTCGCTGACTTCGGTCAGCGAAACATTTTCTCAGGTCTCACATTTCACAATCCGCGGCGTCTTGTATCCCTACAAATTTATACAATTTTCTTGAAATCATAGATTATTTTTAAATTCTCAAAATTTTTGGCGGGATACATTTTTACTTATGACAGTAGAAGAGGCATGATTGATTTATTTATTTTTTCCAGCTAACTTTATATTTACGAGGAATTTTAATTTTAGTTAATGCTTTCGAAGAATACAAAGAAAAACAGTATCTTATTTTATATTTGAGACGAAAAACATCGCCTATATAGTCAAGAAATTTCTTCGAACCGACCCTAGTAATCTAACTACCTTATCTACAGAGATTTGACTTGTTTATAAGAAGGAATTGAATTAGCCTCGAAGTTCGTGAAGTAAGTAGGGCACGTGCTATTCCATACCATTGAATTTGGTTGCTTTTATAATAATATATAGGTTGGAAAATGGCAAAGCTAAAGATTAAAGTTCCAAAATCATTTGGCAAGGAACTCAATACCGAAGAGGAAGATTTCGTAACCCAATTTAATGCTTATAAAAGACATACTGCGAAATATCCGATATGTTAACCAGAACACGATATCGTGAATTTAATTATTTTCTTTTGAGTTTGGTACGCTGTTCAGTGCATTATCAAACAAACCCAAATACCATTTAGATAAATAAATATTTTAGAGAATGTTTAAAGTTGGATCGTTTAGGTACCTTTTGAGAGTTTTGTAAACTTCTTTTTGTCTATGGATTTGGTGGTAATATTTAAATATGGACGTCATTTTTATTAGTTCAATAAATACAACACATTTATGAAATATATGATATAGGTCTACAACCGTGAGCTGGTTTTCGACAATAGAGCGAAATCAAAAGAAATAATATAATTCACCAATGTAGATGTTTGTCTATCTCTCTCATTACGTAATATTTATTATATTGTTGAAATGTTATAGAAAAACAAATCTTGAGCAATAAATGCGTGCAAATCTAGTTATAAAATAAGAAGTTTTTTTTATATCATTTATTATGCAATTCAGCATAAATTTTCACACATTTGTTTGAAGGAAAATAAACGCAGCTGATAGCTATTTAGGCATCATGCCATCATCAGAACATTAGTAAAGCATAATAGCTATTAAAATTGTTAAATAATTATTTTTGTCGAAACAACACTTATAATACATTTTTCAAACTTTTGTATCAACATAATGTTTAAACATTTTTATACTTTACAGTTTAATTGATATTGTAAATTAATACACACAGTAAACACAATTTTAACTAGAATTTAATTGAAAATATATTATCTTGGAGCAGCAGATGTGAAATCTTGAAAAGTTTTAAAGTGTAAGTAGTATAAGTGGCGTAGTAAAATATATATTTTTAATTTAAGTATGACACATGAATATTGCACTTTTAGTCCCATATTTTATTATTATGCTTCACAAAAACAGAGTAAACTATTGATTTACAAGCAGTTTTTGCAAGACAGTTGGTAGATTTACAGCTCTAAGGGTCAATATGCTTCACGATAGAACATGTCGTTGTTATGGGTTATATTTAAGTTATTTTTTATAAAAATAGTGCAAATTTTTCTGTACTTATTCAACAATTTTGTATAATGATAAGGACTGGGCTCATTTTCAACAAGTGTAAGATTACACTTATAGTTTGAATGTTTTGAATAACGGTGCTAGGTGGTTTCGCTGTCAAGCTATCCTACTATATCTTGGACGGTTGGTCACACCTTGTGACCTGAGTTAATGTTTGTAAATAAAATGCCTTACATACGAAAAACATTTGAAAGCTAATACATTAAAATAAGATTGGAGATAGCAGTCAAAGAATAATTCGACAGTTCGAAGCGAAATAATTATGTTGGTTTGAATTGTTGAGATTTTGTAAATTTCCATGTATTTCGTCACTAACGACTCGGGTTTCGCCTTCCGGAATCTTCAGGCATTCGAGCTCACGAATGAACTCGAGCTGACAGATAGTAAACAGTTTACATCGCTTATACACAAGATAAAATACGACAAATCTTATCACTAAGTCTAGGAACTAGAATGACATCTGGATTGATCACAACGATGACCCACAATCCCTGGTGCGAAAACGAACGCATTATGGGTGAAATGAAGGGGTTTAAATGCAATTCGAAGAACTGCCTACCTATTCCAAACTAATGGCACCTGTCAGGCTGACCATGGAATGATGTATTAATACGGGAATTTCATCATTTTGATTGTTAATTTCTTTCCAACTTATATCACGTAAAGGATACAATAGAGGGTAGTTTGGAAGATTGTGTTGTTCGTTCAAAATTGTGAAGGAATTTAACTCTCTATTGCTTTATAAAATTTTTTGGTAAAATAATTTATGATTCACCATGCTTTCGATAGCAGTACTTAGCTAGCTTGCATGCAGCAAATGGATGTAAAAACAACCCTAGCACTGACTTTAGCCACGAAACTAGGAGTCCACATAATAGTTTCAGTAGGAAATTAAAGGTAGGAAAAAAATTACTCTCTGTTAGTTCGAGTTTATTCGTGTGCTCGAATGCCTAAAGATGCCGAAAGGCGAAACCCGGTTAATGACGAAATACGTGGAAATGTACAAAATCACAACAATTCAAATTTGATATTGAAATTCCATCAAACACCCTCAGTCGATATCTTAAATAATGTTCGTATTACGTATTTCAAAAAATGAATTTTCTGCATTTAAAGAAGACTGAACGAGGCAAATTTTATAACGCCGTGATCATTCTATAAATTGAGATATTAAATCAATTTGACAAAAAAACTAATTTATTTTAATAAAAGTTGAAAATTATTAAAGCCGGCTACACTGTACG
This sequence comes from Himalopsyche phryganea, assembly GCA_022494535.1. Classification (NCBI taxonomy): domain Eukaryota; kingdom Metazoa; phylum Arthropoda; class Insecta; order Trichoptera; family Rhyacophilidae; genus Himalopsyche; species Himalopsyche phryganea. The sequence goes on from JAGVSL010000021.1 coordinate 2,251,888, forward strand.
CTAGGTTTTAAGTATTTTGTAATCGTCTATGCATGATAAAATACCTTTGTAGCGCAGGATATTAAATTTGCTCAAGTTAAAACTTGAAAAGCTCTCCTCTCTACTAGATCATTCAATAGAATAACAAAAAGTAAAGCACTTCAAAGTAGGTACGGAGTTTTTTTTGCTTAGCTTTGAAAACGCACATTGAAATGAAAATAGTTGGATTTTAATATCGACTATAGCTTACGGAATAAAATTATGCATTAGTTATAATTATCTAGAATGGTCTGTTTTAAAAATAAAAGAATTTATAGACTCGACTTATCGCTTATGATTGATAATATGTAACGTCACGAATGTTTTTTGATGTTTTCTCTGTGACTTTTTGCGTGTCTTAAATTTATAATGTTTTGAATGATTGATAATTTTCTATTTTGAGTTGTGAAATAAATAAATTTGATGCCATAAGTAACAAAATGATTTTAACGTGATTTTGTCAAGAAATCTGGACAACTAACAGCTGATAGATGGGTTCTTAATTCAATTATAATTTAAGACATCGACTGAGGGTGCTTGATGGAATTTCAATATCAAATTTGGATTATTAAGATTTTGTACACTTCCATGTATTTTACTTCCATGTATTCCATGTAAATACATGGAAGTGTACAAAATCTCAATAATCCAAATTTGGTTCTTAATTCGTTAATTTTAAGCAAATCGCTTATCAATGTCACCTTAAATTATTACTTTCATCCGAAAATTTTACACTTTCATCATAATCTGATAAAATGAATAGATTAAAACTATGTTCGTATGTTTTTCCATAGGACGATAAGTCAAAAATTTGATGTTTTGAGTTAAGTTAACCATTATATTCGAACACCGTTTTTCTACAGTTCCACAAAAGTACAGTTTGTAAAATATACAGGTTTTCTCTCAAAAGGCAGATATTTGTATATGGAAATTAGTAAAATTAAATAATTTCTCAGTTCCGTACCCATACATATCGAAATATCGTATTGTGGAAATATGTTTTTGTGAATCGTGGCTATGGAAATAGAGAAATAATCTTTAATCCTGAAACTATAAACTATTGACCACCTATTTGATTAAAAAAGTAATACAAATAACAAAGCCATCGCTTAGTCAGTTTAGATGAGTCAAAACTTTGATCGGCCATATCTCAAAATTGCCAATTTATAGTTGTATCACTATGGAACTAGACCATAGATATCCAGTGAGTCAAGCCACAAAATCATAAAACTGAGAAATTGGGGGCAAATATTTTGTGTCACAAAAAAGTAACATTTCTTTGTTTCAACTTTTTTTTTTAAAATAGAACGGTGAAACGTTGAACACAGATACTTGGTGATACTACGAAGGAAGTTTCAGTCAATAACGTTAGGCCACATATCATATAAAATTATTCGGAAGTCAAGACTTATGCGGGTTGTTGTCATTGATTGCTTTTAAGTATGTGAGCTAGGTCTATTGGCAATTTACAAAATACTTGTAAATAGGACTATTTGTGGTTCTCCATTGACCAGTGGTTTTAAAATGCTTTCGTGTACTTATCTCATATTCGGAAAATTTGTGATTTGACTCCCTTGACATCTACGGTGACAATATAATACCGTCGGTATAGTGACAGAAGACGTTAAGTAAAAAAAACCTTGTTTTGAGATAATCGAATAATCTAAAATCATCAAAAGTCTTTCTATTTACATGCCCTAATCATTAGTTATTAAATTTTTCATTTCATGAGATTCGTTAATCGTTTACGAATTCGATTTAATTGTTAGTAATTATTTTTTATACTAATATAATTATAGCTTTTTTCCACTAATAACTGTGAATGAAATTGACTCAATTCGTATTGATTTCTTTAAAATACGTAAAAATACATGGCATATTGCTGAGATTATTTTTTCAGACGATACTGTCCTAAAATCAATCGTACTGCATTCATATCTCAAAACAGCCGATATTCGACTTATGGCCTTTTGTCACTTTGCCGACGATATGAAAGCGGTATTTAATTTTTTATAGATATACATTTGAAATCTTCAAGCATTTTATTAGACGGTTTAATGAAATTATTATATTATGATAGATTCGGTAACATTTCATTGCGTTTTTCAAATATTATAATATTTTATATCTATATATATACACAAATGAATGTATGTTTGTTTGTTTGTCCTGTATGCATTCCTTTACCATTCATCAAATTTTGATCAAACTTTGGCGAGCTGTTTTGCGCACACCCGTGAAGGTTTCTGAACAAAAAAAATTGAAATCTGAAATCTACAAAAAAAGAGTCAAATATGTACAACTAGCGACATCTCTGAACCAGACAGAAAAACAAAAAATATTGTATATCCAAAAAAGAAGTATGCACGAGCACGGGTTTGGCACGTGGACCTTTACCCATCCCGGCCCGTGAGTCGGGCTCGGGCTGGTAAAGACAATTCAGATTCGGACTTGGAACGGGCCCGGGTGAGGAATTCAAATTTAAGAAAAATATTTATTACTGTGTTCGGGTCATGAATCAGCCATAAGGCAATAATAGTTTTCATAACTTAAATATTTTATTTCACATGTGCTATGAATATCGTTAATTTTAATTCTGGTATTTTTATGAAATTTCAGTCGGTGTAGACCTCTAATCCAAAACCACTTCAATAAACAGAATTAAAACCTAAGCCCTTTCTTTCTTTGAGTGGCATTGCAACACATGCCGGTACTCACTATATATATATATAAATGAATATGTCTTTATTTGTTTGTTTGTCCATTCATTCGATTTCGATGAAACTTTGGCGAGTTGTTGTGTGCACACCAGAGAAGGTTTTTGAAAAATTGAAATCTACCAGAAATAACTAATACGCAGGAACAGCGACATCTCGGAAAAACCTTCTGATTTATTCGTGTACGCACCAAACGAAAAAAAAATATTGTGTATCGAAAAGCACTTCAATAAACAGAATTAAAACACAACCCCTTTCTTCCTCTGAGTGGCATTGCAACGCATGCTGGGTACTCACTAGTGTTTTACAAAATTTTGAATTCATATACATTTCTGTTACTTTGTCAGTGAAAAACTAACGATGATTTACACTATAAAATTTTGCTTTCGGAATATTGCGTAGCAACCTTGAAATAATTTATTACCGAAGCGAACTTTGAAGATTTTTCAAATGGATTCACAAAACTAAGCAGTCTGTATTTAAATTAGAGGAGAAATTTTAGTATCACGCTTTCGAAAATAGACTCAGTTTTTTCAGTTTTGGGATAAAATAAAGTAAACCCAGACATTTAAAAAAAAATAGACCTTTTTCACATTTTATTATGAAGATTTTGCCACTTTAGTAAATTGGTAACGGCAAGGTTTTAAAATTTTAAAGGAATATTATGACAAAATTGGTAGGTAAAATATTAAAGTTTGATAAAAAATAAACCTTTGTGAGAATAAAAAAATAGCCATTTATTTGTTCTGCAATGGTTGTCAAATATTTTTGACAGTTATTTTGACATCACACCGTCGTCATAATCGATGTACACGCGAGAGGATCTCTGAAAATTCAAAAGTTGAGCAGGTGGCAAAACTAACAATGTTTCGCTTTTGCCAATCAATCGGTCACACTTACTGTTAAAGTGCAACAAATTAAATGGTCAGAATTTAAATCAATTTTTGTTCCGAATAAAAATCTGAACGGTCTGAATAAAATTATTATACGATCAGAATAAAATGTTAGGTTAGGTAAATTAGGTTAGGTTGGAAATACTGACAATAAATTATTTATTTTGCCGCCTGTAATTCTGACCGATACATTATGACCATTTAATATAAATTCTGACCGATGTATTAAAAATTATGATCGAAACTGAATTAAAATTCTGACCAGAAAAATGCGAACCATTTTTAAATAGGTAGTACAATGATGATACTAGACGACAAAACTTACTGACTTTCTTTGCCCCTTGAGAACTAAGAGTATTGGAAAAAAGTTAAGATCCATAAATTCCATGCCTCTGGGCAGGCCTGGGAAAAATACGACGCGACTGACATTTCTGTGTGGCCAGCGATCATTAGTCGTATTTCTGAAAAAAGCTTTTTGAAATTGCAAGGGAACTAGACCAAACCAATATATGAGCAACACATTGTATCATCTCGAATGTTTTACGATGCTCTTTTAAATTAAAAATATTTGCAATTAAGCATCACCGATGAACATTTTCAAGCCATTTTAAGAATCTTAACTACAAAATTAATGAGTGAAATTAAATAAATGTTAAAACTATTCCATTCGTCTCAATATTGGTTATGAGAGAATCACTTATTAATTATGTAGAAATGCTGTCATTCATGATATAAAAAATTGATAAAATAGTATTTTACTCTAATCCGTCTATTCATTTTGAATTCCTATCTGCCAAAAAGTTTGCTCAGGCCTGCCTTCGTGTATAATTTGATAAAAATATATGAACGCAGATAAATAATCGCGAATTCTCGACAATATTCTTATTCTAACTAGCGCTAATTTGTCGATACATTATTTTATAGTATATCTCATTTTCCTTATTATATTTCACCTAATTGGCAGTAAAAAAAAAACATTGTGACGAAATCTATTGTAATCATTCTTGAAAAGGAGTCGAAAAAAAACAGTTCTTTTGTATTCGATTTGGCAGAAATTCCATTTTTCGATCGTACGACCTCGAATCACGATATTAAAATTTAAGTAATATTAAATTTAATACATCACTTAATATTTTATTGACTTGCCAATTACTTCAATCAATCTTTTGTTTTAAAAAAAACAAAACACAATTGATAATGAGAATTGACTGATCGTAGAGGCTGCGTGAAAAAAAAAACTTCCGACTCATTCAATGAAGTGGTTAGAAAATCGAATCAACTCGTGGTTTTGCTTTCTTTCACATAGGATCGTTTCCAGGATACTAGTTTCAAAAAAAAAAGATAATTCTTTTTAACCTTTACTCTTTAAAGACTTTTTCTTGCAAGAAGTTTTAACGTTTGTTTCTTTGATTTTTACCTAAGACTTATTCACAATACTGACCACAGTAAGAATTGTCTGACTTTAAAAGGATTAAAGCTTTTTTTCTGGTGATATAGGTTGTGATTAGAGCTTCTCACCCCGAGATCCAGGACGAAACCCCGATAAATTATTCAATCCCGTAATCCCGGGATGGTCTTAGACTAAACTATAAATGCTAAAAAATAGTTCATTTATCAAAATAAAACTTCCTGATTACCTACAACGTGCACCCGGGTTTTTTCGTGTACATAGTTTTTTATAATACTTATGTAATTTGGGTTATTGAGATTTTGTACACTTCCATGTATTTTGTCACTAACGACCCGGGTTTCGCCTTTCGGCATCTTCAGGCATTCGTGTGCTCGAATGCCTGAAGATGCCGAAAGGCGAAACCCGGGTCGTTAGTGACAAAATACATGGAAGTGTACAAAATCTCAATAACCCAAATTTGATATTGAAATTCCATCAAGCACCCTCAGTCGATGTCTTAAACTTATCTAATTAATATAAATGTATTGTGGTCTACCTCCTTCTCATATTTCGTAACGACTGTTTTTAACCAATTCGAAATGGAGGATGAAGGAACATAGCTTAAAGTCGAACTAAAGGATATGTCCTCTTTTTGGATACCATATGGTAAAACTTACCTCAATAATGATGCAATAAATAATACGAAATACAAAACTATTTTTATCATCATTTTTTGAATTTTTTTACAAAATAAAAAAACTATTCCAGTGGCCGAAAAAATATTAAATCATATATACATTCCAATTGAAGCAATAATGGAGAGAAATTAAATTTTAAATGTTTAATTTGATACATGAAATTTCTTACATTTATTGAATCTGATTCCCGAAATTTCGGGATCATAAAAAGGGTCCGACATTGGATTTTTACCTTAAATTTTCATATTACTTTCCACCTTTTAGATATTAAGTGTCATGTTTTGGTGGACAGGCACTAAGAAAAGTAATCAGTTGAAAATACTCACGATGCGCAAAATCGGTCATGATCATTATCAACAATAAAAAAGTTTTATTTTAATAAATAGACAACGGTTTGTCAGAAAACAACGCAGATACTATATGTACTACCATATTAAGAAGGTAAATATAATATCTTTTCAAAATCCATTTATTTCTTCTTATTTTTTTGACCATATTTGCTCCCCATGTAGAAAGGCCATCACGCGGCGTTTCATGATTCCCTGTCACCCGTCAATCACTTTGCGTCCTCCCATGATATGCCAGAGTCCCTTAGCTTACATAGTACCCAGTAATAATTATCAAAAGTCACTCAATTACTGATTAATTACTATATTATAGTATTTTCACTAATTATTATGATATACATATTATACCAAACGATTTGGGTTATTTTCGATGACCAGCACTCACCCGTTATCCATTCGATTTATTTAAGCAGGTATATTATTTGAAAAAAGTCTTTAGTTTAAAAAAAGACATAGAATAAATTACGTATCACAAATTACGTGGCACAAAAAAAAAACGAAATTTAATATCAACATGAAAATATCATTTTATCCAGTTATCACCCGCAAAATTTTCGGCTGAGTTCATATTTCTGTTTGCTGATTTTCTTTGAGCAATTGGAATTGACACGTCAAAGAGATTTTAAATAACTCTATGGGCTCAGGTTTTTTTTTTGCCGGCGAAATAATATTCTTTTATGTTGCAAAATAATAGGGTGTAGTACTAGGAAAAGTATTCAAAATCGAAGTAACAGGGGTGGGTATTATAGTACATGAATTAAATGTTATTTATTATTGATAATTAAAAGACCCTTGCCAAATTATACTGACAGTATTAACCCAATTAATATGATGGTTTTTATTCGCCTTATATTCGAGACCTAGTGAAAGAATAAATTATCTGTAGCATAGAAATGTACGTGTCATATTTATACCCCAACATGTCGTGTTCTATTGAAAGGAAGACCTATCTGGCGTATTTGGGTAAATTGTTTTTTGTTTTACTGTTGTTGATAAATAACATAAATAATAAAGAAAATTTTGATCAAGGGGTAACCTACTCACACTCTCACAACTTTTATCTTCTATTTTATTTTTTTTCTTTTAATCCTGATCCGGATAAACATATCGCGTTAATTCTAGACCACGTTATATATTTGTTCCCCTCATAATTGAAGAAGCGCTACTCTAAATTGATATTGAATTTGAAAAAGGAAATTATATTATTTAATACTGTTTATGAAATATAGCAAATCTTTGTTAATTTGTCAAATCTTGATAATTATTGATTGGAAAACATTTATGAAAATAAGCATAGAGTGTTTATTTTCAATTAAGAAAATCATCGAATTGGACTGGCCTATCTATACAATATTATTATTTCTACAGCCGAGTGGTGATTTTACTCACACGGACCTCAATCTACGGAGTAAAAACGTTCATGCACTGATTTTTCAATCAATTATGGATTTTTATTCAAAGAAATGAAGGCGTATGTGATGTTTTAAATTCTATTCTTATCTAATCATGAAGAAAGGCGAAGACCGATTAACTAACTACTGATCTGTAACTTCGTTTTTAGATGATTTCTGACCTATAATTTTTTACAGTATGTATCACAGGACGTATGCTTACCGCACTGAAAGTTAAAATCTAGAATGTCCCTTGAGAAATGGTGAAGTGCCTAACCCTCGCGTATTCTATATATTTACGGTATGGTGCAGGAAATTCATATACCAGCAAGAAAATTACTAAAGAATAGAACTAAGGGTGGAAAAGCTTGCTCGAATCAGTCAATATCCAATCCGACTGTAATATCTTATATGTTTCATATATTTATTTTATCATTCACACCAGGGACTACAGTAAAACCACGATATAAAGGACTGATGTAGGCGAATGATAATAAACGACACAAAATTTTTATATACGAGATCGGTGATGTCTATAAAATTAGATTACAAATATTGTGTAATTTAAAAAAATGAGTGAATGGACTGCATGATGTGTGATCGTCTGGTAATCATGTGCAGAACGTTGTTTACAAAGTGATGAATCTTGAATTTAAATATCTGTAATACAGTTTTTGATGTGTGAATGAAAGAAGTTTATCGTCAGCTTAAGGAACAAATCACTTTTAAGGTGTTAACTGTCAATTCTTGGTGGAAAGACAGTATATTTTAAAAAGTAAAACACAATTCATTTGTACTGATTCGACATGTTTATAATGATCAGGACCGGTTTCGCTCATCACGAGCATTATCAGTTGATAATGCTGTGATAATTGTAATAAATAATAATTGCGTTTTATTTAAAAAAAAAAATTAAGGTACAAAGCCGAGAATCATTTATAGTTTTCTGTTTGTATTCATGGATGCTTTTGATGTCTAAAATTCCCTCACATCCATCCCATCCTAAAAATGGGGCGTAGCAAGAGTGCTTAGCTAAACACTAGTCTTGTTCTAGCCTATACTTCCATCCCTACTTCCTCGAAAATAGGAGGTTGAGCAACTAAGTAACAGGCGGTTCTAGTATAAAAACTTCTATTGATATACCTCTATTAGGAGTCCATATACTCCACATTGGAAGCGGATATGGTAAAAAAATTAATAATAAAAATAAAGATTAATATCAGACTTTATAAGCAGCTACGAGTGTACTATATATAACTTACTATTTGAAGATCGATCTAAAATAAGCTTAAAAATAAGAATCAGGAGGGAAATATTTTAAATAATTCAAAATTTCTCCACAAATCAACTGAACAGATCAAGGTTTTACTGTTCTAACAAAAAAAAGTACGGTTAGAATTGTTTTACAACACTAGTACAGGCTGGCCAAAAATGTTTTCGCATGAAAATTATTTGAAAAGTTTTGTAAAGTATACTACTGGATAAAATATTTACATATGTCTTTTATTCTGACTTATTTGCTGTCACGCCAAGCCAAGAAGAAAGAAAGAAAAAACAAATATGACAGATGTATATTTATTTAAAGACTTTTTTGCTTATCTGAAAAGATCTCTTTGGAATTTCCTTGCTCCTGGTATTCGTTTTCGCTTTTAAGGAAACCTCTTTTGTGATGTCAGTTTTTTAAGTCACTTTCATCATTTTTCATTTTTTATGTCATACAAAACAAATCTCATCCAATTTATAAATCACCAAATGTGTCTCTTTTAAACAAGTATAAACTATTTAATTTCTATTCAAATATTATATATATATATATATGAAGAATTTGTGTATTTATTTGTTTGTTTGTTTGTCAAATTAATGATAGTTCTATTATATAAATGCCAATGAAATCTAAAAATCATCTTGTCATTTTCGGAAAGTAGAAATTTTTTATCGCATGTCAAAAAATAATATTTTATAAAATTATTTACCCATTATGATAGCGCCTATTCACTATTTACATATAATCTAAAGGAATAACGAGTGTGGTGTCGAGGCAGACGACGGAATGTCACAATGGAGGCAATAAAAACATATCCCCGAAAAATGATTACTATTTAATAATTTAAGACATCGACTGACGGTGCTTGATGGAATTTCAATATCAAATATGAATTGTTGAGATTTTGTGCATTTCCATGTATTTTGTCACTAACCACCTGAGTTTCAGGCATTCGAGCACACGAATGAACTTGAATTGACTATTTATTACTCTTATTAATTTTTTTGATTTTTTTTTTGTTAAAAAACGTATTTAATAAAATTTAGTATTGCTCTATTTTTTTTTAAATATGTTCATTATAATTCTATTTTAAATATCAGTTAGAAAAAGTGCAAGAAAAGGAACTCTTTGTTATATTTAAAAAAAATTATAGAATAGTTATATTCAATAAATTGCAAATCCCGTCCGCATCAATTTCTTAAAAATACTTTGTTGTACGAATTTAGTTTTAGAAATCGAATCTCGATAACCTACTCTAACCTAACCTAGTCACGGTGTAAAGCAAATAAAAACATGTCTGAAAAACAGTTGTCAACTCTTTGCTAGACCGGCATGAAAACTTTACCAAATACTTTGAGAGTGCAACTATTCAACTATCGCGGAATGAGAGAAATATCTACTAATTCCTCTTAACAGGCAATCTGCCGTAGCGAAAAAATTGGTGTGTTAGATGAAAAAAGAAAACTACTCTTATACTATTAGAAATTGTTTTATTATTAGTAAAATAAAGCACGAGACTGTAAATATGGGATAGTTATACATTTTTAATACGGCAACCTGCATATACGAAAATGTTCTATATTTATAGAATACTTTCACAAATTGCATTGCAACGCCAAATCAAATCAAATTTTTCTCAGCTGCAACGTGAATATTCATACGTACTTTGGTCGTACATAAATATTCATACAAACCCGTTTCATAAATATGAACATTGTGGCTTAACGAATATTATGAATACATAAAAGAAGCGCATTTTAAGATTAAATTAAAAATACGTTACACAAACTATGTGATATTTTTCTTTAAAAAAAAATGGCTGATTTCGATAATGACTACAAAGTTATTATAGAGGATGTGACAATGTTTTTGTTTTCAATCGGAACGTTTAAAAATCTATCGGTAAACCAATATTTCCGCATTGTTAATAATATTTTCCTTTCTAAGCAATATCTGCTATCAATAATGTCAATATGGAATAATAATAGATTAGTACTCTGTAACCCGTCTCTCCTACGACACACCGAAATTTTTCGCTATTTCCATACAAAGATTTCCGATGATTTCCAGAACTGAAAAATATTTTTTTTTGTTTTTTTAACTTGTCCAATAAGGAGCATCTGGACTTCTAATGGAGGTTTCTCAATAATGTTTTCACTGCGAAAACTGATTGTTACTCAGCTGTTGCTCAAACGCCTTTTTTTTTGAAGAGTAGTGATAAAAAGAAATGACCAGGACAGGACTATTGGGACAAACTAATCGCATTCGCTATACCCCGTTTTTACGATCAGATATTGAAAAATCAATTTATGAAACAGTTCGTACCAGGATTTGAGCCTTATACATCCGTTATTGAAGCCATCGATATTGAACATTCACCACGGATCCGACATATTATATGTTGTATATTAAATACACAGAAATTAGATAAAATTACTTTTTTCATTTGTTAAATATAAATTATATGATTTGGAAGTGTATTGGATATTAGAGATAAATATTTTAAAAAATAAAACACAATTCGTTTGTACTACTTCCACATATTTATAATGATCAGGACTGGTTTCACTCATCACGAGCATTATCAACTCACCCTATGATGTTTTCAATAAAAACAGTTTTTAATCTCTCTTGAACAATTTCAATTTTGAGTGTTACATCAATTGACGAAAACACCGTCGATATAACAAATTTATGGAATTATACCAGAGCATGACACATAATATTTTCTTAACTAGAGAAGTTTGAAAATCTATGAATAAACTGCTGTTTTCGAAATGGTTGAGAAAAATTGTTGAATTCCATTACACTTCTCTTTCTCGTTAGATTTGGGTACATAGAAAAGGACAGACAAAATTGTGGTGAAATGTACTTGCTACTTTATCATTTTTTTAACTTGATCATTGACAATTATTGTAAGTAAACTTTCACTGAGTTGAAAAATAAATAGTGACTATTATAATATAGATATACAATAATATTAAACACACATACAAAACAAATCACAAACCAATCTTCGAAATGGTGCGCGGAAAGAAAACGATTTACTTACTGCTAGTGCTAGCCACATTAGTATCCTTATTCTTCCCGACTAATCAGATTAAAAGATTGACGGACATCTGTTTTCGTTAACCCCAATTCTGTTACAACCACGTTGGGAGCGCTCATGGTTAAAAAAAAAGTTTTGGTTGATTGCATACTTTATTAACGGCACAGGTACAAGCGAATCTAGGGTAGTCCGGGTAATTGATTCCACAACCATCTTGAACAGCTTAAAACAGGACTCTTCGAAGAATGAAATGCATTTATTAAAGGACATTGTTCAGTCTAAAACGTTAAGCATGAATGCAATATTTATTTTGAAATTTACTAACATTAAAAAACCGATTAATCGATGCCGGACTATACGGGTCATATTTTTATTCTTTCAATTAATTTACTAACCAAGGAAATACTTTGTTAGTAAATTAATTAAAAGAATTCATTATTCGTTAAGAGTTTATATGCTTGGCATTGGGACTCAATTATGGCTGAAAAAATTTGTGGAGTACAATCACACGTGCCATACTATTAATTATTTAATGTACGACTTCATATTTCAGAGTTTTATTACGACTTTCGAATCGGAAGCGGTATTATTATTTCTATATAAAAAATTCATCGAATGTTAATTTAAGACTAGTTTTAAAATTTCTTATAACATCACCAAGGAGGTGATATGGGAATTCCATCGCGTCAATTTTCTTCGCAATATCCGTTGGGCGGTAGGCCTTAGAGGCAAAGTCAACGCTGCAATTTTCCGCCTAAGCACCTCTCGTGCAAGCTGACAAGACACTCGTTAAAACTGCAACTCAGTGTAGATGGAAAATTTGCCTTGCTCAAATGAAAAACTCTGGAAATTTCTTTGTTTAGCGTCCCCCTAGTGGCGCCCACGGCCAGACGAGCAAAGGAAATTGAAGAGGCAAAATGCAAAGTAGTACACGTCAACTTTGAAAATAATCGGTCAATAATCTTTTGAAAATTAAAAGTTTTGACATTTAAATATTTTTATTGTTGGCTTCCAACGAGGAACATATTTCAAACATGGAAAATTTAAATATAAGATTTAAAAAAAAGAATGGATGTAAATCAGTCTCTTCATGTTTCAAAGAGAAGTATAGAATGATGAATATTAAATATTAATGTTTGATAATTTTTTTATTACACCGGTTGTGACGTGTTTTGCCGAAATAACGAGTGGAGTAACAAAGTTATAAATTTAGTATGATTGTTCATATGAATTTCCACAATGTTATCACCGGAGCCAACTCAAATATTATAGGATGATTCGGTAAAGAGAGAGCTAGTTAGTCATCTGCTAATCCCATTGTTTTTCACGATAGGTTAGGGCAAGAAGAAATTGAAACGTCACACAAATCAATTTATGAAAATTTATTACTGGGATTCGAGCTCCTGACATAGAAACTGGTTGGAGGGGAAGCCCTACACCGTTACCTCTTCTTGACCACGGTGATCGATAAAATTTCGGGTCGCTGCTTGTACAAGTTTAAAATGGTTTTCTGATAATTATCATGTAAACATGACATTCTTCATTTTAATGTTTTTATACAAAACAGCAATTTTGAATTCAGAAGCGAGTTGTATTCTCTTTTCATAAGAAAAAATCTGCAATATGTTTTCTAGTAAGGAATTAGAGGTCCCGTTAATCTGTTGTTTGAAACTTGATGTTTAAAATTTTTATAGCGTCAGTACGAAAAATTGGTTGGGTTCGTGGTGCAGTAGTCAGCGTCGTTGCTATAGGGTTACGGATCTCTCAGGTTCAGTACCCAGTACGAATAGTTTTTGTTTGAAGGCATGATTTTGATGTGTAAAATTCCATCCCACCCATCCGGTCCTATGAACAAGGGCGTAGCGAGAGCGATTCACTAATCACTATTCCTATCCTAGCCCTGTCCTTATAGCACTACTCTCAATGAAAAAGACAGGTTGAGCAACTGAGTAACAAGCAGTTCTAGTAGTAAAACTTCCGTTGAGATACCTCCATTATAAGACCACATGCTTCACATTGAGAGAAGAAATGATTTACAAAAACAATAAAAAGTGAAACACAGTATTGAGATGTTGGAGGAAATAGTTAATTTTAAATGATATGAAAATGCTATTTTTTGACTCTTGAAGTTTTCATAGGTTTTAAATATGCAAAAAACGCAGTACTAAAAATATCTACTGCCATTAATTAAATTAAACATTATTATTCTATTGGGTAAAATGGACTTTGATTACTTACAACTTTGACTGAATAGTATTTTCATAGTATGTCATTTTTTTTTCAATTAATTTGAAAACGTATCTTTCGTATGAGATATTAGAAATGCTTTCAAAAGATAATAACTACAGCTGTAAAAATACTTTCTTGCTAGCGCGTATGATATATATTTTAATATTCAGTTTAATGAAATGACAAGGTTAGTGTACTTGTTGAGTTTCTAAATTTTTTTGTATCTGTGGTCAACTGCTAAGAACTTTATTGTAGTCATCAGGTGGGCCTGGGTGTAAATCCAGGCAAGATCAAATGAACTCATAAATATAACAAAATTACTCCAATAGTGCGTTAATATCGCTGGACTATAATATTACTACACGGTGGGGACATCTTAATGCCAAAAGGCTACATCATCTTGTTGGTAATCTGACAATGTCATGAAATTCTAAAATTCTACTTGATATATTCAAAAATGTATTTAGGTTATTTTGTAAATGCACAAAAATAATGCTTCAGGATACAGTCAAAAGGCCGTTCTTGAAAGCTTAGACTGCCGCAGGTTCATCTCTACTACAACTATAGAGTATTTAGAGAGAGTTCATTAAGAATCTATCTAGGTGACAGGAATCGGGAAAGACTTAACTTGATTTGGTTGCATTTAGGGAAAATTTCAACAAATAAAAAAAACACCTTGGGGTCCTATAGAGAGCGAGTAGATTTCACCTCATAGATGATTTTATAATTATTATAGTACGAAATATCATAAATCATTGCCACAAATATGTAACGCCCCGTGGTACGTACGTAGCTCGTTACTACATAGAGACTTAAAAGTACCTACAATTCGAGAATTCGTTCGCGAAATGTCACAAAAGTTTCACAGTGATGTAGGCAAACATTATAACCCAACGATCTCTTACCTACAAAATTACGATGAGACAATACTTAATAATTCGTTTAGACCGAGAGCAGTTCTGCTCAACGACCCCCCATAGATGTAAACAGGGATTTTTTTTGTTTAAATTAAATAAACACGACCCCTTGTAATAGAAAATGACTTTCGTCTGGATGCTTCCTTGCGTATTGCACGTGCATGTGTGTATGTATGTATGCGTTGGTATATATCTGTGTAGGTGCGGTATGCGGGGAGGTATATTTATATAAATGCAATTGGTGCCCATGTGAATTGGCTTCATTGTGGATTGCTTAGCTCCGTAGCGATCACGCCCTTCTATCTGCAACGATGGAAGTGGAAAAAAAAAAAACATTAGGGATGAAGAAGACTGAAAGAACTATTACGCTCACGCGCCTTAGGACTTAATGCTCCATCAAACTGATATCAAAAAAAAAAATTATATTAATCTTGATGAATTAGTTATTCCACTACTTTTGTGAAATAAATAAGTTATCAATTTTCAGTTCATACTAGAATTGAAGTTACCGCCGAATCCATAGTAGATTCATTTTTTTCTGTACGCTATTATTAGTTTTAATGCCAAATATTTTGTTCAAACTAAATAACACTTCTTTAATAGTAAAAATAATTAATAAATAGCACTACCTAATTTATTTCTACGATTATCTAAAACACCACGGGGTCCCATAAATAGCGAATAAACCTTACCTCATAGGTGATTTTACAAATATTACAGTGCATTCTTTTTTTTCTGTACACTATTATTAGTTGTAATGCAAAATATTTTCCTTTAAACTATTATTGATAAATAATGGAAGTAAAAATAGTTAACAAATAACTGTAATTTATTTCTGCGATTATCAAATTTTCCACAGTTCAGTAAAAACAACCTTACTATCGCGGAAAATGTGGTGCAAGCGAATTGGGACAATCCCATTTGAGGCTGGGTGGTATTAAATTGATTAACAGCCATTAAAGGTTTTAGCGGGCATGGCGTTCCTAGAAAATGGTTTTAAGTTTGAGTTGGTTTATTTTGTCACAATGAAGGATAATAATAAAAATGTTTTATAATTGTACCAATAACGCATTTTAATTATGACTAGTTTTATAGTTTATTTTATTTATTTCAACGTAAGTTTTAACATATAGTATCCAAAAATATGACATATCCTTCAATTCAATTTAACAATATTGTCCTCCATTTCAAATTGGTTATAAACGGCTACAAAATATGAGAAAGTGGGAGACCAAGATAAATTAATTTATATTAAATATAAGATATTATTAAAAACTATGAACATAAAAAACCGAGGTTTACGTTGTTGTTATGGTACAGGCAGTCTTAGAAATTGATTTTACAACTAATTTATGGATTTCTGTTCAAATTCATGAAAGTTTTTGATCTCTAAAATTCCCTCCCACCCCTCCATTCCTAAAAACGAGACGTAGTGAGAGTGATTAGTTCACCACTAGACCCTTCCTAGTCTTATCCTCCTAACAGTACAAGTATTTTTTGTAGGAAAACGTCCATTAGGATGACATATGCTCCAAATTGGGAACGGGCATGGTTAAATATATGCAAACTAGCCAAATATTATTATAATAATTAAGTTTGTTATTTTTTATATACTTACTAAAAACTTTTTGCCATGTTCATATTTTTATTGCTTTACAATTTTACCACCAGATATATAAAAATACTATATACAGTTTATATATACCTGTTATATTATGTGAAGTAACTAACAATCATTACAATATTTCAATGATTAATAATTTTATATGTCACAGTTTTATGATAAAAATATAAATGGGTTACAGTTAGACAATTAAATCAGGACACATAATACAATATATTATATTGTAAAAGTCACACGCAGCGATAGTATAAACCGACGGCTGCCAATCGGTGCCGTGGTAATTTTAACACTCACCTCTCAACTTTAAAGTTTTAGCCTTAAACTGAAAAAATCTGTATTTTTGATGTCCCAGCACGCAATGAAAAAGCCAACAAGAACGAAGGAAGATCGTTTAGCAACCGCTTCATACTAAAATATGACATCTTCATAGCGTCATGTCGTCATAACAACTCAAAATTTGTTGAAGTCACTTAGCAACTAAAAATTTGTTATAATATAAATTTCACAAAAAATAAAATTTTTGAATTCATCGTAAACTGAGCTATTTTCAACTATTATTAATTGATGGACTTTTTGAGTATTACATGAGATGCAGTCCACGGTGATATTGTCAACATTCGACCAAATTTAAACATAAGCTAGTCAACGTCTAAATGACCTAATATAAGCGTCTTTTTTTGAGTGAAGCCGGTTAATAAATAAAACTTGTTTTATATAAAATATTTTGAACTTTTTAAAATAAAATCATGTTAATGGTCCGTGGGATTCAATGCTCCATGAAGTCGAAAAGTTTGGCGACTGCTGATATAAGCAAATAACCCAGTAGGATTCGAGCTTAATAGTAGTTATTGTAGCGTTGTTTCATACATATTAAATATGCTATCTCACCAGCGTTAAAGAATGATTAAAAGTTGTTTATGGTATAAAACTCCATTAAAAATACGACAATTTCAATAAAATATTTTAACGACATCGAACAAAGGAAGCGTGGGGAGAATTAATATTCTGGTGTGTTCATTAAAAGAATAATTTTTCATCCAAAGGGAGGGGATCAAAATGCTTAGTACCAGAATTATATTTTCACACCACCATGTTGTATTTTTTTTTTTTTCTTTAGGAGCAAATAAAACTGCGTCTCGTGAAAGAAATAAAAAAATATTAGCGAACGATATTTTACACACTTCGTATTAACTTTATATGTAGCGCAGTGGCGGAGTTCCTTTTTTAAAAACTTGAATGTTGCTATCGTAAAAAAAATGATTCTTGCAACATTAATGAGAGTACCAATTATTGAGTTTTATCGTAGCGCTTTTTATGGATTATTTGAATATCGAAACAGTGTAAACACGACAATGATTTGGTTTCAATGCGGTCAATCTAAAATTATTTTAGTCTGTGACTTCATTAGCGTATCATTATATGAAAACGTTCCATATGAATATTTTGATAAAGTTGATACCGTATCTTTCATGACTTAAAGTAATTATTTCATCAGTAACTAATTCCATAAATGGTCAGTCACTAATTTGATATATCGTTAGTTGATAATTATATTTAATCAGTAAATAACTGCCAAATAAATATAAATTAGGATAGATTTAATTAAAAACTGACCGTTTTCCAAAAACTAATCACCGTTTATTTTTATTAACTGACCACGTGTATACTGACCATTTATTAATGCCTACTGACCAAAGGTTGAAATAATTTTGTGTGACGAAATTTAAAATACATTAAAAAAATCCATGTATCTCATTCACTTTATTTAAATTGATATTGTACATATTCGCATGCATTTAATTTTTTTATCTACTGATACTTTGTGGAGCCTGCGAAGCGATCTCTACCTTTCCTATCCTATTTTTTCTACCGCGGGTATATACAAAATGCATCCTCATTCCTTTATTTTATTTTCCTTTTACTGCACGTATTCTATAATACATAAGTTTTAGTAAAGATTCTGTTAACTGATTGCGTTAAATGTAGAAAGTGTAATTCTAAGTAAAACCCCTTACTTTAATCTAATATTGATTGTGAGTGTTATTCCTTTTTTTAAATATAAAAAATATAATTTAAGCTCAGCTCCGTGGCACAGTTGGTAACGTCTTTGGCTACGGTTACGGATGTCTCGGGTTGAAATCCCGGTGCGGACAGTTTCATGAATTGATCTTTCAATCGATTTCTGTTCGTAGTCATGAATATTTGTGATGTCTAAAACTTCCTCCCACCCATCCGATCCTAAAAAATGGGGAGTAGCGAGAGCGATTAGCTAACCGCTAGTCCTGTCCTAGCCCTATCTCTACTCTCTTCGAAAAAGGAGAGGTTGAGCAACTGAGTAAGAAGAAGTTTTCACAGAAAACTTCTATCGAGGTAGCTCCATTAGGAGACCATATACTCCACGTAGGCAGCTTATATGGTAAATAAAAAATTAAACTAGGCAGTTTAATCAACAATACACGTATTTCACATGCAAAATTTTATCTTTCATTCAAAATTATTTTTTTATTAAAGGGCAGTCTTTCACGCCTTTAAAAACAGTTTTCATCATTTTTGACTGCAATAAAAGGATGTGTTGCTACTGAAAAGATGGCGACTATTATTTTCTATAATTCGGATTTAAAACAAAAAATGGGAAAATATTTCAATCAGTAGTGTGAAATAAAATATTTGATATAAACTTACGTATCGAAATATTTCTTTAGTGTATGATGTAGTGTAAAAAAAACTATACTGTTTTATTGAAATTCAATGAAAATTCACACATAGATTATTGAAATTAATGATCCAATACTTTTTTCACATATCGTACATTGGGGTTTATCACAATATACAATAGTCCGAGAGATAAACACAGTTAATCTCTTTGGGTAAGGTCAACGAAAAGCTTAATATAAAAAATTTTTACTTCGGTCGAAGACAACGTAATTTGAAAAAACGCTCTAGACGAGTACAAAAATTCACAGCTCCGCCCCGAGAACGATTTCCTCCGCGAAAATACCTCGAGGGCAACATCGTTTCGTCTCTCGATTTTCTTTTGTTTGCGGTGTGAAAATCCAAATAATTGGGAAGAATCTCGTTTGTGAGCACGCAGTAACATCGCATTTGGGAAATAATACTCGGAAAAATAAAACATGAGGTACTAAAGGAATATTAGAACGAAGATAACCGTTAAAAAATAGAAACGCAGTATCATAATTCGTAATGTTTGTTGTATTTAACCATGCTCGCTCGTAATGTGGAGCACTATGGGCAGAGTTGGATTTAGAAGAAGAGAGACTCTATGCTATTTCACTTGTGAGACTCGTACGAAAAAATGTCTACAAATTGCTCGAATACATATTTGCAATTAGCTTAAATAATAGCATGCGCGTCGTATTATATTTACCGCAGAGAATAGTTAAAGTGATAAACTAGTAGTTAAATGAACTCTGGTGCTCGGATATCCAATAAAACAATTGATACTTCTTTGTCAGTGCGCAAAAATGAGGATGAGTTCTTTAAGAGGCTTTTTAGGCACTAAACTTAAGTCTAGTCAGCTTATAGGTAAATCCGGCCATGACAATGTGATATTAAAGATATAGTTAATCCCATAGCGAATGTCAAATTACTTTATCATATGCCGTATTTCATCGACTATAAGACGCCATTTATTAAATAACTATAATAAAAACCTTGAGAAAATGTTGTTTTAACAAAAAAGCCACATATTCTTTATATTTTTTTTTATTAATTTAGTTCTTTTATTGAATTCTATTACGTAAAAATAAACGTATCTATAAAATGGGAATCAAAAGTTCAAACGGTCCTGTTTTACCAAATGAAAATTGTTAAATATATGCATTAGTTTTTCATTATATCTAATGAAATATGTCTGATACTTTTTTACAACTGCACATATAAAAACAGCTGTGCTTAGTTCTAAGACTGTAATTAAAATATAATATATTAACTAGGTCATTTTTCAGAATTTAACATGGCATGCAATAATTAGTGTTAGTTGCATATTGAAATATTTTTAATTATACTGAGTTACATTGTATTAAATTAATGAAAATATTTATTATGTAGGGGTAGGTATATTTTTTATCCCCATGGGAAAACACTCACGCCATGACCTTACACGCGTGACTATAAGCGTATGGGAATATTAAAAATGGCGTGCAGTACAAACGGTCCTTGCTTTATTCGTCTACCACCGTTTCAAATGAAACAGTATTCGGTCTGTGTAGTCTAGCGTTAAAAGTTTTACTCCAGAACCCAGTTGGTTTTGTGCTCAAGTCCCGTTAAGGTCATTATAAAATTTAGTTTATTCCAATTTAATATCTTAGGTCTTTGGCACCGGTGTTTGTGATATATTTTATACTCGAGTTGAACTCGAGTGACTTAAAATATCATTGAAAATTTCAAAATATTCGGCGCATTATATCAAATATTGCATAATAATAAAAGAGAATGCTTTCAAGGTTCTTGACTTAACATACCAATAATCGAAATAAAGCAAAGAAATTATTTGAAAACCCTTACACTTTAATGTTTAAGAGAAATTAAATTAATCTACTACTTGACCTAGAATATAAATAAAAATGCGCTACGTCAAAAATTCATTTAAACGTACGGGTAGTAAAACAAACCTGTGGCCCTCTAGGTCCCCATGTGCGGCTCTTTGACTAAGTGCAAGCTTTTCATTTCACTGTTTCTATTAATTTACGAAATATTATACGCACATTAAAGTGTCTTAAATGCGGCCTTCCAATAAAAATAGATCCCCCACACCCGGACCAAATGCATAACTTTACGAATGAATAAGCTTTTTAAAAGAAATTTTATATAACAAACTATAATATATTTAACTGAATTTGTATTATTGTCAATATCATTTAGAATGAACTATATAGACAGTATTACTGAATTTATAATTTAATTTTATATTAAAAATGAACTTCCACAAAGTTACCACCGAATCCATAAAAAAAAAAATATGTTATTTTATTTTCATATTGTTTGATAATAGCCGTTTAAAACGATATCTGCAACGGTTTTGAAAAGTCGGTCGACTTCCAGTATGACCACTCATATAAAACGGTATATTTCCGTGGTAATATTAATTTCTCACAATATATAGCACTGTAACCATTTTATATTTATTTTCGTCGGGTCCGTGGCGCAGTGGTCAACGTCGTTGGCTTCAGTTACGGATGTCTCGGGCTCGAATCTCGGTACGGACACTTACATACATTTTTCAATCGATTTGTGAATTTTCGGTCGTAGGCATGGATGTTATTGATGTCTAGAGTTTTCTCCCACACATGCCATTTCGAAAACGAGGCGAGATCTTGCCCAAGCCCAATGCTTCTATCCCTAACGTCTTCGAAAAGGAGATGTTGAACAGCTGAGTAACACGCAGTTCTCTTGGAAAAACATCTGTTGAGATACTTTCATTAGATCATGACAAAGAAAAAAAATCATAGCCAAAGCTTAAAAGCTTTGAGGTGTGCTCCGAGGCTCGATTTCCAATCTTGAAAATTGCATTGATTGATACGTAAATTTATATCCAAAATCATCTATTTAGTAAACCATTTGAAATACTGTTATGATGAATAACCAGTTAATAAAGTCATCCATTCAGTATTTTTCTGATTTTGAATTTGTGTGATATTTTTATATTTATTTAATCATTCTTAAATATCCGCTGTTGAAATATTTTGTAAATGGATATACATGATTTTAATATGTTACTGTCAATTCTTGGTGGAAAGGTTTTATATTTTAAAAACAAAACACGATTAGATCAGTTGATAATGCTCGCGATGAGAAAAAACCGTTCTCATTACAAACACGTGAAAGTAGTACAAAGCAAATTGTGTTTTATAATTTAAGACATCGACTGAGGGTGCTTAATGGAATTTCAATATCAAATTTGGATTATTGAGATTTTGTACACTTCCATGTGTTTTGTCACTAACGACCCGGGTTTCGCCTTTCGGCATCTTCAGGCATTCGAGCTCACGAATGGACTCGAACTGACAGACAGTAAACAGTGTCTAACGTTTATATAGAAGATACAAATACGATTAATATTATTTACGAGGCAATACATTATACGTCTGAGAGCCACACTGATACCTGAGTTAACATTTCGAGAATTGCCTTAATCCTTATTTTTTAAACAACACATTAGCAGAGTGGCGAATTGCCGCTTTCCAACTTCTTTTAGAATTACCAGTGATTTTACAATTATAATAGTATTGTGGGTTTCGACGAGATGCAATTCGACGAAAGGGTAAATATATACAATCATTCCACATTTAGTGACATCTAAAATAAGGATTAAGGCAATTCTCAAAATGTTAAATCAGGTATCAGTGTGGCTCTCAGACGTATAATATTTTACCTCGTAAATAATATTTGTCGTATTTGTATCTTCTATATAAACGTTAGACACTGTTTACTGTCTGTCAGTTCGAGTCCATTCGTGAGATCGAATGCCTGAAGATGCCGAAAGGCGAAACCCGGGTCGTTAGTGACAAAATACATGGAAGTGTACAAAATCTCAATAATCCAAATTTGAAATTGTGTTTTATTTTTAAAATAATACACATGCGTTGCATATAAACAACAGATACTGATAATAACAAGTAACAATTCAATGTAAACATAACATAGAACTTTGAAATTAATTTTGAAGTTTTGCCAGACACTACACTGAGAATAAAAAAATAAGTTTATAGACGCTTCGCCAGTGATAGTCATCGCCGTGTGGCGTGCTGCAATCGACACTGTTGTCCCGCGGGGAATCTAAAATGTAAACAGCGGCACGAGAGCGTGTATGGGCGGCAATATTTTAAATATTCACCGTCTTCCGCGTCTGAAAGTTACCGGAAAATTCAACAATTGTTTTCACACTTCGAGAGAAAATTGTTTCTTTTCATGGAGCAGTTCTGTGGAATGGGAATTTTCACGGGAGTGACATTATACGAAACGAAACAAGTATGACGTATTCTATTGAAACTGGATGAGTAAACACTAATCGACACGCTATTTTGCCACAGCAAATATGTATACAAAATAATGAATTATGATTAATATTAAAATGGCAAACGTTATTTTAATCTGGGAAAACGATAAACAAAGTATATTAGTAAGCTAGAGTTTAAGAAGAATTCTCAAATATTGTTGAAAGCTTTAAATAACATATCTTGTTTAATTTAAAAGTAATGTGTTTACTGCAAACAATATGATTCATTTTACAATAAGTAAATGAGGTTACCATATTTAATAACTTAAGATATTGATGGAATTTTCATAAACAATTTGAACAATTCGGTTACTATTCTTCAGATTAAACTTTAAAACTGGAAATATATATTTTTAATTAATCTAAGCTATAAGGCTTTTCTGTGGTGTAGTGTTCAACATCGTTGGCTTCGGTTACGGATGTCTCGGGTCCAAATCCCGGTACGGACTGTTTCATGAATTGATTTTTCAATTGTTTAATGAATTCCTGTTCATAGGATGTATGTTCGCGATATCTAGAATTGGTCATCCCACCCATCCGATTCTAAAAACGGGGCGTTGCGAAAGCGATTAGCTAATGACTATTTATGTCCCAGCATTATAATTGTATCCGTACTTTTATTGAAAAAGTCATTTCTTCTCGTTCTCGTCTGTCTCGGCATTTCTCAAAGAAAAATTTCTGTTGAGATACTTTCAATTAGGATTTGTATTTATTTTGTGAGAAACCGACATTAAAATAATTATTATTTTTCAATTGATAAATGTGTTATAGTTTCTTCCCACTACAAAATAATACACGCCTCACAAGGAATATGTATAAAAAATGACAATAAGTGGAATATGTAATATATCGCATCGGAATACTTGCACGAAAATTTCATTAAATTGAAAGAAAAAACCGTTTTTTATCTTTGTAAGTAGTATAAATCTGTGGTCGAGTGGTCAACGTCGTTAGATTTGGTTGTGGTACTCACGGGCGCGAGTCCCAGTACGGGCAAATTGATAAGTTGATTTTCAATCAATTTATGGATTTCTGTTCGAATGCATGAATGTCTGTGTTGTCTAAAGCTCCCTCTAAATAAACGAACGGATCGCCTAGAAAAGGCACCCCAACAAAATGATCTAATTTAAGACATCGACTGAGGGTGCTTGATGGAATTTCAATATTAAATTTGGATTATTGAGATTTTGTACACTTCCATGGATTTTGTCACTAACGACCCGGGTCGTTAGTGACAAAATACATGGAAGTGTACAAAATGTCAATAATCCAAATTTAAAATGATCTAAGTTGAGTTTCCTACGAAAAATCATTTTTTCAAAAAAGGTTACTTTAGTATTATTCTTATTAATCACTGTCATTGAAAGTTAGGCAGTGAATATAAAAACACTCAAGACAAATGATTTACCACTGAAAAGTCATCTCAGACCATTTCGTTAATTACAATCTATACCAGTTGACCCATTCAAATAGCGAGAGCGATTAGTTAACCACAAGACCTCTCCTAGTCCTTTTATTCTATTTCTTCACTTATCGAAAAAGAGTGGTTCAGCAAATGAATAACAACCATTTCTCCTAGAAAAATATCCGTTGAGATAAGCTCCATAGTTAAAAAAAATGTATATAAATAGGAATCCAATTTAAATTAACATAAAAATACTAAAATATAATGATAAAGCAGTTATAAATAAATATAAATATGTTTGTTGACATATAAATGTAACTAAAAGTGGTCGATGGTAACCCCGTTACCCGAAGTACTAAATATTTTTTTATTAATACCTGTATTCTAAAAATAAAAATTATAAACGCAGTATTTCCAAAGTATTTATTATAAAATCAATTCAAAAGTTCTTAATGATTTTATCGGTCTTTAAGAGAATGAAAATAGTTTTCTTGGCATTTGAAATACAGTTTTTCGCAGTTTGAATGAACAAAATCAACCCCATGCCCCGAAATGTATGTGGTACAATTTTTCACATAGTACGTCCATTTTTTATAAACGACGCTTATTACGTTTAATAATAACGCCATTTATTGTGCGGCTGAGCTGTAAAATAAACATTCAAAGCATTTTTTAAATCACACATGTTTATGAACTCTTAAAGTTTAGAGTTGACATGTTTCAGCAAGTCTTTTTACAACAATCTTGCCATTATGGAATTGCAAAAAGTTTCATTTTATGAGCAATGCGTAAAATAATAAATATTCTCCCATTAAATATGTCAGAAATAAAAATGCTGTTATTTTTATGAGTTTTCATGAATACTTTTCCGGGAACGACTAAACCAGTTCTTTATTTTCAGTTGAAAACAATGTTATCAAGATCAGTTGATTTTTCATACTAATTTCATTCATGATAAAGCTCTAGGTTATTGTATCAACGATCAGTATTACCACCATCAAGAACCCATCACTACACACAGGGACCTACCCCATAAACACCATGTTCACATAGACGAAATGAGAAAAAGGGCTCGGGTATCCAGTATCTAGGTGTTGATACTAATATCGCCCAAGCATTTCTTAATAGTGCTCTTTCAAGTCTTAAGACTATACGTATTCTTTGACTTGCACATTACGTGTCGTTGATACATACATTTTATGATAGTGCCAATACATAATTTTAATTAATATGTCGATAGTGTTTTGATCAATTGATGTTACTCTCAAAATTCAATGGTCTCAAAAAGACTGATTGTATTTTCCCCACAAAATTGCATCTATGAATATGTAAATATTATATTTAAAAAATATAAAGAATGCCACATATTAAACTGCAATATAGACCCTATTATATAGGAGCAGGAGGGGCTGTTGACCCGGGTCTCAATTTTAATTTAACTCGATAAAAAATATTGGAAAGAATGCAAGAAATCGAGGATTACCATATATTCTACTTTCAAGAATTGTTTCATTTACAAATAAATAATATCGACGGTGTTTTGGCCAATCGATGTAATCTTCACATTTGAAATTGTTCATGAAAACTGTTTTTATCGAAAACATTATAATATGGTGAGTTGCCTTATGAATCTTTGAAATGCACGCCTGTAAATTATCATGTTTGAAGATACGGGGTTATATGTAGGGATTATCAATATAATAGTAGCTTACATCAAGTGGCCAGGTCAGAATTTTAAAATCTAAAACAAATGTAAAATGATGTTTTCCTTCCAAAAAGCGGTCAGTTTATTTTTGGCCGAGACCTGCTCTGTCGTCTTTAAAATGAGATCCAATCATTTACTCATTTTCGTATTTGTTAAGGGTTACATTAATTAGTCAAAACTCAGTCGATATGCAGTAGAACCCTGATTATTTGTTTTTTAAAATACCCTGAAACACATGTCATATTAAACTAAGTAACTCAGCCAGTGGAATAACAAAGTAATCAACTTTAATTTTATATTAAAATTGAGTTTCCACAAAGTTGCCGCCGAGTCCATCGTAAAAATTAATAATATTAATTTTATATTAAATTGAGTTTGTATTCCGTTTATCAAATACCTTTATAACTTCCTCTGTAATTTATACAATATGGTATAATCTTGATGTCTCACATTTTAAAAACAAAGCATCTATCATAAATTTCATGAGATTTATAACGTCATCATAATTAGTACTCACAATGTGCAATTTTATAAGTGAAAAGCTTGTTTTATGTATTTGTTTTTGCGTAAAAATGTGCTGTGAAATTTGGATACATTTAAATCTCACCTTAAATAGATTGAGTAAAGATGACAAATTCAACAAAATCGAAGATTCATTTATCCAAATTATAAAACTGTATTCATTTTATTTCATCGTTTTATCGAGTGTAGCACTATTATTTCGTTGTTACATATTAATATTATTTACAATATTTAAGTGTATAATTATAAATTGATCTTAAAAGCTTTATAATAATATCAATAAAAACTTGCAAACACACGTGAAAGCTTGTGCAATAACATTGTAAATGAAAATAATTGTTCCAGTATCATTAAACGACCACATGGTTTGGTGGTATATTGTTTTCATTAATTTATTCTCGTACAGGTTCACAAAAAAACGTGATGTATTTCAATATAGTTAAGCTATTTAGAAGCCTACAATTTTTCAAGAAAATAGGCAAATATAGCATATAGATGTTTTCGGGAATGATGATACACATTACGTCAAATTGTTTTACAGTAATAAATAAATATTTTTCTTTATCATATTAATCTAAAGTTTTGTTATAAATTATCAGTGTCGATAATAAAAATCCAATGATTGATAATTGATAACAACTAATTTCTATTCTATGAAAGCATAAAGCGGCGAACGATGCAAACTTACTTTTTTATTCCGAATGAAAGTTTTCTTTTATGGAGTAAGCCATAAAAGAAAATCTGTTAGCGGCTGACTAATAAACTGATCGTTTGCGCTCGTAGTTGGTATTTAATCGGTTCAATATGACGTTTCTGTATTTCATAAAGAATATTGTTAATTTTCATTTTTAGTTATTTATTATCTTGCATTTATGTTTGAGTTCAATTGCTTAATGCATATTAAAAAACAACTCTTTTAATATCTTCCATGTAACGAAATTTGATTAATACTGATTCTAAATTTGAAATTAAAGATGTTTCTTCTAAATATCTGCATGAAATTATTATATTGTAAATGAAGTTATATAATTTTTTAACTAGATGCGAAGTCAGAGCAACGGAGAAAGTTATTTGTTTTTGACGCCGGACGCCATTACTCAATGTGTGCGCTTCTTAATAATAAATGTAGATTAATTGATTGATAGGCGCAAGTGAGTTGTATCGCTTGCGATTCCTATGAAAATGAAATTAGTGCTGAGGTGCCTTGGTGTTTTTGTTTGGTGTCGCCCTTACTTGTCCCCCGGATGAGAGGAGTCGGTGCTGGCAGTCGCCGCAGCATCTCGTCGCACACGTCATGTCATTGCACTCGTTGCAAATGGCGTCGCAGCACTCGCCGGCCGTTTCGGTGTCGGCGAGTCGGCGGCGGTCGGCGCCGCGGCCCGCCGGCTAGCTACCGCAGTCCGCGTCGGCGCGATGCAAAAGTGCGAATTGGCAGCCGCAGTCGCGGGCCTCCCTCCTCGGGTACTGGAAACACCTGTCCAGCAGCCCGCACCCGTCCTTCACTCCGCAAATACAGTTTTGTTAATGTTAGTAGGGATCGCTTGGATGATTAGCAAGGTCAAAGGGTGCCGGGGATTTTCAACCAAAAGAGGTTTTCCTCTTCAAACTAAAACAGAATAATCAATTTTCCACGACTGCAGGAAAAGATAATTAATTTGGTTAACTCAAAGGCTGGCACCGTGATTCAAACAATGCATATTTATATTGATATTTGAACAATGCAGAATATTTTTTTAGAATATCTTTTTTGTAAAAATAAAACTGATCCATTTAAGATTTCTGCTGAGGGTGCTTGATGGAATGAATTTCAATAACAAATTTTATACATTTCCATGTATTTCGTCCCAAACGACCTGAGTTTCACCTATTCACTATTTCGTTCACTGTCAGTTCGAGTTCATTCGTGTGCTCGAATGCCTGAAGATACCGAAAGGTGAAATCCGAGTCGTTAGTGACGATTTACACGGAAATGCAAAAAAATTTAAAAATTCAAATTCAAAACTGATTCTTTTTTCAGTTATGTAAAATGATTCACAATAACTGATAAAATTATGTATTTTTCACAGCTTTTAATCAAAAGGTTATATTCTAATTTTAAAGTATACATTATAAAAGTGCATAAAAATCGGCTAAAATATTGATTACTTTATTTTTCATCAGATCTGAAGTAAGTTATAAGCGGTTATAGTTCTTAAAAATCTATTTAATTAATATTCTAAGAAAAAAGGTATAATCGTTTTTGTTAGATGTAAAGAATGAAAACGAGTTAAGTAGTCGCTTGAAAATATTTTTCTAATAAGGACAAAACATTTTACAATTACATATTTTTATAAGAATGTGCTACAGTATTATTTAAAATAATAATATATTTTGCATTTTTTCACAGAACAATAGTTTAAAATCCACTTTATAGCAAAAGAAGATAATCATATTAAAAATAGAGTTAAAAGCGAATAAATTGATTTAATTGTTAAAAAACTGGACAAGATATGAAGAAATAAAAATAACATAGATAGCGTCAAACAGTCACGTAGAAGTTGGGTTAAAATTTTGTATGGGTCCTTACTTAATAAAATGTTACATAAATGTATTTAAAATACTTTTTGTAAAAGTTAAACTGTGAATACTGCATTTTTAAATACATTCAGTTTTTTTACACCACGTTTGTGGCCAACTATAATATTTAAAAACGAGATTAGAAGACAGATATTAAGTATAAAAATAATTATTGAATGGACAGATTACTACTCAGAATTTAAATCAAAATATTGATACTGAGACCTTTAGTTCAAGAGGCCGATTCTTGAAACTTGACTCTGACAATCATAATATATTATAATAAAAAAATTACACCACTAATCTCTTTCAATTTAATCATATCACTATAGGCTTTTAACATTGCACAACTGTATGGATAATTTTTTGTTTCGAATTTTTATTTTGCTCTCAAGTGGTCAACTACTGGTACGTTTACCTTACTGAAATTTTAATGTAAATGTCTTTGAGTGTATTTTGGCATCAGTTAACACTTAATTTTGAAAATACACTTAACGATGGTTTTCCTCTGGTGTATAAAAACACATACGAATTACGCTTTAACATAATTTACGTAAAACAATGAATGACAATATTATGAAAGACACGTACGGAAATCGAGTGAGCTGGAGACTTGAATAGGTGACCGAAAATATAGTACATTGAATTTTTAACTGATAACTAATATATTTTTTTTTTGTATAATTTAAGATATCGAGTTCATCGGATCCGTGGTGCACTGGTCAACGTCGTTGACTACGGTTACGGATGTCTCGGGTTCAAGTCCCAGTACGGAAAGTGTCATAAATGGTTTTCTCAATCGATTTATGGATTTCTGTAAATGTTTGTGATGTCTGAAAATTCTCTCCCACTCATCCGATTCCAAAAATGGGGCGTAGCGAGAGCGAATAGCAAACCAATAGTTCTGTTCTAACCTTATCCGTCTATCCCTACTCTCTTCGAAAAAGGGAGGTTGAGCAATTGAGTAACAAGCAGTTCTCTTGAAAAAATTTCTGTTGAGATGCTTCCGTTGGGAGTACATATGCTTCACAAAATGTAATTTAAATTAGTACAAGGCTAAAAATAATATCTGTTGAAAAAGTGTTTTTTGTAGCTACTGGAAATTGACTTTGCAATTTTCTTTGCTGTTGTAATTTGCTTGTGTTGTATATATAAAAAAGAATTATAAGGAATTTTGACAGCTTTTTATTATAGTTATACAATTTGACGGTATCCTGTACAACAGTTGACACTGACATTCCTATTTATATATTTATCCAGCCAGCACTACCGGTTGATTAGAAACTGAATGTTTTAAGGTTGATCCGGTTTAGGGCTTTGTAGCTTAATACACTTTCAGGAAGTAAAAGCTAAATTTAAGAGCTTAAAGCTTGAGAGACAGCTATCGACGAAAGCATACAGATTAGATTATAAATCATTTCCTATTTCATTAATGAGCTTTTGAAAACATGAAGCAGGTGGCTTTGAGCAGTTTTAGTTTGATGTTTGAAAACTAAACACCGCTTTGAGGATTGGTACGTATTACGAATGAGATTAAATTGATGAAGTATATTAAGTTGTAAAGCATACATTGTCACTTTTTTATATATGGGGTTTTTAGTATTGGGTTTAAAAAAGGCTGTTGGACAGAGTTGGGGAATTCAAACGTACCTAACCAATAGCCACTATGAAAAAAGCAGAAAAAAATATGCAGCCGATCATTGAGCTAATATTTAAAAGCAAACCCGTTCTTTTATATCAGCAATTCTCAAATATGCTTCTATGGAACCTAAATCTAAGAATTTTCAGAAGAAATTGAATTTATATATTGTAGGATTTAACCGTGTCTAAAAGCTGAGTAAGATATCGTATCAGTTGAAAATACTTTACATCTGTATTTGCTGCACTCAAGAAAAGTGTAAAGAATATTTTATTTCTACTTTTAATATTCAATACTTATGTAATGAGACGTCTCACGTAATTTATACTCAGTTGTGGTTATCACGGAAAATTTCTCCGTGACCGCACCAGATTTTTCAATCGTGATTTAAAGTATTAGGCCAATGCATTTACTAAAAAAAGGGATTGCCATATAAGTTTACTATTACCAATATTTTATTATTAGCCATTGCGCTGCAGTCAGAGAATTTTTATGTATAAATATAATTTCTTTAATAATATTTACTTTATTACAATAATATTTATGAACATTACATTAATGGATATATCGTCGCTTACTGGAAGAAAACACTAAATCAAAAAAATGACATATTGAGTTAGTTAAACCAAAATGTTCCTTATTTTGAACCATTTCGTATGACAGAAAAAACTTATTTTTATAAATTGTCTTTTACTTAAAAAACAGTTTTGTACAAACAAACAAAATGAAAAATGTATGGAATTTCAAACATTTGACAAACGTCAAAGTGCAATTACTCAAAGATATTGTTTTTCAGTTAGTGTCTTCTTCCAGAACAGCGACGATATATTGTGTACATAAAAACGATGAAAAATTGTAAATTAATTTAGAACAAGATATTCAGAAAATTTCATTAACATCTTCACTCAAAAGATTTGATGCAGTAAGAGAACCATGTTTCTCAGCAAGATTTTGAAGTTGTTAATGGAAAGTTATTCCAGTGTCCAGTGAAGAAAACATTTCTCTCTTTCCCAATTCAGCTTCGAATGATAATTCAGCATCTACTGATCATCAGACAACAATTTCTTCTTTCTCCCTTGAAATTAAGGCTTCATAATTATCTTTAGATCTTTCAGAAAGGAAATAACAATTTTTATTTCATTTTTATATACGAAATTTTCTATTAATTTTCAAAAATCCTGCCTCCAAAAGATCTTATTTTTTATAAAGTGCATTACATCAAATAATCTTTCGCAATAGTTGTAGGAAAAATCAACAAAATTAACAGAGCATTTTAGAACTGTATTATTTTTAAAACGGTTCATCAGTATGTACACTGTTATTTGGATAATGTCTCGTCAATGATAATTACACGATTTCAAGATGAAAAGACTTGGCTATCGTACAAAATATCGAATTACTTACTGCAATTGCAAATTAGCCCGCTGAGGGTTTCTGTACTGATCCCGATAAATTTATATTTAAAAAAGATCCATATCTTATTGAAAATATTCATTTGTTACAAATACGTTTTCGAGCCGTATACGCACGCAATTGTCGGTGTCCGTGGCGCAGTTGGTAGCGTCGTGGGCTACGGCTACGGATGTCTCGGGTTCAATTCCCGGTGCGGACAGTTTTCATAAATTGATATTTCAATCGATTTATGGATTTCTGTTCGTAGTCTGAGTGTTTGTGTTGTCTAAACCTTCCTCATCACCCACCCATCCCATCCTCACGGGGCGTAGCGAGAGCGATTAGCTAACCACTAGTCCTGTCCTAGCCCTATCCTTCTATCCCTACTCTTTTCGATAAAGAGAGGTTGAGCAATTGAGTAACAAACAGTTCTCATAGAAAAAATCTGTTGACATACCTCTATTAGGAGACCATATGCTCCACATTGTGAGCGGACATGGAAAGAAATACGTACGCAATACGAATACACATATGTCGTATTTATTTTATATTACTATTTTTTAATGTCAATATTTATAATAGGATAAAGTAATAAAGTGTTTAGTTCTAAAATTTTTTTATCAGGTAGTTATTTCTAAAGAAATAGGTATCAACTACCTGATAAAAAAAACTTGTAGAACTAAATACTTTGTTATTTAATCCTATTATAATGGAGTTCTATCAAGTAAATGCAAATTCAATCAAAAAGTCAATATATTATTACTATAGAACCGTTGGTGGCCGTACCACTGCTCTAGAGTGAGTTTATTTTTTACGATTACTCCTATTTAATTAATACGAGTTGCATTATCTTTATCTACAATATAATAAACAATATTGTTTTAATATTTTGCTGTACCTTAAATCAAAACAGTGAAATGAACAAAGGGTTATTATAAGTAGTAAGCAAGAAAAAATGAAGGACATACATAAAAGTTTGTGATATACGCATTTTAAAATAAAAGCTCAATTTATTTTACAAAATTAAAAGCTTGGATGCAATAATACAAAAAGCTTACGGTTATTGTTGAAGCATAATTAGTTTGGATGAACACAATAATGCTTTTAAAATTGATTAACTTTCCAATAGTTCACGCTAAAATGTACACACAAATTTCATTTTTAAAGCTATTATTGACAAAGCTTTTTACTATGAGCTGTTTTTCAATAAATAGAATGGTAATCAGTTAAATATCACAGTACAAAATATAAAAGCATAATCATGTCGTATTTTTGTATGGAAAATTTTTATATTATTCATATTTACTGAAAGCTTGATTGATCATAATTGTAGCTCCACTATCTATATAATGTACTAATATAATGCACATGCGATATACATACATCAAATACAAGTAATATTATAATTTAGCATTTCTCGTAAAAATATTTGTGAAGTAAATTATTTTTTGTATTTATCCTTCATGCCATGATGAAACAACTGTACTTTGTACATATTCCACAAAAAACATATTGATTGATTCACTCTCGGACAGAAATAGAGATGGTGGATATATTAATAAAAAAGTAGAAGATATTTGTTCAACGATTTTCTATTTTCGTGTTGAACGTTTTATCGACTAAGATTCGAGGATGTTAAAAGCAAAAACGCCACTGTCTATCAAAGTAATAATATCGTGAGAAATCAAATCAAACAGATAATGCGGTAATGTCATTGCATATAATTTTCATGTTAACTCATTTTGTAAGTTAATTTTTCACTGTTTTGTAGAGATATTGCAATTGATCTGTTAAGTTGTATACATACACAAGAATATGGAGAATATTTGTGAACTCAAAATGAAAAAATGTTAATTTCAACTTCTTGTGGCTACTGGCGTTTTTGCTCTTTACGTCCTCATTTTTTCATATTAATGATTGGTCATTACGATGAGCAAAACCGGTCGTGAGCATTAGCACACAAATTGTGTTTTATTTTTGTAAATATAATGCCTCTCCGCCAAGAATTGACAGTTATTTACACAATAAAGGTGACAAAATGTTTATAATTGTTTAATTTTAACGACTGTATATTTTGTAATGAATTTATGTTCATATATTTTAATATTTTTAGTTTAAATTTAAATCGCCTCACAAAATTTGATTGGTAATTAAAAGAAAAACATTTTTTTCCTTTTTATCTAATTGATTTTTTTTTGTAATAATATCAGTAGACCGATATACAAAAGAAACGTTAACTTTATATTGAGGATCTGCTTATTTCAGTATTAAAGTTGTAGCTTTTCAACTCGTAATCTAAAGCTGGCAAAATGTTTTAGAAATTTATCGGAAAACTAAAACAGTTAACGATGAAAAGTTAACAACTGGTTTTGAAACTACCTGCAGAAGCAGCACATTAAAACGATATTTAAATTCGTTTTAAAGCATTGGATATAATATAATACTACCATTTTTATTACCCACACGTTTGTTATAATATTGTTAAGCTGACTGTTTTAATGATTTGCCCATTTTCAATGTAACACGTTGAATGGATGAAAGTTAATACGGTGTGTTATCTCTAGTGGGGGCTGTACGCGTTGGAGTGGTAGTGCCTGCTTCTTCAAACTGAAAAAAATATTACTAAGCGAAAAGTCTTATTTCATTGTCACTTTTACTCAAATGGATTTTTTTATTAATATTATGCGAATAATTGAGATCGCTTGAATTTAAACCTGTTTGAAAAGAAAATGTAAAACGAGAACACGTCAATACAACATCTATATACATCTTAGTATTAAATTTAAACCGTTCTCATTTTGTACGTTTCCATACCTTACGTCACTAACGACATGAATTTTGCCTTTCGGCGTCTTCATTCATTCGAGTACACTGATGAACTTTAACTGACAGTTAGTAAATAGTTTATATATAAGAGAGTCTGTCGGACAGTTCCATAAATCGATTGAGATTTCTGTTCGTAGGTATGGATGTTGGTAATGTTTAAAATTCATTCCCACCCATCCGGTTCTAAAAACAAAGCGTAGCGAGAACGATTAGTTAGCCACTAGTACTGTCCTAGACTTATCCTTCTGTCCCTACTCCCTTAGAAAAAAAGAGTTTGAGAAACTGAGTATCAAGCAGTTCCGTTGAGATACCTTTATTAAGAAACCATATGCTTCACATTGGGAGAGGACATAGTAAGAAATAAAAAACATGTCTATGTATATGAAAAATAGCCCATACAAACCCATTTTTTTGATAGTCATGTTTTGTAAATGTACTTGTATTTTTTCTAAACTCCTTTTTAAAATATTAACGTATTAACATAATTCCGTCATATATTTACTATTTACAAGTGATTTTATTTAATCAAATTCTGAGAAATTTGTTAAATTTTTATATTTTGTTTAAAAACAAATGGCAATTATTCTTTCGGTACGATGGATAAGAATACATATTGAATCTAAGGAATGCAATTTGAGAAAATAAGTAGAAATTCAACGAATGTTGAATATTTTAAATGAATCCAAGTTTTATTGTTTGTATTAAATTAATGTGAAAGAAACAATTTCAATTAATTTCCCTCAATTCAATTTAAAGATATGCTTTGAAATTAAGACTTTATTTATCAAGGTAGATATGCGCTTTAGTGCTTTTTGGTAAATAACTGAAATTTTGAAAGGGTAAAATTTTTGTACGTTTTGTTTTATAAGAATACAAATGTAGCGTAAAAAATAAAATTATTCAAAGATTCAAATACGCGTAGTTTTGCTCACCTTGTATGTTGTATTCAAATCAATAGGAGAAAGTAGAATGCATATAGCAATACAAAAGAAATTATAAAATCTTCATAAAATATACATTATTATTGTTTAATCCACGGCAAGCAAAATTACGATATTTTCATACCTTCCATTTTCTTTTTGTTCTTTTCGATTCAGTCCTCCAAATCATTTTTTTAAATTTATTTCATTAAACGCTCACCATGCTCACTTTAAAAAAAAGTTCTTAACCCTTCCGTATGCATGGTGTAGCAATGAGTTACCTCGGCCTTTAAACCTTTAAATTATCTGTGAAGTAAGTCATAAAATTTTTTTAAATGTTGTTGGTAAATAATATAGTTCTACATATATTTAAAAATAAAAAAAAAATCATTATAGGTTATGTCTTCTTTGTATAATTAATCATAACTTGAAAACCTCGTCAATTTCACCATCGATGATCGATGACCGAATGATAGTAACAATAAGTAAAGTATAGTAACAATCTGAGATGCATGACGTACTGTATGCAACCGTTTTGTTGCAAACGGTACCGAGACACGTCTCGAGCTTCTTCTGCTATGAAAAACTTCGATTCTTGCGTCTTTCGATAATTTCGAATAGTTTGATATGTATTTCAGATTTTACCCACAAAATATGACGTTAAAATAATTACTTAATACTACATTAAACCGTATTTCATTTCTTGAATTGTCATTTTGCTTTATAAATGTTTATATAACAAAACCCACACGGTAACGAAACGTGACTGCTTGAGATCTGAAGGGATTTTTCAGCATTAATGTTAATCAATATACAAAATATATGTATGCTTTTAGGTAAATAATTAGGCTTAGACGACCAAATTGTACTTAAAAGCAATGCACTCATTCTTCCAGTGTAGAAAAGAAGAGCGATAAATCGATACTGAAGTTTAGAAGTTATTGTTCGAAAACTGCAGTTAGTTGGAGAAGGCTAAAATGTCTAACTTATAAGTGGCAGGTTTTGTATCATCGGAGAGATAGTACTTTAAATAAATTCGTATTGTAATAGATATTGGCAAAAAACTTGAAACTGAATAGTTAGACAGACGGACATCTTGAAACAAAGAAGAAAGAAATTGTTCGGAGGAAAATGTAGCTCATTTTGAAACAAATAAGAGTGATATATAAAGTTTTTTTTCAGGAGATTGCAGGATGGAAAGTATGCATTATTTAAATAACCGTTTTTTTGTGTTAAATTATCTCGTTTGTTACAGCTGGATCACAAAATAAATGAGGATTGCTTCCTTGTATCACAATAGCCCTCATCACACAACTATTTGTCATCTTGATCAAATTATTAGTGCAATATCATATCCTTGATTTTTTAGCAGTAGCCTAATGAATTTTTATTCTACCGAGTTTCATGGTTAAGGTTTTGAATGACAATAATGTGTCAATTAATGGGTTATGAACGATAACGATTTATGGGTTTGTGTTCAAAGGCATATCATGTTTTCATCCCTTCATACCCACTGCATCTTATCTTGACAACGACATGTAGAGAGAAGGCGATAAGCCGACTACAGGTTCTTTTCTTAGCCCGTTCACATATCCTTACCATTTCTGAAAGAGGGTTTGAGTTACCATGTAACTACGCTTTATCAAATAAGAAAACTGATATAAAACATTCGATAGGAAACCGGATAAATAAATAACAACTGTCCTAATTGCCCGCTTCATACAATCTTGAGGGTCTACAAAACTTATATGTCGATAATGTTTTGGGCAATTCATGTAAACCTAAAATAATGCAAAATTGAGTTATTGATTGGATCTCATTTTAAACACGAAAAAGTAGGACTTGGCCAAATTATGTAAATGAGAAAAATGAAAAATAAATTGACCACTTTTTGGAAGGGAAATATCATTTTACATTTGTTTTAGTTTTAAAAATTCTGACCCAGCCACTTCATGTAAGCGACTATTATATCGACACTCCCAAACTATAATCCCGTATCTGCCAAACATGATAATTTGCAGGGACGCATTTCAACAATTCGTAAAGTAACTAACTCACCATAATATATATTTTTTTCGATAAAAACAGTTGTTATTCTTTTCTGAACAATTTCAATTTTCAGGATCAATTGGCCAAAACCATCGATATGTAAAAAGATCATTAAATTGTGGTTTTGAATAAACTTCAAACATAAATAATTATAATGTATGGTAATTGCCATAATTTTTTTAATGAATGAGTTTCTATTATTTGATATAACAATTTTCGTAAAATAGTAAAAATCGATTCGATTTTTTTGTACGGAGCGTGTGCAATTAATTGCTTAATCCTTGTAATTTTTAATGGAATGCAGATTTACGTGTTCTACTGCAAAAGTAATTCCAGCCACATAATTGACTTTTCAAGCGTTTTAATTTTAACAAATCACGACACCAACGTAACAATATTACAATTCCAATAAATAGGTCAGCAATAGCCAACCGATTTCAAAGTGGGGTAAAGGAACGATCCAATTTATTGATTTTACAAATTTAACCACAAAATAATTGTCTCGATAATTTTACGGAATTCAAAAATACATCAATAGCATAATAATGTTTTTCCTAGCTTGTATTGGTTTTTGTTGTT
Organism: Himalopsyche phryganea; assembly: GCA_022494535.1. Classification (NCBI taxonomy): domain Eukaryota; kingdom Metazoa; phylum Arthropoda; class Insecta; order Trichoptera; family Rhyacophilidae; genus Himalopsyche; species Himalopsyche phryganea. The sequence goes on from JAGVSL010000021.1 coordinate 2,291,033, forward strand.
TTCAAGAAGACATTTTTTAAAGAAAAATTCTCAATAAGTTTTAATTTTAATGATTGCATTATCAAACCATGCAATATTTTGAAATCACTATTTTTTTCTAAATAACAACCTTATTCATTCATAGACATACAGAGTGTCTTTAAATCGTTACTCGTGTCACAAGTTTACCATTACTTGAGTAGGTAGTGCCTAAAATGGCGGCGTTGAACATGGAAGTAGTTAATTTGCTTATCGAAAAGCGCATTTAATAATGGAGCCTGGCTTTTAAATTACTCTCGGGGCGTGCAAGTCGATGCTTTGACTATTCTTCAACTACATGCACTCATGTGTGCAACATTGCATTAAGTATTCTAATTAGCGCGAGACAAAATGTCAAGCTTTGATGTTAGGTTTCTCTTGCGAATAGATAGTACCGCTATATAAGTGGACCGGTCTTTTGAAGTGAAAAGTGAACCGAGAAAATCTTCGATACAAATGTTTGGAAATAACACTTCACTCTGGACGTTTGAGGAATATACCAGATGCTCTTTTGAAAAGCATCTACTCTTCAATATAATTATGTTTATATTTAGTGGGTAGCGTTGAGTTAGCGATGATACAAATAATACTCTGCATTGCTAAATGAATACTATTGTGATACCTGAGTTAGAATATTGATAATAATATTTGCTGGACCCGTAGGTCCATAGTCAACGTCGTTGGCTCCAATTACAGATCTCACGGGTCCAATCCCGGTACGGATAGTTTAATAAATTGGTTTTACAATAGATTTATGAATATCTGTAAGAAGGCATGGATGTTTGAGATGTCTAAATTTTCCTCCCACCCATTGAGCGATTAGTTAACCACTGACCCTGTGCTGGCCATATCATTATATTCCGACTTTCTTCGTAAAATGGAGGTTAAGCAATTGAGTAGCAAGCAGTCCTTGAACAGATCTCTTATTGAGATACCTCCATTATGAGTACACAAAATAAAGCACTAGAGGGATTGGCGTATTTAAAAAAAATCTCGATTGGCTTACTGTACATGTATTTCTTTAGCATGGTTGGTATTTATTATCTAAATTTGTTTAGAGTTTTTCATAATTTATGTAAATTGAAACAGCGTTTCTTAATGATGTTGTTGACGATAGTAGAGGGGTTGAGTAGATTGAAGGGTTGCTAAGGAGAGAATGGGGGTTGTAGTAAATGTCAGACGTTTTTATCTTTATTGGTCTCTCGACGGTTTGTTATCTTTTATGTTTCCTGCGCAAAATTTATTATTATGAATACAGACAATTCGTCCGTTTCAGATAGAATATTGTAGCATTGGCAAAGAGTTTAGAACGTGCTGAGCTTAAATTAAAAACTATAATGTTTTATCACTTCTATGGTGAATTTGGATTATTGAGATTTTGTACACTTCCATGTATTTTGTCACTAACGACCCGGGTTTCGCCTTTCGGCATCTTCAGGCATTCGAGCACACGAATGGATTCGAACTGAGATACAGTAAACAGTGTCTAACGTTTATATAGAAGATACAAATGCGACAAATATTATTTACGAGGTAAGATATTATACGTCTGAGAGCCACACTGATACCTGAGTTAAAATTTCGGGAATCTCCCTAATCCTTATTTTGTAAACACCATATTAACAGAGTGGCGAATTGCCGCTTTTCAACTTCTTTTAGAAATACCAGTGATTTTACAATTATAATAGTATTGTGGGTTTTGACGGGATGTAATTCGACGAATGGGTAAATATATACAATCATTCCACATTTAGTGACATCTGTTAGGTGTTTCAACGTATCGGATATAATAGCGGAGAATTAGGAAGGTTCAGCTGCTCATTCAAAATCGGCAAGGAATTTAACTGGGCTCTATTAATTTCCAAAATTTCTTGATAAAATAATTTATGATCCCCCATGATTAAATTTGAGCTTAAATTAAAAACTATAATATTTTATCACTCCTATAGTGTTTAATGCTACTTATTGGTATGAAAGTAATTAATGCTGTTATAAAAATAAAATAAGACGTCCAGAAAAATAAATTTAAAAGAAAAATTCAGGACGAATTTTCCAGAGCAGTAAAGTGATCAACAGCTCGATACATAGGGAGTATCTCTTAAAACAGCAGCGTAAAGCCGTTTTAAATTATTGTCATGCGTGTCTCACGAGCTATTGTGAAATCTCATTGCTACTCAAAATTAGTAAGTCATCAATTGAGTTAAACAACGTTTATGTGTTTCACGTTAAAATTATTAGTTTAACGATAGTTTATTTTTCCTTCATATTTCAAATATTTCCAATTAAGATCAGTACATATGCTTATTTTTTATATGCACCTATAAATATATTAACTGGACAGTTAACCGCTAATTACAATAAATTTAAGCGAAATATAATTAGGGATATCGGCATTTACTTGTAATTCTTGAATTTGAAAAACAATTGTCACATCATATTGTGTAGAGTTACTTATAGTATATGAACGTATTTTGTCGATTTGACAAAAAGTGGATATGTGTTGTCTGGCACCATAATTGGTCAAATCCATATTTAGCTTTTTTTCAATTGAAAAGATCTTGAAAAATCCAACATCAATGAAAAACGGAAGTTAACTAATTAAAAAATAAAGCTAGTCTAATCTGAATCGGCCAACCACGTTCACCAACAGTGTCACATGGCCTAAACTTGGGTCATAGTAACGGTTGAAAACTTGTGTAGTGGGCGAGTAAAAACTTTGTATCAAAGGTAAACAGTCCTCACGATTTTGTTTCAAAAGTTATCAAATTCTATATTTAATATCAGAAATGGTTAAATGCAAAATTAAATCATTTATAATACAAAATTCATTACTTAATATTCATTCATTTCATGTGTAAATAACAGTTTCTTTACTTAAAATGTTGAAAAATACAAAAAATTTGTATTAATTTAAAAAAAGGAAAGTTTTTCTATTTCTCTCATTTTATATAAAAAGGGATTTGGCCACTTTTGGTACATATATCGGCTTTTTTTTGTGATGCGGCAATTCTCCATAGCCAAGAGTTAGGCTGGGAAGTAGTCTTTTTAAATTATTTATTGAGAAAACAAAGAAATAACGAAGAAAACATATTTATAACTATCAAAGCATGATAAAGGATGCGGACATTTTCATGTTGGAAGATCGCACTCATTTATATGCAATCAAATAAGTCCGCGTTGAGGAAACTTTACGTAGAAATGATTCAATCAGAAGGTCGTACTCGAGTATCTAAAAAGCCGCAAGCTTCCAGCCCCTGATCTAAACATAATTTATCGTGGAAAGGAAAACTTAGATTTATAAACTGTTAAATTTTACAGCTATATAACGACCAAAAGAAATGATCCAAGCGGCAACCGCAAGCCATTAAACAGAAATCCAAAGAAATCGTAAAGTCTAGAAATAAACTATCATAAGTATTGTTTGGAACAGTGGAATAACAGGGTTATAAGAAACTTTCATAGAATTAGCAATTGAATGAGAGCTGAAACTCTTATATTCACTTTTAATGTGTTGAATTAATTTTAACTGTCCATTATTCGTGGAAAGGTATTCTATTTTGAAAATTAAAAACGTTTTGTTTGTCTTACATACTTCCACATGTTTATAATCATCAGGAACAGTGTCACTCATCAACTGATAAAAATAATATAACAGGGCTATTTGTATAAAATTGAATGTTAACTTAAGGCATATAAAACAGTTCGTTCAAGAACTATGACAAGAATTGACAGGTAATTAAACAAATTATATATAAACGAAATTAAATAGTCTACAATTAAAATGTAAAGGATCTCTTCAAATCAATAAATACTAATCTGAAATGAAAAATGACGCTAAATTCATAATCAATTATCTGAGCAAAGTATAATAAGTTTCATCAAGTCAGTAATTCATAAATATTCACTATACAAAATCAGAAATGGGAAATTTTACAACAAAGAAGTGGTAGATATTTATTAAGAGTAACTAATCCATTATGAATAAACATTCGTATTACTTAGATGGTATACTTAAACCATTTAGTTGAAGTTTTGTTTCTTGATATTTTTTTTCTCTTTTCATGTATTTATCATTGAGTTAGTTACGCGTCCAAGGAAAGCCTTTCTTTCAATTAGGAAATAAGCGAAACATAAAATTTTGTTTTCACCAAAACAAAACATTGAAGAAGTTTTATATTTTTGCTCTATTGTCGCATAACACATTTTATCTATAAATAATTACATACATTATTATCTTCATTGTTATAAAAGAAGACAGTAACTGAAAAAAAATAGTTTTGAATAATTGGACCTTTAACTTTGTGAAGAGCTTGAAATGATATACCTTTCCCATTTTGTTTGTTTGTAGAATACTGTTTTTAAGTAAAAGTATAGTTTATAAAAATAAATGTGTTCTTCCATACGGTAGAGTTTGAAATAAGAAACATTTTGGTATAACTAACTTAATATGTAATTTTTTCGATTTAGTGTTTTCTTTCAGAACAGTGAAGATATATTTCATATTTATATATGATTACTATGGTCAAAGCAAGAGCGATTTGTCTTAGCTAATGGTTCTATCCATAATCTCTCTGTAAAAGAGAGATTGAAAGACTGAACAACAAGCAGTTTTTATAGTACAAGTTCTGTTGAAATATGCTCCATAACTAGCTCATATACTCCACATTGGCAGTGGATATAGCCATTAAAAAAATTGTAGTATACAAATATAAGAAAAAAATATCTGTCATTATCTGTTAATAGCCAAGGGACCAGATATTATGAAATTTTTAAATCACATGAGATAAACTCAAATGAGAATTACAAAAGCCACTCGAAATCAACTCGAGGAGGAAAGATTCGTAGACCCGTGTAGAAGATCTTTTTAAATTGAAAACAAATAAATTTGACACATCTTATCATTATTACTACAATTAAAAACCAAAATTATATATTTATGTTATTAATAAAACATTAAATTTCAAAAAAGTGCGTTGAATTTTTTCCTCATAAAGCTACTATTGAAATGTCGCATTTTTATGAAGGAAGTGTGAAGAAATGAGAATTATTTTAAGAAATAAACACTTAAAAAAAAGAGGCCATTCAAAAAATATTACTATCAAATGTGAGGCTACATAGTAAATACAGAAAGAGGATAATAATAATAAGAACTTCGTTTTTATGACAATGGGCCCCACTCTGAAAATAATGTTGGATGTCACCTTGGAAGTTGAAAAATACAGATATAATATTTTGAGCGGTATTTTTAACACTCTTATAATATTCTATTCATTGCTGTTTTTGTTCCATTAATAAGAGTCATATTCGATTATTGATGAGAAATTCAATTAATATGAGCGAGAATAATTAATAAGATGAACAAACGCGTAGTTCATAGAGTAAATCAATAGAAAATGAATATGTGGAATAGAGGTCTGCACGCGCCTGGGTTCGGGCTCGGGCCGGGCCCGAGTAAGGAACATAATTTTCATGAAAATATTTTGGAATATGTTCAGCAAAAAGACAATACTATTCATAACCTGTATAATTTATTTCACATGTGTTATGAATGCCGCTGTAAAATATGCAAAAATAACATATTATACTTATCGCTTGAAATTATATTTCAGTCTGCGTTCGGTTCCCAGGACGAAATTCCAAGAATTTGCAATTAGACACGTATGACTTTCTAAATGCAACAATAAAAAAAGTTAATCCGATCACAATGTGTTTAGTCCATGGGTGAAGCTACACCGAAAAACAAAAATTGTGAGGCAAAATTTTCAAAGATTTTGGGGTAAAAGTAAAAATCGCCCACCGTCCACCACGGAAACTTTACCGCCCACTAGTGGGTGGTACGGACCAGATGATGATCCGTGCTCTATAATATTACCGAAGAAAAAAACCGTTTAAAAACACACGCTTTAATAGCTTTCTAATAAAAAATATGCCACCAAATGTCAATGTAATTTAAATTGAAACATAAATTTAAAATGAAACTATTAAGACGAGTTGTAGCAAAAAAATTCACGAGCGCGTCAATTAATTGGACTAATTAAATTCATATTCTATTTTAAATTAGTTCAATCTTCCATTACTTCAATTTTACATTATGAAACATAATTGTCAATTTTTGATTCTTTTTGCATTAAATGGAAAATAATAAATTCGTTACTACACATACGTTTGAAATAAAATTATTTAGACATAAAAGAACTATTCTGTCATAATGGCTGGGGACACTAGGGTAAACATTCACGTAAGTCAAAAAATTAAAAATGTAATATTGTTCAATACCTTTTTTGTTTTAAGAAAGCTGTAGTATTTAATTCAAATGGTTACCGAAAAAAATATTCTCTCAGTGATTCAACATAGATGCTTTTTTTCTTGAAGGGTTGGCATAACCAATCATCAAATTAATATGCCATAATTTACATGTGGTTCTATTCTATTGTAATATTATAACAATTTCAATTCCTAACACAATTTGACGTAAATGCTTACATTGTGGAATCAAACTGAATCATGAAATTAGCAATACAACGAACAATCGAATTTCTTCTCTTTTGTTGTAATATACCTCGAATAAAGTAATAAACTGAAATTCTTGTTTCGTTATTCATTTTTTTACTTCGCGATTTTTATACGTGAAGATACTTCATGCGGGTTTTTACATTAATTAACCGTTATTTTTTATCCGAAAGTAATCTTGAAATCTTTTTGTTTAAATATACTTTCATCTTTCAAGAAAATCTAATGTTTTACACAAACAAAAACACGAATAAAAAAATTAGCAAAACTATAGAAAACGTATAATTTCCCTATATTTGAATACGGGTTATTTACATAGTCATGCTTTAATCATTAATTACATAAAACATGGAACACATTCTAAATAAAAAAGAAATTTTATTTATCAATATTTTTGGAATCATTCAATAAATAATATTTATCTAATAATTACAAAAGTTGGTTTCTTTTACGGCCATAATTATAAAACAAAAAATAATTACAAAATATAATGAAAACACGTGCACAGTAAAGAATAATTCTACTCAACAGAAACGCCATATTTTATTTGGAAAACCATTTAAAAAATCTATAAATCGGTCAATGATTGTATGTTGATTACATTGGTACAATAAAATTCCATTATAATGATATAATTTAAGATATTGACTGAACGTGCATGTTGAAATTTCAATATCACATTGTAATCGTTCAAAGTTTATACATTTTCATTAATTTTGTCTCTAATGACCTGAGTTTCGCCTGTCGGATTCCTCAGGCGTTCAGAGTATAGGGATGAACTCGAACTGTCAGTTCGAGATCTGAAGATTCTGAAAGGGGAAGTCCGGGTCGTTACTGACAAAACGTGTAGAAATGTACAATAAGTGAACGATTGAAATAAATTAAAATGAGATTACAATAACATAACAATTAATTTTGGTAATTACATGTAGCAGCAGTAGCTACCAGCTATATTTTAAAATTATTGTTTAACAAAAGGTTTTTTATTTTAACCTAATTAATATATTTCAATAAATTAATTTTTTTAACTGAAAAAAGTTCGTTTTGACTGTGTTTTAGTTTTTCAACTGAATCAACTGAAACGTTACCAGCATTCAGTAACCACGGTTGAATTAATTACTTTTACTAATCATTCATCATTCAATTCTGTTTCATGATATAAATCAATTACAATAATTTATATTAAATATTTATTTAATTATGATAAAGAAATATTATTTTATTAGTTTAAACTGGGAAGACAGTACAGCTGTTCGCAATGTTTGTCTAAAAATTTAAACTTGTCGCTGACTCAAAAATAGTAATCAACTATGTGCTAAAAAGATGTAGTATTTTTTATCAAGTAAATGCAATATTGTTAAATCAGTAAAAACGGATTTAATTTTTTCATAAAGTTTAATATTTCAAAAACTAAACTGCTTAACTCAGTCTTCGCAGAGTAAAATTAAGATCAATTTTTAGGTTTTACTAATTAATGAATCAAGTGAGATGATCTATATTAATTATTCAGTGACAAGGCTTCTTTCAAAAACTTTCAATAATGTTTGTTAGCTTCAAATCTAAAATTTTTAAATTCAGTTACAAATAGCCGTTTATTTTAAATGTATTATTTATTAATTTATAACTAGACCGAGGACGATTTATTCTAATATTGTTTGGCTTGCTTAATTTTTAATGGCTGATTTCATAAAAAATAAACGTGCATTATTTTTATTCGCATATAAGAATAAAATTCTGTTTTCTTTTATAAAGCGATTTTCATGCATACACAAGTCTATTTTGGAAAATCCCAAACAACGGCTTTTCTTTGGGGAAAAGAATTTTTAGTAATCTATTTACTTACCGCCTCCTTGTTGAGTGAAAATAGAAAAACAAACTCACATGAATTGACAATATTTTTCAGAAAAATCCTAAATAATCTTTAGAGACTTCCTTCAAAATAACATACTTTATTTCACTGCCAACAACAAAATACACAATTATTAATGATAAATTACATGTATAAGAACTTTATTATATATTTATTACGTGACAATCACCTAATTGTTTTTGGTAAATATAAAAATGGATGATAATTATGAGAATAATCAAACAATAAAAATATTTTCTATGAATTCGGCGGTAACTTTGTGAAAGTTCATTTTTAATATAAAATTCCATTAAAAATTGATAACTTAGTTATTCCACTTGGTTTATCACTGACGTGACGTGTTTCGCCTCTTTGAGAAGCATCTTCAGACTAACCGTATCGCAAGGTTATTTATTTCTAAGGTAAACGATGATTTTAATTCTTAAAAAAGTGGGGGTGGGTTTTATTACATTCTAATGGACGTGTGGAGGGGGGTAAGGTATAAACACTGTTACACTATATACAAATCAATTACTGGCACCTGGATGTGATGTAAAAATGCGAAACGCGTCACGTTAGTGATAAACCAAGTGGAATAACTAAGTTATCAATTTTTAATTTTATTTTATTATAAAAATATTATTGGAAAACCAAAAAGACTGCCAACCGTAGTATGTTAACCTGTTTAACTATGTATAAATAAAAGTTAATCAATGAAGAATGTTTTCCTATATAATATACGCTTTTGGCAATGGGTCATAAAACGATGAGATAACACTAATCTTAATAGCTTTTTCTATGCGTCAAAAATAAATCGTTTTTCAACGGCTTTCCACGTTAACAGATTTGGTTTCAAATATTGATATTTTCGTAATTTTTCTGGAAGAAGACACTAACTGAAAAATACAAGTTATGATTGATTGGACTTTTTCATTTAGTGTGCATGTACAAAACTGTTACCAAGCAAAAGCATAATTTACAAAAATGAGTGTTTCCTTCTATACGGTAGAGTTCGAAATAAGGAACATTTCGGTAGAACTAACTAAAAATGTACTTTATTCAATTTAGTGTTTTTTCGCAGAACAGCGACGTTTAATATTATTTTAAGGGTTATGTATTAAAAAAATAACCAAGGCACACGTTGTAGTTAATCAGGAAGTATTTAATTTGAAACACGAATTATTTTTCAACGTTTAGAGTGAATTTGAAGTCCCGGTAGTAATATTTAGACAATGCCGGAAATACGCGATTGACTAATTGACCGGGATTCCGGGACTGGAAGCCCTAGTATACACGCGATGTAGGCCACATATGGAAATATGAATAAATAAACCAAATCTGCATGCGTCTGCGAGCTGTCATAAAAAAATATGCAAAATTTATGACAAAAATAGCTCAAAAACAAAACCATGAGAAATGACTCGTAAAAAATACGTTTATTATTTATTATGTATCAAGGCTTGACAAGGAAAATTTCACGACCAAAATCGCTCGGTAATTAAATAAATTAAGTTTAGTATTTTTTTCTCAATATCTTTTTAATACATTTTTTATGATATGGCATGCTACTCTTCGTGGATTTCACGAACCAACGAACATATTGTGCCACCCTTGCTGTGTGTATTATAAACAATTTATTTTTTACTTCAAACAACAGCAGTTCAACAACAAATCAGTTTGTCGCTGTCAAAATAACAGACAGTAATAAACATTATTCAAATTTTATAGAAAATTATTGTATGTACAAATAATGAGTTTTTGTAAAATTTTGTAATATCTATGATAAGCAACTTATGAGTATAAGTCCAAAAAGACGTTTTTTTAAGAGAGCAAAAACAAAGTTGAACTGAAAGTCATTTTTTCAGGAGTAATGATTATACTCTCCATAAGAAGAGCATAATCCATATTTTCACTGTTCTTTTTCGCAGTGCTTAAACATAAAAAAATGTGATTAAAACAAGAAATAATGGACATATTTCTAGGATCATAAAAGTAATTATTTAATGAGAAAACAAATACAATTAGGTCCGGAGAATAATAATAATTACATCACATTTATTTAAGGTATAAGTTAGTCTAATAGACTCATAAATTTATTTTAATTTTTGTAGAGAATATTACTGTTAGTACAACTGGAGTGGTTTATATTTGATTTTTTTTCGTGCTTATCATAAAATTACCAAAAGTGCATTTATCATAGATACGTTATTTTTTATTTTACCGTAAAATAGTATAATGATGAAAATGTCAACGAAACTTAACGTGAAAATGCTTAATATAAATACTGTGTGTCTGTGGTACAGTGGTTAGAGCTGTACCTTAGCAATCAGATAGGTTTTGGTTCAAATAACTGCAAGGCCAATATCAAATTGAGATTATTTCAATCTTATATTGTCTTGGGCATGAGTGTTTGGGATGTCTTTTCTATTCGAGTTGATCTCGAGTGAATTTAAAAAATTCTTATCAAGTTAATATCATGTGGTTTAAATTTGCCATTTTGGCTATTATTAGCTATTATACCATGATAAAGTTTTCTTATAAACCACAATTAACTGACTGGATAGATTCCAAACTGTTTAAAGCCAAATTTCTTTATAAATGATTACAATTTGGACTTGATATGTCATTTTGAAAAATAAACCTATAATGTCTTAACTGTGCATTAACAATGTTATAAGATAACAATATGAAAGTATTAAGAGTAATAGAAATTACACATTAAAATACTGCACCATCGTATATTTAAAATGTGGAATTCGGATTACTCCAATGGTATTTTTTCAAATTTGAATTATTGAGATTTTGTACACATCCATGTATTTTGTCACTAACGACCCGGAATTCGCCTTTCGACATCTTCAGGCATTCGAGCGCACGAATGGACTCTAACTGACAAACAGTAAACAGTGTCTAACGTTTATATCGAAGATACAAGTGCGACAAACATTTTTTACGAGAAAAAATATTATAAGTCTAGGATCCATACTGATAACTGAGTTAACATTTCGAGAATCGCCTTAATCCTTATTTTGTAAATAACGCATTAACAGAGTGGCGAATTGCCGCTTTCCAACTAATATTAGAATTACCTGTGATTTTAGAATTATAATAGCATTGCTGGTTTCGACAGGATAAATATATACAATCATTCCACATTTAGTGGCATCTGTTAGATGATTCAACGTATAAGATACAGCAACGGGGAGTTTGGAAGATTAAACTGTTTGTTCAGAATTGGAAAGGAATTTAACTGGGCTCTATTGATTTCCAAAATTTCTTGATAAAATAATTTATGATTCCCCATATTTTAATGCAAAAATTTAACCCCATCATCCGTATTATTTTTTCAATTACTGAAATTACGGTATGTTTGGATGTTTCTACCCCCGAGTCATTCGTCAAACTCAAGTATTATTATTTATGATAAGATACTGATTTTGCCTAAATTGGGTGAAGACAAAAAAACCAATTCCATCAAGTATTTATTATAGTTCTTGAAATCGCCTGAAACTGTGACGTGATCTTTCATCGATTTTATAAATTAGTTCATTAAAAATTATTACGAATAGTTGCCCAAATATTCGAATATCGAATAGTTAAAAAGGGGCCTTAAGTATTCGGATATTGAATATTCGAGTGGGAAGCCCTACCAGTGTACTAATGATAGTATGAAAAGTTTAAACGACATTTATGTTCTGATGAGTATTACATTTAGAGCATGCTTCATTGCAGTAGAGTATTATTCAACCGGGACGACTTTTGTCTAAAATTTCGATTGTATTATGTAAAATTTGAATATAATGGTTCCCATTTTACATAATTTAGATGTATTAGTGTAAAGTGTGGTACGGGAAAAATTGTGCAACATTTTCATAAATCTTTAGTTGAAGTAGACATTTTAATTTCCTCTATTTATATGAGATTTTTTTCTGTTTTATTTAAATAGCATTGTGAATTGATTAAGGTATTATTTTGAAGAAGCTTCTTCTTTGACCAATTTTGCTCCCTATGAAGAGCATATGGCCTCTATGATTCCGTGTCACCCGCCAATCGATTTGTTTCCTCCCATGACATGCAAGAGTTCCTCAGTTCCGCCGAGTACATCCTATGAATAGTACGCGTTGGTCTTCTAAGACGCCGGAGTCCCAATCCGAAGAAGCAAGCAGTAATGAGGCTCTCCCGAGGCATCCACAGCACGTAACCCAGCCAGCTTCGTTAGTCCGTTCGCTAATATCAAAGTCAAACCACCTCACCCGCAGTATCCAATGCAAGCATATATTCTCAAAAATCGGTTTAGTCTTTGGTCAAGTGCCATGATTTGATACCGAAAAGCAGCACAAGTAGAATGCAAGCGTTGAACAAATGGCTTTGGGGTTTTAATCGTGTACATCTGCGTGTCCCAGACGGTCAGCATTGAGTTAAATATGGCTTCGGCTATTCCTAATTTGATAGCTAGCTCCTTCTTTGTGTTTTACGAAGCACTTAATTTAAAATCAAATGGCATTTAATATCTTATAAAGCCGGTCCAGTAATCGCAATGATTAAAACCACTGTAACAAGATTTATTTCATAGTTGCAACGTTTGTATTTTCAGCAATATTTTACTTCAGTAGCTTCGAATAACCGTTTTCAATTTTCAGTGCGCATTCCGAGACGTCCATTAATGTGAATTGACAATATTCAGTAATTTACGGTCGCTATTTTATCGTCGAAATTGATTTAAAGTGAAAGCTATAATTTACACCTAATGTATTATTCATTGAACATCACAGAAATATCATATTAATAACAAATAAATATCCGTGCAGGGTCCGTGGTGCAGTGGTGAACGTCGTTGGCTGCGGGCGTTGGCGTTTCATAAATTGTTTTTTCAATCGATTTACGGATTCCTGTTCAAAGGCATGTATGTTTGTGATTTATAAAATTCTCTCGCCCTCATCCGATCCTACAAACAAGGCGTGGAGAGAGCGATTAGCCAACCACTAATCCTATCTTATCACTATCCTTCTATCACTACTGAGAGGTAAGATGGCGAAAGACGAAACCCGGGTCGTTAGTGACGAAATAAATGGAAATGTACAAAATCTCAACAATCCAAATTTGATAATTTGTAGTAATTTTGATAAGGTATGTTTATACAATAGCACGTTGTCGGTCATCGGTCGGGATTTAGTTATATCTATTTCCAAAATCGGGTGTTCCAGCCCCTATTATATCGACTGTGTAAAGGGAAAAGGACGTAACCCACACCAACATATATTGTGTATAACTCAGGCAAAACGTGCTAATACACTATATTTATATATAAATATATATTATCTCGACTGTAGAATTGCAAAAGAACTTATCCCTCCGTCGTTTCAAAATATTTTTTTTCGATGATCACAATGTATACCATTTAATACACGTCTTGTTTGAGCTATACACAATATTTTTCTGTGTGAGTTACGTCCTTTTTCCTTTCCATAGTAGATATATTGATTTTATAATCAAGTAATGGATTTTTTCTGGATGCATGGATGTGTGCGATGTATTCGTGGCTTTGCATCCATACCGATCATGACAACCGTGCGAAAATAGAGACAGACAGTGATTAGTTAACTACTGGTTGTTTGTTAATGACATCCTTCATAGAGATTTTTTCTATTCTTAATTTTAGAGACATTCTATAAACGAATATTTATTATATAACACAAGGTTCACGTTGCTATACTGAATCTAAAAAGCACTCACGCAAACAAAGTTTATAGTTTTGTTTTTACTACATATTTATATTCTTATCTCATTTGATTGAAATAAAAATATTGTGATTTACATTTCAAGTTTCATTTGGTAAAAGATAAGAATCTATTGTATTTCGGTTGGTTTTAGCAAGACAATTTGCAGTGAGCATTTTTAAAATAACTCAAAGCTTCGGCTAGGAAAGAGGTTAATTTATGCTGCCCAACTTATACTGATTAAGTATTTAAATATGAGACGTCGAGTGATCGTATAAAATTTAAATTGCTAAGCTGTTTTGATTTATCAATTATACGATCATATTTTGGTTTGAGATCAAAGCAATATAGATGTTTGAACTATAGCTTATGTTGACTCCAAATCTAGCTTATACTCTTAATAAAGTATTTATGAAAAATTAATTTGTCACTCATTTTCGTCTCTTTACGAATCTTAAGATCAATTGTAAGGTGCATTATCATCACGAGTATTATCAACTTGATTAGCATCAGTTTATAAAGTTCGTGATGAGCAAAACCGGCCTTGATCATTATAAACATATGGAAAAAGTACAAAAAATTCTGTTTTATTTTAAAAATAGAACCTTAAGATATTACATTAAGACAAGGTTGAAAAAGATTGATAATAGCCAACCCTTATCCATAAACTCTTAACATAGCGGCAGTCTAGAATTTAACCAATCAGTAATGAAATAAGTTGGATGACACAAGTATTTCGTGTACGGTAAATGCATGGATAGAAAATGATGTAAATTTTTTGATGAAAAACTAGCGCAAACTTAAATAAGGCTTTACATAAATATATATGTAGATAAATGTTCAAAATACAAATACTAGAAAACTGTTTTGCATACAGCATTTATTTTGTTTCGTAACGATATGCCAATACCAGAATTTTGTTAGCGACAAAGCGCATTGTTCAATAATTGAACATGACAAACAAACTACGTCAACTTTATCTTGGGTATATCTTGAACGGAATCAAAACCTTTCAGAGTTTAAAGCTCTGAGATCTCGAATAGAGTGCATCCTTCACTTTTGTTTAGGATCCAAGAAGCTTAACCTTCTTTTCTCTTTATATTTAAAAAGAACTTTTAGATTACTTCTGAGCAAAGTGCATCAAAGCGAACCGGAAAGTTGCTCGACCGATAGAATAATTTCATTTCAGTTTGATCAAGTAAATTTAAAATACACGTTCCACCGTATTGCAGACGAATTTACTTTTTAAATGAAAATTTAAATATTAAATAAACCTTTCGTCTAGAAAAGCTTTGCAGCTGAATGTTATAATTATTTCTTTTCACGTCTGGCTTAGAGATAAGAATATGCTTTGATGTGTTCATTATATTTGACAGTTATTGTTATTACATTAAAGATTCAAAGACAAACGCGTTTCAACTAATTTAAATAGCAATATGTGCAAAATAAATGCATTCATGGGTGCACACAGAGGGGCGGTCCAGTAGGTCCGGACCACCCCTAGAATTTGAAAATATTTAAAAAAAATTCTCCATCACTTACCTTTAAAAAACTTTATACAGAAGGGCTACATATATGTACTTGATTTATGACGTCTTGAAATGAAACGGTCACCATTATATAGTTTAAGCTATTCCAAACACGGTCAAAATATTGTGGTTTTGCTAAGTTTTCATTAATTTATTGTTGGTACTGAAATCGTAAGTGACTCGTTTCTGCGGATACCGTTTATTTGACAGGTTCCCAAACAATTGGCTGCGACCTCAAAAAACCTTGAACAGTAAAGTGTTTTATGTGTACAATAAGCTTGCTTTTTTTACTATACCTAATGTAATTTTTACTTAATAATAGATATCTTAATCAGGGGTAGACCTTATTAAAGGAAATATAATAGACGTAGCGATTTGTTCAATTCGTAAAAAACACTGAAAACATATTACCTGCCGTGCAATTCGTTTTTTCCCAAAAATTTAAATTTGAAAAACGTTATAAAAAATTTGAAGTATGTACTGAATATGTAGAATAAAACTTCCTAGGAAATAAGTTTGTTTCTAATCATAAAGAGGACCGAAAAAAGACCGAAGAAGCATACTAGCGCGTAGCGTATCATTTTTCATGCAACCAATTGAAAAACTGAAAGATTCCAAATATTTGTCGAAAACAAATGTTCAAATATCAAATATTAAAACCTAGTATTCGAATAATATAATATTTACTCATTGTATTTTTTCATATTTTTCGCAGAACGTGTCTTCAGTAAGTATTATGTAAGTAATATTAAATGAAAAAAAAAGATTACATGAAGATAAAATATGACTATCATTTTTTGTTTACCCGGTGGTTGTAATATGCATTGATACTATGAGCGAATAATATTCATTTAAGTTTATTAAACATTCAAATATCCGAATATCAAAGAATATTCAAATGTGTTCGAATATTCGATTGGAATTCCTATACGAGGTACCAATATTACGGGACATAAAATAGATCTATTGCAGATAGTACTGAGTACCTACAACGATGAGAGCGTTGGGTAAATTTAGCTTCGCTTAGTATCGAGTTAGAATCAAAGAAATCAGGATTAGGAATTTCAAATGAAATTGTTTCAAACAATAACAATGAAATAGTATTTCTTAAAAGAGCACTTTTAATATATTATAAATACGAGGGGTGGTCAAAACGTCAACCGCGTAGTCATTCCCAGTCGCCCGGCTGTCTTATGCTTCGAAACGAATTTTTTTTTTCGATTTCATTAGATACAATACAATTTTTTTCCTTGGTAAATGTGATGAAATCGCATTCAAAATAGTTGATTCTGTTCGTGGAATCAATTTGCAAAGACAAAAATTCAGACCATTACTAGAAGAATGTAAATCTGATCTTGGGGAATTACTATTGCACACTGATGTAAGTAGCTGAGGAGTGGTAAGTTTTTAAAAAGATTCTTGGGTATTTTAGATGAAATAAAGAAGTTTACGGCAACAGATAATAAATCATATCCTCAATAGGAAGATAATAAGTGAATGCTTGATCTTGTTTTTCTCTTTGACATTGCAGGAAAACTAAATGAGTCAAATTTGCAACTTCAAGGAGAGAAAAAAACATTGACTGAGATGGTTAGCGTCTTGAAAGAATTCAAGGTTATTAAAATTATTTTATATTGGTTTATCTATCAATTTAAACCATATTATTGGCTTTAAATTACTACTTTTAGAATAAGTAGACCGCAGCCAATCATTTCAAAAGTAGGTCGCCCGTAGTGGTTGAAAGTTTGGCCATCCATGATATGTATAATCGGATTGAAAAGTTATGTATTTATTTAAAGGATATATTATTTACAGCGTTCTAACTTATAATAATAGTTTCTAATAGATTGGGTCACTGGAAAAGTAGCTCTGTTTTAAACATAAATAACAATGAAGAGCTCGATTTTATCTTGCCAAGTCGTTTACGGTTGTTCAAGTCGTTTTAGTCTATTTTGTTGAGAAAGTACACTTAAGAACAAAGAAGCATAGTGTAAGTAGTGCGAAATAAGGTAAGTGTAACAATTTGTGTTTTTAAATTACTAGAAATGAATGAAATAAAAATGAACAACCAAACATGCAATTTATCCAAAGCTGAATCTTATCTACAAAAAGGTGACTATTATTTAAAAAATGTTGGATATCGTCGTTTCTATTGCTAAATTGTATGTCTGCATATGGTTTTTTGGCTTTTTGTTTTATTAATACTGCAAAAATCACCCATAAGTGCTTGCAAAATAACACAACCGAAGAAAATTATTGCTAAGTATTTAATATTAATTAAGGTAAACGTACCAGTGGTTGACCGTTTAAGGGAAAAATTCAACAGAAATAACGATCAACGTTTAGTATTAAACCAAATGATATCAAAACAAAAATATTCATAATGGATCAAATGTCTTAATTAATATGATAAGACAACAATTAAAAAAATGTGTTCAATTTTTAAAAACCATGTTATTGTATTTTAAAAAATAAAACACAATTCGTTTATACTACTTCCACATATTTATAATGATCAGGACCGGTTTCGCTCATCACGACCATTATCAACTGATAAAAATACAAACATAACAGGCTTATTTATATAAAATTGAGTGAAAAAATGAAGGTATATAAATAAGCCTGTTATGTTTGTATTTTTATCAGTTGATAATGCTCGTGATGAGCGAGACCGGTCCTGATCATTATAAATATGTGGAAGTAGTACAAACGAATTGTGTTTTTATTTTAAAATATAATGTCTTTCCACCAAGAATTGACAGTTAACACCTTAAAAGGCCATGTTATTGTGTCAGTAGTTGACAGTCTAAAAAATTGAAAGTTCCAGTAGTTGACCACTTTTTTTCAGTAGTTGACCATGCCTAATTAGAGGGTTTCATGACAACCTTTCATCAAAGCTTCTTATAAGACCACTATTGGCTGAATAAAGTAGCATATACTTACATTCACTGATATCTTTACAATTATCTTAAGAAATTTAAAATAAAATGCTTAATACATAAGGCAATGTTTTTAAATGGCCACTTAGACACCCCAATGACATATATGGTGATGTGTTAGACCCTCAATCCGACAAAAGGTGGTTTCACTTGTCAGAATTCTAAAATTTAGAGCAATCCCATATACGTTAACTATTTTGGGCAGTTTTATTGAAAAAAGTCAACTACTGGTAAATGGTCAACTACCAGCACATTCACCTAATGTGATTTTTTTGTAATCCAGTAGAGTTATTCCGATTAAGATTATGAGTATTGAAATATAACGGCATTCAAGTGATAATAATAATATGCAATTAATCTCCTTGTATGTGTAAAAAAAACAGCAACATCATTTTGGCCATTTAATTATACGAAATTTATTGAAATGAATTCGTAAGTTTTACATAAATTGAACGTGTCGACGTGGTAAAACATGAAAGACTACATTGCATAAAACAATAAAGTTTTCCTTGCACGATAAATGACAAATGAAGCAAATTTATTAGTATAATGTGGTGACAGAAAAATAAGTTGTACTTTTTAGAATATTTACTTTTGTTAGCTTGAAGCATGAATGATAAACCTACGGTTAAACGCTGCAATTGATTAAATGAGGTTCATGTTTTTGTATCGTATGTAAAACATCATGTTTAAAAATTGTTCGGGTTAACTAGAATGGCTGTGTTTTTATTTATTTTCTGTGTTGTAACCAAAGATATGAACTGTATAACTTCTTTATTCGTGTATTTGGTAGGTTTCAGTTGGTAGGATGTCATAAGGATTGGTCATGATAGAATTATCGTCTTAATATTGCAAACTTTTAGGAAAGGTAAAATATAGAATAATGATATTAAGAGGACTCGTCATAGGTAAATCTCAAATGGTTTGCCTTTGGAAACGAATTAAGCACTTATTGGAAGATATGTTCGTGAAAATATTTAACTGGAGATTCGAACTCTGGGCAACAACAAAAGGAAACAGTGTTAGCTAATAGAGCAAGATGGTCGGAAACGTCTAAAACCACTTCTGTATTCTGATAAAAACGTTCCATTATGTTTTTAGTTATTTATTGCAAAAAATTTTCTTTATTTTTGGTCATTGAAATTAAAATTGGTTTTAAAAAGAAGCCGCTGTACGTCAATAATATACTTTAAATAATGGTAGAATTTTAGATTTGAACAATGCGTTATTATTTGTTCTATTCTACCCACGACTGCTTTCCCAGCTGTTTATTTTAAATGTCAATTTCCAGTGGCTTAGAAAACGTTACGCATGTCTACAGTATTTTTACAATACTCTGTGCAATTTTAAGTAATATAAATAAAAATGTACTTGAACAGCGAAATGATGAAAGTAGACATTGTTTGAAAGTGCGCCTTCACTGACCGAAATTTGTCAAAATTGTGGAATAAGTAGGCAATGAAAATTAAGCATTTTTTATTTACAAAAATTGAACATCGATTTAGTTACAGATTATAATTTATCCTACAACATATTGTTTGCTAGAACGACAATGAAATATTTGCTGAATCCGTACAACGCAGTATCGTCAAAATATAAATTAGAAATGACAAACTATAAAAGCATGCAGTGGAGTTTTATTACCGCCAATATTTCTCTTTGACTACTAGCTGTACGCAAAAAAAAGTGTTTACCTGCAGCTTGTGAAGAGAGATTTATTGCAACTGTTTCATGCAAATTTTAAAACCGCTACAGGAAAATGTATGCGGAAGAATTTTTCCAGTAGTTCAAAGTTTTGTTTTTTTATTAAGAGCTTTCTTCGGGCTTTTTAACGAGCAGCAATAACGGTGAAGTTAATTAAAAGATTCAGTTCTACACAAAATAAATTGTCAATTAAAATAAGTATTAAAAAAAAAAGGGAGTGAATAATTGTTAATAATTACTTTTCGATAATACTTGCCTCATTTAGAAGGACCAACGCGTGACTGTACGTAAGGTATATAAAAACAGTGCGTTTGTGTGTCACTCGTGCCGTCAACTATGCTAAGGACAGGAAGTAGCCGTTTGACGGACCACAAACACTGCGGTCCTCAAATATTTGATTTTGAATTAATTATATTTATATTTCGTTTTTGTTAAATTGTCAATACTGAAATACCCGTATCTGTTTTCTAGCTGTGAGAGCTTTATCTTAGTGATTCAATGGCGTCTGATTAAAGGGTTCTTCAATATCAAATCAAGATGTTTAAATCAATTTAAAGTTTGAGAGGTCAGGCGTTGGGATTTACGTCTTTTCTCTTCGAGTTGGTCTAAACAGATTGAATAACTCTAATTCGAACTCATTTTATATGATGTTAAAAAATGAAAATATTTGGAGAGGTAATAAGCTGCAATACCAAATAGATAACAAAAACTAGATGTGAAACGCATATTATAATATGTATTTTTAATAGCCAAGAAGTTTAATAATTTGTATCATTAATTTAAATTGTAAAAATTATATCAAATTGAATTTTTCTCAATAATTTAATGCAGTTCCTGGTTTTATCATCCATGGTATCCTCATTTATGTTTTAACAGATAAAAAAGTTGGTTTTGTAAGTCAAAACTAAAAATGAAACATGGAGGTACATGCGAGAAATTTCACTAAATAACGAGAAAAAGACAATACATGGTCTCTCAGCTCTACACTTCGTACGCTTATTGTAAAACACCAGTATCTTTTGATTATTATGAGCTAAACAGACTTTAATGTGGCAAAGAAAGAATATTATTTGCTCATTTTCTACCAAACCATAGTAAATTATTATTGTAAAAGGACAGTAGCGTAGATACTACAGTATTGCACTAAAAGATGTAAACGTTATTTATAATGAAATTTCAACGTATTGCCAATTATATCGTTTAACAGTAAAAATGCGAATAACACGGAAGTGTATTATCAGACTAAAATAATTGGAATACGGATACTGCTGTTTTACGATAGTGTACATCATAAAAATACCCCTGCTAATCAGTAACTAAATAAAAATTTAGAAATTTTATATACTACTGTTTTGCACTTGGAGTGCGACATAAACGTTATTAAATTTACAGTATACAATACATTGTTTTTGATAGTAAGTTATTAACAGAGTACGGTATAAAAAATAAGTCGGATTCACTCGGATTTTTAAACGAAATTTTATTCATAATTAGATATTAATCTTAACAGTTTTCACACTGCTATAAAAAGACAACGTGTTTCAAACTACAAAAAATTATTTAGAACAGTGTGGCATGGTGCTGAAGTCTTGCATAAATTTATGTTAGTGCAGGGAGGGCCAGGAGCTTAAATAATTTCCCACTTATGCCTAAGCCCATTGTATGCAAGAGGTTTATTCTGCCACTAAGAGAAATTTATGGAAGATTTAACGCAGATTATGAACACGGCATGTATATATTAAGTGAAGGTGTTGCCCAAATGTGAACTGCATGTGCAATCAAATGCACGCTATTCCAAGCCGAACGGTTTTTGTAAAGCAGGAAAATTATTTAACGTATTAAAAATATAATACGTATGATTTTTTTATAGCATGCGTGTTTTCTAATGTTTATTTTTGTACCATAGTTTGTGGGTCCGTGGGTCCGTGGAAAACGTTGTTAGCTTAGGTTACAGATCTCACCGATTCAAATCCCATTACAAACAGTTTCATAGATTGATTAGTCAATCGATGTATGGCTTTCTGTTAGTAAGCATGGATGTTTAAAATTCCCTCTCACTCATACGACCCTAAAAATGGGGCGTAGCGAGACCAATTAGCTAACCACTAGTCTTGTACTAACCCCATCTTTCTGTCCCTACTCTCGTCGAAAAAGAGAAGTTGAGCAACTGAGTAACACACAATTCTAATAGAAAAAACGTCAGTTGAGATACCTGAGAGTCCATATGCTGCACTTTGGCAGCGGAAATGGCAAAACAATTTTAGGTGACGTTAATTTTTTTATATATAATATAGAGTTTTCAAGATAATATGTGTTTGTGAAGATGCTTACTAGCTCAGTAAAACCAGTTGAAATGCCTCCATTAAGAGTCCATATGGTACACATTGGTAGCGCACATGGTAATAAAATTTTTAGATAACGATTATTTTTATAGATATTATATATAGTTTTCAAGTTAATATGCTTTGGTGAAAATGCTCACTAGCTAAGTAAAACCAGCTTTCTTTTTTAAAATAAAAATGTGGAATATATATCATACCTCATACTCTAGCCAAAGATTTGTAATATAAAGCAAATTTTAAGAGTTATGCTTTCAGCTGAATGGAATTAGTAAAAACAACAAGCTTGATAATTATTTCTCATTGAAATGAGAATTAAATCCAAGGAAACTTTTTAGCCCACAAGGCTTCGCAAAAACTCTAAATAAGCTATTCAAAGATTTTAAGTTTCTCAAAGCAATTACAAGTAAAGATAAATTAATTCTAATAAAGACTGTGTGACGACAAACGAGTAAGAAGAATTAAGTAATTTACTACGTTAAACTTGCAAAGTTCAGCGAAAATCTTCAAGAAAATTAGGAAGCGCTGCGGGAGGTTGATTAATATGACGTCACAAATGACCCTACACGTCTTACAGGGTTTCTTGATTAAATTTGCTTAACCCTTCTTGAACTCCGCGAAAGATTTTCATTCGAGAAATAATTCGAAATTAAACTGAACGGTATAATTAATTTGAATATGAAATTACACCGGAAATTGACAGCGTCTGTTTTATACAGGAGAAAAGAATAAAGAATGGGATCAATGAGATTCTCTCGTTGCCTGTAAACTTGATTGACGTTTTTCCTATTTCTTATTTAAAAACTCTGTGACAGATCTTCAGATTTCATCTGAAATACTTTATCTCTGTTTTTGTTTTTTGTGTAATATACAAGCTATACGACGTTCTACGTATTTCGATCAAACGAGAAGAACCTTCAGACTGATAAGATTGTCAACACTACTCAATACTTTTAAGGTGTTAACTTGTCAATTCTTGGTGAGGAGCTATTTTATTTTAAAAATAAAACACAATTTGCTTTGCACTGCTTCCACATTTGTATAACGATCAGGACCAATTTCACTCATCACGAGCATACACCTTAAAAGTGATTAATGAATCATGATTAATGTCTTATATATATATATAAATTAATGTTTGTTTGTCCTCTATGCATTCCTTTACCATTCAATCGATTTTGATGAAACTTTGGTGAGTTGTTGTGCGCACGGGTGTGCGGAGGTTTCTGAAGAAAAAAAATTTAAATCTAAAAAAAAAGAATCAAATACGTACACACAGACACATCACGGCTCGGGTGGATAAAGATAATTAAGGCTCGGGCTCTGGCCGGGCCCGGGTAAGGAATTCAAATTTTCGAAAAATATTTCGTACTAGGTTCAGGTCAGAGTCAATCATTATTCAGTAATCATAACTTAAATAATTTATTTCACATGTGCTTTGAATATCATTGAAAATATGGAAACAATTAGATATGTTGTTTGAAAAATATAAATGAATTACTACATTATAAAAAAATCGGGCTGTTCTCGGGCTGAGAAAATAAATCTGGGCTTAGTAAAAAGTGTAATATTAAGACTCGGGCTCGGATAGTGTAATTTTAAGAAATTTCGGCCCGTGCAGGCGTCTAATCCAAAAACACTTCAATAAACAGAATTTAAACACAAGCCCTTTCTTTCTTTGAATGGCATTGAAATACATGCCGGGTACTCACTAGTATAGAATAAATATTCATCACTTGATAATGCTCGTGATAAGAAAAAGCAGTACTGATCATAAAAATGTAGAAGTAGTAAAAAACATATTGTGTTTTATTTTTAAAATATATTGCTCAATATTATTATTTTTTCCCAATAATTATGTACGGTAGACATGGCAAGTATTTCCGAATAGGTAAAAATAGTTAGTCGGTTCTGTGGTGCAGTGGTAAACGTCGTTGGCTTCGGTTACCGATGTTTCGCGTTAAAGTCCCGGTACGGACAGTTTTATAAACTGGTTTTCAATAGATTTATGGACTTCTGTTCGTAGGCAAGGATGTTTGTGATGTCTAGAATTCCCCTCTCACCCATCCGATCCTAAAGACAGAGCGTAGCAAGAGCGATTAGCTAACCAAGTTGCGAAACAAGCAGTTCCTATAGAAAAACGTCTGCTGAGATACCTCTATTAGGATGCCATATGCTCCACACTGGGAGCGAACGTGGTTAAAAAAGATATAGCAAATAAATATTCCATTATATATTTTTGTGGAACTTAACACTTTGTTTTTTTAACTTAGTTAATTATATAGGAGTTCTATCAAGGAAATTCAAATTCAAATAATGGTTGATCAAACGTAAAAATTTTCACCAGAATGACGTGGAAAATTATTGTTTCCTTAAATTATTCCCGGAAATGCCTATTTTAATTTACTGTTAATATTTACTCAAGAGTATTTTTGAACTGTAAACATTACGTGTTATAAGATTCATAGCCAATGTTCTAAATCGCATCCTACAGGTTCGTTTATTGAGCAACCGAAGTCTATTCAAAGTGAGGTGATTTAAATTTGTAATTACGTACTTTGTTTGTTGTTTTAATTGACAGAGAGATAAATTAGAAAACATACACAAATAATGCAACATGCGAACGTTGGCTTCATACAATTCTCCATAAGCCAAATGAGACCTATTCATGAAAGCTTAATTGAACCAAATACGTAAATACGTCCACCCTGACCGTACATTGTCAGCCACGTGCGCAAATCTACGTGCATACAAGAGGAATAGTTCCAAAGGCTTTTGTGGACGTGAAAGCTTATTCATTCTAGGAAAAGCAATGATTACTTTAGCAAGTTCGAGACAATATAAACGGAATGACGATTTCTTTGTTCCAATAAAACAACATGAAACGTGCTGTTATGTTCAAATGTTTTTTTAAGCTTTTTTACTTTTTATAACATTTTTAAAGCGTGCTGTATTTTTTATAAATAAAGCACAATTTGTTTAATATAAAATTAAATTAAAAATTGATAACTTAGTTATTCCACTTGGTTTATCACTAACGTGACACGTTTCGCCTCTTTGAGAAGCATCTTCAGACTAACCGTATTGCAAGGTTATTTATTTCTAAGGTAAACGATGATTTTAATTCTTAAAAGAGTGGTGGTGGTTTTTATTACATTCTACTGGACGTGTGGAGGGGGTAAGGTATAAACGCTGTTACACTATATACAAATCAATTACTGGCACCTGGATGTGAAAAATCCTAGGGGAATAAATTTAATAATGGCGAGCCGTCTGTTCTGTTTAAAATGTTATTTACTAATCCTCCATTACTGTTAATGGTTTTATTTATATCATTTTAATACGGTGAGTCTGAAGATGCTTCTCAAAGAGGCGAAACGCGTCACGTCAGTGATAAACCAAGTGGAATAACTAAGTTATCAATTTTTAATTTAATTTTAATATTAAAAATGAACTTTCACAAAGTTACCGCCGAATTCATAGAAAATATCATAATTTGTTTAGTTATAGTCACACATTTTTATAATAATCAATACTGGTTTCGCTTACCTCGAGCATTATGCACTTGATTTTAATCGGTCCAGATCACTATAAAAAAGTGAAACTAGTACATAACATATAATTTAAGCCATCGACTGAGGGTGCTTGATGGAATTTCAATATCAAATTTGGATTATTGAGATTTTGTACACTTCCATGTATTTTGTCACTAACGACCCGGGTTTCGCCTTTCGGCATCTTAAGGCATTCGAGCACACGAATGGACTCGAACTGACAGACAGTAAACAGTGTCTAACGTTTATATAGAAGATACAAATACGACAAATATTATTTACGAGGTAAGATATTATACGTCTGAGAGCCACACTGATACCTGAGTTAAAATTTCGAGAATTGCTTCTTCTGGAATTCTTATGGAAGAAGTTGGAAAGCGACAATTCGCCACTCTGTAAATGTGGTGTTTACAAAATAAGGATTAAAGCAATTCTCGAAATTTTAACTCAGGTATCAGTGTGGCTCTCAGACGTATAATATCTTACCTCGTAAATAATATTTGTCGTATTTGTATCTTCTATATAAACGTTAGACACTGTTTACTGTCTGTCAGTTCGAGTCCATTCGTGTGCTCGAATGCCTGAAGATGCCGAAAGGCGAAACACGGGTCGTTAGTGACAAAATACATGGAAGTGTACAAAATCTCAATAATCAAAAATTAGCACATAACAAATTGGGTTTTATTTTTAAAGCCTTTCCACCAAGAATTGACAATAGTTTACGCCTTAAAAGGTGTTATATCTTAATTATGACTAATCAGTAATCGATTATGAGGTAATAAAATTTTAAATAGGACGGATGGCTCACCACTATCAAATTTATTTCTCTTGGAGTTTTCACCTCCAAACACTAGTAATTAATTTTGTAATTAGTAGTATTAATGTAATTAGTACTATTAACGATGTGTCTTATCCCATTCCTATGTCGAGTAAAAGGAAATAAACCCACCACAGCCGTCATTTTTATGTTGAGGATTAGAATCATTGTTTAATTTAGACATAATTAACCCTGCGATACAGTTAATCTGAAGTTGGTTCTTAAAGAAGCAAAACATGTGGCACATTTAGTAAAACAGCCAATGGAATAACAAAATTATGAATTTCAATTTTTTATAAAAATGAATTCCCACAAAGTTAAAAACAATCCATCGAGATTCAAAAGACCATAATATTTGTAAATTAAATCTGATTTGTTATAAAAGCGATAAAAATACCTGTTTAATAAAATTAATAAATTACTCACAGATAAATATAGTTTTAAAAGTCTACAATATTAAATTGTTACTTAAATAGATTTTCTAAAAGTTTTTGAGAAATAACTTTGTTTAATAAAAAAAATAATATGTCTATTCAACACCCTTTGTTTGCTGATGACAAAATTTGTTACGTCACTGTAATAATTATGTGTTCGTGTTGCAGAAGTTGAAAACATTTGATTATTGATCTCGGAAATAAAATAATAATAGTTCCGTCAAATAATATTAAATGTAAATTTTTCAGCTAGTTTAGAAGGCGACTAGATTAGTGTACTTGTGCCAAACCAATTTAGATATTGATCAGGTGTTAAGTACTACTAAATGGTAAAATAAACGTTTTTTTATGAACATGATAGTGCTTAGAGAGATGTGTAATGATTGATTCCAAGCACCCGATGTTTCGATTCAATTTGATGTTTAATTTTCATTTATTTGCAATCAAACAATATGTGTCATTTTCTAATTCCTTTATTACAATCTGATTTTTTGTTCAACCATATCTGGGTCCAATGTAAAGAATATGGACTCATGACAGTGAGTCTTAACATAAGTTGTATTGCAGGGGCTAACAGTTTTTTTACATTTATTTTTAGGCGAGGTTAGCAGCAAGAATTAAGCGAGACGTCATCGCTATGTTAGCAGTATCCGATAGAAGATGGGTTGGGAGATTTATATGAAAAAACCACATAAAACCACTCAACAGTCAGCCAGTAAACCACTTGAGCCAGCGTGAGTCGATTTCGTTCAATCTTACAACAGGCCTACTAGTATTTTATTTTTTGGTAAAACTTGATGCTTTCTCTCACTGGAGCTCTTGAAGTGGAAACATGTTTTTCATAACGTAAACAACTTCCCACGCAGGGCCATAATATGAGTCACTGAGTCGCTAAGCACGCTCCTGGAAATTTTTCACAAAATAGGCTTTTAATGTAAGTATGTACTCTATGAACAGATCTATCATTTTTTTTAGTAGGAAGTCAAAATTTTCTTCCTATTTTTCCACTGTTTGAAATTCAAAATTTTTACAAACTTACATATGTCATTTTTTACACGATATCGATCCTAGTTTTACATGGTTGACGTGCTCCAAAGAAAACGACAGTCTAAAAGATTATTTTACTTTTGATTTTACACTGGAAAACACAAAATAGATTAAAACTATCATACTGCCCATAACAGTTTTTCGTGATTTACTAAAACACTCTAAAAACCTTCGTGAGCGTATTTAGTTTTTTAATATAATCGACGTACATCCAAATGAGGGTTATTCTTTTATACTGCATGCCACAAGAATTTATTTTTTACTGCCGCAATATCAATAAAAATATAAATATATAGAACATTTAAAATATCAAATAATTTGGTTTAAGTTCGTAATCAAATATTTATTAATATTTCCCTGATTTCAAAGCTGATCCCTACAGGATCGACAAAATTTACATAAATGTCTATTGCAAAAAATAATGAACTATTTATTTATTGTGCAGTTAATTTGAAAAAGTTTCGCTATATCTGAAGCTCACAGTTAAGCAATCAGGGTGAAACAAACGCCACGTCAACATAATTTCATCAGAAAAGTGAAGACTTTTTGAGAGGCTTCATCAAAATCCTAGAATTTCAACAATTAAACTTGTGATTTTATTTGCAGCATAAGTTATTTTAAAAATCATATAATTTTGTGTTTATGAAGTAATGTAATTTTAAAAATAAAACACAATTTTTTTATAATTACCAGACCGATTTCGGTCATGCCCTCACACTAAAAATTGACAGTTAGCACCTTAAAAGTAAATAATTAAATCATCAAAGTTATATCTTAAACTAACGAGTACGGGCATATCTGTCGGAATCATTTGAGTGAGTGTCAACACTACAAGATGAGTGGCAAAAGTACAGTATTCTCCATTAAATTTTCCATTTAAGACTGGCAAGTGGAAATTAACAATTGACACCACTTGTTATGTCACATACGAACAAAAATGTCTGTTTGTGCCTGTTTTTATTTTTATTTTATTAGAAACCTTTACGAGTGTACGCACAACAACTTACCAAAGGTTCATTACAATCGGATGCATAGTATAGGATCGCATACAGGACAAACAAATATTTGTATATATAAAGATTTGAGCTCTATTAATATTACTTTGGTAAAACAAATGGGTAGACATACATTATAGAGATAACGTTTCGACTAAAATAAGTCATGTTTTTAGTTGCGAATTTAGTGAATTATAAAATACGATACATATATTTATGTATATATTGTAATATTAATAATTTCGTTTGATAAATTTTAATTTTACAAAATTTTCTGGGTAATATTCTGTCTTATCTAAATAAAATATAAAACCAGAGAGATTTAGGACTCTTCACAAACCTCGAATATTTAATATTTTAAAACTAAGTGGTAAGCTAGCTGTAGTAATTCTGCGAATTTGTTTTGTTTTGCAAAATTATTTTCATTATAATGGTTGTTCTGCTTTCGTTGAATCAGCGTCAAAAGAAATACGCATGATTTACGTAATAAAAATTTAGGGCCAAGTAGAAGCATTTAGATAATTATTTTAAAGTAATAATTAATTATTTCATTTAAATTTCTAAATATTCGTTTTACAATTCTAAAAAAATATCTACTACTTGAAGTTATAAGTTTTCATATTGACCTATGATAAAAAACGTTTTTACATTTTTGTGTACAGTACTAGTAAAAATAATCAAAATGTGCGAAAGAAAATCAATTTAATATCGTGTATTGACGATGAATTAATAGAAAACACGTGATTGATTATATAAAGTAATGTAAATCAGTAGATTACGCTTCATTATTTATTTTATAAATATCCAATCTCCCCAGAGAAAGAGATTTCTCAATTAGTTGCCCAAGAACGAGTGAGCGGTTTTTTGAAATGAGATATGTTTGGTTTCGAGATTCGAGAGCGAAAAGTTTTTCACGTTCCTTCGCCGCTGTATATTTCAATTGAAAAGAAAAAAAACTAATTTTCAATGTACACACTACAGTAATGATATATCAGTACAGTAAAATTTTCTTTTAGTTTTTATATGATCTATATTCTATTTATAACTAGTATAACCGTACCCTCATAAATGACGGTATATTGAAATACTGAATGTCTAAAGTAGCTTGTACGTCAGAACTGTATGTGCATTGTTTACAACGCGAATTTTCTCATGACGTAATGTCATGAGAAAATTTCATAGCTACATGTGATATGTGGAAATAATAAAGCATTTAAATAGCGGTCTGGGTTATTATATATAAGATGGAAGAACCATTTTAAGCAATTGGAATACATCTAATCGTTTTTTACGTTGTAAATTGTTTCCAGAAATAACGTGTAAAACGAATCGCGTAAAAATACCTCATATAATTTTATATATTGGTTTTATTAAAAAAATAATTAATTCAATTTTGAGAATTTTAATTATAATTTATCTTAAGATTCCAGGGTACATTGATAATGTTTTAAAGATAAATAAATGGAGAGATATAAAATTCAATTTTATTAATGTTGTAAATAAAGAATTTCTTGGAATTTTTATTTGATTTCACTGCTTTCTCAATTCCCTAATTACATATTTGCTTTCGTACATTAATTGCTTTTCGGATTGAGGGTAACTTTATGAAGTTTTCATTAATATTCTTAATTATATATGTTGATTACATCAAAATATCAAATACAATTGAGATGGTGAGAATAGCTTAATAGCTATAAATATAATTTTATGGGACTGTAGCCAGGAAGTCAACGTCATGAGTTCTGAGATAATTAGGAAACAACATTTTGGGTAGTTTAAGCTTCTACTGTAAATCTTATTTTTGTAGATGGAAATAAAATTCTAAGTTTACCTAAAAATAAATATTTATATTTTGGATATTATAAATGTAAATTATTTTTTTCTTATATTATTAATATTGGTTTCCAGAGGTTTTCGTAGTTG
The DNA here is from genome assembly GCA_022494535.1 of Himalopsyche phryganea. Lineage (NCBI taxonomy): Eukaryota > Metazoa > Arthropoda > Insecta > Trichoptera > Rhyacophilidae > Himalopsyche > Himalopsyche phryganea. Next base: position 2,322,408 of record JAGVSL010000021.1, read on the forward strand.
TTACAGTTTGAACCTAAGGTAATAATAACCACAGCCATTCCAAAATAACGACAGATTACTACTTGTTACATTTTAAAACTGGTAGATATTGGTATTCGAAGTATTTCCTGATACATACTCAACTTAAAACTGCAAATTTTTGACTTGACCTGTTACACTTTGGAACTGGGGTATCGATATATATATATATATATGTTATATATATATATATATATATATATATATATATATATATATATTGTTATGTACCCCGCTTTACACTAAATATTAGATTAAGACGAATTTAATAGAGTCATTCAACTTATCCTAGCAATAACAAACCAAATGTTTGTTTATAAAAGTAATAAAATTTAATATGTCACGCGCCCACTTAGGCGTGTCCCGAAAATCTTCTAATAAACAAATTAGCAATATAAAATGCAATAATTTAATTATAGAAGTCAGAGCGAACTTAGAACCGGACATATACACTTAAAGTCCTTTTGTCGATCAAATCCTTTGTCTTTGTGTTCTTAAAATAAATAATTATTTTATTCATCTTGCTAAAACCATAATTTGTACTTAATAAAGAATAAACCGCACAATCGATAACCAGAGTCCAGTGATCGGTTGCTGCGGGCTTTTTAAATAATCAAATAATCTTTTGGTGGTAACAATATATGTAATTCTTATATCATAATCATTACAGAATTACAACTAATTTTCGTTTGACGTCTTTGATTAATACTTTAGCCAATAATTATGTTCCAATTGACCCATCTTCGTCAGAATTTCCGGAATTAGCCGATGCTAACAAATATCCATTAATCAAGTTGATTGTTCAAAGGAATGTTTAGCCAATAAAAATGCTGTTTATAAGACGTGTGAGATTTATTCCTCATTAAATGCTTTCACATGACTGCCGTAGGCTGAATCAGAATGTTTACGTGAATGACCGTAACGAAAAACAGGAGATATTTTAGAAGCCAATTTCGATGCTTTATTTTAGGAATGGTCGCACCTTTTAGTTCTCGGAGTGACTTGTGGCTGAAATAATGATTTACCATGAATAATATTGTGGGTGCAAGTACAATGAAAATTTTATTTATATACAACATAAATACAGCCTATGAATACTCTACTAAATGGCGGACATGAAATTTTTCTGCGAGAACTGCTTTTTACTCATGCAAAATATTTATCAAAATTAAACATATAGGTTTAATTCTTTTTAAAAACGTTTCATTAAAATGAAATTAGCGATACAATGTCACTAGTGTACCATTTTTTTTTGTTATCATGTCCACTCTCAATGTGGAGCATATATACTCCTAATCAAGGTATCTCAACGGAAGATTTTCGTGAACTGTAAGGAAACAAAGGATAGGGCTAGGACAGAATCAGTGGTTAGCTAATCGCTCTCGGTATGCCACGATTAGGATCGAGTGGGTGGTAGTTAATTTCAGACATCACAAAAATTCATGCATACGGACAGAACTCCATGAAGCGATTGAAAAATCAAATATAACACAAAATATAAATGAATGACATTTATAAAATTAAAACACATTTTTTTGCATTCAATTACGTAAGGAATTTTCGTATTGTGTTACCATCTAAAAATATCAATTTAATTTGTTTTCTTGAAGGTATTTTAAAAAATATTATTCGGAACGGCAGTGAGATCAACATCTGGCATTTGAAATCGTTATAAACATTTATTCTCTCCAGCGGCTGCATCTATTTGCGTCTTGATCGGAAACAATTGCAACGTAATTTTGTGTTCAGTAGATTCCAAAAAATGTGGTTTTCAATGAAACTATCTCTAAGGTAAATCATACCAATTTTTTTTACAATAGAAAAAGCTATATTAAATTAAGAATATGCACACCTTTATTTATTATAACTCTTTTTTCTGATGTATGTGGTATAATAATATATTGACCTAATTTTAAAAAAATCCTAATTTGCTATTCTGGTTAAAGAATATTTACGAATTATTTAAACTCATCAGATTTTGATACTGCATTTTTATTGTGGCTTTATTTTTGATTTCGGATTACTATTTATTGATTTGTAAGACGTCCGTAACATAATTGGTTTGATTACCTGTAAATTCTTGTCATAGTTCACGAACCAACTGTTTTATATACCTTGTATTTGTTAACATAACATATATAAATAGCCCTTTCAAGTCTTTATTTTTACCAGTTGATAATGCTTGTGATGAGCAAAACAGTTTATTATAAACATGTAGATGTAGTACAAACTAATTGTGTTTTATTTTTAAAATATACTGCTTTTACAAGAAGGAGTTGACAATTAAATATACAAATTTGAGTTATTGAGATTTTGTACACTTTCATGTATTTTGTCACTAACGACCCGGGTTTCGCCTTTCGGCATCTTCAGGCATTCGAGCACACGAATGGACTCGAACTGAGACTAATTTACTGTAGAGTTCAGTCAATCTTGCTGTACTAGCAATATTGATATAATTTAAGACATCGACTGAGGGTGCTTGATGGACTCTTGAATTAACTATACCTTAAAAGTGATACTAATTTATATTGGTTTTAAATTTTAATTGACATTATTTTACCGGTATATCTATAGTATATATATATGGTATAAAGTACTATAGTAAATATATCGATGGCCTAGTTCCATAGTGACACAACTGGAAATTGGTAGTTTCGAGATATGGCCGATCAACGTTTTGAATCATTTAAACTGACTCGAAAAAAGTGATGACTTATTATTTGTATTAATTTTATGTTCAAATACGTGTTCAATAGTGAAAATATCTGTCTTTTGAGAGAATACCTGTACATTTTAGAAGCTGTACTTGTGGATCTGTAGATTAGCGGTGTTCGAATATAATGGCTAACTTAACTCAACATACGAAAGTTTTGACTTATCGTACGATAGAGCTGGATCATTGATATACAGCATATGGTAGCATAGTATATATATATGGTACCAAAATAAGTAAAATTATATAGTAAAATAATAATCTGAAGTATATTATACTTCAGAAATAAGCTTCGTATTATTAACTCGTGAATAGATAAGATTCCAACCTAAAATCTCGAAATCGCTGTGTCCATAATATTCTGTAATATAATAATATAAAGGTTGTCATGAATAATTCACCCAAGTGGCTTAGGAATACCTTACGAGATGTAATAGTGCCGTTTACGGAATACGTGACTTGAATATCGAGTGCTTACTGAATCGCAAATCCCTTTGTAGGTCTACCCACGATACCTTCCTAGAAATATAACGTTACTTTATTCTATAAGAGTGACTCAATTCACTCAATACAGAATAAAAGATGAATAAACATAGATAATTTAATAGATATTCAAATTCATAATTCGATTGTGTTTTGGCCAATTGATTGCATCTTATTTTAATGAAGATAGAGCAGGTTTTGGCCAAATGATGTAAATTAGAAAAATAAATTCACCATTTTTTGGAAGGGAAATATCATTTTATATTAGTTTTAGGTTTAAAAATTCTGATGCAGCGATTAGGGTTCAAGATAAACTTTGAAGTCAATGTGGAAAGTATGGGACTCACAGTTGTGCACGGCCAGAAGTGAAAACCATTCAACGCATGTATTCTGACAGTGCTGCTTTACGGTTGCGAGTCATGCACACTTCTAAAGTACACGGTAACCGTATATATACTGTGTTTCGAAAACACATATTTGCGGATAGTACTAGGCGTGGTTTGATTTTGTCAAGAGCTCGGAGGTGAGAGAGAGGAAGGACCAGCCATTATTAAGTCCAAAATAAAAAAGTGACGATGGACCTGGCTTGGACACCCTGGTACCCTGAGGCAATACAAAATATATATTGTACATAGCAAATGAGAGATAGGTTCCGCCACTTCCATGCATGGCCTCCTCTTTACAAATACGTATTTACTTTACGTTAATACCGCTTTATTCCAAAACAGCTTACGAAAAAGTTCAAAACGAGTTTCTGCTGTTGTAGATCTAATCCAAAGTGTTGTAAATTGTTACTTACAACCTTATGGCTGTGAAAGAAATATATTTTATTTGTGTTAACGATATTGCAAAGATAAATTTTCCGTTTTAATTGACATCAAATTGTGAAAATCGTTATACTTTTAAATTAGCCCTCGCGCTCGGTGCAGTCTGAGTTTCAACATTTTGATATGTTGTGAGGTCAAAAGAAAACAAGACGTCGTTTATTCTGGTGTGCCAAAATAAACCTATACTGCACAGACACGTCCGCTATGCACAGACCAGGTCACAGTTACATGTCGTCAGGGGCTATTTTCGTCCGTCTGAACTTTGTTTTGTTCTAGATTATTCGATATCTGTCTAGAAATAATTGGTAGTTCATTTAATTAAAGAATTTTCCTTGCTATTAGAATAGTTAACAATGGACTGTTGGCGAATAGTTGATAACTTTTTAAAATGTAATATTGCTTAAAACTTGCTTCTATCTGACGAATAGAGTTTATACAATTATAACGTATTACAATTGACGAATAAGGTGGAATAAGAAAAGAGGACACGAGTGAAAACTAAATAAAAGGGACCATCATTCTGTCACCACTCGCCAAACGGGAAACATCTCCTCTAAGCTGTATAATCATCATCATCATCACCCGTCCTACTGTTCAATCACGTCAAACATGTCACAACTTAGGAAATATATTCCTAAAGTGGTGACCTTCACGTGATGCTCTGGCTCAAAAGAAAACTTTTCCGCGAATATCACATTTCGTAAACGTTATGTATCACTATATTAGTAAACAAAAATATTTAAGGTATATCATCAAGAGGTGATCCGTAAAATTTTCATACATTGGAACCACTTACATACAAGCTACCAAACTTTCAGCTTGGCTGGTTAATAAATAGACCAAATCATAGATTTGGCAAAATAATTTAGTTTGCTAAGCACGTCCTCTGGCAAGTACCAAAAACGAGAAGCATCTCTCAAGGATACGACCATCGACCAGCTCTATTGGCTATTAGATGCGGTAATATAGTTTTTTTTCTGATCACATCCTCTGGAAATGACCAAAAACGGGAAGCATTGCTCTAGGATACGACCATCGACTAGATCTATTGTTTCCGTCGGACATTGGTCAAGATTTTCAACAATTTTACTCCGCCCTATGACGAATTTGTTGCATTATTTGTGACGTTTTAAATATTGTCTCAATTCAGGGATACTCATAATTATTCCACATTTAAAAGTACACGTGTAATTCATGATGTAATTGGCCCGAAGGATAGAAAATAACAAGATTTTGTTGATACCTAAAGGCATTTCTTTGCGTTGTTACAATTGAGATAAAATGTCGTTTTCCGTTTACAATAACAATAAAACTATTACTTCCCAGTCTTTCCACACATAAAACCTTCTTATTCTCAATAGCAGAAAAGACGCCAGCATCCAGCTGCTCGTAAACACCCGTTACTGCTTTTCTCTAGAGCTAAAACACACACTACTGCACTTAGCACTTTGTTCTTTTGCAACATGGTAGATTATATTGCTATAATTAAACGACAGAACGATGCACTTTCACGTGTCATTAAATTATACCTTAGCATCAGTTGGAGTAAGATTAGTAATAGCAGTGATATCTTGTACAAAATTGTGTATATTATAATTCGTTTTATGCATATAAAGAAGTATCCAGTCTCTTAGCCGTTTGGTCAATATTGGTGAGATTTTGTCTACGTTTGCGTGGTAAAGAAAATTTCACACCCTGATTTTTCTCTATCAATTTATCGATTCGAATCGAATATGGAAAAGAAGTCTGCAACTTGTTTATTCTCTATCCGATCTTACAAATTGTGACAACGTATAGAAAACGATGAGCTTTCTATTACTGGCTTTTTCAAAATATTTTGCTTTTGTTATCATCTCAGCAGAGAGATTTAGTGGTTGATTTACTACCCTTTTTTCATTTAACACCTATGGTCTCAATAAAAAAAAAATATTCAAATCAGAAGTGGTCATTTTGTTTGGCGAATGCTTTAAAAATTTGGTCTTTTCACTGACCTTTCACAATGGGAGAAAAAATTGTTTTATTAAAATGTTGAAGCTGCATTTTATGTCTCATTCGCCAGAACATACATTTTGGCGTTAGCTATCTTTTTACTTTATAACATTTTGACTGCAATACGATACACATTCTTCAATTTCATTACAAATCAGCTGTGGTAAAACAACAATGTTCCATTAGGGAGCAATATGCGAAACATCATGTAATTGTCTATTGGATATAAGGTAGATGTTTCCGCTTAAAAAGACAACAATGTATTTGAATCGATTGTAAAATAATTATATGAATGCTTCAGAAAATTAAAATTAATCATCAAGGATGAGATGATAAAATTGTGTTATCTGTTGTTATTTTGGTTGGAGAATTTTCTTCGTTTAATTTTTAACGAAAAAAATATTTTCTACGAACTCATGTTTCTGTTATCCCGCAACATGAGACCGCCGAATTATCTTTAAGTTTAATGAAGCCATCCTGGGATGTTGCGAATTTATTGGTTCAGTATTCTGTATCATATAATTTAGCGATACTGTACTTCATAGCATCATCGTAATAATAAATTTAAGACAACGTGTTCACCATTGTTAGTTCTATATTTAGTATAACATGTATAATAAAAAAATTCTGACTTTACTGGGTGTACATATCAAAGCAATTAACTTGAACAGATACGCTATAAATAAGAGATATCTGTAATTATGTGGCGAGTCATCAATACGAAAGGTGCAGATTTACAAAACATGATACTTATCAAGTGCAATATTTGATAAATAATATTTATGGGTGAATCAACAGTACGAAGATGCAGGTTTACGAATATTATTTATGAAAAGTCATCAATTTGACGACTAAGGCGGAACACAGATAGCGATGATGATATAATTGGAAGAAAACGAGAAAAAAATCGGTATTCTGTCGTCGCTCGCCGAACTGAATACACGTATATACCGAATGTTGGAACTTCATAATCGCCACACGTCATCATCATATAACTACAGTTAAATCATGTAAATCATAAAAAAATTTAAAACATATTTCGATAGATATCATAGAAAACTCAGAACATGCTCAAATTAGGCATAAAAATGAGCGTGAATTTAGCAATCTCGACTAAATTCATGTGAACATTTTGTTTTGCAGTTTAATCTCAGCATTTGTTTTAATGAAATTTACTGTTTAATTAATCATTTAAGATCATTTTCTTCACCAATGACAGATTTAATTTGTAACGACTTGTGTGTTTCAAATGATTTTCAAAACAGTTAGGGTGACTGCTATAGTAATTGGACGGCAATAGTCATTGGACACTTCAACTTTAAACGTCCAAAATAAGAGTAACTAAACATTCTTGTTGGTGTGAAGGAGGCAGATATATCTAATCTTTCTATCTCTATGTAACTGCAGCTTTAATTATCCACTACTAGAAGACAATACTGAGAAAAATTCATTCGTATGTTATGTCAGGTCAAATTCGTGAGAAAACGTGTTTGTGTTAGTAGACCCTTTAAAAAACATTTAGTGACATTTACTTTATAAAAGTTTCATGAATTTCAAAACAAAACGTCTCACAGAGACTACAAGCTGTCAATATTCGTTGAGATTTAAATAGTGGTACAACAACTAACCTAAAAAGTAAATGTGTCCAATTACTATATTTTTACATATTTTTCAGTTTAATACAAATATAAAAAAAAAACCTTTTGTTTTTATTACTGTTGTGTTCATTTCATTGAAGTTCATTAAATTCTTCATCTCTACATATCTTACATGTTTCCTACATACTTATTTTTTTGACTTATACACTGTTAAAAGAAACTACTTCCTTAAGTGTCCAATTACTATAGCAGTCACCATATTTGAACACGTATTTTAAAGACTGACGGTAATAAATAAATGATTTATTCCTTCTAATAATGTCTGAGCTTTGTTCATTACAGAATCTATCACAAACATCCACACGTACAGTACGTCAGGCCTCTGCTCGCTTTGGCACTCAGTGTGGGGTTATTGTACTTCGTCTACTGTTAATATAACTATACTATAACATAGCTACTTCTCCACTTATTTATAAAGAGACACTTTTGGGAAAACAATCCATGTATGGTTTATAAAAAAAATAAAGACACGTAATAAAAAAATATAGCCTATCGCACATCAAGTATAGAAGTCTCTTATTTATAACGAAGAGTAATCTATGCAAAATAGTGGGCTTCTTAGAATCATTCATTAAATAATCAATAGGGCTCAGTAAGGTGGTAAGGTTTTTTTGGAGCGTTGTATTGACTGGCATTATTAAAATCCAAAAGTTTTCTGAATACCTCTGAATTACAATGATAAAAGTTTTTGGTAATATTGATTGTTAAGTATACTTAAATAATATACCCGTGCCACTTCGTATAAAAGGCAGCATTTCAATTCTAAATATTGTACATTCCTAGACCCGAGAAAACATAATGCGAATTTCACTTTACCGCCTGTGCACAGTGTATACTATTTTCCGTTGTGTGTTTGGAAGGTGAGCTTTTCATTTGAAATCATTCGGCCGCGCTTTTGAATTAAAGCTTTTGCCGAAATACTATTTGCGGTTTCTCTACGCAAAAGCTTTAAGGTTACGCGTCGGCATGGCGGTATAAAATCTCGTTAGAATAAAAGCCTACAACAGAATTTGAAAGTCATCTTTACTATTATATTTTTGAATGAATAATTTTTGTTTTTAATTCATATTTTACCAAAAGATACCATGCTCAAAGCAAATATTTTATGTAATACGCGTATAACTTTCAGCGTTTTCAGACAAATTATTAATTGTATGGAAAACTTCTAAAGGGTTTTAAGGAATTGTAATCAGGGACGTTATTTCAGTATTTTAAGAGGGGTGAAAAGATTCCAGATTGTTGATTATTTGTTTTATCTATATGGAAAAACTAGTGGAGCAATGGATAAATCTATGTTTCTTCGAATTTAGTACGGAGGGTAAATCCTCCCCGTCCCCCTGAAATGACATCCCTGATTATAATTTAACTTATTAAAATAATATCGTATCTTTCATTCTGAAAACATATGTGTTATCAATGCTTTCGTACGTTCGTCCTATTTGGTTGCAGTTGTCACGGGAGAGAATTCCCAAAACAGTTGCTTAAATGTAAGTATGTCTAGGATGTTAATGTTCCTTTCTTCATCTAAAATTCTATAAAAAAAGGCTAAAGGAAAGTGATTAGCTAACCACTACTGCTTTACTAACTGTATCGCTTTATGATTACGCTCTCTGAAAAAATGAGGTAGAGAAATTGAAAAACCAGTTCTCGTAAAGGCATCTGTTGAAATGCTCCATTAAAAGTCCACGTTTGAAGGAAGGGATGGTTCAAAAAAATATAAAAGAAAATACGTTTGTGGGGAACGAATCAATACGAATGACAACACAGACGAGCTGCCAACACTGGTAGGAGAAGAGAAACCGACTATACTACTTCACTGGCCGTCAACTGCGGTAGGTCAGCGGCAGATCTATCTTGAAATTAAGACTCCGTAATAACACAATTACAGTTAAATTTGAATTATTGAGATTTTGTACACTTCCATGTATTTTGTCACAAACGACCAGGGTTTCGCCTTTCGGCATCTTCAGGCACTCGAGCGCACGAATGGGCTCGAATTGACAATTAAAGTTAACAATTCTAAATGTTCCATTAGGAATTGCATGACAATAAATTTTATTGCTATATATATTATATTAATATAATATTGGGGAACATGGATGGTATTGTAGAATCTACAATGAAATATTTAAAAATTACATTAATAGGTGCTTTCCTTAAAGTTATGCTGTGTTTTCACTGAACCATTTTTCTGTATTGTTTTTTTAATTTAAATACAAAAAATCCACCCTACGGCCACAATTGCAATGTTGGCTGTCCCTGGTATTTTTATATTTTATGTAAATTAATAATTTGTATGCATGATTTAAGGCGACATAAATAAAACACTAAATATAAAACTCGAAATTGAAACTGAAATACTATAGTTATATATTTAAATGAAATAAATTCGAAGTATTAATAATGCCAGTGGTATACAATAATACAAACTACGACATTTTTTAATGAAAGGTCAATGGATTTTATTATTTTAGTTACTTGAGTGGTCAAGAAACTTACTCAAATAATAGCACAGGCTTGGTGAAAAAGAATTAGTACCTTTTAATTACAATTCAAATTAAAAAAAAAACATTCTTACGTCGCTCAAATAAAATTTAATCATAGTTATTAATCAGTCAACATAAAAAACTGAAAGGGTGTTTTAAATATTTTATTTTCTGAAGTACGCATGCTCTTTATTTTAAAAATATAAATTTTCTAGCTTATTGCCCAGTTAAATTAATCGTTAGAAAAGAAAAGTTCCAATTCTTTTTAAATATTACAAACATTTTGACAGAAATATTATTATTAAGGCTAAGAAATCTCCAATTCTGCTTCTGATTTTAACAATTAAAAAAAATGGTAACATAAAATAAACAATGTACCAATAATAAAAAATGGATATGATATTCTATCAAAACAATCATAAATAATGATTCAAGCAAACAGTTTTACACAATAACTTAACTCACTTGCGTCCGCTAGGATTTTTTCTATTTGTTAAACAATATCTTTTTTATTATTTTAAATTAAAATTAAAAAAAAATATCTGGCATTACAGCTGACAGCCAATGCGCCAAATATTTTGAAAATTAGAAAATCATACGAGAAAACTCGATGAGAAATTTTAGAAGTCATTCTGTCCAAGATCACAAATTTAAATTGAAAAAATCTAAATTTGATATTGATCTTGCTGGGAATCGAACCAGGGCCCACCTGATCGCTTACCACTAGACCACAGAGACCAACATCGTTAAATATCTGCCAATATCGTTAAATTATTTGACACCTCTGGCCTGTAGTATCACCACTGGCAGACTGGTTCAGCAATTTGGGAAGAGGAACAGTTCGTGCCCACGATTCTTTAAACTTTAAATAATCACTAGTAATGTATAATTTTACATTCTCAAAAATGGTATAATTCTCATTTTGGCCTCGTGTAAGTCGAAAGAAATATGTGGCCAGGTACAATAATCTCTGAGCGTTCACATTACTAGACATGAACACCCATAAGAGCAAGTCAGTTAGATAAAGCCAAGAGTCAATAGTAATATACGTACACCTTCAAATACAGAAGTCTCAGAAGTGTCCTTTTTAACCCGATAACGCGCTCGGCATGTATACATGCCCAAGACTTTATCTCGTATTCCTGACCAAACTAGAAGGAAACACCTGTGGATATATGCTTTATAACATAGTTTAAGCCTATAGATAGAGAAATAAACTATAGATCATGAAAATGAGAAGTAGAACACAAGGAACTATTTTTGAAAAGAGCTCTCGATATTCAGTCTTTCGAATTTCAGCTTTGGACTACCGATACGCAGCATTAATCGGCAGTCCTATGTAATTACACATACTTAGGCGGCTACGTACTAGTTTGTGTGCGTGTAGGCGGTGTATATGAAGACTGGCCTCAGCCATTTTGCTTGCAAAGTCGTAGATTAAATATTTTTCAGCTTCTGCAGTTTATTTTAGCGAGAATGTGATGAGTTTAGTTTCCTTCTTGTGATGTTTGGGGTAACTAATTTATATTTCACATTATTGTTGACTTTTTACTGTTGAAATTGATCTATTTTTAGCGATAGTGTGCGTTTTAACAGATCAATTATTGAATGAAAACAAATTCGTGCGAAAATGGCTCGCGCTGTAAAGATTAAGTGTTCAAACAATCTTTCCTTTCTGCCTGATTCGAAATAACGCATTTTATGATAATGTTTTTAAATTTTTACTCATGTTATAGACCATGTGTGAACAAGTACTTGGTTACTCTATCGTGATTTGAATTTAATTCAGTGGAAAAATTCTCGAACATTATTACAGACAGTAGCAACAAAAATATCAGAAGTATAATAATGTAATAAATACTGTACTTAGTATAAAAATAATTTCCCAGAAGCACCGCAAAGTCTATCATCAAAGCTTACGTGTAATTCTTACGGTTGGAATAAAAATGTCCGACATTTTACGTTGGATATACTTTTAATAATTCAAAGTGCTGTAGCAAATTTCGTGGAATCAATACAAAGCAATTTAAAAGCATTTGTATTCCGAAAGATATATACATATACGTATGTACAAATAGAAAGCTTATGTTTCTGTAATCTTGATAACAATATAATATCATTAATGATGGAAAACATGTTTTTTTAATCTATTTGTTTCAAAAGGAATTTGTGTTATGGTTGTCTAATCTATATAATTGATTACGCAGAATTGTATTAATAATGACATATCACTTTTTACAACGTCAAATAGCAACATTTTTTTTTAATAATAGTAATCAATATTTCTGTTTAATGTCGTAATATAAAAGGTGCAATTAAAAAGTAACATGATATTAAAACAAAAACATTACCGGACAACCCATGTATAATATTTATCAAGGTATGTCATTCCGACACTCTCTAGGAGACGACACGGTCACCTAGCTTGACTAACTAGTAACATGTTTAGTATTAACTATTTTGGTAAGATATCATTCATTATGAATTTCTAGCGAATATTTTAGATATATGTCATTTATCTCTAAGATATAGAATTAAGTGAAAGCATCGAAACTATTAAGCAATAGTATAATTTAAAAAGTTGTTACCAGACAAAAACCGTCCATTGAGAATTACTTATGTTAACTATTCCTAACTATTGTAGATCGTAAACAATAAATATAACACATAAATAAAAATAAAATAGTCGAATAACGTAAATAAATTATATATGATTAGAATTTACATTAGTTAAGTAATCTATTATAAATATACCAGAAAGAATTAAATTCAGCAGCAAAAAGATATTGAATATTTTCTTAAAAGTGCAATAGTTATTATATGTATTTTAAAGTAGTAATAAAGATGACATGATCACAAAGTATACGGAATGAGAGAGAATAGATTAAAATAACTGATAAAAGAGTTTTTATATTGAATTTGTGAACAAAGGTATCAGGCGCATAAAGTGTGAAAAGGGTAATTCAATTGGTTATTCACTTCACCTTACCTGTGAACAAGCGTGTCCGCCGTGATTTCCCGTACATGAACTGCTGGCAGCTGCCGCCGCGCAGGCACCTGTTCCCGGAACCTGTGACCCGGATACAATGAAAATACAAATTATTCAAAAATATTGCTTTCCTAAATATTGGCTAAATTTAAAAAGACAATTCCGTTTTTCATACGATTCATATTTTCATGTTGATTGAACAGCATGAAAAACCAAATATGAGTTTTATGATAAAATCCATTTACGTGTTTTATTTAACTGTGAAAATCATTTGAACTCAAAACATATCATCATATAACTGATTGATTTTCGATGACTTTTTAGCACAACAATAAATTGGTGAATGTTTGTATTGAACAAAATATATCTGAAAAAGAAAACTACGATAACATAATATATGTGTTTTGTCTGTTTAGCCATTGTTTAATATCTTTATTTTATATTTGATGTAACTGATAATAACCAAATGAGCCTTTTAACATTTTAAACTCATGTTCATTGATCTGTTGTATAATTAGTTCGCAAGTAAGAACTTCCAATTACATAACCTTAAAAATGATTGTTTTGTAAATTAATAAAAACATTGAAACGAAAACTTTTGATGTACCCAGTCAAAATGTCACAGGTTTCCCAACGCTGAACTAAGCTTTCTCATTACTGTTTATAAACCGAAGTTTTCTTAGTTTTATATTTATGGCAGGTGAACAATATCTACTATCATTCAAGGCAGGTACATGTTTACATAAAATGAAAATAATAATTATTTGGTAAATCTTATAACGTGTTTCACAAATTGAAAATATATTAACGAAAAAGTAACAAAGAAAAATAAATAATATTCCATTTTCTTTGATGTCACAATGTAAACATTAAGATGAATAATATGCCAGGTGGCGTTTATTTTTCAAAATAAAAATATTACAATGTCTTTGTAAATAACAAAGAGGATTTTCGATTATTTATCCTACACTGATCTTTAAGGCGATTGAGAAAAATTTACATAATTTTTTTATTCCTAAAATAGCTAATTTATATTTCGAAAGAAAATAGCAACCAAAAATCGATTGTTATTAATGTCAATGACTGATAAAAATATTTTAATATTTAAAAAGTGGATAATTTCCATTTATTTGTAGAGCGGCAATAAACGTATAAAACATCTAACCATGCAGTACACGATATTCTCTTTGCTTAAATGAAGTATATTATGTCAATATCAAAAAATACTTATTGACGTAGGTAAACATTTTTATTTCAGTGATAAAAAAATACGAAAAAAACAACAAATATGCTCAAAATTTAAAACTATTTACTTACACCAGGTCAATGGATACGTATAGGAATGTCAGTGACATTAAGGGATTCCATATGGATTCTTTATCGTAGTAAAATTATTATTTTTTGTTGTTTTAAAGCGGTCAATGAAAGGTAATTTTTCTTTCGTATTGATATATTTTGAAATTAAAAAAAGAGTCTATGGTTTATGAAATTATTAGACAGAGTTTTTTTCCAATCTTTTGCTCCCAATGTGAAGAATGTGGGCTCTAATAAACTTTGTTTCTAAAAAGCAAACTGAAATTGCTTTGCAGTTATAGTTAATAAAATTTTATTATAGTAAATAAAACTATGCATTCTTCTTCAGTGACTACGATACGGCTTAAGTAAGCTATTCGATAGAGCAAAAGATTTTTTATTGAATGTACATGTTCAAATTTCAAATAAATGTGCTGTTTATTATCAAAATGAATTGTGCGGAGCGCGTAAAAAATTATTTTACATAAATTGAATTAATTCAGATTTGAATTATGTAGAAACAGCATTTTCAACCAGAAAGAATTTTTGCAATGCATTGATGAAGAAATGATATTTTATTTTGAGTTAGAAAACTTAGCCATTTAGGTTTAAAGATGATTTGTACTTAGTTAGATTTTTACGATTGTCTCTGCGTACTTAAAGTTATTTTCAAAAAAGGTGTATTTGTTTCAGAAACTGCAATTTTTCACTACACAAATGTAATATTAATTTGGAAAAAGCTTTGGTTATATTTTTGATTGGATTGGACACTGTCATTTTTGTACCTTCTTATTCCTAAATTTATGATTGAAATAATGTTTACTGACCTTAAGTTGTTCCTGTTTGTAATCTGGTTGGTATGGAAGTAACATTCTGATCTTCCCCCATCTATTGAAGAAGAGAGCTATGGCCCCAATCCATACTATAAGCACTAATACGACTATACCAACTTCGACTCCTCGTATCTGACAATAAAGAGAAAAAAATAAGATATTGATTATTGTTAATTAAAAAACAGCTTCGAATAACGAAAGAGAGTAGTGCCACCCTAAGCTAGATTGTATTTTTTCGCCCTAATGATAAAAAAATAAATATCACATGTATTTTCATTCGTCTTATTCACAGGGTAACCCTTTTAAATGTGCAGCTGGTGATCGCTTGTTGCATCTATGCTTAACTCCAACTATGTGTATAGAATTATATCGTTCTATTTACGTTCGGATTTAGTCTGATTCGGTTACTAAGCTCACGGGCTCTCATCACGGTACGGAGAGTTTTATAAATTGTTATTTTCAATCGATTTATGGATTTCTGTTCGTACGCATGGATGCTTGTGATTTTAAATATTTCCTCCCTCCCATTCGATCCTAAAAACGAGGCATAGTGGGAGCGATTAGCTAACCTGCCCTAGCCCTATCGTTTTAACCATACTCTCTTCGAAAGAAGAGATTGGGCAATTGATTAAAAAAGGTAGACAAGTTATCTTGATATACCTCCGTTAGAAGTACATATCGTCACCGTATTGGTAAATGTAAGTAAGAAAATTGACGGAAACTAGGGAAATACACAATGAGATTCTTGGATATCAATTCGTTGTCATCAAAAACTCAGTTAGTCCATTAATTATAACGGTTTGGAAAAAAATTTAAAGCAATTTATTTTATCAGTAAGTATATTAATGCAGATTTAGAGACAACAAATTGTCACTGTCTATTGATACCTAACTTGATTAGTGTTAGATTGGCAAAAATTCATCTATATTTTAATATTATAATTATGTATGTAGCATAAAATACCGAGGCTAAAGACTCCATTCTACTATCGATAATAATTGTCAATATGTTACTTACACAAACTTCTGACAGTATGGTGACGATATATTCCACATTGCGAGCGGATATGGTGAAACAACATATTTTTGTTTAAAGATGTATGGATGTTATTTAAAATACAACATTAGTCTAATTAAATTATTTACGTAAGCACGATGTGGAAATAATTAAATAAAAATTCGTACAGCGTTTGTTTGAAATGTAACCTTAATTGAACGTCGTGTAAACAAGTCAAATTTGAAACTGAATATTTACGAGTTGATGTTTGTTTCAAAAATAGCTAACTTTTGTAAGCTAATATGATCTTGTGTGCTTACAAGATAATTTTCAACGATGAACCACGATGTTTAATTTACGTGCGCAGTAGTTAAATTACTTGTTTATAAAATTTATCGAATAGGGATTGAATAACTAAGTCTATTATAATCTAATCACACAGCTTTTAATATAAAGTTATAATTGATAAATTTTTATTTTACTGGTTGTATTTCTATTTGGGTTTCCCGGTCAATAAGTCAATCCAGAAATTGTCCAAATATCTGTCTAGAGATTTCGGGATTCACTGTAAATGTTAAAAATAGTTTTATATTTCAAATTAAAAATGATTAACTACTAAATATACCTCGGTTTGTTTATGCACAAACTTTTTCTATATATATAATTTGTAAACCAATTGAGATATCTGTATTTAATTTGATGGTCACTTTTGCCGCATAAATCAATGCCATTTGAGTGAGTATGTTTGTGAGTTGAATAAATCTGTGGCGTAGTTTTATTATCTACTCAAAATATCACATATGAGTATACATTTAGATTATAATCAAAAAATAAAACTAGCTGCTGTAGATATTCAGTATTTTAATGGCAGGCGTTTCACTAATTTTGTAATATTGCCGTAGAAAAGAACAGATGATTTTGACCACAATATGTTTCATAAAATATTTTTATGTTTTGTTAAATAGTATAACCATAGTTATTTGAAATCAAATCAAACTCGTTTTAAGATCTATAGGAATGAATAAAGCAGTTCTCGTGTTGGATTAGGAAAACTGAGTCCCAGAACGTACTTTTGAGATATCTCCGTTACGAGTTCATAAGCTGTTTTAAGATATAACTGACGTAGTTAAAGAAAGCAAAAAATATTTTCAAAGCTACAATGTTTAAACTCTAACAAAAACGCGTTTTTTAAATTGCATAATTTTATAGTTTCGTCAACGATATTTACCTAAAAATGGAGGTAGTTTTTTAAAATCTTAAATAAAGAATTAATTTAACAACTTCACAGGCAATACAAAATTAATGGGGTTGGGATTGTGGGAACACGGAAGTATTAATTGCGGTGTGACTTGTTGATTCAAAATCAATTTGAGTGTTGCCAGATTAGACTTCCGGGAATCATTCTCGTTCAAATGTTTTATTGCCGGTTTATTGGAAAGCAAAGTCGTTAAAGTTTATGGGATATGACTTTAGAATCAGATTATTTCTACTCTAATGAATATTTAAGAGACTAGCTTAATATATTTGTATTTTCATTGTAAAAAGACTATTTTTTCATGTAAACTAGATAGAACATGGGGTCTTATGCGCATTTTTTTTTTACCAAGTCTGGTCCCAATATGAAATGATTGGGATTTCTAGAAAACTTGTATTGGTCTTGTGTAATTACAGATATTTCAACATTTACGGTCGAAGGCTAGTGAGAAATTATTGTCGCCTTTTTCAGAGTGCGAGGTAGTACGGCTTCTATGACGTTCGATCCCGTTCTGTGTATCGCCCGTTTCGGTGTATGGTATGACGCGTTCTGTTAATGTCTCTGCCTTCACCAGTGTTGACAGCTCGTCGGGGTTATCAATTCGTATTTATTCGTTTCCCCGCAGAATTATATTAGGACGTCTCAACAGAAGTTTTCAATAACTCTTTCTGTTTTTTGTTTCTAAAAGGTGATGAAAAATGATAAAATCACGGAAATAGGAAAGGACCCGTAGTCAAATCTTGTCTTTCAGATCGGATGAGTCGTATAGAATTTAAAATTCACAGACTTTGAGCATACGTTGAAAAATCAATTTCCGAATTTTTTGTTTGGCTATTCAAACCAGTGGACAGCGCAACAGAATATTACAAACGTAAATGAACATTGAGCTTTTTGCTACAGGTGATCGATAGCGTTATATTATCTATACATCTCCTAAACTAAACAAACTTTTAGTTGATATCGTGAGTGATCTAGGGTGAAACGTGATCACGAGATCACTTTAGGTATGTGTCACAATTTTTTTTTTCGTAAACCTCCTTAACAAGGGTTTTGATATATTATATAAAATTGAAGCAAAACTAAATATGTAAGATTAAGTAATTTTATATTTTGTCTACTTCTTCGTAGAAAGAATATAATAAAAAATCTATTAGTCGTAATTCGGTGTTGTGAGATTACCGTCTATTTGCGTCAATAGATCGATACCACGGGGTTTAAGGGTTAAATTAGGGTTGAGAAACTATGATTCATAATAAATATATTAAAAGTTGTATGTATGCAGCGTTTCTGAAAGTGGCACTTTGCAGAATTAAACGTGACATTTTTAATGTTGAGCGCTTTTTTTTATAAAATAGAAAACATGAAAAATTGTTCTGTTTTGAAATGGCCTCTTCTGTCATGTCAAAGTAGACACGCGACGATATGTATAAACATTAACTGTGTAGATAGAAGTGAAATATATGTGAGACGTGGATATTAGAAAATATTACAAAAAACACGATGTTGATCCATTGTAAAAATGTTCAATCAATATTCTATTCCTTTCTTTGAGACGGGTACTAATCAAACATAATGAAACTCAGATAAAAAGAATATCACTTTTCACCAGTAATCAAAACACAATGAAGAAACATATTGTTACGAAACCACACCATGGCTACCGAAAATATAGAATTTGCAACCGCTATAAATTAATTCAACGATATCCAAGTGTTTAGTTGTTTAAAGCATTACAATGTAACTGATCTGTAGTCCAAAGCCTGGATGAAACATTTATATCTCAGATATGAACGTGGATATCAAAAAAAAGTAAGGACATTTTTTTTCTTAACTGAAGAAAACGTAACTATAGTTTGATATTTCTTATATATATATTTACCCAGTGACACAAAAAAGAGCATTCAAACCAGTTTATAAGTTGATTGGCTATTTTTTATATATAAAGTGCGTACAGAATAAGTCTTTATATCAATTTCGATATGTATTTTAGTTACTGTATTAATGAAGATTTTGTAATCTGAAGGCTTTCAGCGGAGAAAACAATTACAAAGAAACAGCACTCACAAATACTAATTGGATGAATAAGGGTTTTCAGTAAACAAAAGCGTTCAATTTTTAATAGGAATTGGTTTTAATGTGGTTTTAAACAAGAATTTTCTAAACCATTTCCTAATTGACTTTCGAGGATGTTTCGAGGTTAACTTTCTGCCAAAAGATTGCATACAAAATCTTCATAATATCAACGTATTTAATTTCCTGAGACAAATTTACTTATCGACGATATATTTGTGTTTGCTTGATTTGTCATAAAAAAAATATCACGTGCGATAGTGCATAGTGATATCTATCGGATGAAATCACTGTTTTTGTTAAAAGAATATTTTTTCCCATATAAAAATAATCTTAAAGTTGCCCTATTCAAGCAAAACATGATTTCTCCAACATTGAAAAACCGTCAGAACGAATAAAGACTCTACCTTTATACCAGTTGATATCACAAGAAAAGAAAAATGATTTTATTAAAGTATTAAAAATAATCTTTGACGACTGGAAGAATATTGAAGATGACTCTTATGGTACAAGAATATACTTTTAGATGCACCGTCTGCTAGTGAAGAAGAACAATAGACTATATGTGACTGTAGAGTAGAACCTTATTCATCTAAACAATATTACATAATTTGACACACCCTGGTTTTTCTTAAGTATAAGTGTCATTAGTGTCCTGAACTGAAATCGGCCTGCGGCAAACAGCAATATTTCGCAGTATAGGTTTTTTTCGCAGTATAGGTTTTATTTCGCAGTATAGGTGGCGCACGTTGGGCGCCAAAAATGAGAAGACCCCGGATCGAAGAGAGGCGAGCGGCTGGTTATCCGGAGTCCTGGAAGGGCTGATCTCAGACAAACACCATTTCAGATCCGGTTAAAAACTTATTTATTATCCATTCAAGATGCAGTGGTTTAACATTACACAAATATATAAATCTTAACACATAAAATTGATTCTACATTTACATTTACTTAGCAACTGAATTTACTTTAAGTTTTAATACAAATGACACAACGAATTTAAATTAAATCCAATGCAAATCAAAACACAAAAACAAACAAACAGTTCACATCGTCACATCACCTTCGTCGCGACGAGACCTCGTTCGTCCGACTCGACAGCTCGTCATCGACTGTGTACCAAAATTCAAAAAAACCCCGTGCAAAGTTGGAGCTACCCTTTTCCGTAAAAATGGACTCGTCCAGCGGCCGAAGCCCGGGGGCTTCTTAAACGCCTGGCAACAAGAAAGAGCGTATTCTGCGAATTATTGCTGTTTGCCGCAGGCCGATTTCAGTTCAGGACACTAATGACACTTATACTTAAGAAAAACCAGGGTGTGTCAAATTGTTATACACAAAATATTTAATATAGTTATACTATTACATTTATGAGGATGACTTATTTTTTTTCTATTGATGTTTCCGCGTCAGATAACTTTCAAAAAGTGTTTAGTCCACGCATTTTGTGTAAAACATTTCAAACACAAAAATCAATAATAAAAAATTGGTTCAGATTTTACACAACACCAGGATCAGAATTCTATATTATGATAAAGTTTATTTTAAGCATATTGACTGTGTGACAAATTATGTTTTGAATGTTGTTTGTTCCTCATATATTTAAACACTTTAAAGGTGTTGATTGTTGATGAGAAAGCATTCTATTAAAAAGAAGACGTTTTAATTTTTATTAAAAACTAGTTTTATTTGTAATTTATTTTTAAGAGGTCTTTAACATTTTAATTGTAGTCAATTTAATTTAATTTTTGTACAATTTGTATGATTATCTCTAAATTCTTGAATCAATTGTTTTATACACCCGGTAATTATTAATTTCAATTTAATATAAATAACCACGCTAAGATTTATAGTTCATCAGCTGATTCTATTAGCGACGAGGAAAACTGGTTCAGATCATTATAAAAAATGTGGAAGTAGTAATAATCAAATTGTGTTTTGTTAAAAAAAAACCCTCTTTAAAAGCCAAACTTTACAAGATACTCAAAAAATAATGTATATTTTAGTAGTCGTTATTCAATATTATATATAATACACGTCTAAGAGCGCGCGTGATACATACGTCATACAAGTGCACAGTATATACTTATGTGGCTAATGGTTGAAAAAAATTGATTGTAAGTTTAGTTGTTTTATTGATGAACATAATTGTAGCTTTGGCCGAATCTCAAGGCTTTATTAAGTTGTAAATTACAAAAGCCTGAAATGTGTCACTTCCCATACAGCAGTTAATTATTTAAATTGTGGATTTTGCTATGATTGATTGAGAGTATAATAAATAAAGCATATTTCATACGTAAACGTACAGTGTAATTTTTAAATTGACTCACTATTATTTTTAATATTATTTTAAAGTTTGACCAGGGTGCTTCGATGCTTCGTGCGTTTAATTAAAACATGTTATCAAATGAAACATGAACGCGATTTTGTGTCAAGAATATAAAGAAGAAACATGACTGGTTGCAAATTACCCAAATTCACGAATACTATAAATCAAAGAGCTCCTGGAAGTAAAATAGTGTAAAAAATGTTTATGACAAATTGACTGTAAAATATGTCATCGTGAACAATAATTTGTTTCCACGAAGCTTCACTATGCACGGCATGTTTTATCATTTTTTAAAATATTGAATTAAAAAGTAATAAGAATTTTGCTTTTCATTTTCGTTTTATTAAATAAAGTTATATATCTAGGGCATAATGCTAGAAATGCCCATGTCAGATTTTGACTTAAGTATCAAAAAGTACTTATAAATTCATTCTCTTTTAATGGTACAAATTTCTATGTCAACCGATTTAAAGTTAATGAAATAAGAGGAAAACTATAGTGTATGTCAAAATAATGTGTCAGCATATTTTAAACCAAGAAATATTTTTGTTGGCATAAACGATTCAAATGTTGGGATTTACTAGTGAAAGAAGTGTCGACGTTCCCTTGGGTACCTACAGCACATAAAGTAACCACAGTATTTGACAACAGTAATGTGAAAGATAATGATGAATATTGTTATTGAGAAATACACAGTCGCTTAATACTGAACAATTGGTAAATTTGACATAAGACCTCGGATTTATATCCACCCATGGTATTAACTTTTGTCTTTAACATCATGAGTAAATGAGAGTTCTGAATATCTCCGTCATCTAAATATTCTGAATCATTTTTTAGAAATAGTCTCCGTTCCCAATGTGTATAATATTGGCTTATATTCGAGGATTTCAACAGAGATTGATTGTAAGTCACTCAATTTCCTTTATTGGAGTCAATAAGGATGGAAGGATGAGGCTAGGAAAGGACTAATAATTATGTAGAACGTCCCTAGGAGATTTTTGTTTGAAACATTTGTACAGCCCGTTCATTCGTCCAATTTATCAGCATTACAACTAGGATGAAACATATTGCATGAAATGAAATTACATACGGATAGTGAGTAGTTCAAAACTCATAAAATATTCTAAGTAAGACCTGTATTTATTTCAGCACACTTAAGTACAAGTTCTTGGGTAACTGTCCAAAGACTCTCATGGTCTCATCACTTTACTAAATGTTACGAAATACGTCTAGTAAAGGCTGTAAATACGTACTGGTTTTTGACCGTAAAAAGTTGAGTACACTTTGAAGATAAATATTTAGTAGCTCATTCATTTCATAATTTTAAATGGCATACTTAAAATGTCAATTAGTCCAAAACTGTAATTATTTATTCACGTAATATCTTTTAGATCTATAATACATATTAGACTACTGGGAATCGACTAATTTGTCTATTAATCTATTTTTACTTTTTGTCATGACGTTTTGAATATTGTACATATTTCATTTTTGACTGTCATGATTTTTGTCTGATATATTTGTCGGCGTCCGTGGCGCAGTTGGTTTCGTCGCTGGCTACGGTTACGGATGTCTCGGGTTCAATTCCCGGTGCGGACGGTCTTCATAGATTGATCTTTCAATTGATCTATGGATTTCTGTTCGTAGTCTGTTAGAGTCCTCCCTCCCACCATTCCAATCCTCACGGGGCGTAACGAGAGCGATTAGCTAACCACTAGTCCTGTCATAGCCCTATCCTTCTATCCCTACTCTCTTCGAAACAAAAAAAAAAAAGAGAGGTTGAGCAACTGAGTGACAAGCAGTTCTCGTAGAAAACATTCTGTCAAGATACCTCTATTAGGAGACCATATGCTCCACATTGGGAGCGGACATGGAAAAAAATTTTTTACCAGTACTGTAGCAAGGGATTCCTAATATTCGTTAAAAATAATATTTGAATATCAAAAAATGTACAGCACAGAAAATATGTGCTGACGACGAATACTAGAGGTACAGTAGTTTGATTTTGTCAGGAGACCGGAAGTGAGAGAGCGAAAGAACCAGCCGCTTACTAGGTCCAAAATAAAAAAGAGACGATGGATCTGGCTTGGACATGTGCTGCGGATGCTCCAGGGGAGCCTGAACTCTGTCAGTCTCTTCTATCAACCGGACGGATTCCGTTGCCCTGAATGGCCACTGATGATTTGGCCCATCGGGGCACTGGGATGACCTGGTAGAAGGTAAAAAGACTGGCGGGGGACAGAGAATCTTGGAAAAAACGCATGATGTCCATATACTCAGAGTAATGAGCGGATATGGATAAGAAAAAGAATTTCATTATGTATAATTATTATTTTTGTCATATTTATGATGACACGTATGAAATGTAAGCACACACTAATAGCCAGCACGAGTCCCGCTTGTTTATTATGGTGTTAAAATGAACAGAATAGATTATATCGCTGAACGAAATTTTTATACTAACCCAATGGTTCAATTAATATACTTTAAAATGATAGATATTCGAATATTCTAATATGTTAGAATATTCGACTAGAATCCCTGATTGTACCACTGGGAAATAATGAAATAAATAACAATTTTTAATTATTCTATTCTTGTAGATTAAACTTAAATATAATTGGCTATTAATGTAGACTCAGACTGACTAGGTAAAAAGAAAGTTAAATGCAAATATGACATTAGTAAATTAATAAAATGTGATGTCTCCCTTAATAACTAGCGGTTAATTAAGATAACATTAATAATATGATATGAACCATTTTGTAAAACTACATTTTATACTAAATAAAATGAAAATTGATGACATAGTTTTTCTACGGGCTGAGTTACTAAATATAATCCGTTTCGTTTATTTAAGAAGCATCTTTAAACGAACTATATTGCATGGTTATCTATTTATAAGTTAAACAATGACTCTAATTTTTAAATTAATTAAATGAAGGGTAGGGTGGGTTTGTTTCCTTCTACAGGACGTGGGGAGGGTGTTAGATACAGACGACAACAGTACTAATTACCATTAGACTACTAATTACAAATTAATTATTGGTACCCTATTTAAAATGTTACTTACTAATAATCGATTACTGTTGATGGTTTTATTAATTTTTAGAAACTCCGAACTATTCATTTTAATACCTTTTTTATTTACTAAAAAATGCATTACATTTATTAACACTGTCAGTGGAATAGCTGAGTTATCAATTTTGATTTTATATTGAAATTTAATTTTTACAAGTTTAAATTACCGCCGTAATCCATCGAAAAAAACTGCGTATACTAGGTTGAAGTTAGAGTGTATATTTCATGGTTCAGAAAATATCTGTTGTCGTTAGCTGCCTTTTTATTTGTGCCGGCTATATTGTAAATTAATATTTTATTTTAGAATATGCGACATATGCAGAAGTTTCTTATGAAAGTCAATTGTTTTAGACAAAAATTACGTATGATAAAAATGTATTTTTTTGTGTTGATAACAAAACCTTATAAGTAAGTGTGATGTGCTTCATAAAATTTGGTCTTAAAATGAGACGAAGTAAAATTTAGTTTTTGACTCACCGTTGGAAATGGCTGCCCAACGTCATCTCCAGGTAAGGCGGGTGGAAGGTCTGAAGAATAAGGCGGCGCCCCCGTTCCCAGTGACCCCGCATCCTGGCGGGGTGAAGTCCTTGGGGGCTCTAGAAAAGTGTTAAATCACAGAAATGTCTTTTTAAATATCGATAACATATCTTTGTTTATCGTAATAACGAATATTTCTTTCATTTTTAACAATTCATTTATACATCATTTCATGAAATTTAGTTTTATTTATAAAGTTTTTACGATTCGTAGAATGTGGAAGAAATATTATAATTCAATGCAATTCAATCAAATAAAATTGATTGCCAACTATAAATAAAGTCACATGGGTTACTTTACATTGATATTATATAAAATTTAAACTATTTTTGTATTAAAATTCGATGGTAACTATAATACATAAACTAATTCATCTGCTAAGGATTGATGTGAAAATATTATTTACAAACTCGGCTCATTCCAATATTACTGAAAAATGACGTTTGAATTTCATTTTATACAGAAAAATACAAATAAGTATTTTTAAAAAGTGACCTCAGGCCCGGTTTGGTCCAAAATTTGGTCCAAAGTTTGATACAAAATGTCATTCCAAAATTATGCGAAACTTTCAAACATTACTTATTCCATAATATGAGCCGATGGGAGCTCAGCTTTGGGGTCACGTTGTATATGCCATTAGGTTGCATACTTTTTAAGTTGAATCAGTCCAAATTGTTAGATTGAATAAATGGTTCATTCAAACTGTCACTTTCAAACTCGACTTGATACAATATTAAAATGTAAAAAGATTGTTTATTTATATAGAAATGAATACGTTTTTCTTTTGTATCTATTTTAAATATGCTGTACTACAACTTTACTGAAAAATCTCACAATTTAGTTTTAAATTTATCTGTATAACTGTTTATTGTATTGGAATGAGTCTTGATTGTAAATATTAGTCAAATGTCGATGAGAGTTGTATGTATTTAGCAAATTCTCGAACATGCTGAAAATTTTCAATCGATATCTGTGATTTTACTTAAAACAGATGGGAATGAGAGTTATTAGTTAACTACATCTGTTATTATCCTATTTGAAAAGAGAAATTGATTGGTTGGGTAAAAACGTCTCAAGTTCTACAAGTTCTCAATAAAAAACTTAATTGAAGGACGTTGAAGTAAAAAAAAAAAACGTAGTGTCCACCATGCATTTATTTTAAAGGTGAATTTTAATTTAGACAAAACCACGTGCGCAAAGTTTGCCGATAACTGAGCCGAGCTATAAAATTCAGAAAAAATAGTGAGCCAGTTGATACTACTATTTATGGTTCACCAACCAGCACTAATGGTATACCGTAGAGTAGTTGATTACGAACAAACGTTTCAATATTCTCGATTCTAGAATCCTTAATGAAGTCGTACGCAAATACTAATCACCAGTCATGTAATGTGATATGGAAGCAATTTGACTATACAAATAGAGAATGTATCTGTGTATTTTGCTATATCTACTTATACTATCATGAACAGCATGAAAATATCAATTAAAAATATACGCTACTCATAGACAAGGGATGATAAAAAAATGGTTATTAAATTGAAGCAAATTTAATTAATTTGTTACAACCTGATAAGTAATAAATGAACGTGCTTTTTAAAACCATGAATCGTTGAAAGTCTGTTGCTAAACTTCTCTATTCTACTTTTTATCATGTCTGTTCCTAGTGTCAAGTACATGGACTCCTAATGGATCTTATGTCAGCAGAACTTAGCCAGTCTTTTATTTTTGAAGAGAATAATTATTATAGAATGACGACGCTAGGACATGACGGTTTTTTTATGATTGGATGAGTGAGAGGGTATTAAATACATCAAAGCCATTCCTAAAAATCGATTTAAGAAAGCGTTCATCCTGGTATTTGAACACATGGACACCATGACCGAAGACCACGACGTCTATCAATATTATCCAGGTATGGAAAATTCCGAACCATTCTTTTCTTAGATCAAGTTGGAAAAGACTAGTATAAAATAGTAATAGTTAGGTAGCCGTTCTCTATATACTTCTTTTTAGGATCGGGTAGGGATTGGTGTGAAGTAATTGAAAAACTACAGACATCCATGCTTTCTTATACAAATTTGTACATCGATTTAATGAAAAATCTATAGAGTGAGTGTGCATTAACAAGTTTTAATCCTTGATTGCGAATTTACGTGACGCGAAATTTTGAGAAGAATAATAGAATATTTATAATGTATTAAAACAAGTAACATAAGGACACTTTAAAGTTTCTTTTAAAATTAATTATCTATGTAATCCATCGCATATTAACGATGTTAATTTGAAAAAATAGATTTAATATATTGACGTAAAAGCAATGCTTCTAGTAAGCATTTTAATATGCATGCCAAATATTTATATATTTATGGCAAACATCATATCATATGAGTCAGTACAGATAAAGCGTAGTTATATAGGCATTATAAAGGAAAATTAATATTTTACTTAAATATGACTATGGAAATAACTTTTAACTGATTACAGGCGTACTATATGGTGAACTAGGTAACACTTAACTAATTTTTCTTTCGAATCGAAATCAAATATTTTGTCTAATTTAAGACATCGACTGAGGGTGCTTGATGGAATTTCAATATCAAATTTGGATTATTGAGATTTTGTACACTTCCATGTATTTTGTCACTAACGACCCGGGTTTCGCCTTTCGGCATCTTCAGGCATTCGAGCACACGAATGGACTCGAACTGAGAGACAGTAAACAGTGTCTAACGTTTATATAGAAGATACAAATGCGACAAATATTATTTACGAGGTAAGATATTATACGTCTGAGAGCCATACTGATACCTGAGTTAAAATTTCGGGAATCTCCCTAATCCTTATTTTGTAAACACCATATTAACAGAGTGGCGAATTGCCGCTTTTCAACTTCTTTTCGGCGAAACCCGGGTCGTTAGTGACAAAATACATGGAAGTGTACAAAATCTCAATAATCCAAATTTAAATATTTGGTCACTTTGGTAGCAGAAGATATTTAAGAAAATCATGAAATTCAAGCATCTTTATTTAAATATCTGAACCATTAGTTAGCAAACCAACCACTTTATGAGATTCTTTAATCATTAGCGAATTCGATTTGAGTATTAGTAATTCTTTTTTATAGTAATGTTAATTATAGTTTTTTGTCACTAATAACTGTGAACGAAATTTAATTAATTCATATTGATTAATTCAAATTACTTAAAAAATAGATTTCATATGGCTCTTTTTTTCAGACGATAGACCGTTCTAAAATCTATCGTACTGCATTAATAACTCAAAACAGCTGACTTTCGACTTATCGCCTTCCGCCGCCATACCGACGATTTGTAAAATGTCAGTGAAGAATTGTCGCTTGAAAACTTTACCTTTTTGTGTTAACATGTATCTTTTCCAAAGATATGGACACAATTTAAAACTGACTATGTTCATGACTCTGCGAAATATTGATGCATTTATTTGAATTTGAAATTTTATGTTTTCAAACATTAACGAGCATGCAAGGCTGGTAGACGGTGAACATTCAAAAAATTTCTGACATTAACTGTAAGCTCTGTCTTACTCGATTCTCTTCTCTGCTAGCATTGTAGCACGGGTACGAGGCGAACAGAAATGATCAAACGGCGAGGTAAAATAGCTTTTTGTGCAGAGGCCATATTGATGACAACATTTACCGTTTCAAAAAAAGACCACCTTGCCTCACCGTTCTATCTTCACGATTAGCCTCGTGCTCACTAGGCACCATATTCTTTTTAACCATGGCCACAGTTAATGTAAAGCCTATCGACAGCGTTTTGGCCAATTGGCCCTCAAAATTGAAATTGTTCAGGATAGAGTATAAACTCTTTTTATCGAAAACATCATATAGTGAGTTGCGTTATGAAACTTTGAAATGCACTCCTATAAATTATCATGTTTGCAGATACTGGATTATGTGTAGGGAGTGTCAATATAATAGTGGCTTACACCAAGTGTCCGGGACAGAATTTTTAAACCTAAAACCGATGTAAAATGATATTTCCCTTCGAAAAAGTGGTCAATTTATTTTTCTAATTTACATCATTTGGCCAAGATCTGCTCTGTCGTCTTTTAAATGAGATCCAATCATTAACTGAATTTCTCATTTTTTGAGGGTTAGATCAATTGGCCAAAACACCATTGATATGAAACATTTTAAGAGAACTTGTTTTAAAAGAAATTGTTATATGTAATTGGAATATAGGAATTGGGGAAATTATAGTTAAATCATCATTCGCTTAAGGGTAGGATAAGAGGTGGGTGGGGATGTATCAATGTGATAAAACACAACGTTAAGCAGTATTCAAATGATAGGATGGAGTTTGAGGTTATTTTTTCTTACCCAGTGTGCGAAATACGACAGGACCACTCCGATATTTTCTGCCAGCGCAGACTGCGGCGACAGTCAGCTGGTACTGGGTGTCTGGAAGAAGACCGCTCAACGTGACGGCGCCGCTGTTTCCCGCGACGACGGCGACCACCCTGTAACTATCGAAGCTCTACTGTCATACTGTGCTGCACGTTTATTTATTAAGCAGGAGAGCTTTTATCTAAGGGCAACATGCACTAACTACTAAAGCTTTTTTAACTAGACTAATCATTTATGAATACTCTTAAGCTTTCGTGCATATCATGGGGCAATGAACTCTTGGGGTAAAAGAGCCGAAAGAGTCAGTTTTGATCTTTGAATAAATATTTTTGACAAATATTTTACTTTGCTTACTTTATAACTGCATGGATTGAAAAAATATAGATAGTATTCTTAATACTACTCAATTCAAATCATCAGATTGCTTATATAAATCAATAATATATCTCGTCACATTGGGTGAACATGGTTGTATCTGTTGTTTTTTCACGAAATCACTTTTTAATGCAAAAATTTTGTGGAAAGTAATATCTGATTCGACGAAAATTTTGAAAATCGAAAAATCATACGAGATAAAATCGATGATAAGTCACTCATGTCTATAATCATATATGTTCAATAAATAATAGAACTGTTTTTTTTTGTTCTGTTTCGTCATGTTCTGTTTACAGTGCATCAAGTTTCCATCTGCATATGTAATTAGAAATACCACGTGACGGAACTCACAGTCTCTAAAGTGGTTGTCTCTTTCATTCACGCATTTGGATGCATGAGTGTATTTCATTCAGAATGTTGCATTTTCTGAAATCTTAAATTGCTTCTCCTGAACAGTTTTAGTTTTTGCAGTTGTTTATCTAAGGTGACCAATTCTGTATAAATGCTTTTAAATTATAACATATTTACTAAATCAACGTAATGCGATGTTTCATATGTATAATGAATTAAAATCCCTTACAAACATTTATTTAATATCAAATTTGGATTATTAAGTTTTTGTACACTTCCATGTATTTTGTCACTAACGACCCGGGTTTGGCCTTTCGACAAAATACATGAAAGTGTACAAAATCTCAATAATCCAAATTTGATATTGAAATTCCATCAAGCACCCTCAGTCGATGTCTTAAATTATTTATTTAATAGTTTGACAGCTAGATACCAAACTATATCTGACTTTTATCACGTTAAACCAGACATCTTATTCTGTCAAATACAATACACATTTTCATAATATTTCCCAAAAATCATTATTCAGAAATGAATTCATCCGTTTTCTATGAAATGAATAGATTGAAATATGAGCACGATCGGATATCCGTTAAACCTTTTGTGTTTTGGGGGCTCATTTGTATTACATTTTTGTTGTATGAAGAAGAATTAACATAACTTGTCTAATAAAAAAACATGTTTTGTATAATATGTTTCACTCTACATGTTAATTTTCCTAAAAGTTTACTTGCCCGACCATTGTGATATAATCATATTGTATGAAAAAATCAATTTTTTAATTAGGCGAGAACTGGATCAAGCATCAAGCAAAAAAATACTTTTTAGATTTTTTTAGAATATCTAAAAAGACATAACATAACAAATTGCTTGAATATTGTTCAGAAAAATATAACGATATTCTTCATAGATTCAGAGGTTATATTTAATATACATTCTTATTCTAACAGTTGTGTAAATGTCTGCCCCGTGTTTAGCCTGTGACAAGCTTTTTTAATTTTTTTCCCATGACGCTCACAATGTGAATGTATGGACTTCTAATGGAGGTATCTCAACAGAGGTTTTTCTACGAAAACTGCCTGTTACTCATTTGCTCAACCTCTCTTTTTTTAGTGCCAGGACAGCATTAGTCAACTAATCGCTTTCGCTTTGCCCCGTTTTTAGGATCGAATGGGTGAGAGGGATTTTCACACATCACAAACAGCCATGTCTACGAACAGAAGCCCATAAATCTAGACTTGAACACAAGACATTCATAACCATAGCCAATGACGTTGACCACTGCATCTTGGACCCGACAACTAACTAAAGTGTAACTTTGTTTAATTTGATTTATTAAAATTTTTAAATTAAGCAAATCAAACACAATTTCTTAAGATCTACTCCAGATGAATAGACCTCCTAAATATAGATATTTTGTATCTCATATCTGAAATCTACTAATGGAATTAAGCGGAGTTCTTATCGTAAGGATAAAATGGTGGACTAACCGCTTTCCATAATTATGCAGCATAATAAAAATATAATATATGCAGTAATAAAACTCGGCTGAAATCTGATATAGCATTGTTGCTAAATGAGGCCATATAATAAATAAAATGTGTTATTTTTATCTTGATATGGAATTTATATTAAAAAGAGCTCTTTACGAAATAAGCTAATTGATTATCAACGTATAATAAATAATGCCGATAAATTAATAAAAATATCTAAATTTATTTTCATTTTAAAAAGTAATTTTAACTTAGAAGTATAATTAATTGAATACCTTAAACGTTCAATTATAAAACTTGTCAAACAATTTCTTAGTGTAAAAAAATATGTAAGAAACTTTTAAAAGTTACCCGAAGTATGAAAAGTTTCATTGTCAATTGACATTTCAAAAGACGTAATATTTAATAGAGAAATTTTCAGTGCTATAGATTTTTCATGAAATAAATTTTGACTGTTTCTTGTCTTTTATTTTTGAGCTACATCTACAGCCGGATCTCGATGATGATTTCCGGAAACTTGTCACTTGTCCATTACCGTTATGAACAGAGATAGAGTGCATTCAAACATATCTAAAATTTACGACAGAAGACCATCTGCTTTTACCAAACTTCGTGACTGCAAAAATACTCTTGATATATAAGATGAATACGTTAGTAAGAGATTTACTCTCCCGATCTGATGGGTCTGGGTTCATCAAGCCCATGCAAAATCAATACCATCCTAAGTTTTTTTCAATTTAAAATTTGAGATCATAGGCATGGGTCTTTTTTAAATCAATTTGATCGAGAGCAACTATTGAAGCCTTGGAACTACAATGCTTATATAAAAAAAAAAATCGTAACATAGTTATTCCACTGGATTTGTTTTGCCTATTTAAGAAGTATCTTTAGACTCACTCTATTGCAAGGTAAATTTATTTCTAAGATAAACATTGATTCTAATTCTTAAATTACAAATGAAGGGTAGGGTGGGTTTGTTTCGATATACTGAATGTGGGAAGGAGGTAAGACATAAACAATGATAGTACTAATTAAAAATTAATCACTAGTGTTTGAAGTGGAAAACCCCGAGGGAAATAAATTTATAGTGGTGAGCTACCTGTCCCATTCAAAATGTTATTTACTTATAATCGATTACTGTAAAAAAAGCTACAATTATATTAAAAAAACTTTATCGTATAATCATTAAAAGCACTCAGTTGATAATGCTCACGATGAGCGAAAACGGTGTTGATCGTTGTACACATGTGGAAATAGTAAAAAACAAATTGTGTTTTATTTTTAAGTATAAAGTCTTTCTACCATGAGACGGTAGTGATGAAAAGCACTGTTAAAACCACCGTTAAATAAGTATTGGTTTTGAAATTTGACCACGTTTCAATTTATAACTTTTGTTAATGAAAGTGTGTTAAATAATATTATAAAACATACCGTTTACGAAGTAACAGTATGACTATGAAAAAGTTAAAAAATGTGTACTTAAATCGATTCATTCAAATTGCGAATCGTTTAAGTTTATCATAAAGGTTTTAAATATTGTAACGGCAGAATATCTACAACCATAGATAAGTGAGATATCGATCGGGTCCGGCGTCGTAAGTAAGTAATAATCTCAGCCCAATCCAGTCTTCATTAATATTTATAGATAATTAGCATCGACTCATACACCCGATGTAGACACTCAGGAAAGTTGGCGTCTCAGATAGAATTTATAATCATTTCATAAATTCTTTACAACAGCGTAATATTTTCAACATAGAAAGAAAATGAAATATTTTCAGCTAAGCTATATCGATTTAATTATTAATTGGATAGAGTTAAGTATAAGTTGCCGTCTGAAAATAAATGAAACTGTGAATGTTAATACCATGATCTACTACTGGATGAAAGCTCCCGCAATTTTTTTCGTAATTCTGGCTACGAAATCATTTGTACTTATATCTCTTACTTTACTAATTAATGTATCCAAAATCTGCTAAGGTTTCTTAAATAAAGATTTCCTTGCGGTTGTATTGTATCTTAAGCGCACTACTGAACTACAATATATGTCTAAAAATCGACTATAATCCTAACGACTTATTCAATTAATGCAACTGAAGTTTTTGATAAGCTTCATTGCGTTTTACTCTAAAATCTGCTAAGGTTTCTCAAATAAAGATTTCCTTGCGGTTGTATTGCATCTTAAGCGCACTACTAATGTCTAAAAATCGTCTAAAAATCGACTATAATCCTAACGAATTATTCAATTAATGCAACTGAAGTTTTTGATAAGCTTCATTACGTTTTACTCATGTGTCTTTACAGACATATTGGTTTCGATTCCTGTCGTTACACTTTATATTATATACGGAACACTCACGTCTCCATGTCACGCTGATATACTAAAAGTATTTTTAAGGTCTGTTGTATCCAGAGTCTATGTTTTGCACGCATACTTTAGTATAATAGTCACACTTGGCGTTCCAGAATGAATTCGCATTTGAAAATCACATTCAGGCATTTAAAGAGAGCCCAAATTTATCTTATCAAAGTCTCTCATATACATATTATATTTGTAAATCTGCTCAGTATCGCTGATGGCTGATGAAGATATCTTTGCAATCTCACCACCAGCTGCCACGGCGGTAGGTTATGGTATTCAAAGACGTTTCCCGTGGTGTAAACAACGTGATGCGTATTATTTCTGTTTTTGTGCTGGGATTGCCTCGGAAGCAGCTACTCAAAACTCGGCGGCTTGCACTTCAGTGTGCTGATTGTCCTTGTTTAAAAAAATGACAGCGCTATCTATGTAGATCCGTTTGTTTGCCGTATGACCCCACAAATTTGCTGAAGGCGCTATATTTTGTCCTATTAGCTACTAAGTCGGCATGACCTGTGTATCCGAGAGCTGGTCCAGCCGATTTGAGCTTTTCGCACCCATTTGGAATCAAAGGATAATCCCAGAGGATGTGTTCAACATTCTACATTTTGACATATGCACAGTTGGCTCATTTACTATTCAGACAAACTCGAAGATCCTGGCAGTGAAACTACCATGAGGATATCTATTGAATCACAAAGCAATTCAACATCGTTTCTGTTTTAGAAACGTTTATTTTAAAGCCTGATGATTTATAACTTGCCTAATGTCCACTTTATTCTCTAACATAACAATAATATCATCTGTAGAGCGCAAATGAATTTGTAAAATCCTTTTCAGCAAGAAGGTGAAAATTCCTCATGAAAAACCATACAGAATAAAGGCAAGATAGTGTGCCCAAAGCTGATACCATTGACTACAGAAAGTCTGGGAAAAGGAAAGCTTTTGTAGTTATATTTAGCGCAAATTTTAATCAATTAATTTATTCTGATACTGGACAATAATTGACAAGATTTTTTAAAGGAACTGAATAAAAACTTTTGTATTAAGTTATACATTTCTTGTTGAGACCTTCTAAGAAAGTGTACTTACTCAAAGCGGTATTGTTACACTAGGGTAAACCCCGCGGCACAACCCTGCCAAGTAGTAAACTAACCATTATTATGTAGACACCGTAAAGTTAGCATGATATATTTACTTCGGGAACTTAACTGACCATAAACGCTGTGGCTAAGGATTGTTAGTTGAGGCTACATTTCCTAAATGGCGTCATCTTTGTGAGTCAAGTAGCTAAAGAAAGTGCTCAAAACAGCTTTTGATGTTTATGTATCCATTAAGAGAGCTTTTGCGTGCAAGTGACTATTAACACATGAGTTAATAATGCTGTAAAAGTTTACGAAGGTTTGACTATTTGATATTGCACCTAGACATTTATTTTTATGTTTTTAATTAGGTGACATTATGTGAGCGTATGATGGAAGTACACTAAGTCACTATGGTGTTTTTTTAAATGATGGGGTAATATAACCAAAATGTTAATTAATTTGTAAAAAAAGTCATCAATACTTAAATATGCGACAGATATTTTTGTCACTGTTGTTTTGAATTATAATAATTAAACAAAGAAACACATTTCTAATGAATGAAAAATATGAGTTTGGACCTTGTCAAACAAAAGGTACGATAATAATACTATTTAGGTGAGCGATACGTAAATATAAAATTATTATTATTACTGCGAATATGTGTTTAATTTATATTATATTAATTTATTTACTCACTAAGGCGTTACAGCGTCAGATTGACAGATCTGCGATGGCCTAAGAAAATACCAGTAATTAATCACTTTTAACCTTCCAGTTACCATAGGTGCACCAAGATTGCCATACAAGTTGAAAACATTAATATTTCGCTTATTAGGTTTTACATAAATTTAGGACTTTAGCTACTTGTAGATAAAATAGTTATGTATTAAAATAAAAATAAATAAGTGGTTCGATTCAATGTTTTCATGATTAAATTAATAAAATTACAAAACTCTGATGACAGTATTATTCCGAACTCAATGAAAGTGATAACGATATATAAAATTCTATACACAAGAGTGATGCACGATATATATTTGTTGAGTTGAGACAAAGCGAGAAATGGTATTAGTTAGAGGGAGAAAAGACCAGATGCATCATCGCTTGTAGTTATTTTTTATGCAGCGGCAAGTAGTGGAGTTACTATCTCTATCGCACAACCTCACTTGTATATGAGAAAGTTGGATACAAGAGCGTACGCCCGCAAGCCCTTGCATCTCACTCGCAGCCTTGGGGGAAATGGAGAACGGCACGTCACTCGCTTGCTTGTGTTTGTTAAATTATGAGTCAAGTCGTCAAGTTTACATTTGAAACGGACTGTATAAGGCAGAAGCTAGACATCCCTGCAGATTATGTGACGTGCTTTTCGTCCATATCTCGATTATATTACATGAAAATATGTAAATTGCAAGCTCTAGACACAAAATAAAGTGTAAAACGATAACAAAATGATATTTAAAAACAGAATAACCCTTTTAAAGCGTTCAATTAGCTTTTAAAATGCTCAATTACATGACCAAGTCCAAGTGACAGCCTGTGTCGACCACAGCTGGTAACGTGATTTTTTAGCACAGACTGGAAAAGGTTAAGGTGTTAGCAATTAATTTATGGTGGGAAGGCATTATATTTTAAAAATAAAATACAACTTGTGTGTACTACTTCCACATGCTTATAATGATCAGAACATATTTATTTAAAAGTAAATGTTAACAACTACAAGGTTTATGAAACAGTTGGTTCAAGAACTAAGACAAGAATTTACAGGCAATCAAACAAATTATCTATAAACGAAATTAAATGGTGAACAATTAAAATGTTAATAACCTCTTACAAATCGAGGCAGTAGTTAGTTAACTATTCTAGCTACGCTACGTTTTTAGGATCGGATCGGTGATAGAAGATAGGCACACCACATACATCCATACAGTTGAAAATAAATCCATAAATTGAATGAAAAATAAATGTTTGAAACTATCCCTACTGGGATTAGACACTGGACGTCTTTTAGCGAAAAGCCCTCGGCTGCAAGACCAGTCATATATATATAAATAAATTCTTTTTAATAAGACAAATTTTGAATGAAGTAATTCCTCTGATTAAATCAAAATATTCTATAAAACATCAAAAAATAAAAAGCCCTTTCGGTGAATAATACTATAAACGACTTAAAAATTTCCACTTTAGATCATTTTACTTATTAAAACAAAATCATGAAATAAGTTAAGGGTATAAATATTATTAATCTGCGAAGTTTACGCCTGAAGCAGTTAATTATTAATTCAATGTATGTATAACTTACTGTAGATGAACGTTTCATCTGTGAATTAATTTAGGATATATTATTATATTTGATACACCTTAAATTCCAGAAAATATATGTTTTTAATGTTCAACTAAACCCTTATCATTCAATAAATTATTTCACATTTGAGCTCATAAATTCACTCACACTTAAAATATTTAATTTAGAAATTTTCGTTGCTTTGCTTCTATTATATTTCTCTCTGAATTATGGTTATTCAGAACCAACTTTTAAGAAGAGAATGAGAATTAAGCTATACATTTCCTGACAGTTAGTATTTGCGCCCACACAATGGTGCCATTAAAGGAGAAAACCTCTTTGCGTTCGTAAAAAGCTTTCTTCTTCAAACAATCTGATTGGTAATATTAACAGCGGCGTTAAAGCTTATATTTCCTTCCGGCGGAAGTGCGTGGCGACTGCCGGAAAACCCTCCACGTCTTATCATTTAACCCGGAAAAAGCAAGGGTTCATTTTTACGACTTTTTAAGTATAGCCGAATTCTTATAGGGACATTTTATAAATGTGGCACTACGGTTGTTCAAATTTAGTCTTGCCGAATTGAAAGATTTTAATATCTACAATGTGCAAGTTGTTATAATATCGATCAGAAACTGCAAAAAAAATAAGTTTGAGTTAAATATGCAGCTATATGTAAAATTTTGCGTTGTATCTGATTCAATAATCAGATAACACAAAAATGGCACTAACAAATGCTAAGCCAGATAATCTTTTAAAGAATCAAACAAAATTTCGATATTTCTGAGCCAGTAAAAAGATATTTATTAATATCCTTCTACTGACTATACTCGGAAAGTACCTAATTGATAAGTTTTTTTTTTTAAATGTATAAAACTCGGTTACAAATCGATAATATTTGATTTATGGTGACCATTTGAATATCGCTTGTCCCATTATCTCAACATGGCTTATTTGGAGATGTCTGATACGTAATGAACAGGACGATCGATATGTCTGCTTCTGATTTTTATATTTTTATAGTGGTTTATAGTATTATATTTTTACGTATTCCTTCAACTGAAATTAATTCAATACGCTAAGTCCACATACATCATGATAATTATTAATTGAACAAACGTCTGTTCCTTATTTACAAAGAACAGATAAGTATGAATGAGGACGAAAATCGTTTCATTATATAAAACCACGAAATGATGTAAAAAATAAATTGAGATCAACTCTTAAAAAAATTAAATACAAATATAATTGTTCAGAATATCAAAAGTGGTAAAGATATTTAAGCGAATTAACATGTTAGTAATTAATTTTGACTAAAACATTTTTTCAACTTGACAAAATCCCATCAAAAAAAAATGACAATGACTGAGCTCGTTGAAAGCTATTTCGGCTTCATACCATCGTCGAAACTATCTGTAACAGAACTGTAGTTTTAACGATGGCGTGAGGCTGAATACATTGATATTTTTACACTATTATAATATTCTACGAAGTAAATTCCGATTCAATCAATGTAGTAAGTTATATACTTTTTTATGAAAAACATGTGTTTTATTTCGAGTGGTTTGGTGACTAATAGCCCTTTATTAGCTCCATACGCCAAACGTCTCTTCTTCTCTTATATACTTTCTAAATGCTTGGGAAAAATAGAAATTGAATAATTCAACTTTAGGAATTTGGCAAGGACCGGTTTTCGTACCATTTTATCCCTAACTTCATTTAATGTATACTATGCTTATATTCAATAAGATATCGATCGTTTACGTAAAAATATCTAATTTTAGACATCGACTGAGCGTGCTTGATAGAATTTCAATATCCAATTTGGATTATTGAGATTTTTTACACTTCCATGTATTTTGTCACTAACGACCCGGGTTTCGCCTTTCGACATCTTCAGGCATTCGAGCGCACGAATGGACTCGAACTGACAGACAGTAAACAGTGTCTAACGTTTATATAGAAGATACAAATACGACAAATATTATTTACCAGATAAAATATTATACGTCCGGGATCCACACTGATACCTGAGTTAACATTTCGAGAATCGCCTTCATCCTTATTTTGTAAACAACACATTTACAGAGTGGCGAATTGCCGCTTTCCAACTACTTTTAGAATTACCAGTGATTTTACAATTATAATATCATTGTGGGTTTCGACGGGATGCAATTCGACGAAAGGGTAAATATATACAATCATTCCACATTTAGTGACATCTGTTAGGTGTTTCAACGTATAGGATACAGTAACGGAGAATTTGGAAGGTTCAGCTGCTCGTTCAGAATTGGCAAGCAATTTAACTGGGCTCTATTGATTTCCAAAATTTCTTGATAAAATAATTTATGATCCCCCATGTTTTAATGCAACAGTTTAACTCCATCATCCGCATTAAACTGTACTCGGGTATTCACTAGTTTTGAATAAATTCAATTTCATCCGAATAATTAAATTTTACGCTATTTTGCTTCGCTCGCCATTTTATGGTTAGATAGTCGTGCAACAGACAGGCTTCTTTGAGGTTAAAAATAACATATAAGGACCGAGGAAATGGTTTTGTGGGTAGTTTTGATATTATGAAGTCGGTATATACTTGCAGAATGAATTTCCAATACTGCTTATGATCTGGCTCTGTGCTTAATATACCATAAAGACAAACAAACTGTTTAACCAGTGAGATATCTTTTTATTTTCACGTATGTAAAAAACGTTTACTAAGCAAAGCCATAAAACTTCTTAGCAGTATTATTATTTTCATATAGATTATTTTATAACCATTTACGCTCTTAATATGATTCTTAATAAAACATTTCAGGGGAATGCATTCAAGAGATATAGTTGCACTTCTAGAAAAACAATAGATACTGCAATACGGATATGCAAAATCAATGAAAAACTTTCGAATTCTT
The DNA here is from genome assembly GCA_022494535.1 of Himalopsyche phryganea. Taxonomy (NCBI): domain Eukaryota; kingdom Metazoa; phylum Arthropoda; class Insecta; order Trichoptera; family Rhyacophilidae; genus Himalopsyche; species Himalopsyche phryganea. The sequence goes on from JAGVSL010000021.1 coordinate 2,363,211, forward strand.
TCCGTGAAAAAGTGGCGAATGGAGGTAATCAAAGCTTTGGCTCCTGATTTTTGCATCAGCTTTTTCATAACTAGCCGTCGTCACTTCACTATCAATAATATTTAAAAATTCTTGTGAAAATAATACATAAATTGGTATAAAAGTTTTTCATCTGTTTTTTTAATATTTTAGAGTTTTTTTAGTATATTTAATTTATCTGTTAGTAGCGAGTACCTGGCATGCGTTGCAATGCGTCTGCCATTCAGAGAAAGGAAGTGCACAAGGAATACACAGTATTTTTTGTCCGTCTGCTGCGTACACGAATAAATCATAAAGTTTTCGGAGATGTCGTTGTTTGTACGTATTTGATTATTTTTTCATATTTTTTAGATAGTTTCATCGAAATTGAGTGCATGGTAAAGGAACGCATAGGGGACAAACAAACAAACATTTATTTTTAAATATATAGATTATCTATTTGGGAAAATGTAAACATTTTTGATGAACAATGTGCCGTAGTTCAAAAGACTACTACAATTTTTTTCCATAATCAATGTTTAAAAAAATAAAACATACATCAACTTCACTTAATCTCTTAAAAGGTATCGTTCGAAATATAAAATGATTTATATTTAAGATCCTAAAAAACCTGTAAAGATGTTATATTTATTATTTGAAAATATTATAGAATGCATTATTATATTTGCGTGTAGATGCGATATTTAATTAAAATAAAATACATACAACAACTTTTGATTTACGGAAAACAATATAACATGAGTTTATAATAAATAAATAATAAAACAACTTACTGTTAAATTATTCATTCAGTTCATTAATAATAATATAGCTGTAGAAGCACACATGATTTATGAAAGGAAATGGACTGAAATTTATATCGTATAAAGCACAGGCAGATAATAAATCACAAATGATTATTTCTGTATTTTTCGCAAATCTAAAAAACAGATTTGATATCATTCTTGAAATGAAAAATGGACTATAAATATTTAAACAAAATAACTGTGTGAAAAGCTTTGAGCTTGTATTTCAGATGATATGACGTTTAAATAGCATCCATAAATTCAATCCGCTTATTAGAGCATTATGTTAATTAATTAAAACTCGGTATATATCTCTTCTGTTCAATTCTAAGCTATCCTAAACGCAAATTTTTCAAAATACGTTTTTCCTATCAATCGATCCTTTAAGAAATTTCCTACAAATATGTAGAATTTTAAATGCAAAATATGCAGTACTTTCTTAGTAATTCGATGACTATTTTTTTTATCCTAAATGCAAGTAAAAAGTATCCTAAGCCTCTAAGATTTTAATTAAATTTAATTTTTAGTTTAAATTCTTCCATTCTTAAAAATCTTAGGCATCTAGGATCATCTTTCAATATTTATAAATAACACAAATAATTTAAGACATCGACTGAGGGTGCTTGATGGAATTTCAATATTAAATTTGGATTATTGAGATTTTGTACACTTCCATGTATTTTGTCACTAACGACCCGGGTTTCGCCTTTCGGCATCTTCAGGCATTCGAGCACACGAATGGGCTCGAACTGAGAGACAGTAAACAGTGTCTAACGCTTATATAGAAGATACAAATGCGACAAATATCATTTACGAGGCAATACATTATACGTCTGAGAGCCACACCGATACCTGAGTTTGAACCTTCCTAATTCTCCGCTATTATATCCGATACGTTGAAACACCTAACAGATTTCACTAAATGTGGAATGATTGTATATATTTACCCATTCGTCGAATTGCATCCCGTCAAAACCCACAATACTGTTGTAATTGTGAAATCACTGGTATTTCTAAGGGAAGTTGAAAGGCGGCAATTCGCCACTCTGGTAATATGGTGTTTACAAAATAAGGATTAGGACGATTTCCGAAATTTTAACTCAGGTATCGGTGTGGCTCTCAGACGTATAATGTATTGCCTCGTAAATGATATTTGTCGCATTTGTATCTTCTATATAAGCGTTAGACACTGTTTACTGTCTCTCAGTTCGAGCCCATTCGTGTGCTCGAATGCCTGAAGATGCCGAAAGGCGAAACCCGGGTCGTTAGTGACAAAATACATGGAAGTGTACAAAATCTCAATAATCCAAATTTAACACAAATAAAATTGAATTATAGGTTCGTAATTTCTTAATTTCGCTCTCCTGCACATTTTATAGTTTGGTGTTTAGGATAGTTTAGAACTGAAAAGACGATTTTTTACAAATTGAATCCATAATTTGTCAAGGGGAATGCATTAGTAAAATTAATCTTATTTAATTATATGCAAATGATTTTGTTGTTATTTTTGACTTATTTTATTCATGAAATTAATGAAAAATAACACAGTTAATATCGCGTTTTGTTGTAATTGTTGAGTTCAAGTTTCATCACGATTAATATCAAATTTTAATTTTTTACTATAATATTTAATATATTGAGATAATGATGTTTTTTCTCTTCGATTTCTATTAAAATGATTTCAATTTAAAAATATCTGGATGTGATGCAAAAAATTGCATTTATTTTTAATTAAAATAAATAATACTCAAAGTAGTATTTTCAACTTCTTTTAAAAAAGCGACAAAAATGTATTATTGTAATATTTTCATTGTTATTTTACCTTTATTGTCCGATTTCAAACAATATTTTGAATGACATACACTAACTATAATTTGTTTTTATTTAAATCGCTCAAAAAAGAGATTCAATAAAACATACCGAATAAACTATTGAATTGAAATTGATTTGGGTTTATTTTGTTTTCTAGTAACAAAAAACAGAAATTATTGTTTATTTTCATATAACTGATTTGAAAAGAAATAATAATAGGAAAATTGCAGACAGAAAAAATGTATTTTCTTAACGGTCGTCTACGCCGATTTCTCAATATACAATTTTCTTTTTCAATCATTGGAAAAAAATGACTTTAACGCCTGTTTTGATCGAATTTATTGACACAAATAACAGTGAACATAGCTTTGAGCATTTTTCAGCACGCCTGAGAATGTTCTGTTTTAGTGAAGTTACCTTTTTGCGAATATGTAAACTTAATTTTACGTTCGGCAGTTGTAAGTTTTAGACGTCTAATTTTGGCGAGAAAAATGGATAATTTACAACAACTTTATTAGATTTCTTACGCAAAAACTTTATGAATAACCTTTTTTGCTAGTAATGGCTGAAACTATCTTTGACATTTGAAATATAAGCTGAAATATGTGAAGCCATATAATATTTTTACTTATGGGTAGTGAATACTTTGTTTTATGTTATAATATTTTCTCCAAGTCACGGCTTCTTGCCATACGAGTCCCTGAATAGAATTTACGAAATGATTTATCAATCCATTTATGGATTTGTATAAAAAAGCATGGATGTTTGTGAAATTTTCACCGCTTTTCACCAAACATATCTACTACCAAAAATGTGAGTAGGTATCGTTATGGGCTGTTTATCTTTATACTATGTAAAAACAGACGTTGATGGACTGATTTGTTGAAATACTAAATTAGGAGTCTGCATGCTTCATGTTTGGTGCATTGGTCGTTGGCTTCGGTTAGAGACGTCCCGGTGCGGGCAGTTTCATTAACTGATTTTTTAATCGATTTATGAATTTTTGTTCGTAGGCATGTATGTATGTGATGCCTAAAATGACCTCTCACCAACCCACTCCTAAAAACGGAGCATAGCGAAAGTAATTAGCTAAACACCAGTCCTGTCCTATCCTTATTCTTCTATCCATACTCTCTTCTAAAAAGAGAGCTTGAGCAACTTAATAACAAGCATTTGTTGCAGAAAAATGTCTGTTGAGATATCTTCATTAGGATTCCATATGCTCCACATTGGGAACGTATATAGTAAAATTTGGAGTGGACATGTCTAGAAAATAGTAATATATATTTAATATGGTAATTGAACCGTGGCTGAACTCAACGACGTTAACCACTCGACTTGTAGACCTTTAAACAAAAATGAATTGGATCATGAGGCTCGCATTACAAAAGGTTTTTTTAACTTAAAACATACTCTTTGTTTATTTCTAGAAGTAATTAAGCAAGGGTTTTGTAAAGCAGTATTCAAATTTTGATGCTTTTTTGTGTTTTGCTAGATGATACAGTTCTAAAAATGAGTTGAAACTGTATGTTTCATTCAAATAGATTCGGTTTTAAAAGAAAATCAATTGATAACAAATTTAATTATTAAATGATTCAAAATTCCTTGTTATTATTCAAATTTTATTTTATTTTGAGAATAGTTAGCCCACTCAGCCAAAGCAAAGCTCTAAGGGTGGGTTACATACCCCGTTATCGGTTCCAAGCACCTGCTACGATCAATTCCATGAATAATGTCTACCTGGTGATGGAGTAGAATTGATTTTTTCATGGCGCCACAAAAAGTATCATAAATTGTAATTGAGTTATGTTTCTGAGATATTTATATTTATAGCAGTGATATTATATTATCAGGCATCAACTGAAATTAAATTGTAATGAAAATAAATCTTCTGTGCTTAAAATAACTTAAAATATATATACAAACTCTGTTAAATTCTTGGTGGAAAGGCATTATATTTTAAAAAATAAAACCCAATTTAACGAGCATTGTAAACTGATAATAATGCTGGCAATGAGCAAATCCAACCCTGATCATTATAGAAATGTGGAAATTGTACAAAAATGAGGTTTATTTTTTAAAATATACCTTTATATAAATATTTAATTATTTTCGTTTCCAATGGGGAGTATATCGACTTCCAATGAAGCTCAATGGATTTTTTTTTACGAAAACTGGTATTTATTCAGTTGCTGAACTTCTATGTTATGGATAAATTTAGGATATAAAGATAGAATAAAGAAATATTACTTATATTAGGAATACTAAAGGAATAGAAAAAAGATAGTCTCTTTCACTTCATCCCGTTTTTATTATGCAAACATCCAAAAATCGATTGAAAAATAAACCAATTTTTTTCAGTTCTGGGATATCAACTAGTAAAGTTTACAGCCGAATATGAAGCTCAAGATCGTTGAACACTCGGACACAAAATTTAAAGTTTCAATAGTCACATTAATGAAAACTTGCAATTGAAAAAGGTGACCATAAGTTGAAAATGCTCATGATGGGTGGAACCGGTACTGAAATTCGTAGAATCAGTATATGAAAATGTGTTTTAGTTTTAGAAATTTAAGGCCTTGCCACCAAGAATTGACTGATAAATACCTTTAAAATGATAATGCCAAATTTTAAATTGATTTTCAAATCAAAACAAAAGTGTACTCAAATTTCTCCGCTGGAATCGTATTTCATACTCAGCCTTATTAATTTAGTTATGAAATTTTGATCTGGGATTTATTATTATATCGAGTGCGTAGAAGGGTTTTCAATTTGGTTTTAATACCTGTTGAGACTGGTTCTAATAGGATTAGGTACACGAGGCTTATATATGAGTGCCTCTCATTGATTAAAATCGACATATAATGCTAGAAAAGCGTGAAGTGGAAGATAAACTCGGTATAAACACTGAGACTTTAAAAAAAGGTTACAATCTCAGTTAATTTTTTCAACCCTGAGATTATGAAATATGGCCATAATTGTATTAAAAAAATGAGGGATATTTCATGGTATAATATGTGTAGGAGACGAATCAATACGGATGGCAGCCTAGACACAAGTTACAAATACGATTTCTAAATATGTAATTTAAAGAGAAACTGTATACTGTCCTGCGAAACAGATGCTTGCGGCGCATACTAGTAGTTAGGAACATGGAGGCAGGAGAGTGGACTAACAAGCCCCTTATTACATTAAAAATAAAAAGCGTCGATGCTCTCGTCTTGGACATGTGCTGTCATGGTTTGATTGTAATCATCGTCTTTTCACAACTGCAGTTTGAGTTTTTTTTTGAGAAATATATTTTATAAATTTTTAGCATTTTTTTCAATGTGATCAAATCAATTAAGAGCTTTTCCTCTAACACTATTAGACAAAGTAAAATACGAACTCAACGATGTGCATAACTAATAACATAAAATGTGGATTTCAGCATTAACTGAAGTTATTATAAGTGAATGGGGACACTTATCTACAGACAACAAACGTAGCATTCACTCTCTCACTCACAATAAAGTTGACGTAATTTGTCTCGTTTTATGTCGACAAGTTTACGTTACATATGCGTTTGAGTCCATAGAAAATTAATTAGAGAATGTCTGTCGTTTTTCTCTTTCATTTAACGTATTTGTAAATGTGAATTTATATTGAAATTGTTTGACGAAAATTATGGTAGTGTTTGATGTATATATACGAATTGGGCCGAATACGTTTTTTAGGTGATAAATCTCATATTGTATTGGTATGGCCTGCGGATACGTAGGTACTTAAAAATCGAAAAATCTACGAAGTAATTAAATATTTCCGAACCACAAAAGAAAGTAATCAAAAATTTTAGGCACCTTGAAAACTTCCCGGGTCTAGCAATTTAATTTTTACAATGACGAAGTCTAAAAAAATATATAACTTTTTTAAATCGGGAAACTTTCGAAACCTATATAGAGTATATGGGCAAGAAAAATCTTGTGGACTTTGTAAAATAATTAACAGTATGAATGCGGTACTCGTGGAATTTTAAAATATTTCTTTTTATTGCCACATGATTTTGAATTCACAGTGGCATTGCGTGATGTGAGCGAGTTTAGGGGTTTACGATTAGCATCTCGGCGAGTACCTTCTGCGGGTAAATTATTCATTCGATGAACACTGGCACCGGAGAATATTTTTTAATTCATGTCTTTACGACTGACATTATAAAATTTTAAATGTAATGATACATTTTCAATTTAAAGTTAAATATTTTTTTGTGTGTTTTTTATATAAATTATTTAATGCGATAATTGCGGCTTGAGATGTTATAGGATAAATAGATTATAAAAACAAACATAAAACTACAGAATATAGCATTCAATAGTGGTTATTATCTATCGGTGGTACAACAATTATTTCATTAACCCTTAGAGTGTGAGCCGTTTTCGCACGAATTTATTTTCAGTCAATTGATCTGTTAAAACGCTCACTATGGCTAAAAATAGATCAAATTCAACAGTAAAAAATAAAGTATTATGTAGTAATAGTTCAAGAAGTAAACTAAACTCTTCGCATTCTTGCTAAAATAAATCGAAGAAAATGATGGAAAATATTTAATCTACTACTCTTTGCAAGCAAAATGACTGCAGTCTGTCTTCATATACACCGTAAACACGCACACAAGCACGCCAATGAAGACGTTTAATATTTCAATAAAACGAGGGTGGTAATAAATTATTTTATCGGGATATCTTATAATTACATAGCTCTTAGTTATATAGTTTACCAATTTTTAACAAACAACTTAGTCCGCCTAACTCCACCTTATTGTATCCTTTACGAGAGATGAGTTTGTAAAACAGTCAAAATAATTTTGTTCTTAAAATAATACGTCATCTATAACAAAACCCACAAATTTAAAATCAGTAAGTAAATATAACTATGTTATGTTTTTTCTCAATTATATTTTAATGATAATTGGTTCTTAAGACTACTTACAATAAATTACAAAGTTGTATGAGCTTCTAATTGTTAATGTGATTATTTTCCCAATTTAGCTTAAGTCATTATTATCAAATGAATATTAAAATTAATTCAGATATCAATGTAGTTCCTAGAGTTTATGATAATATTTTTTATTAATTTGTCTTATATATTACATAAACAATAAAAACTATTTACTAATTGTCAGTTCGAGTTCGAGCAAATGCAAAAAACGCGTAATTTTGTCAAAATACTGTAATGAAACGGAATTATGTTATTAAGAGATTTTTCTGAGTGTGTTTTGTTTTATCAAATTCAATGATCTTTTCGGTATTTTGATAATTGAAAATTAAGCGCAGATATAATTTCATATTTGCTACTCTATAATATTTTACAGTGAACGTTCGTGCTATATATAGGTCAAGTAAATCGATCAAGCTTCAGTTAGACCGGAACTCCAGGAATTTCAGACAACTAATTTAGGTGAAATTATAATTGCTGCTATAATCGGGTTTCATAGGCAAAATTTTGTAGAAGTAAATAATCACTTGAATAAAAATAATACTTTATTTGATCACGTTTTACTCTAGTTGTAAAAATCGATTATTTTGACGACAGGGTGTTAGAAAACATTATCTTGTTTACATATTATAATATGGACATAATTTTAAATGCAAAAATATACAATTTAAAGTAAAAATGAGTATATTTTCTATGTGCATTCTAAATGAGGAGCTTTTGGATTCTTATTGAAGGTATATTAAAGGTCATTGTTTAACAAAAGAAACATCTTATTCAGTCGCTCTAATTCTCTTGTTTTTGGAGGGAGTAAAGTAGAGGAAGAGGGACACAAGTAATAGTAGTTATAATTTAAGACATCGACTGAGGGTGCTTGATGGAATTTCAATATTAATTTTGGATTATTGAGATTTTGTACACTTCCATGTATTTTGTCACTAACGACCCGTTCCATTCGTGTGCTCGAATGCCTGAAGATGCCGAAAGGCGAAACCCGGGTCGTTAGTGACAAAATACATGGAAGTGTACAAAATCTCAATAATCCAAATTTAATAGTAGTTAGTTAATAACTCTCATTACCTGGTTTTTGAATTGGAAGGGTTGGAGAGAATTTATTATTAATTCTATAAATAAACTGAAATATCAATTTACTGGGACCGTATTAGTGACCGATCCAAACGACAACGAGTTAAACACGGCTACAGGGCTGGAATATTTATTAACAAAAATAAAAAGTGATAACATTCTCTGTTATCGAGCGCGATACATGTTTCGATTGTTTGGAAAGCATCCTCAGACATAAAATAAAACGACCTGTATTTATTGGGTCAGTAATTAATCAATTGTCGGCGTCCGTGGCGCAGTTGGTAACGTCGCTGGCTACGGTTACGGATGTCTCGGGTTCAATTCCCGGTGCGGAAGGTTTTCATAGATTGATCTTTCAATCGATTTATGGATTTCTGTTCGTAGTCTGAGTCCTCCCTCCCACCCATCCCATCCTCATGGGGCGTAGCGAGAGCGATTAGCTAACCACTAGTCCTGTCTTCTATCCCTACTCTCTTCGAAAAAAAAAAGAGAAGTTGAGCAACTGAGTAACAAGCAGTTCTCGTAGAAAAAATCTGTGATACCTCCATTAGGAGACCGTATGCTCCACATTAGGAGCGGACATGGAAAAAAAAAATCAAAAAGGTCAGTAATTGATTTGACAAATTGTCAGTATGCACGTGGTCAGTCAATAAAATAAACGGCCAGTAATTTATATAAAATGGTCAGTTATTAAATTAAGTCTAACCACAACTTTATTTACTTGGTAATTGGTACATATTTATTGAAATCATAAATAAAATATACATTTCTTAATGTACAATTTTAAAACAGCTTAATTGTTTACCACTCAAAATGGTTTAATGAAATTCTCACGTATATAACCTAAGTCAGATTTATTATTTTATCTTTTTTACTTAGTTAACCTTACCTAACCTTCTTTTAATATTTACTGTCCGTATCTTTAATATTTACCTACCATTTTTATTTTTATACTGACTGTTTTATGCATTTGTTACTGACCGTTTCTTTAATATTTAGATTTGTAATAACAATTCATGAATTTTATTTTATAGTAAAGTTTGGACCAATAAGAGAATGACTAAAGTATTCTATGGTTAATTGAAACGGTGATTATCATATTTTTTTATTTATAAAATAATAACTGCAAATTCAGTTTTATATAAAAAAAAGCTAATGGTGCCTTTTTAATTTAAGACATCGACTGAGGGTGTTTGATGGAATTTCAAGTAGGTTTTTAAATGCAATTTGAAGAACTACCTAACCAATTTAAAAATAATGGGCTCTGTCAGGAAAAACTCCCTCTTTTCACCCATAATGCGTTTGTTGTGATTATTTTTGATGCTATTTTCTTAGATCCCGTCGAAACCCACAATGATATTATAATTGTAAAATCACTGGTAATTCTAAAAGTAGTTGGAAAGCGGCAATTCGCCACTCTGTTAATGTGTTGTTTACAAAATAAGGATTAAGGCGATTCTCGAAATGTTAACTCAGGTATCAGTGTGGATTCCGGACGTATAATATTTTATCTGGTAAATAATAGTTGTCGTATTTTATCTTGTATATAATTGTTGTAAGCTGTTTACTTGTGTCAGTTCGAATTCATTCATATGCTCGAATACCTGAATATCCCGAAAGGTGAAACCCGAGTCGTTAGTGACGAAATACATGAAAATGTGCAAAGTCTCAACAATTTAAATTTGGTATCTTTTTAAATAAGTTTTTTATTCTGAGCAAGATGACGGATTTGTCTACGTATCTAAGTGAAACATTTGTAACCATCTAACCAGGATTAAATAAGTTTGTATCTACTTGAAAGCCCTAAAGCCATATTGAATAAACTAATATTATCTTGCTAAAGCATCTTACCTTTAAACTTTAACCTTCAAAGAAACTCAAGACATCGATCAAAACATCCTGAAGAGATTTGCAAATTATTCTGTGCTAGTATTCTGGTAGTTTATCCAGTGTTAGTATTTTGGTAGTTACACACCTGGCGTCCGTCGGCTTATAGGTGACATCGTACTTGTCCACGTTCTCCACAGCTGTTGCCCAAGAGACTTTTACGGAGGTGGGGTTCAGAAACGTCACAGTAATGTTTTCAGGTACGCCAAGCCCCCCAGGGATAGATCCTGTAAAAATACATGACGTCAAAAACTTTTGGTTAAAACAGTAAGAAGTAAAGTTTCTTGATGCGAGAGCTTTTGTAAATAACTTTTGTTTCTTCTCTATCAAGGTCAGATCAGATTGAACTTTTTTTAGTAATCTACGCTTGCTTTAGTTGTTTAGTAAACGGTTTTTTTATGTCACTCAATTTTTTGGCGACGGCAATTTTAGGACACGAGTGTATAGTAAATAGAAGAAATGTAGCATAGAAAAACATATGTAACGTAATTTATTTGACTCTTATTTATACTTCAAAAAGTTTAGAAATTACATGTTGTCTACTTCATAGCATTGGTGAAAAGACATTAATAGATAAAATGCAATAAATGCGTATCGAAAAACTCTACTAAATAGCAGAAAAAAACATGTTATAATCTGTCTGTCTGTTACAAGAACTCCTCCCAAGTGTGGTACATAGTAACGTTGTGAATTTTTCAGGTGGCATTCTGTTTGCCATTCTTAGGCCAACTGTGCTATTTTCAACATTAATTTAACTTACATCACTATTATTAATAATTGAGGGATTACATTTTGCGGGTGTTACATAAGGAACGGTTCAAGGCAATAAATTCAACTTTTAACATTATTATTAATTGATCAACTGTATTTTGTGTGTGTAACGTCAGATACGGTCCACGGTAATATTTTCAACATTTAACATTAAATTGCACTAAGATAACGCAATTATAACGACATCGTTTAAATGGCATAGTTTTAACGCCCTTTATCTTGGACGAAGCCGGGCAGTAAATAATAGTTGAATATAAATTTTATCTAATTGTAAGTATGACACTGATTTATTTCGAATGTATTTTGGTCAATTAATGTATCCCTCAAAAAATACGAAAATGATTGGATCTCATTTTAAAGACGACAGAGCAGGTCTCAGCCAAATGATGTAAATTTAGATTTTAAAATTCTGACCCAGTAACTTGATGTAAGCCACTATTATATCAACACCCCCTATAAATAATCCCGTATCTGCAAACATGAGAATTTACAGTTCATTTCAAAGACTCATAACGCAACTCATCATATAATGTTTTCTATAAAAATAGTTTTTACTTTCTCGTAAACAATTTCAATTTTGAGAGTTACATCAATTGGCCAAGACACCATCGATATGATAAAGACAATATCATAGTATTTAACAGCCGACTGGAAGCGTCATCTTATGTTTCAATGTGAAATAACGCTAACAACTAAATGTTAGCGCACTCTACTTCTAGTGAACCTGGAAAATAAATACTTGGATTTTCTACATTAAAAAAAAAAAATGTGATATCCACAATGAGATGAACTATAAAATGTTTTAACTAATATAAGACTATGCTGTATTATTGTATTTATTTTTCATTGCAATTTCAAACACTAATGAAATAGGTTTTTGAAATAAGTATCCTTGTCTTTAGTAAGACATTAGTATACGTATGATTATGTGCAGTACATAAATGAACTCAAACTCGAGTGAAGTTTTACCCAAGTGTAAACTTAACCTCAAAGTAAGTTTAATACTACCCAACGAAATAAGTTTTGCGTATTTCTGTTAACAGGAGGAAGTCTGGCGTAGGAGCAAAGTCGTTTCGTCTAACGAGATTTACAATATGCATTTTCATATACACATACGTAAATGAGTTAGCTCAGATCAATAGTGAAAATTTCCATCAAGGTTCAAAATTGAAAATTTTACGAATTGGAACACTTGATAAATTTAAAAAAAATCATCAGTATTGTATGTAAGTTATTGAATGTATATTTTGATTTATAACGAACCGGTGTGGTACTCCGGTCTAATTCAGGCGTTGGTCTCCGTTAAATGTATACTCGAGATAGTAACGAAAGCAAATTGTAAAGCAATACTTTTGCAGACATGTTATTTTTAGTTTTATTAATTGATAAATCAACGTTTGATATTGCAAAAAATATTCAATGCACCAGATGTTTTCAATAGCTTAGAAATAATCGTTTATGAAACTCTTAGAGAGAATCTAATAACCTCCAAAGATCAACTTTAGAATAAAAGATGGAAAAAATCATAGATAAATGTAGATAGATATCTTTTCGAGGCCGTAGTGTAGGTATCAATGTCGTTGGCTTCAGTTCTCGGATCTCACTGGCCCGAATCTCAGTACAGACAGTTTTTTAATTGATTTTCAATTGATTTGTGGATTTCTGTTTGAATACATGGATGTTTTTGATGTCTAAAATTCCTTCCCACTGATCCAGTCCTAAAAACGCAAGCGAGTGATTAGCTAGTCACTGGTTCTATCCTTTCCCGTATAACCCTACTCTCTTTGAAAAAGATAGATTGAGCAACTGAGTAACTAAGTTCTCATAAAAATACTTCCATTACGAGACCATATACTTCACATTGGGAGCGGATATGGCTAAAAAAATATATCTTATGTTAAATTGAAAAACAAACAACGTTTTACATTGTCAAGATTTAATCTTAATATCCTTCGTACAACTAAGAGGATATGTTATCATACAGACCGCTATTCTTTTTATATTTGTCTAACGAAAAAAGCGTCAAATTATTTTTCTAGTTTTTCTTATCACAAATACTAATTAATTAATTATACGTAAAAGTGAATTGAGATAGTTGATATTTTGTGGGTAATTCATAATACTATACTTTAACCAAAAACCCAATAATAGTATTTTTTCCATAACTTTATACTATGCTTAGAATCGGTTCCGGTCAGCCAGAGAGGATTTTCAGCTGATGAATGTGGTTTGATTACATTTTGTATGCACCACAAAACAGATTGCATTGCATGCTTCAAGCCATAGGTAAAAACGTTGCTTTGGATGGTTGAATACTCGTTTTAGAGAAAAAAATGTAATCTGAAAAACTGATTAAATTGTTTAAAAAAATACATGTATTATTGGAAGTTTATTTTCATTATAACATCGTTGTGTTCAATTTTTTAATCTTTATACACAAAAACGATTTCCTTCTGTGAAGCTTAATTTACTGTCAAATTTTCATTGGAATTGGTACAGCCATATTCCCTTTTATAGGATCTTGCAATGGCAATTATGCGATTTTTCAATTTAGTTATTCTTTGTCATATTTCGAGCTCAGTTCAATTGCTTACCCTAAAACACACCAATTAATTTGTTAAACGGATTAATGCATAACATTACTGATTAATAAAAATCTCTTCCACCCGTCCGATCCTAAAAACAAGACGTAGCGAGAGCTATAAGCTAACGACTAGTCTTGTCCTAGTTATATCCTTCTACACCTAATCTCTTCAAAAAATAGAGTTTAAGCACTTGAGTAACCCGAAGTTCTCGTGAAAACACGTTTGTTAAGATACCTTGCCATATGCTTGACAGTGGGAGCATACTTGGCTTAAAAAATATATGAACATATCAAATTTGAATTATTGATATTCTGTACATTATCATGTATTTTGTAACTTACGACCAGGGTTTCACCTTTCGGCATCTTCAGTCATTCGAGTACACGAATGAACTCGAACTGACGAACAGTAACTTTCAAAACCCACAATCCTATTATAAGTGTAAAATCACTGGTAATTCAAACATTAATTGGCCACCGGCAATCGCTATTGTCCTTTACTTTGTTAATGAGTTTGTTTTCCCAACAAGGATTTATGTTATTCTCGGGTTTTTTTCTGATTAACCCAGATACCAGTGTTGGTCCAAGACTGATAATATTTTATCTTATAAATAGTGTTTTGTCGTATTTTTATCTTATATATAAACGTTAGACAGTATTCACGTTTGCCAGTTCGAATCCATTCGTGTAATCGAATGCCTGAAGATGCCGGAAGGTGAAACTCGGGTCGTTTAGTGACAAAATACATGAAAGTGTACAAAATCTCAATAATCCAAATTTGATATTGAAATTCCATCAAGCACCCTCAGTCGATGTCTTAAATTATATTATTGATTGAATTGTCATTTACTTGGTAAAACTTCATAATAATTGGGTAAAATATCAAAGTATTTAGTTTTACAAATTTTACCCTGGTATTAATCTTACATATAAGCGGCACCGGGCTCAGAATTAATCACGCTTAAATTTGCATGCATTTAAACCAATTTCAAAGCTGCAACGCGCCTAATACTATACACTGCTTACTGTCTCTGCTTACTGTCTCTCAGTTCGAGTCCATTCGTGTGCTCGAATGCCTGAAGATGCCGAAAGGCGAAACCCGGGTCGTTAGTGACAAAATACATGGAAGTGTACAAAATCTCAATAATCCAAATTTGAAAATTCAATCAATAATATTTATACCCTTCTTTTATCACCACGTTAATTGTATAAATATTATGAAAAACGATTTTACCAATAAACAAATTTAAACTTACTTTTGACTAAATAGTTTACATTAATTTAAGTCAACTCGTTCAAGGTATTTATATATATATTTATATTTATACACTATAAGCCCCGGCCCAATTTAGTTGAAACTATTCCTTGTGCCCGACTTAATTTTGAAGTATAGTGTTTTTTGTTAAGGGCTTTCTAAAAGTTTTCACCGCTCTGCCAAATCAAATGAAACTTTTTATGATTGCTTGAAAGTCTAAAATATTTTTTTTTTATGATATTATTTCAAGTATTTCTCTTTATGGCGAGCCACATGACAATCTTGCACGTTTTACCTTGGCTCCCACATTGTAGGTTCTACAGCTCCCATTTAATTTCTGTTGCTGCTATTGGTATAAAAATATATTTAGTTATGTACCTTGATATCTTGTTTGCAGACTGTGTAATGTTGACGCTGTGACTGCTCCATCATGTGGTTTTCCTGAGGGCAAGTGGACGCATCAAATACGTTATGGCAAAATCTATTTTTGGTCGACAAAATAAGTCACTATTTTTAACGAAAATACTAATTAAATTACAGTTTTAAAATTATTTAAGTAACTGCTATTATGGTTAGCCTAATTAAATTTTATCTGATACATGTTGATAAATACCACAACTGTATTTGAAAGGCTAGAACATCACGTGAAAACACGGCTCCGGGTCTCAAATTGTTAACGAAAACACTTTAATTATTTAAAAAAAAACGAAATACGTATTCATTATGTTGTAAAGACTATTGCTTTATTTCCAAACCCGATAATGGTGAAATTTACTGAAAGCAAACGGTGTTAAAAATTATAATTTTTTTGCCTAAATTTTGACGTAACTTAAACAACAAATACAAAAGAATTTAGCTTCTGGACAATTAAAACAAAAGTAAGAAAGGGCTTTAAATATTAAAAAAAGCTTAAATATCCAATTACATTGTTGCTTATTTTAAACAATGAACTTTAAAAAATCCTGATTAGTAATAACTTTTCTGAGAAAAAAAAATGCAAATTAATTATGTTAAACCTCTGGGTATTCTTGTGTTTTTCTTAAACTTCGTTAATTATTTCAATAAGAAAAAATGGAAAGTGTGTTTTCATTATTTATATTATGCTAGTGGATTATAAATGAAAATTTATCAAATACTTTATCCAAACAAAACTACCATATTCGTAGTTATGAGCTACAAGATGAATTAGATAATGTCACTTCATATTTTTCTTAAACTATATCCGCTGTCAATTTGTGCCATATTGTAAATGCACGCATATCTGAGGTTTTCTAAACTAGTTATTTAACAGTAAATGTCGGCGTCCGTGGCGCAGTTGGTTTCGTCGCTAGCTACGGTTATGGATGTCTCGGGTTCAATTCCCGGTGCGGGCGGTTTTCATAGATTGATCTTTCTCATCCTCACGGGGCGTAACGAGAGCGATTAGCTAACCACTAGTCCTGTCATAGCCCTATCCTTCTATCCCTACTCTCTTCGAAAAAGAAAAGAGAGGTTGAGCAACTGAGTGACAAACAGTTCTCGTAGAAAAAATTCTGTCAAAAGACCTCCATTAGGAGACCATATGCTCCACATTGGGAGCGGACATGGAAAAAAAATCAAAAAAAAAATCAATCCCTTTTTTTAGGACTGCGATAAATGGATAAAGATTGCGAAATTAGAATACATATATAATGGCTTGTTACCGTAGGAAAGATTTGCCTAGAACTATGATGGGTTTCTTTGGGCAGAGTGTTTTCTGTATCGTGTCGCTAGATAAAAGTAGCAGCGACCGTTGAGGTGAAATCCTAATGTGACAGAAACAATTAAAAAGCAACTGCTTTTTGTCTCAGGCAAGGATGTATGGATGGCAAAATATGAACTGAAATAGATAATGCAAATTAGTAGCTTTGAACTGTTCTAAAAAAAATTTATTCCATATTGTTTGCTATAAAGTTTGTAAAATTTCTTTCGGAATGTGCTATATTTTATAAGTTTTCATGAGCCTTTAAAGGCCATTTAATTGTACGAAATTAGACATACCATTTGCAAATAATCTCATTAAATTAACAAGAAAAACATTTTAATTTGGAACCTGAGTGTTAACATGCATGCGTATTAAAATCCACAATTACATGCCCTGAAGCAATTAGAAGTATACAGATATATTTTAAAAAGTAATCTATTACATAACACCTAATTAATTTAAGTTAAATACATGTATTTTTGTTAATTTAATTTATTTAGATTGTTTTTCTGAGAATAAGTTAAGCCAAAGTTATCACTAAATAAACTATATTTTATTGAAAACTAAGACGTTCTTAAAAAAAGTTGTGTTAGTTCTGATTTATTATAATAATAAGTAAGTGTATTTCTGGCGATGGTCTTATGATCGAATAGCTATGTAATTCTTGATTATCTAATCACTTTGCTATTTTTAACCTTATGTAATTAAAGTTCTAAAGTCGGCGTCCGTGGCGCAGTTGGTAGCGTCGCTGGCTACGGTTACGGATGTCTCGAGTTCAATTCCCGGTGCGGACGGTCTTCATAGATTGATCTTTCAATCGATATATGGATTTCTGTTCGTAGTCTGAGCCCTCCCTCCCACCAATCCCATCCTCACGGGGCGTAACGAGAGCGATTAGCCAACCACTAGTCCAGTCATAGCCCTATCCTTGTACCCCCACTCTCTTCGAAAAAAGAGAGGTTGAGCAACTGAGTGACAATATTTATACCTTTTATTTTTTTCTAACACTTATTTTAAACATAACCTCCTGCACACTAGAGTGCATGCAACCAAGTCTTGAGGAATTTCTCCTCGGACAAACGTCGAGTACCCTAGGGCATTTAAAACTGAGTGACAAGCAGTTCTCGTAGAAAAAATTCTGTCAAGATACCTCCATTAGGAGACCATATGCTCCACATTGGGAGCGGACATGGAAAAAAATAAAAGCCCTTCTGAGTAAATCCCAATGAAATAAATACATTTTAATTTGAGACCTTCAAAAGCAAAAAATGATATTTTCGCACTTTTGTGTTTCACGTACAATTTTTGGTTTTAGCGATAGTTGATTTTTCCATCGTATTGTATTTCCAATTAAGAAATTATATATAATATTATAAGTAACCAGTCAAGCTCTAATTGCAATAAATACAAGCGAAATAAAAATGGACATTTCATCACTTGATTGTAATTATTAAGCTTATCGGATTCTGCTTGCCACTAAAAGCTTAAGCATTTTTTTCATATGCTTTTGTCAGGTTTTGTTACTTATTTGTCATTACATATTGTGTAAAATGACTTTCTTATTTTTTGTTCAATTTTAACCAAATATGGACTTCTTGGTTTTTGATTTTCATTGCCTCATTTCTCCCAAGTCTTAAAAGTGTTAAATTAAATATTCATTGTCTGATTACTGCTTTAAAAAATATAAATATATTCTTTACCATGCCAGAACTGACTGACAATATTTTTCGCACGATAGAATAAAAATTTTCCACGATTCCTCAGTAAAAAATTATAGACAGGTGGTGGAAAAAACAAATTTTAAATGATTTTTAATATATTGGTGATATGTTATATTCCGCTCTGGGGATCCACCGACATGTCAAAGCTCGCGTAACAAGTGCCAACGCTACGCTGCTACGCCACCCGTGCCGCTCTGTCGCTCTCTCGTAGCACAAATAATGTCTATGCTGTAGCGTAACGCGATCGCATGCAATAATAAATAAGGCAAACAGTGACGATAATGCGTACGTACAGTTCACTTGGTCGAGGTTGTGTGTTGCTTATACGGGGACTCTTATTGATTTTCTCAACTTGGACCGCCGATATTGATTGGTCAGACTATTTATTTTACCTAGTCGATGACGACTGTCTAAAATTGATAACGCATAGATGAAATGGGAAAATTCCACAACATAGATATCGTTTGATAATGTTTTAATAATACTTTGTGATGTTTATCTGGCGTGTAATATCATGTTTTGTCATAAATTTAGTCTAGATATAATGAAAACACATTAAGTATATGTATTCCGGACGTGAAATGTATTCTGGAAAAAAACGTCAAATCAAAAAATTGTTTAGAGTTATTCATACTACAATTTAACAATATTGTAAGTTTATCATCTAGGCTGTGTCATACAACGGTGGGAAAAAATGGCATTTCTCGGGGCTCGACTTTGAAGCTTCTATTCAAATATGAATCAAATTACTTTGTAACAGTACATTTGAACCTTTAGTCTTTTTATGTTAAAGAATTGCAATTTACTATCTCATACAGGAAGTAAATTAAAAAATATTTTTAGCTGCATTGCCTACCAAACCCCTTATTTATTGAAACTAAAAATTAGTCGGTTTCGTATTTGAGTTGTTAACGTAGTTGGCTTCGCCAAGATCGAGTCCCGTAACAGAAGATTTCATAAATTGAATTTTCAATCAATTTATAGATTTCTGTTTAAAAACATGGACGTTTATGATATTTAAAATTTCATCCCACCAAGCCGATCCTAAAAACGGCTCTAAACTAAAGCAATTAGTTGACCAGTAGCCCTGTCCTAGCCTTATTTTTCCATCCGCACTCCTTTGAAATAGAAGGGTTAAGCAACTGAGTAATAGGGAGTTCTTTTAGAAAAACTTCTTATCATTATGAACATCAGGAAGCATTGCAAACAAATTGTGTTTTATATTTAAAATATTATGCCTTTCCACCAAGAATTGACAGTAAACACCTTAAAAGTTAGAAAAAATTCTGTTGAGTGGGCACGGTTAAAAAAAAGAAGATAATTATATATCGAAAAGATCGCTGAAAACTTGTAAAGTGAAGTTAAAATATGGACAAACAATTTTTAAGCATCGATTTACTTATAACATTTTTTTTGCCTTTGTTGATAATTAATGCATATTGTGATGATATAAATAACTTGATAAAAAGTTATTAGCTAAAATAATTACATAATTCGAATGAATAATATATACCTCGCCAGCTGTTAAAATTAACGAGTTTTCAATTATTTAGTATTTTTGAAGAAGCTTATCTATCGTACATTAAATGACTATTTTATGACAATAACCCCAATATAATACGTTACCTCCCGATATAATTGCTTTAAGCATATACAAACGCAATGGATTTTTACGCATTTATATTATTAGTAAAAACTGATTATGTAATCATTATTATATAATTTTTTTTAAACTGTGCTACACATGGAAATATCATAAAAAATATTTTTATTCGTTCCTTTTATCAGTTACTAGTATTTTTTACCCGGCTTCGCCCAAGATGGTGAACACTTATATTAGGTTATTAAATTTAGACGTTGGCTAGCTAATTTTGAAATTTGAAAATATCACCGTCGACTGTACCTCTTTTGTTACACCTACAATATATAGTACTCCAATTAATAATAATGTTAAGAGCTGAAACCAGCTAAAATAAAAGATGACAATTTTGCCACCTGCACTCTTGTTATGTCACCGCAGAACTTCCTGATAGACAGCTTGTTGATCTGCATTTAATAATGGCTCCTGCAGCGCCACAAATCAAACATACGATCAGAGTCATACGCTAATTCTTGATGACGATTTCAGATGCACACCAAGTTGTACAAATTTACCACTCACTTTCTACTAAATCACAAATATGAAACTCAAAATTTAAAACAAATATCTACGTTCGCATTACTATCTCAACTGTCACTTGCAGAATATATTAGTATTGAGCTGTTGCTAGGCGACTATTATTATTATTTTTTTATTGAAACGTCAAAAATATAGCTTTTTTAGTTTTAGGTTAAAAGTTAAATGTTGAGAGTTGAAAGTTGAAAATAGCACAGTTGAAGTAACAATTTTAACCAGAATAACGTGTGAAAATTTCATGTCGCGAGTATACGCCCTTTGGGAGGAGTTGTTGTGACCAACAGACATACAAGCATACATATTCCTACATGTATTTTGTGCTATATAGTAGAGATAACTCATCCAAATAGAACCTTTAGTTCATCTTGATGGTCACTTATTTGCAGGATTTTGTCATACGACAGTTAACGATTGATCTTGAGAGTCTCTTTTATATCCTAGAAAAGCTGGTATGAGATACGTGCATGGAATACTAACATATTTTATTGTGAGACTAGAAAAACATATCTACGTAAAGCTTTCCTGCATAGTATGAAAGTCTCGACACCTTAGACGCTTCACACAAATTGTATTTCAAAAAGCTTCTTCTTATAGCGAATTTTTATTTTATGTGTTTGTGTGATCTAACAATTTTGAATAAATATTAGCGTTGCGATTTGAATTTAGGCTCTCTTGCTGTTTTGAATTAAAAACTTGTAGACGTTCTCAAGTGTTATTCTTTTCTTCCTCTTCGGATATTTTTCCACTACTTAAGTAATTTATTTTATATGCATTTGATTAAAATTATCTTGTGAATATTACTAGCATAATGTTTTTTGTTTATCTGTTTCTTTTTAGTCAAATAAGATAGTTTGAAGATGTTTAAGTTGTTAGACTCGATTGCTGAGTCACGGGTTTGTAATGAAGCTTCGCGGTGAAGAGTTCACAGACTGATTCATCTCAATCGACGTATAGATGTGTGTCCAAATACATGAATACCTTTCGTTCTGAAATACCTTCGCACCCACCCCCTGTGATTTATAATGAGTTCATTTACACTACATTATGAGCAAACACGGTGAACAATTCTAACTTTTTCGATCCAGATTCGAATATAAAACATAGCAAGTGCTCGCAAGCAGTATTTTTTAAGTCTATTTTCGGGGTTTTCTTCATATCCAGCCTATATTTGCCTTGTTTTTTTTGTACTAACCCAATAAGAAAATCGAATGCATAGTCTGAAAACCGGATAACTACACTGACGCTACGTTTGATGATTTAATTAATACGTTTTTAATGTTATGAAAAAAATGCCCAAGTGGAGTAAGTAGTTTGCAGGCGTGCAGTCAAATTTTTTAATGACATATCGTCGTTTTACTGCCAGAAGTCATTAAATGACAAAATGTTGATTCTGAGATGATCGACTATAAAGTTTCACATACTTGTCATCAGTTATATAAAAACTAAAGTGATTATATTATCAAATAACGTGTTTTTTTTAAGTCATTAAATAGTTTTAGTGACCTCTTCACCTAAATGGTTTAGTAATTTTTAAATGTAACAATATGTTTGTGCATTTACGCAAATTATTCGAATTTAAAAAGTTATTAAAATATTTCAATGATTTTATATTAACAATTGGTATTCATTCGTATAACACTGTTATGTGAGTAAAAATAACCGGAGCACCCTGGTGATTTATTTGTAAAATTAGTTGCTCAAATATGCACTTAGTGAATTTTAGCGCCCATACGCACTGGCAGCTAGCGGCACGACTAGCTTGTCATGTTTTGTACGTAAACTCCCGAGATGCAGTGCTTATGGTGCAGACGTTTTAAATATAAGACACGATGAGTGCGGCTAGCCGCCAGTGCTTATGGACGTGATGAGTGTCCAATTTAGCTTTAAACAACGTTGCTATTGGACTTATTTACTCGATAAAACTTGACAGAATTGATAAATTATGACTTCTAACTCAGTTTCAATAAAAATGTCACTTAAAGACCTCTGACAGTAAAAAGGAAGTATGAAAATTGTGGATAATATATGTCAAATTGTGTTGTATGTTTGTTGACTGCTTAAACATTTCAAATGGAGTAAACATGCTTCACAGTTGAAGTGAATATTAAAAAAAAACTTGAATTCCAGTCTTTGACTTGCAACTGTATATTTCCAGATAAAGAGACGTCGACGAAAATGTTACCATGCATTTCTCGGATAGTTAACTTTACAAAGGATCTCGTTTATGTGTGATTTTACAGTCATTAAGCACAGGAGAAACGTTAGTATTTTATTTTGAAGAACAAATGCATGCACAGGAAAGATTTTGCTGCGGTACACATTTATAAAAAGAGTGCTTTGTAACAAACTGTAGATTGGAAATATTAAATAGATCTCAATTATTTGTATTATATATGACTTAATGTAATATATAAACAATTCAAATACCATTATTGTTGTTGTAATTACCTTTGAAATATATTTTCATGTATATAAGAAATTTATATTCTTTGTTTTTTACATGAAATGGAATACAAAAACACTGTGCTTTGAATGACAGTATTTTCATATTTCTGCAAAAATTCAGCCTTTTTGTTGGACTGGAGTTTTATAGTCTCGAGCTTAACCAACATATTTTTTTTGCCAACAAGACAGTAATTATAATCCTGATACTAGGGTTTGTCAAACTATCTATTCCGGAATTTTCTTAAAAAATAGTTTAAAAAATTAAATACTTCCCGATTCACTACAATGTGTAACTCGGCTTGTTTACATAAATACTTTTATACAATACCTACATAATTAATACATCGGCGTGCGGTGGACTTATCACTATCTCTATCGCACAACCTAATTTGGGTATGAGCAAGAAGGATACAAGAGCATGCGGCGCATGCCCTTGCATCTCGCTTGCACCTTCACTTTTCATGTGATTGAACGAGATAAAAAGAGATAAAACCACCGCGCGCGTCTGATACATATGTATTGTGTATCTTATAAAAAATGTTATCAATAAATAAAAAAAATATAGTCTGATTTTTAAATATTTAAAAAATCATTCCTTTGACCTAATAATTGACACGAATTTATTTTTGAATGAAGAATTTAAAACATGGAGTTACAATTAATGGCCAATCCTGGAATTGAAAAATTCTTAATCCAAAAACCCCGGGATCATTTATTGTAAGCAGAACTTTTGAGATGTCGCAATTGTACGGTTTTGGTATGGGATAGGCTAGGAATCTTTTTGTGAATTTATTATCTCTACACACAGTCCTTTCATTTCGTGAAATGCTGTAGTCAGTCTGTTTGACCAAATGTAGATACTATTTCTCCTTTACTGTATGTACTAGATGGTTAAACTGATACTTGGATAGTTGTATAATATATTATATTGTGTTTAATTGTAAAGTCTGATTGTGACTCTTGCACAATGATTTTATTTCAATAACATGTGTTTTAAAAACACTAATGGAATAATATATATATGATTCTGTTACGATTTCGTCGCAACATTACAATCGTCACCTATCGGTGATACGCACCTCGCTGCGTCGTTGGTAGGAGACGAAGGGGAAGCCTCGCCAAGAATTGCGTTAAAACTTGCTAACGCGCCAGGATGTGGAACGAGTAGGACGTGCCGGTAACGCGCTGGAGATTGGCCTCGGACATCCGAGTTCGTCGCCGAGATGCTTTATCATCCAAGGTCGTAGTTTTATATTTATATATTATAATAGTTTTTCCGTTTTAGTGTAACCATCTGTTCATAAATATTGTTTCGTCGCATAATTTCTGTTTTATTTGTTCATAATGTAAATTCTGTGTATCTACGGTTTCCGCATCTCTAATTAAATGTGTTTTTAACGGTAACCGTATTTTAATTATTATTATTATCTTTCCTTTGGCGTGTATCTTCACGCCTGGCGCCCAAAATTTAATTACCCCATGTATTTCTCCTTACAGAACAAAGTAAAGTGTACCGAGATTGGCAAACCTTATCCACTTCCCTGTGATAACTTAATTCTATTTCTCCGCTGAGCTCTTTTTTTCCATATTTTGTGATTCCTCCCCTTCCCACGGATAAGTCGCCTCACTTCATTAAATTTCATTTAATTTCATTGCAACCGTTTTTTAATTACTTTATGTTTTTTCAAACACAACAATACCATCATAGAAAATCTTTATTTACTGAATACTAAAGCAGTACTCAAATAACGGAAAATGTTTCTTTGTACAATTTACACGAGTGCATTTCCGCTATTTATTTCGGCTTTCAGTTTTCCATTTATGCAAAACAAAGACCAAACAATGTGGGTTATATGAAAAACGTTCAACGGAATTTTCGCATTTTCCATGAACAGGCCAATTAGCTTAATGGACGCATATCGTGTTTCGCTCGGCCAGTGCGGTCTGCCGATGAACAACTAACTTTAAATGCGAACCGCTTGACAAACTTTGGTCAGGAACAAACTGGTTGTTGAAATTAAGAACTAATTTACACATTTCCAGTTGCTTGAGTAAACTGAACAGACTTGATTTACTTAAACGATGTCTGAAAGAATTGCAGTCATGTTTAACAATATAGATTTAACGGCTTTACTCTGTCAGTATATAAGTGATTTAATTTAAGATATCGACTGAGGGTACTTAATATAATTTAAATATCAAATTTGAATTATTGAAATTTTGTACACTTCAATGTAATTTGTCACTAACGGCCAGGGTTTCGCCTTTCAGTCGCCGCTTTAATACGGATGATGAGGTTAAATTTTTGCATCAAAATAGGGGGGATCATAAATTATTTTATCAAGAAATTTTGGAAATCAATAGAACCCAGTTAAATTCCTTGCCAATTCTGAACGAACAGCTGAACCTTCCAAACTCCCCGTTGCTGTATCCTATACGTTGAAACACCTAACAGACGTCCCTAAATGTGGAATGATTGTATATATCTATCCTTTCGTCGAATTGCATCCTGTCGAAACCCACAATGCTATTATAATTGTAAAATCACTGGTAATTCTAATAGTAGTTGGAAAGTGACAATTCGCCACTCTGTTAATGTGTTGTTTATAAAATAACGATTAAGGCGATTCTCGAAATTTTAACTCAGGTATCAGTGTGGATCCTAGACGTATAATATTTGTCGTATTTGTATCTTCTATATAAACGTTAGACACTGTTTACTGTCTGTCAGTTCAAGTCCATTCATGCGCTCAAATGCCTGAAGATGCCGAAAGGCTAAGCCCGGGTCGTTAGTGACAAAATACATGGAAGTGTACAAAATCTCAATAATCCAAATTTGATATTAGAGATTGCTGAAGCCATGCATTCTGAATTCTGACGGTGTTTTTTAACGGTTGCAATTTAAGCATCACGCAAGTCAGACAAACCGTATATTAAGCATTAAAAAGACATGCTTCCTGTGAATGCTCAGAATGGAGTAGGTTTATTTGGTAAAGTATTATATATTATAAAGAAACATTTGTGTGTAGGCTGAACCATTCGTTTTTACCATGTTTGCTCCTTATGTGAAGCATATAGCTTACAAATGGCGGTATCTAAACAGATTTTTTCTACGAGTACTGTTTATGATACAGTTGCTCAACTTGTATTTTTCAAAGAGAGCAGGTATACAGTGATAAGACTTGGACAGTACTAGTGGTTAACTATTCGCTCTCGCTACGTTCCGTTTTTAAGATCCGATGGGTGGGAGGAGAATTGTCGGCTCCGTGGTGCAGTTGTCAACGTCGTTAGTTACGATTACGGATGTATCGGGTTCAAGTCTCGGTACGGACAGTTTCATAAATTGATTTATGGATTTCTGTTCGTAGGTATGGATGTTTGAAATGTATTCGGTGATATATATGCGTGAAATGATTAAAAAACTGCTTATAAAATAATCATTTTAATCTGTTTTTGAATTTTGAAGTTGATATTTCTGATACAATGAATCTTTTACATGTATTGTGCTTTGTCTGGCTACATAATAAAACTCCATTCAAAAATTTCAAGAGAGCGTTTGATTGACTGAAATATAATTTGTAGAAAAATGATGCAAGCGTGATGTAAATAATCAGGTATGTTTCTGTAACTGTTTTCAATTTATATAGGTTCATATAGAACAGTATACTGACAAAAAGCAATACGTCAGTTTTTGATGGCTTTTTGTTTTAAGTGTCGAACTGTATGCAATTAAACGCAATATGTACGCATGAAGTGATAACATATAATGCATAAAAAACAGCAATAAGTCATACTGTTGTTTTTTTATTCTGGTGGATTTTACAGTCATATGACTATAACTCATCAATACCAAATCTTGTGATTTTTATGATAAAAGATTATTCTATATGATGAACAAAAAATCTTTTAAATCACAAACAATCGTACGTGGGACAGAAAGTTCTTTAAAAAAAATAATGGTTTAATCTGAGAACTTGTTTTTATGAGTTAATGCTCTCTGTCAGTATGCCTTCGATATTTATAATAAAGTAAAAATAGCGAAGTGCTTAGTTCAACAAAAATTATTTAATAAAGTTGAAACGGATCTATTTCTTTATGAAACTGTATATTTTAATTCTCGTATAACTAAAACCCTAACTATTTTTACGTTAAGTTCGAAAAAGTAATGCCAGTCCAAACAATACATTTTTGAAATAAGTTTAAATATACTAATATATAAAAAAGTGCCCATCCTTGAAGGGTTTATAAAAATAAAATTTTTATAGTAAAACGTATTGAGAGTTTCATGAATATTTAGAATAGCTTACAATAAAAATTCCTGTTAAAATAGCTGGCATTTTTTTTTGATATACAGAAGCCCAAATTTTAATTTCAGCTCGATAATTTTACCAAAAATGGTAATGTTCTTTTTTCAAATAAATTTTGTAATAATACTAAATTTTTATTCAAAACCCAATATAAATAAATGTTAGCTACATCTATTAAAGTCAATGCATTGAGGGGACATCACTACGAGTAAGTGAAATTTATATGAATTTGGGGTCGGGGTCACTTCATAAATATGGTCACAAATTGACCGTGTTTGACACCAATTGAATATTTCTGGTTAAAAATTACCCATTATTAATTTACATATTTTATTTTAAGCTCTTCCGAATATTTTTGCTTTTTAGCATTATACACAACCTGGATTCGTGTGTGAAAATGAATTCTAGTATATATATACAACAATATCATTTATTTAGTGTTAAAAAGCTAAATAGATCTTTCGCTTTACTAATAATATATGCCTTAATGTGAGTTTAGATAGTCTTACGATACACGAGTGATTCCCTGTACATTCAATCTATTTTTGAAATGGAAATTTTCCTGTAATCAACCAAAATGGATGATCTAAATCATAATAATAAAGTAAAGCTTTTTATCGGTTTTTTTCAGTGTATAATAAATGAAAAAATCATTTATAGTTGAGGAAGTTTAGTTATTAGAGTCCCAGTAGCTACCCTTCTTACCCAACCCAAACCCAGCTCTGTCAAACATGGTCCAGCCTGAATCCAAGTTTTAATATCGCACTTGTTACCCGAACCTGGCCCGAAGCTCAGATTTATTTTTCTTAGCCCGAAAAAAGTCAGATGTTTTTTAAAGTTACAATATTGTTTACTAATTTTTAACGAATCTACTTTTAATATTGAATTCTCTGACACAACGAACTATCAACCATCTGAAACCAATGGAGAACAGTTATTAGACAATATACACTTTATATATGAACGAATAATAAACATTTTGTAACTTTAATTAGCTCACACAATTTTATGAGTTTCTCAGATTGAAGTTCCCAAAAAATATTTATGATGAAGCTATACTCTTAAAACAATATATGGTAACACTTCCAATGACAAAAAAACATTGTAAAATATATTATTTGAGCTTTTAACTTATTGTTATGAGTACTGTTGCCGCATGGCTAACTCATCAGTCATGATCCGAAAATATCTGGAAATATTTTTCTGGAAAATAAATTCTTTACCTTCTTCGCACGTGTCACATTTAGTATCACAGCCAGTGGAATAACAAAGTTATAAAATTTTATTTTATTTTAAAAATGAATGTCCATAAAGCGAACGATAAATCTATCGGAAAAATACGTCATATCGTATTCCACATTAATATTTTTTTTCGTGAAAGCGGAAATGCAATTGATTTCAATTTTCAGTGGTTTACAGATACGTAGATACTTACTTATTTTACGTTGCATTTACATTTATTCTTTTTGGTTATACTGTTA
Organism: Himalopsyche phryganea; assembly: GCA_022494535.1. Taxonomy (NCBI): domain Eukaryota; kingdom Metazoa; phylum Arthropoda; class Insecta; order Trichoptera; family Rhyacophilidae; genus Himalopsyche; species Himalopsyche phryganea. The sequence continues at coordinate 2,392,230 of JAGVSL010000021.1, forward strand.
TTTTAATAGCACAAAACTAGTGAATTGAAATTCTTCAAAAATATAGAAAGTCATTGGCGATCTATCTAGTGTGCATTTATAGTATTTAGAGAATTAGTCTCCAGTACTTTATTTAATCCAATATAAAATATTAAAACCTATCTCGGCCATTAAAAACAAACTGCTACAAATTTTAATGTCCAATTATTTAATAAACCACATTAATTTATTGAGCGCTTTGTTTCGTGCTGCTGTTACACAAACATTTGCGGTTGCTGTCTTGTGAATTTTTAATAATTAAGAAAATTCAAAATGTTCCATTAGTAACAATTTGGCGAAAGAAAATTTTCTGTATCATTATCAAATTAAATTATAAATGACTTCCAGAGACCTTTTCGTTTTATTCAGAGAGTTCAAGAAAAACATAAATAATTTTGATTCGCTTATAGGGATTTCAACTATTATAGTATTACCAACATTACTTGACCGCTACCGAATTTGAAACTAGAATTGTTAGTGTAGAATAAATTTCCCTAATTGCTATTAAATATCTTTCGAAAATCCATGTCTACTTTTAATAACTGTCGCTAAAATATTAGTTTTGGAATTTATTGAAATTTCATTTATGGTCGAGTGTGGCAACATTCCTAACGCAATGGTGGCGCCCTAACTAGTGGCCAAGTTAAATTGGTACATCTACAGTCATTATCATCTTTTAGAATATTGAATAAAGTATATAGAGTAAAACTGGAACTATTCGAATACATTCAAATAGTTTCTGAAGTATGAAAATAATATTAAAAAACCATTTGAAGAATTAATACACGTTCCGATACCGTTCCATTGAATCACAATATTTAAAATATGCAGCTACGTCAGATTACTACAACGGTATGTCTTCAATTAAGTAATGAATTATTACAAGTTACGGCATGCTTAAAGTGTTTTTTAGCATCGAGTCATTCGTCAAACTCAAGTATTATGATAATATATTGAAAGTGTCCGAGTTTTATGAAGGCAAAAAAAGTACTACCTGGAGTATTCATTATTGCTCTTGAAATCTAAAGATATTGTAACGTGATCTTGTGTCGATTTTGTAAAATATTCGATTCAAAATTATTACGGATACTGTTCGAATAGTTGCCCAAATACTCGAATAACCAATAGTTATTACCAGCGATTATTGGAGCTGGAGTCCTTTTTTGCTTAGCACAAGCCTAGATCAGCTTTTTGACTCAACGGCCACATTGACAACTCAAAGTGGTCGGCGAGCCGCAAGTAAAACATTATTTTTAGATATACGTTATCTATTATCATGAAAATGGAATTTCGCCGGAATTAGCGATATTTATCCCTGGAAAAGCTGAGTAATAAATAATACGTGAACGACAAAAGTATCTTAATAATTCAAAGTTCGTCAACATTTAAAATTCAGATCCTAATTATAATGAAAATTCAATTTTGTGTTACAGGATATATATAGATTTAGTTGAATGGAGGATTCATAAAAAAAACAACTCGGAAAATTAATCCGATACACCCACGTACTTATAAGCATAAACTTTTGCCAGAAATGTGCCCGAGGCAGTAGAATTTAATATCGAAAGCAAATTTGAACGGTACCCAATCATATCGCTTTTACGAAAATCCAAACAGAACACAATATATTTTCATTACTTAGGAAAAAAAATCGAAAACACTAATAAATATTTTATCTTTCAAACAAGAATTGGTGGTTTTTGTTTAATTTTTTTATGATTTAAATAAGAGATCATTTTTAAAAAATACAGTACTTTTGTCAATCGTATCCGCTGTTGGTTTCAACATTATTTATATTTCTAAAACTGTTTGTTATTTGTTATTAAGACGAATCAAACTCTATACTTTCGTTCAAGGTAAGGATATAATGATGGCTTGGAAAGGACTAGTCATAAACTAATCGCTTTTGCTACATACTCCGGATTTTAAGGATCGAATGGGTGGAACGGAATTATAAACATTAGTAACAACGATACTTTTGAGCACAAATTCATAATCGATAGAAAGATCGATCCCACAAAAAGATGAAATTCAAATGGCTTAAAGTTCGTGAATAATTCTCTCAAAAAAAATGTCTACACTGATATGCTATAGCCATACTTGTAGATACATAGTATAAGGAAACATTAAGTCGGCCTCTGTGGTCTAGCGGTAAGTGTTTGTCCTAGCGATTAGGTGGGTCCTGGTTCAATTCCCAGTAAGGTCAATATCAAATTTAGATTTTTTAAATTTAAATTTGTGATCTTGTACATGAATGACTTACCTGGTATGATGTTTTAATTTTCAAAATATTTGGCGCATTGGCACTAGCTGTAGTGCCAGATATTTTTTAAATTAAAAAAAAAAATTAAAAAATATCTTAGTTTGACAAAATAAAGCACAATTTGTTTCTAATAGTACTTCCACATGTTTATAACGATCAGGATGTATGAGCGAAATCGTTCCTGATCGTTATAATCATATTGAAGTAGTATTCACAAATTGAGCTTTATTTCTTAAAATATAATGCATTTCCACCAAGAATTGACAGTTGACAGCTTAAAAGAGATTTGTGTGTAGGCTAAAATTTTTTTTTACCATGTCCGCTCCAGTGTGGATCATATGACCTCCTAATGGACGTATCTTGGCAGATGTTTTTTACGAGAATTGCTTGTTACTCAGTTGATCAACCTATCTTTTTCGAAGAGGGTAGGGAAAGAAGGATAGGGATAGGACAGGATTAGTGATTAGCTAATCGCTCTCGCTTCCCGCGTTATTAAAAACAAATATAGTGACATAAATTTATAAGGAAAAGATAGTGTTGTAAGCAAACTATTTTTTAACTTTGACCACAATAGCACTTTTCGTCAGTTAGTACATTATCGGCATTAGTCTGATGAAATTAAAGTGAGAGCGAGAGTGACCTATTTCAATTTCATTAGAAACTTTGGAAGAAAAAGGTCTTTTCAAAGAAAACTCAAACAATCCTGGGTAAAAATGTATTTCTTAACTAAGTTTATTCCTTAAAAAATAATATCGTTGAGGGGTAAGCTATTATTATGAACTGTAAAATATTTGTTTGGTTATTATAAATCATTTAGATGTCATTTAAAACTTTAAAATTTATTGAATTTTTGAGATTTTGTATATTTCCATGTATTTAGTCACTAACAACCCGGGTTTTGCCTTTCGGTATCTTCAGGCATTAGAGCACACGAGTGAACTCGAACTGACTATATTGAAATTCCATCAAGCACCCTCAGTCGACGCCAGCAAGGCGAAATATGTGCGCAATTCTCAATATTACCAGATTTATTTACAGTTGTATAGATTTTGAAACAAAACAAATATTTGGGATTGAATTTTTATTTGGAAACAAATTAAATGGTCAGAATAAAATTCAATTTTTGATCATAATAAAAATATTAACGGTCTGAATAAAATTATTATACGGTCAGAATAAAAGGTTAGGTTAGGTTAAAAATACAGGCCATAAACTATTTGTTCTGCCTTCTGTAGTTTTGACAGATACATTATGATTATTGAAAATAAATTCTGATCAATGTATTAAAAATTATTACCGAAACTAAATTAAAATTCTGGCCAGAAAAATGCGATTCTTTTTGTTTTAAGTGTTTTTTTTTTAACATGTCTGCTAAAGCATGTGCAGTATGCGTATTTATAACTAGGCGCATCTATAGAAATTGTTTTTAAGGCATCTGCTTGTAAGTCAATCACTAAACGTCTCTTTTTAGATAGGGTATAATATGGATAGTTAATGAAGAATGGATCAGCAGTATGCTGCCATTCGTTTTCAAGATTTACCATGTACGACCTAAAGATAGTTTGATAAATTATTGTATACCAGTGTTTCCACGATATAGTTTTACCTTGTCTGAAAAAATTCAGACAGTGTTTGCCGATCGGTGACGAAACCAATATTTTCAAAGATATTCGAGATTTACTCAAAAAGAAAAGACATCCCAGACATTCATGATAAAGATGTTAAATTGAAATTGCTTGGAAGGAATTGAACCATAAATCGATCTGATTGCAAAGTGTAGTTCTTACAGGCTAATGAAGCTTCTTTGTTCAAATTATCACAAAGGACTTAAACCAGAGAAATTTGAGAACGATTGTATACGATCCTAATATTTACATTATCATTAAACAATAAAGTAAATTTGGATTATTGAGATTTTTTGAAAAGGTATGTTACGTAATAATGCGTAAATAGAATGCAGTCAACGTCAAACAAAAGCTTCGGTCAATTACTCAACATTTCCGGTTTTGCGTCAATTATTAGATAACAAGAGCTTTTCAAAAGCGCCAGTTTTGCTTTTAAATAATTAAAACCGCAAATCGTAACTCTCAATTAAATTTGACTTTGATGTTATTTTAACGTCGTTTACGTTTAATTAAATAACATGTACGGTGTTAACTGTCTCTTCTTGGTGGAAAGGCATTATATATTAAAAATAAAACGCACTTTGTTTTGTACGACTTCCATATATATAATGATTATATATAATGATTAGGACCAGATTGGCTCATCGTGAGCAACTGATCTTTTGGTAATGCTCGCGATGACTTTATCTTATATTTGTAGTTGAACCACATATGTAGCCATACTGTGATTTGAAAAAGCACAGAAAAAGATGCTTGTTTGTTGCGAATACTAGAGGTAGCGGTTAGGAACTTGGAAATAAGAGAGCGGACTAACCAACCTCTTATTAAGTCCAAAAAAAATAATAAAGCGATGATGGATATGGCTTAAACATGTTGCCTGCATTCCACCTATCTCCTCTCACAACAGTATAGATTCCATTACCATGGAAGGCCGTTTATGACTACCCATTGGAAATATTTGGCGGAGCTACAGGAAGCTGGGATGATCTGTGAGAAAACACGGTGACTGACGGGGGGCAGAAAATCTTGGAAGTACTTAGAGAATCGGTAGCTGATATCGTCAAAAAACATAGTTTAACTACAAACACGTGTTGTACATATAGAAAAATAAATTGAACGAATAGAGTGTTACGATATAACTGAGTCTAACGTAAAAAATATAATTATCAGGTTTACATAGTAAAGAGAGAAGTTTTTGCAATAGAGAAAGCACTAACGTAGGTATATTATATTAAACGTAAACGAGTATTAAAAAGATAATTTCAATAAGGCATAATACAACCGAGTTTAAAAAACCTACAGTATCTCAGCGTGATATGAAAAGGTGCGTGTTACTTATAAAGTGTAACAACCGAAATCGGAACCAATACGGGTCTAAAAAGAGACATTGGTGAAACGAACTGAAGTTTTTCAAAAACTGCAGTGCCATATGCTCCACATTTAAAGCGGACATGGTTGAAAAAGATCTACGGTTATTATTCATATATTTTTTTTACAAAAAACTGTTCAGGCGCTCCTTATCTTTTGCACAATGACTGTTCGTATATATTTCAAAAGAATTTGAATTGTTGAAATTTTTTATATGTACATGTATTTCATCACTATCGGCCTGGGTTACGCCTTTCAGCATCATCAGGCAATTGAGTACACGAATGCACTCAAACAAACAGTTAACGAAATACATGGAAAAGTAGAAACTTTCAACAATTCAAATTTGATATTGAAATTCCATCAAGCACCCTCAGTTGATTTCATAAATTATATTTCAAAAGATTTTAAATATAAATTAACATTTATCTTTTAATGTTAAAAAAATCTTACAAAGTAATGGCTACATTTTTTAATTTTTATGTTGTGTTACACCCGCATAAAAATAAATGTTGACATGTTTGTCGAATTGTAAAAATGTCATTAATTATCTCCTCAGGGAAATGCCAGGTTAATATGTTTTTAGTTTTAGTTTGAGTATAAAAAAATCAGGTCGACTTACCCACAAAGTGTGTTTGAAAGAAAAGTAGTGCTGCAATGAGAGGGAGGGTCATATTTGGGCGCAGCGCGCCGCACGATCAGGCCGCGCCCATCGCCGAAGCCTAGCACGTGAGAGCGCCTCCAACGCGCAAATCCATTACTGAAAACAAGAGAGATTACACGTTACAAAAAGAGTACACAATGCATATTTGTATGAATAAATTATATTTTAATGCGGTAATAAGGCCCATCGTAATTGATTTAGAGCGATTCCAGAAGTGATGTTTTAGAATATTTTCGATGAATAACTTTATAAATATTAAATTTGGATTATTGAGATTTTGTACACTTCCATGTATTTTGTCACTAACGACCCGGGATTCGCCTTTCGGCATCTTCAGGCATTCGAGCACACGAATCGACTCAAACTGACAGACAGTAAACAGTGTCTAACGTTTATATAGAAGATACAAATACGACAAATATTATTTACGAGGTAAAACATTACACGTCTGAGAGCCACACTGATACCTGAGTTAACATTTCAAGAATCGCCTTAATCCTTATTTTGTAAACAAAACATTAACAGAGTGGCGAATTGCGCTTTCCAACTACTTTTAGAATTACCAGTGATTTTACAATTATAATAGCATTGTGGGTTTATTATTAAGGCGATTCTCGCAATGTTAACTCAGGTATCAGTGTGGCTCCCAGACGTATACTATTTTACCTCGTAAATAATATTTGTCGTATTTGTATCTTCTATATAAACGTTAGACACTGTTTACTGTCTGTCAGTTCGAGTCCATTCGTGTGCTCGAATGCCTGAAGATGCCGAAAGGCGAAACCCGGGCCGTTAGTGACAAAATACATGGAAGTGTACAAAATCTCAATAATCCAAATTTGATATTGAAATTCCATCAAGCACCCTCAGTCGATGTCTTAAATTATTAAATTATAAATATTAATTTTTTAGCGGCTGTATTACTCGGGTGACACGATTTTGCTTCTTTAAGAAGCATTTTCACGCTACCCGTATCGTAAGATTTTTAGTTTCACAAAAAAAACGATATTGGAATTGGTGGTAGCATTATACAAACAACAATACTATTATATAATTTAAGACATCGACTGAGGGTGCTTGATGGAATTTCAATATTAAATTTGGATTATTGAGATTTTGTACACTTCCATGTATTTTGTCACTAACGACCCGGGTTTCGCCTTTCGGCATCTTCAGGCATTCGAGCACACGAATGGACTCGAACTGAGACTCAGTTCGAGTCCATTCGTGTGCTCGAATGCCTGAAGATGCCGAAAGGCGAAACCCGGGTCGTTAGTGACAAAATACATGGAAGTGTACAAAATCTCAATAATCCAAATTTAACAATACTATTGTAATTACAATATTATAATAAATCACCTAGTTTAATAACTAATTACTTATAATTTTTTTTAATAGGCTTTGAATGATGCTGATGATGTTCTATTCACAATTTAAACTATCTACGATAAAAAATGCCGTTACCTTCAATTGAAAAAAATGTATCTTTCAACAACATTATTTGAAACGCTTTTTGTATGTTGCATAACATATTGTAGGGCATTCGTCTAGTTGTATATCATAGAAAAGGGTTCCATGGTGTAATATAATTAGAAACACGCTGGTTTTAAGTGATGTAGTCGATCTCTCATTTTCCTACGTTTTTTATAAACAGCTCAAAAAAATAAAATCGGGTGTGTATATACCAATTTCCATAGTCGTCTTTATATTTATGACACACATGTTGATCCTATTTTCTCATTTTATTCATTACTTTTCTAAAACTGTTATCTTTTACTTTAAAGTCAGGTGCTTTTTTATACATTTGAAACAAGCATACTACATTATTTATAATCGACAATAAACCATTCGGCTATTGAAATTAGTACTTATTATTGATTTACTGACCCGAAAAATAAAGAAAGGAGAATTTACTGACAGTAATAACATGAATACGTAAAACGTAAGTTTTTATTATGATTATGCCAGCCAACATACCATCATTATTGGACGATATTTTTTTTCCGCGCACATACAACATAATCATATTTAGTATGGATTTGTTTTGATGAAAGACAAATAATATCAAGTTTATTTATTCATTAGGCCATTGGCATAGGAGTACTTTCCTACTTAGAAAACAAAGCTTTTAACGATTTTTATTTATACGTATATTTTTAATGATAAACGAATATCATGAGCATATCGAATTCAAATGTGATACGCCCAAATTAATATTACAGTTAAAATTAAATATAAAAGACTATCGATTGCTTTAATAAGAGCTTAGTAAGTAAATGTACAAAAACTGTTATACGATTTGATAAGCTCGGCCTGACGAGGGGAGAATATTCATATACAGATTGAGTTGTTACAACAACATGTCGAATTATTTTAGTATCAAGCGGTTGCTAAGCAACTATTTGCTATTATTTTTTCTGTTGCTTCTAATTGAGACGTCAAAAATACAGTGTATTCAGTTTAAAGTTAAAAGATAAAAGTTGACAGTTTAAGGTTGAAAATAACACAGTTGAAGTAACAATTGCAACTTAAATGACTTGTGAAAATTTCACGTTGGTACTGCACACCGTTTAGGAGGAGTTTGTGACTGACAGACATACTAACATACAAATTTTCACAAGTATTTTGTGCTAAATAGTAGAGATGGATATATGTAAATAAGCTTAAAAGCGATGGGCAGTATATATACTTATTTACTCTATCATGTTTAGTTTGATTTAAATGTCATTAATTCTTCCACGTTTTGTTTGTTAAAATAAACAGTGATTGTATGTAATTAAATTATAACAGAACGATACTGTTTATAGCTAAAATACACATGGCTCGAATTTACAGACGGCAAACAGATGTTTACACGTTACAATAAACATAGGCTGACTATACACGCTATTCTAAAATTCTATATTTTTAATATAGATTACTCATTATGGTTCGAATATTCAGCATGTTTACTTTTGGCTTTTCATGTAGCCACTCGCGAGACATTGTATCGACCACAACATTTTTCATCCACTATTTTCGTTGTTCAATATCGCCATAAATTTATTTTAGCTCTAATTTTATAGTTAATTGTTTAACATGCAAATGTGGTGCTACAAATCTCATCCAATAAGAGTGTCATTTAATGCACGAAGAAAGGGAAGAACTGGATAAGTCGGTCAAACCTTCCATTGGACCAATCGGCCACGCTGACTTGGTAGCGAATGAGCCAAATTACCAGGCCTTTAAAAAGTTTGCGCTTTAATTAAATCTTTCAGTTTATCTAGAATTTCTGCATAGCGCAAAGCACCAAGTCTTGAGCAGTTACTCCAAAGACACACCCAATTAATGAAAAACAAACTGTAGACACGCTTAAGGTTTATTACGCCACTAAATACTGCCGTATAATATTAATGGATGAGAAATCAGAGGTGGATGGTGGAGGGCAAGGTATTTAATTGTTTACTTCAGGCTTGGCCGAATAGAAGATGGGTCAACATGTATATGAGGAGAAATTCAGGATGCAGACTAAATCTTCTAGTATTTTCCTTTAATATTACATGAACGCAAAGAGGTGGATGGTGGAGGGCAAGCTATTTAATTGTTTACTTCATGCTTTTCGGAATAGAAGATGGGTCAACATGTATATGAGGAGAAATTCAGGATGCAGACCAAATCTTCTAGTATTTTTCTTTAATATAACATGAAAGCAAAGAGCTCCTCAAGTTGGTCTGACCAGCTGTTGGACCAACAGGTCATGTTGATTTGGTAACAAATTTGTGGCAGCATACGGCGAGTGAACGGATCTATACAGATAACGCTACATCATTTCATAAAATAGGGATAATCAGCACACTAAAGTCTTGGACAGCAGAGACAATCGCAGCACAGAAACTGAAATAATTCGCTTCGCGTTGTTTACACAACTCGAAATGTTTGCTAATACCAGAACGAACGGCTGTGGTGGGTGGTGGTGGCGATTGTAAAGTTAATTGTTTACTTGGCATTAAAATAATGATCTCATTTATCATATTAAAAGAATTTGGATTATTGAGATTTTGTACACTTTCATGTATTTTGTCACTAACGACCCGGGTTTCGCCTTTCGGAATCTTCAGGCATTCGAGCGCACGAATGGACTCGAACTGACAGACAGTAAACAGTGTCTAACGTTTATATAGAAGATACAAATACGACAAATATTATTTACGAGATAAAATATTATACGTCTGGGATCCACACTGATACCTGAGTTAACATTTCGAGAATCGCCCCAATCCTTATTTTGTAAACAACGCATTAACAGAGTGGCGAATTGCCGCTTTCCAACTAATATTAGAATTACCAGTGAAATGTTAACTCAGGTATCAGTGTGGATCCCAGACGTATAATATTTTATCTCGTAAATAATATTTGTCGTATTTGTATCTTCTATATAAACGTTAGACACTGTTTACTGTCTGTCAGCTCGAGGCCATTCGTGCGCTCGAATGCCTAAAGATGTCGAAAGGTGAAACCTGGGTCGTTAGTGACCAAATATATGGAAGTGTACAAAATCTCAATAATCCAAATTTGATATTGAAATTCCATCAAGCACCCTCAGTCGATGTCTTAAATTATATTAAAATAAATTTTCATACGAGTGGTTAACGGCATCCACTTCGATTACAATGTTTCAAAACAAAGCAACTAGATTACTTGTCCTAGTCTTATCTTTCTCTATAAAAGTGAGGTTGAGCGTCTGAATAACTGCTAGTTTTCGTAGAATCACTTCTGTCAAGATAGTGGACATGGACGAAAAAATATTACCAATTTTTTTTATGTAAAAAACAATATTATTATGAAATTATCAATTGGACTTCCTTTAATCAAACAAATGTAATATACTATGACATTTATACAGTAGATATTTAAAGTAGCATAAGCCTCTTGTACCTAAAACGATTTTGTTCCATTAACCGAAGAAAGTTAAAATAAATAAAAACAATTCAGTTGTAAAATAAGTTAACAAAAAGATTTTTTTGTGTGTTGATAATAGTATTGTCCAGACAATGAATTTATTTCACAGTTACGTATTATACAAAAAAACAGAAATATCATATTATCGTGTCAAAGCAACCTGTTGACATTTTGTCATTGGTGCGTATCTTTTAATGATGGGTCGTATATTGTAAAGTATGAACGATATACGAGCGTATATAAACGAGAGGCATATATATAACAGACATTCGTTATTACTTGGATCGATACTGTTGCTGACAAAAGTTTTCGGCTGATTACAATCCGTCATGTCGTTGAGTCATTTTCAATGTAAAAGATTCTACAGTTAAGCAATCGCGACTGACATTGTAATTTGAACTTGAAAATTGTTTTTTACATATTTTTTAATCTCTATTTAGTATAGTTTCAGGGTATGAGACAGTTGAGATGAACTTATTTATTGAAGTAAAAATGACTCACTGTTTAATAACTAAAATGTAGAGTTAAACATTAAAAATAGATAGCTTAATAGTATTATATTATTGTAAATTAGACGATCTGGATCAAAAAGACACATTTTTACATCTTTACCTTCTCCAAAATAAACAGTTTACATAATTTATGTTGAGATAGGCTGTTGATTTTATATTGCTTGTAAGAATTGATTTTGATTTTTTTATATATGTTTTTCAAATACTGTTGGATTTTCCATTAATTTACCACGTGCCGTTTAGTGTCAATATTAATTACCCATTTAATATTTCATGAATAAATTGTTATTAAATTATGTAAGTGATTGGTAGCTTTATAGTAAAATTCTCAAAATTTGCCATCACGGTTCACTTGTAAGGTGTTAGCTGTCAATTCTTGGCGGAAAGGCACTATATTTTTAAAATAAAACACAATTTGTTTGTGCTACTTCCACATGTTAATAATGATCACGACCGGTGTTGCTCATCGCGAGCATTATCGACTGATACAAATAAAATTATAACAGGGTTAACAATTACAAGGTATATAAAACATTGGTTCATGAACTATGAAAAATATTTACAGTTAATCAAACAAATTATATATAAACGAAATTACTTTTAAGGTGTTAACTGTCAATTCTTGGTAGAAAGACATTATATTTTAAAAAATAAACGAAATTAAATAGTCCATCGCTCTTAATGAATATTTATGAATATTTTTTAAACTCATTATATTTTTCTCACATAATTTAATTTCAAAATGACTTAATTTTTTACTATAAAATTAGTAGTTCCTTATTTCAATTGTTGAATATTTAATTTGTATGATAATCTGTAGATTGTTCCCATAGTTCTTGAACCAATTGTTTAATATACTTTATGATTTAATCATCGAGTAGCAAAAAGCACTCTGGAAGCTTTTGCAAGTTTCGAATAAATGACAGAAAACTGCTGTGCAAACATACCAAGCATTACGTCTATTATTTTTTGCCATTTATAAATGATTACTTTATAATGTAGAATGCAATTCAAACTTCTTACCCGGCTAACTAGATAGAACTTAAGTTAATAAAAAAGATAGCATTCACAGGTAATTTCCATAAAAAAATCGTACGGAATGGTTTTTGCAACTTGATGATTTAATACTTAACACTTGATTTCATATAGGTACATAGTGTTATTAATATTTATATTTTATCAGTTAACAATGCTCGCGATTATTATATAATGTGAAAGTTGTACAAAAGAGATTGTGTTTTATTTTTAAAACATGCTTCAAATTGGAAGCGATCGTGGTTTTAAAACAAAAATATACAAAAATATACATCACAAATATACGAGTATTTATAATATCGACTGGAATTTTTGATGAGAAGGCCTAAAATAATCACCTTAATTTTCTGACCAAAATCGAGTGGATAATCCCAGTGGACTAAAAAATTTATACATCGACCTAATTCAGTCGTATTAATAAGTTAACCGATACCCACCGCACCACTGTCGTGCATACCATAATGCGGGATCAAGCATTCCGTTGTTACGAAATCGACTATAATAGGAGTTACAATAAAAAAATTGTTCATCAAAAAGTTCAACAAATTTAAAAACATATCTAGCGTAAAACTTTTGTATTGGAGACTTTTTCAACGTCTTTATTAAAGTCAAGCACTTGACTTTCAGTTACTTTATGATTGTTTGTTGTGTAAACGATTACTTGAAGAATTTGATAGTATTCTTTGAATACATTTTTAATATATCAAAAAAAATCAAGCTGTTTTTTTATTTTTTTAAAAATTTATGATCCCACTTTAACAAAAACAATTCATATATATATATTATATATATAAATAATATGAATGATACTAACTAAACCGTGAATTCTTGGTAAGAAGACATTATGTTTAAAAAAATAAAACAGTTTGTTTTCCACTAGGTACTTCATTATTTTTATAATGATAATAAAATAATTGAGTGTTAATAATTACAAGTTATATCAAACAATTTGTTCAATAATTTACTAATAGTAAAAAAAAAATTACATAAATGAAATTTAACAGTCTATAATTAAAATGTTATTGACCAAATCTGATAATCTGAAATCAAACAAAGCTTAAAAGTAGCTTGTTAAGATTTATATTTTATCAGTCGATAATGCTTGCGATGAGCAAAACAGCAAAAACTACGCAAAAATCGATGTTTTATTCCAATAGAACAGCCCTGTCATTGAAATATATTCGAATGACATTTTTATTGCTACAAAAAGGTTCACGGTTGAATAATCTCAAATTTTAAAAAGCTTTAATTCTCGTATCATAACAAAAGCTTTTTTCTTTAAATAAACTCCTTGTACAATTACTGTTATCGGCGGTCACTTGACAAGTGACTTGCAAAATGTTCAATACAATTTGCAGTGTCCCTTGTCATAGTATTATAGATAGTAAGGGTTACAGCATAACCGACTTTTCGCTCACTGAACCGGTAAAAAAGCAATTTGACTATAACCGTTTTTTTAACTACAGTAATATTAGGTTATATGTAATTTTAAATAAAATAAAAATATCCGCCATTACAGCTGACAGCCAATGCACCACATATTTATAAAATTAGAAAATCACATGAAATAAAGTTAATGAGATATTTTTTATAATTCACTTATGTCAAGATCACAATTTTAAATTGAAAAAAAAAATTGAAAATGACCTTGCTGGGACTTGAACCAGTACTCACTTGATCGCTAGGGCAAAGATCTTACCACTAGATCACAGAGGCCGACAAATGTATCACTTAGAATAGTAATGGTGTAACTCCAAAATTAGGAAAAATGAGTTTATACGTCAAACACGTTCAAAAGATGTTATTCTATTAGTTTAATAATGGTACACCCTCATACATACTCCTCCTAATTCCTTTAAAAACGGTTTTTTGTTTTTATATTCCCATATTTAACGGTATTTTTCAGAATAATAGTGAAGTACCTGCAATATCAGAATAAGAGTTAAGTGTCTGGACATACTTCACTACTACACTAACGTTTAAGTTTTTCAGTTGATTGACAAACAGTTATTAATGGTTGTTATTTGATCCTTAGAACATTTTACAAATCCTTGATTTTCTCAAAACTTCCAAAATGAAGTTACACCATAACTATATTCTAAGTGACACAAATGTATCATGGATAGACAGTTTCAAATTATTAAGATTCATCCATAATAGTAGACCAAGTAAAAGTTGAAATTATTTTTATGATATTATAAATATATTTTTTAAATAACAGTAGAGAATTAAGCCTTCCCAAAATCTTGTTTCCTAATTATCTCAAAAGTATGGTTTTCGAGTTGTTACACTTTGTAACTGAGGTATCGATATAATTGAATACGGTTGTACGATTTGTGATTTTTTTTTGTAGATTTATTCGGCAATACAATAATTTTTAAGTTAACCAAAACGCTTATAAAAATCACAAAATACCCGTAGATTGTTTTTGTCACTAACCGGTTAACCGGTATTATAGGCCCTGGAGGGTAAATTTTAGTATTGTAGCCCCATTTTAAATATTCCGTCGCTTTTAGCCCGGTTACCGTATTATTCACCAGGCCTTTTTCATTTCATTGGGTCTCTATTTTTAGGCGACTATCGCGACGGTTCAACTCGTCCGCTCGATTTATCGTCGGCCATTCCTTTTGCCCTAGTTCCAGTTTCATGCAAGACAATTAATAGCGTCTAAACTTTAGCCCGCGGACCCAATTCATCTCTCCCTTACTTTATTTATGTACACTATACGTTTTATCGTAAAGTTAACTTTACTTATTTGTTAAAACTCTGTTACTTTTTGTCGCTGTAAATCATCTGAAATTTATTCCACCTACGCAATTAACATTAAGTATCAAATCAATAGTCAAGGAAAGCAACGATTCATGATTTTTACAAGATCAACAAAATATACATTTAACTTTTAATGAAGCATGCTAATGGCATATGAAATCATTCTATCAAGTAAAGTATGAAATAACCAAGAAGATTTTTCCATTTCCGAAAAGTTTCGTAAATTTATATTTCTACGTATTTATAAATTTGTGTTCGAAGGCATTTATATTTGTGATGTCTAAAACTCCCTACCACCCATCCAATCCCAAAAACGGGGCGTAGCGAGAGCGATAATCTAACCACTAGCAGCACTCTAGTCCTATTCTTCTATACCTACTCTCTTCAATAAAGATAAGTTAAGCTACTAAAAACTTCTGTTAATATATCTCCATTACGAGGCCATATGCTACTACAAAGACCCATTTTCCTTGTAGCAAGCGAGCAGTGTCACATATACACTTACATGCGGAACTCAGTACACACTGCAACGATATGTGTGAGGTGCGAGTCAACTTCAAAAAATGACAATAATCAAGTGACCCCTACAGTTGTGAAACCATATGTGCTGAAGTTGGAATATAAAAAAAATGAAACGATGAGTTTAATGCTTTATTAAGATGGGGACCAATCCCGGGATTGAGATATTCTGAATTCCGAAATACCGGGATCGTAAAAAGGGTTCGGGATTGGATGCCCTAGTCATATAAGAGTGTTCAGTATAAATTTTGTCCAGAAAAAGTTCAAATAAATTATAGGTTATTGGTTCGCTCTTGATTGCCCGGTCACCGAGCTTACTGTTGCATGGAAGATCGATTTTATGTTATTTGAAATTCAAACTGTATGCATTATCTACACGGAAGTGATTTTATTAACGAGTTTGTCGCTGAATTTTCTGCTTTATCGATTGAATTTGTATACACAAAGAACGCATCGCATGACATTTCAGCAAACAATAAACGTCGGAAACGATATTATATATAAACAGGTCAATCCACAGGTATTTAATTCAACGAATTGTATAAATAAGTGATCAACAATCTTCATACACCAAACTGCTACATAATTATTTAATATTGGAAATATAGCGTATAAGGTATAATCACAGGCCACCCTCTAGTGATGGGCCACTCGACAGTACAACACAAAAAATAGGTATTTTAAAACATAACTTGTGGTTATTTGTTCCACCACAGTATGTAACTCAGTTCTAGCTCATTGTTTGATGTAAAGGAAAGTGGCCAATTACTGTACTTTTTGCGATATTTTTTTTGTAATAACCATGTTGGATATTTTAATATATGTATACATAAACAACAATAGACATGCTTTCTAAATAAGGGAACAATTGTGTTATAATAAAACAAAGCAAACCATACTCTTAACTGGTTCATCATTGCACCTGTTCCCCTATCAAGGTAGTAAAACCTTTTAATCACTTTTAAGGTGTTAAATGTCCATTTTTGGTGAAAAGGTAATTTTATGAAATTACTAGAAATCGTTTCGCTCATCGCGTACGTTTTCAAATAATTCAATTCAGTTTTAAAACTTGTGCTACTTTATAGTAATATAAAACGTTCACATTAAGAATCGACAGTTGACACTTAAACTACTTTCGGTATCTTCAGACATTCGAGTACACGTATGAACTCTAATTGACAGTCAGTAAGAGTTCCATCTCTAAAATCAGCTCTAGGTAAGAATTCCCACTGGTTAGGAAGCCCTGCTCTAGATGAACCTTGCCGTCTAGATAATCTTAAGAATCCCTAATATGACTAGATATATTTAAAACACCCTAGCATGATGTTATAAATCATAATATAGAAGTAAATCTCATACAATCTAATTAGGACAGTTGCATAGAAGTATCTGGAATATTAAATACATCAGGAAATGATTTCAGGCGTATACAATGTATTACTATGAAATATTATCCTACTTATAAAATATTGTCGTTTCCATTGCAAAATTGTATATCTGCAAAATCAAATTTTGCGGGGGAATATTAGAACAGTTTAAACAACAACTGTATTGAATAAAAACAATAATAAAAATATGTAATTAATTATACCTAACCTACAGCCGACGGATTGTACACTAATTCATTAATTGTAAAATAATGCTATACATGCGAATGCTTATCAGGATATGTGATCTTTTTATTACGAAACGATCATTGAGTCATTAAAACAAGTTATGAGATAATCGTATTCAAAGTGTCATTATGTTTTCAGAATACTCTCTTTCCCAAGTACAATTATTGTTTGCGATTGAAAAAGATTTTTTATTTATTATGAAGAATAATCTTTTTGCCATACAAATCATATTTTTGGTACTATTTTGACATTGAAATGGAAAATAATCAAAAACTGATCTAAGGCGTTTTGTCAGTATACCCTCGATAAGTTACAAAATCTTTAGGAATATGTGATTCCAATGTTAAACGTTGACGTGATTAAACCGCAGGACGGATGATGATGATGGTGATGTCGGTAATGCAGCTCGGAGTGGATGTTACACGGCCGGAGAGTGGTGAGCGAGTGATGATCTTTTTCTATATTCTTCACTAGTTGTATTGCGTTTTCCAAATATCGCATTGGATGATTCTCACGCTTGCAGACGGTCTCCTTTCATAATCACGTATTTACTTATCTTTGCCCTCAGTAATATCGCATTTAGTAACTGCTGTTGTGTGAAATGATAACTTGATGTAAGTGTCAATGGAAACTTTTCTCTTTAAAAAAATTATAGTTTTTGCTGACCGATGAGAAAACATTTTCTCGGATATCATATTTTGAAAATCCGCAACGTCACGTATCCCTACATGTACCCTCCTTCCCTTGTTTAGATGCGTTTCCCATCTGTATTCTAAAGTGTTCTTCTTCTACGGCATTTTTATTTTTAAACAAAAATATTTCAGTGTAGGGTAACAGTAGTTTTACAGAAAACACCAACAAAAAATACTATAATTAAAATTTTTTGGTTAGTTATTATTATACTAAGATTTCTTAATTTCAGCTCTCACTATGTTTATATACATTTAAAAATGATTATAATGATCACATCATTATTTATATATTTATTTTGAAATCATTACGTAGTTTAAAGCATATATTTTAATGTTTAAAAATAGAATTAAGGGTGTATTGACTATTCAGCTGATACGTGTAGCAATACTCAACGAAACGGAAAATAAAAATATGAACCCCGTTCTAAGGGCACTTTGCTGAAAGCTGTTCACAGAACTCGAACAAAAGCTCTACTTTGAAAAATGAAAATCGTGAGGTGAATTCGTCGTATAGCGATTTTGTAGCTACACGTCGTGTGTTAAATGTTAAACGAAAAAATCTTTTCAAGCAATATTGTGACGATACAATCGCTTTGTATAGTAATATAATGCTCGCCCAAGTTTATAACGCTTTGCTAATACGTATTTTTTGTACATCTGTCATCATTTCACGTAATTTGTTTCACAAAAATGATTGATTAGTTACAAGGGCTTCCAATCCCGGTATCCCGGTCAATTGTTCAATTCTGTATTTCCGGGATTTTCTAAATATCAATCCGGAATGAAAGAATTTCTGGATTCACTGTCAATAACATACGGGACTCCCCGATTTAATTAGAAATTAGCCATATGCATATTGAATATTTGTTCTCATTCAAATGTCACGTACAGAACAGTATACCTCGATTGACCCGTTGCGAATCTATTCATTTATTGCCATTCATAGTTATAGCCGATCGACTTATATAAATTTAAATGAATTTAGCACAGTTTTTAATATCGTATTCGATCACACTGTGAAGAATAGGGACTACCAATTAGGGCTTCTAATACCGATATCTCAGAATCCTGGTTAATTAGTCAATCCCGGAATTGTCTAATTATTAATCCGGGGATTTCAGGATTGGCTGTACGTGCTAAATGATAATTCATATATCCAATTAAAAACTGCGTGATTAACTTAAATATGTACCTCTGTTTGTTCATGTACATATTTTTTGTATAACACCTACATAATTAATATAAATGTATTGTGGTATTCTACCTTCTCCTATTTAGTAACAGCTGTTGTTAACCTATTTGAAATGGAAGGTAAAAGAAGACTGCTTTTATATGGATGGAAGACAATATTGTAATGTTGAATTGAAGGACATGTCCTCTTTTTGGATACCATATGGTAAAACCTACATTAGTAATGTAATAAATAAATATATAAAACTATTTTGATAATGGTATCTAATTTTTTCTCTTTGTTTACATACGAATCTCAGATTCCTAATAGATAAAAAATCATTCCAATGCTCAAAATGAAATTACACTTAATGACGGAATCCCGCAATGTTAAATAGCGTTGATGAAAGGTGAAATATTATAGAGTATTAAATTGCCAACGACGTTGTTCTAAATGAAATGCACTTCCGAACCCGCAGTATTTTTACTTATATAAATAATTATGCGATTTATATTTGATAAATGCTCCGTACAGTCATTTATATTCAATAATTGTGGCTTGCAGCTGCTATTCAATGACATACGAGACTTCACCATTAAATTAGAAAAGCAGCACATGCATGCTGAATGTTTGGTCTCATTCAAATGTCACGTACAGAATAGTATCCCTCGACTGACAGTGGCTGTTCCACCGCGAATCTCCTCATTTACTACCATACTAAGCCAAAGCCAATTGCCATATATAAATTTAAATTGGCTTAGCACAGTTTTCAATACCGCATTAGCTCACAATGCGAAGTATAGGGACTTCTAATTAGGGCATAAAATACGAAATCCCGAGATTTCAGGATTTACTGTAAATGGTAAAAAATAATTAATATTTCAAATTAAATACTTACTACAACGTGCACTTCGGTTTGTTTATATACATTATTTTTTTATAATAACTACACAATTAATACATGTAATGTATTGGGGTCTCTCTCCTTATCATATTTTGTAACTGCCGTAGACAGGAACAGACAATTTTCACGACACTACATTTCATTGTTTTTTTGCACTATTGTATAAAAAAATCAATTGCAATAAATAAATGAAAAACCATTCCCATGCCCAAAAAAATATTAAATCATTCATTTATTCCAATTGAAGTAATAATGGATATAACTTAATTTTATATGTACAATTTAAAATATGAAACAACGTTTATTTGAATTCTAAAATCCCGGGATCAAATTAGGGTTCCGGGATTGGATGCCCTACTATTAATCAAGCATCTTGGTCAAAGTTTTATTTATCAATACTCTGTACGTCATATTGGGACAGAGAAGTGGCACTGTAGCAAAAAGGTTAACCTCGTTGACTTCGGCTGCGATGTTCACGGTTTAAATTCCAGTACGGATAGTCAAAAATAAGCCAGAAAATTACAATCTTTATATCTGTGGTAAAGAAAGACTCCTTTTATCTTTTTGAGTTTTGTATTCACTGTATTTTTGTGATCATTACACTCAAGAATAAATACTGACGGGCTTGTGAATATTATTCTTTATTTATTTGTATTACATACAAAGTTAATGTACTGCACTGAAGTTTCTAAATTTGTGACATATTTATAGGTGGCTTGTTTATAGGTAAACCACACAACCCTGTCGGTAGCATGCTCTTGTGGGAGAGCGGAAAGGATTTATTGATTAGAAACGAGTACACACCGACTGTCAACCAGAAATATGCGTGCTACTGGTAACTAACTGAAACATAAAACTTGCTATGGCTTTATATTACAAAGTGTTCTTAAACTATTTAGATAAAATATTTTATTACGTATAACATAGAGATTGTCATAATATTGATGAATAACAAAACTCACAGGTTATATAGAATTTGTTTTTATTTTAACAAACTATAGAACAGTATCTCTCATGCAATTGTAATAATTAATTCTTCATTCTAGAACCATTTCACTGAGATTGCATATTGACACTCCCTACGTATAATACCTTTCTTTTCCTTTCCACAGTCAATATAAATATATGGATATGTATATACATTTTTTCGATTTTTTTCTGCGTCGTCCACTTCACTGTCCTTCAGTGCTTTTAGTCTGGCTCGCTCTTCGATTTCTTCCCACATTTTATCGGACATCCATTTTGGTTGCGGCTCCCTCCCCTCCGGAATCAAATGACATCTTTGGTGGACAATGCAATAGCACGTTCGATTTCGCACCAATCCGCCTCAATGTGATCGGACCCGGATGTAGGCTGCACGGAGACGCCATCCACCTCCTTCCTTACCGCTATAATACACCTGATATCTTTTTTGAATCTCTGTTAATGTATTTGTCTCGCTTCTGATTGTCAATATGATAGTTAAATGAATGGCGTAGTAGAGTCAGCAAGCAGTAATGTAATTTATTGTCAATTATTTCCCCTTTGTGTATTATTATAATAGCTTTCATCAAATATTCTAACCGCGCACTCAACCGTGAGTATATAATCTATATATATATAAATGAAGACTTTTGTTTGTTTGTCCTGTATGCACTCCTTTACCATTCATCCAAATTCGATCAAACTTTGTGAGTTGTTGTGCGCACACCCGTGAAGGTTTCGGCCGGGCATGAAGATGACGGGCTCAGACCGGGTTATCATATGAAATCTCAGCCCATTCACTCCTCTAATCCAAAAGCACTTCAATAAACAGAATTAAAACACACATCCTTTCTTTCTTTGAGTGGCATTGCAACGCATGCCGGGTACTCACTGGTATATTATGAAAAATTAACAGGTTATGGTGTATTAGTCGCTTAAACACTTTATTCAAGCAAGGTAAGAATACAACGCAAGAGTCAAATAAGGGTTTGCATTTAAAGGAACAGTAACCATTTCAATGTATGGTGAATAAGAAATAATAAATGGTCAGTAATTAATCAAAATGGTCAGTAACTAATTCGATAAATGGCTAGTATACATGTGGTCAGTTAATAAAATAAACCATTACACATTTATAAAAAACGGTAAGTTTTTCATTAAACCTAACCTAACCTATAACCTAGCCTTTATTTAATCGGCAATTATTTGCTGACCACATTTTTTGAACCCGAGACATCCGTAGCCGAGTCAACGACGCTACCAACTGCGCCACGGACGCCGACCACAGCCACGGCTCGGGTGCTGGCACGGGCGCCACGGACGAATTATTAAGATATCATTTATTATTTCTTACTAGCCGTTTATTGAATTAGGTACTGACTAAATAATAAGATGCCGATCGCTTTTCACGATTGGGTAGGGTGTGTGGAACGAAATTAAAACAACACAGACATCTATACCTTTTAAATACAAATAAACCTATAAATCGACGAAATAAAATTTCCACTCAAGGATTCAAGACCTTGGCCACACTACTAAGTATGACAGAAGCCCCTGCAAGGATTAGCGGTAAATAGTATAATGCACTTTTATTGCATTAACAATTTTAGTAATCTTATTTTTAAGTAAGTGTTAACTGTCAATTCTTGGTGGAAAAGCATTACATTTAAAAAAGTAAAACACAATTTTTTGTACTACTCCCACATTTTTAAAAATGTACAATTGATAATGTTCGTTATGAGGGATACCGATCCAGATCGTTATAAAAATGTGGAAGCAGTACAAAACAAATTGTGTTTTATTTTTAGAATATAATAATCTTCCATAATATAATGTAACATGATGGTAAGATGGGACTTAACATTTTGTAGGTACTTACTATATCGAAGGCGATATCCTTGATGTGATTTCAATGTTCTTCGCCATGTTCTTTTAGTACTCACGTTAGCATGGAATGCTACTTAACGTTTCAGGTTTCTAAATGATAAATACTTACAGCAATATTCTCTAACAGTTAACGTTCACTCTATCCGGCTGCGGTGTGATTTTGCTTAATTCTGAACAGATGAAATCTAATAGTTTAATATAAAAGCAAGAATTAATCGAAGAATTATATTTCAAAGCGTATTAAGACGTTAATTGTGACTGCGGTATAATCACAATTTTATAAATTCTTTTCTCGTCTTTTAAACAAATTTTCTTACATAATTTAAGACATCGACTGAGGGTGCTTGATGGAATTTCAATATCAAATTTGGATTATTGAAATTTTGTACACTTCCATGTATTTTGTCACTAACGACCTGGGTTTAGCCTTTCGGCATCTTCAGGCATTCGAGTAGACGAATGGACTCGAACTGTCAGACACTGAACTATCAGTTTGAGTCCATTCGTGTGCTCGAATGCCTGAAGATGCCGAAAGGCGAAACCCGGGTCGTTAGTGACAAAATACATGGAAGTGTACAAAATCTCAATAATCCAAATTTTCTTACAATTTAGAACATTGACTGAGGGTGTTTGATGGAATTTCAATTACAAATTTTAATTGTTGAGATTTTGTACATTTCCATGTATTTTGTTACTAACGACCCGGGTTTTGCCTTTCGGCATCGTTAGGAATTCAAGTACACGAATGGACTCGAACTAGCAAAACCTGGCTCGTTAGTGACGAAATACATGGAAATGTACAAAATTTTAACAATTCAAATTTAAATATTCTTATATCTGATGACTCGAACTGTCAGACACTGAACTATCAGTTCGAGTCCATTCGTGTGCTCGAATGCCTGAAGATGCCGAAAGGCGAAACCCGGGTCGTTAGTGACAAAATACATGGAAGTGTACAAAATCTCAATAATCCAAATTTTCTTACAATTTAGAACATTGACTGAGGGTGTTTGATGGAATTTCAATTACAAATTTTAATTGTTGAGATTTTGTACATTTCCATGTATTTTGTTACTAACGACCCGGGTTTTGCCTTTCGGCATCGTTAGGAATTCAAGTACACGAATAGACTCGAACTAGCAAAACCTGGCTCGTTAGTGACGAAATACATGGAAATGTACAAAATTTTAACAATTCAAATTTAAATATTCTTATATCTGATGAAAAACGTGTTTCATTTTTATTAATATGAAAAAGAAGAATTGTATATTCTCGTTCAAGAGATTTGTCGGTTAATTTCTATACTCTACGGCAGTGGTGCACAACCTATTTTAAAAATGAACCAGGTTATCCATTTTCTAATTTTTCACGGGCCGCAAAGAGTAAAAGCATGCAACCCACAGGCTGCGAAACACTATCACTTGAAGGCTTGTAAAGTAGCCTGGACTATTAATTGTTGTTTTAAAAAAAATGTCTTATGTTCGTCAGCTGATTTTTAAAAATATGTCTTTGTACAGTTGTATAGAGTTATAAACAGGGATTCGAGAAACGCAATAAAATGAAAATGGAAAAAGTGGACATTTGTTGTTTTTATGTCAAGGTCTTCAATTGTAATTCATGTTTAGCAACTTAAGAAATACATTTTCAATAATTCTGATTTTGAAAGTACTTACAAAAATGTTTTAACTAACGTTTAGATATTTTAAAAATAAAACGCAATTCGTTTCTACTGCTCTCGCATGTTTATAATGATCAGGACCTGTTTCACTCATTACGAGAAATATCAACTGAACCCCTTTATAAATCACAAAAGATGTGAAATTTATATGAAAAGTGTGAGTTATTTCAACAGTGAATATTTATACGAACGAAGTTTTGTAAAAATAGAATAAAATTTGTGATTTGATGAGGACGAAAAAAACCCATTGTTAAAATCATTATTTAATTGTGAACTTTAACGATAACTAAGACAGTCAAAAAAAATGGCAGTGAATTTGAGCAGTCGGTCTTGGTTACGGATGTCTCAGGTTCAAATCCCGGTACGCACCGTTGATTTTTCACTAGCCCTGTCCTAAACCCCATTCTTTTATCTCTCAGTTCCCGTACAAAACTTCCGTTGAGATACCTTCATAAGAAGTCTATATACTTCACATTGGGAGTGGGCATGGTCAAAATAAAAGAGATCGCAATACAAATAAATGTTTCATCAAAAGGGAATTTGCACCAACAATCTGTTTAAACGAATTTTGTTAAATCAGAAAACATTGTTTGACAAATATTTTAGGCAACGCATTTTCCTGTTTGTTTATTATGATAAAGGAAATGAATTACGTTGTTCTGTTTTTATAAAAAAATGTAGTAATCTAATTTTTACATTTATGAAAACAACATTTGCATAAAATTCTTAAAACGTGGATTAAATTTAAAAAGGAAAGGAGCACTAATCATATTATCAAACAGTCTTTTTCTTACTTAAGTTTTGCTTTTTTTTTACTTAGCAACGTCTCAAGCTTTTACTGTGTGATTCGATTTTCAAATACCCTGTAAAAAGTTCTGTGGATTTCAGATTAAAGAGACGAAACGAAATCAAAAATGAAGACTATGTATAGTTTATTCAGTACAATTTATATTTAGAGGTGAAACATATGATTAATTCTCGTTGTACTGAATAAGTTCATATCTTTAGGTAGTAGGTTTAGTATATATCAATATAACTCTAATTGTTTTATGATTGACGACATTTAACTGTACGATGATGACGTGTGAAGACCATGCGATTCCGGAGAGATATCATTACTTCCGGGCGGGACGACTGAATCCGGTCTTTTATTGATTGTTCATATATACTGTCGTCGACTGTCTGTGTTCTGCTTTAGTCATCATGACTTGCCTTTTAAGAGCGTTTAGCTTTATCATTACGTATGCGTATACGTATTTATAATATCGGCTAGCCCTTGAATTTGCTGACTGTATTTTCAGAATATTTGTCAAGTATAATGTTTTATAAATATCATATATTGCTACTTATCTTTGAATGATATTATTTTTAATTCAAATTGATGGGAAAATGTTTAAGCGAATTCGGTTACAATAACAGTAAATTTGGATTATTCAGATTTTGTACACTTCCATGTATTTTGTCACTAACGACCAGGGCATCTTCAGGCATTCGAGTGCACGAATGGACTCGAACTGACAGACAGTAAACAGTGTCTAACGTTTATATAGAAGATAAAAATACGACAAATATTATTCACGAGATAAAACATTATATGTCTAGGATCCACACTGATACCTGAGTTAACATTTCGAGAATCGCCTTAATCCTTATTTTGTGAACAACACATTAACAGAGTGGCGAATTGCCGCTTTCCAACTACTTTTAGAATTAGCAGTGATTTTACAATTATAATAGCATTGTGGGTTTCAACGGGATGCAATTCGTCGCATCACAAAATATAATATGAATCAAAAGCGAGGGTTTTAAAAATGTTCATACAACGACCACACTGACTATTCACTGAATGACTAAAACACCGCAACATATAAAAACATTTAAAACTTTTCATTGAAGTATGACGTGTAAAAAAAATTTGTATATAAATTATAATGCTGGTATACTTTTATCAACAGGAAAAAAACAGAAATTTTAGGACATTCGAATTATGTGGTAATTACGAGAGTTTATGTCTGTCAGATTTTTCGAGTGTTCAAGTGATCAATGTCGTTGGATCGAGTTGTTCATGGGCTAAAATCACAGAATGAACACGTCTTTGATTTCTAAATTAACTTTCACCCATCTGATTTAAAAAAACAGGGCTTAGTAAGAGCGAATAACTAACCACTAGTTCTACCCTAGATTCAACTTTCTATTATTACTCTATTCAAAGCTGTGTAACAAGTAGTTTTTGTAAAAAAAACTGTTAAGATAAGCTCCAATAGAAGTTTCCGTTTTACCTTATTTTTTAATAACCATGTCCACTTCCAATATGGAGAAAATATGCAAATATATAATGCTATTGAAGATATCTCAACAGAATTTTTTCTACAAGAGTTGCTTTTTATTCAGTTGCGCAGACACTATTTTTCGAAAAGTGTAGCGTTATAAGAGTAGGACAATGACAGCACAAGTGGTGAGATAGTCGCTTTTACTACGTCTTTCTTTTAAAATCGGGGTGTGTTGGAGGAAATTCTAGACTTCACATGCTTATGAACAAAAATCGTTGAAATATCAATGAAACAGTTCATATTGGGATTCGAGCGCGTTAGCACCTCAACTGAAGTCAACGACGTTGACCATTCAACCACGATGATATTTATATATAATTACTTAAATATAAATAGCATCATATCGCCTTTGAATAATTGAACAAAGTACTTAACTCGTCCATAAATAATCCTTTCAGCGTTTTCTAAGAGAATCTCCTGAATAAGTAATAAAATCATTTCCTTTTTCATATTATGCGTTCAATCGTTTTCCCTGAAGCTTTTCTGAAAAAATGAAGCTTTCAAACGGGGCTGAGATATTCGCGCTATAAATGTAAGCACTCTGCTTTTTTATTCAAATTTCATCGTTAATACAGTGAGTAGATTTATGATTGAAAAAATCTCTTGCAAATTTATTCGCTGAAGACCTTGTGCATATTATTTGAAAGCAAACTATCACTCTATAATCACATTATTGCTATAAATATTACATATATTTTGGATTTTCCTTGTGAAGGCATAGCTTGTAATGACCTAAAAGCTCTATAATCATTACATATTGATTTTAAGCTTAAGTGAACGTTTTTTTAATTCAAAGCTTTTAGAGAACTTTTGCTGCAACGAGATTTTGGTAAGATGAAAGCTCTTAAATCAATATAACATGCATTTAAAATAAAGTGGAGCTTTTTCGAGTTCGAAGCTTTTTGAGAACTTTGGGTGCAACGAGCTTGTGGTGAGCTGAAAGATCTTAAATCGCAACAACAGGACTTTGGTGAAGATTTCTTTGAATTCGAAGCTTTTATAGTACCTTTTGCGCTTCGAACTTTTGATGATCTGAAAGCTCTATAACACGCCTTCGTGCTTAAGCGGAGTTTTACTGAACTCAAAGCTTTTATAGTACTATTTTGCTTCAAGCTTATGGTCACTTGAAAGCTCTCAAATCACTGAACTTTTGCTGCAACGCGCTTTTGGTGAGCTAAAAGCTCTTAAATCACTACTACAGGAATTCAAGCTTTAAATGAGCCTTCTTTGAATTCAAAGATTTTTCAGTACTATTTCGCTTCAAGCTTTTGGTCACTTAAAAGCTGTTAAATCACTGAACTTTTGGTGAAATGAGCTTTTGGTAAGCTGGAAGCTCTAAAGTAACTACATCAGAAATTAAAGCTTTAGTGGAGCTTTTATGATTTCTGAGTTTTAAGAAAACTTTTCGTCCAGCTTAAAGCTCATAAAGCTCTAAAATCACTACAACAGAAGCTTTAAGCCTTTTAGAGAATTTTTTGTGCAAAAAGCATTAAGTAAACTGAAAACTTTTGAATCATTACATAATAAATTAAAGTTTTAGTAGAGCTTTTTTCAATTTGAAGCTTTTGATGGGCTGAAAGCTCTTAAATAATACAGAGAATGCAATCATAATAATTGATCAATTTATCTTACACATGGATATTTTGTATACTAAAGTATATAATCTTCATATGAAAAGAAGCATCAGCTGTATAAAACCTCTTAAGAAATACTCACGGAAAAGGCTCCAAGTCTGTGATAATAAAATTATACCTTTTTACCAGAGGTAGATTTTTTATGTCGTGATATCATTATAGCGCGCACGCTACGTTAAGTTACATAATGACAGGGTTTTCGAAAGAGTATTGTTACAAAATTATGCCTAAATTGCCGTGGAAAAGCCGTGACAAACTAGGTAAGCGCCTTGCGATTTGGACACAATGTTTCACGATAAAATCAAAACAGTATGTATTGTGAATAATACATCACAAGCTATTGTGTCAATAATAATGAGCATATTTATTTGTTTTTTGAAACGACTGACTGTACGCATTTTTTTATATATTCATTATATCTTCTTGAACTCGTAGTCAAGTGGTTTGGGCTTCTTCTTTACATTCCAAAGCTTATTTATTATTACCTTTTCCAATCAATTCTTTAGTATATGATCAAAATACCCGACCAAATATCTTTCATGAATGCTATCGTTCCACTCTCTTGAATCAGGAAGATCGTTTTCGATTCTAAATCATTTTTCTCTTCTTCTTCGAGTTTATAATCCTAAAATTCTCAAGACTTTTAACTTGATCAATGCATTGCCTATAGAGTTGGACATTTTAAACAAAGAACTTAGAATTAGAAGAATTATTTCACTAAAAATAAAGTGATCCCACATAATAAAATATATTTGAGCATTAAATAGTTTTTACTTAATATAAATACTCACACTTTTACACCGATAGCTGCACGAAGCTGTAATTAAATGTCACTTATTTATGATACCCTATATTTTATTTGCTCCACGCGTTATAATACATTACACAAACTAAACTAGACCAACCCTAACATAACCTACTACAACTTAACTCACTTGGATAAAAGAATCCGTGACTAAGTGGAAACTATCAAAATAAAAGTTCATGTCTACCAAATGAATACTATCTAATACAAACTGCAATTATTTATGACCCGTAAATAAATAGTATTTACTGTATCGCTTTCTTCGTGTTAAGTTTACAGAATAAGATAGAGAATTAAATCTATTGAGTTGAAATTTACCTGACATTTGTTTTAACTCTTATATATTCAGTTGTATGAGAATAATTATTCACCACTTATAATGAAATTGATATTAACAATATTTGACATTCCTCGTCGAACTAAACACATTATTATTATTAAGCATGGTGGAAATTGAAGATAATCATGGTTTACATGTCAATTCTTACTACAAAGATGAGTTGAATTGTAACTGTTATATTATAAATTATCACTGTGCATCATTGGTTATATATTATAACCTTTACTAAGCTTATTATGTTTTATGCTTGAAAAATTATAAGTTTTATGCGTTTGACTCACGCTCCGGGATCGTCATGTAAAAACATTTTTGAAGGACAACTAATTATTTGGTTAGTAACTTATTCCATACATGGTCTGTAAATAATTGCCAAATAAATAAATGTTGGGTTGGATTTCATAAAACTGACAATTTTATATAAATTACTGACCGTTTATTTACTGAGCACATGTATACTGACCTTAGTTACTGACCATTTATTTTTTTACTAATCACAAATAGAAAGTAAGGATTTTCGCTATAAATATGTTATATTAGCACCATTTATTATGGATAATTTTCGACAGTCATAATATTTATAATGTAAATACATGTGGGTTATTTAGTTGTCGATCGATGGAGACGGATGGTTTTCACAACATCGCATAATCAAATAATCAATCAGGGAAAAAAACGATTCGCCAATTTTCCCAGAAATGCTTACGCGCACTCAATTGAAAGAAAAATAAAAAAACTTTTCTTTTTAGTTAATTAAAAATCACTGGTTACATTTATGAAAGAAAACTTTCTAATTACATTACGGCTGACGCAGGAGCCTCAAGGCTGCATTTATTTGTTCAGTAACAATTTTAATTTTTGATCCGTAAGAAATAATAAATGGTTAGTAAATAATCGAAATAGTCAGTAACTTATCGATAAATGGTCAGTTAGTAAATTAAACGGTCAGTAATTTATATTAAATGGTCAGTTAGTAAATCAACCGGTCAGATATTATCTTATGTATAATAGCCAAGAAAACTTTGTAGACGCTTTAGTGCTCAGCCAGAGTCAACGAGCGACGGCGGGGCAGGTGCATCGTTTTCGCACCAGTTTCGCTCGTCAAGAGTATTATCATCACTTAATAATGCCCGTGATCCGTTCCGAGCGAAATCGTTCATGATAATTATAAACATGTGGAAGTTGCACAAACAAATTGTGTTTTGTTTTTAAAATATTATGTAAATTAACCCAACTTTTATTTATTTGGCAATTATTTACTGACCAAATATAATTATTAACTGACCATTTATGGAATTAATTTGTTTCTATTATTAAGTAATTAAGTATCTATTAAATTGCTAACGGCCAACATTAAAAGATATAAAAACTAATTTAAATAAATAAAAAAAAATATTCATAGACCTCTGTCTTTCTCGAAAATCGAATAAGTGTAGCGATATAAGATTTAAAAAATTTTAGTACTAGTAAGAAAGAAATGATTCTTTGAATTCAATTTTTGATTGCAAGCCAGAGCTTAAAAAAATAACAATTTGGGATCAATAATTAAAAACATTTTCGCTAGCAATGGGACGATATAATATTAACAGACTGTCAGCTATTTTACAAAAAATAAAATTCTTCAAAAGAAGTGTTCTTAAAAAAGAAAACTTTTGGAATAAATCCTACCAATTCAAATAAGCTTCAAAAGTAAAAATATACAGAAAACCTTACTTAAATTTTATAGAGGTAGCAAGTTATAGCGAGTCACTGACTAAAAAAAGGTTTATCCCGGTGTCCCCAAATTTCATCTTCTCAGAAAATTGAATGGCAAGATTTGCGTGGTGGTGATACAAAAATATTCAAATAAGGTCTTATTAGGAGTAGCTGCCAATATAAAATGGGAAAATGTAGTATTTTATTGAACAGGCAAGGACCAGGTTAAATAATCGTATCTTATCCAATAAATAAACTGAATAAATATTCCGAAAGCCTTCATAAAATATTTCATTTTCACTTTTAAGGTGTTAACTGTCAATTCTTGGTGGAAAGGCATTATATTTTAAAAAATAAAACACAATTCATTTGTACTATTTCCATATGTTTTAAATGATCAGGACTGGTTTCATACATCACGAACATTATCAACTTTGTTGATCAGTTGATAATTTTAAACAAATATCACTTAATGGGAGTGTTAACCATCTGCTTCTGGGACAGTGACATTTAGAAATGAATAAATTTAATTTGGATATCAATATGGTATTCATTGAAATAAAATATGTATATTCAATGTCATTACAGGATGGTCTCAAGTATTCATAACATTGAAAGCTTTTAATTAAATGAAGAGGCGTTTGATTAATAATTGATCTCAATGACCATGATAATTAATGACGTATAATTACAGTTAATTAGTTTGAAAAACATGATATAATGTAGTTAATGACACTTATACTGATGAATTAATAACAAATTTACGTTTCAATTATAATTTGTAAACAATGAAAATTTACTTTAATAATTCTGAGACATGCTTATGAGATCATTTGTGTTACCAATCATAGACTCATAATGGGATATCTCAACAGAAGTTGTTTTTATGAGACTCGGTTGTTTTTCAGTTACTCTATGTCCCTTTTTTGAAAACATAGATAAAGAACCATACTATTATTTAACTGATCGCTCTGCTCGTTTTCAAGACTTGATAGATGGGACGAATGAAAACCACACATACATATATTAAATTTATTTAAACGTGAATCCATAAATCAATCGAAAATGTGAAACCCATAGCCATGATAACCGAAAAGGCTACGAGACTCGCGCGTAGAATATATCGGTCAGTTATTTTGGTTATCATTCAACATTTCAAAACCAATGCAGGTTTGTTCTAATGACATAAAAAAAAGAGAAACAATGAGAATATAATAGAGATTTTATAAATTGAGTCGGGTCCGTGTTGCAGTGGTAAACGTCGTAAACTGTGGTTACGGATCCCATGGGTTTGAATCCCAGTAAAGACGGTTTCATAACTCATTGGATACTACTATATTATAAGATTGATAATAAAATTTACAATTAATCGTAACAACATAAAGCTTAAAGGCGTCCACGCTTCAACCCTTTGTAGAGCAAATTAATTTTTTCTGAAATCAACTGCGAACTATATTATTTCGAATTATATATTGCGTACTGAACAATAATTTTGCCATAAAAATTATAAATACTTAGTAAAGTTATGGAAAAACTGTAATATGTAGTGGTTTATTTGTCAAAAAAATATTGTAAATCGATAAATAAATGCATATATACATGGCTTTTCTCACAACCCACATATAACTATAAAAAAAATGATTCGCAAAATCAAATGTTATTCACAAATTCGTGATTGTTGCACAGTTCAAGTTAGATGGTTGATAAATACATCAAAGCACTTTGTCGATATCGTCTTTAGGTATTAAGGTTTACATTTTTATGGTCACCGTATGAATTATAGCTCTCAAAGGCGGTGGTCAATATATCGACCACTTTCGCGCTTTGTCCTGTAAAGGGTTAAGTTTAAAAATTGGTCAAATCTTTTGATTGTTTGTTTACATTGAGGATACAAACTGCAAGGGTTTTTAAATGACAATTATCGTCAGTATTACAATATGGTATTTTCTTCTTTTAGAAATTGAAAACGATTGTTCTTGCTTTAAAATCGTTAAAGCAAGACTTATAAAAACAATGCGGTGAAAAATTCTGTGATTTTCGATAAGGAAAACGCTTTGCTTTGAAATAATAATAAAAAACATAAGCAGCTGATAAAAAAGCCATGTATTCAATATCAGTCATACAATATAGTATACCAGCAATCTACAATATAATATTCCAACCCCAAACTAGGGGCTTGAGTCGTGTGTACATTACCATCGTGTTGGGATTGCAATACCGTGGTTTTAATTTATTTTTACTTTTATTATTACCCTCTCCCAAAGTGGAGTATATGACCTCTAAGGGAGGTATCTTAATATAAGTTTTTTTCTACGAGAACTGCTTGTTACTCAGTTGCTCGACCTCTCTTTTTCGAATTGAGTAGGAATAGAAGGATAGTGCTAGGAGAGGACTAGTGGTTAGCTTATAGGTCTCGTTACACACGTTTTTAGGTTCGGATGAGTGGGAGCAAATTTTAAAAATCACAAACAGTCATGCCTACGAACAGGAATTTCCAAATCAATTGAAAAAACAGTTTATAAAACTGTCCGTACCGGAACTTGGATCCGAGATATATGTACGTAGCAAACGAAATTAACCACTGCACCATGGTGCCGACGAATACGTATGGAAATTATTTAGCAAGCGTTGAATCTGAGAAAACTCTTTCTGCAGCCATGCTAATTTAGACGAACATCCGATCAAGATTGACAGATTCAAGCATTGAAGTACTAGCCATTTAAAATCATATATCAAATTCAAAGGGACAATAAATTTTCGGTAACGATTAAAAAGGCCAGACCTGTAGCCGAGTGGTCAATCTCATAAATGTTCACGGGTACTAGTCCTAGAATGGTTAGTTTTATAAATTTATTTAATCAATTAATTTGTTAAATTTGAGTTATTGAGATTTTGTACACTTCAATGTATTTTGTGACTAACGACCCGGGTTTCGCCTTTTGGCATCTTCAGGCATTCGAGCGCACGAATGAACTCGAACTGACTTCGAACTGACTCATTCGTGCTCTCGAATGCCTGAAGATGCCGAAAGGCGAAGCCCGGGTCGTTAGTGAAAAAATAAATGGAAGTGTACAAAATCTCAACAACTCAAATTTTATATTGAAATTCCGCTACTATGCTTACTATCTCCGAAAAAGAGAGGTTAAGCGACTGAGTAATAAGCAGTTCTTGTAGAACCACTTTTGTTTGGATAAGTTCAATTAGGAGCTCAAACTTCACATTGGGAACGGACGCAGTTACAAAAAAAAACGAAAATCAGCTTATGATATTTTTTAGTACACGTATTAAATAAAATATATCGAAATACCGGTATTGATATTTACAACATCGGAATTTAATATAAAATTCAGAAATATCAGTCCAGTAATCTAAACCCTATCACCATAGTACTTCAGTAGGCATTATAACTTATTTATTTGCTTATTGTAAAATCTTGAATGAATGAAAACATGTTTTTTTAAATATATTGTACTTTTAATGTTGATACTGATATTAATTTGATAATATTTTCTCTTAAGCAATTGACTAACTAAAATGTTGAATGTTTCTATTTCAGCTTAGTCATTATCAGCAGATTTAACATTTATACATATTAAATTGTTCAATAAGTAATTTATAACATTAAATAATAAATACTGGTAATTTTCAGTTTATGCGTTGAGCACTTGTATTTTTCCTTCCTGAAAAGAACACTCGATAATCACAATTAAACCAATTTATTTAAGTTGTTATGGCGAGAGCTGACTCTACAGATTTCAAAATGTAAATACTCGCCTGCACCAAAAAATTATGCTTATCGGTAAGCATTATTAATTGGCAAATAATATACCTGTGACAAGACACGAGGCTGCAGATTACGCAATGCTTGCAATAATATTTTACCAATATCCAATATTCAGCTGACACCGCGCAACAGGTAAACGATCATCAAGATCTGTCGAAACTAGATCACAAACACAGTATAAATACAAGTTGGTTGCCCCACTTCAACTCGTTATGTGTATGTAGCCGCTGTTTCACTGCCGCCTTCCATAACGCAATAAAGATCTAGAAAATAGACGAATTTACTCCGGATTTTCTTGGCCCGATACAGAGTTGCACGGAACCAATCTTTTATCCACGCAATATTGTGGTTAACAAAAAAGATAAGGGACTTGCTCATCCACGTAGTTAAAGCGATATTAAGTATCCTGTGTATCCGTATACCGAGAATCCACCGTAGCGCTAGAGCTTAATCTACTCCGCGTTGCATCTAAAGAGAGAATATCCCGCTCCCTTGTTGGCCTTGGTTGATACTGGACAAGCAAGGGACAACTGAATTAATTCTGTATCATCCGCCGAACGCAATTCAATAACCACCTCAATGTGATATCTGTCGTCACTCACCAACCGAACTCAGGACTGCAACAATCATCAGCATCCGTCTCTACTGCTTAATCACGTCAAGCAAAAACATTGGAATCATATCACTAAATGTTAATTATTGTTTTCTCCTTAAATGACTTTTTTTAAAACCAATTAAATAAATATTATGTTGTTGTTTATCTGATACTGGGAAAAAAGTCAGCGACGAAAACTAATTTCGAAGAGTTTTTGATTGCTTGGAAGTACAATATATTATATTGGCAGAAATTGCTTGTTCAAAGTTTTGTTTATCGATGTAGTTTTCAATAACGAAATGTGAGTTTGTTTGTTTGAAGTTATTTTGAATAATATTTCCAAAATATGAATAATGTTTATATTTTTGCGTTAGGTAAATATCTGTTTTTATTGTATAAATTTAATGTAAGCTCTTCTACAAATTTAGTATGTTACTTCAAAAGAATATATTGATTATGTGTCTTGTTTGTTGATATAAATATTTGAGACAATCGACTTCAATTGTGATAGTAAAATACAATTAATTAACAAGTTTTTTGCTGTGGCTAAAATTACTTTATAAATTAAGACATCGACTTAGGGTGCTTGATGGAATTTCAATATCAAATTTGATTTTTTGAGATTTTGTACATTTCCATGTATTTTGTCATTAACGATCCGGGTTTCGCCTTGAATGAACTCGAATTGACAATTCGAGTTCATTCGTGTGCTCGAATGCCTGAAGATGCCGAAAGGTGAAACCCGGGTCGTAAGTGACAAAATACATGGAAATGTACAAAATCTCAACAATTCAAAATTGATTATTCTATAAATACTTAATAAGACCATGCCTATATGACTCATGATGCATTCTCTTTACTAATTTGAGGATACTGTGGCAATAACTGAATGCAGTTATACAGAAAGTAGCCAATCCACAATAATGTCAAGCTAAGATAATGGCACTTTTGAAATCACGTGGAATTAAAAATGTAAGCTTTGAGTTTTTATTTATTTGCTAGATATGGCAAATATTGAATTTTATTTCTATTAAATATAGAATATGACCAACTGACTGACCGTTTAATCCAGTGACGTCCAGTTTGATTTTATTGTAAACAAGGTAGAGCTTCCAAAAAGTCCCTCCCCATCCGTCCAATCATAATAACGGGGCATAGCGAGAGTGATTAGGTAATTACTAGTCCTGTCTTAGCTTTATCCTTCTATTCCTACTCTCTTCGAAAGAGAGAGGTTAATCAACTGAGTAACAACCAGTTCTTGTAGAAAACTTCTGTTGAGATACCTCCATTAGGAGACCACACTGGGAGCGAACATGGTACAAAAAAGAGTAATATGACTGTAACCTGTGTATATTTCCATAGTGTTTTATTTAATAAATAATTTTTTTTCAGCCAAGCCTTCACGCACCTGATCTACATTGTATTTTTTTAGTTTTTGTAGATTGTCTACTTTCTGCATAACTAAATCCAACTGTCAATCGATATAAGTCACTACTGAACTTCTCTTTTCAGAGAGTGTACGAAAAGAAGGATACAGATAAAACTGACACTAACACCTTTACGTATAAGTTTAATCGATTGAAAAATTAACGTATTAAGTTGACGTTACTCCATGACCGATTGGATGACGCTCAAGAACATTGACCACTAAGTTACACGACCGATAATACACTTTATGTAAATTTAACAACATATGTGTATTAAACAAACAATAATAATTAAGAAAATGTACTACTTTGTTTTTTGCATTTAACCCAACCTCGTGGCGTAAGAAGTATAGGTGAGCTGAATAAAAATGACAGTTGACTATTTCTGTATTTGTTGACGTCATCGCCTGTTTAATGAATTACAGTTCATTATGCTTACAACAGTGTTTTAGTTATGAGAAAAGATTGATTCGTCAAAATGATGTCACATATTTTAGAAAAGATTGTCTATACTTAGTTAGGCCGAAATTTGATGAAATTACCCGGCCCGAGCCCGAGTCTTAATACCATACTTGTTACCGGAGCCCGACCCGAAGCCTAAGTTTATATATCTCGACCCGAAGCCTAAGTTTATAAAACCCGATTTAAAAAACATACAGTAGCATAAAGTTGATTAACGTACCTACCCAACTTTTTCACATGTAGAAAAATCTATTATTTCACGGAATGATTTCCACTCAGTCACCACTTTTCAACATTTTCCTTACATCGTTGAAACTCATTTTTAACGAATCTTTTGTATTTTTTTATAATGAATTTTTTGGCACACGGAACAATCGATTATCTAAAACGAATAGAAAGCAGATACTAAATAATATCACATTTTATTCATTTACGAACTATTTAAACTTACTATTGGTGATGACAAACAAATCATTGTTTCACGGATCAATAACAATTTTATGAGTTCAGTTTCAGGTTACCAAAATATAAAATGATGTCTCCATACTTATCAAATAAAAGACACGATTGTGTTCTATCTATGCTATTCGAAACATAATAAATTATTTTATTTATTGCCTTTTTATTATCAACAGTATTTAGTTATCAAGAGTACTCATGATGCGAACATAGTCCGAAATACTTTTCTGAAGAACGAATCCCTTACCTGGGCCCGGCCCGAATCCAAATATCAATTGTCTCTACCCGCCCGAATTCGGCCCACGGGTCGGACCGGGTAGAGGCCCACGGGCCGAGACCAGGCCCGCGCAGACCTCTAATACATACCTATATGATGAACCAACCTCAACTCACTTACTTTACCTCGCTTCAATCTTCGCAAAACTTTCATACAGCTTAAAGCTTTTTCAGTAAAATAAGCTATTAAAACCCACCATATTTATAACGTTTTTAACTCTTCTGTACTCATGGCGTAATAATGAGTTACTTCGACTTTTAAGTCTTTAAATTATCTGTGAAATAGGTCTATTGGTAAAAAACAGTTCCACATGTAATTAAAAATACATTATAGTTTACGTCTTCTTTATATAATTATTCATAATTTGAAAACCTTGTCAATTTTACCATGGAAAAATATAAAATCATAGTATAGTATTGTAACAATCCGAGATGCATGACGTACCGTATGCAACCGTTTTGTTTCAAACGGCACCAAGACGAGTATCAATTAAATAAGTATCGTCATCTTAAAATGGAAATTGTTAATAGAATACTTATTATTATATTAATAAAGTATCCAAATCCTCACAAAGCCTCGGAGTGGCCTTTCACATTAACGGACAAAATAAGCAGCTTTCATATTTGAGTCAATAGAACCTTTTCAGGCAGGTACTTATACATTTTTGAAAAGATAGCTTCCCAACTAAATTATGTATCTGACATGAGTGGCAAACCATAAGCCGCGTAGCCACGTACATGTATATAGGATGAGATAATGTATTAATAGTAACCTCACTTTTGTCCTTGGGTAACACGAAGAAATATAAAACAATATAATATATATTACTCACTCGTTATGTTGTGGCAACATTGTTAAATACCATTTAAACAGCTGTGAGTTGTCATATTATGTTACTGGGAGTGGCATAAATGGGTTTAATTAAACGCTTGTGCTTTGCCCACGTCTGTTACCTTAAACTCATATCATGAGTTATTTAAAATAATTTTACATTTTGCCAGCTCTTAGCAGCAACTATTTATATTTTTTAGATAAAAATCTGTTAAAATAACAGTATATTGATTAATGAAATATAACTAACACTTTTACTATTGCGAGTTTTCATTGCCCAACGATTATTATTTTTTCGGTATTTAAACAATATAATATGCCTCTTTTAAGTTGTTAACTGTCAATTCTTGGTGGAAAGGCATTATATTTTAAAAATAAAACACAATTCTTTTTACTAATTTCACATTTTTATAATGATCAGGAACTTGTGTCTTATTTTTAGAACGTAATATGTATAGTCCGTGATTTACAGCTTGTATTTTAGACTAAATGTGTTTTTCCATGTTGTGAGTTCTACTTGACGTGATGTTGGAAGAACTATATTAAATTATACTTGTAGGAACTTGTGAATACATTACTGTTTTGTTAAAATAATTATACAGTAAGGTTTTCAATGCTAGTGGTGTGATTATCATTGAAATTTAAAAAAAAATACAACGCAATGAAGTGAGATAGGTTAAATACGTAATGAATATCGAATGTTGTTATGCGGTAAGAGCTCCTGTCCAATCCAGGAAAGTCTATATAAAATGATGCTTTTAATAATTAAATATTTTTGATCTTTATCGTGACTATTTACGATTTTTTCTTCACTTGGCTTTGTTCAAGTTGTTAAATTTCCTTGTGTTTACCTCAAGTAAATTGAGATTTAAAATATAACGCTTTGGAGACTATCTGTAATGCCATATATGAACAAATTTTAAGTTATCGAAATATTTTATGAAGACAGTTGAAGCTGGTAGTTTAAAGTAAAAACTTCTGTTCTAAGTCAGTCAGCAAGAATTATTATGATTTTATTTGTTGTAGTAACTGTAAGTGTCTTTACTATTTTCGCTGTGAATATTTGAAATCCATTTAAACAGTGATCGTATATTAAATAATAAAGTCTTAAAATTATTGTCAATTATTCTAAAAGGTGTTCAAGAGAATTTAACGAAAAACACTCATTAAAAATTGTAAGCCACGTTTATGGATCATTTGAAATTTAAATCAAAATCCAAGCTCCCTCAAAAAGGAAGCGATTTGATTTAATAATTATAATAGTACTAATCCTGAATATATTATAACGAAAGTAAAATAAATAATTTAAGCGCCTGTACACTTCTTACGTGAAACGTATTATCTTCGAATCCGTCTTCACAATTAGTGACGTTCCTTTCACACAAAAGACAAATCGGCTTACAAATTTGTTTTTGAAAGAGACAAATGTTGTATTAATCGTCTCATACATATTTAATCGCTCCAAAGAAATTCATTTTGCGTCTCATTTCACCCAATTAAATTCGTAAAGACGGATTGACAGAGTTAATTTTGAGCCAAATACGACTTGAGATGTCTACGGGAAAATTCTTTACACACTCCAGCAACGCTTGTCGAAATCCCCCGAAGTGATTTGATCGATAATTATTTATATAATAAATCTGATGGAATTGGGTCTCGAAGATGAAATACGTCTGTCAAAAACTTTTCCCAGTTAATTCCAATTTTATAATTCAAAACTTTAACTCATTGATAACCATAATTGGAAACGATAAGCATGTGCGAAACACAGAATACGTAATTTTTAATTATAATTTTCAGCAGAAATTGTGATTGCATTGTAACAAAGATCACTATATAATTTTGTGTGAAAATTTAATCATACTAATATCGTTTAAGACATCAACTGAGGGCGCTTGATGGAATTTAAATTCTAGTATATTTGAATTATTAAGATTTGGTACACTTTCATGTATTTTGTCACTAACAAACCGGGTTTCGCCTTTCGGCATCTTCAGGCATTCTAGTGCACGAATTCCTGAAGATGCCGAAAGGCGAAACCCGGGTCGCAAGTGACAAAATACATGGAAGTGTACAAAATCTCAATAATTCAAATTTCATACTAATATCACTATATTATTTTTGCAAATGGAACACTGAAACTAGTTACATAATTTAGAGCGATTTTTTGCTGAATGTAAATTTATAAAAAAATTAATAATAAAGTATTAAACTATTAAAGCTTAAGAAGCGGATTCAGAAACCATGTGGTAAAGCTCTAGGATCTAGGAAATGAGTAGGTTCTCAAACGTGGTCTTTCAATATTTTACAAAATACTGTACACACTGTTTTTAATATAAAATACCTTATTGGAGTTTCTTGCCCACATCGTAACTAGATTACAGATTTTCTATGCTTTAGCCTGAAGCGCTACCTCTAGGCTATCATATACTTTCGTTCGATTTTGTTGTTCAGTAAAATTGATATCTCAATCTTGAAGTGTAACGTGTCAAAATATTGCAGTTTTGAGTTAAGTATGAACAAATTCTTAGAATACCGATATTTACTAGTTCAAAAATGTAACAATTGGTAATTTATGTTGTTATTACTGTAGATCAAAGTAACAACTACAAATATCCTGTGAAAACCTTTGAAAACTTCGATTATTGATACAATACTAGAAAAAGAATACAATTATATTTATAATTTCTACACTGTAAATTAAATAACATGTGGAAATCCAAGTATGTTAACTAAAAATAACACGTTTTAAGATACTAAGGAACTCTCATTAAAAGGCAATGATATTCATTGTAGGGCTATGAATATTAAACAATGCATCATGCAGGTCACATAAACCCATTACTTATGCAACTTTTGCCAATGAAGCAACTGACAAAACGTACGAGAGCAAAATAACGTTCCTGGAGCGAGTGAATCAAATCATCTATTATTACATTTTAGAGTTGAATGCTCAGGATGATTTTGAATGGCCCATTGTGAGATTGCATTCAAATCGAGCTGGAAAAGGAACTACAGAAATTTATTTTTGAATTTCCACAACGTAACTTACTGACGAAACTATAGTGACTTCTGATAAGCTGAAAATAGAATTTAGGTTCACTAGAGTTATATAATATAGTACCCAACTATTTAAGCATCACGCCATCAGAAATATTTACAGTAATAGAAATTGTAAACTGTGATATTAATAATTTTTGTAATGGAGTTCTACTAAATAATTGTCAATTAAAATTCAATTTTATAAAATAGATTATTTACTGTGACGGATGTGAGGCGCTCGCTGCAACATGTCAACGGTGTTTGCCGGTGCCAATTGCGCCTTAAATATTGTAAAAAAAAAACGATAAATTAATATTTAGAATATTTTTGCATAAATTATTAAGAAAAACTTTCGATCACTCTACAAGGTAACGTGATAATGTATCTTCGATAATCGGAATAATATTAAATTCAGAAAGTTTCAGATGAATTTTAATGACGTAGGGCGCGTAATGAAAACATTTTAAGATACGGTCTTTTAAAATTTTAAATCCAACCCCTTGGAATAAAAAATGTTTGGAGAGTAAACATATTGTGTCAACATTAATTAAATTAGGGGAAGAAATTGAGCGCTGAAAAAATTCGTGTTGTAAAATCTTGTGCAGAAATCACGTCCATCTTAGCGACGTTATAAATATTTTAGATTTTATATCGGGAAATAGTATTAATTATTTTAAACGGATTCTTGAAGTTTGTCATTTCAAATATAAACGAATCATTTTCACATTAAATTACATCAAAATCAATTAAAAGCACAGAAAATTCTGCCATTTTAATTTTAAAATTTCTACAACTATTAATTTGTTTTTGCCTGTTAAATATATACCGTATGGAAGAATAATAATGTCATTCGTAATAGCCATGAGATAAATCTCTTTAACTTTATATACAATTAAAATTGATAACTTAGTTATTCCAATGGATGTGTTACTAAATGTAACGGGTTTCGCTTCTTGAAGAAGCATCTGCATTATTATAGATCGCGAGGTTATTTATTTCTAAGGTAAACAATGATTCTAATTCTTAGATTAAAAATGAATGGTAAGGTACGTTTGTTCGGTGTGCGGTGAGGGGTAAGACACAAACGATAATAATACAAATTACCATAACACTACTAATTACAAAATTAATTGCAAGTGTTTGGAGGTGAAAGTCCCAAGGGAAACAAATTTAATTGTCTTGAGCCACCTGTCTTGTTATTTGTAATATCATTGATTATGCCTAATTACGTCAGCTTTTTGTGATATCTGAAGTAAGGATGATGAATTAGTGTTTGTTTTGTCAGTAAGAAGATTATTAACATGACTATATCTATATATTTTCGGTTGATTTGAGGAAATTAAGGCTAGTTGCTTTATTACACAAATGCAGGCATGCCGGGCCTGAATTAGAAGTTATGCTTCTTGATTATTTTATTTAATGAGATGGATTGCGAATTGAGATACTGTTTCTTCATTATTAAATGACCCATATGTTCTTGAATATCACGTTGAAATACCTCTTTATGTCAGTCTAATATACAATGTTTTTTATTACATGTTTTTTTCAATGTTTTTCCAAATAGAAAAAAAGGTTGAAAATTTATCAGACTTTCTTTAATTCTACCCTCATTTGCGTAAAACATTTCTTAATTGAAAATAGTAAAAGGTTGAAACGCCGTGTCAGCTCATAACAAAATCATCCCTTGCCAAGGGTTGTTTTTATTTGAGGCTCTTCGTTAATTAATTCTGTCATAAAAAAGTTATCCAAGGGATGTTTTAGAGCCGCTTATTATTTAAAAGATAAATTTATTATGAGGGGAAACTAAAATTAAGCCTTACTTTATATATAATATAATATTTTTATTTATAAGAAGCTAGCTTTTCTACCCAGCTTCGTCTGGAATTTACATTCTGATTATTTATCTTCATTAGTTCGTAACTCACGTATATATCAGTTGAAGCAATTCCTCTTTATCAATTAAGCTACAGTTATCTTTGAAGCTTAAGAGGAATCAGTAGGTTTTTCTATCATTTCGCGAAAATCGTTAATCGATTTACGTCGCCTAAAAAATATGAAACGTCGAAATAAAAAATCTTTTAATAATTGCACCCTCAAAGTATTTGTTTACTCTATTGCTCTTTTATTTACATGGAAATAGTAAAGTTTTTAAGCCTGTCTAGCAAAGAGTT
The DNA here is from genome assembly GCA_022494535.1 of Himalopsyche phryganea. Classification (NCBI taxonomy): domain Eukaryota; kingdom Metazoa; phylum Arthropoda; class Insecta; order Trichoptera; family Rhyacophilidae; genus Himalopsyche; species Himalopsyche phryganea. Next base: position 2,436,701 of record JAGVSL010000021.1, read on the forward strand.
GAAATATCATGTGATAAAATATTTTATATGTCAAAAAATAATATTTTATAAAATTATTTACCGATTGTAATAGCGCCTATTCGTTATTTAAATATAATCTAAATAAATGAATAACGAGCGTGGTGTCGAAGCAGACGACTGACTATGATAGAATATCCTACTAATTCCTCTTCAGTTTTAAGCATTATTAGATTTTTAATAAGATTTTTTTAACACAATTTCCAAATGTTTATAATGACCAGAACCTGTTTCGCTCGTCGCAAGCATTCAATAAAATTCATTACAAGACTATTTATATAAAATTGAATGTTAATAATTACAAAGTATATCAAACAATTGGTTCAAGAACCATGACAAAAATTTTGTTTGGTTTTCTTTAAATTCGTTTGATTACCTGTTTGTTTGTCTGTTTAGGAATTTTTTTGATCACCTGTAAATTATTGTCATAGTTTTTGACCCAATTGTTATACCTTGAAATTATTAACATCAAATTTTGTATAAAAAACCTTGTTATGATTTTTATTTTATCAGTTGATAATGCTCGCAATTAGCGAAACTGACCCTGATCATTAAAAACATGTGGAAGTAGTACAAATCAAAATTTGGTTTTTTTTTGAAGAATTGACAGTCAACACCTTAAAGTAAAGAATATTTGGTAGAGGTAAATAGTATAAGCAAATTAAAAATATTCCTAAACACAGCCAAACAGAACACACACCCATGTCATACGAATCCTTTCAGATCAGTGTAACTGCATTGAATAAAAAAAGTCGTATTTAAAAGCTTTTCCTGAAAACCATTTCGGCTACAGTTTAAACAATGTTTAAATAGGGTTGAGATTTTCAGCAACCATTACGATAAAGCTATCAGACAAATTCACGGTACATTTAACTTGAGAGCTATTTTGAAAGCTTTTCGAAAAGCTTCATTAGGTCACTCAGAAGCACACGGTTTATAAAATTGATAAAATTTCATGTAAAGCTTTGTAAGTTATTCTCCGCGTATTTTAATCACGATTTAAAAGTAGCGTTTGTAATTTTATTTTCTTGTTCGATTCCGCAATGTTTCCCTATACTGTTATATAAACCTGAAAAACTCAACCTTATTCAATTAATTTACGTTGAATAGCTTAAAAAAATAGATAGAAAAGTGGATAAACGTTTGAATCATATTTTTTTATTGGTAAATTAGTTACAAAAAATTCTTTCATTCTCTTCTAGATATAAAAAAGGAAAGATTTAAGTAAAAATATTTCCAAAAGGCTAAACAATAGAAAAGATTGAGTTCCACAATAGCTGTGTAATAAAGGTGATGGCTATTCTAGCATCAGATCATTTTCATAATTCATTAGTCATTTAGAACTACATACTAAGCCACTTCCGTCCATCTGTCTTTGTACATCTGTGTTCACGAATGACTAAAGGTTTTTAAATGTGTTTTTATTTGGCGTTAAAACTGACAGCCAATTCGCAAAATATATGTAAAATTGGAAAACATACGAAATAAACTAGATGAGAATATTTAAGTCACTCATGTCCAACCAAGATCACAAATTTAAGTTGGAAAAATCTAAATTTGATATTGGACTTGAACCATGACTCACCTGATCGCTAAGCCAAAGCTCTTGCCACTAGACCACACAGGCCGTAGAGAAGATGTAAACGTAAAAAAATTGATTGGTTCAATTGTGGTATTTTTGTTATTTAAATTAGTATTGTCAGTCTATAGTATGTTCATTGGCATGTGTCAAGTTAATTATGCAAGAATCTTTGTCAAATAAATTCTTACTTATGCTAGAGAAGTTGACTGCTTTAATTGAACTGTATAATATAATATGTAAGTGTGCGATAATAAATAAACCTTTGGAAACATATATTAATTTTCGTCAAGTAAATACATTGGCAAAAACTATTTGAATCACATCCGTTGCCGGATATGTTTCGCTGAATCATTTCTGATTCTGGATCCGGTGGAAGAACTGCGAGGCTTTGATTTTCCCCGAAAACAAACCGTGTGTATTAATCGCATCCGTTATGGGCGTTGTTGGTGCGTACGCGCATGTTCCGTAAATGGGGTCTTAGGAAGACTCAGCATTTTGAGAGTAAGGAATAACAAACGAAAGTCCAGCAGCATTTTTGTTTTTCCTGGAAAACTCTTTTAGATATCCGCCAAAATTCCGCTTTCCTTAGTTTGGATTAGATACCGAACATTGATGTAATTTTTGACACGCCCAGAATTTTTAATCGTTAGTTAAATTAAGCCAACGCATGTTATTTAGATATTGTTTTTGCTGTTTAGATAAAACTTTCCAATGCGGAGCCTATGGTCTCTTAATGAAGGTATCTCAACGGATGTTTTCTATGAGAACATAATGTTACTCAGTTGCTTAACCTATGGTATTCGAAGAGAGTAGGGATAAAAAAATAGGGCTAGGACAGAAGTAGTGGTTAAGTAATCACTCTCGTTACATTCCGGGTGAATGGGAGAGATGGGGATCATCATTCACTGAGATGAAAAGGATAAGCACAATAGCTGCATTCCTCTTACTTAGATGAATGATAAATCATCATCATCATCATAGAAATGGTCACTGCGAACCTGGCGGGCCTGAGAGGCTGAACGTTGTCGGCCAGACAACGGTTGGCGGTTGAAATTCCGACCCTATCGTAAAACCACTTGCAGCGTTTTTAAATTCAAATTGTGTATTTTAAACTGTGTTTTTTTTATCTGTTACTGCTTTCGAAGAATGTATTATTATAAACTAACTGTAAATAAAGACAAGTTAACTGACGGGCGGGTTTTAATAGAAGACGAAGGAATCTGAGATTCTTGATCCTCATCAGCACACCGGACTTAAGTCGGAGTTTCTCCAGTGGCGTCTGACAGCCTGAGGCAGTTAAAGTGTGTTGACGCTTCACCTCCCCGTCGAGTTCTACCCTCTCAAATGTTAATTACAAAAGTTTGTGCTTTATTAACAAAACAATCATGCAAACAAATATAGCGTGAATTTATCATTAAATGATGTTTAGTAATTTTGATTTATTTGGCAGCGTACCGTCCAATTTCCATTTCGCCCAAATTTACAATCCCATTCCCCCCTTAGGCTTCGTACCGAAAATGATGAATATTCAAATATGGCGGACCCACCTTCGAAGATCATCCCTCGAAAGCAATCGCTGTAACCCACGGGCGTTTATAATACTTGTGATCGAAACAGCTTCAAGGGATGCTTATTTATGCATCCAATATTCTGGAAATAATTGTTTTATAAGTGGGAAGCGTGTATACAGAGACCGGTGTGAAAGTTGACGTACCATCTACTTGAAATATGGTAAATTATTTAAATATTGCTATCGTTCAAAAAAAAAAAGGAAAAAGTTTTGAATATTTGCATGAAACTAAAGAGAATAATTTAAGACATCGACTGAGGGTGCTTGATGGAATTTCAATATTAAATTTGAATTATTGAGATTTAACAATCAAAACTAAACATAAATCAACAATCAGTAATGAATTTCCCACATTAATATATCGGTCCTTGGTCACCCTAACTTAAAATTGGGATTTCTTGGAATTGCATTTAAAAAACCCCCCTAAACCCTCTGTTCAGTCGTAAGGTGGTCACTAGTCTAGATGTTGATTTCTTAGACACAGCGATAAAATTTGTCCTGTTTTATTTTGTATATAATCGTTATAAACTGTCTATTTGAGTTAATTTGAGTCCACTCGTGTGCTCGGATACCTGAAGAAGCTGAAAGGCGAAACCCGGGTCGTTGGTGACAAAATACATGGAAATGTATAAAATCTCAATAATTCAAATTTCAAAAAGAATAATGTTTCGAAATTTATAATTATAAAATTATTTAGCAATTGTATCTGTCTAGATTGAAGATTTAAATAAACCGTTTCGAATAATGTTTCGAAATTTATAATTATAAAACTATTTAGCAATTGTATCTGTCTAGTTTAAAGATTTAATTGAACCGTTTCTGTGGTGTTTGATCGCATGTTTTTTTTAATAATGTTCTATCTCAATGTGGAACATAATATCGTCGTTTCCATTCCAGAATTGTAAAATGTGTATTAATAATACTGTAAAAATTGCTTGTATGTGCATGCAAAATAGCACAACTGACAAAAATTATGGTTAAGTATTATAATGTATCTACATTTAATATTAATAACGTGTTTTTTTTATTTTTGTTTGAATTCGATAAAGTTTCTTAAACTGTTTTTATCGTCCTCTAAAAATCTAAGATTTTGAAGACATGCGATTTTACAATGGAAACGACCATATGAATTTCTAATGGAACTTGTCTAAAGAATAGCTTTTCTATGAGAACTAATTGTTACTGAGGAAACTCAACATTGTCTAATCTCCCTTTTTAAGGTAAAGTTTAAGAGAGTAAGAATGTATGGATAAGGAGATATAAAATAATGGTTAACTAATCACCTCCGCTACGGCTCGTTTTTAGGTTTGAATATGTGGCAGAGAATTTTAGACATTAGATTGATTTTTCAATCGAAACTGTTCGTTCTTGGATTCGAGCCCCTGACGTAACCGAAGCCAACGACGTTAACTATTCGATCGATTTTTTTATTGTGTATTTTTTTCTACATTCATTTTTCAAAAAATATGAAAATAAGTTAATGATTGGTCTCATTTTAAAGACAACAGAGCGGGTCTCGGCCGAATGATGTAAGCTAGAAAAATAAATTGACCACTTTTTGGAAGGGAAACATTATTTAACATTGGTTTTAGGTTTAGAAATTCTGACCCAGCCACTTGATGCAAGCCACTATTATATCAATAATTTCTGCGTATAATCCCGTATTTGCAAACATGAGAATTTATAGGAGTGGATTTGAGAGATTCATAACGCAACTCACCGTATAATGTTTTCGATAAAAACTGTTTTTACTCTCTCCTGAACAGTTTCAATTTTGAGGGTTACATCAATTGGTCAAAACACCGTCGACATAATGTCATTCAATAAACTGTCGACAGTTGACAATACTGAAGTGACTTCGATATTGGCTATCTATAAAAGTGGGTATTTGATAGAATCACCGATGTTTTAAATAATTTTATTTTAAAATGGCAACAAATTAAATGGTCAAAATTTATATCAACTTTTTGTCAGAATACGAATCAGCTTTTGGTCAGAATAAAATTAAATTTTTGTCAGAATATAAATATGAACGGTCGGAAATTTTTAGGTTAGGTTAGAAATACGAATTATAAATTATTTTTTTTACCCTCTGTAATTCTGACCGATACATTATCACCATTTTATATAAATTATGACCAACGTATTAAAAATTATGACCGAAACTGAATTAAAATCAGAAAAATGCGAGCGTTTTAATATTAAACTTTTTAACTACAAGCTTGTACTTGACTATTCTCTATTCTCAAACGCTACGTAAAAATTATAAAACTATTTCGAAACTTAACGAAAGCATTCTTCTTCATTTTAATTAAGGTTTTAAAAAAAAGCAAATCGTTCTACTAATACTAAGATTAATGATACATTTAGCTAACTAAAAACAATATAAAGTTGCAATATTGTCTCATTAAATGTGACATGTTTAAGCCACTTTCGTAGAAAGCAAGGAATCCTGCACGATTTATTTCGTGGCAAACTCATTAGAAGCAAAAGTAGCTCACGTCTCCAGTGAAGAGAAAAGGGAGACAGGTTAATAAACTTGGATATAGATTGCAATATGCGATGTATTTACTTTATTTGTTACCGAGAATAATAGTCGATTTATAGATAAACACTAATGATGATGAATGATGTGCGATTATGTTGCTCTAAAAAAAGTTTTAATGTTAAACAAAGATAGTTGTAAAAACTTTAAATGTTTTGCTAGCATCAGTAGCGGTTTTTGACACACAAATAAAATTGTACCGTAAGTAAGATGTGTAGCTTTTGTTTTGTATCTTGCTTGGTAGAATTCTTTGCTAATTTTAACTAAAAAAGACCTTGGCATAAAAACAACAAATTTCTATTTTACGTTTAATTGCAATTCTCGATATTCTGTCAATAACTTCATACAACTGTGCAAAGGTATAATTAATAAAAAAAATCATAAGTCTTTCAAATCCCAATTAAAAGCCGCAATTGTCGAAGCCGTTTTGTATGATGAACAGGAAATGTCTCTTACAGCTTACAGCCAAGATATTTTGTTTTACACTCTCCTGAAAAAAATGTGTTTTGTGGTATTTTCTGTTTTCATACCAAGGCCTTCAACTGTTTTATGTATGGATTTTTGTAGCCGAGTTTCAACTAAATCCCCTTACGGACAATTTTGTAAATTGATTGTCCTATCCGCCTTGCCTTACTCTTTACAAAATAATTAGTTTATTGACTAAATTACTTTTATGGCGATGATCTATTGCAAGTATACCCAACCATCTTGAAGTTGGGAGCTACTTTTTATACTAATTATCATGGCGATTGTTTTATTGGTTTAATAAAACAGTTTTATTTTAGCATTTTCATAATCCGTTGTAAAAATGCTTTGTCTTAAATTATTTCTATGGTGAATTAAAAACAGCTGCACCCTGTTGGAACGGAAAGCTTAAAAGATATGTAAAAATCCAGCAAACTCATTTTGTCTTACGATTGGGATATTATATTTTTTATCTATGGTTGAAAAATTTTAAGAATATAAATCATTACTATTTTCAAAGTTCACAATCGTAATTGAGACGACTAAAATCTTCTTCACCATCGACTGGTTGGGAGTCCTTGCTCTATTGGGTATCCATATGCTAAAAATTGGGATTGTACATGGTTAAAAAATATTAATTAAGTGAGAAATATGTTTAAAATATAAAACCCAATTTGTTTGTACTACTTTCTGATGTTTTGTGGAAGTAAATAGTAGATGAAACATAGTATAAAACATGTTGAAGTAGTACAATTGTGCTAAATTTTTAAAATATAATGCCTTTCCACCAAGAATTGACAGTAAACACCTTAAAAGGGATTGAGAAATATGTATTAAAAGTTATTGTGAAGTCCTCAAAAAATAATGCAATTTACAATCTTAGTATGTAAAAGTAAACTATTAATAAGAAATTGCTGATTGTTTAATAATTTAAAAAAATCACCACAAAGAAAGTTGGTATCAAATCTGTAATGTTCTGGTAAAACTTACTATATGTATCAACCATTGTTTATCGATTTCATACTAGTTTAGTTAGTGTTTTTTTGTTGAATTTATTTCGTGAAAAGTAAATTAGCGAATAATAGTTAATATTTAATTATGTTTGGTAGTTATTTCGGTGAAGTCCTTAATCGAAAATATTTCTGACCATGAAAACAAAATGTATTGCTTGTGATTAATTTCAGAAGTCGAGTACTATTTCCATGTGTCAATAAATTATACATAATTCATCAGTTTAGAAGTATTTTTTTCAAATGCATCAAATTTATCAAATGCATACTCATTTGTGTTATTATTTACCTTGTTTATAAAAAATCCAATACTGAATGTAACAATTTAAATGTAATTTAAGTTAAGATATTTGCTGTTAATATTGGTGATAGCATAGAAAAAAGTGAACTAAATATGTAAGTAACATTATATAGAATGTGCCTACATTATACAAGAACTGGTATGAACAGATAATAATGTTAATCAGTAATAAATGTTGGTAATGAGTCAATCGGAAAATCACTGTAGATTCGTCATATAGAAATATAGGGAAGAAATAATATGCGAAGGAAATGAAAATGATGGATTTATTGTTGATAGTTTTTTCTTGCAACCTTTTGTCGGATATCAATTATTCATTCTCAGATATTTCCAATGATGCAAAACATTCTTCTACGACTTGTACAGTATTCTGTACTTGTACGGTACTCTGCACAGTATTATACAATTTTTTTAAGTAAATCATACAAATATATTAAAATCATCAAGGGTAGTTAATGCTATATGTATCGCATATCCGGTTCAACAATGTCACAAGTGCTGAAAATAATATTTAAGTATCAAAGCATGTCTAATAGGTTACCGCATGTAGTGCGTTAATTTCATAAGAATAGTTCATATAGTTTCCGTCTTACAGTAACTTATATCAATAATGAAATCATGTGACTACCGAGTTCAGAATCTTTAAAAGTTTCTTCTCACAAAAAAGTATTGTCACATATGACGTTATAGCACCGGATGTGGGATATGGTATCCTTTGAAGCTATGTCAATGATTTTTCGTTGCATTTTTTGGGCCGAGCAACACATTAATGTGATGCAAATATGCTTTTATAATGTATGATTTTAATTTTATTTTTATAATTATGATTTAAAACCGTGACTTCTACTCAGATAACGACTAAAAAAAGTCTAATATTGTCAGGTTTTTTTCCCTACCTTTCCTATCTATGTGTAATTAGTCTTCAAATTAAACACCAACCAACTAATCCGGAAAATGCAAATATGCACTTGATAGAAAAAGTAGTTGAAGTCGCTCGTTTTTTACAACTCCGACTCCGCAGACCTGGATTTTACTATGCTATTTTTTTATTTGACACATTAATATTACATATTTTGGGTTGCTATGCCAACAAACGACAGCTAAGTTATTTCAACATAGCTTGCATTGTTTAACTTTAAGACCAGTGCATTGGAATACCGCTACAAGTAATATCAATGCTGCCCCTTGTGGTTTATCTTATATTATGAATCACCCTCCAGACATCTCCAAATCCAGTAGAAAAGGCAATTGTTCTCACTTTGACTGTGATAAACAATAACATAGTATATAAATGAGGTCAGGATTCGTGATCCTTTATGGAACAGTACTGGGGTGGTAGTAAAATGTTATTTGCGTATCCAATATACGATTTGGTATTCTGTAGACGTGTTTTTATCCTAACTTTTAACACAACTCACGCTTGCTGGCTTTTATTGAATTTATTATTCTATTCAGTTCCTCAGGGAGCCAGAAATTCTTTTAACAATCCGCCGCCAAATGTTTAACCTCCCTTCCTTGCATGTTTATAGTCGCCAATGATAGTTGGTTCAGTAGGCTGCTTATTAAATATTTATCTGGCAACACCACACAATACAGCGCCATAACAAAGATAGGGTTTGAATTTTACATTTCCCTTGAAATGATTACTCAGTGACACCATGTAAACAACACGGCTCATTAAAAATTAGACCATTTAGCCGACAAATTACTTTTAATGAAAAGCTACGCAGTAAATTAAAGATGACTCCTTGAAATAAAATACACGCAGGTAAAACAGAACTCTATTCTATGAGTCACAATTATTTTTGAAAATAGAATTATGCAAATTTTATAGTCATGTGTGTGGTCATTAAAAACGGCCGTTTTATGATACATGCGTTTGAATTAAATTGTTGAAACGCTGTTGGTACACACAGTGCAATGATATTTGAAATTGATTTAGTGGATCGTTGTCAATAATGGCTAAAGAACTGAATGATGACATAAAACTCCAATATTTTTGATGGATTTGGCGGCAGCTATTAGGGTTTTCAATCCCGGAGTCCCGGTCAATTATTTAATCGTGTAGTTCCGAGATTGTCTAAATATTAATCACGGAACTTCAGGATTCACTGTAAATACTAAAAAATAGTTCATATATTAAATTAAGTATTTCCTGATTGACGACAAGGCTTACCTCGATTTGTTCATGAACGCAGTTTATTTTTATAAATAATAAATATGTAATTAACATAACTGTATTGTCGTCACTTTACTTCTTATATTTCATAGCAACCGTTCTCAACCAATTTGAAATGAAGGATATAGAAAGACTGCTTCTTAAATGGTTGACTGACAAAATTCGAAAAAAGAGTCGAATTAGAGGACATGTTCTCTTTTGGATACCATGTGGTAAAACCTACGTTATGCATTAAATAAAATGTAAAACAAAAATGATAAAAATACATTACATCTATTTTTTTTTTGCAAATGGCTTTGATTTTCAAGAAATAAAAAAACCACTCCAATGCCTATGGATTATTTAAAATTATATATACATTCCAATTGAAGCAATAATGGAGTTAACAAGTTAAATGTTAAATTTAAAATATAAAATTACACTTAATTACTAATCCCGGGATTGACAAACTCCGAATCCCAAAATCCCGGGATCACAAAGAGAGTCCGGGGTGGGATGCCCTAGCAGCTATCTTGAAATTCATTTTCAACATTAAATTCATACTGGTAAATTTGTTATTCCACTAGTAGTGTTACTAGGGGTAACACATGTTTCCCTTCTAATAGAAACATCTTCCGTGTAAGTATTTTAAAATTTTAAATTATTACGTAGATATGAGGTCTTTACTTAAAGCTTAAAGTGTTATTTGTAAGTTTAAGTTTATGTTTATTATAGATTTAAGTTTTAATCATTTCAAATTCTCATTTTAGGTATTTGGCTTCTTAATGTTCTTTTAGGAGATATTATACATGATTGAACATAGCAAATTCGTTTATTTGGCTTAAAAACATAAATTTAAAATTCAATATCTCGTTATGAAAGTATAAATAACTATGGATGAAAAAACTATAATAAAATAAAAATCGTTACCACATCCAGACGAATGTTATTAAATTAAATTTAGGTTGACAGTTTTCATTTTCAGCTATGATGAATACTTATTATCATTTCAGAACAAAAATAGTTGAATACTGAAAAGGTCTTCGTGCTGTTCGTAAATTTACGTATAAATAAATGAGTTCATTTTCATCAAATGTTTAATGCGATAGTTTCATCATTTCCATACCTTTGCAAGAAATTTGACAAATTAATTTTCTCTAGAAACTTTCGCATCGTCCCTTTGGAATATTTAAATATGCAAGTAGATACTCCTTTGTGTTACTTTCAGCTACCTACGCAATATATTTATAAGAGACGTCATAACATATTGTGTATAACGGCGTATTTTCGTCAGTAATTGATTCAGTAATTAATTACATAAATTGTTAGAATGGAGAACCTTTCCATAAATTCTGTTGTTTACATTGGTTATTTGAAGCATGAAAAATTGTAAAAAAAAAACACCCGAATTGAAGTGAAAAGAAAATTTGAATAGTTATTTTGACTTTTCAACAATCAATCTCGGCTGAAATTTAAAATAAAAAGTTATTTAGGTCATTAGTATTTTTTAAAACAAGCCATCCGCTCAAGCATTTTGAATTAGCTTTCTCTTTCACTTTTATTTTGCATAAAAAGCATATTGAAATATGTTTATAAATTTTTCAATAGTCGATAAATCAAATAGTTTGTCTCCTTTTATATTTGAAAGATTTGAAATAATGAATGAACCTAGACTTGTTTTGAATGAAATAAGTTTATACAAAAATGCTACTGAAAGTTTTACAATGCATAAATATATACTGTGATGTGAATGTATCATAATAATATACTTACATATATATATATATTATTGATTAGACAAAGGCTTTTGTAGAATGCTCCAACGTTCACCAACCACCACTACTAGATAAATTTTATATTACATCACCAGAAAAAGTCAACGAAATGAATACTGCTTGCACCATAATGTAGTTTTAAGCTATTTGTATTATTTAACTTGCTATTTAGTTTTCAAAATTAAATGTACTATGCGTTTTAGTTGCGTGTAGAATTAATTCATCGAAGAAGATAAAAAACCACCGTTTAGGAACTCAACTAACGCGCCCTTCTCTAACTATACCGCAGATGAAATTATTATTCAAAGTAATGACTCAATCAACTGAGACATTTAAAAAGGTTAAAAAACCTATCAATTATACTAATATTTAATAAAGAAATACATGTTAATGTACTAGAAGCTCTATAATTTCTCTACCCTTTACTGACAACGGTTTTTTAGAATATTAAATTTTTATATATTTTACTGAATCATAGCAGTACAACTAGTGTAAAACAAAGAAGTCAATTTGAAATGGTAGCACGATTTTACAATAAATAACCGCCTTAGCAAAAATACCTGTATTTGTCATAATGATATTGTATAAGTAGCAAAATTAAATTTTTTGTGAGACTACTTTTGGGAAAATTTTCACAATAAATTTGCATATATAGAGATACAATTCAACGAAAAATTCCCGTAATACTAAAAATTCTTATCTTAAATAAGTTGTATCTTTTTACTGTAAGTATGAATTGCAGTAAAAAGCTCAGATGCCATTCTAGACGAGAACACAGCAATATAAATTGAAAGACATTTTGTTCTCACTAAAAATAAAACGGAACACATGAAGCTTTATTGCATCAAGAACGGTTGGTGCTGAGCTTTTATATAGATACATTCTTATTTGTGGGAAGACTGTTACATACGACAACAAAAAGAGCAATTTTGCAGACAGGTCACGACCTTTCAAAGAACTGAAAGTTTAGTGTTATGGAATACTCTGTGCTTGGTAATTTATTGCAACAAAGGCTTTTGTTAATTTGATTCTCTCTTATTTAATAATCGCAGAATTAATTGTAACGCGTCAACAAAACTATAAAGTGCCCTTGCAGGAGAGGAGACGGATTTCTAATTTTATGTTCATTCTGGATATGTATTTTCATGATCAACTACTGGGGCTTCCATTCCCGGGATCCGGGATCCCGGTCAATTATTCAATCCCGTAATCTTGGGATTGATATTCAAACAATACCGGGATTCACTGTAAATGGTAGAAAATAGTTCATTTATCAAACTAAAACTTCCTGATTAATTACAACATTACCTTGGTTTGTTAATGTACATAGTTTTTTTATTGTGAATACAAAATTAATATAAATTTTTTTATTTTTCACAATAAAAATTAATAAATATACTATTTATTTCTTATTATGTATTATTTATTGAACATGTAAGACATATTCAATAAATAATAGATACGACATAAAAAAATACATATTAATGTATTGTAGTCTACCTCTTCCTCACATTTCACAACAGCTGTTTTTAAAAATTTGTTAAATTAGGCCCGCTTCTTAAATGAATGGAGGACAATATTTTAAAGTCAAATTGAAAGAAATGTCCTTTTTTTAAAAATATTTTTCCCTTTTTTTGTAAATTTCTGATTTTAAATGAACAGAATAAGCCATTCGAATTCACAAAAAAAAATATTTAATTATACATACATTCCAATTTAAGCAATAATGGACACACATTAAATTTTAGATGTACAATTTAATAAATGACCTAACACTTAATGACAAAATCCCGTGATTGAAAAGTTCTGAATCCCGAAATCCCGGAATCCCTGAATCGTAAAAGGGTTCGGGATTGGATGCCCTATCAACTACGCGGTAAAAGTGCGCGGCGAATGCTTTTAAATTGTATTTGGTTCCTTTGTAAGGTAGTTGTATAATGTGACTTGATATAAATAAGAAAATACAATGTTTTTATGTTCTAGAATTGTCTTTTGAAAAACAGGCAGTATTAATAAAATAGATTATAGATAAAAAATGTCATGTACACTTTTTTCATTATAGAAAAATTGTACGAATATATGAAGCTGAACATTTTTGACTATAAAAGCTTGCACGAGTTGCTAGTAAAAAATTCTAAGTCACGTTCATTACAAATGGTATTACACATTATTTTCAAGTTAAATGTAATCGTCACCGTACTGACATAAGTTGTTAAGTAACAAAATTGAAAGAAACTGAATAAGTGCGCAATGATATTATTGGATATCATTTCTTTGCCTCGAATAACTCAATAGGTGCATTAATTATTCCAGTTTAAAAAAACACAGTTATTCATTTTATCAGTAAGTATTAATGCAGATTTGTAGTCAAGCAATTATTCCTGTTTATTGATCCCTAGCTCGATTACTGTTAGATTGGCATAAATCCATCATTATTTTTATATTATAATAGGTTAAAATATCAAAATATTTAGTTCTACAAAATTGATTAAAAGTGTAGTTCTGACGAAGGCGTCAAACCGAAAGAGTTATCAAATTTTTTTTCCATTTCCGCTCAAAATGTGGAGCATATGGTCTCCTAATGGAGGTATCTTCAAAGAATTTTTCTACGAGAACTGCTAGTTACTCAGTTGCTCAACCTCTCTTTTTTCTAAGAGAGTAGGGATAGAAGAATAGGGCTATGACAGGACTAGTGGTTAGCTAATTACTCTCGCTGCGCCTCGTGAGGATGGGATGGGTGGGAAGGAGGACTCAGACTACGAACATAAATCCATAAATCGATTGAAAGACAATCTATGAAAACCGTCCGCACCGGGAATTGAACCCGAGACATCCGTAACCGTAGCCAGCGACGCTGCCAACTGTGCCACGGACGCTACCAAATACCTAATAAAATGTTGTAGAACTAAATACTTTTATATTTTATCCTATTATAATGCAATTCTACCAAATAAATGTCAATTCAATCAATATTTTGATTTTATAATTATTTATATAACATAAAATACCGAGACTAAAGACTTTATCCTATGAGCTAAAATTTTCATTTTCTGTTTACTCAGAATTGTCAATATGTTACTTACTAACTTATGCCAGTACGGTGACAATTTAATCGCAAATTAAGCAAACGTCAATTGTTTTTTGAGTATACTATATTGTTGAAAGTAAATCTTACTGAGTTACTAAAGATTATTAACTTTTAAATTGTTTACCGTTAATCACTAAGATGATATCATAAAAAAGATTGTCAATCTTGAGGAAAGATGTTATGTTTATAAGAATAATGTTAACATGACCATGACATATTTCGTTTAACAAGTGAGCTCTTTCCGTGTTTTGTTAGCTTAGCCTTCAGTTATTTAGAGTAACACAATTTGTAGTATCTACTTATTTTAATGTTTAAAATTATGACCAGGCTATGTTTTTTCAATAAAAATAACGCACGATGTTATTACAATTGTTTTTCGGCTCTTATAGCCCAATGGTCAACGACTCTCTTGGGTGATGGTATCATTCGGTTGCGTTAGCCTTGGGTTCAAGTACTCGTTTACAATTTTACGGATTTTTATTTTTAAATATATGAATGTAAGAGAGCTTAGCATCCACTTGAACATGAAAACGTGGTGTAGCGAAAGGGATTAGCTAACCATTTCTTAGCTTCATCCTTCCACCTTCCTTGACTTCCAGTTATAGTAAGAAAACAATTTCTGTTAAGATGAAAGGAATTCAAATGCTCTAGACCTCTACAGTGAAGGTGGTTGAACAAAAGATATTCTAAATTACTTAATTCGTGGTTGTGTTATACAATAATATATTACAGAAGAAGTATATTTATTTTTATACGAGACAAAACTTGGTGTGTAAGCAGTTTTCAAATGTTTCAAGAAATATTGCGGTAATACATAATCTTATATTAGAATCTCTGAGAATACTAAACCTATAAACACTTAACACCTTAAAAAGGTTTATTCAAACAACTTTAATGAAAAGAGATTTTTTTAGCGAAGAAAAAATAAGATTTAAGACTGAAACCACAGGGTAGACCAGAAACATGTACTCCGCAGGATTAATTATTGTAAAGAGTTGGGGTGTATTCTCTTCACTTCATCAATGTAGTGTGGGTTCATAAATTGTGGTTGATTTTTTTTTCACGAAAATATAAAAAAGGCCGTAAACGAAAAAGGTTTTCGTAGGAAATTATAATTAATTGGATATTGTTCCCGTTGATTCCCAGTGAAAAGTCGTCACTAAGCAGACAGTGTATTGTGGTAGTATATACTCTTTTTTTGTGAAATATCAATTAAAGTAGTACTGTAAGAAGAAGACTCACATCGGGGGATGGCAATTCGCTTAACCACTAGGACGCCAGCGACTCACTGGTGCGTCACATGCCTATTCACTCCATACGCCAGCGACTCACCGTTGCGTCGCGATATTTTTTCGTTGAAAATAAAACATTTTTGATGTGTTAAAATTACCGTGCTATGGACATCTCTTATTAAACACAATAATGTTTACAAATTTTGAAAAATCTTGGTTCATCGGTACTATTTATAAATAAATTCAACAAATTTCGCTAGGGCTGCCTTACATATTTTATTTTTATGCGCGTTTCGTATTACGTAACGAATTTCGAGATGTTTGTGTCACAATACCTCGTAAAAAAAATACTATCTGCTTATAACTTATAGGGGAATTTCAAAAACGGGTTCAGGGTCGTCAAATGCAATCTATTTATTATTATTTTATTTACATAGTAAATTCCTTTTTTCTTGTTATTCATGCCACACGAATTCGGACGGTGTCTTCCGAGATATAATGATTTATGGCGGTTCTCCGGGTAAAATTGAATGGTTTCACCCTTAGCAGTGTGACGAATTCTTTCTTCTCGAAAAAAGAACAGATACAAAATACATCTGTATTCAATGTGATGTGCCGTTATGTGTTCAACCCTGTTTTGAAATATATCATACTAGAGTAATATTTTAAAACAGTCATAGTATAAAAATCGTGTTTAAATTGGTGTATGAACTATTTTTCAAAATATAATAATAAAACAAATAAAATATATACATATATATGTTCATATGTATATATATAAATTTGGACAACCCTGGAAAAACGATTAATTATAATAACAACGTTTCAATCAGTGCATATATTATTGGCTAAAAATAACATAATAAAAAGTTTAATTTAGTATAAATATTTATTACGTTTGTGACAACCCTAGCAAGAAATGGACTTAACCCATAAATGAGTCAGCAGCACAGCGTATGCTAATTACACATATGCCCGGACAAACTAGAATATCTTTAGACTATAAATTATGTAATTCAAAACACTTTTTATGCAATTACTATTGTTCCTAAAATCGTCGGCGTTGGGCACTAAATGAATATATCGCGCTGGCAGTTAAGTGATATGACATATGTACATATGATTCTCAAACGTTCAGAATAAAATTATCATTGGCTATAGGAATATTTTAGGATTTTACCTATTTCTAACAAAGTTGTTATAAAAAATTGACAACCCCTGTCCAAAAAAATATACGTATTGGGAAGTTCAACGTTGCATAACCTAAAGTATGAAGAAATATTTTATCTCGTTTCAATGTTTAGTTTTTTACCCTTTTAACCTTTTGTGCAAAAAAATTGACATCCCCTGTCCAAAATATATATATATATTGAAAAGTTCAACGCTACATAAAGTAAAGTATGAGGAAATATTTTGAGAATTTAATCTCATTTTAAAAGAAATATTTGATATAAAAAGGTTGGGTTCCCCTGTCCAGAAAATTCTCATATTTTGAGATTTTAAATGTTCCATAAACTTAAGTATGCGTAAATATTTTGAGAATTTTATCTCGTTCTAATGTTTAGTTTTTCACCTTTTTAGCTTTTTGTGCAAACAAATTGACAACCCCTGTCCAAAATATATATATATATATATTGAGAAGTTCAACGTTACATAAACTAAAGTATGAGGAAATATTTTGAGAATTTAATCTCATTTAAAAGAAATATTTTATATAAAAAGATTGGGAACCACTGTTTTAGAAAATTCTCATATTTTGAGATTTTAAATGTTCCATGAACTAAAGTATGCGCAAATATTTTGAGAATTTTATCTCTTTCTAATGTTTGGTTTTTACCTTTTTTGTTTTTTGTGCATACAAATATTGACGACCCCTGTCTAAAAATACTATTTTGCAAATTTAAAAGTTTCGAAATATTGTTAGGAATCTATATTTAAATTTTTATTAAAATCGATAAATAGGTTTAAAAGGTATATTCAATTTACGAAATCTATTGTTTTATCCATTTTTTGCTAAAATCGCTGGCGTATGGCGCTAAATGAATAATATCGCGCTGGCAGTTAAGGGGTTAAAGAGCTCGCGATCCGATTAGGTCTACCTGGAGCAACTTTCAGCGGAATGAGAAAATTCTAAGACTCACTGTTGTATACGGTCAGAACCAAGTGCCACTTATCAAACAAATGCATTCTGACTATGCTACTTTACGGTTGCGAGTCATGTTACATCACTAAATCACAGGGTAACCGTATGTTGTACATCTGAAAAAAATGCTTGTGGTAAATCCCAGGGGTATGGTGTTTTGATCTTGTCAATAGCATGGAAGTAAGGAAGCGCACAGATCAGCCCCTTATTACATTCAAAATGACAAAAGCGACGAGAAACCTGACTGTCTCTTCTACCAGCTGGTACTACAACACCGTATTGTTCTAGTGAGCGAAATCTTGGTATGCTTCTCTACTTACATCCTACCATTGCTGGATATTTCGCGGATATCGTCATATAGCCTTTACCCCTCAGCGTCGTGTCGTTTTTTTCATGCATAGTAGTCTTGAGTGACCACATTTATAAGGCGGGATTTTTTCTCGGAAATATTTTCGTTACGTTAATTTTGTAAAGTTAATATCCAGACTTACGGCGCGTATAAGAGTAATAACTTTTAAAAAGTGAGCCGAAATTGAAGTTTACACTTAGTTTCAATGAAACTAATCAACAAATTGTTTTTAATGTTCGCTTTAATTAAAATTAAATATATAAAAGAATAATTTTGTAATTTTAAAATCGTCCAGTTTGACGTGAATAAAACTTTCTCAAATTCTAGCATATTTTCACTAGCAAATGTAGTAAAACAAATAAAAACATTCGCTTTAGGCATATAACAAAAGTTCTAAATGTACGAATAGCGTGACGGGCTTAGTAAATTATTTCAGCGTGACATAAAACACGGAAATTACTAAAAAGATACCATACGCAGAAATAAACTATAAAATGAATTGCTATATGCAATATATATAATATTATATTTATTACAGAAAATTGTTATATTGATTTAACATATTATAATAAAGCTATGAAAAACATTTAATTCAAACTACAATAATTTGTCATTTTATCTAAAAGCTTTTTTTCATTTATCGTTTACTATTTATCATTATTATTAACAATTGAATTGTAAACATTTATTGATATACACCTCTCGGAAAAACCTTTATCTCTTTTTCGATCATTTTATGGTTCTATTTTGTAATATATTACATTTTATTAAAAATATAGTTTTATCTATATTATTATATTTATATCTTAGTTGTTCTGGAAGAAGACACTAATTGAAAAATATTATTTTTGCTAGACCCTTTTGATTTACGTTGTTTGTACAAAACTGTTTTTAAGTTAAAGTGTAATTTTTAAAAATAAATGTGTTATTTCATACGATAGAGTTCGTACATATCAGGTTTCTAATTTCAAAATGGGAATTAGGCAATATTAATTAGCGTTAGATGCAAAGCTTGTTAAAAATATCGAAACTGCCGGAAAAAGTGTTTGATATCAAACTGAAGTTTTTTTTTTTTTAAATTACTGAATATTTGTAATCTTAAACTTGCAAAAACGAAAAAATATCCACCTCAAATACCAATGTAGTTCCTAGACTATAGAATCTATTGTCAAATTGAAAATAGTTCTGGTCAACGGAAATATCTAATTTATTAAGTATTTCTGTAATAATTACTGGGTTAATTAAGCCAACATCAGTATTAAATTTAATTCAAATATCAATGTTGTTTCTTGACTTAGTGATAATAATTTGACTTATATATAAAACATATAAACTATTTACTATTTGTCTGTTCGAGTTCATTGGTGTACTCAAATGCCAGTCTGGTTCTTTAGTGACGAAATACATATAAATGTAAAAAATTAAAACCATTTAAACGAATTCCAAAATAATATTTGTTTTTTCAATTGAAAGTATTATAAAGTTTTTATTCCTTCCTATAATGAACAAATACTGCACTCTCGGACGACGATGTTAGTATTTTTTGCAAAACCAAAGCAACCTCACAATCGACAAAATAGAATAGGGTGACAATTAGGGAATCTAATACCAAAACATTTTTAAAATCCCTGGATTCACTAATTTTTCAATATCGGGGTGCCGGGATTTGCCATTAAGCATAGTTATAAATGGTACATATAAAATTAAATTTGTGTCCATTATTGCTTCAATTGGAATTAATTTATATATTTTTTGGCTTTTTATTTATCAAGAATCAGACTGTATTTTTTTATTTATTGAGGAGATTTTATTTATCCACAATAGCAAGTGATTTTTTTATAAAATAATGCAAAAAAAAAACAAAAAGTATATTGTCATCAAAATTTTATATTGCAGTTAAAAAATATGAGAATGAGGGAGACCACAATACGTATATGTATTAATTATGTAGTTATTATAGAATATTATTTATAGATAATAGTTGAAATTGATTTTTTTTACAAAATAATACAACAAAATACATTGTTGTCAAAATTTTCTGATCCCGCCAACGGTAATCACGAAATATGAGAAGGAAGGAAACCAAAATACAGTAATAATTACCTAATTATTTAGGTAAATATTATAAAAAGGTATGAAAATAAACAAACCGAGGTACGTACACGTTTTAGTTAATCAGAAAGTATTTAATATGAAATTTGAATTATTTTTTAACATTTACAGTGAATTCAGAAATCCCGGGTTCTATATTTAGACAATTACGGGATTGCCTCATTGACCGGGATTGGATTCCCTAGTGTCAATTTCTATGTACACTTTACGTGGCAATACGAATGCCATTCGAATCACTCTCAAAATCTCTCTCAGTATATTTTATATGTTTTAAATAAATAAATATAAACGACCGTTCGTTCGAGCGGTTCTATTCGGAGGGTTGGTCTCGAGGGAAACCTGGATATGGGATAAGGGCGGATAGCTCTTACACCGAATAAAAGGTTTCGTTGTTAAAGCGACGGCGCACCTTTCAATATTAATTTAACAATAAATAATTTCGTTATTTCTTTTAACTAATGGATTAATAATATTTGATCTTTTGATTTGAACGTATACAATTATTTACAGTAAGGTAAACGTACCAGTGGTTGACCGTTTAAGAGAAAAGTTCAACAAAAATAATGATTAACGTTTAGCATTAGACCGAATGATGACAAAGCAAGTATATTCATAATGGATCAAATGTCTAAATTAATGATAACCTAAAAATTAGGAACGGTTTGTTACAAAAAAATTGTGTTAAATTTTTAACAACCATGTTTTTGTGTCAGTAGTTGACCATCTAAAAAACTGAAAGTTCCAGTAGTTGACCACTTTTTCTTCAGTCTTTATTCTTCTTTCTTTATTCTTTATTCTTTAAATATAATGCACTTTCACCAAGAATTGACAGTTTACACTTTAAAAGTGTATATAACATGCATAAATGAATTTGTACGATAATTTTGTAACAATAACTTTTCACCACATCGGAATACACTTGGGCCTCGTATAACACGGTTTTAAACAACACAGTTTTGATGTAACACGGTTAATTAATTGTGACATATTTTTGTACAACACGCTTTATATAGCACGGTTTCAGCATTTTTTTTATAGAAAATTATCTTATAATGGAAAGAATTTTGAAGTTCAAGAGAAAATTACGACAGATCTTGGTCTCTTATCACGAAATATGTAAAGATTTGTACGCTAAAAGCAAACAATCGCTTATTACAGAATTTTTAAAGTCTAGATACAAATTACTCTAGAGTCCTCCAATAATGAAATCTCTCAACCGATTTCGAACTGAACCGAAAAAGATTCGAACATATAGAATTGTGGGTAATAGCGATGATGAAGGAATGATCTATTATACGGTATTAAAGTTTTTTTCAATGCATACGTAAATGTATATTTTTTCAATTGTTTATTAAAAAAATAAAGGATATTAACAAACTTCGATATTATTTTGGAACGCATACTCTAATTTTGTATGAACTTTAAACCTCGTACAACACAGAAGTTTTTTCGGAACCATATGACCGTGTTATACGAAGCCCAAGTGTACTTTAAAAAAACTCATTATTAGGAGTCTGAACGAACAAACTTCAAAGAACAATTTCAATTTATGTAATGACTGACACCAATTATGAATAAACCTTATATTTTAACAGTATTATTAAACTTTGCAACGTGTATATTAGGAAATTTGTGTTTATATCATCTAGCTTGTAACAACATAAAATAAATTGAGCAGTAGGTATGGTTATTGACCTCTGTAACAACTCAATAGACGGCGTGGTGACTTAATAAGAGGACCTTGCCACTTGTGATACTTCGACGAAGAAAAGGTTGACTCGACGAGTTTTTCATAGAAATAATTAGAAAAGCTTATATTCCGATCGATGTTGAGTGAGGGTTGTAAATTCGATCAGATAATTTTTTAGCCGCGACGATGTCTTGCTGGCTTTTTTATTCCGACTTGTTAAAATATTTTGGCAGAGGCATATTTCAAAGATCATTAATAATTTTATAAGAAGAGTGTGCCGTGGAGAAGAAAATAATAATGTAAATGAAAAATATTTGACACCATAGTAAATAATGTGTTTGATTATTTGTAATATTGAAACACTTGAGAAAAAACTGTATGGAAAAATGCACATACATATTTAAGATCGGAAAAAAGTGTTAAATTGAGAAAAAAATGACGAATAACCTTGCCAGGAATTGAACGCGAGACTTGTGAAAGCAATGTTCTTAGTGCAATTATAGTGTAAAATTTTTCAGATCAATATCTGATAAAAAATTATAATCAAGCCCGCAATTACGTTTTGTACGTTTACTATATAAATCTAATTGGCGGGAAAATAGATTTAAATAAAACAATTATCTAGTTTTGAAATAGCGGCTATTTTTTAACCGTTGTGTAGCATATGACCTAATGGAGGTATCTCGACGGATGTTTTTATACGAGAACTGCTTGTTAATCAGTTGCTTAACCTCTCTTTTGAAGAGAATAGGGATAGAAGGATAGTGCTAAGACAGGACTAGTGGTTAGCTGATCGCTGTCGCTACGTCCTGTTTTTAGGATCGTATGGGTGGGAGAGAATTTTGGACGTCACAAACATCCATGCCTTCGAACAGAAATTCATAAATCTATTGAACATTCAATGAATGAAACTTTCCTCACTCGGATTCGAACTCGTGGGATCCGTAGCTGAAACCAACGATGTTGACCACTGCGCCACAAACTGACTGTTATATTGCTGACATCAAATTTATCTTTTTCAATTTTAAAAATTTACCTAAACGTTTATTTTACTGCGCCATAGGCTGATAACGTCAAGCGTAGATTTGATCAAATACAAACAGTGGCAATAAAATTAAAGCTACACGTTTGAAATATTTCTGACGTTATTTGTTTATATTATACATGATCCCCATCGTTAAAAAGCTGATAACAATAAACAGCTTCAAAGCTTTCACGATTTGTATATATTTTTTTAATAAATTTCTATTGTGTGAAGTCTCTTTGATAAGATTGGGCATACTGTACCAACGTTTCAAAATCGTTCCAAGATGCATTCACAAGAACTGCAATGAAAAAATGATATCACTATACAGATATCACGATACCGTTCTTTGTCTACAATGATCGAGATTAAAGCCCACAACGCTTTTGGAACCTTTCTACCAAACATATTATAGCACGGTTCCTCCCCAAATAAATTTTATTCTGATGTAATTATGATTCTATATTTTAATCGTTATGCTATATTATTTAATTATTTGTATTGTAACTACTGATGCAAAACCGGGAAACAGCTGGTAAAAACCCGGGAAAAAACAATTTTATTATAAATGATAGCTGTAGCTATATCATTTCAGCATTCGGTAACACTTATTTTAAAGGTGCGGCATTTTTGAGGTATGGACACACTGTATTAATTATAAGTTTGATGATATAGATGGAAGTAAGAAACTTTATTTAATATCGGATCACGTATGACATCTATGTATACTTGAAGCCAGCACGAAATATTTACGGAAACGCTCCTGTTTTTATGAATAAAGTAAAGCTCGGTGTTAAACACATAATTATGTGTATGTGCACCTGGACTCAATAAGTTGAAAAAACAATGAAAAATATCATATTTAACAGTTTATTCCCAATTTTCATGGTTTTTGCCGCCATTTCAAAATACTTGGATTTTTCGCAACACTTATTGTAACTCATAGCTGATCAATGATTCAATGATCAATGCTGCTAAGTTAAAACACAACAAAGTATTTAGTTACCCAAGAAAATAGCTCTCAACTACAAAATATTATTACATTATATAATTTGAGAAGACCCCGGATCGAACAGAGGCGAACGGCTGGTTATCCAGATTTCTGGAAGGGCTGTGATCTCAGACAAACACCATTTCAAATCCGGTTCAAAACTTATTTATTTTCCATCAAAGATGCAGTGGTTTACATTACACAAATATATAATTCCTAACACATAAAATTGATTCTACATTTACATTTACTTAGCAACAAAAAAACTCCCTGCACGTCGGAGCTACCCCTTTCCGTCAAAATTGACTCGTCCAGCGGGCGTACCCGGCGGCTATTGAACGCTTGGTAACAATAAAGGGCCGATTCTGCGAATTATTGCTGTTGCCGCTGGGTGATTTCAGTTCTGGATACTAATGCCACTTATACTTAATAAAAACCAGGGTGTATCAAATTTTCACTATAAAATGAATTTTTACCAAGTAAATTTTAATTCAATCAATCAACCAGACTTATATTTATGATGAGCGGACCATGTATAACTCCATTTTCGGTCATTTTCCGATAAGTACGAAGAAACATTCCAAATATAAGGACCCGTCAGTGGGACTAACAGTATACGTCACAGATGTTTAAATTTTTTTTAATTAATTTAAGCGTCTATTAGACTAACTTTTTAATAAATGCGATGTAATCATTATTATTTTCTGGTCCCGATGGTATAAGTTTGCTCATTAAATAAATATTCTTATGGTGATAAAAGTGCAGGTCTATTAATTCTTGCTTAAATGACATTTCGTTATATCGATGGTATGTTGGCCAATAGATGTAAACCTTAAAAAAAAACGAAAATCAGTGAATGATTGAATTTCATTTTAAAGACAACAGAGCAGGTTTCAGCCAAATGACGTAAATTAGAAATATAAATTGACCACTTTTTGGAAGGGAAACATCATTTTACATTAGTTTAATGTGAGCCACTTGACACACCCTGGTTTTCTTATTAAGATTACGATTTAAAAGGATCCAGACTGACAGCGAACAGCTTTAATGACAATGATTCTTGGTGACTAATTAGTTAGCCAAACCAGTTTATGGCCGTTAAAAATATTGCTGACCGACTAATGAGCTAAGCTGAAATTAGAAAGTAGGCGCTTGTTAATAGCTTCGTCCGCCTGACGACAACCATTGACAAAAGGGAGGTGGCCTACATTGTTTGAAGTTCTAATTTTTATTTTGGCAGTTAGCTTGTTTTTGGAGGCCTTGGTCGATGGGCGAACTGGTCGAGGCGTCCTTATAAATTGTTCTGGTTTGTTTTGAAATTGGATTTAATTTATTTTTAAAATCGTTTGTTATGTCAATTTTATTATAACTGCAATGTAAATTCACGTGTTAAGTAAACGTAAACGTAGACTCGATTTTATGTTGTTCTGGTAATTTTTGTACATTAAACCACTGCATCTTCAACAAATAAGAGATTAACCAGACTGGAGTGGAGTTATGATTGAGATCATATACATCCTGGATGGTAATAACCAAGTTTTCACCCCTCTTTGGCCCAGCATTCTCACACTGATATAGCAACACTCTCTACGAATAATCCCGTATCTGCACACATGACAAATTACGGGAGTGCATTTCAAAGATTCATAATGCAACTCACCATATAAGGTTTTAGATAAAAATAGATTTACTCTCTCGTGAACAATTTGAATTTTTGAGGATTAAATGTGTTAGCCAAAACACCGTCAATATATATTATTCAAACACGGCCGACAAGAATAGTAAAAACGATATCCTTATGGCAATTATAATTAATATTGCTGAAGAAATGACTTCAGAGTGTAACTTTAATTTTGCTTTCCAGAAAAATCTTCTTTTTGGGCTTATACTCAGTCCCATCCATTATAGATATTACACCCATCATTTAACAGTAAAACAAGATTAAGTGACTCATTAACAAGTAAGGTAAACATACTAGTCGTTGACCACTTAAGAGAAAAATTCAATAAAAATAGTGATTAATGTTTAGCATTAGACCGAATCACGACACAGCAAATGTATTCATAATGGATCAAATATCTTAATTAATATGATGAGACAAAAAATTAGGAAAGGGTCTATTACGAAAAAATTGCGTACAATTTTTAAGAACCATGTTAATGTGTCAGTAGTTGACAATCTAAAAAATTGAAAGTTCCAGTAACTGACTTGCTAATCAGATGGATTCATGACAACCTTTCATCAGAGTTGCCTCAGAGCTTCGTGTAAGACCGCTCTTCGTTGAATCAAGTAGCATATGCTTACATTCACTGATATCCATAACGATTCTCTTAAGAAATTCAAAATAAAATACTTACTGCATAAGGTGTTGTTTTAAAATGGCCGCTATGACACCCCAATGACAGATATGGTTATTTGTTAGTTCCTAAATCCAACAAAAGATGGTTTCACTTGTCTGAAGTCAACAATTTAGAGCAATCCCGCGTCTACGTTTACAACAGTACATTTACCTTAGTACTCTATTAGAATTTCATTTATTCTTTGGATTTGGAATGAATATGGTTGAAACAAAAAAGTATAGAGGTAGGAAAATTTTTATAGTGTCATAAAAGTCATGATACTTTTTTAAATACGCACTTATCATTTTACTAAAATTTTACTGGTTGCGAAAAAGTCTCCGCAAACTTTTAATGCTCGCTCGCATTTAAACTAATATATTTTAAAAGCTTTGCAACAAACTCATTAGTGAATCCCCGCGAAGTATTTTCCATAAAAAAATATTTTCTGGACAACCTAAATAACTTCCCCGCCTTTTTTCATTCCACAGTGACAGCTGGGAGTTTTGGTGTTTATTATTCAAATGAAAAAAAAAATATTTTTCAACATAGCGACTATGTTTACGTATTGTATTGCTTTCACGTAGCATATAAGCTTTTCACATTAAAAGCGGTTGGCTAACCAAAAAGCTTATGGTTTTATATTCATTGAATTTTCGTCAAGATAACACCATTTTATAGTATAATTTTGTTTTTTTAATAAAAGTGATAGAAAGTGATAAATTAGAGCAGCGATTCTCAAACTATGGGAATCTACAAAATGTTGCAGTAAAACTAGAAGTATTTTATTATGCATTTTTCCTTTTGCGTTTGTACATCAAGGGTATACTGACAACAGACATTAAAGCATACAAACATGTTCTGAGATAATCGCACTTAAAGCATTATATTTTCTCAAACAATTCTTGTGAAGCAATCGTTTGTGATTTAAAAAGATTTTTTGTACATTATGAAGAAAATTTTTTTTGGGATACAAATCATAAGATTTGGTATTGATAACTTATAGTCATTTTATGCTTTCCGCCAGAATAAAAAAAATAATAATACGACAAAACTGTTGATTTTTAAAAGCTATTATATCCTTTGACTTCATGCGTTCTCCTAGTACGTAGAGCGTTAAATTGCCTACATTTTGACATTTAAAACAAAAAAATCATCAAAAACTGACCTAATGCGTTCTGTCACTATATCCTCGATAAGTCCTTTATATGAGAACACATTATTTGTGATTTTATTAAAACTTTGCCTTGAGGTAGTTGAAGAATGCAGGTGTATGTGTATTATATACAGTGTCAAATAAAATTAATTTTCGTGGTAGGAAGCCGTGGTTTATTTTTTGCAAATTTTGTGGACAGTGGACTGAAAAAGTTTGGGAAGCACTGAATTGGAACGAAACTTGGCTTTTATTTCCTAAATGACTTTAGTATTATATACTTTTACTTTTTTTAATTATAATAACTTCAACTTCGCTTCATTCATGACCGAGTTGGACCGAAACTGGTCTTGTTGAGATAAATTGTGGATCATAGAAAAATATAGAATATCAATCGTCCGTTAGTCAGATAACTCCAAAGGAATGAAATTTGAGTTAAATGTGAGGTTATATGTAAAATGTTGCGCTCTATCTGATTCAATACTTTGATAGCTAAAAAATATCACCAAAAATGATATGATAGCTAAGCTTATAAAGAATTAAACAAAATGTTGATGTTTTCTGGCTTAGTAAAAGAATATTTCTATATATACTTCTACTGACTACATTCGCAAAGTACATAATTGTTAAACAGCTGTTTCTAAAATATATAAAACTCGGGTACGAATCAATAATATTTGATTTATAGTGACCACTTGATTATTGCTTTTCCCATTATCTTAATATGGGCTATTTGGAGATGTCTGAGTAATGAACGAGACGATCGATACGTTTTCATTATGGCTTATTGTATTCCTGGAAAGCATTTCTGCTCACATTGATCGTTTTAACTGACTATTCATAGCGGAAATACAGCGTATTTACAGAAACGAAACACTTTACTTATATCGAACATTTCAATATGTTCAGGAACTGAGAGAGAAAAACTTTAGGCTGTGAGAATATTTAACTGAAGAAAAATACATTCCAGCAGTGATATTTATACGAATTGTTTATGTCTAATCAGACAGAATAAATAATTAATATACTATACTATATGAGTATGTTGTGGTTATTCTTTCAGCTTTTTAATTATTATTTATATTCCGTCAATGATTTTACCAGCGCAGTTTCCTAACCTTGGTCGGTTGTCATTTAGCCTGTAGAGCTGAGCTTTGTATTGTTATCTTTGAATTTTCCTAACTATTTTTACAATATTTATAAAAATTGTAAGGTATAATTAAACAAAAAAGCAGCATGTCTATATGCATCTAATGACAGCATAAAAATACCCTCCGAATATAATAAATTACATCTTCTCTGGCGGTGGAATTGAGTACTAAAATATTTAATAATAATATGTCAAACTGACAGTTTGTTTTGTACAACATTATTTTTTATGTAACATCACACGATGGGGTAATTTTTCCAGCAATTACGTATAATTATTTTCACGAGCTAATGAAAAAATAATGACTCACTCGCATACTTATCAAAGCAGAATATTTCGTACGACAGATTCGTACCTAATTGAGATTGATGAAAAAGTGAATTATCACCCAATAAACCAATTCACTTCCCATTGGTCAAATTTTACGACCAAATGAGACTATAAGACAGACATGCAATATTTTGTTTCTATTTTCTGCCACTATTGATTGATTTCTATAAGGTTTCAGAGAGAAATTTAAATTTGCTTTGAATAATAACAACGTTTATACTATTTATATATGTTAATCAAAACTATTCCATCCTTCAATCATTTGACTTGACGTAAAACCATATTTAAAAAATAATCGCAATAGACAATTTTAATACAATGATTTTTATTTTTTTTTCTTAATATACAATAATTCTTACTACCTATGCACTATACGTAAAACACAAATAATAAGATTAATTAATTTTTGATTACAGATGAAATAATACTACATCTGAGAAATATTATACTTACTGAAAAATTATTTAGTATTGTCAAAATAATGAAAGTTTTATCGGATATAGATATTTTATTCGTTCTAAAGCAATATATTTGTTGTTATTATATCGATGGTGTTTTAGACAATTGATGTAATCTTCAAGAATACGTAAATGAGCTAATGATTTGATCTCATTTTAAAGACGACAGAGTAGGTCGCAGCCAAATGATGTAAATAAGAAAAATAATATGACCCATTTTTGGAAAGGAAACATCATTTTACATTGGTTTTAGGTTTAAAAATTCTGACCCTGCCACTTGATGTAAGCCACTATTATATCGACACTCCCTACGTATAATGCCGTATCTACAAACAGAAGAATTTACATTTCAAAGATTCATAACGCAACTCATCATATAATGTTTTCGTTAAAAACAGTTTTTACTCTCTCCTGAACAATTTCAATTTTGACGGTTACATCTATTGGCCAAAACATCATTGAATTATAATGCTTTATAAGTATTCATTACGGAAACTCAAAACATGACAACTTATTATCAATATTGTGTGAAGTGACATATTGTCACAAAATACTTTAATAATAAATATACATAATCGTTAATTGTATATTATTTTAGTTCTAGCAGTTACAGGTACAATGCTAGTCATTGCCCAGTTGGGTGCGCCTATGATGTCATTACATTTATGATAAACAGTATTTAAAATATAAACCGTTTTAGATCCAAATATGGAGTATAAGGACTTTGAATGAATCAATTCAACAGAAAGTGCTTAACCAGAACGTCTTTGAAGACAGTCGCTTAACTTGTATTCTCAAAAATAGTAAGCATAGCAGAATTGTTTTAAAAATAACTAGTAGTTTGCTAGTTTTTACTAGTAACCTACACACCTCGTTTTTATGATCGGATAGTAAAGGGTGGGAATACTGTGAACGGATGAAAACATTTCATAAGTCAATGCTATTGCATATAAATTGTTAGAAAATTAACTCTATAAAAGTTTTTATCAGATGGATGTATTCGGCAGATGACCTGGTACGAACCAAAAAGACTGATGGGGTACAGAGAATTTTGGAGGAACCGTGTGAAGGCCATATTATCCAAGTAAGGAGCGGATGTGGTTTGAAAAAAATCCTATACAACCCAAATGCTTAGGGCAGTGTTTCTTAACTGGATTGTTTTTTTTTGTACTTGGGGAAGCACAGCCGAAATACAAGCGAGTGATAACCATATTGCCAAGATGCGAACAATTAATTCTTGTCAATGTTTGAGATAAGTGTTCATTCATTTCTGCGCGTCGGTGTATCCGAGTCATTCTGCATTATTAATTGATCTTTATTTCAAGCGTAATTTTTTATTTTGGTTTTGTCAGTAATATTATTGTGGTAATGGGTGGCAGCACCTTCAATAAGATTAAGAAGCACTGGTGTAGGTTGAAAGCTCAAGTGTGCTTACTACTCGGCTATAGGACCGGTAATCAACAGGATTAATAGGAAATGAGGTTCAATAAACTTTATATGGGCGGTGTGTCATTATAAGAAGAAAGTGTGGTGTTTATAATCGATTTCTTGATGATATAAGTAAATTATTCAAAAATTTAATACCTACCAGTCACGATTCACGCACATTGCATTGCCAAGCATTTCATATTCAAAAGCTGCTTCAGATATCTTCGAAATTATTCAAATTGCTCATCTCGAGAGATTTCCGAGGCGTAACGACAAATTGCAACATGGTAGCGCATGTCTGGGCAAATTACGGTCCAAAGCGTATTTGTGAGCCGCCAGCAAGCTATGATCTTATTACCTTTAAAAAAATGAATTATAATACAATGGAGAATTTTGTGACTTTTTTATCATTTCTGGTTTGTTTTAAGTAAGATGGATTTTGAAGTTACGGGTGAACCGAACCCAGCCTATATCTTACTTTGTCTTAATCGATTTTCACATTGAAAAAGCAACGAACACGTAATTTGTAATTTTTTCGATGTATATAAATATGCAAAATAAATAAATAAAAATCGCATTTTACCGGCGGTACGCCGTTTATTTTTTCAAAAAGTTTGAACTTGCCTGCTGTGGCACAGTCATGTAGATACTAGTGAAGCTGGAAAAGTTTAATTCACATATCTCTAAGCAAAATTAATCTTTTGAAAATGTGCGAAATCGGTCCTAATCTTTTGATAATATTGTATAATTTGTATGTTTAAGATTTTTCATTTAATCTAGTTTTTGTTTACAGGTATGGTATTTATTTATTTTTAAGAGGTCGTTAACATTGGAATTGTAGATAATTTAACTACTTTATTTCTACATAATTTGTATTATAAATTAGTCTTTATTCTTTTCGTAATCCACTTATATTACATACATGTTGTTATATAAATTATAAATAACAATGTTATAAGCGTGAATTATATAATGAAAACAGGTAAACACTCTTCTGATCATTTTATAAAACTGTTTAATTGGTAAGAATGAATTATGTTTTAATACAAATATTATATTACGCGTTTACACCGTAAACTGACAGCTAATGCCTTAAATTATGGCATATTGATGCATGAGCAGCTTTGCTTTTTCAAATGTAATCAGAGTTTTAAATAATAGCGTATATAAAAAACAGCCGCCATTTTTTCTATTGTTATATTGCTTTACTCCGTTTTACCTTGTACATATATGAAAAACGTGGAGTTGCGAGCAATCTATGTGAGTGGTTGGCGTACGATGTATGTCAAACAAGTCAAATTTGGAACACAAACAAAAGAAGCGTCATAAAACAAAAAAGTTTGACTGTCGTTTGTTTCGGCCCATGTCGTGTTGCCAGTTATGTGGATTGTATTTTGTGCAAGTGTATATATTGAGAGCGGGGAAATAGAATTGCGTAAACTGGAAAACTTTTATAAACTCATCTTGTGCAGATACCCTTTTTGATATTGAGATAATATTTGTCTGGATCAGTGATTCCAAACCATTGCCCTTCGAAAGCTTTGCAAAACTTTACGTACAAAATGTTACTTTTTCGTAATTTAATGAAGGCTCAGTTAGCTACTCAATGAGAGTATCAGTCAAAAGAGGGCTTAAAACGGAGCAATTTGAAAAAAAAAAATTCAATAGTTTGTTTCTGGTAACAATATTTAAAATCATTGTGTTTAAGTGTAGGAGGTTAAAGTGGCATTTCCCTTACCGTTTTCATGCTAAAAAATGGTTCGGATCTCATGCAGTCACATGGGGGTTTTTCATATACACGCATTTATAAAGGTAAACGATAATTTCAAAAATTGAAATGTGGTTTTATGTAGTATAAAGTAATTATTTTAAGTCATATTCTGTGTGTAAAATCTGAAATACGTATTAAGCTATGCAAAAGTATCGAAAGACGCTAGAATAGAAATTCTTCATAGCAGACCATGCTCAAGACGTGTTTCAGTGACGTTTCAAGACGTTTAAACAAAACGGTTGCACACGGTACGGTCATACATCTCGGATCGTTACTATACTATATTTAACACAATGCTATACTATAATGTTGTCTTTTTCGATGGTAAAATTGACGAGGCTTACACATTATGATTAACTATACAAAGAAGACGTAAACTTTAATTTATTTTTAATTTTTAATTATATGTAGAACTATTATATTTACAAATAGCAAAATTTTCAATTTTTTGTATGCCCCATTTCACATATAATTTAAAGGCTTAAAGGCCAAAGTAACGGACTGTTACACCATGAGTACGGAAGGGTTAAGAATGGAGCATTAGCACTAGTACAAAGATTTGAAGAACATGATATTGATTTGGTAATATCATAGAATTGTTTGCACTATTCGTTAACCAGTTTATATGATAAAAAACGATAATGATAAAAAAACAAGCCCGGAACCGCAGCAGGTCCAAAACAGATGCCAAAAGTACACGGAAATATGACAAGCTAAGAGGAAATAATAATAAACATTTGGCCAATCCATGTAAAAGCATAATTATCTTGTATTGAACTTTGTTTTTTATAAATTTAAAGACTCTTTTATGTTGTTAGTTTTAAGCTTACAACTTCAATTATCTGATTCGCTACTAACCTTTGTTGGCGGCGTGCGTGGCATGTAAGTATCGAGTGCCTAATGTACTCACATATCATCGGCGTGCTTATCAATATCTCTATCACAGAACATCATTTCGGTATGAGCAAGAAGGATACAAGAGCATGTGCCGCATGCCCTTGTATCTCGCTCACATCTTCAATTTGCATGTGATTGAGCGAGAAAAAAATAAAACCACCCCACGCGCCTGTTATATATATATTATATTTTTTCGTGTGCATTACAAATATGTGTTAACGTATCTAGTGTCGATGTATTTTTTTATAAGCTTGCAATTATGATAACTATCCTATCATACTAGCGATTATAAAAAGTACGAAAAACTCAATGCTTTCATTACATTTTACGAAATGAAAAATTTGAATTATTTTAACTCACAATTCAAGGAAAAATAAATTCCCAGCAGCAGAGGCGTAAGTACAAAAAAATACTTAGTTACAAAGCCTGAAAAAGTACTTTAATGTCAAATGAATGGATTGCTTAGTCATTTTTAACCTGTACACTATGGCTTTACGTTTTTTACAATTCGAATTGAGAATGTAAAAAATTAGCAAATAAAAGACATTGATTGGTACTATTTGAAAAGTTCAGCGAAATAACTTTTCTTTGGTCAACTTCTGTGATAAAGAATGACGGCAATATTTATATTATTGTCTATGAGAGTTTAGCCAATGACGTTAGCCGATTCAACTTTCAGACCGTGACGTCATTGGCCTGTAAGACGACTATCAGAGTTATTATTTGACGAAGGATTGGAGAGGTAGCTTGAATTGTTTGTTATAATTTTCAGGCCGACTTCAGACGATAGACATTAGAGTATCGATTCTGTATTGCGTCAGTTATCCGAGTTTGACAGCAGAACGTTCGTTGTTTGAAAAGAAAGTTTATTTTTTGATAAATTAATTGACCCTGTTAGAGGGCAATAATAAATTTAAGAAATTTATTGCCAATCAGTCAAAGTATTTAATAAATCAACACTTGTATCCTCTGCGGCCCGTGAAAGATTAGAAAATGGATAAACTGGTCCTTCTTTCAAATAGGTTGTGCACCATTAATTTAAAATAATATAATATTAACCTTACCAGGAGAAGCCGGAGCGTTCTTATCGCTAAGTAGAACTGGAGTAAGTGCTAGGTTATCCTGACTTATTGAACTCAATATAAAATGATGATGAAAATGAACTCGCTGAGAGAAACCGGTCCTAATCAAATGATAAATAAGTACCTACCACAAACTAATTTGGTTTATTTTTATTATTAAGTATACTGTATTTTCATCAATAATTGACACCATTAAGATGATGAATATTTTTCAGTCTCACTTCTTTTATTCAGTGTTTAATTCTGTTTAAATGCATGTTTATTAAATTTAATTGTCTAAGCTTTTTTTTATAATTCATGTCAAGGTTATTTCTGTATAAATACATCAAACTACACAATTATTTATCCTCTAAAATCTAAAACATCATATGAAATATTTTTGTTTCTGAAAAACAAATCTTTTGAACAACTCTAATTTCCTATTTTTATCAAATATCAATGAATTTTATTTAAAATGTTAAATAAAATATTGGTTGAAGATGAAAGTTGTGAATACAAGAAAACTGACAAAGCTGTTTACTGTTTACCGTTTTCCAACTTACGTTATTGTGTTATTGGTAAAGAAACCTTTGTGAAAACATTAATTAAACGTCAAAGTAAACGCATTGAAATTTTACTGATTATGCGTAATTACGTCAGCTTTATATAATGGTTTAAGTAAGGGTGATGAATTAATGTTTGCTTGGTCATCAAAGAGTTTATTGCCTTGTTTTTATCAATTAATTTCCAGATATACTATGATATTCAGTCTTAGGCTCTTATTATACAAATAGGTATTTTATCCGATTATGATAACATTATTTTTCATCTGATTCTATGAAATGGTGTTATTATAACGTTTTGACCGAATTAACTGTAGGAAATACTATTCTGGCTGTACAATGGATATTCGTTATTTTGGTATTATAACTATGTATATAAATACAAGTGTTTGTTTGTTTGTTTGTTTGTTTGTCCTCTATGCATTCCTTTACCATTCATCCGATTTTGATGAAACTTTGGTGAGTTGTTGTGGGCACACGAAGATTTCTAAAAAAAAATATTAAAATCTGAAAAGAAGAATCAAATACGTTCAGACAGCGACATCTTGGAAAAACCTTCTGATTTATTCGTGTAAAAATAACATATAATGTTTGGGACGCGTTCGGGTAACAAATGTGATATTGAGACTCGGACTCTGGCCGGGTCGGGCCTGAAGATGACAGGCTCGGGCCGGGACCTATAAGCCAAAAGCATTTCAATAAACAGAATTTAAACACAAACCCTTTCTTTCTCTGATTAGCATTGCAACGCATGCCGGGTACTAACTAGTAATATATAAAAATAGAGAACGTACCAGTCAGAGTCCTGTTACATCAGTGGTTTTAGAGAGACGTTGGAACTGGCTGCGTCTCGTATTGCAGGTGCCTGCGAAGGCCTCAACCCTGAATGCTCTTTTTTCCTACCGGCTTCCTGGATGAACTGTCTGAACGGAACCTAAGTATACTGACATGTGGTGGGATGAAGTAAAGCGATTGGCGGGTGACAGAGGTTTCTGGAGGTTATATGCTCCTCAAAAAAATATGGCCCAAGAGTATGAATAATATCAACGAGAATTAGTTCTTATTATGTTTACTAATTGACCAATTGTGTGTGCTAATTTTTAGATATAAAATTACTTATATTTCTTAAAGCAATCTACAAAATAATTGACAATAAACTTCCATCCGGAATTTACTCAATAGTATAATAATATCAGAGAAGTAATTTTAAAAAGGGTTGAAGTGATCTTCACAGAGCAAAGGAGTGATCCGTGAAATGGGATATTCGACAAGCACGCTGTTATTATCCATTCCGTACATTGAATGTTGAAAATGGGAAAGAATTCAACACTGAATGTGAAGGACATGGCGACATAGCAGAGGAGCTTGTCTACGATAGCCAGTTATTTTAATAAAGACATTTTGTTTGCTGTCTTTCGACGAATAGGAATAAGTTGTAACACTCCTAACACAACAATTGTACTAAGTAGGTTAAAAAAATATAGCTGGTTGTCGAGTGTAATATATATATATATATATACGGGCACCGTGGCGCAGTTGGTAGCGTCGTTGGTTGCGGTTACGGATGTCTCGGATTCAAGTCACGGTGCGGACAGTTTCGTGAATTGATCTTTCAATCGATTTATGGATTTCTGTTCGTAGTCATGAATGTTTGTGATGTCTAAAACTCCCTCCCACCCATGGGATCCTCAAAAACGTCGAGTAGCGAGAGCGATTACCTAACTACTAGTCCTGTACTAGCCTTATTCTTCTATCCCTACTCTCTTCGAAAAAAAGAGAGGTTGAGCAACTGAGTAAGAAGCAGTTCTCATAGAAAAACTTCTGTTGATAAATCTTCACTAGAAGGCCATATGCTCCATGCTGGGAGCGGTCATGGTTAAAAAAAATATATGTATTTTTATAAGTAAACTATTTTTGATTAATTTTTATTTTATTTGTACTTGAAATTTGCATTTTTGATTAATGCCGTTTGTTAAAGCGTGACTAATTAAAATTCTTAAAAACCATGCGGAGCACAGACATATACAGACACAGACATAAAATAAACATAACCATTACTAAAAAAACTAAACAAGATGACCTTTAAGGAACAGAGAGCTGAGATAATTAAATTCGTACACCACATATGCTATACCACTGACTTCATGCATAGAATAATGTAAACATTTTCATTAGATTTCAAGGAAACTCGTAAGGAAGATTTTTATTGTGACTTCGTTGAGATGTTTACATTAACCTTCAATATTTTAAAACATTCTAAGTTAATTATAGTGATAGCACTACACTACGCGAGGAAAATTACACGCTTTCTGCAGATTTATCTAAAACACAGCCACTGGGAAAACCCCATTAAATTCTTATAATGTGCTACTTCCTGAAAATATAGAAGAAATTTTCATCTTACCGGAAAGTAATTAAGTTTAATGATCACATCGTATTCTTAAAGAGTAAAGTTCGTAATGCCAAGCCATTGTTTTTGTATTTGTGAAATAATAACTTGCGGGATTGCAGAATATTAAATTTACCTTCGTAGGCGATGATGTACTATTTGTTTTAAACAATGTCATTTGTGTATTGCAGTTTTTTGGCGAGTAAACAAACTGAAATATTGTCGGTTCTGTGGCGCTGTGGTTTACGTCGTTACTGGATTTCTGTTGGTAGGTATGAATTTTTGTGATGTCTGAAATTCCCTCCAACCCATCCGATCCTAATAACGGAGCATAGTGAGAGCGATTACCTAACCACTAGTCCTTTCCTATCTCTATTCTTCTATTCCTACTCTCTTCTATCTCTATCTCCATTAGGAGGCTATATGCTCCATTCTGGTAACGGACATGGTAATTAAAAAAAAAGCAAACTAAAATATTTATTTTAGGAAGTACCATATTTTAAAAAATCGTAAGTTTATACCCCATTCATTATTTAGATATATTGTATAAGATAAAAATTCAAAATATATTTTTTAAGAGATCCGTGAATCATTTACATTGGAACACACGAAAGGCAAAAGGGATTTCTTTTTGTTGTTACGACCCTAATGATTGTGGGTCAACTACGATTAAAATATTCAATTATTTTTATTATTTTTACAACAAGATAGTGAGTTTTTTTAAAAACATGTCTCTTATTTTTGAAATTCATTTATTGTGCTCAAAAAAACTGTCAATAAACTCATGCTGGCGTCAAATGGTCACATAATGAACTTCAAATATTAAAAAGACAAATTGGAAAAAAGATTTCTTGAACAATTTTTATGGCTCAATTCCACTTCATTGTTAAGGCTCTAATTTACATAAAATACTTTTATGTATATCAAGGGACAAAACCGCCTTGTTTTTCTTCCTATTATAACAGCTACGGTTGTAGACATAAGGTTCTACGTCGTAGAACTTGTAGACGTAACTGTATTAAGCTCGAGATATACCCAAGAGTGACGTCACCGCGCGAAAGAACCCTTAGGGATAAGAAATGCACTTATTTACAGTTGTGTCATAAATTTAGTTCCCCAATATGGTTTGAAAACTGCTTTAGTAAGATTAACATAGTTATATACTATAAATTTGCATTAACAATTCATAGAGGGAAGAGATTTTAAAAATATTATTAAGAATTTTCTTAGTAGCCATTTTCCAATAAAGTGCTGACGGAAATCAATGCTGAGTTGTGACTTTTGTGGTCAATAATCGACAAATTGCATCATTATCCTCTTTTTAATTTGGTTACAGCTACATAAGGGCTTCCAATCTCATGATCCTTGTCAATTAATCAATCCCGGAATCGTCTAAATATCTATCCCGGACTACAAGGGTTCACAGTAAGTGCTAAAACATAATTCATATTTCAAATTAAACACTTCCTGATTAGTTTCACCGTACACCTGTTTATGTGCACACTTTTTTATAATACCTAAAAAATAATATATGTATTGTGGCCAAGAGACCAACGAAATCGACTCTTCGGTTGCAATCTGCAATATCTACAAACTCGAATGACAGAAAAAATAGAGTTTTCAATGGATTGATGTTCACTTTTACGAGCTTAACTCGATGAATGCGGTGGACATATTTACATGAACAAGACGTTATCTTGTATTTCCGGACAAACTAGAAAGAAAAAATTGTGGATACATGCTTTAAAAAATAGTTCAAACCTTTAGGTAGAGAAATTAGTCAAAGATTGGTCGCAGCCATTTTGCTTGCAAAGTCGTTGATTCGATATTTTCAGCTTCTTCATTTTCATCGATATATTTTAGCGAGAATGCAACGATTTTAGTTTACTTCTTTATGTATTTGGTATAATTATTATATATTTCACATAATTCTTAACATTTTACTGTTGAAATTCATCTATGTTTAGCCATTGCAACCGTTTTTATAGATCAATTGACTGAAAATAAATTTGTGCAAAAACGAGTCACGCTGTAAGAGTTAATATAATGAGTCATTTATATGATAGTATTCAAAATCTAAATAACATATGATCGTACTTGAAAGGTGACCATTATGTTAAACAGGTTCATGCCTCACTTTAAGGGCCGGGGATTAAGTGCACCATTTTCGCAACCTATGTTGAAATTATCACTGCAGTAATGTTGCGTGCTTACATGTCCACTGCAATAATGACTGTTGTATTCCGTCAGACGGCATGCATGCAATTCACAGGTTAAACTGCGAATTAATAAAAACATAGAAAGCCGTTTTGGTTGTCAATGTTTATTTGTTTTACTAGCCCGGAATGATTAGTTGCGGGTGTAAAATCAATTCACTTTGGATTATCGAACTGTCATGCTGTGCATTATTTGGTTGACGTTAAGCCTAAATTTCAAGTTGATTTAGCGTAGTAATATCCGTCGCATAATAATTAAGTCATTACCTTGAGCGATTTTCAGCATATACTGTTATTCGGCATGCAACGCAGCATTAACTATAAAAATTAAATTGTGTATGAGGGAGAAAAAGTTGATATTTTTTATAAAATTTTCGAATGAAGTACAAAGACATTTTTGTTAAAAGTTACTTACAAAACATTGATCAAAACAAATACTCGGCATTCTATGAATGCACTTTCACGGAAAAGTAAGTTTTAGTAAAACTGCTATGTCAGTATTGCATGCTGAACTATGATAATACGTATGATTAAATTATAGAACTCGTGGCTACCGCGTAAGATTTTTTCCAAAAACACCAGTAATACGTTAAATATTTTATTATCTT
Organism: Himalopsyche phryganea; assembly: GCA_022494535.1. NCBI lineage: Eukaryota > Metazoa > Arthropoda > Insecta > Trichoptera > Rhyacophilidae > Himalopsyche > Himalopsyche phryganea. The sequence goes on from JAGVSL010000021.1 coordinate 2,477,114, forward strand.
AATATCGACAGACGGTGCTCGATGGAATTTCAATATCAAATTTGAATTGTTGCGATTTTGTACATTTCCATGTATTTCGGTAACTGTCTGTTTGATTTCATTCGTGTACTCGAATGTCTGAAGATGCCGAAAGGTGTAACCCAGGACTTTAGTCACGAAATACATGGAAAAGTTCCGAATTTCAACAACTAAAATTTAAGTATTTTAATATTAAACATGTTATGGACCTTGGAATAAGTGAGATAGCATAATATTATCTATCTCTTCTAAAAGTATATGTATAGCTTAGCTAAAATAATTTATGTATAGTTCTGACGATGGCGTTAAGCCAAAATAGCTATCAACTACATAATAAAATTTTGTAGAACTATTTACTTTATTATTTTATCCTATTATGATTAAATTCATATTTATTTCCATTAAAACGGAAAACCTGTTTTATGAGTAAACGGATGATAAATAGTTCAATAATTTTATTTCATTTTTTTAAATGTGTACTCCCAAGATGAAGTTTAGCGTGGTCAATCATTTCAACAGATGATCTTAAACAAGACTGCCATTTAATTACTCATCCTTTTTCTTTCACAGAAAAATAGGAAAAGAGATTAGGGTTAATCTAGAACAAGTAATTATCTTAACACCTCTCCACGTATCCTTTTCAAATTCAGGGAAGTAGTAGGTGGGTAGGAATGAAACATCACATACATTCATTCATTTGAATACAAATCAATAAAACGATACAAAAATCAATTAATGAAAGTGTCGAATTCTGGATTTGAGCTCCTGGCAGTTTAACCAAAAAGGATTAAATCCAAATATTTCTCTCTACGTATCTCTAATAATATAATTATTGAAATTCAATTATCACCAAAATTACGTAAGTTTAATTAGGCAAAAATTCTAAGTATTTGATTTCAAATGAATGACTTATTATGAAGTGATATTAAATAGACACTGTTATAAACTACATTTAAAAAATCAATCAATTCATACCAACACTATGTGTCATAGTTTCATTGGCACAAATCTTTAGATTGCTTTGATATTATAACGGTAAGTATCTTTTTATTTGCAAGGGATGACCTAACTGACCAATACGGTCAGTTGTATAATGGCGGCATATAAAGCAGGCAGTAAAATCACTCCAAAGTTATTGTTGCAGCAGAGTGGCGTGCGAAATAGTTAGTCGCATAGAAAAGCTCCACGTTCACGTCATTACACCGAGCATGCAATAAATCACAATGGCGTACAATAATAGGATTACCAAAATACAACAATCAGCCGATTCCGGATTTGTCATTGTCCAGACTAGCGGTGAAACAAAAGATGGATTCTATAATGATTGGAGCGGGCGTGGAAATGACAACACAAAAGAGCATCTTCAGAATAAAATATATATCTGATATTTCGATCGACCAGTTTATTACTCAGATATCTCCATGTAACCTACATTGAGATAATGTGAAAAGCAATATTCAATAGGCCACCGTAAATTAAATATTATTGATTTGTACCCGTACATTTTATAAGCAGGTGATTAAAAATTAGATGCTTTCCGCGTAAATTCTGTAGAAGGATATTTAGAAATATCAAAATTTTGTTTAATTATTTAGAAGGTTATCTGCCTTTGCACTTTTTGGTGGTATTTTTGCGTTCTCTGAGTACTGAATCCGATAGAGCGCAAAACTTTACATATCACTGAATATTTAATTCAATTTTTTTTATATGTAATTAAATTCGCATCTCAGTATGGTTTAAGTAATGTTGAAATAGTTACGCTATATTTTACAATATTTTTGTGGATTTAAATACTTTATTATGCTTAACTTATTGTGAAAGAGCTCAAAATTCAATTGATTTAAAAATAAATGATACGAAAATCTTTCTGTCATATGTAAGCAATCTTCATAAAAATGAGTATGTAGTTTTAAACTAAAGCTGATAAATCGATGGTCCAGTTCATAAGTCAGACAACTCCAAAATTAAAATTTGAGTTAAAAAGTTTTGCACTCTGTCTGATTCAAAACTCATTTAACTAAAAAATGTTACAAAGAAAATGCTAAAGCAGATAAACTTCAAAGAATTAAACAAAATGTCGATACTTGTAAATTACTCAATTCTATAAAATGTATAAAATTCGGGTACAAATCAATAATATTTGATTTATGGCAACCATTTGCATATTGCTTTTCCCATTATCTCAATATGGGTTATTTGTAGATGTCTGAGTAATGACACTTCTCCTTGCTATAAATATATATTTATGGTTTTTCCGAAGGGTTGCTTTTTTTACCGAGCGATTTGGAAAAACCAAACAGAAACCTTACAGTTGTAACTTTTTTTTCTTTATATATGTATACTATTTTAAAAGAAATCCACTTGCTTATCTATAAGTCCCTTACTAAGCTATTTTTTTTTTTGTAAAAATACCTATCTAGAATGGACAAAAATATTCTAAAAAAAACTATAAAAATACTTCTCGTGACTAGTCTACTGGGATTGATTTTCCTTCCAAAGTGTGCAAATATTTTCTCTATAAAGTAAAGCTGTTGAAAGTTGACAGGAAGTCCTGCAAATAATTGGTATGTGTCCTATATATAAAACAGATATTTTATGTTTAAAATAAGTTTAGTTTTTATTACATTAAAAGGTATTGGCATATCATTGCCACCATTGATGCCAACTACTAGTAACTTTTTTTAAATAAAAAAATAAAAAAACGAATCAGTACTTCAATGGTCACATTGTGTTACCGCATAGATACGAATGAATGGCATACATAATTTAAGAAGTATCATGCTTACATTTTCTATTCTACTGTGATTCAAAAAATGCAGGTAGTTGCTTTGTTCTATGACGCAGCATATTTTCTACAAATGTAACAACATGTTTGATGACGTCAGATCAATAATTAGAAGCATGTTTAGTAAAGCTTTTTTCATTTGTGAAATACATTATTATCTCGTAAAAGAATTTTAGGAACTGTATTCCAAATGTTGTATAATAAAAGAGATCTAACTTTAGGTACAGGATTATATTTTAAAGTGACGATTATGTGTTTCCGGAGAGATGTTTTCAGTTCGAATTGCGACGACAGATTGTATGTCATTTTCAATGGTTGTCAATTTATACTTTCCATACGTCGTCGGTCTGTATTGGTATCTGAATCGGTCATGACTGCTTTTCCCAGGCATTCACTTTTATAATTACGAATGTAGAATTGGCGTCGTCTATATTGATTGGTTGCCGCAAATTCTGCATCGGTCATCACTAAAATTTGCTGACTGCTTTTTAGGGGCGTTAACCTTTGTGCGGAATTTGCATCATCTATATTAATTACTACAAAGTTCCAGGCATCAGTATTATTTAGATTAAATAAATTCTTATTTTTTAATGCATCTACACTGAAGCATTTCAACAAGAAAAATTAAACGAAAAAACGTTACGATGGTTAATTAACCTCTCATATGAGTGGTTAAGAATGGGGTTAGGAAAGAACTTATAAATGTAAATTAATCGTTCTCGCTACGTCATGTTTTTAGTATTTATCATCACTAACTATTTGTAAAAAATCGTTCAGATTAAAATTATTGTTTTGTCAGGTTAGGAATAGGAATAAACTGTAAATTACTGATACTTTAATCAAATTACTAAACGTTTAATTGAGGCATCTTGAAGCAAACACTTACATTATTAGTTTTAACGACAGTTTTTTTCCATCGTATTCTGTTTCCGATAAAGAACAATATGTTCATTTTATTAAACAGTAAAACGCTATTGCCAATTAATATAGGAGAAATTAAATTGGATATAATATCGGTTGCGTCGGCATCAATTGGACCTTGCTCGCGTCGACATGTAATTTTTTTTGATTTGTCCCATTTCTAATTATATAAATGGAACATCGCAATATAATTATATATTGCAAAGCTATCATTTTTGAAGAACTCGAAGAATCCTGTCAATGTCATGTTTGGTGGATTGACCAGACGTCCCAGATGAATATCAAGATGTAAGAATTTACCAAGCCACAAACGTGAAACTTTTAATATTTCATATAAATATTTGCGTTTGCATTATTATGAAGCGGTTGCTAAGTGACTATTTGCTATTATATTTTCTGTTGATTTCTTCACTCCGCAATGAAACGAGTTTTAAAGTTTAAGGTTAAAACTTAAAAACTAATTACATACTCAATATTTGATTGTTTTTAAATGGTTCACTAATTTTTTCTTATAATTTTCCTAATTCATTATTGCTTATTACATTAGTAATGTCATTAAAAATTTTTGCTCAGCTAAATGGATTAGTATTTATTAATTTGAAAGAGGTCCATAACATTTTAATTGTAGACTCTTTTATTTGATTTATGTATAATTTGTTTGCTAATCAGTATTTTCTTGTCTTAGTTCATGAACCATCAGTTTTATATACCTTCATTTTTACACTCAATTTTATATAAATAAGCCTGTTCTGTTTGTCTTTTTATCAGTTGATAATGCTCGTGATGAGTGAAACTGGTCCTGATCATTATAAATATGTGGAAGTAGTACAAATGAATTGTGTTTTATTTAAAAAAAATCAATCTTAAAGGTTGAAAAGTTGAGTTTACATAGAAATGGCTGGGAGTTCTTACATACAGAATGCCAGACAGATTAAAACATTTATTTTCTGTTATATTATAGTATACGTAAGTACTTTTGTTAAATTGTGACAAAACGTAGAAATACTAAATGTTTGAAGTACATGTTCTTTAGTTTCCATCCTGATGAACTGATTGTTGTTTTTTTGCCTCAGTATTTGCATCACGTTGTATTGTTTATATACACCGCGGACGCTTGGGTCGTGATAAAATTTGATACCTAAATGTGTACGTGATAATAATAAAACGTCCACGTCTACGCCTACAGACCGGTCTGGGCTATTGTATATTATATGCTATAATTAAGTGGCCACATACATTACAAGCATTTACAATACTCACTAACAACTTTAATAGATTTAATTACTTGATCACTTTGTACAAAAACAAATAATTATGTACTGATCAAATAAACTCGTGAAGACACAGCAGAAACCATTTGCATACAAGAATAAAATAAATAAACTAGAATGTAAATAGTAAGTTCAATCAATCATGTATCTACGGCCATAATGTTATAATCGATTTCATCACGTAGCCCACATATTTATTTATGAACCTCGGCTATGAAGAAAAAAATATATTCTCCGTCGTATTTTGGATCGTATTATTCCCTCGGGACCCTTTGGCCTGATATCAGGATATACTTAGAAGATATTATATTCATGTATATGAATTATATATATAGACTCGCCCTAACAATTTTCCCTGGGGAAATATACTGTTAAACTAGATTGACTGATTGTGGCATAATAAAAGTCCTCCTTTTTTAAGGTGAAACTCATTAAGTATTTTACAGTCAGACCTACAGCTCACTGGTCAGTGCTTTTGGGTTTTATTTGGCTTGGTAACGAGGTAGATGATTATGTGATGAATGTATCGATATAGAAAGAGATAATCTGTATCTATAAGATTAATCTTTACTTTTGCGTTGCATGAACCAATGTGATTAACCAATCTATAGTGAAATGTGCGAAAAGTGTTTGCGATGAGCAAATGATCATCATAAAAATGTGCGAGCAGTACAAAAACGTGTGTTATATTTTGAAATGTGTTGATGGGGTTTTGCTATAACCAACAGTCAATCTCTGTTGTAAACATTCGACGGTGTTTTGGCCAATTGATGTGACTCTTAAAACTAAAATTGTTTAGGAGAGAGTAACAACTGTTTTTATTGAAAACATTATATTATGGTGAGATGCGTTATCAATCTTTGAAATGTAATCTTGCGAATCCTCATGTTACGTGATGATACGTAGGGAGTTTTGATTTAATAGTGGCTTACATCAAGTGGGGGGGGTCAGAACGTAACCTAAAACAAATGTAAAATGATTTTTCCCTTCCAAAAAGTGTTTTATTTGGCCGAGACCTACTCTGCCGTCTTAAAAATGAGATCCAATCATTAAGTTATTTTCGTATATTTAAGGGTTACATCAATTGGCCAAAACACCGTCGATATAAAAATGAAATAATCAAAATGCTTTGTGTGCTTCATACTCATACGTTTTCTTATAAAATGAAAATGTTCACTGGCTAATCGAAATGAAACAAAACTGTGTACGATAAACAACATTTTCATTATTTCTCAAATAACTATCAAACCTACAATATATAATCATCGCTATAAAAAAATATTTTCTTGATTTCAATCTACATATTGTATTTATTAAAAGATTATTTCTCCGAACAAAAAATTGTCTAACGAACGAAAATAATCGATTGTACAGTGATGTAGGCGTTTTTTTTATCAAAGTAAAGGTCTTTTTATAATACATTTTGGTGCATAAGCATAATATAATTATTATACATATGCCTTGTGGGTATATTATAATATAAATAGCCTATTTTCACGTCAATGACTTTTATAATGCCGTAAAAGAAAAATAATTGTGATTACTTTATTAATGTAAGACAAGTAGAAACAATCTAGCAATGGTTTTTGTTTCACAACTAAAATGACTCTTTGACGTACCATCAATTTGGGTAAGTTTTCCCATCGGTCTAAGATTGGCCCTCTACATGGAAAGAGGTGCTGTTATAATACCATGATAATACTAATGTCATATGAATATTTTTTAGCTAAGAAAAGATATTGAGTAGCCCTTGATGGTAAGAATACGAATTAATGTGCAACATAATTTGTTTTATTGATGAATTTGTAAGCTTTCAGCTTTGAATTATATAACACAAGTTAAAAACTTATCTTGAAATAAATTGGATTAGCCATATTTTCAATTTGTATTACTAATCTGTAAACCAAATGCTGTATATTTTATTCCATTTCATTTGTGTACGGAATCTATGAAAGCATAAAGAAAAGTTGTCGAGACTTTAAAATCACTGAATTTATACTAATCACAGCAATTATTTGTATCGTAGGCCAAAGTTACCCGATTTGGAATACAAACTCAGAGCCACGTTGTTTTATCTAAATTCTATTCATACATCAATAAACCTATGAATATTAAGACATTGGTACATTCCTATGTAGAACAATACCACAAATAAATCCAATGGCGAACCATAAAAAAAAACCCTTAGAACTGGGTCGAAGTTACTTAGATTGACCGCACTTCAAGTTTTATTTTTAAATTTATATAATATTTCTATGGTTGGTTGAGAAGATACTGAATCAAGGTTTATCAGCCGCATTACTATTACAGTTAATTGCATAAATATCTGCATTAAATAATAATTAATTAATTTACAATCAATAGTTTTCAAATCCAATGGCATTTTTATTCTTAATGATGGTTTTGTAACAATGTAACTAAACGTTGGAAAATTGATCATTGCCACGAGACGGTAACTTCTCGTCAATAATATTATATGTTGACTAATTTTATTTAATAATTTTATAAAGAAACATATAGCGCGTCTAAATCAGACGTTGGCAACCGTTACGGCGGACGACATGTAAATAATATTTGCAGTCTATTAAGTAACATTTTTACAATGGTATAAATAAAACAGTATACAAATGATTTATGACCATTTTCATGCTTCAGTTTAGATCTATACAACAGGATTCAAAGTAAATTTAAGATATTTTGTCAAAGAAAAAACATCGTCAAACTTCACATTAAACAAAGAGATAATACTTTCTTATTATGATGTATTAACTATACAATTTGGTTATTATAATTTTTCATTCGGTTTCATTTTGTGTTTTTACGCATGATTTATATTTTCTAGCGAGGTACTTCAACATTTTTCTGTATTTTTCAAGATTTCTATTCGTATTTATTATCTGATTGAAGTATAAAATTTTAATCTGATTTGAACATTTTTTTCTTACTACTCACTCTTTATAAAATTAAAATACTTAAGTTCCAATTATTATGAATTTAGAATGTGAGAAAAGGATGCCGACCTAGATTTAATAGAATTTTATTTAAAGAAATATTTACTTACGACAAGTTTTAGAATTACTTTATTACACTGTGCAATGTAATTAGCAAACCTTCAATCATTTTATTTAGATTGTGCGTGATTTGTACACACCGTTAATTTTATTTATAATATTTCAAAAATTCTTTTGGCATTTTCGTTAAAATAGCATGCGCCCTAGCAGTTTAAATGTACGGTTAGAAAGCTATCGTTATTAGGCTGATTATATCTTTATGGCACTCATAAAAGCTCACCAGATCGATTTGCTTCACTAAAACGAAGATAATTTATATAAATTCGATTTTATTACTTGCGTCGATTTTATTGATTGCATATTATTAACATAGATAGCCTTCAATACATTAATTAATATAAAACACACAAATCGTTCGACGCGAACGTATAGGCGTTCAATAAGAATGCATCAATTTGTCAATCGAATATATTTTCATATTACATATAATAATACAATAGCTGCCCGGTACTGCTCCCTACGGGAACATGGCACAGCATTCATATCGGTGGTATTTTGGTTAATTGATGTAGCATTAAAAAAAATACGAAAATGAGTTAATGATTGGATTTCATTTTAAAGATTACAGAGCAGGTCTCGGCCAAATGATGTGAATTAGAAAAATAAATTGACCGCTTTTTGGAAAGGCTTCATTTTATATTGGTTTTAGGTTTTAAAATCCAACCACTTAATATAAGTCACTATTATATGTATCTGCAAGCATGAGAATTTACAGGAATGCATTTCAAAGATTCATAACGCAACTCACCCTATAATGTTTTCGATAAAAACAGTTTTTGCTCTCTCGTGAACAATCCTCCTCACCTCAACCTCAAACTGAGAACTATATCCTCTGAAACTCGACATGGAGATCAATTTCAGATGACTGGAAGTTGATTCATATAGGGGAAACCACCATTAGCATCATTTTTAATACGTGTGGCCGTATTCCAGTGCACATGCTCCGATGTTATCAAATTTTGACTTCTATGACATTGTCATACCAACTCAAACTATGTTTATGTCGCTGCTCTATGAGGCGTTTACCCCCAGTACATACGCTCTTAAGACATTGTGCATGCTATAAAGTAGGGGCTCACGGACGCACATGCGCCAGCTACAAAGTATGTAAAAACAAAAATTTAATTTAACAGTATTTTTATCAGATAATACTGGAATTGCAAATTCCATACCGTAAATTTCTCAAAAAGAACAGCAAATATTGAAGATTTAGAGTTTTAAAATGAATTAATATTAAAATCTCTCGGTCCGAATGAAAACTTGTGGAAACTAGCTGACCATTAAAAGTATCCTATTTTGAAAGAAGGAGCTTAAAAAATTAAATCCCGTTTTAGTTTCACATATTTGAGTGAATCTTTATTTTCCACCATAAACATAAAACAACATAAAACAGATCTCGACTTACCAATGCCAACCTTGATGATTGTTTACGATTGGGCTTAACATTTAATGTTCCCATCTTTGAGAAATTTGTAAATGAAATACAATTTCAAATATCGCACTAATTGTGTTTTTTTTAATTTTGAATATATTTATTCACATTTATCTATTTTTATGTTGTATATATAAAATAATTAATTAATCATTGTTTAACTGTATGGGATTTTTATGGTTATTTTGTAAACTCTTTATATTTTACACTATTCTTGTCAAATAAATTGAATTTCAATTTGGTAATAATATAATAAATAAATTTTCTACATAATTATGAAATATTGCTTCTTTTTTTTAGAAATCCGGCGTGCGTCAGTCTCTTTTATACTAAATCTCAAATGCGCCCGCTACCGCAATAAGGTTAAGAACCCCTGGTATAAAGTATAAAAGGTGAAGTACAGTATATGTAAATTGTAAAATATGTTACGTGTCTTTGACGAACCAAATTTTTAGTCACCAAAACGCTGTTGTAAGTATAGTTAATTGTAATTCACGCAATGACGTCAACAAATACAAAAATGGCGACTGTCATTTTTTGTACAGTTAACCTACACTTGCCCTTAAGTTACATTCTCTGACATTTGTGATGTTATCATAGCAACACAATTTAATTTGTCGTGTTTTTATCGGTTGTGATCATAGCAATCCGATATAAACAATTATATAAATATAAAAAATTATAACGTCGTAAATTTCTTAAGAATTTTGCAGTCATAAATTAGTTAATCGACCCAAAGATAAAGCCAAAAATGAACAATTATTTAAAAACAAAAAAAATAATTAAAAAGGTGAATACCCCACACAGAAAATAATAAATAACATGCGTGAACTCACAAATACCATGAAATCCCCCTTACGGTTTTAATAAATATGATCTTAGTTTTTAAGTGTAAAAGTGCTAACTCCGTTTTGAATTAAAATAAAAATTATTGCAAAGTATGTATGATATTTCCATTTCACATAATCTGCATATATAATTTCAGTGTATCAAATAATAGAGCTATCTCGCACCGGTTGTACACCAATTCTTCCAATTAGGGTAGCAAGTTTGTTTTGAGATACATCAGAATAACGTCCTTTGTCAACAACTTCTAAAAGTCTGAATTTAAACCTTATTCATTGTTTGCTCTTCCAGTGAAATATTTTTTTATGAGATTACAACTTAAGAGATAAAAAAAAATAATATTTAGTCATGGTAGAATGATATAACATGCAACGAAAATATTTAATTACATACAAATTATCATCGTGACACTTTAGAGGGATATTGAAAGCTGTTGAGAAAGTATAAGTTTTATGGTATTCAAGATGATTATGTTAGATAAATAGGTGAAGGGATACTCAAAATGAACAATAATATATAATTTCAGATTCACATATCTGTTCTTGAGAGGTATGCATATCTATGCCAATTCAATTGATTGAAAAAAGTGCTAAAACAAAATAAATTGAATTTCAGTTTTAGTAGAATCAATATTAAATAAAGATCGGAAGTTGTTTGAGACAGAGTAAAAATTAATATGTTCACGTGAATGTTTTATTATGATTTGTCACTAAGGTCTCTCAGAATCAATTTGCTTCTAAGTACATAAATGAGCGCAAAAGAATACTTTTTTTTTGTATAATTCAACGTGTTTCGGATACCTATATTTTAAAAGTAATGTTCTATAACAATTGTTCATGCCATTGTTTTACTGTAGTTACCTTTTATTCAAAGAAATATGATTAACAGATACTTGTAGATTAAAAAGTAATATATGTTCAAATAAAGAGAAAAGTATTTAAATAAAAACTGTTATGGGCTAAATAGAACAATCAATTTTATTCTACATAACACTTATCCATAGTATTTCAGCACTATGAATTTTTCTATAAAAAATCTTTTGATAAATTACGCTTACTCTTCACGTACATATATTTGTTTTTTTACGTAATATTAATTTAATTCCAATTTGATCAATTATCTGTAATTGCTATGTAATTCTATCAGGGTAAGATCGCATTTAAAGAATTGTAATACTTTCGTAAAAACTCGTCACATTGAATACATTAGAATTGACAAAAAAACAATTTAATAGTGAAATCACTTACCGTTAAATTGTAATTGCTTAATATTTCAGCAAATTTCTCCTTGAAAACTCACTACTAACACGTACACAGCTAAATAATGTTAATAATTATAGTTGTAAAAAAAGCAACTTGATTGTTTAAAATAACCACAATTAATTCATAAATTATTGATTCTAAATTGACACAAAATGTTTAGCTTAACTGTATTACTACAATGTTTTTATTTTACAATGTTCTCCGATATACACAAACAAACAAAAACTTAAGTTGTAAAATTTCACTAGATTACTTTTAAAGACAAAATGTTAGATTCCCATACATTTGATTTTATTACACAGAGATTTTACCACACCACATTAAAATATGAACTTCTGAAAAACTAACTAATCGAAATTTCCCCTACTTTTTCAGTTTGCCTGCATTCACACAAGTAGGCAAAATAATAAACAAGACCTGCTGATCTGATATTTGTAATATGTTGCGTTTCTCGGCTTGACAACTTTTGTCTTCGGACTAATTGTATGGTCGAATGATAAAAAGCGATGCTTGGCATGCATATGTAATGAGTTCACATCCCGCTAACAATGCAGCAATCTACTGGCGAAGCTCAACCAGACAACCGTCACCTAAGGAGACCATAGGCCGACTAGCTCGCGATACGGAGCTTTTGCGCTGGCGGCGACATCTGTCTTTTCCGGAAGCTTTCCTCGCCGGAATGGGAAAACTTACTTTCCTCGTACACATAGCAACCGCCCAGGTACTTATTTATTAATAACAATCCATCTTCTCGCTTGTGGGACCAATTGACACTGAAAAACAGGTAAACCTTACTCTCAATAAAATGACTTTTGCACAATTAAGAAAACTCACAATATTTCGCACGTGCTTTAACTATAAAGAAGACAAATAGCTTTCCTTGTTGCACAAAAATTGTTTAATGGATCCAATCTTACGAAAACAATGAATAATGTTACTGTTTTTTATAAAACCATTAAGATAAATTAAATCTAAGAATGCTTCTCATATAGACGAAAATATGATAAACCAAAGATACCACTTTCAATAATATTATACTCTTACTTTATTGATCGAAGTTATTATCTCAGAAGCTGACAAAAACTTACTATTTTGAATGGGTCAGTATGAAAGCTCGTAATGCGATGTGTAAAATCGTAAGTCTTGATTATATACTCATTTTTTAAATATTATTTTGACGGTGTTTTGGTCAATTGGTGTAACCCTCAAAATTGAAATTGTTCAGGAGAGTAAAAACTGTTTTTATCGAAAACATTTTGTGACGAGTTGCGTTATGAATCTTTAAAATACACCCCTGTAAATTATCATATTTGCAGATACGGGGTGACACACCCTGGTTTTGTTTGTTAAGTTTGTTTTATTAAGGCCCATAACTGACAGCGCACGACTTTAATGGCAATGATTCTTGGTAGTCAAACCGAGTTATTGTCGTTAAAATCAATCGGTTGTCTTGGGGCTGTAGCTAAATAATAGAAAACGTCCAGCGGACGGGTCTATTATTGACAACAAGGGTTCTCGGAGGTCTTCGGCTAAAGAGCCGGCCGGCACCGCAAAAAATTATAATTTGATTTTGTTTGTTGTGGATTAGACTTCATTTAAATTTAAAATCGTTTGTTGTGTCAATTGCATTATAACTTAAAGGTAAATTCATGTGTTAAGTAAATGTAAATGTAGACTCAATTTTATGTATTACTGATATTTTTTATAATAAACCACTGCATCTTCGTTAATTAAATAAGAGATGAACTGGATTTGAAATGGTGTTTGCTTGAGATCCCAGACCTCCCGACAGTTGATAACCAAACATTCGCCTCTCATCGATTCGGTCTTTTCAGGGGCTATACGTAGGGATTGTAGATATAATAGTGGCTTATATCATGTGGCCATGTCAGAACTTTTAAACCTAAAACAAATGTAAAATGATGTTTCTCTTCCAAAAACTGATCCGTTTATTTTTCTAATTTACATCATTTCACCGAGACCTGCTCTTTCATCTTTAAAATGAAATCCAATGATAAACTAATTTTCGTATTTTTTTAGGATTACATCAATTGATATTATATCACGTTTAAGGTAACTGTCAATTCTTGGTAGAAAGGAATTATATTCTATAAATAAAACACAATTTATCATATATTACTTCCACATTAAACTATACAGAGAAACAAACATTATTTGTAAATTTTACATTAAATGGAAACAGTTTTATTGTCAACAGCTGTTATAGTTGAATACAATAGAATCGACCAACTAGTATTATAGCTCTTGGACTAATTATTCAACCAAAAAAATTCAAAATATCACAACAATTGTGGAGTTATACGGATAAAATTGTATGACAATAAAATCAATATTTCCGAAAAATACGAAAACTGTCAGACCTTATGACTAATTGAATTATCAAAATTAAAATAATAAGTCATTGTTGGAATAAAAATGACTGTCCTGTTATTTAGTGATGTTGATGCAAATTCAATCAAAACATTTTTTATTTAAATATTATAACGTTTTTAAAATATGTATTATAAATAAATAACATTACGATACAGTTAGTCTGAATAAGTTTTTCAATGGGGAGAAACACGAAGTTATCATTTTTAATTTTATATCAATGCCACTGATATTTATTCCTTAATATATACATATTTAATAAAATACTGTAGGTGAACGTAAATCGAATAGGTTTCATTCATTTTTTTTCCGACAGATATAAGCTCGAACGTGTAAAGGACATCGTATGATTAAAACAAACTGAGGCCGGGCGATCGATATGGCAGTCTATAGTAGTTATCTCAATTCATAATTAATAGGGCATGGATAATTCTAGCCCGCCGGGAATATTCAATAGAACGAATCCTTACACATTGATACACACGTTTGTGTATGGAAGTGAGAATTCGCCTCGCGTTGGGCTCTAATTCGATACAATCATGTCAATTCTCCACACATTAGGCCGCCAAAATGACAGAATGTTTTCGTATCAGTCAGTTTTTCCCTGCCGTCTTCCAGAGTTACTCGACCTGCCTTTAGCGTCAACTAGGAGCGTATGTGGTAAAAGAAACTCATTTCCATTAAACTTTTGGCCACAAATGTCAAATGTATGTGACAAAATCATTTATATCTCAATAAGCTTACATTACAAAGGAATAATTTTAATACTAGCACTTAAAGAAGCGTAAATATACCGTATATTCTAATGCTGCTACTTTTGCTGATTACTAAGCGGATTAACTCAGATTAACAGAGTAAGGGTAACTTGGATTTAGCTGAAAACTGAAAATTAGAAATGCATAAATAACCGCGAAGATGTTTCACTTCTTAACTGAATGAAAATTAAAAATAAGTCCATTTGGTTTAGCGTCCGCCCGCATCGGCCTCTTCAGTTTTTTCTAATCTATCAGCAGCAATGCTCGCGATGCTCTCCAGCAGATCTGGATAAGGAGCGATCGCTCTTGTGAAGTCTGCGGCATCCAAGCGGAAGAGTTCGCAGACTGACACCGCTGCCACAGTTGCTGTACGACGCATTCCTCCGCACATAAGAGAAACCTGTTGAAAAATAAAATATCATTTTAAAAGGTTAAGTGGGTAGTCTAATGTTCGAAATGAACTATCCTGGGCGGGTTGCCTGAGGATGACAGGATCCCTCTTTCCAGGACTATCCTTAAGAAAAACACCAGTTTTTAATTAATATATGCAATTGGTTAGTTTAAAATACAAAAAAGTTACAATTATTCACAGTTTACAAGTTAAGACAAGTTACACAAAAACAAAATAGCAACATAGCGTTTAGCAATGAAACAATAGACCGCACGCTCGGATAAAACACGAGATATTTACGATACGACTGGTGCGCAGTTACTCTGTGAGATTCAAAATTTCGCTCTGATTATAATTTGTAACAGTTTTGACTGATCTAGGTATACGACCTTTTTTCCCGGTGCGATAAAAAAATTTCAGACGATCGCTAAAATGATCTTGTTATTACTACACCGATTTAGATAAATGAAGTTAAATTAAATAATATTTGTTTGCCAAAGCTGTAAAAAGTGATTTTCCATGATCAGAGGCGACTTTAAGCATGGTTTTGGGCACGCTGTAAAACTGGCGTGTGCCAAGTTGTATAGTTACTTTACATTCATATTTGGGATTGAAGCAAAAAAATGATTGACCGTATCGTCACTTTATGATTAGCTTGTTGATGGTGTCAAATATCAGTTTCAAGAATGGAATATTGATATATTATATTATTACAGAATGTTTTAAAGTAAGATCGCTGTTGAGAAGCTTTCAAAAAAAAGTTTCATGTTCTTGTAGTAAACAAATACTTCCAAACAATTGGCTTTATCTTGTTCTCTTAATTGGCTATGTCCATTACTTATTATTTACACATTGCCTCTAAGACTACCAGTTTCCCAACAATATCTTCGCTTCCTTGCAGGTCACTCCAGCTTCCCATAACTCAACCGGCTATGTACTAGTAATATAATAATATTTCGTAACAAAGCAAATTTAATTCATATCATTATTAAATTTGGATTATTGAGATTTTGTACACTTCCATGTATTTTGTCACTAACGACCCGGGTTTCGCCTTTCGGCATCTTCAAACCAACCCGGGTCGTTAGTGACAAAATACATGGAAGTGTACAAAATCTCAATAATCCAAATTTAATATTGAAATTCCATCAAGCACCCTCAGTCGATGTCTTAAATCATATCATTATATTTTTTTTCATGGTCTTCAACACAGAGCTCATAAAAATGTAGTAATGTTTGAATAAAGAAGTTACTGTATACTTTATTGTTCTAGACGTGAGCAATTTACAGGCTTAGGCAGCAAAATATTTTCAGCGAAAACTTATTACGTTAAAAATATAATGTTAGCATATGACACGTACTTCCTGTAACGTTTACATGGTCTACGAGAATAAGTCTACGCCGTAGCACCGTAGCTCCGTAGCATAGACAGGGGCTGGGTATAAAGTACCAAGAGACGTGTAGGTTTAATATTACAGCGTAATATGCAAACTGTTTTCTTCGTAGAAGAAATGAATCATTTATGATCGTGTCTTTTATTTTTTCAGTTTGAATTTTCCTCTTTTAAATTGCCATTTTAACATTACATTATTAGAGCTGTAAATCAAAATTTTATCAGTTATATAAATAATTATTACACGTTTGGCCCATATACGTTCCTTATATGGAATATTTTTTTAGTATGGTGCTTATACGACTATATATTATTATATGCATCAACGGTGTTTTTGTTGTTGTTTTTGTTGTTGAATACCATGCCCGCTCCTAACATGGAACATATGGTCTTCTGATGAAGGTATCTCAACAGAAGTTTTTCAAAAAGCGCTGCTTGTTACTCAGTCGCTCAACATTTTTTTGCGAAGAGAGTGGGCATATAAGGATAGAGATAGTAGTGTGAATGTTGCTCTCACTACGCCCCGTCGCTAAGATCAGATGGGTGGGAGGGAATTTTAGAATTATCACATACATCCATGCCTACAAACAAAAAATCCATAAATCGATTTAAAATCAATTTATGAAACTGTATGAGCCGGCGAGCCGATTATATCAACCACTGCACCACGGACCTGACAATTTTCCTTCTCGTCTTTTAGCTTTTAAATGCATGCATTCTGTAATTGCCGCTTCACGGTTGCATTTCACTTCGTCGAATGAATTTTGAAGATACGATATAGCATCAAAATTTGACTTGATGGACTTGACTAGGGCAAGTGCCGCTGATTTTGGAGAGACTGGAGCTTGAAGGAATTCCGAAAAGCCGATTATCACGTCTATATTATGGGCACTTAGTAATGTTAACAAGTATTTAGTTTCACATCGCGTTTTATATATTAATGGTGATATACATTTTACCTAAATAACAATTTATCGTATTTTATTATTTTCAAAATTAGCAAAAATAAATACCTCTCCAAAATGTGCTCCATCTTGAAGGTGACACAGCTCCCTCCCACCTGCTGAGTACACGGCTACGGTCCCATTTACAATAAAGTACATACATTCACCTAAAATAAATAACATTTAAAAACATAAACTCATATATTTTGAATGTATTGATAGTAAAAATATAGCAAAAAACGATTATCATTATCTCAAATACTCAAAAAAGGTATCTGTATATCAAATGAATATAAAATTATACATATCTTTGGGAATCTTTTATTATATATTTTAACATTTTGGAACAGATTTGCCGCCAACCTTTGCGGTCGACGACTAGTGAAAAAGTATTGTCGCCTGTATCAGTGAGTGAGGTAGTCCGGCTTTTATGACGTTCGATCACGATCTGTCCGTTGTCTCTGTTTTCGTTAAGTGTTGGTAGCTCCTTCATGTTGTACCTCGTATTTATTCGTTTGCCCACATATCATTTGAAACCAATATCATGAGAAGACCCGGATCGAACAGAGGCAAATGGCTGGTTATCAAACGTCCTGGAAGGGCTGGGATCTCAAACAAACACCATTTCAAATCCGGTTCAACACTTATTTATGTTTAATCGAAGATGCAGTGGTTTACAATACACAAAAATACTATTCCTGACACATAAAATTGTTTCTACATTTACATTTACTTAACAACTGAATTTACTTTAAGTTATAATGCAAAACAAACACAAACACAAAAAATTCACATCGTCACCGGTGGGGCCACGAGGCCTCTAGCCCGGCTCGACAGATCGTAATCAACTATTCACACATAAAATTAAAAGGACTCCTCTATTGGTGGAGCCACTCCTTTCCGTCAAAAATGAAGTCGTCCAGCGGACATGCCCGCCGGCTATTGAACGAGCGCCCTTCGCGACAAGAGCCCAGCCGATTTCTAGGAATCATTGTCGTTAACACTGTGCGATTTCAGTTATGGATCCTAATAAAACTTAAACTTAAGAAAAAAACCAGGGTGTGTCAATCACTAGTAAACTGGTATATTGCTATTTTATCCTCATCTGCTCGCCTTGCATAGGTATGAAATTTCACTTGTTAATGTCTATTATTTAGTTTTCAATTAATTAAAATTTTATAAAAGCGATATCAATTTTCGACTTGTAAAAAATCAAATATTGTTCGCCTAACCGAATCTGTATCTTCCCAGCGTAATCAACACTCAAACTGCTTTGCATTAATGGTATTATACTGAACGTATCCCGTAAAAGACCTGGATTTATTGCCAGCAGTGTCTTAGGAGCAATTATTCACGGCTTAATACATATTTCCTAGAGGGTTTAAAAAAATGACTGTACAAAATTAAAAACTCATAAACTCATAGATAGTTGATATCTAATGGCCTAAAGGCTGTCAGTATGACTTATAGTGCGTTACATCAGATGAAAAAATCGGTCCTGATCATTTCATAATATTGTGTTTTATTTTTATAAACATAATTCCTTTCCACCAAGAATATTGGCAGTTAATAGTTTAAAAGTGATCACTATATAGTTATAGTTGTATGGTGACACCTTGCGCTGCAGATTACGAAATGTAAATACTCGCCTGTACCGAAACATTATTCTTATCAGTTTCGTCAACGATATTGACTTAGCATTATTAAATTGGCAAATAATATTTAACCAATATTCAATATTCTGCAGATACTGCGCAACAGGTTGAAAATCATCAATGTCTGACGTAACTATGCCACAAACAGTCAACGCGACAGTATAAGTAGACAAACAAAGAAAAACTGAATTCATTTTTGTCGTCCGCCGAACGCGATTCAAAAATCGTCTGAACGTAATTTCTGTTGTCACTCACCGACCAAACACTGGACTGCATCAATTGTCAGCGTCATCATCAGCATCAGGGTGATTCAGACGAAAGCGATACATTTTAACATTGTTTCACGAGAAGAGATCAACGACTGTTTTGGAACCTTTAAATCCCTAGTTTCACCTGATAAGGTTGGGCCGTCTCACATAATATAATGATAATCATGTCACCATGTAGCTAAACACAACCGGTGTATTTTTAACTTTTCACATGCAAATAAGCAACACACACAAGCTAGCATCGAAGATGATTGATTGTGGAAAATGCACCTTCAATCAGATCTTCTGCCTTGCTTGAATATCTTTTCCACTAGCTAGCTCGACGACAAATATCAAATTGAGCTAACTATAAGATTTACAAACCAATCGTATCAATCTTGATGATAATGTCATTGGGCAGGAATATTTCACTTCGAAGACTTGACACTATGCGGAGTAGTAAGCTGTCAGGCAGGTGACGGAGGAATGGGACATCTTCGACCACCTGTCTGCACGAATGCATCATCACGTCTTGACGGAGACGGCCAGACACCCAGTTGACTATATCGGACTCCTACGATATTAAGAAATAAAAACAAAAAATAAAATTAAAGAAGTGTGAAATCTAGCAAGTAAATCCGTAAGCTCCAATCTAAGGATGGACGTAGTTAAAAAAAAAGAGGGAATTCTTTAGTTGATATAATTTGATATACCTGGATTGGCGGGGGGAGGGCTCACTCAGCTCTATCTTCAGTATACTTTAGGTTAGGATAAACTCTCCAGGACTGTCCACAGTGAAACCCCCAGTCTTTTCGGCGAATATTTTTATTACAGTTCGTTGATTGGTACAATACAAGAAATACGGCTTACACTCCAAAGCAACTGTGTGGCGGATGAATTGAAAAATGACGTGAGTGAGCGAGCTGCCAGCCGTGAAGAATTTTGCAAAGTAAAACAACAAGTTACGTATACGCACAACGAGCAAGAATGCTTTTTTTTTAAAAAAAAGAACAGTTTTTGTGACAACTTCGTCTGAATGATTCTAATTGTCAAAGGTGAGTTGGTCAATAGTTTTTCATGTTCCAGTGCACTTTGTAAGAGGTGATCGATGACAATTTTGGAAGAGTCGAAGTTCCAGGATTCTCCTAGCACGATTGGGTCGTGTCAAATTATATAACATTATTTCATTTTCATGACATATATTATTTATATTAATATTTAATTGTTTATAAATAACTTACTCTGAAATAAGATTTCTGGTATTTCGTTTGATAGAACAGCAACATCTTTTGCTGCATGTGCTGGGGCAACTCCTTTTTGGCCATATAGGCGCGCAATTGATTCGTCATGATGTAATATTTACTCTTGGATGATGTGACTCCTTGTATTATTGACAGGATAATACTCAAAGCAGTTATGTTGACAACCTAAATGGATCATTCGAAATTAATCACTTTTACAATTACCAAAGATTGTTTTCAAATACGTAGCAATATTCGTTTATTGAGCAACATTTGTTCTGATTTTGTCCCTACCTTTATTTACTTTTTTTTTTAAATAAAACACAATTTGTTTTGACTACTTCCACATGTTTATAATGATCATGCCTGGTTTCAATCATCGCAAACATTATAAATCTACCTTTATTTACCTACTGACACTATGTGAACCATACGGGAAGAGGTTTTAGTTTCGTAGCTATTTTTATTAATATGTTAGTACAAACTACATATTTATATCCCATCCCTTACCTGCGTGATCCTATATAAGCACTCTATTACTTAAGATGCTGTCAACTGAATACTGTAAATAGGGAAAACCACTAACTGAATACTGATTTTATGTGTTCTGTAAAAAAATCTTTAATTCATAGAAGGAATTGCTCGTATTTTTTTTCAAACTTGAAGAGTTTACCATAACTTTAACTTGCCCAGTCCCTAAACGGCTTTCGAGAGTCAATCAAAGACTTCCGGCCTCTCTTTATCCTATACTTTCTCTCAGGAAATTTTCTGAAACATCGATATTGTAGACGGCCTCTTGCGCTTCAAACATTTAAAATATAGGACCCCCAAAATAATTATTAACCTTAATGTGATTCTGCTTTTAAGAAATTTTAAAACAAGTAATGCTCGGTTTTACATGAAAGTTTAACACGGTATGCATAAGAAATATTTAAAGTATGAAATTGATGCAAATCAAATCTACATTTTTTGTTACCAATTACTAGTTGAAGGGTTAATTTACGTACCAACTCTCAATATTTGAATAGTCAGTTACTCACAATTGATACAATCCAAACACACGCCATAAATAATTGCTCTTCTCCTACTTTCGGGAAATCCCTGCCGAGACCCTGCAGGCTTATCATCGAGGCTGCCGATAAAACAAAAAGTCAAATCATTCGTTATATGAGCCGTTTAAGAGCAGAAACTGACGTCCACTTTGCAATATCATGACACGCCCTGATATTTTTGCTAACATTTATTTGTTTCAAATTTGAGTTATTGAGATTTTGTACACTTCCATGTATTTTGGCACTAACGACCCGGGTTTCGCCTTTCGGCATCTTCAGGCATTCGAGCGCACGAATGAACTCGAACTGACAGACAGAAAACAGTGTCTAACGTTTATAGAGAAGATACAAATACGACATATATTATGTACGAGATAAAATATTATAAGTCTAGGATCCACACTGATACCTGAGTTAAAATTTGGAGAATCGCCTTAATCCTTATTTTGTAAACAACGCATTAACAGGGTGGCTAATTGCCGCTTTCCAACTGATATTAGAACTACCAGTGATTTTACAATTATAATAGCATTGTGTGTTTTGACGGGATGCTATTCGACAAAAGGATAAATATATACAATCATTCCACATTTAGTAGCATCTGTTCGGTGTTTCAACGTATAGGATACAGCAACGGGGAGTTTGGAAGATTCAGCTGTTCGTTCAGAATTGGCAAGGAATTTAACTGGGCTCTGGGGGAAACCCGGGTTGTTAGTGACAAAATACGTGGAAGTGTACAAAATTTCAATTACTCAAATTTGATATTCAAATTCCATCAAGCACCGTCAGTCGATGTCTTAAATTATATTTGTTTGTTTCTTGGGTGATTGGAGTGATCCGAGAACGGCATTCGAACACTTAAATATCGCAATGCTCCGAATAATTTCTAACTAATGTTAGGTAGCCGAACCGGTTTATGGCCATTAAAAAGCCATCGGTTGCTAACCGAAGACGGCCTATAGCGGAAATTCGAATCCATGCCTTTCAAATATAAATCGATTGGAAAATCATTTTATGAAACTGTCTGTATTGGTATAAGAACTCGTGCGAACTGTATATGTGTATATATGCGTAATTGTCACTGCATGCATCTTTATTTTATATACTGTTGAATTTATTAAATCGTTTATATATTATGTGCATATACCTGCTCTGGAAAAGCCTACCAAATACTGGTCTAGCAATGAGGCGTTCCACAAGTTGTGATACGTCATCCAGGAGCTGGGATTCGGGTTTGACGGAGTGTGAGTGCTTTCTGTCATGTACGTCACTGTGAATTGCAAACATGTCACCCAATGTATATAAAGCAGAATCACCAGTGCTACTCTTACGAGGCGACATGCTATAACCTAGAAACGATCAATATTTAATATTAAAATATTGTGTCAAAATTCTTCTATAAATTATTATCAATCTAACCCAGGCTTGATCAAACGACAGCCACGTAGTTGAGATCGGTCTATTCGTCTCAATCAATTTTAGTCCAGTATAGAATCACTTGCTAAAATTGATAACACAATTCAAATCTAAAAATATTATTTTAGGTTATGTAAACGTAACCTAAAAATGTGTTTGTCATTCGGTCAAAAAGGATGTAAGTTTGTAGTCCAAAGATTTAATTAATGACTTTATAAATTTCATAAATCATATCTATGGCCATCCCTAGTCACCGCTAGTGCAATATTTTGCCTTTGAAATCCATTTTGATGTTTAAAATTTTCATATTAGAATAATGGTATACACATAGGGCTTTCAATCCCGGGATCCGGGATGCCGGTCAATAAGTCAATCCTGTAATGCCGGGATTGTCTAAATATCGATCCCGGATTTCGGGGTCACTGTAGATGTTAAAAAATAATTCATATTTCAAATTAAATACTTTCTGATGAACTACAACGCGTACCTCAATTTATGTATGTATATATTTTTTATAATACCTACATAATAAATACATCCTTCTCATAGTTCGTAAGATAATTTAGAAAAAAAATAAATGTTGATGTTTTTTTGCACTATTTTATAAAAAAAAACAATTTCTACTATTATCTATCAATAAATAAAAAAATAATGTCTGAATCTTAATAATAAAAATGTCCAAAATAATATAATATAATATATATTCATTGTAATTGAAGCAATAATGCAAACAAAATTAATTTTGAATTTAAAATTTAAAGCATGAAATTAGGATTAATGACTGAATACAACAGATGTCATTTTGGGCGGCATGCGGCCCAAAGGCCGCGGTTTGTGCATTACTGCTCTAGATCCACCTCTGACAGTGGATTAAAAATTTTTTAAAAAAAATGATTCTATTAGTATGTACTCAATTTAATTAGGGATATACCGTCATTTCCAATCTATCCATTAAATTGTTAATATAGCGAATTAATGTAGTTATTCGTGCAATTTTTAACACTTCACAGACATCGTAGTAAACGTTACTATACGTCGTGTTCATCTTTATAATAGATTTCGAAGGAAAAGATGACAGAAGATCCACAATAAGACATCCTTTGGCATAATTCCATGCAATTTTAGGTGCTTCAAGGCAAGCCTCATTATCTTCTCTCCTCTGAATTCCAGTGAAGAAGCATATAACTATGTCGACAATAAGGAATGTGTCCAGAAATAGCCGAAATATGTCTAGTGCATTCATATCTCTCGGCGCAATATCAACCAAGGCCATATCCACCGGGGACCACACCAGTGTCAAAAACAATATGACTATCATTATGTTTTCCCACCAGGCTCTCAAACGGCTATATGGATGAATCATATACGGATGATAAAGGAGATGCCTTATCTTCTCCTTATCCATTGCAAAATTAGAATGAAACACTTTGCAAGCTTTCATGTTACTGTCTGACACAACAATCATTCTATGATAAAATTCAGCCAATGTTGAACATTTCTGATCTCTTATTGTGCAAAGTTTTACCGGATCTACAACATCATCATTTACCGTGCAGACATGGCCGTATTTTTGAAATGGACAATATTCGTTTTTATTAGTAGTATCTTCCATTTTGTTAAAATGTAATTTGTCTACAAGAAAAGGTAGCAAAACGCAACAACAATAATTTACATTGGCAATAAATGAAACTGATTTAAATTCCATATTTGAATTAAAAATATTTTTTACAGTTTGCTCCTATGGTACAAAGAATGGCTGCGTTCAAATTTATGACATTATAAATTCCTTCCTATAGTAGGCAACTAAGTCAAGTAATACATTTTTGAATCGCATTTGTAACTATAGATGTACCAATTTAACTTGACCGCTAGTGAGGGTGCCACCGTCGCGTTAGGAATGTTGCCATACTCAACCAAAACTAAAATTTCAACAAATTCCAAAACCGATATTTTAGCGACGGTTATTAAAAGTAGACAAGATATTTATTTTGCATAAAATGGCAATTGGGAAAATTTACTCTAGACTGATAAATCTAGTTTCAAATTCAGCGGCGGCCAAATAATGTTGGTAGTTCTATACCTACCCACCATAGCAATAATTAACTACCGTCAACTGGGGTTATTTCGCCTACCAAGTACAACTCCGCCTAATAAAAGTTATTTTGTTTATATGGCTACAATTTATTTTTGAACTCGGGTAGACATATTTCTTTATGACATTTCTTTCAATAGCCAGTTGATTACACTGAACCTTTTAAACATCCAGAGTTTCTCGTAAGTTATTTTAAAACATTGCTTTTATAAATGATGGATGCATATGCTGTTAGGTACCTCAACTGTCGAAAAATATTCACTTATCTCCCAGAAATACAAAATTTACGATATGGATTTTTTTACTCTCCATTTCATTGTATGTTAGCAATTAGAATGGATAAAAATATTTAAATAGATCGAGTTTTAAAGACTACCCTAGGCGAGGCGGAGGGATTATTCCTCTTTGGGTTGGGTTATCAAAACACTTATAAGCAGTATTATTTTTTTAATATCAAGAGAAAAATATAAAGTTTCCTTATAACCTATTTATTTTAGCCAGAAACAAATGATTGTAAATCAGCACCACCAAAAAAATTGTATATTTAATGCAAAAATTGCCATAAATTATTTCACTAGCGTTGTAGGAGATATAATTATTTTAAGATAAAATAACAAAGTATTTAGTTTTACAAAAAAATTACTAAGCAGTTGATAGCTATTTCGGCTTTACGCCATCGTCATAACTACTAGAGTAGAGAACTACTACGTCACAACTATTAGAGTACACACTACTACTGAAGTAAAGAACTACAGAGTAGGTAGTTTTGACAATGACCTAAAGCCGAAATAGCCATCAACTGGCTAATAATTTTTTTGTAGAACTAAATACTTTGTTTTTTATTCTATTATTATGGAGTTCTACCAAGTAAATGCCAATTCAATGAATATGTAATTCTTCGATATACATATTTTATAAAATTTTAAGTTGCCTAAACACTTTTTTTATATTTCTCGACAAAGAAATATGCAAAAACTATTAATGTAAATGGTTTACCTATGGTATCTTATGTGTTTGCAGCACATACAATGAGTATTATTCTACCTCATTGCTGTTATAACGTTATAATGATAACGAATTACTCGGATATTTTACAAAATAGACGGAATAGCCTCAAGCCTGTGTTAATTCGCCTAGGTACCTACATGTTTATATCAATAAAATAAATACCTATATTAAAATGTAAATCAATAATATTTACCATTTTGAATAACTGCAATTAAGTATACCTATATATCAATAAAAACCACATACAAATAAATGCGTAGGTAGTTAATAAAGGCATCGTCTGAAAACTGCCATTTTATTCGATATCATTGATTTAGTACCTACCTACTCATAAGCTGCAATGTTTAGATTCATTTTTATTTTTTTATGCAGCCGCTACCGGCTATAACTTCACCGAACTATAAATCACCATAGACAATTCAGCGATGCAGATATAGAAATACGGCTGGCTATATATTTATCATGCGACAGTCATACTACCAGAAAAAGTAATGATACAAATCTAAACAAACTGTTAATGGAAGGCTGCTGTGTGAGCTAAAAGCGAGAAGATAAATGTTTTTGGACTTAGACATGCTTGATTTTTACGTTGGTTAGTATCGTATCTATCTTTATAGTTGAGTGCCATGCCTTTAATTCACGGAATCTTATAATTTACGACAGTAAGCAAAGTGTACTTTGTTTACAAATGTGATCTGGTGGTTAACTTCATGTTTATTAATTTTGTCTGATTTTCTGTTAAAAGGTTACTCGCATACATCCTAAGTGCTTGTTGATCTCATTGTGCTGTTCTGTTTTTTTAGATTTGTAATTAGCAAATATGCTTGTAATACCACAGTCACCATAAATACGCCTATAAAAAAATGTCACAATATTATGAAATTCTCGACAATTGAATGCTCATAGCTAAATACAGTTGTCTTATAATTGAACTGCTCAAATCTATTGTAATATAAATTACTACTATTGTCACTGCACAACACTATCGTTTTGAGGCTGCTTTGAGGTTGCTTAAACATTAATTTTTAAACAAGCTTCATTAATATGAATCCCAGCTCTAAATACTTAATTTAAATATTTATTTTTTATCTGTTTTTAGTATTGAATGAATCGTATTTTCGCAATTTATTCATTTTGATATGTAACATTAGTGTTAGTAAATATATGAGAATGAATCATTTCCGACAATCACATTCATCGCCTAACATCTCTCATTTATTTTTAGTAAAATTTACACTGGCTTATTGACTATTTGAGATATTTATTATTATTTTACCATGTTCGCTCCCAACGTGGAGCATATAGCCTTGTAATGGAGGCATCTCAACAGAAGTTTTCTATGAGAACTGCTTGTTACTTAGTTGCTCAACCTCTCTGTTTTTCGAAAAGAGTAGGTATAGAAGCACAGGGATAAGACAGGACTAATTAGCTAACCACTCTCGCTAAGCCCCGTTTTTACGCTGAGCTTTAGACATCACAAACAATTATGACCACGAACAGAAATCCATAAATCGATTGAAAGATCAATTTATGAAAATATCCGCACCGGGACATGGACCCGAGACATCCATAACCGTACCCAATGACGTTATCAACAGCGCCACGGACCCGACATCCACTTCCTAAATCTCGTCATGCAATCGAATTCTTAAAATTTTAAGTATTGAGTGTTTAAATTGTTGCCGTTTTAAAATACATGTACTTGCTCATTAAAATGGAATACTTTCCATACTAAATTGCAAATACAATGGAACCCCAATTTGATGAGCCTGGAATTCGTGGTTCACCACTATTTGACTACAATTTCTGCAGTCCCGTTGCGTTACATACATTTAATACCTGCTTTTACGTCGTTATTTCCTGCAATTCGCGTCTGAAATATTAATAACTTTCATTTTAGAGTGAATTGATGGTTTAAGGAATAAGGAGATTTTAACAGATTTGATTACGTATACAACTTAACTTTCAAATCGATTTATTGAATCAAAAGAGTTGTTTGTTGTCGGTCTCTTCATAACCCAAATTGGTAGTTCCACAGTGTAAACAAAAGTTGCTAATTTTTACAGTTTACTAATTTAACAGTTTAGACTTGCTAATTTTTCACAAATTTTTAATTATGACTAACTCATTGAGAATAAGTAGTATCTACAATTTTTATTTTATACTTTTTTAATTAAACTGTAACAGGCAATTTGTCTTGTAAATTTAAAACTATCTGTAACAGCAGTCGCCAATCTTTCAGACTACGTGAACCACTAAACTGACAATTTTATATCCCGTTTAATACTAACATGATTTGGTAGTATTTAGCCTTAGATGGAGTCTACCACCCGCTTAGGGCTGCACTCTCAAGCAACCCGACTCTGGGGAGAGAGACCGTCGCGGCCGGCTACCGTCACCACGGGCCTGGCACCCTCTACGGGTAAACGGCCCCGTTCAAGATGAACTTGGACTGGCAGCCGTGACTAATGACCGCGCGTGTATGTATAATTCTCCTCCCGAACGCTACATTTCCCGGCGGCCCGCCGGGGCCGCAGGATTCAGCGCTGGGCTCTTCCCGTTTCGCTCGCCGCTACTCGGGGAATCCTCGTTAGTTTCTTTTCCTCCGCTTACTGATATGCTTAAGTTCGGCGGGTGATCTCTCCTGATTTGAGGTCGACAGAAAAATAGTAAATGTAAATTCACAATAAAATGGGTTGGGCGCCAGTGCGCGCGAGCGAGGTGCTCGCGCGCGCGTCGGCGCGGCGCTCTGCATGCGAAATAGCGCAGCACGAGCGGCGCGCGTCCCCGCGCCACGCTGCGATAGTGCGCGAGCGAGCGATCGAGCGAGCGAGTCACTCTCTCCCTCCCTCTACTATACAACAGTGCGTGCGCTCGGGGCGCGGGCTCGGTGCGAGCGCGCGGAGGCGCTGCATTCGCAAAGGCGCGCGGCCGACAGGCGTCGATAGATGACGGACCGGACGCCGCGTCGCGCGTCCGCCCCGGCGAGGGGGCGAGCGGCTAGGCGGCGACGCCGGCAACGTCGCGCGAGGCGCGCGCGCGGCAAAAAAGCGCGCGCGCGCGCTTTCGCAGTCTGGTGTTTCTGGTGTACGCGACCCTCAAACAGGAGTGGTCCGTCGACAAACTACGTCTTGCTCGGACCGCAATGTGCGTTCGAAATGTCGATGCTCATGTGTCCTGCAGTTCACACTCTGACGCGCATTTAGCTGCGTTCTTCATCGACCCACGAGCCGAGTGATCCGCCGTTCAGGGTAATCTAGATGATAATGATGATGATGATGATGACGATGACGATGATGACGATGATGACGATGATGACGATTAACATAGTGCGATCTCTCGCCGCTACACTAACAGCCACACCGCACACCGCACCACACCACACCACACCACAACCACACCACACCAAATTACATTTTCGTGTTATATATTGCAGTAGTGTTTTGTTTGTTATTTATCTGTTACGGTTTCTGTTTTGTTTTTCTTTTGGAAAAATTCAACGCGGCGGGCGCGTAAATTTAAAAAAAAAAAATTTACATATATTGCTTCTCGGTCACGCGAGTTCGCGCGCGCAACAAAGCACACGGAACGCGGCAACGAGACGCAACACACACAGGAAATGATCCTTCCGCAGGTTCACCTACGGAAACCTTGTTACGACTTTTACTTCCTCTAAATGATCAAATTCGGTCAAACTTTCCAGCGCGTCAGAGGCCCACGAGGAGCTTCCGCGCGCCAGTCCGAAGACCTCACCAAATCATCCATCGGTAGTAGCGACGGGCGGTGTGTACAAAGGGCAGGGACGCAATCAACGCGAGCTGGTGACTCGCTTTTACTAGGAATTCCTCGTTCATGGGGGAGAATTGCAAACCCCAATCCCTATCACGAAGGGGTTTCATCGGGTTACCCGGGCCGTTAAGCCAAGGAGGACACGCTGATCCCTTCAGTGTAGCGCGTGCGGCCCAGGACATCTAAGGGCATCACAGACCGAACGCCGAAGGACACGAACGCGCAATCCACCTTTCCACGATGAACTGACACTTAACACCTTGATTTTATTTAACAGTATTGATTATTTATATTGTCTTTTTTTTTTTTTTTGATAATGCTCGTGACGTACGAAACTGGTCCTGATCATTATAGGCATGTGAAAGTTGTAAAAACAAATTGCGTTTTATTTTTAAAATATAATGCGTTTCCACCAAGAACTGACAGTTAACACATTAAAAGTGATTTATATCGTTCACATTTCAAAAAATCAATTTAAGATACTGTATGTATTATCATAAGAACCGGCGAGTACATCAATCGAAACTAACGGCTTTGACCACTCGACCATGGACGAGGCAAATATGTTATATCTACAGATTTATTTCCAGTTCTTATATGCCAAGCCTGGGCAAACTACAACCCGATGCATAATTTGGTCCGGTCCACTATGCGGTCAATAACTTGTTTGCTATTAGAATGTATTTTAAAATATTAAATTCCTTTTTTACGATAATAAATAATGAATACATAGAAAATGTATTTTACTTGAATGCCGATCATTTTGAATTTTTTATGTGGCCCTTCAGTCAAAAAGTTTGACCAGGCCTGATATTATAGGCTGTGCATTCTTAATCTTCAGGAAGGACACAATTTAATAATAATTTATCGTCTACTAAGAAGATACCACACCTAGAGATAATGTAAGTTGTGGATATAATGATTATAAAATGAAAATCAAATATTTTTAGTATGTCTTTGCTTTATTGTCTATTTTTGGTAAAAATTTAGTTACAACTATTTTATCTGTACCTTTCAAAAAACAAATAAATGTAATAATAAATTGGATGTTATGATAATTAATATCTTTGATATAAAATATAATTATTTAGTAAGTCATTTAATTAAAAATAGCCAATTATGCAGTTACGATCTTTGACTTATGAGGTGTTGTTAAAATCAGGCTTGCACAAACTGCAGCCCAAGTTGTATTGTTATGCTGCCCATTTATCTCATTAAATTTAGCTATGTTTTGTAAATCTGCAGCGTCATGTATCACCACATATGCAGTAATATGTAGTAATTCAATGATTTTTGTTTTCAAAAATTATGATCTACATGAGTTATCACAACAGAGATATTAAAACCATGCCCACTTTAAATGGTAATAAAAATCATTCACTTATACCTACAGGAAGAGGAATTTTAAAATACAATTGATCTGCCTTCCGTGCAAATCATCCGAGCTCGAATATTATAATCAATGGTTTGTTTTGGTGTTGTCATCAAACTTCATGAAAAGCAATGGTTGCCTTTTTTGTTGGGTAGTAATAATCGGATTCTTTATTTGTTTCAGATTTCTGAAAGAATCCACATTTGAGATGTGTAACACATTTTGCCCGTCAAACCAAAACACCCCATCAAACCGGAAACGATGGTGGGTTATATAAATTAAGATAATTTAAGATGTAATTTAAGACATCGACTGGGGGTGTTTGATGGAATTTCAATATCAAATTAGAATTATTTATGTTACAATAGCTTACATCGATCCTTATACCATAGTTGATATAAAATGATATACAAAAATATAGTGATTAATATTACTTTATTGGATGATAGCTGCCGTACTACAAAAGCGGTAAAAATATTCTTACCATACATGTGTTAATAAAGATTATCCCTTTTAGGATAAAAACGACTGGGACTCCAAGTTCACCGTGGTAGTTTTCGAAGAGATCGTGACATACTTTTTTCATTATGTCGATTCTTTGGAATCAAACTGCGAAAACTTTGATTGGCGTCGCATCTGCAAATTTGTGCGCAGCAGAACAAAAACCTACCACTCTGCCGGCGATATTTTTAATACATGGAATTACATCAAACGAGAAGTCATCGCGAAGAGTCCATATTTGCCCTCGATCAGTAAAAGCATTCCGCCTTGGAAATATTTCGATTTGTTGGCGGACCATCTCGCTGAGTCTTCAAAGGGCAAAAATGATATATCAAACAAACTTATGGTAAGAATGACAACTCATTGAAAAGGTTTTTGATTCATCGATATACTTGTATTTTTTTTATATTATATTGTATCATCAGTTTTTTGTAAAAAAGGGAAAATCAATCACTCAATCAATCATAATCAAGATGTTTATGGAAATACATCATTACAACACTTTGACTATCTTGTGTAAAAACAGGATTTTTTTCGCTTTAGCCTCAACTTTGTTAAGAACTTATAAGAATTATATTTTCGATGGATTCGGTGGTAACTTTGTGGAAATTCATTTTTAATATAAAATTGAAAACTGTTATTTCACTGGCCGTGTTTAAGATGCTTCTTAAAGAAGCGAAACACAACCAGTAGAATAACGAAGTTATTACAGTCAATTTGGGTAACTTTGGCCTAGTTCTGAGGATTTTTGTATTTTTATGGTTCGCCATTGCATTTATGTGTGTTATTGTTCTACATAGAAATGAACAAATGTTAAGATGAAATTTAATTAACATAAATAGATTTATTGTTATTGATAGATAAATATAGATAAAACAAGGGGGCTAAATTTTCATCTAGTTCGGGTAACTTTGACCCACGATACAAATAATCACTATAATTACTATAAATTCAGTAATTTTAAAGTCTTTTAAATACAAATTGAAAATATGGCTAATCCAATTTATTTCAACAAAAGTTTTCAAATTGTGTTTTATCATTTCATGCTGACAACTTACCAATTCAACAATAAAACAAAATATTAAATTTGGATTATTGAGATTTTGTACACTTCCATGTATTTTGTCACTAACGACCCGGGTTTCGCCTTTCGGCATCTTCAGGCATTCGAGCACACGAATGGACTCGAACTGAGAGACAGTAAACAGTGTCTAACGCTTATATAGAAGATACAAATGCGACAAATATCATTTACGAGGCAATACATTATACGTCTGAGAGCCACACCGATACCTGAGTTAAAATTTCGGAAATCGTCCTAATCCTTATTTTGTAAACACCATATTACCAAAGTGGCGAATTGCCGCCTTTCAACTTCCCTTAGAAATACCAGTGATTTCACAATTACAACAGTATTGTGGGTTTTGACGGGATAATGGGTAAATTATATACAATCATTCATTTAGTGAAATCTGTTAGGTGTTTCAACGTATCGGATATAATAGCGGAGAATTAGGAAGTTCAGCTGCTCATTCAAGATTGGTAAGGAGTATAACTGGCCTCTATTAATTTCTAAAATTTCCTGATAAAATAATTTATGATCCCCCATGTTTTTATGCAACAGTTTAACCCCATCATCCGCATTAAACGTATGGTTCTCCATTAGCAAGTGACGTCGAAGTTTCTTTTTTAATCTAAAGGCAGCTAAATGTTCTGATACCCTTATATCTAATGTACGTGTGGTTTTTACCCACATAGAAATGTTGGCAATCATTGCATTGTAATTTATAAATACCAGATTTGTTCTTAAAGTTTACTCTATCTTTATTGTTAATAAGTAATTTGCCTAGAGTTTTTGCAATAGAACGCCGGTCTAACACTATCAGCGAGTTGTTTTTAATTTTAAAGCTTGTGCAACCTAAATAACTTATTCTATGCCAGATTCTAGGGCGGTCTATGTCTTTAGACAAGTTCCCGAAATATAGCATCTTTTCTGCTAATTTCACGTTGTTTTTGATACAAGACTATCTATAAGAGACGCCTCATAGCCATTATTAATGGCAATTTGTTTAATAATGTTTAGTTCGTTTCAAAATTAAATTTATTTAGAGGTATAGTGACTAATCTGTGAACCTGAGAATGAGCTTAGCCAATTTATATGAGAAAGGATGGTCTGACTTAAAATGAATCGGCTTCTGAAAACGTCTGTTTTCGGTAATTTTAAATTCATGAATGGAGTTTTTAATATCAATATTAAGGTCAGAATTTATATTCTTGCCCCCTACTTCTAAAGTGAATTGAATTTTATCATCTAGTGAGTTAAGAAAATTATGAAGGTTAGAAACTTGTCTCTCAGTTCCATTGAATAGACAAAGGATGTCATCTACGTGTGAACCAATAAACTACGTTTCTAACTTCTGTTTTATTGCTAAAAATAAGGTTTTCTAAATGGTTCATGTAAAATTCTGCTAATAGTGGTGACAAACAACTTCCCATTGCAGGGCCTTCGGCAAGGCCTTCGGTTTGTCGAAGGCCTTGCAATGGGAAGTTGTTTGTCACCACTATTAGCAGAATTTTACATGAACCATTTAGAAAACCTTATTTTTAGCAATAAAACAGAAGTTAGAAACGTAGTTTATTGGTTCCGTTACGTAGATGACATCCTTTGTCTATTCAATGGAACTGAGAGACAAGTTTCTAACCTTCATAATTTTCTTAACTCACTAGATGATAAAATTCAATTCACTTTAGAAGTAGGGGGCAAGAATATAAATTTCCTTGACCTTAATATTGATATTAAAAACTCCATTCATGAATTTAAAATTTACCGAAAACAGACGTTTTCAGAAGCCGCGATTCATTTTAAGTCAGACCATCCTTTCTCATATAAATTGGCTGCTTTCCATTCTCAGGTTCACAGATTAGTCACTATACCTCTAAATAAATTTAATTTTGAAAACGAACTAAACATTATTAAACAAATTGCCATTAATAATGGCTATGAGGCGTCTCTTATAGATAGTCTTGTATCAAAAACAACGTAAATTAGCAGAAAAGATGCTATATTTCGGGAACTTGTCTAAAGACATAGACCGCCCTAGAATCTGGCATAGAATAAGTTATTTAGGTTGCACAAGCTTTAAAATTAAAAAACAACTCGCTGATAGTGTTAGACCGGCGTTCTATTGCAAAAACTCTCTAGGCAAATTACTTATTAACAATAAAGATAGAGTAAACTTTAAGAACAAATCTGGTATTTATAAATTACAATGCAATGATTGCCAACATTTCTATGTGGGTAAAACCACACGTACATTAGATATAAGGGTATCAGAACATTTAGCTGCCTTTAGATTAAAAAAAGAAACTTCGACATTCGCAAATCACTTGCTAATGGAGAACCATACGTTTAATGCGGATGATGGGGTTAAACTGTTGCATAAAAACATGGGGGATCATAAATTATTTTATCAGGAAATTTTAGAAATTAATAGAGGCCAGTTATACTCCTTACCAATCTTGAATGAGCAGCTGAACCTTCCTAATTCTCCGCTATTATATCCGATACGTTGAAACACCTAACAGATTTCACTAAATGTGGAATGATTGTATATAATTTACCCATTCGTCGAATTGCATCCCGTCAAAACCCACAATACTGTTGTAATTGTGAAATCACTGGTATTTCTAAGGGAAGTTGAAAGGCGGCAATTCGCCACTTTGGTAATATGGTGTTTACAAAATAAGGATTAGGACGATTTCCGAAATTTTAACTCAGGTATCGGTGTGGCTCTCAGACGTATAATGTATTGCCTCGTAAATGATATTTGTCGCATTTGTATCTTCTATATAAGCGTTAGACACTGTTTACTGTCTCTCAGTTCGAGTCCATTCGTGTGCTCGAATGCCTGAAGATGCCGAAAGGCGAAACCCGGGTCGTTAGTGACAAAATACATGGAAGTGTACAAAATCTCAATAATCCAAATTTAATATTGAAATTCCATCAAGCACCCTCAGTCGATGTCTTAAATTATAAAACAAAATATGCTGCACATTCGATCATATTTTTACCACAGGGGATACTCTATACCTTTGCTTAACTAAAAAATATTCATATGGCATTAGTATTATCATGGTATTATAACAGCATAATGTCAAACCGTTTTCCATGTATTGGGCTAATCTTAGACCGATGGGCAAACTTACTCGAATTGATGGTAACTTTTATTTTAGAATAATTATCTCTAGATAATTAATAAAGTTATGTTTCTCCTGTTTGTATGAGAACTAATTTTTAGTCAGATACTCAATTTCTATGGAGAAGTAAAGAGAAGAAGATTGGATTAAGAAAGAACTAGTTTCTTTCTCTACCCCTCATTTTCAGGCCCTGATAAGTGGTGGGTAAGAATAAGAATATGAAAATATCAAATATATTCTTGAAAAGCGACCACAAAAAATATTTAACAATACAAAAAATGATTGATTTTGTGACAATTTGGTGGCCACAGGTATGGTGAAAGAAACGCAGGTGAGATGGATAAAAAATTACACTTGCCATTTTTTCATTTGTTGATGTCATTGCTTGCTTATTGAATTACAATCTGCTATGCTTACAACAGTGTTGTGGTGACAATATATTCGTCAGAGTGACATTACATATTTTACAAAAAAACAATCCAGCTCACCTTTACTTCTTACACCATTTTCACTGATTCTAATTGAAAACTGGAAACTTTCATAAATTGATTTTTCAATTGAGTCAAAGGACGTCAGTGATGTTTTCACACCCGTGAATGACGATGCTTAGAGAGATTGATTAGTTAATTAATAGTCTTCTCCTTACCTCCTTCGAACAAAATACTTGACAAACAACCAGTACAAAATATTTTATTGAAAAAAGTGGCTAACAGTGTGATGTTGTTTTGCAACGTTTTTATTTTTTATAAGGCATTGTTGCTATTTTTACTCATCTATGTCAATATATTCATATGAACTTCTCGAAAATAACTGAGCAAGCAAATCGAAATTTTATTTGAATAATGTTTTTGAAATGTGCACGGTAAGTGTAATATGATACTCTTGTTGTAATAAGAAACATTTCTTGTTTCAGCGTGTGTATTTCGAAAAACGCTGCAGATACCACAGGATGGCGAAGCGAAGACGCGAAGAGGACTATTTGATTATTTCTGAAATTCGAAAACACACAACGCTAGTCAAAGATACATCTAAATTGAAATTGGGTATCGATGCTACCACAGTATGGAGCGGTATTGCTGTTGGGTTTCAAAGGTAAATGCAGAAATCGATTACGTTCTTTATATAAAGGCTTAGCTTAAGCATAACCTCGAAAACATTAAACGACTGATTTATTCATTTCAGAAATTTCGGCTACCGGCCAAGTAAAGAGTTGCTTCAAGTGAAATTCCGCAAGCTTTTGGCTGATACTATGACAAAGCTGAAGGCGTACTCTGAACGAAGAAATGGTTCTGAATTTGATAATCTGATTGTACTCAGTCAAGTTGAATTAATGCTGATAGACACCATTCCTGAAATTAAAAATGTAAGTGTATTCATTGATATCCAGAGAACTTGCAACACCGGTGTTTCTTTACCTTCTTTCGGTTACGGCACACTAAACATTTCGAGGTTTCTGTTTTGTTGGCTGATTTACAGTTTATTTTATGTGAGTTTCAGTGAAAATCTCAGGAAAGCAATTTTCAAGTTGCATTCAAGCATTGAAATAAATGAACAATCATATTTGAATGAAATACCTGGCTGTTTTGCTGAAAGTTTAATTTGTATCGTATAATGTCAGTTGCATCGTAAAAAAATAATGTATTTCGGTGTAAAGATAAATATGGCTGATATTTGTTGCATATTTTCTTTAAAATCTCTGAGGGGTGTATAAAGAGGAAGAGTCTAATGGGAGTGCGGTTCGGTTAGTGGCAAGAATCATTCCAAGAGAAACTGATGCACTCAAACCATCGCCAGGTTTATGATTGGATAGATTTTTTTGTTAAATCAGCTGCTATGGCATTCGAATTTTACAGTACCGCTTTA
Source organism: Himalopsyche phryganea (assembly GCA_022494535.1). Lineage (NCBI taxonomy): Eukaryota > Metazoa > Arthropoda > Insecta > Trichoptera > Rhyacophilidae > Himalopsyche > Himalopsyche phryganea. The sequence goes on from JAGVSL010000021.1 coordinate 2,515,028, forward strand.
CGTTATGAAATACCTTTAAGTTTAGTGTGTTGTTTGGTGTTTTTATGGAGCGGACGACTATGAAAATGACCTTGAAATTCCTGCTCGTCATCATAGTATCTAAGCCAGATCTGTGCAAAAATGTTCTTTTTTACTTGAGCGAATGCAAGAGTGATTTTGTGCCCACTCCTATTCAAATATATATTTATCGAAAATCTATACCTATCTATAAGTATAACACTTACATTACTGTCTCATGTTTGATCATCGACATTTTAAAATTTAGTTTGTGAATAATCAAACTCATTATAACATTTCCCATATGAGTCTTTCTTTGAATATTAAATATTTTTGATCACCGCCATCAAAAATAAGTAAGGCTGAGTATTGTCCATATGGGTATAAAGGTGGACATCAACGAGTGTTTTGGCCTATTGTCCGGTTTTTAATACTTAATTCTTACAATTGTAATCAGTTCTAATCGTTGAAACATTTTGTATTAAAATTATACTAATCGTTTTTGTTTACATTTTCAGAATTGTAAACAACTCAACCTGCCGGCGTGCGATAATAATTGTGTTACAAAAGCTTTCGGTAATAGTGTGTCGAACCTCGAAGTGACCGCCTTCATTGATCTGACAGATCTATTCAAATTTCCACCAGAAAGAAGTGATGAAAGTGATTCAGAGACCAAAACCTTAAATTCAACCAAACCTGAAGCAGAAACGAACACCTCTAAAACTGCACTCATACCAAAGACACAAAAAGTCGAAAGAGTTCCTCCATGTAAAGATATTCCTAACTGTAGTAAAGACGACAAAACTTCTACACTGAAAATTATAAACACGACTGATTTTAATAACTGTAAAATGGATTGTGATATCAAAATTATGAATCCCAATGTGATATCTGCCGATAAAAGTGTTGACAATTCAGATTCTGCTGAAAATAATAACGTTTGGGATGAATTATCGGATAATATTGCTGCAGGGAATAAAAATAATACCAAATTAAAAGTTGCTTGTAATACTAATGATAAAAATGTAGATTTACTCGAATCCGTCAGTGTTTCTGGTAATATAAATAAAAAATACGAACGTGTAAATGAAAACAGTTTTGGTGCTATTCCGTCTGGTGCTGTGCTAACTATTCGTGATTCAGAAGATTTAATTGCTACGGAAGAAATGGAACTCCAAAAATCTGACCCTATCTCTCTCGAGAAGCAGTCTGCTATAGTTGACAAGACTAATTCTACGGATGTTGATATCCCCAATGTGAATATTTCTCTTCATTTAAATGGTAAAAAAGATATCACTGATCAAAATAATCTAACATTTTCTGATGTATCTGATAAAAAAAAAGAAGAAACACTCGATGATGTCATTTGTCAAGACTCGTCTGATGTAATTGATGGAAGAAAAGTGATTTTAAAACCAGTAACCGCACCGGTTGACGTTTTGCGTAGCAGGAGGAACGCTGCGGATTCAAATAAATATACAACTGTCGCTATAATAGATATCGCTGATGATGCAGAAGATTCTGTTAAAAACAATAATAACTTTTTAAATGGACTCAATGACGGTATAAAAGAAAATAATGTAAAATCTTCAGCTGTTTCTTCTGATGAAAAAATTGAAGATCTTACCGTTGTTTGTCGATACATGGATGGTAATATTGATGGAAAGCAAACAAATTTGGATGTAGAAATTTTGCCAGAAAAACCTTCGGGTTGCATAAAGAATGCTGCGAATTCAAGAAAATTTAAAACTGTTGCGATAATCGATCTTTCAGATGACGAGGGAGATTTTAATTCTGTTAAAAAAGATATTGTCGCTATACCACCGGTTGCGATAGAAACTATTCACGATTCAGAAATTTTCATCATTGCGGAGGAAATGAGCCATAAAAAGTCAGAAACTGTTACTCCCAGCAAACCGTTAGCCGCAGTGAACGATGGTAATCTCAAGGATGTTGGCGGACCGAAAGAAAATAGTGCAACCTCTTCTGAGGAAAAAAAACCAGATTCATCGTTTATAATTGATGACTGTGCTGTTTGTCAAGACGAGACTCGCAGTATTATGAGAATGAAAACAAATAAGAAATCGGAAACCTCATCAGAAAAAACCTTTGTCAGAGGTAGGAGTACTGCTGATTCGGGCACATATAAAACTGTTGCAATAATTGATATTTGTGATGATGCAGAAGATACATTCGGTTCTGTCAAAAATAATTATATTTCTAATGAAGTTTATAAAGCTGGAAAACTTTTGAACACAGATAATAGTCATGTCAGATCCGGTGTTGTTTCTGCATCAAAATTAAAGAGAAAGATTTGCACAATAGATATTTCGGACGATTCAAATGACGGTAGAGACACGAAATCTGTATTGAAATCGAGCTCCTCAATTTCGACCTTTGACATATCTGATGACGATTCAAATGATTTGATTTGCTTTGACTCGAATCCTAAAGTTATAAATGAATCAATTGATGTAAGTAATCCTGACAACGTTGAGGACGGATCCGAACACCCGGTGGTTTTATCTCAAACAGAAATATATAATGAGCCTGATTCTATTCCTAAAATAGAAATAGGCACCACCGTAAACAGCATGTCCGTGTCTTCACCAAAAAGTATTCCTGAAGTCACCACTGACCTCTCTTCTATCATATGTAAAAATGAAGAAACGCAATCAAAAGCTGACAAATTGTGTACTATTCCACTTATCGATGATGAGATGGATTGTAATGATACCAAAGAGTCATCTACTGCCGTTGAGATGCTTGCATTTGATGAAGATAATATTATTAAAACAAATATCACCGGTTGTACATCCGATGGTATAGATATCGCTGTTACGGAATCCAAAATTGACTCCTTAAAAGAATTAGACGCAGCCGAAGCTAGACTTGAAGTTGCAGAAGTTTCTTCTGATAATACTATACCATTTTCTGAATTTAACGATTGTACATCTGAATCAGTAATCACTAATAAAGCTGACAAATGTGAAGTTGTGTCAAATGTTTTAAAAGAAAACATTATCATAAACCAAAAAAATACGAATCATCAAGCAGAATTAGCTAATAAAACTGAAACACCTGTTCCGCCTGACTCGCCTATCACAAATGAATCGATTGAAGAAAGAACAGATCAAATATCAAAAGACTCTTTTCATCTAGCCGATTCAACATCTATGGTCGATTCAACATCTACATGTGCAGTTTCAAATTCTGAAGTGAGTAATATAAATGAATCAATTGTTGTTTATGATTCTGACAAAGAAATTGGCAGCATTCAAATTTCCCGTGATCCTGTTTTGTCATCGGAAAGGAATGCTACGACTGAAGCTACTGTCTCGTCTACTTCATCTTCCTCTTGTGATGACCTTATTTCTGGAGACCCGAATAAAACAATTGAATCCTGTGCATCCGAATTAACTGAAGAAACTATGCTTATAAATCTGACTTCAATTGATTCCTCATTGATGAAAGAAAAGACTATAAATGCAACTACTCTTCCACCCGAGTTACCCGGTGCGTGTGAAATTTCAATGACTCCCGATGATAAAAGTGTTGCCGAGTCCACCAAAGAAACTATTGTCATTGATCAAACTTCAAATGATTCGATTTCTCAAAAATCAAAGGACACTATAACTGATTTTATGTCTTCAATATTGACTGTTAGCTCTGAACCTCCGTGTGATACAGTTGCTTTGATGGAAATTGACAACATTCCTGACTCAACTGATAAAGAAGTCGCTGATAAAACTGACCTAGCAGTAACTGTCAATAAAAATGACCAAGTTCCTGTAGTTTTGAATAATTTGAAATGTAGTAAAATTTGCGATGATTCCAGTGAAACAGAATCTGTCATCGAGTCATCTGTGAGCGACAAAGTGAGTAAAAATTCTGATCGTCATATAACTATGAGCGAATCGAGTTCTGCTTCTGATGAAAGTCGTTCATCTAAAATGGCCAACATCAACTCCGATGACATTTCAGAAGATACCAATCCATTAAATAAAACTGCAAATGATACACCTCTGAATGATGATATTGGTCAAATTCTTAACGATTTTATTGCTTCCGACAAAACTTCTACTACAGCATGTTCAGTACTGATTGCTCATCGATTAAATACGGCTGATGCTGGTAGTGATACAACTGCAGAAAAGATTACTGTAAAAACTCCAAAGTCCCCACCAAAAGAAGAAAAAATGCCTATCATTAATGACCATACTGTTACGACAGTATCTAATGCCAAAATGAAAGAATCTGTTATCATTAAGGATATACCAAAGAAATCCCAATTGAATGCCACTAATGCTGCCACATCTTCAATATTTATTGCGCATGGCATAATTGAAGAATCTATTATTACTAATGATATACCAAAGTTGCCTTCAAATGACGATACAACTCAAGTCATTAACGGCTTAATACCTAATACTGGTACTTCAATAATTGCTGATATAGCTAGTGAAAAAATAAAAACCACTTTTATTACCACCGAGCCTCATTTGAGTGCCGCAAAGGAGAGTAATAATGATATAACATTGCCTGAACAAAATCTCATCGTTGAATCTTCAATTTTCGCAAATGAGATTGAAACATCGGAGGAAACTTCCGTCACTGCCAACTTGCCTGCAACCCTGACTGGTTTAAATAATACATCTGCCGAGCTTGAAACTGCCAGTAGAAGCCTTGATGATACTCCAATTATTTGTCAACCTGAAATAGTGCTTAATAATGAATCTATTGTTGAAAATGATTCCGCGAAAGTTGCATCTAATATGGACAGTGTTGATAAATGTTTGAAGGATGGCGTCCCTAATACAGTGAACGTTGAATTCGATAAGAGTTCCTATTCAATCAAAGAAGAAATTGTAATATTGGGTGCGGATGCTTTGAGAGATCGACAGATAGAGCATTTGACTGTGGGAATGGATTCCTTGGACTATCAGCATGGTAAGTATTTTTTCTTTCTATGAAAGCGTTTCTTTAATGTCATTCATTTTGTTTTTTCAACCATGTCTGATTTACAGTAAGCATTAAGTCAACTAAAATAAAGTCAGTATTACAGATTGATTGTAAGTCAGTTGTGCAGCCTCCCTTTTATCTACATTCCTACATATATGTAAAATTCACAGAAAAACATTAGTTAAAATTGAGTTTATTTAATTTTATGTTCTCCTGGACATTTTACTGAAATGTAGATAAGCAGTTTGCTAGTTATATAACGATATGCAATGTGTAAACGAAGTCATGAAAAATTAGCAATGACTCTTGCGACTCCGTGCAAACTTGCGACATAACCTAATCTAAGCTATTGAAGTCCCATGCGAGAATTTCACTATTTTCTAACATCTCTCTATTTTTAATGTTTGCATTTTTATTTTAAAAATGAAACACAATTTGTTTTTTCTACTTCTACATGTTTTAATAATCAGGACCAGTTTCACTCATAACGAGCATTATCAACTGATAAAAATACAATCAAAAAGATTGGTCAGGGGCATCCAAAAAAAATTTTGTTTTTCAGATATTGTTTTGGATACCCCTGACCTATCTTCGTTCTCCATTTACCATGGCTGTTTAGAGTTAACGTTAATTACGTATTTAATATTTCATTGTTTTAATTGGTTCACTAATTTCTTTATAAAATTTTCCAATCTGCTACTATGCTTATTGAATATTTATGCCCTAGTTAAAATCATTAATAAAATTTTGCTCACTTAATATAATAGACTCTTAATGTAGCTTTATGTTTTATTTCAGATTAGTATTTAGTGATTTGTAAGAGGTCCTTAACATTTTAATTGTAGACTATTTAATTTTGTCTATATATAACTTGTATGATGATTTGTAAATTCTTATCTTAGTTCATTAACCAACTGTTTTATATACCTTGTGATTTTTAACATTCAATTTTATGTAAATAGCTCTGTTTTGACTGTATTTTTATCAGTTGATAATTCTCGTGATGAGCGAAACTGGTCCTAATCATAAACATGTGGAAGTAGTACAAACAAATTGTGTTTTATTTTTAAAATATAATGCCTTTCCACCAAGAATTGACAGTTAACACCTTAAAAGTAATGCATTTTTACGTCTTCGTACCTTACAAATGTTTTCATAGTAAAAATATTGGTTGGATAATTTATTTGGAGAATATAATATGGTCACTGAATATTGAAAAATTCTTGCATGCAACATCAATATTCAATTTAGAGTATCTGGCTACCAAGTTAGGTAGAAGTGCTTGAAAATATCACTACAGGTCTCTTTATTGTTTTTTTTTTAAATTCTGTTTTTTCTTTTAAGGTGTTAACTGTCAATTCTTGGTGGAAAGACATTATATTTTAAAAAATAAAACACAATTTGGTTGTACTACTTCCACATATTTATAATGATCAGGACCGGTTTACATCAGTTGATAATGCTCGTGATGAGCGAAACCGGTCCTGATCATTATAAATATGTGGAAGTAGTACAAACAAATTGTGTTTTATTTTTTAAAATATTCTGTTTTTTCACTGGTGTATGGTTGATCAAACTGTAAAAGTGATATTTTTCCTTATTTTTTTATTTTTCCAGATGACCTGAAAGAAAATGATATATGCGTGCTAATGCTCCAGTGGTGTATGATGATTCCCCTCGTGCGAGATAGTAACGGGAAGTCCCTTTTTAAAATTTGTCCAAAGAGTAAGTCACCATGGCACAGTTTGAAAACCAAATTTGAAAGTATCGGCCTCTCATTTACTGAAGCAGATCTCATGGAGAGATGGAAGCAAATGATCGCACGCACTAAAGAAAATCTTCAAAGGTAAATCATATTTATTAAAATCTTAAGGGGTGTATATATTTTACATACATGGTATATTTAAGGTTAAGACTGTTTTCTGTTTTTTTTTTTAATTTGAATTGATTTGAGTATATTATTATTTTTTGGGTTGAGGAACAAATTTACGTGTTGCAAAGAGGAAATTTTCGATTTTAGTATGGTATTTTATTATTTGTGACGTATATATTGTATTACATTTCGGGTTGCTATGTAACCGTCAGGTCCATGGTCCAGTGGTCAATGTCATATGCTTTCGTTACGTATCTCACGGGCTCGAATCCCAGTATTGACGGTTTCATAAAATGTATTTTCGATTTACGGATTTATGTTCATAGGCATTAACGTTTGTGATGTCTAAAATTCCCTCCCATCTATCTGATCCTTAAAATGGGGCGTAGCGAGAGCTATTAGCTAAACCACAAGCCCTGTCATAGCCCTACCTTGCTATCCCTACTCTCTTCGAAAAAGAGAGTTAGGAGTCCAATGTGAACATCGGGAGCGATTTGATAAAATTGATCTCAACACCAAACCAGTTGCACACCCCTAGTAGTATTGTACTTACATAAAAGATTAATTCTTTCAGATTTCCTGATGCTACTGCTCAATTGACCGATGTGTCGGAGATAGACTGGATTATAATGCAAAATTTCCCAAAACTTTTAAAAGATGAAGAATTCCTACAGAAACCTGAAGAAATTGCTGACACAGGAAATACTGAAAATTGCGAGGCAAAAATTTTAAAACCAGTCGAAATGAAGATATCGATTAAAAATGCAGAAAAAGGAACCAATGATTATAAAATGGAAAATGTTGGAAAGACAGAAAGCATTATTGGCAAATTACTTGGAGAAGAATTCACCGAAAAGAAAAAAGGGGAAAGTATAAGAATAGGCACAGCCGAAAAGACTGGTATGCTACCAAATGAAGAAATAAGGCTAGATGAAAAACATACAGAAAACAAAATTATTGGAAGAGAAGATACAGTAAAAAAGCTACAAAAAAACATTCCTGTTTTCTCAAATCCAATAGCTGATGAAACTGTTGTAAGTAATTTATATTTTAACTCATTCCCTGCATCAAATTTATTCCTAATTGTTTTTGATATAACATCTCATTATTACACATATCTTTGGCTTATAGTACAAAGTTTGAGATTTAAATATTTTATTGATTGAATTGACATTTACTTGGTAGAACTCCATTATAATACGATAAAATATCAAAGTATTTAGTCCTACAAAATTTTATTAGGTAGTTGATAGATATTTCGGCATAGCGCCATCGTCAGAACTATAATTAAACTTATTTTAGCTTAGCTATGTATACTGTTTAGAAGAGATAGAGAATATTATGTCATCTCACATTTCAAATATCATAATATTTATTTAAAATTAAATTATTCAAGGTACTAATTGTGTTTTTGGAAAAGGTGCTTATGTGGTGCTATTAATTAGTCATTAAAATAAATGCATTGAAATTTTATTAATTATGCTTAATATAATGGTTTAAACTCATAGCTCATGTGAGATGACATAATATTGTCTATCTCTTCTAAACAGTATATATAGCTAAGTTAAAATAAGTTTATGTGTAGTTCTGACGATGGCGTTAAGCCAAAATACCTATCAACTGCGTAATAAAATTTTGTAGAACTAAATACTTTGATATTTTGTCCTATTAAATATTTTACTTATATAATAATGGAAATACCATTTTCATATTATTTTTTTCATTTTTTAACTTCAATGTATGATAATAAATTATAATGATTTTTTAACGTAATCATTCCCTTCTCTTCCAATCGCTGTAAATGTGGTCTTTTTAATGAAACACTTACACATACTTGAATATCATTATATCAGATTGCAAAACTGAATACTTGACTTCAAACATGTAAATAAAAATTCTGTAAAATTTATTTTATGTCTGTCGCTTGCGGGTTTATCATTTCACAACTAAGATATTTCCTGTCTGAATGAATGGAGAGTTTTGGGACATGCAATTTGTGCCGACCGCGAAGAGGGCTAAATGCTTGCGTCTATTTCTGTATTGCTAACGATTCATTGATAAAATAATATCACAGGATGCATTGTTATTAGTGCGGTGGGTGTAAGATAAAAAAACTATGTAGCATGATTGCAATAATACATCATTTTTAATTATTTGACTGAGGTTTACTGTGTTTATTAGTGTCTAAGGTAGAGATATTTTAGCTTTTTTAAAATTTGCGTCGTAATATGCCCTTCCAGTGTATAACCACTGTTATGATCATGCATAATGTTTAAAATTATTCAACATAGTGTCATTTCCTCAATAAAATACAAAAGTTATTGGTGTTATTCGAACTTCATCCAAACTGATTGAGCATTACAAAATTATTTTTCAGCTAAATATGAACTCATCAACTGGTATTGTAGTTTGTCACCAGTAACAAGTGCACACACTTTTTTTTTAGGATTCTTTTCTTCAGAAACCTTCACAGGTGTGTGCACAACAACTCACCAAAGTTTCATCGAAATTGGCTCAATGGTAAAGGAACACATAGAGGACAAACAGACAAACATACATTCATTTATATATATATATATTATAACAAAACTAGCAAAATAATGATTGTCTCTAAGATTTATTGAAACATGAGAAACATGACTCAGGTTTATGTTTTTTACCCCCTTAACGTGATATCCTTCCTTCAAAACATAAAATGTATAATTGGTAAATGGATATTGTAAAAGACATATGTATTTAACTTCAAAACTGATTGATTTTTTGTTTAAATTTCCAGATGATGCCTAACCGTACACCTGAATTGGAATCTCCTTCAATTTTTGACCTACCAGATCAAGATATAGAATCGTCGTTTTACGAATTCTTGGTAAATTCACAAACCAATACAGACGAGGAAGATTACTCTCTGCCCGGGTATCGATCGCCGTCTTTCCAGTCTGCTGAGAATGAATTCATTGATATTTCAGAATTTCAAGTTCCTTCAGAGGACAAACATCATGCAAACAAAGCTGCAAAGTTTCAATATTATATTCATCAGAACCAAAGGATAATGAATCCCGCCATGCTAACCGATTCGAATACTTCTAAGCCTACGTCTGGATTGAATAGGAGTCGTTTTACAAGCTGGTCTATACCGACCGCCGCCGCTTTCATGCCGCCTCCACCATTTTATGTGCCGAGCCCTTCGGTTCGACCGGATATTCCGCCGATGACGACTCCAATATTCACCGCCGTCAGTGATTCATCTCATTATAATATACCTACTAAAAGAGTCAGCGTGTGGCCTGATCAATATCCGTATGCGAAAAGACCGAGGATGTACTCCGATCCGCGGGGTTTGCCGCCTCCTTACCCCCATCAACCGTACGTTAATAATGTCAGTATCGCACAAACAAATAATATTAATGCAACGCCATTCAAAAATAATATCACATCTGACAGTGTCTTTAGCCGAATGTCTGTTGGTGGTAACTGCGCAGTGATCGAAGACCGTGTACCTTTACCGTTTCAATATTCAATTCGACCACCTGAATATCCCATCGAGAGGCAGGCTGTGCAGTATCAGAATCCAAACTTTCATAACGATAAAAATAATTTCAATCAAAGCATTATTGGTAAATCAAATATTCCAAAATGTGTCAGTCCCGTCAGTCCAACACTCGTGATCGATACTTGCGGTGCTGCTAAAAATGAACATGATTTTATGCTTTCACTTAATGGAGTTGATTCCAAACTCGACGGAGACCACGCTCAACTGAAACATCAACTTGCCAGCAATGTGAATAATCATAATAGTGAAAGTATAGATGAGAGATTTAGTGTTAACCGATTTCATATGTTAAATATACCTACCACGGTGGGTCAGATTGGCCGATGTAATGCGGAGACACATAGAGGCAATTCAAAGTATGTCAGCGCTAGAAACGTCCGGGAACCCGGAGCGGTCTTACCGATATCGGTCAGTTCCTTGTGCATAGCGGCGGACACGGGTAATGGAAATATTAAATCTGTCGGTAGTTTACAAAGTAATGAGAACGTTGTCCATCATGGTGCCGCTAAAGAAAATTCGAATGTCAATCGAGCATCAAAGAATCTTAAACTTTTAAATATTTGCAAGAAACTTCCGAAGCCTAAAAGAAAACCAAAAATGACTGGCAGTAATGCTGTTATGGCCGACGTAAATTCTAAAGATGCAATTAATGAGAGAATTGGCCTTCTTGGGGGATGTGCATCTTCCATATGGAGGCCAAAAAAACTGTTTAAAGACAATAGTAACTCAGCGTATTCAATCCAAGCCATAGAAAATGCAAGCGTTCATCCGATAAAGAATGACAACATTCCAAAATGTAATCCCGTGTATTCAATTACAGTTAAAGAAAATAATTTTTCAGACAAATCTGGCTGCGCCGATGAAATTAAATCAAATGGTGGAAACAAAATAGAAGCTCAATATTCAATTGTGATTGAAAACAAAAATGTTAGCGGCACTGAAGAAAATATTTTTAAAGGTGGCAAATTGGATTGCTGTAGTCAAACGGCAGTCACTGACAAAAATAATTCGCAACCGGCCAACGCCACTTCTCAATATAATTCTAGACTTTCAGGTTTTATCAAAGAGAATAGCGGTATTGCTAGAAATACAGTTTTGCCTTTTAAAGAAAATGAGAATATCGGGCAAATTAATAAATCGGAATGTTCCGTTGGGAATGGAGTAAATTCAGGAGTTGTGAGAAAACCTGTCAAGTTATTACCAAAATCTGGTTCTGAGCATTCAGTTGTAACCAAAGATAATACAAGCAGTATTAAATGTATCGATCCGGTCGATAAAGGGAGTGTAAATGTTTCCAATCCATCCAATCAATGGAATTCGAGATATGCAAGTATAATCAAAGAAAGTATAAAAATTAGTCCCAAGTTCCTCAATTTAAAATCTAAAAGTATTAATTCAGTTTACTCAGCCGTCGGTGTAAAATCTTCAAACGGTACGAATAAATGTGACTTGCAAAATGTAAAAATAAATAATAATTCTGATAGTGTCATCCTCAAAGATACAATCTCGCCTTGTAGAAGTTTCACAGGGGAAAATGCAAACGGTATCAAAAAAATTGTTCCGGTTTGCTTGGAAAATGAAAATATTGTGCAGCATATTAAATTGGGCAGTGCAAAGAAATCTGAAGAAAATTTCCTCAGCAATCCAAAACCTGCGGATTCAGGTCAAAAAATTATTCAGCCTGCTGATTCAGATTTAGTAAAACAGAACGAAATACGTTTTTCTTTTTATTCAGTCACAGCAAACGATGATGCAAACAATAGCAAAGAGACTCTCCCGGTAGGTAAAACAAATGACAAACAGAAAAAATCTAATTTAGATTTATTTGGAGAAAATGCTAAAAGTAATCCAAAATCTTCCAATGTCAAAAGCAAACGAAAAGGCTCTATCATTTCAGATTTGTTTGGTGATGATGATATCGAAGATGCTGTTCCTGTTTGTAAAGAAAATAAAAATATGTTACGTGACATAGAAACTGAACTTTCCATTACACCAAAACATCTCACTGATGTTGAACCTGTTTCTAAATCTCCAAATCACGGAAGTGTTTATCCGGCACTTTTAAAATTTGATAAACATGTTATCGCTGGCAAAAGACTTTCTACGGAAGGTCAAGATCGTTCTATAGCGAAAAAGAACATAGAAGGAAATCACGGAAGTGTTAATCCTTCACCTTTAAAATTGGATAAACAACATGTTGTTGCTGGTAAAAGACTTTCTACCGAAGGCCATGATTGTGCCACAGCAAAAAAAACTATCAAAGGAAATCTTAGCAATCAAAAACATAAAATCGCACCCGCAAAGATGAAAAATGTTTCATTAAAATGTGCCGGTAAAACTATGAATTTTGTAAATTCAGACGGCAAGAATGTCTACCAGATGCAGAGTCCAACGGTTAAATTGGATTTCAAGATACCGAAAAAAAAACGGGAAGTAGATGCGGAAGACGACAGTCATTCCAAAAAACGTATGCATGAGAGTGATCATGCCGATCGACAGCCAAAAAAATCAGATAACAGCCATCCTTACCTAGCTCGAAAGATACTTAAGCCTGAAGACTTGGCAAAACAAAACTCTTCGAGAATAAAATCTAGTCCTCCCGCCAAAAAAAATCAGAGTCTTTTCACAGTCACAGAAAAATTGAGTAAAAGAATTTCCAGCAACAAGGTTCCTAAGAATTTTGGATATCGTCAGAATAATTCGAAATCCCATTCGCGGGCGGAAAGCAAATCTCCATTATTGTTTGACTTACTCACTGATGCTGCTGGTGATAAATTTGTGTGAATGACATATTTGTGGAGACACTCATTTTCCATTGACTTGTCCTATTATGTTGTGATAATTTGTTGCTTCGACAGCGATACTGTTGTGTTGTGATGGAATTTAGAGTAATGAAAAGTTATTAATTTATAAATACTGTTGAAGGCAGACTTACAATAATTTTTTTTGTTAAAACTAAAACCAGTTCTGATGACATTCTGTTTCATTTCCTGTTTGTTTTATTAATTTTACTTACCGTAGTGGTGTAAAAAGAATCTCCAGATTCTGTTTAAAGTATGTAAAATATGTAGATAAATAATTACCTCTCGTTATCTATTGTGAATTCTCCATGGTATAAATACTGCAATAAAGCTTGTTAATGGTTGATTGGGGGACTAATCTTGTAAGTTCCTTGCCATAAATTCAATGGTATACTGGGGTTTTTTAAAGAAAATACTAGATTTTTGATGTTATTTTTCAAATATTAAATGTACCGCCATACTCTCCATAATCCAAATTACATCTGAGTGCTATTTTACTTGGTCTAAAAATGTTAATGTTTTCAATTAGTAATTGTGAGTTGTGTTGAAGTTAGTACAGTGAAAATCGGTTATAAAGCAAAACAATTGTGGGTCCTGCAACATTGACCAGTTTTGAACGACTTAAACCAAAGAACTCTTTAATAATAAAGTTGTTTATATATATATATATATATATTTAACTATGTTACTATTATTGTGTATCACCACCAATGTATTATATTGTAATTGAACTTCTGGTGCACAATTTGTGGTGGCATTAAAGAGGCGTCACATATTCATTGATTCAAAAGGGTTCAGTAGCCATTAAAAAAAAAAATTGTTGCAACAAATCTGGCAATATTTTATTCAGGGTGTAAAACTATTTCAAGCAGCACTGGTTGTCAAACTAAAATTTGAATATTCATGGGAATGGTTGTGTTATACTCGATTTTTTGACAAAAATTTAAACTTTATTTCTAATCATCATGTCTCTTCAGTAGAAGCTTTTTTTTTGAAAATATCTTAGAACAGTCTTCATAATATAGTTAAGGCAAAATATAGCGGGTATTATAATTTGCATGGCTGTAAAAATAACACTGGAAAAATGGTAAAAATATTTGTACCATACATGACCACTAGTCGCCGCCGCTATGGGTATCGATACCCTTCCCTTGCATTTTATTTTTATATATCATATTTTTAGTATTATTTTTCATCGCATAACATGATTATTTTTGAAATCATGATTGTACACCAACCAGCATTGATCGATTCACGTAAAAAGAGCAGGTAAAGCATGCTTAAAAAGTTGGTGCGAAATTTTATCTCATGTCACCCAAATTTAACCCAGTTCTTTTCAATATTCACCAAGTGGTTGAACTCTGTTACCCATTTAAAATATATTTTTATGAAATATTGTCTATAATTTTCTTCAGCCTGTTGGGTTCAGATGCTGTGCACCAACTGCACATCAATTTATATATTGTAGGGCCCAAACTATGTTCTGAGCATAAATAGCTGCACCGCGAAAACCCAGAATTGATTTATACGGTGCGAGAAATTCAAACATACTTGACTTCATAATTATTGACAGGCGAGTGAAAGAGAAGGACCGTCTATTCACACCCCGTGCGCGTGAAAGAGATGGTGTATAATGTTTTTATCCGGCGGCTGACTAAGTCTGCTTTAAATACAATTACTAAATAAATTATTGAGTATTGTTTTTTCGCATTTCTTAAATTTTGTTTTGATTATGTATTCTTAGCTACCTTGCAAAATAAATAAGGTATTCCATTCAAACAAAGTGTTCCATTGCAGGGAAATTTTTGGAAATCCTGTATTATGGATATGTAATATCTATGCTATGTTTTTATTTGTCCGGGTATGTGATAATTTTTTCACAACTGTTTCCAGTGGTATTAATTATATCCCATTTGATTTTTTTGTCATTACATCGAATTAACTGTTAATTGATTATTATATTAATTATTATTAATGGCATTTTAATACAGTACATCCGTCCCTGAGAAGTTAAACTGTTAATTGTCGATTTATTTGTTATGAAATGTTATCTGGAAAATAGTGATAGCGTTTCTATGAGAAATAATTGATAAAGTTGTGAAGGACGTTTCCATTTTATGAAAGGAAGGTAGATATTAAACAAATCCTATTAGGCTAATGAACAAAATTACCATGATAAGTATTAGCTAATTAATTAACTTAATTAGCTTTATCATGACTGATTATGATAGGATTTTTGTATTTTTTATATTCTTCATACATGAATAATAGTGGTTAGTGTATGAAATTTTCACTTTTCTTGTTTAGTACTGTTAATAAAAAAATACGAATTTGCTTCATTTAATGACTAACTACCCGGTACTGTTCCTTATAGGAGGAATTCACCTTGCACAACTGTTCATATGTTATTGCTAATCGAGGTCAAATATTGACTGTTGTCTTTGAAACTAGAGGATGATTCATAATATATAAGAAAAACCACAAGGTACATCATTTGTATTATCTGTAGTCTTATTCCTGTATTTCCCTAAAATTACTTACTGTGACATCTGTAGTGTTGTCATAACGCAAACTATGTTGAAGTCGCATAGAAACCCAAAATTTTATACAATCGTCACTGATAATCAAATACTACAGAAGAATCTTTTGCACTACATACTTTTTTTTTAAAAACAGTTTGGTAGATACTTTTTGTATTACTTAACCCATGACATATAGTTTATCCTTACCAAAAACTTCTTTACCATATGTAAGAATTTAATATTGTTAATAATAGATATTAATATACAACCGTTCACTTATTTATGTGAAGTATTATTTTTACTGGTTATATGACATACATAGACTTAATAAAAAATTTGATATCTATCTATATAGATTTTCCATTCTCCGTGTTAAGTTTATTTTTAAAGAAAACATATTAGTTATTGACGTATTAATAATTTTACTGTAGATATAACATAACATTTCCGTCACAAAATGAAGAGAGGCAGTAAGTGTTGCTTTAAAAGTCAAATTCTAAAATTTTTGTGCCATAAATTAACCTGACCATTTATGCAGATAAGACGTTATAAATATATGAAAATTGACAAACAATATTTTACAATGAATACATTTTTGTGTACAGTTATTAAAAATGTTAATATTTAATTGTTTTTCATAACTTAATGTTAAATAAATACTATTTTTAAGATTTTTTACACTTTTTATATCTTTAAACGTCTGTTTTATAAACTCAGAGCCTTGGGTAAATAATTCATAAAAAATTGTTGTGTAAATAAATGTGCATTTATTATTTTTACTTAAAACTACCGCTTATACAATAAAAGCCATGTATCAATTATATTATTTGTTAGTTTTAAACACGTCATTTGATTCAATGCGTAAACTATAACTGTTAAGAAATCATTGATGTTATTAACTTTGTTATATTATTATGATCCTGTCGATGATATATTTTTTATGTTAAATATGTTAAACACAGCTCTCACAGGAATCATATCGCTTTGACTCCTGCGTCTGTATTTTCTCATGATGTTTCAGCATTTCAAATTATTAATGTTGTTATAATGATACTAGTCTTATGCTGTTCCGAATTTGTTTAATAATTAAAAGTGTGCCAACTACGATATTTATCGTCGTTTCTATTGGAAAATTTTATATCTGCAAAATCAAAATTTTTCAAATAAGCATAAAAATACTTTAAGAAATAACTTTATCGAATTAAATACACATAATTAGTATGTATATGTAATTGTATATATTTAATATTAATTACATGTTTTTTTTATTGTTTTCATTCGATAAAGTTATTCTTTAAACTGGTTTTATACTCATGAAAAATTTTGGTTTTGCAGATAAACAATTTTTCAATGGAAATGGCGTTTTACATGCTCGACTACATTTGCTTAAATTTCCATTTTAACAGCTTAATGCCCGCGGACTCTTCATTGAGTTCTTGAAGAACTTCGGTTGCTGTCCGTGGATTCATATACGAGTCCAAAGTCATACATTCCATTTTATTTAAAAGTACTGGGTTAAAAACGAGTTTGATTTTAAATGTCAACAAGAGTTGGTGGTATACACATAAACGCATTATTTAAAAAAAATTAAACTACTATTTTTACTAATGTAAAACTATCCTTAGATGGTACACATTTACTTTTTTCTCACTCCCGTAGTATTGGTTATTATTATTTACACATTGCGTAGTGATCTATTGAATGGGCCGTATGGCATTTTTTATGGTGCTCGAGTCATTATGATAACCGTGTCCTGAGGTGACCTGTAACATCTGCAAGATTTGACATATTTGAAAAAAGACCTTTTAGTAGATTTAAGTTTTTTTCACTACACCACATAAGTATGCAACTCACAGATATAGAACCACTGGCGTTGATTTTTGCGGCGAAGTATCTAGAAGTCATCAAATCAAATTTGGCTAAGATATCTCAATTGGTTTACAAATTATATTGAATTTAGTGAAATGACAGTTTTTTGCGATTTTTTTTGCAAAATCGCCCGGCCGCCGGGTGAAATTCAACAAAAAAAAAATACGGCCATTAAGCTGTTAATTACGGTACATTAAGCTGCTAACATAATCTTGATTTGTTGGTCATAATCTTGATAATCTCATTTGTTGAAATTTCATTCAGCTTATTTGATGTTGGGTCAAAGATGTCCATAAACGACATCACACAATTTTATGTAGATTTTCATTGCCATATTTCGTCACATTTTCTACAATCTCTTTATACCCCTTGTCACCAAACAAAACAGTTTAAACCCTCTCTCTCCTTATGTTGTAAAGTTATATATGTATGGTCTCATACATGAGATGACAATTTTACACTATGGGATCTTTTCATAGCTCAATGGTCGTACTGAATAACAGACATTCTGTGTCTTCTTTGGTACTCAGTGCATAAGTTAGTGTGAGACATAAAAAAGCTATCATTGGCAGGTTGTTTTTGCCAGTTTTTGTTAGAGCATTGGATTTCAATATCTGACTCTTAGTGTAGTGGATAAAGAAGTTATACGTTTAATAAATGTTATATTATAAGGATAAACTATTTTGTGACAGTGTATTTGAATAGTTGCAGTTAACCAGTAGAGTTGTCCACAGTGATTTATACATGGTACCGAAGAGACTATATTTATGACGTATTTCAAAATAAAGAATATTTAATTTCTACATTACATCTTAACCATGTTTTATTGAAGTGTTTTAAAGCTGGGTCCACATCTGAACATTTGTGCTTAGATGTGGACCCAACTTCACCTGTTCGCTTTCCATCACTTTGATTGTTCTTAATCATTGTTTTATCACTCTTCCGGTAAGTACCTTCATTTGCATTTTTATATCGATTTTAAGACATCATCGTTTATAAGACATTAAGTATAAACATGTGTCTCTTAATCGAGGTAATATTAAAGCTTCTAATTTTATTTTTCCCTCCAAGTTTTTTTGTTTCCAGAAGTATAACTCAATAGCTTAAAATCTTATTAGAGAAATATAAGTAATCTGATATAGTAAATTTTATTGAATACAGCAATAATGTTTAAAATATGGTATAAAAGTTTTTACGGCTTTGTTGTAATAAAATATATGCGAGAATTGTCCTCGCAGAAGAAGCTTCTGGGTTGGAGAAATTATTTCCGCTTAAAACATCCAGTTCTCAGATTTTAGTGAAGCTTGGACCATATTTATGAAGAGTCGTAAACAAAAACACCCCTAACAAGTAAAATGTTTGGCCGAGATTAATATTTGTTTGACTACATATTTAACGATTGTGACAATGGGCATGGGGGGAGGGTTGTCGAAAATTAAAGTAAAAAAAATATATCAACGGATTTTTTATCTAGAATAAAAATCATCCCCAATAATAACAGCATTTTCGTTTCTACAATTTAAGAAAGTTCTGGGCAATCTTTTTGGCTAGATGGCCACATTAGAAATTCAAAATGAATGGAGGATCGCAAGTAAAATACTATTTTTAGAGAAATATACAATATTAATTATCATGATAAACGACATTCAAAATAAATGATTCTCTGATAACCAATAATTTAGTAAGACGAACGGGCCGCATAATTATAAGCTTCGGGTCTTTGCTAGTCCAGGTGTGATTTGAGAACTAACCCATTGAACCCTTGCACTTTATTGAATACCAAAGTCAGGTGGCGACCTTTTTCTGTCGCAAGGTCGCATTCATTTATCATAAATCAAATAAGGCCGCATTTAAGAAACTGCATTATGTACATTGTTAAATTAAGGAAAACAGTAAAATTTGTATTCAGTCAAAAGGTCGCAGGTTCGTCACTCCTGATCTAAATATTAACATAGGCAAAGTTAATTTAAAGTGTAATCCTTAGTTTGATTTTTACTAAAACAAAATTGCATACAACTATTTCAAAATAGATTCCGGGCACAGTGGATGAATCATTGAAAAGGTTTTATATATAAACCCCCACCATCCTCAAAAAATGGGACATAATAATTATTAAGAAGGTGTCCAAAAGATTTTTGACAATTTGGGAGTAAAAATATGAAAAATCGTGTGATGTGATGAACCTTTATAACCTTACTTTTACGAATACGCTACAGAATTATTTCAATAAACTAAATTTTAAATTCTTCTGTAAGCCGCAGTAAATATTTTAGTGTTTTGGTTATAATCATCTGCTATGAGCAATTTGTTACTTTATTTCTTGTACCGGTTAAAGTTTTCACGCAACAAGAAGATGTAGTATAAAATGAGTAGCGTAAAATTTCAGTACTTTTACCGCAACTAAACTGAAACTCGACCGCTTAGTTGTAACAAAACTAGGAAAACAAAGAATGTATTGTTTTATAGGCTAAGCCGCTTAAAGGATTTTATTACGGCAGACAGCAGGTATTAAGACAAAAGATAAAATAATGAAATACCGGTAAATTGGAACCGACTTCGTATAAAGAATGAGATTGAAAGATTCACGAAGTGTACTTTTTGTTTATTATAATTCATATTTCATGAGACCATTACTTTCGTTTAAACATGTCAGAATTTTTCCCGGGTTAGGTCCAAATTCAAAAATGTGTGACTAAATTTGTCAATTCACATAATAATATACATTATAAGGAGTGACGAGCTCTCCGAACCAAAATTATTTTAGCTACTAACTCGGCTAAACTAACGGATTATAAGTATTCAAATATCATAGAAAATTAAATGCAACTTTTCCAATGCCACGATTTTTTTTAATCCTCAACATGCCAAATCGATAAGTTAATTTTGTCGACGGATTACATAAATATGGATTGTAATTATTATGTATGCTCGAAAATTGTTTCGTCTAATTTCTTTTGAAATAATCATTAAAAATACGGGGAAAAAAGGGGCCATGATGAAAAAGCCCTGCATATATACATAGTAATGATTTATTATTACCATTGAAGTGTGTCTACCTGCGTGTTCTTTAGATCGTTAATATTCCAATATATTTACTGCTAGTTACTATCATAAGTGACACTGATTTTAACATTTTTTCGAGCTGAAAAACTTATGAAATGATAAGTATTAATACTTGTTTTTTCTACTTTGTGTGCGGTTTTTTCGTTGTCTGGTTTTTTACTGTTCACTTTTTTCTGTTCGCTTTTTTTTCTGTACGGTTTTTTCCTAAAACCCGTAAAATATAGGATATATTCGATGAACCATTCGAATACGAGCATGACCCGCATGACCTTCAAATGGGTAGACGTCAATGCGATCAGCGGATTTCGTATCCATTAACTTCACAAAGTGAGAGTATATAATATTATGGTTTTAAGTCAAAATTATGGAAACGTACACCTGATATGAAATGAAGCAGCCCACGAGGTCTTCGTTGCTACTTTTAATATTCATAATTATGTTGATACATATTATAAGATACGATTCTTTACTTATTTTCAAGAAACTCCTAACGTTTTAAAGAAGTATTTTTTCTTATTGATTCAAATCAACGCCCAATTAACTTACCAGAAAGATTTCTCACAGTAGCTTTATTTTTCAAATGGTTTGATACCCGCGATTTTGTTGCAGAATAACAAAAATCAAGCCAAACGTCAAAATGCGAATTGGCACATAAATCGTCGTGGTGCGTAGTAGAATATATTTTATGACTTTAATTAACAGTCACGACTTTTATGAAGGAAAGAACAAAAAGCCTAAGCTTCAATGTTACTAATGAAATAAATAAGTATCCAGATGCTTTCAAAAGAAACCATGTAACATATTGAACACAAAAGAAACAAGGGTAACCTCTATCATCCAAAAACAGAACAAACGGATTATGTAGTATGAGCTTAGTTTTTACCATTGAGATAAGGCTTCTCCAATCAGGATTCAAGTACATACTGTTTTTTTTTAACAAAACCACCCGCCGCTGTTGGGATAAATTTTCAACTTTTGTTAGTATCAGTGACGTCTCAAATAAAATAGTAAGTAGTTAATTATTATGCTTGAAAGACAAATATTTTTGCTTAATCTTGCCAGCAGATTCAAATATTTTAATTAAAAGAGATTGATTTATAAAGATTTTGTTTCACTGATACAAAAGATCAGATGAGATATTTGAAAAGAAACTTGTATGCGGTAAAAAGGTTGTTATTGACTGGCAATATCTAATATATTCTTATTTAATTACAGCGTGATATAGTAACGGTTATTAAATTTGAATTATTGAGATTTTGTACACTTCCATGTATTTTGTCAATAACGACCCTCTGTTAATGCATTTGTTCACACAGCAAGGATTAAGGTGATTCTCGAAATTTCGTAAATAATATTTGTCGTGTTTGTATCTTGTATAAAAACTTAGACACTGTTTACTGTCTGTCAATTCGAGTCCATTCGTGTGCTCGAGTGCCTGAAGATACCGAAAGGCAAAACCCGGGTCGTTAGTGACAAAATACATGGAAGTGTACAAAATCTCAATAATTCAAATTTGATATTGAATTCCATCAAGCACCCTCAGTCGATGTCTTAAATTGTAACGGTTATTTTTAGAATATTAATTTAAGATTTGTTTATAAAAATTTTACAAAACCTTTACAAAATACTTTGAAATACATTATAAATGCTACTTAATATTTACACATCGCTAACAGATTTATTATATATCTCGATATGGACTGTTTTTACTCGCTTTTATGCGTTATGGGAGCTTCTCGTGTTGTATCTGGACACGTAGACTTGATTTCAAGACTTCCCGTTGAAATCGGATGTATCATATTCAGGATATTAGACCATCTCAGCGCCGAAAATTGATAATATTTGGAATAATGTCGTAAAAGGCGACACGATTTTAAGAACGAGGCTACGAAACCATATCAAATTGACGAGAATCGATCCATTGATTGCTCGTATTGTCAAACAGTCAGACACTTTCTTTAACAACGTGTCAGTAAATAAATCTAATTCTACTGGAATCACTGGGAAAACTTTTGTAGTTGCAAAAGATTTTCAAACATCATCTGTAATCTGCAGACCATCAGATGACACTGTCTCTGCGCCTAAGCGCAAACGCATAAGATATTAGGATATACTATTTAAATCTTAATTTAAGCCACGTTATTGCTTTTTTACAAAATTAAAAAAATGTTTAATTTTCATAATTATTTTTCTTTTATAAGACAAGTGAATTAATATGTTATCGACCACTTTCATTCTTCTCAATATTGAAAACAGCGTAATTGCTTAGTATAATAATAATTAGATGCTTAAAGTGCTCGCGATGCGAGTTACCTAAATATTTTCATAAATAACTTTTTATCGATGACGAGACAATATTTTGAATAAAAGAAACCCCACTACGAAAATATATACTCGCCGTTTGCATACCGCAAAATTCACTAAAAAGTTTACTAAAGTTTGCTCAAAGATCAGCCGAAGAGAAACCCCGCTAACTTTTGACCTGATTGTGTTGGAAATTGTTTTTTTGTAAAGTTTTTTTATTTGGGAAACATTTTTCATACGTTATATTCTTCTGTGTAATTGAAGTCGACATTGAAATATTCTTTTCGTGGTATTCATCAAGTTTTTCACGAAATAAATGATTGCCTAGAGCAGTGCCTCCCAAACTGGGGTCAGCAGGTTTTTCGCGGTGGTCCGCGAAAATTTCCAGTAGAAAGTAAAAATTGTCTTTATGACATAAAATCAGAGCTCTCTTCTTTCTTTCGCGATCAGAAGTGGATATGTTTTGCTTCTTATTTGGCAGATTTTTTGACAAAGTCAACGAATTAAATCTTTCACAAAGAAAGCAACATTTTGATCATCAATATAAAACTTCAGGTTTTCCAACAAAAACTTACTTCGTGTTCAAAAGATATTAGTCAAGAATGCACTCAGGATGTTTCTCACAATAGATGAAATATCCCTCTCAACCCCAATAAAAAAGGTTATAATTGATTACTTGACCGAATCGATGAATTAGAATCAAAAGTACAATTGGATAAGAATGCAATTAGTTAAATACTTAAAATATGATCACATTACGAGTGCAACTCGAGAAGAGTTGATCGATATCAGATCAGATAATTTGCTTGAAGTGGAATTTAATGAAAAAAGAATTTTGGATAAGGCGACAGCAAGAATATCCGTCCATTGGAAAATAAGCCTTGGTAATCCTATTCCTTTTGCGGCTTCATACCTATGTAAAACAGCATTTTCGTCATTTCTTTTAATAAAAAATATGTACAGATCATGCCTTTCCACGGAGACTTTGGAAGATTCCTTGCTGGTTTGCATTTTTGACATTGAACCAGATATTGGATTTGTTGTGTAAAAACAGCATCCATCTCATTAAATTGTTATGTTAGCTTCTTGCTATGTACAGTTTATTTTTGAAAATTATAATCAAATATTAAAATGTATAAATTAATAGTAATAGTTAATGTCATATAACCATTTTGACGACTAAAACATGTTTTTTTTCGGGGGTCCGCAGATTATTTTTTCAAGTTTAGGGGTCAGTGGCATGAACAAGTTTAAGAAGCACTGGCCTAGAGTACGAAAATTTTGTTTCATCACGTTATGTACTAGATTGAAAATGCGCTAACAATACAAATTTATAGACAGCAATGGTTAAATGTTTAAGAGGGTGTCTCGCTGTGTTACGAGGCTTGATGAGAAAGAAGATTTACCTGGGTTTCAAGAGTAGAATCTGATAGGTATCGTATAAATCGTTGAGGCTTTGAATGGATGCTTGGGTAGTTTGAAGATATAGTCGTGATTGTTAGCAGTGTCTTATTTAGTAGTATCCGTAATGCATTTGAATAATTATTATCAAATACGAACCACACAAAAATTAACTGCCATAAAAAAGCGCAAAAATTACAATTTATTACACCTCGAGCTACCAAATTAATTTCGTTATAGTATTTTTAAATAGGGTTTTCATGAAAAAATGTAACCCAATAGTTAGAAATAAAGATATATATGTAACAGATATCTATATATTATTCGTTAAATTAATTCTGAGAAATTTTGCGGAATAATGCTTAAGTCCTCGTGAGTGTTGAGGCAACTCTAAGGCTTCGATTGACAGAGAGATTACAAAAAATATCATCATTAATCATCACGACTCACGAATAGAGCCTTTCTCGGCGGCACTTTGCCTTTCTTCAAAATCAGTATATACATTTACAACCAGGAGCTTTCAAGAGCTTTAATGATATACAAAAATGATATTTACGGTTCAATGAAAAATTCACTATTGCATATGTGTTCATACTCATTATTAAAATATGATCCACTTCACTCTGAAAGTGGGCATTTTAAATTTAATCAGTAACGCTTTGTTTGTTAAAACATACTTCATTTTTTATTCAAACAAAATGACCGATTTCGCTCCACAAGTAAACATTTAAAACTAATACAACCTAACCCTTACAAGTTTCATGGCTTCATTTTGTTATACTACTTAAAATCATTTTCATATATGCCTACATGTTAGTGGTAAAATTATTTTCATAAATATATTATGCATACTTTGTTTTTTTGTAAATATACCACCATATAAAACATTCATTGGAATATATTTAAAAATAATACATATTTTTTATAGCTCATATTTAGGAATTCGATTCCAAGGCATCGCAAGGTATATTGATTAGTTTCTGCATATTTTGCATCGGTCGATCACTTGAATTTGCTGATTGCTTTGACCTTGATACATATTGTGCGGGATTTGCATTGTATGCATTGATTACTCGCCACACATATACAAAAAGTATTCAAGACAATTACAAAACTCAGTAAGCCGTCTTATAAGGGTTAAGTAAGGAAGAATTACCAATGCATTTAGTTCTAAAGAATTTGAAAATTTAGTTGACAGCCGACGTCGTCAAAACCATCATAGATACATCTTTACTTTTTTTAAAAAATAAAAAACAATTCATTTGTACTACTTACACATGTTTTTAATGATCAGAACCGGTTTCGCTCATCACGAGCATTATCAACTGATAAAAATACAAACATAACAGGCCTATTTATATAAAATTGAGTGTTATAATTAAGGTTTATAAAACAGATTATCGAATAAATTATCCAATTTGGAAAAGTCAAATCAGTAATTTCTTGTCTTAGTTCATGAACCATCTGTTTTATAAACCTTAATTATAACACTCAATTTTATATAAATAGGCCTGTTATATTTGTATTTTTATCAGTTGATAATGCTCGTGATGAGCGAAACCGGCCCGGATCATTCAAAACATGTGAAAGTAGTAGAAATGAATTGTGTTTTATTTTTTAAAATATAATGTCTTTCCACCAAGAATTGACAGTTGACACCTTAAAAACATCTTTATCAGTTAAAAATAAAATGGTTGAATTTGTGCTGTGTAATTATTTTTCACGGATGACATCACTATTACTATACGTATTGTGTTTTTTAATAAGTGTATTGAACATTCCTGTGAGATAAATGTTGGAAGCAATTTCATTGAAGTGTTTTTTTTAAACGTAAACATTATTGTTATAAAGAAAGCTCTGCTCAGATTGTGTTGATGTCTAGACATTGGCATCTCGTGAATTTATTAATATAATTAAGAAGATATAATAAATTATAGTATTAAACTATACAGCAAAATCTTGGTATAACTATTACCTAAATTTCTTTATTCTTCTTTATACAAACTAGTATTTATTACACAGCTTCGCGTGGGATAGAGTGCAGTAGCATTTAGACGTGTTAATTTAATGTTTCATTTAATGTTGAAAGTTAAAAATATCACCCTGGACCGAACCTCATGTAAAACCCACAAAATATAGTCCATAATAATGACAAAAATTGATTGTTGAAAATTGACATGGGGAAATTTCACTTCGCTACTGTACACCGTTCGGGAGGAGTTCTTGCAACAGACAGATTGATACATGTATTTTCTGCTATACACCGTATCGGCCAGACAATTTGGTAATTTATTTTATTAAAAAGATGTAAAGGTTAAACAACTACTATAAACTGCACCGCGCTGGTAATTTATAAACAATGCCACCTGTTGAAAACAAGTAATAAATTCATCTCGCTCAGCACGAGGCAGTGTATTTATTGTTTATTTGTTTGTGACTCGAATACAAGGCGACTCCTTTATTTTTGTGTCGCTTTTCTCTTAATAAAAACCTCGTCTTATAGTTAGGTTAATATGGTAGTTTAGATTATAAACCATAACTGTCGAGCAACAAATTGTCAGTTCGAGTTCATCTGTGTTCATGAATGCCAACAGATGATGAAAGGTTCGCCTTTACCACCGGGTCGTTAGTAACAACGTATGATAAGTTAAATTCAGTTGATTGAGGTTTTCTCCGTAATAAATATAATACTCCACTAACTGTTAATAATAACGTGCCTTTTTAATTGAATGAAATTTAGATTACATTACAAAGCGAGAGAAAATTATTTGTGTTTTATGTTATTAGTAGTAGATAGGTAAACGAATATATTTTTTAGAAACTCTGTTTGGGTATTTTGAAATCAATTGTTATTAATTATTGTCGGGTGCGTGGTGCAGTGGCCAACGTCGTTGACTTCGGTTACGGATGTCTCGGGTTCAAATCCCAGTACGGACAGTATAATAAATTGATTTTTAAATAGATTTATGAATTTATGGAAGTTTGTGATGCCTGGAATTCCCTCCCACACATCCAATCCTAAAACGGGGAGTTTCGAGAACGAAAACTAACCAGTCCTGTCCTAGCCCTATCCATCTATCCCTACTCTCTTCGAAAAAAAGAGGTTGAGCAACTGAGTAACAAGCAGTTCTCGAAGAAAAGCCTTAGTTGAGATACCTCTATTAGAAGTCCATATGCTCTACATTGGGAGTGGACATGGTTAAAAAAGAGTCGCACAAAAAAACAACACCTCGAATCTAGATTTTTTAAGACATTGAAAATATATATATATATAATATTTTGATTTTTGTAAACCGAGCACTCATATTATATTGATATCCATAGTGATAATTTATTATAATCGCTGAAGTGTGTCAAGCTGGTCTTAAAATAAGTATTGGTAGAGGCACGTATTTTTTTTTTAATTTGAGCGATTTGTAGGGTTTTAAATGCTTAAAGTACTATATCAATATTGAATACGATACATCGACTTTACAGAATTGGTAAAATTTAATTATTGAGCATTATTATTGAGCACGAACTGCCCCTGTGTGAAAAATTTCCGCGTAAATTCTAAGAAACACAATGAAACAGATATGCAAGAGAAAATTAAATAACCAAATAAAAATAACGTAGCACAGTAGAACAGCAAAAACCACATTACGACAAATAAAAGCTCTGCAAAAGCGTTATACGCTTTTACTGCGCACAAACTTTTATGTTAATTCATTCGTTCAGACGGCCGTTCTGAAAGAGTATCAAAAGATTTTCCTCTATTGTAGTGGAGCTAATTAAATTGTAAGCCCGCTAAGATGAGGTTGGTTACTCTACAAGCGTAACAACAAAAGACAATTATTATTATAGGGCGCACAACAGAAAGCTACTTATAATTTAAGATATCGACTGGGGAGGTCTGATGGAATTTGATGATTCTCCGAAAGAAAATGGTTGGCAAATGTAGATTTTTCTTTATCATTATCAAATCATAATAGGGTTAATTATACAGAATTGAATGTTAAAAATTACAAGGCATATAAAACAGTTACAACAGACTATGTTATGAGTGGTGGTAGCCACTGCACGTTTTGAATGTGATAAAGGTTTCATTCTCAATTGTTTGAGAAGACCCCGATCGAAGAGAGGCGAATGGCTTGTTATCGAAAGTCCTGGAAGGGCTGAGATCTCAAACAAACACCATTTAAAATCCGGTTCAACACTTATTTATTTTTAATAGAAGATGCAGTGGTTTACAATACACAAAAATACTATTCCTAACACATAAAATTGATTCTACATTTACATTTACTTTACAACTGAATTTACTTTAAGTTATAATGCAAATAACACGACAAACGATTTTAAATTAAGTCCAATTCAAAACAAACACAAACAATTCACATCGTCATCGGTGGGGCCACGACCGGCGGCTAGCGACAGATCGTAATCGACTGTGCACACATACAATTAAAAAAACTCCCTGCATCGTCGAAGCTAACCCTTTCCGTCAAAAATGGACTCGTCCAGCAGACGTGCCCACCGGCTATTGTACGAGCGCCCTTGGCAACAAGAGTCGGGCCGATTCTCCGAATAATTGTCGTTACCGCTGGACGATTTCAGTCATGGACACTAATGAGACTTTAACTTAACAAAAAAACCAGGGTGTGTCAGGTTATAATAACATTGTTCAGAATATAGCATATTCAAGATATATTTTTCTTATTAGAATTTGTTTTGCAAAAACATGGTATAATTAATTATATTCGTAAATATTTTGCACCCCACTCTGTTTTCCCTTTTAGAATTCCGGAGCTAGGATCACTATAATGATATTTATAAAATAGGGTTTTAAATTTATAAGACATTGTAAAGTTTAACAAAAAATGTCATATGTTGCTGGCATATATTTTGACATTACTTCAAACATTTTTTGTTTTGTTTCTCGTGTTTAAATAGTATAAGTGACTCACGTATTTCCATATTAGTTTCTCTGCTATAACGCGGTTAAAATAATATAAAAAAATATCCTTACTTCATACAAGCACTTCATTTTAGTGATACGTTATTTAGTCATAGCAAATATAGTATAATCATACTTACTGAGAGCGGTTTTAGCCATAAAATTGCTGATCCATTCTGTTTAATTCAATTCCATATTTACGTATTGGTCAAACCGGGAGGTCAATTCCTTTTTGCTTTGTTTATACTGATGCATGCTGTTTTCGCAGCAACAGTAAGTTTCCAGGCCAAGAATGGACTGTTCCAAAATTTCATAACAGATTTTTTCGTTTTGGCATAGCCAACAGACTAAGAAAGCTATATTCAAATACCCTAAAGCGAGGCAGCGTGCTTTAAAGCTTTTCAAAGTTTTTGACCATGTAATTATGATTGTTATTTGATGATAAAATTATCGAATTAACAGAAAATAATGGAGTTTTAGATATCGTCTTTGAAATTGGCAAATGATTAAATTAATCATTTTCAAAGGAAAAAAGTGTCAAACGTATTATTTATCTCCCTTTAATTAACTAATTTTCTTCCTCGGATAACTTCAAAGTGAATAATATCTTAAAGAATGAAAAGAAAATAAAAAATAATGACTAGGAAAACCACTGTAAACGGTTAGAGAAAAGTAATCTTATATATAATAGCCCAGACCGGTCTGTAGGCGTAGATGTAGACGTTTTATAATTATCACGTATCAGATGTAGGTATGAAATTTTCTCATGACTTAAGCGTCCGCGGTGAATATAAAAAATTCACACACAGCTCTGACGTGACGCAAATCAGTCCGTCAGTATGGAAACTAAAGACCAGCTACTTTAGATAAACAGTATTTCAATTTCAGTACCGTCATATATGACGGGCGTTCCCACGAGTCATAATATAATGATAATATTATATATAATATGGAAAGTATTATGTTATTTATACAAAGCGTCGGGTCTGTGGTCCAATGATGCTTACGGGATTGAGTCCCAGTACGGACAGGTTTATAAATTACTTTTCTATCGATTTATGAATTTATGTTCAAAGGCATGAATTTTTGTGATACATAAAGTTCCCTCCCACATATCCGATTCTAAAAACGAGGCGTAGCGAGAGCGATTAGCTAACCATTTGTCTTGCCCTAGCTTTATTCTCTTTGAAAAGAAAGTTTGATGAACCGATTAACAAGCAGTTCTAGTAAAACAATTTCTATTGAGATAAGCCCATTATAAGTCCATATGCTCCACATTTGAAGCGAAAATGGTAAAAAATTATATTATAATCGATATAAGAATATTTAAAAAAATCACAAATATTTGACTGAGAACAATGATTAACATTAATATTTCCACTTACATCACAAATTAATAGAGAAAATTTTCTTTTTCCAAAAATATCCACTCTCAATTTTGAGCATATGGGCGCCTAATAGAGCATCTCAACAAATGCTATCTTTACGAGAACTGGTTGTTAATCAGTCACTCAGACCTCTCCAATTATTTCAAATAATAATCTTGACCAAGCAGGTCTTTGGTATACAAGCTACGCCAATGTTTCCTACCTTTCAGTTTGAGATCCGTGTTTAAAGCCGTGTGAAAATCTTGTAAATTAAATAAGAATAAAAAATAGTGTAAGCTTCTATTGACTTCGTAAAAAGTTAAAAGAAAAAAACTTTTATTTTTGATTCTATGGTCCTTGATAAACCTGTAGTGTTGCGTTAAAATAAAATAAAAACATTTTTTAGTTATTTTATTTTTATTACATTATTAGTAATAGGTTTTATTCGTCAAAGCATGCTTAAATTAGATACAATAAATAATTGTGATAGTAACTACTAGATAAATTAGATAATTTATTAATTATATATTCACCCACTTTGTTTACAATAAAAAACCTTTTGCAACCTTGGAGAATGTCGTTTACTTCAATATTCTTCGATGCCTGAACAATAAGGGCTTCAGTCAGTAGGTTCTACTGGTAATGAAATATGGGACGAAGGATTTTCCCCAAACGCTTGACAAAAGAAAGTTGGTGGCTAAAAATTCCTTTATGAGACCGCATTGACAGATTAGACTTACAGAGATTTTTCGATAAGATATTGTAATGCTTTAGTACTAAAGTTTCGATAGACTTTAAGAAGATATTTGTTTTAATTAACTAACAATCATTACAAAAACGTCATTTTATTATTTTGTAAATAATATTAAACATTCGTAAATCAATGAGTCTTTGAATAGCAACTCTGAAATGGACATTTGTCCAATTTCGGATAAAAAGATGGAGTTATTTTTTTTCGATAAGTAATGTTTGATTTAAATTTTCAATTTTTTAATGTACATTATTTTAGTTGTGATGAATTATTTATTGGGGAAAAAAATAGCAGGCCGCTGTAGGGCGCCTTATTCACTCTATAGCTCTATACCGTCCACAAAGGAAAGAACACCGCAGTCATTTTATGGAATCTAATAAATTTGCGTTCAATGAAAAGCATTTTTTTCATATCCGCTCCCAACGCGGAGCATATGGTCTCCTAATGGAAGTATCTCAACAGAATTTTTCTATAAGAACTGTTTGTTACTCAGTTGCTCAACCTCTCTTTTTTTAAGTGAGTAGGGATAGAAGGATAGGACTAGGACAGAACTAGTGGTTAGCTAATCACTCTCGCTGCGCCTTGTGAGGATCAGATGGGTGGGAGGAAGTTTTTGGTCATCACAAAAACTCAGACTGCGAACAGAAACCCATAAATCGATTGAAAGATCAATTTATAAAACTGTAAGCCGTAACTTTTTTTTTAATAATAGTTATCATTGTCACAGAAACTGAAGTTCCTACGCCACTATTAATATATGTATATTCAACGGTAAGACGAGAGAAATGAAGATTTTAGACATCTTCTGGTTATCAAATTAGAGGTATATTTATATTGCAAAAATATTTGACTAAAACATAAATGAACAAGTATTGATATATTGTGTAATAGCTCATTATCACAATTAATGTCGATTAGAACATACTAGGCAGTAACCATTTCGTCATCGTACTGGCAGAAGTTGGTAAGTAACAAAATCGACGGAAACGTTAAGAGCACAATGACATTCTATGATATCAATTCTTTGTCGTGAATAAATTACTCCAGTTGCGAAAAACACAATAATTTATTTTATCAGTGAGTACATTAATGAAGATTTATAGGCAAGCAATTGCCTTTGTCTATTAATCCCTAACTTGATTAGTGTTAGATTGCTATAAATCCATCTATATTTTTTCTATTATAATTATCTATGTACCATAAGACTGAAGACATTATCCAACGAGCTAAAATTTTAATTTGCTATTTACTCAGAACTGTCAATATGTTACTTACCAACTTCTGTCAAAACGGTGACAATAAAGAAATAACTTGATGCTGCAATAGTCAAATATGTTTCTAATCTGGCTCATTATTGCAGGGTGTTGAAATAACTGTTACTTTACACAAAAGTTAGAAAAGATTATGCAGTATATTCATTATAAGACAATAAATTAATTATAATATGTGGTTCATATTTCACAACTGTTAAGAGCCGCTGC
Source organism: Himalopsyche phryganea (assembly GCA_022494535.1). NCBI lineage: Eukaryota > Metazoa > Arthropoda > Insecta > Trichoptera > Rhyacophilidae > Himalopsyche > Himalopsyche phryganea. The sequence continues at coordinate 2,547,905 of JAGVSL010000021.1, forward strand.
TTTAATGCATGCGTTAGTGGGCTATATTATGATATATATATCCAAAATGTGAAATTTACTTTGGTGCATTGCGACATGTCACGTTGTTCTGAATCTGAATTAAACAGGTTCATTATCAACCTAAATTCTTGCTCCGTGTAAAGAATAGTTTTATCTAAAATGTGTTAATTTTTTAACAAAAATGTTGCACTATAACTGTTTAATGTAAGCTTTTTTTGTATCACTGGTTGTGTTACTAGTCGTGATAAGTGTTTCCCAGTTTTGAGAAGCATCTTAAGACTAACTCTATCATTAAGTTATTTATTTGTAGGTAGGTATAAATTGATTCTATTTTTTTACTTATAAATGAGAAATTAAAAGATTAGGATATTCTTTTTTACTAGGCATAGGTAGGAGGAAGTTACAAGTAATAACAATAAGTACTAATTAAGTTTTATTTTAAAAATAAAAAACAATTCATTTTGTACTACTTCACATTTTTAGTATATCGGTGCTCATCACGAGCATTATCAACTGATCTCCCAATAATCAGTCAATTTTTATCTTAGTTGATAACGCTCGTGATGAGCAAAACCATTCCTGATCGTTATACAAATGTGGAAGTAGTCCAAAACAAATTGTGTTTTATTTTTAAAATAAGCCTTTCACAAAGAATTGTCAGTTCACACCTTAAAAGTGAGTACTAACAAACGCAAGTAAAATACTATAATAGTTGCTACTATAGTTTTTACTTATGTTTGGGGGGAGAGGGGGATATCATGGTCTCATATTAAAATGTCAAAGATTTAGCTTAGCACTTTCTCTCCTCAGCGTTTTTAGAATCGGACGAAAGACCGATGGTGTTGACTGTTGTTCAATGGCTATGAATCGGCAGTGTCTATAATATAAATAAGTTGTACTACATTCAAATATATGAATACTAAATGCATTTGAAACACAAAGGGAAATGTGTAAGGTGGCGTTTGATCATTAGTAAGAATTGTATTCAAAAGCGAATCAGGAAAATAATTCCACTGACGTGAACTTATCTAATATTTCACAACAAAATACATCACGGCTGTAATACGGCAATCACTTTAATTCACTGTCAATTCTTGGTTAATAACATTATAATTATTGTAAAAATAAAACACAATTTGTTTTATACTACCTTCAAATTTTTATAATGATCAGGACTGTTTTCACTAATTACGAGCAGTACTCAGTGATAATGACTTTAGACTAAAAATGGACAGTAGTTAACAGGTGTCAACACCTTGAAGTATTTATTTAAAGAAAGTGTTTTATTAATATTTTGAATTGTTATTTATGGGCAGAAAGTATTATTTAGGTCCACATTATTTTTTTCGTACCATTTTGTCCCACACCATTCCGTCCTCACACCTTCATGATATGTCAGTACTAAGGCATCCAATTCCGGAGCCTTTTTACGATCCTGGGATTTCGGGATTCAGAGTTTCTCATTTACCATTCATTTGATCATTAATTGTAGGTGTGATTTCATGTGTAAAATTGTATATTTAAAATTTATTTTTTGTCAATTATTTCTTCAATTGGAATGTATGTATAATTTATATTTTTTTGGGCATAGCAATGGTTTTTTTGTTGATTTAAAATCAAGCAGTTATTTACGAAGAAAAAGAAAAATATTTTTAAAAAAAACGTGATAATCAAAATAATTTTCATATTTTATTTTATTTATTGACATATTATGGTAGGTTTTACCTAATGGTTTCCAAAAAGAGGAGATTCAATTTGACTTTAAAATAATGTCCTGCATTCATTTAAATTGCGGTCTTAATTTGTCCTCCATTTCAAATTGGTTACAAATGGTTGTTACGAAATATGAGAAGGAGGGAGACTACAATAAATTTACATTAATTTTATAAGTATTATAAAAAACTATGTTCATGAATAATCGAGGTACACGTTGTAGTTAATCAGGAAGTTTTAATTTGATATATGAATTATTTTTTAGCATTTACAATGAATCCCGAAATTCCGGGATTGTCTAAATATCGATCCCGGGATTCGGGATTGAAAATTGACCAGGATTCCAAAATTTAGAAATTGGAAGCCCTAGTCAGTACCGTAACGTAAATTGAGGAAACTCCGATCACCAAAATTCGATATCAAATGTAAAATTTAGGTATTTTATTATTTTATTAACACAATGTGTAAGATATCTTTTATGATGTGACTTGTAATGTATGTTATTATATATAGTGCAAATACGTATAAATCAAACTGACATGATGTCTGTGGGCAAAATTCCGTATTATTTATTCAACGATACACTGTATATTTCATGAGAATATAAACGTGGTTTTCTGTCTCCTGAACAAAAATGTATACAAAAACTGTGTTGGTTTTTCATAAATACAAATAGAACAAATAATAATATTTTTATGAAACATATAACCAGGCATAACCTGGTTTCCCATGCCTGAGAGGCCCGTTGTTTGACGAAATAATTTAGTTCAGTGAAAGACAGAGAGCCTTAATATGAATCTTATTACTCAGCTTCATCCGTGATAGACGGTGCTAACATTTAGATGTTGGTGATATTGAAAATTGACAATATCTCACAGAACACCCACAAACATAGTTCATTAATTAATAGTAATGTTAGAAGTTATAGCACAGTTGAACTAAAAATGGCAGCTAGAATGACATTTGCAAATTCCGTGCCGCTACTGTTCACTGTTTGGGAGGAGTTCTTGTGTCAAACATACAGACATGCAGATTCATAGATGTATTTTCTGCCCCATAGTATAGATAATTATGAATTCGTTAATGCCCAGATACTTTTAATTTCACATCATTAAAGACAACAACCCAGTAATTATTAACACTCGATTCTAAATAAATAACCTTGTTAATATTTATAATTCATCAGTTGATAATACTCGCGATGAGTGAAACCGGTCTTGATCATTATAAAAATGTAGAAATACTACAAATGAAATTTGAATCGTTCAAATTTTGTACATTTCCATACGTTTTGTCACCAACGACTCGGGTTTCACCTTTCGGCATCTTCAGGCATTGGAGTACACGGATGAACTTGAACTGACCAGTTCAACTAAAAAAACTGATCAGAATCAAATTTGAAATTGAAATGCCTCAGTCGATATCTTAAATAAGCACAAAATAAATTTTTCAAAATATAAATATACACTTTAAGTATCCTCTTTTGTTTGAAAATTTCAAATATTTAAGCACATCAAATACCAATTTTCTTATTAGTTAGAAAAATAGTTTGTTGTAATCGATTAAGAAACCCAAATGATTAACATACGTATACTTATTAATTAGTAAACCGATTAATTACTAAGTATGAATCCTTTAATTGATGAATTTAGAGTATACTGATTAATCGCACAAGCCCTATTTTCGGATCATGCGCTCTACGCTGTAAAAACGATTACCAATGAAAATATTGCTCAGGCACTTTTATTAAGCGCAATATGTATGTATAAACATATTTTTCTTTACATTTAGAAAGAATTTTGCAAGAAGCCTCGTAAGATTGTGTGACATATGAAATATATCTTATACTATAACGGCAGAAAAAATATGTTCTTGCATTAAGGCCAGACAGTCTCGCGACGAAATAGATGATGGCTTTTCAAACACATTCTTTTTTTCTGTGGTTGTAATATTTATAAAATGGTTCCAATTTATCAAGATTTTTTCAAAAATTGTGATTGAGATTAAGAGCTTATACAATTTTGATATCGACTGTGTTTTGGCCAATTGATGTAACCCTTAAAAAATACTAAAATGAGTTAACGATTGTATCTCATTTTAAAAACGACAGAGCAGGTCTCGGCCAAATTCCATGTCTTCGCCATGCATTTAGACAGTACATTTAACAAAAAAAAACGTTTTTAAGAATCGAGATAATAGAATATAGAATTCATAATATCATTTAGATAATAATTCATATAAAAAAAACATATCTCTAGACAATGCATTGATCAGCCGAACGGCCCTTGCAACTTCCGATTATATGAGCAACAGAAAGAATAACTTTTGAGAAAAATGTTTGGTTACGGTTTAGGCCACGTAGATAAAAATTAGGAGTACGTAAGTTAATAGCCTTGTGAATTTCAGGATTATAAACTCGACCCCGAAGAAGAAGAGAAATATAACCATATATTATTGTTTACAATAACATATGATTATATTTACTGCATACACATTTCAAACCTTCCTGCTTATCACGAACAACAAAAATTCACCTCTATAAAACCCTCAGAAGACAAGCTCTAGCGTCTGAACGCTTAACTCCGAGAACTACTAGAAGTTGCAACTCTTTGAGAATAAGACCCTGCGAAAGTTTTTCTACCGTGTCTGTCACATGCAATCATTTGGTGACGTCAGCACAACCATGATCTTAATACCCTTTATGCTCTATGGCATGGGTCTCCAAACTAAGCCCCGCGAGTCAACACCAATACGGTCCACCATCGCTTGCCAGACATGTTTGTTATTCGGGCCACCACAGACAAGTAGTGCTCGAAAGCATAAAAAAAACCACGAGCAAATTTATGCAGCTGATCAAACAAATTTTTTGTCGCTAGGACTTAATATGAGTGTGTTAATCAGACAGAAGCTGGTTTTCTCCTTGTCAGCTATCGGCTATCTCTACCCCAATGAAATGTCTTTGACACTTGCCCGTATGTACCAACCGACAATTAGTTTAAAACTACAGTATATTGGTATCATGAGCTACCTAGGTCTTGGCTCTTGGGACTTAGTGGAGGAGTCAGTGTGACCGTTAGGCTAAAAGATTTGGAGACTCCTGCTCTATGGTGACGCAGGCATTGTAAGATTTGCCAAAACTAATCGACTATGCTGGATTGGGCATATATCACTCATGTATGAATACGGAAAGTTGGATGATAGTGATATTGCTGAATAGATGTGGTAGTGAAAGGTAGAAAACATATTAGAGTAGAGAAGGTTGATTGAGGCGGTCAAAGTTGAAAGATGAAGAAACGGAGTGTAGACGTACCGAGTTGCAGTGGATGAACGGTGTGGCTTAAGATGCGCATGCTAGTGTTGTTGACTGCAGATATGCACCAGAGATTAGATCAGGATATTAAGTTGTCTGGATAATACCATATCCGCATGTTGCACCACATATATATGTATATGTGTGCAATGAAAAGGTCACGTACATTTATGTGACATATTAAAGTTTAATGTTCCAGAGATTTAAGCTTCAGTGAACCGATTCCTTTTTAAAATAGCTTCTATCGACCATGGGAGAGATTTTAGTGTTGGCAATTGGCAAGTACCTAATAAAAGAAACTAGGGGTATCAAACGGATATAAAGATTTACGGCGCAGGCTATATAATACGAGAATAGATATTCCTTTGTGAGAATTTTGAAAAAGGTACTAGATAAAACTAAAATAAAAACAGACCTAGCTACGTCAGTGAAAACTACCGTTTATAGTGCAATTTGTATAATTTATTCACATGTTTTTTACAATAATTTGTCATTATCATCATTAGAAGGGGTTCTTGGCTTCCAGAAACAATTCTCGATACAAAGTATTTATTACATTCAGTATACGAGTTTCAGTCTTTGTCTATTCTCACTGTTGTCGATTGAATGTTAGAGAAAAACTGTTTATTGAAAAAAAATGATTTAAATAATTTCTCAGTAAAAATGTCATACTTGCGATTTTGCGCACTCTATAATGTTACAACTGGAAAATTTAACAGAATCAAAATCATGAAGCTAGTCAAATTTTTAATAATATATTTGAAATTGGATTATTTATGTGTTGCCAGTCTTTAATAATGTATATTAAAAACCCATAATATTCACTTTACGTAATATCGACACTCTGTACGTAAAACCACGTTAAGTGCCACATACGTGATTATACGTATTTTGCATTTTCGTTCACCACGCACTCAGTTCGATATGTATAAAAAAAACACACAGGGAAAAGTACGTACTTCACCGTTTTTTCGTAAAGTATAAACACGTAACTAGCCACGTATACGAAGGTCTTAGGAAGGTGTAAGCAAAACTTGAAATAAAATAAGAAACTAGATTTAAGACAATAACACTCTCCCAATTTTGAAAAAGATAGATGCAGTCCTTACTTTGCAACTGCGTTTTAAATCTTTGAGACGCTCTCCTGTAAATGTCATGTTTGCAGATAAGGGATTATACGTAGGAAGTGTCGCTATATTATACAGTTTTATACCCAGAAAACAAAGTATAAATTCATATGAAAACTCTTCCTCGCTAAAAATCCTTTCAAACTAATCGTCAAATAAATAAAAATGGATTACAACTTAATACAATACATCTTTTACGCAAACAAAGATAATAGTTGTATCAAGAGAAAAGCTTAAGAGAAGCTTTCATACGCTAGGAAAGCTCCGCATGCTATTGCAAGATTAAGAGAGTTAATGAAAAGTGCACAACAATGCCAGTAGACAATAGAATATTTCCTAAGAGGCATCCATACAACCTAGAAGACTTCTATTAATCTATGTTAATATGATAATAGTTATATTGTTTTCTATTGTGTGTGATAAAATAGAAAGATTATTATCCAAATAACGTATTATTAAACGATTACATTTTATCTCCTGCCCCATTTATTGGGTCAGTAATTATTTACATTTTTGCTCAGTAATTAATCAAAATGGTTATTAAAACAAACAGTCAAATTTGCATTTGAATTGTTGAGATTTTGTACATTTTCATGTATTTCGTCACTAACGACCCGTGTTTTGTCTTTTGGAATCTTCAGGCATTCATACGAAATACATGGTGATGTACAAAATCTCAACAATTCAAATTTGATATTGAAATTTCATCAAGCACCCTCTGTCGATATCTTAAATAAATAGTCAGTATTTAATATAAAATGGAAATGGTTTAAAGTTTAAATAAAAAAAAATACAAATTATTCTTTTGAGAAATAAAAGTTCAAGGTACGATTAAAAGTTTCGTTCCTAATTGATTGAATTGAGTAAAAAAATGTTCTTCGCTGAATTTTTATAGAGATATTTTTTCATCTTAGCTGATATCTTTAATGGCTTTTCTGACACTTTTCTTGACACTATCCTATCGCGAGGTTATGAACAAAGCATTGGCTTTGTTTTGAAATGGTGGTGAGAGAAGAGAGTTTATCTCAATTCCTATTTTAACCACCATATGCGCAGGGTTGCACAAACTAATAGTCATACAATACTATAAGTTATCATCATAAGTATATCATCTCTTTTTGATTCAGAAACAACGAAATAAATTTTAATATAAATTCGATATTTCTATATCAACTTCCTATAGCACTACATACGTGACATACATTTTTTATATCGTTAATAATAAGGGAATTTTTGTTACTATAGTATTATCAACATTACTTGGTCGCCGCCGAATTTGAAACTAGAATCGTCAGTCTAGAATAAATTTCTTTAATTGTCATTTTATGCAAAATAAATATCTTGTCTACTTTTAATAACCGTCGCTAAAATATCAGTTTTGGAATTTATTGAAGTTTCAATTCAAGTTTAGTATGGCAAAATTCCTAGCGTGACTGTGGCCCTCTCACTGGTGGCCAAGTTAAATTGGTACATCTATAAATAAAAGAATACATTATATATTGTTGTAATATTATAAAAATCATACAGTCGACACAATTTTAGTGGCGTTGAAAATATTTTCAATTTATTCAATTATCAAATTTGGATTATTGAGATTTTGTACACTTCCATGTATTTTGTCACTAACTACCCGGGTTTCGCCTTTCGGCATCTTCAGGTATTCGAGCTCACGAATGGACTCGAACTGACAGACAGTAAACAGTGTCTAATATTATTTACAAGGTAAAATATTATACGTCTGAGAGCCACACTGATACCTGAGTTAACATTTCGAGAATTGCCTTAATCCTTATATTGTAAACAACACATTAGCAGAGTGGCGAATTGCCGCTTTCCAACTTCTTTTAGAATTACCAGTGATTTTACAATTATAATAGCATTGTGGGTTTCGACGGGATGCAATTCGAGTGCAATTCGAAGCAGAAGAATTCGGATGCAATTCGAAGTGTACAAAATCTCAATAATCCAAATTTGATATTGAAATTCCATGAAGCACCCTCAGTCGATTATTAATTATTCAATTATCTTTGATATTTATAATAAATACATCGTCGGCATAGTGGCTGAAGGCGATAAGACGAAAATATGCTGTTTTGAGCTATGAATACAGCTTCATAGATTTTACGACGGTCTATCGCCTGAAAAAGCAAGTTCATTCATGTATTTTTTACGTAATTTGAAGAAATCAGTATGAATTTAGTCAATTTCATTTACAGTTACAGGCAAAAAACTGTAATTAAACTATAAAAATAATTTATAATAATTAAATCATATTCTTAAATGATTAAGGAATCCTATAAAGTGGTTATTTTAATAAATAATGGTTAAGGCATGTAAATAGAAAGACTTAAATTCCATGATTTTCTTAGAGCCGAATCTTCAGCATGAACTAAGCTAATTTAGTACTAACATAGCTCATATGGCTATAGGTTTTTTTCATAGTTACGTCTGTACCGCGAGCGAAAAGATTGCACGATATTTTTACATTGCTTAGCTCATGCCTCTTTGCTCGCGGTGAAGATTCGCCTTAAAAGTAGATTATCTCAAAACAAGGTTTTTTTACTTAACGCTTCCTGCCTTTTTAGCACTATACTTTTTAGCACTATACGTGAAACTAAAAGGATTAAAATTAGTAGTTTCGAAACTTCCCTGGCTTATAATAAGATGTAGTAAAAAGCAAAAACAACCCTATAAGATATAAGTGATTTGTCTGCCACCTAATCTCACGTCCCTCTTTCTTTGGCCGAAGATTGTGAGTGACGCTTTAACTATTAGATTAGTTTGTTTCAGAAGCGTCCAAGGGAAAGCTTTAAGATAATAGTATGTTCGCGGAGCTTGATTCTTTTCGTTTCTTTGCTTATGTTATGATAACCAATAGTCGTAGCGATTTTCTGTCACTTCATATCATAACTGACAGGTAAAACGCTAATATATAATGAAAAATTTATCAAAAGATCAGCTGTTATTTCTGAAAAGTTTATTTATTTAAGAGAATCAATTTATAGGCTTAAAATAAATATTTAGGCTAAGAATTTCGAAGTCACGATTTTTGCTTTCTGTCTTAGTTGTATTTTTGGCTTTATTTTAGTTTCAACAGTAATTCCTACCTCCATTTTATTTTCGCTTTAGTATTGTAAGGCTTTATCATTATCGTTTATTCAAATAAATCTTCTGTTACACCTTATATTGAACTGTCATAAAAATTATAATCATAGTTATAGTTTTTTATGGCATTTTGTTTTTATTATAAGAATACCGATTACCTTAGCTGAGTGATGATTTCCTAATCCACTCTCTGAAAAAGAGATTAAGCGATTGGCTTACAATCAGTTCTTGGTAAAAATATTTTTGTTGTAAGTTCTCCATTAGAAATGTCGAAAAGACGCATAATCACGGAAGTGCCACATACGTGATTATACGCCTTTTGCATTTTCGTTGTCGACACACTCATTTCTATAGGTAAGCATCAAACAGCATTGAAAAGAGTATCTACTTCACCATTTTTTTGTATAGTATAAACACGTAATTAGCCACTTATACGAAAGATCTTTACCTAAAATCCGAAGTATAATGTCGTATCTGTAATATCTCAAAAACTATATACTTTTGAGCAAAACTTTATATATATTAAGAAACAAGATTTAAAATAATAGTACTTTCCCAATTATGAAGAAGATAGATGCAGCCGTCACTTTGCTACTGCGTTTTGAATATTTAAGACGCTCTCTTGTAAAATGTCATGTTTGCAGATACGGGATTATACGTAGGGAGTGTTGTTAATATCTATTAAAATAATTAAATTGTTTTTCATATTTATAAGAGTCAACTGAAGCTGTAAATATATTACCCAGTTTAATAATGCATAAAACATATATCTTGAGTTAGGAAACGATTCAAAATTATGCAAAATAATATAACTTGATGTATAATATTTACCTCGATCATTTTAGTTTAGTTAACAAGATTTACGATTCAACCCAAAGGCAATAAAAAGGAAATATCATTGTGCACATCTAGACGCGATATCGAAACCAGCGTAAAATGAGCTACGGTCAGACCCATAAATAAAATGGAATGAAACATTTTATGTGTTTTCCTTTTTCAAACTGGCAACCCCAGGAGGGCGGTTATTTCGGTGCAGGGAAACGACTTTGTTCGAGTGGCAACACTAAGCCTAGCTGTCAAACGTTTCACAAATGAAAATATGGCGGGAATATCGCTCGCAGAGAAAATTGGGCTAAGATATAAAGATTGCTTTGACCCTTTTCTTTCCTAAAAATATACTTTGCACACCATTGAGAATGATCGATTTTTCTGGATGTATTGTGGAGATGTTCCATGTCTAAATCGTACTAAATCATTCAAAATTGACAAAAATGAATTATCATATCATATTTTTATTTTGTTTCCTCATATTCGCTTCCTGATGGAAGTACATGTATGGGATCCTAATAGGAGTCTCCTGACCGAAAATATTTGGTAAAAACTATTGGTGAGTGACCTCAATATCCATTATTTGATACAAAAAGATTAAAGAAAATAAACGGAGACTTTTGAGTCGAGGCTCATAGCAATTCGATGCAATCATGGCATGTATTTGTTTTATAATTTAATGGTATTTGATTATTTCTCATATTTATATATATACCGTGCTTTTCAGAGATGGAAACTGATCGTTATAAAAATGTGGAAGTAGTACAAAAAAAATGTGTTTTATTTTTAAAATATAATGCCTTTCCACCAAGAATTGATTGTTAACACGTTAAAAAATATTAAGTTTGTTTCATTTTAATAACTACTGTCTTATTACCAACAGTTGTCAGTAAGTGTAATTTATGTAAGAAATGTTAACATTATAATGTACAGAAGAAAAAAACAGTAATCCTTGATGAGAACGATCGAAACACTTCATTAGCATCCGAGTCCTTAAAAAATCATCTGAGCCGTGTATCTAATAATAAATATTTTCTTTGTTACCGAGAGCTTGCTTTAAATCTTTGACGCACCCGTGCGTCAGTTTAAGAAACACTTCCCTTACAAAAATAAATCAAAATAATAAACGTGCTTATCCTATCTATTTTTATAAATTTGTCTTTAAGAATATACAATTTTTAGACACGGTTGAATAAATATGCGTCAAGAGCTTGTCTGTGACGCATTTATTATTCAATCCTTCTGCTCATAATGACTCGTTTTGTCAGGGTTAAACTTATATCCATAATTCTATAAATATTGACGTTTTACGTATTATTTTTTCCAATACTCTATCGCTACCTTTTAATAAATATGTATGCCAAGATATTCCTCAGGCGGTTTGGCTTGTGGGTGAATACTGCAACTATGGTACTGCAAATATAAATCGGTTTATATAATACGTTTAATACTCTTTTGTATAAATTAGCGACAATAATGAATATTTTTTTGAGACACAATGTGTATTTAAAGGGTCAATAAATTTCTTTAGTCTACCACTAAGCTCGCTGAGAGTGAAAAAAAAAATAAGACCACATACATCACTGAGAAGGGTAAGAAAATTCGTAGAGGTCAAATAATTTAATTAGATGTGTGCTATTAAACGACCTTAAAATGGTCAGTAAATTTGGTTAAAGATAATATATATTAAGCTCTTAAAAGAATGGGTTACTATGTATGAAAAGCATTTAATAAAAATTAAAAACTAATATTTGAAATATGTTCAAACGTGAAATATTCAGAAACACATTTTCGATAGATTCAGCGGTAACTTTGTGGAAATTCATTTTTAATATTAAATTAATGTGTACAAATGTGACACGTGTTTCGTTGAAATATATTAATATTATTCAGAAACACTTTCAACGTTGGAACATCTCAAAATAAGTTGATTTTGTTTACTATGAAATCGCTTTCTGAAATTTTTTAGAGACGATAAAAGTAGAAGGTTGGGAGTTAGCCAAGCAAGATAAGTAAGCTAACCTCTCTCTTTACACCCCATTTTATGATTAGCTGGACGACAATGGAATTTAGATATTAGAAAAATCTGTATGTTTGAACAAAAATTCATAAATCGACTCCTTGCCCTCCTCTTTGCTTCCTATTTTATACGGAGTATCTATTTAGTAGCGCAGGAAACTTTAATCATATCGACAGTTTTTTCTTTAACTGAGAATGTTTTAGAAGTAAGTTTCCGATTCTAGTAGCGTGAACTTAAGTGTAAAGAAAATCATCGGAAAAATCAATTGAAACTGTTTCTTTGGGGCTTCAAACGTAAGTACAGTGACCACTGTAAACGAAAAGTACGAAGAACATTGAGAACTCGACTGAATGATAAGTAAAGGTAATCATAGAAAACATTTCATCACTAAGTCTAATCAAAATATCTTTTAAGGCAATAATTTTAAAGACGCTTTACTATCAGCTCAGTATATTTATTAGTCTCGTTTCTATGAAAGCTGATATATTGGCTCTAGGGTTAAGGCATATTATTTGCCTTTCTTTAGCATGGCTCTTGTGACTTTATGCTTGTTATTAGATTGCCTTGTATTATATTTTGTTATTAAAGAAAACCCTCGGGGTATGATCAAGTCGCTCACAGCTGTGGCTGATATAAAGCTATCAAGCCAACCATCAATATTTTGCCATCGTTTTAAACAATATTTGTATTTCGTGCGTATTATATCTACCAGATAGACATAATAAAAGTTATCGAAAATCTATACTTAATCAAAAATCTGTGGATACTTTGGGAAAATCGTTTTCAATTTAAACAATTTAAATTTTTTAAAACACAATATGTAAAGACAAATATTTTGAGTCAAGTTGAATAGATATTATATTTGCAATATTTTAAACTCATTCCTAAAGATATTAACTAAAATACATAATTCTTGTGAAACTAAACACTGCTTGGTTTGACCTAATTAATCATGTATTTTCTAAACCATGTTTAAGTCTGTTCATTTTAAAGCCTTTTTTATTTAATAGATATAGTATTTCTACGATATTATTTCTATTAAAATAATGATAATTTCGAAATAAATAACTTTGCAATATTATAGTTAGTCTGAAAATGCTTCTTAAAGAAGCGAAACGTATTACATTAGTAACATAGCCAGTAGAACAACTAAGTTATCAATTTTAATTTTATATTAAAAATAAATTTTCTCAAAGTTACCTACGAATCCATCAAAGATATTGTAATTTACTGATCATTCTCCCGACACCGTTTTTAATATAGGGTGGGGAAGGAAATCGTACTGAATGTAAATCTTATTTTTAATCTATTGTTGAAATTAGTATTTAAGAGTGTTCATAGAATCTCAGAAAATTGGTGTCAAAGACGACAATCGAAAAGCGTTTACCACTACCACTGGCTACAGTACGGCCAAATAAATCTTTCGCAGCTGTTTGAATATGAAAGCGACGTTTACATCCAGTCATATTAATGAATTGGACTAACAGAAGTTCCGCTGAATCCATCGAAAATATTATTGTATCTTGTAAGATACAATAATATCAAAATACACAGGAAAAGGAGGGATACAGAAATATCAATGTTTGTTGTGCATTGTTTCAGTGTAACGTAAATTGAAATTAATTCGTACGGATTTTCAGCACAAATATATGTTTTTAACATCTATTGTCAATAGTAAAAAGAAAAAGCGCCTATTTTCGTAAATCGTTATTAGTAATAAGAAAAATTGGAATAATAAATAATCGGAATGTTTCTACCAAATTTAACCAGTTTACCTAAACATTTTTATGAAACGTGAGTGGTATTTTAATTGATCATTTTCATGGCTCATAAAATGTGGAGTAAAGAGTTACGATTCATAAATTGTAATGAAATTATTTACAACAAATATAACGTTGTCTCCTTTGCGAAATGATGTACAAGCACGATTGTGTAGAATAAATTTCATGATATTTGGCTAAAAAAAAAATTGTTATTTAATATGTAAGTATATTTTTTTGTTTTGTTAAATTATTGGTAAACTGATTAAAGCTCTGTAGTGTTCATTTTTTTGTACGACATTTTAGTAACTTACGGTACCAAATAAAAGTATTTTTGTATATCTATGCGACTATGTGACTAGCGACTGATTCTTAAATAAAAGATGTTTTTTAAGAACAATTAAAAATTGCGTTACCAATAATCATCGTATATTTTCATAAAACAGTGTAGTTAAATTGGTAACATATAATTATTAATCTCTTTTAATTGCCGCGTCTGTAATGAAGTGGTCAACGTCGCAGGTTTTGGTTAATCATGTCACAGGCTCGAATCCTGTTTCATAAACTGATTTTTCAATCGATTTATGAACTGCTGTTCGTAGGCATGGATGTTTGTGATGTCTAAATTTTCCTCCCACACATCCTATTCTAAAAAATTAGTGAGAGCGATTAGCTTACTATTAGTCCTGTCTTAGCTGTATCCTTATATCACTACTCTCTTCTAAAAAGAGAAACTGTTCGTACTAGGACTCGAACCGAGTGAAATTCGTGACTGAAGCCAACAGCGTTGACTACTGCACCACTGACCCAGAACTTAATAATATTTTGTTATGCATAGCTCAACAGTATCATTTTGTCTAAGAAGATTGTTTTGAGGTAATTGATATTGTATAATAATTATATGCATTGACAGATTTATTATTTTTAAGAAGAAAGATTTAATATCAAAAATATTTTCCAAGGTTTTCTTATCCATAATTCTAGTTGCCTCATCTTGTTTTCGTGGCATGACAAAATATAATCAACAATTTTTTGCAAACGTAAAAATTGAAAACAAGATAAGATAAAAAAATATCTTTTAATTCTTAAAGTTTTATTCAAACTTTTTACAGAAACAAAAAGACCACCCTTATACAAAAGAAGCTAAGGACATGCCGGATTTATTCTGAAAAAGCGTTGGGATGGCTCTTTTACGTCACAAAAGCCGCGTCACAGTGATAAATGTGCTCGGCCCTTACTGTCACGTGCATACACCACAGCCTCCCTCACACCCCAAAGGCCTTGCGAATTCCTCCCTCAAGGCTTTTAGTATGTAACGAAGTCAGAAAAACGAATTAAGAATTAATTGCGGCGGTGCTCGAGCGGCCATTTTTATGCAATGCGCGGACTCGAAACAGTACAAAAAATACAAAATTAAATTAATTAAAATTTTTCACATGCGGCTTTGCGATGCGATTTTAATTGAAACGTTAAGAACTTTTATTTTGTATTTGAATTGATTATTGAAGCATTAAAACTTCTGTTGAGAGAAGGTATCTATATATTGACCATGTGAGCCACATTGGGAGCGGACATGTCTTAAAAGATAACAGTTTTCACCATCGCTTATGGTAACTGAGTTGTTCTTAGTCGTGAGTTTATATTGTTTTAAAACAATCATAGTGCTATTGGATAATAGTCTGCTTTTGTAAGACATAGAAGACTTCTTTTTTGCCTTACGTATAAAGACAAATTACAGAAATTAACAGAAAACTGACACTAAAATTATATATCATTTTCAGTTAATGGTCGTTTTTATTGCAACATTGTATATTTGCATATGCGTTTTAGACTTTTTGCATTATTAATACTACAAAATCCCCCTTAAGTGTATGAAAAATAGCACAACTGAAAAAAAACATGGTTAAGTTTATATATTTAATATTCATTACGTGTTTTTTTTTTTGAATAAATGCTCCTCTGAAAAATTGAGATTTTGCAGATTGCAATGGAAAAGACAATATATTTCATAGCAAACGTTAAAAATGTAATGAATAAAATTTTTTTTAGCGGGAGTAAGGTTAACAAAATATTTAACTGACGAATGATCATAATGATAATTTTCTTTGTGAAAGTTTTAATATATTTAAATCATTTTTTTTCATATAAACTCTATCGCTCAGTGTGAGATAATCTTTCAGTTTATTTTTACGTACTACATTTTGGGTACAACCGAAATCTTTGTCAGTCAAATTTAATTTATTCACAAATGCTTAAAATAAATTAATCAAAAAATTAAATTTGGAGACAAAGCGAAAATAGTTCTGAAGGTATTTTTTTACGAAACAGTGATATACCTACTGAAGTGTAAAGCGAGAAAAATTTGGACTGTTGATAAAAAGGAAGTTTAGAGGGTTCATATGCTACGTGTTTAGTTTGCATAGCGCTTGTTTAAAACCATACACAAAAATACTCTCAACAAAAAAATATAGGTTTTACCATTATGTTAAACAGATAAGTTTTACGGTTTTGTACGTTTTTTCTAAATAAAGTAAATAATAAGCGATGTTTTGTTCTTTAATTTACCGTTAACTGAAATCTCTGTAGCACAAAACACGTAGAAATCTGTATTTTTGTATGTATGCCTGTCGGTCACAAGAACTACTCTCAAACGGTGTACAGTAGGGACGTGAAATTTTCACATATCATTCTAGCTGTCATTTATAGGTCAAATTTCATCTCTCAACTTATAGCATTTGACCTTAAACTGAAAACTCTATAATTTTAACGTCTCAATGAAAAGCATCAGGAAAAATAATAGCAAACAGTTGCTTAGCACCCATTTAAATTTGTTAAAATATTAATTTGTAAAAAATCAAAAGATTGAAGAGAAAATTATCCACCATTTCAAGTTATAAAATTTACAGTGAAATTCTCATTTCGTGTGTTTTTTTACAAGGAGTATGACAAAAATGAAATGAAATATTTTACATGAACTGGCCATCCTTATCTTGGAAGAAGCCGGGTAAAGAATACAAGTTATTCATAAGTAAATACTCAAATTTAAAAAACAGATTGTTTGTAAAAGAGAATCAAGTGTTCATTTATCTATTTATTAAAATACTCTCAATTGATTAAAGTGTATATTGTTTTGGTATATATCACAAACTGAAATAAACATGCTTATTATATTATTTGATATTTAATTCATGCTGTTTTGTTTTAAAAGCATTAGTTTATAAAAAATGCTTTTGTGATACAGCCCTGATTTTAATTCTGATTCAGATCTTGTTGAACCCTTCAGGGGCATGTTTGACCGAAATATACTCGCCGCCGATCTGTCCAAAGACCGACAAGGGAGTGCTACAGCTGTATAGACTATCTACGACGTAGACTCGACGCTACGATGAAGACCGTGTTTCCGTTTCGGATTTATTTAACTCTTTTTTTGACCTACATGACTACGAGTGAAAGCGAAATTTTGAATAAAACGAATTATTTTAGATCATTTCCCCAAGAATGGTATTCATGTTTACTAAATTTAACACTGACACTTATTCCCCAGTGTCTTGTTGGTAAAGCAAATTTTAAGCTCTACAAGTTGATCCTTTTATTAAAATGTTAAGCAACAACTTTTACGAGGATGTATATAAAGCCATAAAATCTATTGTCTAGACCTAAGATTTAATGGCAACTTCTTGTTACTCAATCGCAATATAGCAATTATGTGCAAAGAGGGAATGATAAAATAATAAAGCTAGTAAAAAAGTGTTAAATTAATCGCTGTAGCCTTCGTTTTTGAAAACCGAGCATTTTTGGAAAATAGAGTACTTAACATTTTGTTTTTTTATTCGTGTCCCAAGTTTGGATTTTGACTCTTTGGCTTTTTGATACTTATGATGGCTGAAATAAAGCTGACGGTCGAACAAATAGTTTTTTTTATACCAAACGTATTGTTATTGCATTTAAAAATTAACGTATTTAAAAATATACATTTGAATAGGTATTTATTCAAGAAATATAATGCTCTCAAGCTTATGTATAGATTTGAAGCTAGTTAAAGTAAGGGGCCGTATTTAAAACAAAATATAGAACCATGCACAATTTTAAGCGAGGAATTACAGACATAGAATTTTTGACATTCAAATTCGTAACTTTATTTAAAAAAAAAAGACTTTGCAATGTGTTGCTGTGTTAATAAAAACAAATTAATAAAAATATATAACAAATTGTATCAAAAAAGTTGTGAGAAAATCTACGTTAATCGCAAAAATAGTACTCAGATGGATTCAATCACAATCACGTGGAATATGTTAACACGAAGTAATAAGGTTGAACAATGTAAAGGCTCTTTCTATTGGTATCAACATTGAGGGGCTGATTCTACAATTTGTTTGAAGAATACTACTCCACAAATGATCAGGAACATTAAATTTGACCCGGTCAAAAACGTGAGAATTCTCATTTTGGCCTAATATAAGCCGAAAGACCAATGTGGCCAAGTAAATTTATCAATATAAGCGCTTTAAGTATTTATATTGTGAGGATTCCATGCAGACTTATTTTCCTCATTGTTGTTTTAATATCCCCTGAGATTAAGCCCTAAAAACTTTGGCTGATTAACACGCTTTCTTCTCAAAATATTGACCCTCCACAACCTTGTAACATTCCGCAATGTAAAATAAATGTGTAAAGAATAACATGAATTGGAAGGTAATTAAAAATTCTATTTTATTTTATGCGTCACTGGGGATGATTATAACATCTCTCCATAACGGGGTAGCTTGTGATTAAATTTGCTTTATGAAGCTACAGAGAAGAATAAGCGATAATCATAATTAGTTAGGGCTGGCTAAGTAAGGGTCTACGAATGTGACCTTGGAGAAATTGCAGTATTGTAAAAAACATGACGACATTCTATATACGAAAAGAAAATTAATTGTGAAAGTCTCAAAACATAGAAGACGCAAATGTTGTTTTAAAACTAATATGCAACACTGTTTGGCTTATATATTCAAAACAATATTTTTATAGATATCGACCGTCGAAAGGAAAAAGTACGTAGCCCACACCAAAAAACATATGTATAACTCACATAAAACGTGGTAATACACTATATTTATGTATAAATATGTAATATATTGGCTGTAGAAAGGCAAAAGAATTTATCCCTCTGTCTTTTCAAAATATATTTTTTCGATAATCACTATGCATACAATTTAATACGTGTTTTGTTTGGGTTATACACAATATTTTTTGTATGTGGGTTACGTTCTTTTTACTTTCCACAGTCGATATCATATTTTTGAACATTTTTTTTCCATGTCCACTCCCAATGTGGAGCATATGGTCTCCTAATGGAGGTATCTTAACAGAATTTTTCTGCGAGAACTGCTTGTTACTCAGTTGCTCAACGTCTCTTTTTTTTTTTTTTTGGAAGAGAGTAGGATATGGC
This sequence comes from Himalopsyche phryganea, assembly GCA_022494535.1. NCBI lineage: Eukaryota > Metazoa > Arthropoda > Insecta > Trichoptera > Rhyacophilidae > Himalopsyche > Himalopsyche phryganea. Next base: position 2,567,202 of record JAGVSL010000021.1, read on the forward strand.
TAGGACAGGACTAGTGGTTAGCTAATCGTTCTCGCTACTCCCCGTGAGGATGGGATGGGTGGATGGGAGGACTCAGACTACGAACAGAAATCCATAAATCGATTGAAAGGTCAATCCATGAAAACCGTCTGCATCGGGAATTGAACCCGACACATCCGTAACCGTAGCCAGCGACGCTACCAACTGCGCCACGGACGCCAACATAGCCTATTTAAAAAAAAAGTTTAAACTACAGTTATTAAAAAATATATTTAAACTGGCGGAAAAAGGTATTTAGCTTGAAACAAGGTCTATAAGTTAATGCGAACAAAAATTTAATAAGGTTAATTTAAAATTGAAATCGATAACTTTATTATTCAACAAGTTTTAAGATTAATTGTAACACGTGTTTTGTCTCTTTCAGAAGCTTCTTCAAACTTCTTCGAGTAGTACAGACGTGTCACAATTAATAACACAACCAGTAAAAAAACAAACTTTTTAATCTTAATTTTATATTAAAAAGGAATTTCTACAAAGTTGTTACTGTATCCAATATCATTAATATTATTAAAACAAGGTTAATGCAATGTTAAAAAGGAATAAATATTCTATTCAAGCTGAAATTTATATTCATGTAAATATGTCCATTGTTCGGCTTTCAATTAATCGGAAACAAAACGCAAATCTAAATAAAAAACATGTTATAAATAATAAGGTTTCGAAAAATTCGCAGATGAATCTATAGAAAACTTTTTTACGCTTCATTTTAAAGTCTATAGTCCCACAATTGGTTTTAAGTCAGCCAGTTAACTCTACTATTCAGTAAAGGCAAGAAATTAAAAAAATCAATTCAAAAACTTACGCCTGTCACATCTTCAGGATAAAAATATGGGGCATTTACTTCTTATATGAAATCAATTAAAAGATAAATGTTCGAAAGTACGCAACCGTGAAAATTCACTAGGCCTCGACAACCAACATACATTTATTACAAAACAATTAAAAAAATGCTTTTAATATTCCCTTTTATTTGTTACACAATGGATTTAGAAATAACATTGATTTGAAAGCATTTTTGTACTGCAAATATTATTGTAAATTTATAATATAAATTATACTTTCAAATTCTAGAGACAGTTCATTAATTTTGAACCTGAATAAAACATTAATATTTTTTGTTTTATTTCATGAAATAGACGTGTAGAAAAAATCGTTATTTTTTGTATTAAGCTTTCATCAATTATATTTTTTATATCTATTTAAATTCGGAAAGACTTTTTTGTGGCTTATAAAATATATTCAGTTGATTTAAGACTCAATCAAAAGTTGTGAAGTGAATAAATATTTTCGTATTGATTCTGTGTTAATGTAAATAAAAAAATAAAGGAGGATGTTTAAAACACCAACAAACATTTTGCTGCATACATTCATTAAAAGTAGTGCTTACTATAAAACCATGTATTCAGAAGGCCCATTTGAGACATGTGAACCACGAGCATTGTTATAGATTTAACATCTGTCATACATTAAAGTCGGCTCTGTGGCGCAGTTGATAACGACGGTGACTACGGTTATGAATGTCTTGGGTTCAATTCCCGGTGCGGATAGTTTCATAAATTGATCTTTCAATCGATTTATGGATTTATGTTCATAGTGTTTTTGATGTCTAAAACTCCCTCCCACACATCCAATCCTCAAAAAACGGGGTGTAGCGAGAGCGATTAGTTAACCACTAGTCTTGTCCTAGCCCATATCTTTTTATCCCAACTCTCTTTGAAATCAAAAGAGAGGTGTAGCAATTGGGTAACAAGAAGTTGTCATAGAAAAATTACGTTGAGATACCTAAATTAGGAGGCCATATGCTCCACGTTGAGAGCAGATGTGGAAAAAAATACATTCAAAAAGTTGTTAAGTGTATTTTTTTCTGTAGCTTTCCTTATAAATACAGTAAAACATTTAGTTGTTCTATTTCAATTAAAATGATAAAAGACAGCTCTTGGCTACCTTTTATTTATAGTTCGAATGGTAGGGGAAAATGTATTATCTACAATACTTTTATTAACGTTTTTCTTGTAGCCAATGTGGAATCAATGTGGGACGTATGGAACATGTGGAACTTCTAATATGGCTTGTCTCAACAGAAAGTGTCCTACGTGAACTGATAATTTTGTAATCGCTCAAGAACTTTTTTCAGAGAGAGTAAAGATATAGTTGAAGACCTTCGCATAAACACAGCAAGTACACAAAACTCATATTGTTCAGAGGAGGGTAAAACATAATATCTTAGCTGTAAAACACCTTTGCTTTTTCATACAAAACGGCTCGGACTGTTGCGGTTTTTAGAAAAGCAGGATATTTTAGAGAGTTAATTTGATGGACCTACCACTTATTTTTAAGCACATTTGTACAGTTGTATGGAGACAGGGAATTGAAAAATGCAATCAAATGAAAGTGGATCCTTTGTTGTTTTTATGCAAAGGTATTATATGCAATTATGATAGGGCAGTAGTAGGCTAATCGCTTTGAAGGAATATAAGAATCGCATACTTCATATATTTGAACTGATTACTACTCAGTTGGTCAAACTCTGTTTTTGGGAAAGAGTCAAAATATAAAGACGCGACTAGGATAAGACTTTAGTTAATCGCTTTAGCTAATGTAAAAAAGATGGGCCATTATCCTTCGAGTAGTTTTGCAAGTTTGTTAACCTCTCTCCAAATACATCAGACGATGATAGGAAAGGTCGTTACTTAGGGATCTCAATAAAAGTAAATAACGACATAAAGTAGTTATTAAAATGGGTTTTATCTGTTTTGGGGTTATAACTCAATTACCGCTCATCTCTTTAAGTTATTAACGATTAACGACTCTTTCTTACCACACATTGGTCAATTATTAAAAGAGTTCTTGATGAAACATGCCCCTAAAACGTAAGAGCTTCTGACATTAATATCACGTTTGTAAATAAGTGTTATATAAACTGGATGAAAGCTTTATTTTTTATAGTTTCTTTTTCATAGAATAATAATCTGTTTTCCAATAAGTTATTATCTAGAATAATATTGGTTTTCTTTAATAGAATATGAAGGCGTTATTTCGGATATCATGTATTGACGTTTTAATGTCTGTACTTGAAATTAATACCAGGTGGGAGTGCCGCCTGTCTTATGCAAACGTTGTGTAGACCGACGGAGATAGAGTGTGAGTGTTGTGCAACCTGTAGATATCACTCACGCTCGAAAAAGTACTCTCTATGTGCATGCGCTGACAGAGAGAGAGTGTATTTGTGTGTTCTGCGTGAAAGACAGATAAACATAAAAATAAGACAATCATAAATTGTAATTACTTTTGATAGAGTAAATTCTTTTAACTGTGGACTGTGGTGTGTTTAAGTGTGGACCGTACAGCCTCCTAATGGAAGTATATCAACAACAGTTTCTCTACGAGAACTGCTTGTTATCCTGTTGCTCAAACTCTGTTTTTTTCGAAGAGAGTAGTGAAAGAAGGATAGGGCTTAGGAGACAGAACTGGTGGTTAGCTGATCGCTCTCGCTATACCCTGTTTTTAGGATTGAATGATTGGGAGGGAATTATTTCAGATATCGCAAACATTCATGACTACGAATAGAAATCCATAAATCGATTGAAAAATCAATTTATGAAACTGTCCGCAATCCTGGAGGAACCGTGCGATATATGCTTCGAGTAAGGAGCGGATATGGTTTCAAAATACTATTAAAGAATTTTCAGAGGTTTTCAAAGGATTTTCGTAGTTGTTACAATTTGTATATATATTTCGAGTAATAAACCACTATTCTAAAAATTTCCTCATATATAATTAAAAACTATTTTTTTTTACTTGTTACACTTTGGAACTGAGGTTTTATAAGTACTTTATTACTTCACAAAGTTCACTGTTACCTTTTGAGATATTAGAATAAAAAATTAGGTAAGCTGCTTGAAAATCCTTATTCAATAATACACTATTTCTGATTATTTAGTCATGTAACCTTTTTTCATTAAATTCTATTATATTAGTGATAAAATATATTATTGAAATGACAATATGAGTTAAATAACAGTGTAGTAAGATTAAATAGCTTCGATATACTTATTTCTGTCATTGAGGACAGTAAAGGTTAATCTAACGATGCCATCTGCGGGTCGCTTTACAAACTATAATAGAACCGTCAGAAATGCATTATTCCTGTTAAATAGACCATGAAGATCAATTAATAAAAGCTTATTTAATATAGCTTTCCATAAAAGCTTTTGTTACATCCCAGCGCTTTTGCTGATAATGATTTTTTCATTGTCTTCATTTTGTTGAGGTCACCATAAAAGAATGTGTGGTATCATAATTATTATTTGTAAAAACATGTTCCCATGTTTTACAAATAATAGTTATGATACCACACATTCGTAATTTATTATTTGTAGTGTACCAAGGAAGCCATCTTCAACATTTTGTCCATCGCTGTACATTTGTTAATGTAAGCAGTTTTATCAATAACCCAATATTATTGTTAGTGTAGTTTTTGTGTTAACAAGATATTTAAGCATCGTACAAAAAAATCAAAATACATAAAAATTGAAGAAAAAACTGTTAACTTAGTAGTCAGCATCGTACTCTTCGGTCGCAGAGTCCACAGGTTCAAATACTAGTGTGGCAAAAGGCATGGATGTTTGTGATTTATATCTTTTATTCCACCCACCCGATTCTAAAAACAAAGCAACGCTTGAGCAACAAACCAACTGCTATTCCTGTCTTAGCCCTATACTGCTATACTCATTCTCTCCAAGAGGAGAGGTTGAGCGACTGAATAATAACGAGCTCTCGTAGTATAATTTCTGGCGTCAATTATTTATTACATATCATAATCAATTTTTAAATTTACTTTTTAATGAAGGAAATAATACTTACTGACAAATAGACCGTGATTGATATACAAATAGATGTCGTTTGATAATTTCTGTTCCAGATACTCCTTATTTTAACTTGTTCGCTCTCAATGTGCAGCATATTTACTGCCAATTTAGGTTAACACCATCACAATTATAAATTATTTTCAATAAATATTCATAATCGACTGAAAAATAATGTAAAAAGGTATCAGTTGGAGAATTCGAACAGTTGTCCAAGTAATCGAGCAAGTCAAAAACCCAATTGCGTTTTTCACTTAGTTACAATACCAGAGCTATTATTTTCTCTTTAAAAAAAGCATTATCGTTTGAAAGACTGATTTTCAAATAGATATCGCGAAACACGCGATGATGAAAAGAGTCCAATCCATATGCTCCACATTCATAGCAGAAATTGACAAACATTTTTTATTTGATATCACTATCGTATTGTATTTCCAATAAATAACAATATATCCATTACTATCAGCCAGTCAAACGACAATTTTAATAAATGTAACTGAAATAAAATTTTAAATACCGGAATTAACCTCTAAATTACAGCCTATAATATATAACCTGCAAGTTATAAATCATTGAAAATTGCGTGAAATGATTTAGTATATGTACTTATTTTTTGTTAGATTTTGACAAAAAGTAAACTTATCGGGTTTTCTTTAAGACTTTAAGTATTAAAAATGACAAATAACTTGTAAATTTTGTCACTAAGTTAAAAAGAATAGATATCATTTACTATTCATATTCTTTTGTGACCTTGGGTATTCAGAAGTTACTTTGTATCTATGAGTATTTATGAATTTTTTCCGTTTGATTAATCACCGGAGTTGGTAGCATTTAGCGGAGAACATGTTAATTATCCAGGGAATCAAAGTTTTAAGTCCCGTCTGCGTCTATCAGGGAATAATTCCACCTTGAAGTCTTTCAATGACTTAGGAATAACTTCAAAGAATTTAAATAATCTATCTTATCTGGTGGGCATTTGTCAGTGACATGGCCAAAAATATAATAAACGAATAAATAATAAAATTTGGATTATTGAGATTTTGTACACTTCCATGTATTTTGTCACTAACGACCCGGGTTTCGCCTTTCGGCATCTTCAGGCACGGGTCGTTAGTGAAAAAATACATGGAAGTGTACAAAATCTCAATAATCCAAATTTTATATTAAAATTCCATCAAGCACCCTCAGTCGATGTCTTGAATAAATAGTATATTTTGTATTCGTTTAATAACAACTAGTTTGTATAATTAAGGTATTGTTTAATAGTCAGTGACAGTTTATAATTAAGAAATATAGATGGATTTAATTAAAATCGTCTTGGTCAGTAAGCTTTAAGCTCGCTATTTTGTTAGGCCATATTTGTTTCAAATGTAAAACATATTTACGACACCGCAACATATTTTTTTTAACTACAACTGGTCGCCTAATATTCTCTCAACCCTTCGCTTCACAACGGATAACTATGGAAGTATGAATTTAAGAAAGAACTAGTAATTAACTTTTATAAAATTAAAGTTTGTAACTTTGTTATTCCACTAGCCGTGTTACTAAATGTGACACGTGTCTTGCCTCTTTTAATTTTTAATTTAAGAATAAGAATCATTGCTTACATTTGAAATAAATAACCTTGCTATAAACTTAGCTTGAAGATGCTTCTTAAAGAAGCGAAATATGTGTCACGTTTAGTAACACAGCTAGATGAATAACAGAGGTATCAGCGTTATGACTCGGACTACGAACAGAAATCTATAAATCGATCGAAAGATCAGTTTATGAAAACCGTCCGCACCGGGAATTGAACGCGAGACATCCTTAACCGTAGCCAACGACGCTACCAACTGCGTCACGGACGCCTTCAAATAGAATTAAGTAGCATATCGACAAAACAAAACAAAACGTATATAAAATTAAAAGACGGAGGGATCAGTTTTCTTGCCTTTATACAGCCGATATTTTATAAATTTATGTATAAATATAGTGTATTAGCACGTTTTTTGTGAGTGATACACAATATTTTTGGTGTGGGTTACATCCTTTCTCCTTTCCACAGTCGATATATAAACTAAAAAATGATTAATATGATAAACCCAATTCAATGGATGGATTCAATTTTAACGTAATTTGTGTCAGAATAATTGGTTGTAAGTAGAATAATTAATGTCTTTACTAGCGCATTAAAAAGAAAACGTTAAACGAAAAACTCTGATGGGAAAAATACAAATGTTTATTCTTATGATTTTATTAACATCATATTATGTCAAGTCTTCATATTTATTATTCTCTCTCTGTTGCTTTGACGGCGTTATTGTGGGTTTCTGTGTCGTAAACATCGACTATCCTATCATTTATGTCTTATATTATTATATGTTGATATGCCGCATGGAATCCTTTTAGACAGCACGTCACTGGTATTTACAGTATCTACTTCTGAATGAATGACTATCCAAGAAACTTTATATCTAGCATAACGAAAACTGTAGAAAGTAATTGAATCATCTGGAAGAAGAGGGATTTGAGATAACCCAAGACGAGATTTACCACTGAGTGTATTTTTATCTTTGACTATGTCACCGAGATGGAATAGACGAAGGGCAGTAAAATAACATCTAAAAATGCATTTCTATATAGATCCCAAAATGAAAAAGAAAATGAAAAAATAAATTTGAGTTTTCAGTAATCCTCAAAAGTTAATATGTCGTACTTGTTTTTTTGAAAAAATCGTTATGATGTGTAACTATAAAGCGATAAAAGTTTTTGGGTATTAAAGTTACTCGGTTACGCAGCTAAACGTTTTAATTTCTTATGGATACTTTCATACAAAGATTTTTCAATCAATTAACATCATTTTACACTGGTTTTAGTTTTAAGATTCTGACCCAGCCACTTGATGTAAGCCACTATTATATCGGCACTCCCTACGTAATAATCCCGAAAATGCAGACATGACAATTTACAGGAGTGCATTTCAAAGATTCATGACGCAACTCAACAAATAATGTTTTCGATAAAAACAGTGTTTACTCTCTCCTGAACAATTTCAATTTTGAGGGTTACATAAATTTTCCAAAACAACGTCGATATGTAGTAATAAATAAATACATAATATATCGATGGCCTGATTCCATAGTGATATAATTAGAAATTGGTAGTTTTGAGATATGGCCGATCAAAGTTTTGACTCATCTAAACTGACTCGTAAAAAGTGATGTTTTTTTATTTAAAAATGTGCACAATAATTTACAGTTTTAGAATTAAAGTTTTTTTTTATGGAATGCCACGATTTGCAAAAATATATTATCAGATATTTTGATATGTATGTATACGGAACTGAGAAATTATTTAATTTTGGTGATTTCCATATGCAAATATCTTTCTTTTTAGAGAAAACCTGTACAGTTAACAATCTGTACTTTTGTGGAACTGTAGGAGAGCAAAAAATCTTGAATTTACTTCTTACAACCTTTGTTGTATCTGATATATTATGATTTGACGGTAATACTTTCTCTTTGTGATGAATAAATTTCTTATCAAAATTTCCAGTAGGTTTATCACAATGTTATTCATTCATAGATAAAAATCTTTCAATCGTATTGACCTTTTAATTAAAGCGCATAAACTTCATACCTTTAATAACCAATATCACAAAAAAGTTGAAAAATATTAAGGTGAAATATTTTTCGATCTTCATTAAATTGCCAGGCGGCAGTTTTTAATGGGACATTTGAAGTCTTTGTTAAAATTAAAACTCAAAAGAGAATCGAAAAGACGCCGTCTTAATAAATTATGTAGATTTTAAACGCAATATCTGGTAGCGTGAAATTTTGTCAGCGTTTTTTTATTTACGTCTTTGTAATTTTAGAAAAAAAATATACGGGCCTAACATGTTTAGTATTACAACTTAGTATTGAGATTGACATTTCAATTAAAATAAAATCACAAATCACTTTTAAGGTGTTATCTGTCAATTCTTGGTGGAAAAGTATTATATCTGTACCTCAGAAGCAGACGGATGCAACTGTCAAACACCAAACTGTTTAGGAGAGGCTAAAAGCAATTTATTTTAACAAATAATCATAACTTCCAAGAAAATCTACAGATTGCGATTATTATTTTTTGATGTTCTAATTAAATTAAAGTTCTTCTGAAATAAGTAATAAATAAATTTTATTTCATTTGATATGTAAAAAAGTAATATGGATTTGCATCCTTCTGCTTCTAAAGACATTTTGTCACTGAGAATTTGTATCTCATTTCTTTTTTTGTAGTAAAGTCAAAATAAAATAATTTATCTGTATAAATAAAAAAAATACATATTACATTTAAAAATATACTTATTCATATCAGTGTGCCTATAAACACAAGGTTATTGCGAGGCAGATAGATGCTAAGGGTGTTGCATCCTAATCCGTTAATTTCAATAATAAATTATTTACTTGAAACTCTACTTGCATCTTTCTGCTTCTATTATAGATAATATGGCACTTGTACCTTTATGTTATGCATATCTTTCTTATTAAAGCAGCTAGGCCCTGCATTGAATAAAATAAAATTGAATGTTAATAATTAATAAGGTATGAAACTAATTGTACATAAACGAAATTAAGCACTCTACAGTTGAAATGTTAAAAACCGCTTGCAAATCAATTACTAATCTGAAATAAAAAATAAAGCCACATTAATCCAAAATCCGTTTTATAAACCTTCAGCATTTCAACCATATCCATGTCATATCTTTCAACCATGTCCGTTTCCAATGTAAATCAGTTATTTATTTATTGTAAATTTAAAAAATTGAAATGCATAGCATTACAGCTGCCGCCAATGCGCCATGCATTACACAAACATAACAACAGTAACAATGATAACAACAATAATAATAATGAAAACAATAATACTAATAAAAACAATAATGAAAATAAAAACAATTTTTTTTAATTATAAAATACAAAAAAAAACAAGACATTATTAATTTTGTGAACATACCCAGAGTTTAGTGCTGAAAATATCCAGCTCTCTAGGCAATGCATTGATCAGCCTAACGGCTCTTGGAACTGGTGACTCGAATGACCGACACGAAGAACAAGTTTTAAGAATAAAAATTGCTTGGTTATGGTTTCGGCCACGTAGATAAAAATTGGGATTATTTTCAGGATTATTAACTCGTCCCTGAAGAAGAAGAGAGAAATACTTTAGAATCGAAAACAATCTTCGTGCTTCAAGAGAGTGAAAAGATAGCATTCCTAAAATCAATTTTGTTGGGTAACACTCTTTTAGGGAAAATATTTAAATTTTTTGAAATAGAAATATTGTAGAAATTTCTTATGAATTCGCTCCAATTTTAACTTGTAGGAATATTCATATGGACTCCAGATAATAGATCCATATTCAAGCGTACCGAGAACCAAGGAAATGTATAGAGTACGAAACACAGTTGGGTTTTCGAATGATTTACTTTTTCCAACTATAAACCCAAGAAGTTTGCTAGCACGCATAGCAATGGAATTAATATGTGTACTTCTAATGAAGCATTTCAATTGCAGTTGTTTTAAGAAAACTTGTACCTATTTAGACTTTCAACCTCATTTTTTCGGAAAGGAAAAAAATATAAGGATAGGGTTAGAAAAGGGTCAGTAGAGCCCAACCACCCTTAAAAGACCGATGAGATAAAACGGGCCTAAATAATAGACTTACGAGAGATGAGTGTAGTAGTAGGTCCAATCATATCAAACGACACAGTTCTGCTATACACCGCTTAATAGTAAAGTCTCCAGTAATTGAACAATATCGCTTACACTATGATTTGATAGCTTTTCCCTCTCCTAAAAACCATCTCATCGGTCTTAGAAAAGCGATGGGAGGGTAGCTGATTGCTCTTAATAAGCCGCATTTTTAGGATCGGGTATTCGGGTGGGTGGGAGGAGATTTGAACATCACAGACAGACAGCTTTTAAGCACACAACGATAAATCAATTCATGACACCTAAACCGAATATGACTAACGATCAACAGCGTTGCCCAACCGACTAATGGATGTCAACAAAACTTTTCAATTTACCGTTTTGAAATAAATGAATCAGTATTGTTTTATTTTTAGATAATGCTTTGGAATACAGTCGCAATTTACCACAAATGGATTCGAAATTGAGGCGTTGACTGGCTTTGTTATAAACCATAATATCAACATAACTTGCAAAGCTGTTTAACTAAATTTGAAGATTTCTTAAGAATAGAATTTAAATTGAATCTTAGCTTGGCATTTTATATTTTTCCTTCAAAAAAAGAAAACCCATTTTCATTTTAATCAACATTTTTTAAACACTTCTCTTAGGCAATGTTTATTCTCATTGTATAATTTTATTTATTATTAAACAATATAACACAAAAATTATATTATGATAACGGCAAAAAAAAATCATTACCAAGTAAGAGTGTTTCGAAAAAATATATATATAGAATGGATTGCATTTCTGTTTTTCAATGAGTTTGCGATTATCAGATGACTAATTATGATAATAATGCCATCTCCCTACGTCAAGTTTTTAATGATAAGATCTAAAACAAAAGGTAAAAATATTACAAATATTCATGTCTTTCATTAGAAAATATTTAAGAAGCTAATGTATAAAATTAAATTTCATGATCTCAAAATGGCTTCGTGTTACGTCACAACGATTAGGCATCTTTTAAAGATAAAATAAGCTATTGGAAACAAATTAAAATCATGTCTTTATGAAGTACGTTTTTCAGAATAACTTAGATTAATAGAATAAAAATGTCAACGTATTTAGTTTTACAACATTTTATAAGTAAGTTGACGCCATCGTCAGAACTATGCTTAAACTTATTTTTGCTTAGCTGTTTATACTATTTTTGAAGAGATAAACAATATTATGTCATCTCACTAATTCCAACATCATATTTTTTTTCAAATTAAAATAGGGTGACTGCTATAGTAGTTGGACACTTAAGGAAGTATTTTCCTTTAACAGTGTATAAGTCAAAAAAATAAGTATGTAGGAAACATGTAAGATATGGAGAGATGAGGAATTTAATGAGCTTCAAGGAAATGAATACAACAGTAATAAAAACAAAAGTTTTTTTTAGATATTTGTACTAGACTGAAAAATATGGAAAAAACATAGTAATTGGACACATTTACTTTTTGGGTTAGTTGTTGTACCACTGTTTAAATCTCAATGAGCTGTCTCTCACGCTTTCCTGAGAAGTTTTCACGAAGTTTTTATAAAGTAAATGTCACTAAAATATTACTGTTTCTTAAAGGGTCTGCTAACACAAACACGTTTTTTCACGAATTTGACCCGACATCACATACGAATAAAGTTTTCTCAGTAGTGGATAATTAAAGCTATATAAATAAACATAGAAATAGAAAGACTAGATATATTTGTCTCCTTCACAACAACAAGAATGCTTAGCTACTCTTATTTTGGACTTTTAAAGTTGAAGAATCCAAAAACTATCACCGTCCAATTACTATAGCAGTTACCCTACTTAAAGTACTAATTGTGTTTTCGAAAAAAGAACATACATCGCATCACTAAAGCAAATGCATTGAAATTTTATTAATTATCTATAATTACGTGAGTTTAATATAATGGTCTAAGTAAGGATGAATTAATGTTTGTTTGGTCATTAAGGAGATTATTGCCTTGATTACATCTATTGATTTCCAGTTTTTTCCAAATAAAATTTTGTAGAACTGAATACTTTGATATTTTTATCCTATTGTAATGGAGTTCTACCAAGTAAATGCCAATAACATTAATAACTAAGATCAGCTTACAGTATGGTTTAGATAATTTGTTGATTGATTATACTAAATGTATTGGAGAATACATATTTAGATATGTACGCATTATGTGATAGTGGATTATTGAAATTGTTATTAGATTACTATTCCGACTGCCTGGGTAATACCTTACGGGCTAAATTAACCCACTGAAGAGATTACAATAATTAATGTTCTTATCCTACTTAGGCTATCGCGAACGTCATCTAGATTATAAAATATTAATGTAATATATTATACAGATAACTTAGTCATGGCTAGTGATAAAGTATTTATAAATTACTATCATGGTTTACATTTTCCTCTAATGTATTGTCTTTACATGGGATCTACTTTAAACATATTGTTTATAGAGATTTCATTTGAAAGAAAAAAAAAATATTTTCTGGTCCCCAATTTTCGGTTCCTGAATAACAAGCTTTGCAAAACTTTAAAAAAATGCCTACTGATCAAATAGAAAAGAAATTATTTTTTGTCAATCTTGAAGTGATTCTCTGACTATAAACAAACGAAAAATATTGCTCCATTGTACATTGCAATTAATATTATTCAAATTTAACCCCATACATACCTTTCGAAATGAAAAAAAAAACAGTGACATACCTTCTCTTTTTACGTTTTTCATTGATTGTCTCCTGTTTTGAACCTACTGTGCAGTTGCTGGTCTGTGCTTTTACCACAGTGACAAATTGAAGAAGTTCTTAGGATTGCAATGGAATATCAACAGCAATCGAACGCTCACCGAAGCCTATATGTAGCGTCAGGCCATCGACAAGTTAATTCGCGAGCTCTTGTCATCGTCATAGCAAGCCATCAAATATTTATTTTGCAGTCTAAAATACTATATTGCCATCTATTGAGAGTAGTAATGTTTTTTTCCACATGTCAAATTTCGATATTATCGAAGAAATATGCGATCTTGATAAATGTTGCAGCTTTACGCTTGCAGATATATCATAGAACTATCACAAATTCTTTTAAACATACGGTACACATGCAAAAAATTTAATGTTGCATTATGCGGAGAAACTTGTTTTGAAATGTACCATTTATTAGAAAAGTATAGTGTGTAAGAAGTGATTGTGGCTAGTTCAGTAAAGTGACTTACTGTTTGGAATTGTGACAACCCTGTTTATATAATATATATTTTTGAAAGAGTATTTATCATTTTAGTGTGAAAATATTTAGGAAAATCTCGAGAAACGTGTTGATGTACATCATTTCATGCCTATTTCATATTTGTTAAGCGATTTATTTTATATTAAAAAATAAAACACAATTTGGTTATCATCAGTTGATGATGCTCCTGATGAGCAAGACCGGTCCAGATAATTATAATCATGTGGAAGTAGTGCAAAAAATGTATTTTATTTTTAAAATATTATGTTTTCCACCAAGAATTGTCAGTTAACACATTAAAAGTGATTTATTTTATTCCGAAAATAGATGGTTCACAAGTGTCACATAATTAAATTTGCCTGGCATTAAAATGTTTAAATATCGTTTATTGCATGTTTCTGGTCTAAAATTGCTGTACCTTTCGTGTAAGCATATAGTATCAGGGGAATCGGACGGTATGTATCGTTGGTTTAATGTAGTTTTACGTTTACAGAATAACGCACGGCTTAAAGAAGACTGGAAAAGTGTGTGTTAAGAGTCTGTGTTGATGATGATTTTTAATATTGTGATGCTAGCGGAGTTTTCGTTTGCTGTTTCGTAAAATAATATATGAATTATATTTTATAATACTCTATTGCGATGTCTATGAAATTGTTGTTTTTGTGAAACTTTTTGATACAGAAACGGAAGCACTGTAGCGTGAAAACGAAAAATAACTAGCTAGAAAATTTCATATTGCCCAAGACAATGATTTCAAATGATATTACTGCCAAATTGTAATACTCGCCTGAGGAATGTATCAGAAAAATAAACTCGATTTCCCAATTTTGCTTTCGTCGTAAAAGGCAATACACTGTGAAACAGAACAAAATCGTTTTTGAAATAAAATTATTTCATGCCAAGGCAATTTTGTTACGACCCATTTCGATTATTGGCAGTTGTTTGTTGTGTGTGGGAAGCTTTTACACAAGGGTGAATAAAAATTTGTACATAAATCAATCAATATATACGTCAATATCCGGAATTCACGAATCAAGGATATTTCAGCGCGTAAAGAATTGCGAAAATTGACTGGTTAACTTTCTAAAGATGAAAACAGCTTACTAAATGAATTAAAGCTTACATTTATTTATTCAGGAAGTTTTGAGAGCTATAAGATTATGTGTCGGGTTTGTGGTACAGCGGTCAATGTTACTACGGTTACGGATGTCTCGGGTTCAAGTCCCGGGGCGGGCAGTTACATGACTTGAAAGGAATACCCTTAGTAGGATTAACTGGTTAAAATATGACTCAAATCAATTACATCACCAGTCGTCTTGGAACTTTTGTCAGCTGAGTCTAATGATTAATGATTATCACCCTTAATGATGATTCCATAATCAATACGAAGTACAGAATTCGATTCGGTGGTCGAATGGTCAACGTCGAGCTGTTGAGCTCACTTGTTCGAATTCCAAATGAACAGTTCCATAAACTGATTCTTCAATCGATTTATAGGCACGAGTGAATGCTGATCGATGAGTTCTTAGACTGACTGAGAGTTCAGTTTGATGTCATCAAATGTTTTTGTAGATTAACAAGAATTCAGAAGTTAATAAACAGACTTACTAGTTCTCTATTCTACCCAAGATCACTCCACGACAATTTTTTGATTAAACACGTGTTGCGGTTACCTATAGAGAATTTTTTCTCAGCCTGTCTGTTATTTCGACTGTTGGGACTTTGACCTCTCAAGGGTATTGTATGAAGCACGTGTCTTCAGACTTGGAGATAAAATGATATATATTTTTTTTAAATTACGGACAATTTATAAATAATGAAATGAAAATATGACAATAAATATTCGAATTCGAAATGCTTAACGCTTACAGCGAGAGCCGTTTTCGCATGAATTTATTTTCAGTCAATTCAAAAATAGATCAATTTCAATAGTAAAAAATAGAAAATTATGTGAAATATATATTATTTGTCCCACATAAATCAAGAAGTAAACTAAACTCGTCGCATTCTCGCTAAAATAAATTGAAGAAAATGAAGAAGCTGAAAAATATAATCTACGACTACGTCCAGTCTTTATATACACCACCAACACGCACACAAGCAAGCGCGTAGCCGGATAAGTATGTTTTATACATAGGGCTAACAATCTTTTGCTTATTTCTCTACCTAATGGATTGAACTATTTTTTAAAGTATATATCCCCAAGTGTTTCCTTCTAGTTTGGCCGGAAATACAAGATAGAGTCTTGAGGGTGTAAACATGTCCAGGGCGTTCATCAGGTTAAATACATTTATTTCAACCTACACTTCATGAATTAGAAACAAAAACAATTATCTCAAGTGTGAAGATGCATCTCAAAGAGACCACACCCATGTCACACGTTGTAACACAACCAGTAAAATAATGTTACCAATTTTAATTTTAAATAAAGTACTACTATTTTTTCAAGAGGTTGATGCTATTGGGCGTTTGCCGTTTTAATCCTCTATAGAATTCTAATGAATTAATTTAACAGAATAACTGAAAGTTTATCATTCTTCCTACTTCCCGTTTTTCAGAATTGGATGGGGGTGAATGGGGAATGTGTGGATGAATGAAATATTTGCATAAATCCATACCGATAGATATTAATCAATTGAAAAATCAAAATATGAATGTTTTCCTGCGCAACGTCGGAGTTGAGACTTACTAAAGATTACATTTCTTAAAAAATAATGATATGAAAACATTAAGTAATAATTTTCAAATTTGTGTCAATAAATCTTTTCAAAATGAAAAGTTTTGGCGGAACAAGAAATTTGTAAGAGCTTTTATTGTCGTGAAAAATTCTAGAGAGATATTGCGAAAATGAGCACGTTTGTTTTTGAATGTCAAAAGGATGTAAATACACAAACTTGTTAGAGCGAACATTTTTTAATATTATTCGGCAGTTAAAGTAAACTCTTTTAAAAACAGACAAATCTTTTTCGCGCGACATTTTCAGAGAAATCGTATTCTTACAAAAAAATAGTTTTATGGCCAAAACATTATTTGCAAAATATTTCAGGCGATGAAAAAATATTTCTTTTTTATTATTTAGGTTACAAAGGTGGCAATTGTTGAAGGTCACATTTATGAAGCTGTGTGAAGATAAAATTCTAAAAGCCCTGCTGGATCAATATATAGTAAATGTAAATAAGAATATTAAGTTTTAATTGAATTAAGTCTTGTTATGATTCCTATAATAACTTAAATTTGGTTCCTCTCATTATTTGTATTTGAATCATTTGGGATTCCGTAATGCAATTTAATTATTAATGCTGGTGGTAAGAGCTGGGCTTCTCTCTGTGTCTGGTGACCGAAATTACCTTAAACCGTGCTTCTTAATGGTGAAAAATGTGTCACAATTAGTTGAATGTGAAAAAATGTGAAAAAAACAAAGTCGTCTTTTAAAATGTATGCCAGAAAAGAATGTACAAAACGAAGCTCTGAATACACCGATTACACAAATTGAAATTTGAAAAATATATTGGGGGTTAGCTAGTCAAATTTTCTTTTTGACGAATGAAAACAATAAAAAGACCTATCGAAGTATTTAACGAAAATTGATTCAGGAAAAAATGAGATAATTAAGCCCTTGATCACAAAACAAAAATAAAACTGTTGACACTAAGCCACAGTCATCATTTAATCTTATTATGTATTATTATTACTGTATAAATTAATGAAAAACATTTATTTTTTAATGATAGCATACATTTTACTATTAAAATTTTCACGTAAAAAAAAAAAAAACAAGCTACGTGATTTAGCCATAGCAATGTTTTGTATAATCTGTTCTTTTGTTCAAAAAAGACAAAAGGAAATCTGTAAATTTAATCCAAAGAGATCATCCGACTGTGTTATGATATCTATTGTTAAATTAAAATTGTTATTGAGAAGAGTTTTTCATGCAGAAAATTAGAAATGTCTTCAATTGAATTTCGTTATTTTAAATAAAAAAAACAGAAATAAAAATCTTACCTAATTTATAATATGATAATACATTATGCGAATTAATTGTTCTCATTTTGATAACGTAAATTAAAAAGTTGAATAAAGATTTATTCTGCATTATACTATAAGTCAGAGCAAAAGAATCTGAATCTAGTCTCTTTTGAATCACTCTTATTGACTCTCTTGATTTTAGATGTAAAAAATGAGCATAACTTAACCTTTCATGCTATTTATATAACATATAACCAACACCTCGCTAAAGCAATAATGCGTCATTAAGTATCAGTCAATCTGAATATTCTTAGATCTTAAAATCGAGATATTATAAAAAATATTATCGTTGGAAGTTACAGATAACATAACATGTTGTGAATTTCTACAGTATTTCCAGTTTCGAGAGCGATAAGCTAACCACTAGTTCTTTTAAAAAGAGAGGTTGCTCGAATGAGTAATAATTAGTTCTAACAAAAAAATTACTGCTGTGGAGATAAGCTCAATAGATGTTTATAATACTCTATATTTGGAATGTATATGAATGCAAAAATAAATAACTTAACCATCAAGAAAATCTTAAGTTACTATTCGATCTTTTATTCATTTTTTGATGACTTAAATATATATTTGACGCGAAATATATTTGAAAAAGTGGAACAACTCAAAAATCATAGTCCTGAATAATTAACATCATTTGGCCGAGAACTTCTTTGTCGTCTTTAAAATGAGATTCAATCATTAACTCATTTTCGTATTTTTTGAGGATTACAAAATTGTTTTGTATTGGTCAAAACACAGTCGACATTATAAACATACTCTTTTTTCTTGTATTACTAATTAGGAGGTTTTCATACAACTTTTGGACTTGTTACAGTTCAATCTAAAATAATCAGAGATTACAATTTGTTACATTTTAGAACTGATAAGATATGAGTATTTTAAGGATTTCCCTATACTTAACCTAAAACTGCAAAATTTTAACTTGTTACATTTTGAAATTGATGTATCGATATGTATTATATAATATGAAAAAAAAATATTTCGCAACGTGGTTTTATAGAGATAAAAAGTTCTAATTGAAAAATTGCTTAACTTTGAGACGAAGTTCTGAAGTAGACTTTCAAAGAAAAATGATTCATTTAAAATAACAACACATTCATAATGTGAAAAGTAGGAGCTGTATATTTTGGGGGTTTTTCGGAAGTCTAATTTATGGCTCGTGAGGTTAGAGTGTAAATTATGAAGTAGTTGAGAACAGTTGGATTTTACGGTGTTGAAAATGTCTGACACCTAACCAGTAATAAATTTTCATCGATCGAATTAGGCAGTCCTATAATTAACGTTTGAATAATTTAGTAAAAACTTCATCGAAAGTATGACTTATCGCTTTGAATATTCAATCAACCAACCAAACAACGAAAAAATTATTAAAAAAAACCGAATATTTTTATCCATTGAAATATCGTGGGCTTCCGAGAAGAGAGTATTAAGTTATCATAGCTAAGCACTTAGATGTACATATTATAATGCGTTACATTATCTATTGACATGTCTCACAATTTATGAGTACGCCTTCCTACCTCGAGCGCCTCTTTCTCATTGCTTCTGGGTGGATAGAAAAAAATTTGCATGCGAGTCACGTGTCGAACTACAATTGAAACGACACGGCTCGCCAGGCAGTCGTTGTTTTAATTTCATACCATAGAGACTAGAGTCGTCGATGAAAACCATCTATAACCTTAACCGGGAAAAATTGTACCTTAAAATTTAAATACAAGAGTTATATTATCAAAATAATATAACCAATACACTACACTCTCAAACCGTTACGTTACAGCATAAAACAAAATTGAACTTATTATGATTAGGAATGGTTTTACTCATTGAGTTTCTTTTCAATAGAGAGTTTCATTACTTTGTACCATTTCAAGCAAATCGTTGTCGTGCATTCGTTATTAATAGTTTGTATGATTTTCTCTTGTGATAGTTCTTGAACGAATTGCTTAATATACTTTGTAATTATTAACACTCAATTTCATATAAAAAAGCTTTGTTAAGATTAACATTTTATCAGTTGATAATGCTTGTTATGAGTTAAACCAGTCGTGGTCATTATATAAATTAGAAAAAAAGTGTGTTTTATTTTTAAAATATAATGCCCTTCCACCAAGAATTGAAGGTTAACACCTTAAAAGTGATTTCAAGGAGGGATGTTGAGCAACTGACTTCCAACCTGTTTTCTTTAAATAACTTCTATTAAGATCTTCCATTATAAGTTTTGAATACAAACATAAATTCCATAAAGCACTCTCAGTTTCAAGTATAATAATTCAAATTTGATATTAAAATTCCATCAAGCACCCTCAGTCAATGTCTTAAATTATATAATACGTCACTTATAATTTGTTAACTGTCAACAATTCTTGTTGAAAAGGCATTATAATTTAAAAATGAAAAACAAATTGTCTGACTACTTCCACGTATCGCTCATCGCGAGCATTAATAAATACTACAAGATTAATATAAAACCAAAATGAATGAATACAACTAGGAAAGATTTGGTAAAGGCATAATTCAGGCAAAAATTTGATTCTACATACCATTCATTAAGGGGCGTTCTGAATGTAGTCAATCATGAATCACCACAACCTTTCGGGTTGTTTGACGGCCTGTTTTCCTGGTGGATATTATTCATCGAAAAGCTCATTTCTGTATCAAAGGACGTTTTTTGAAAAGCTTCGTGAGCGTAGCTTTTCAATGAATGATTCAACAGCCTCTGCCACCGGGCCTATTATACCGTTGATTGATTTTATGAGTTTTTTTATGTTACAACACGCTTTGTATAACTGCATATATTTTTTATGTCGATTGTGAGAGCTGTAAAAAAATAACGACCAACGTAAAAGTTTTTTAAACAGTTAATTAAAATCTATTCAATACAATGAAACATTTTTATTTCTAATAAAAAACCGCTTATTAAATTGTTGAGTAGGTATTGTTTTGAAGAAAAATAATCATTTACAATATCACGAGATTTTGTAATGTATGTGTACAATATTCACTTAAATTGGCAAAACAGGTCCTAATCAATATCAACATGTCGAAGTATTACAAAACAAATTAGGTCTAATTAAAAAAACAATAATACAATATTTATTTATTCCTGTTGGGGATGGAAACATATGAGCCCTCGAAAAGTGAAGTGAACTTTTTTATTGAATGTTTCAGTTAAATGATCTTCTCACATTAATTTATACGTTATTTAATAAAAATACAATATCAAATTTGGATTATTGAGATTTTGTACACTTCCATGTATTTTGTCACTAACGACCCGGGTTTCGCCTTTCGGCATCTTCAGGCATTCGAGCACACGAATGGACAGTTCGAGTCGAAAGGCGAAACCCGGGTCGTTAGTGACAAAATACATGGAAGTGTACAAATTCTCAATAATCCAAATTTGATATTGATATTCCATCAAGCACCCTCAGTCGATGTCTTAAATTATAAAAATACAATAATTTTTAATATTAACTTAGCTCACTTCACTGTGATGATATTTCATGACATGTAGTATTCCAAAGCGCACATAACTCATTTTTTCGAAAATATCAGTCGGCTCACTTTACTTCTCATTGGATCATATTAAATACACCTCTCATTCAGTTTAGGAGATCAAATAATAAATACGTTATTTTTGATTACATGCTTAGTTATTAAATTGACTTATTTTTCTTTTTTTTGTAAAGCCAAAGTCCGCGGTGAACCTTGGACACCAATCAATTTCACCCACTTCACTGAGAGCATTGAACAGATACCGTTTTAAATTCAATATAATCAAGAGATGAAACAAGTCTTAAAAAGGGTCGTTTAGATATTTAGAATCTTTTTATATTTAAAATCTGTTATTCATCGATTTTGTGTAAATTGAATGAATTACACTATATACAATTATTTTTGTAGATGTAAAATGTGTTTTTTTCTGTTTATATTTCGCATGCACTTCTGAATTCTTTTATAATATAAGCACTCAAAGCCAAGACAAAGATGTATTAAAATAAAAGTTACTTTGTAAATGTTATTTCTACAACTTTTCTCTCACTTATCTGATCCCTAAAAATGAGGCGTAGCGAGAGAGATTACCTAACCACTGGTCTTGTTCTAGCCCTATCCTTCTATTCCTAATCTCTTCGAAAAAGAGATTTTGAGCAACTAAATAGCAAGTGACTCTCGTAAAAAAAAGTTCTATTGAGATACCTCTACATATAGTCCATATTTTCCACATCAGCAGCGAAAATAGTTTTAAAAAAATGGAAAGAGTCACGACTAGTTTCACTAAATGTTAAAAATAAAATTAAAGTATGACAAATAAAAAGTATTTCATTTTTATGAATTAAATGCCTCTCCAGCGAGAAGTGACAGTAAAATTTGTGGAGAAAGAATGAATACGATTGACAACATAGACGAGTTGCCAACACTGGAGAAAGCGAAGACACCAACAGAACGCGTCAAACCATACACCGAGACTGGCGATAGACGAAACGCTATTGAACGTCATAGAAGCCGGACTACCTCGCACACTGAAACAGGTTACAATAATTTCTCACTAGCTGTTGACGGCAAAGGTTGATGCAGATCTATTTTAAAAAGTTAAAATATCTGTAATTAGACAAGTTAGGAACAGATTTCTAAAAAATTATCACAATGACAAAGATTGAATGTCCATTTATTAAACTATTTTATTTCACAGTGGTTGAAAAACATTCGAGTAAAAGTCACGCCATCAATACTTTTTCGTTAGAGAGTCCTTGCTTACAAAATAGTCTAATGAAATAAGTAAGTGTGACAGGAAAACAGCCGGTTAATGTTCCATGGTGAATTAGAAAATGCTGTGCTGTTACTCTTGAACCGACATTTTGAAAATTGAGTTAGTTAAACAAACCATTTAATTTGATTTGCAAGAGCTTTTATGCTCAATTGTGAAAAAAGCTTGCCGAGTCAACTGCGCGCAAATTAATCGAATCAGTATGCGAGGGAATTTAATTTTTTAAAAAATTATTTCCTAGCGAGCTTCAAACAGTTTCATTTTAGCATTGTATAAATATGACAAACGTTGTACATGCTATAAACTTAAAACTGATAGTGTTGTTATTCTAAAAATTATGTGGCTAGGTGTGTCATGTGCTTTATTTCTTTGAGAAGCAACTTTCAGTTCGCTCTATCGTAAGATTTTTAACTATAATAAAGAAAATAAATCAAAATTTATGAAAAGACAGTATTATTAAAATGAAACAAACTTTATCTTTTTTAATGTGTTAACAATCAAATTTGGATTATTGAGATTTTGTACACTTCCATGCATTTTGTCACTAACGACCCGGGTTTCGCCTTTCGGCGTCTTTAGGCATTCGAGCGCACGAATGGACTCGAACTGACAGACAGTTAACAGTGTCTAACGTTTATATAGAAGATACAAATATGACAAATATTATTGACGAGATAAAATATTATACGTCTACGATCCACAGTGATACCTGAGTTAACATTTCGAGAATCGCCTTAATCCTTATTTTGTAAACAACACATTAACAGAGTTGTGAATTGCCGCTTTCCAACTACTATTAGAATTAGTGATCATTGGAAATTGGTAACGAAGTCAACCTAGTAGATTCAGAAAAAATCTACGGAAAATATTATAAAATAGTGCTCATAACTCACTCACGTAATGCCATGTGCTGCATTCACAAACAAACAAAAAAGCATTGCCACTTGGCCACGGCGATTGATATGCAGTAAGATTTTGTATATTGAGAAAAAATGTGTGCTCCATCCTTCCAATTTAATGCAATTTGTTGAATATGTACACTAGTTTATAACATTTTATATTATTATAATAAAAACAACACTATTTTGTATAGCAAAGCATATTCAAAAATGTCGTCATAATCGATGGTATTTTCACCAATTTATGTAATCCTCAAAAAATATGAAAATTAGTGAACGATTGGATCTCATTTTAAAGACGACAGAGAAGTTCTCAGCCAAATGATGTTAATTAGACAAATAAATTATGACCACTTTTTGGAAGGAAAACATCATTTTGCATTGGTTTTAGGTTTAAAAATTCTGACCAGGCCACTTGACGTAAGTCACTTTTATATCAACTCTCCCTACATATAATGCCATATCTGCAAACATGGAAATTTACAGGAGTGCATTTCAAAGATTCATAACGCAACTCAGCATATAATGTTTTCAATAAAAACAGTTTTTAATCTCTACTGAACAATTTCAATTTTGAGGTTTAAATCAATTGGCCAAAACACTGTAGATATGTACGCCTAATATTTAAAGAAGTGTAACACCCACATAGCTGACTGTAATAAGCCTTGAATTTGACCTTACCATGCAAGGGCGTACATGCTAAACAAATCAAACCTCCTATCTCAAATTATTTCACTTGGTGTTATATGTACTAGGGGTGAAGACATATGTGTGGTGAAACTAATTTTCATTAGATAGTTAGTAGGAGATCGATTGAGGATTCAGACAATCTGACATATTTATCTGTTACCCCTAATGGAACGGCTCAATTCCGAATTATATACATTATAGGCCGAGAAGTTGGTAAGGTCACGAAAATAATTACTCTCGGTTTAGGTGTTTCCCATTAATTCTGCAAATCCAAGGTTCTATTTGAAACCGATTTAAGTATCTCTTTGCGTTTTTCTAAATTCATTTTTTTTAAATCAAAATGAATTGACGTTTTGAATAAATAGAAATGTGTTGATATTGAGAATGATTTCATAATTTTTCTACAAATATTTTCCTCATAAAAGGTGTGATATTGCTTAAGAAAACGTTTGTTCAAATTACATGCATATTTCATGATTAAAGAAATAAAATCAATTGTAATTTTATCTATCATTATTTATAAATCACACGAGACAAACTTAAATGAAAATTCTTTTTCTTTTGTCACCCAACTCGAGGAGAAAAGACATCATAGACAATTATGTACAATATCTAAGTTTTAATTGAAAAAAAAATATTGGAATTTCCGGGACTTGAACTCAGACCCATCTGATCGCTAGGGTTAAACTCTTACCACAGGTACTACAGATGCCAACTATATAAATAAATAAAAATATCAAGAATACCATTTTATTCGTATTACTCTTTGTTATAATTTCGACATTTTCGTTGCGTCATTTTGGCCAAGAAACTTTGATACACTGTTAAATAAATCTGCTTAACTTCAATACTCTTAACTATAAATTCTTTATTCACATGAAAGACGAGATCTTTATCAATAAATAATCTGTTTCTTTTCTTGTTTGTGATAGTGAAGAGCCCTCCATTTAATAGCTTGAATATTCTGAGTGACGCTTAGCTTTAGTATTACATATATTGAAGTTCTGTTGTCCCATATCAAATCAATTATGTAGGGGAATCATGAGCGTAACGGGATGTGGCCTCTAATTGCGGTTGCCGGTAGAGTACTTAATGCTCACTTACAAGAATTATTCATCAGTCACTGCAAAGTCATCGAGTGTATTGGTATATGCTATTTATTTTAAAAGTCGCCTTGAAAAGTTACAGTGTTACTGGATGTCGATTGGTATATTGGACTATGAAAGATTGTTGTGAAAATTCAACTTTTGTTTATTAATTACATAAAACACCTGTCAAAAATTTACATATTTGATAAAGGGTATTAATAAACAACTGCAATTGGGGATAATCAATGCTAGTCAACGTCCAGAACAGTGTAAGCAAAAAAATCAAAACGATAATAATTTTAAACAGCAATAGATGTCTCTATGGACTGCAAAAACAATTAAAATCCTTCCGCGTATCACGAAACACAAAAGTTTTCCTATACAAAACTATCATAAAACCAGATCTGTAAATAATGTTGGATGCGTGACGCAATTAAGCTGTACGGACGGATGGAGTGAACGGAGTGGTGACAGAATGAACGTTCGGTGGTCAATTACAGAATGAATCCGGTCTTTCCTTCTTGTTCATATACACTGTCGTTGAACGTCTGTGTCCTACTTTATTCATCATGAATGCCTTTTTAGAACTTTCACCATTATCGCAATGTATGCAGAATCCGTGTCGTATATCGGTCGAATAAAATATTATTTGCCAATTAGTCTCGTCAATAATGCTGACAAAAATGACAAGTATAATGATTCGTAAATCTGCAGCGTCATGTTATTTATTTATTCTGAATGTCGTAAAAAAATTAATACAGTATATGATATAAAAAATAATTAAACTTAAAAAAAAACGTTTTTTGCTGATAATCACATGTGATGTAATGAACATAATTTTAACCGTAAATTTAAGACATCGACTGAGGGTGCTTGATGGAATTTCAATATTAAATTTGGATTATTGAGATTTTGTACACTTCCATGTATTTTGTCACTAACGACCCGGGTTAAATTTAATTTTGAAAACGAACTACACATTATTAAACAAATTGCCATTAATAATGGCTATGAGGCGTCTCTTATAGATAGTCTTGTATCAAAAAAACAACGTAAATTAGCAGAAAAGATGCTATATTCCGGGAACTTGTCTAAAGACATAGACCGCCCTAGAATCTGGCATAGAATAAGTTATTTAGGTTGCACAAGCTTTAAAATTAAAAAACAACTCGCTGATAGTGTTAGACCGGCGTTCTATTGCAAAAACTCTCTAGGCAAATTACTTATTAACAATAAAGATAGAGTAAACTTTAAGAACAAATCTGGTATTTATAAATTACAATGCAATGATTGCCAACATTTCTATGTGGGTAAAACCACACGTACATTAGATATAAGGGTATCAGAACATTTAGCTGCCTTTAGATTAAAAAAGAAACTTCGACATTCGCAAATCACTTGCTAATGGAGAACCATACGTTTAATGCGGATGATGGGGTTAAACTGTTGCATAAAAACATGGGGGATCATAAATTATTTTATCAGGAAATTTTAGAAATTAATAGAGGCCAGTTATACTCCTTACCAATCTTGAATGAGCAGCTGAACCTTCCTAATTCTCCGCTATTATATCCGATACGTTGAAACACCTAACAGATTTCACTAAATGTGGAATGATTGTATATATTTACCCATTCGTCGAATTACATCCCGTCAAAACCCACAATACTATTATAATTGTAAAATCACTGGTATTTCTAAAAGAAGTTGAAAAGCGGCAACGCCTTCGGCAATTCGCCACTCTGGTAATATGGTGTTTACAAAATAAGGATTAGGACGATTTCCGAAATTTTAACTCAGGTATCGGTGTGGCTCTCAGACGTATAATGTATTGCCTCGTAAATGATATTTGTCGCATTTGTATCTTCTATATAAGCGTTAGAAACTGTTTACTGTCTCTCAGTTCGAGTCCATTCGTGTGCTCGAATGCCTGAAGATGCCGAAAGGCGAAATCCGGGTCGTTAGTGACAAAATACATGGAAGTGTACAAAATCTCAATAATCCAAATTTAACCGTAAATATTTGAACAACCTGTAAATATATGAATACCATGTAATTCTGATAACCTGACAGAATCATTAACGTTATGTTAATGATTTTATCAGGTTATCACAAGTATCTTGATCAATTCCAATGCCAAAACGATTGACTTCAATCAACATTTCAAATATTTACCTGTCATAATTTAATTAAATGGAATATTAGATATATAGTAGATATGTCAAATACATGCAAAGATGTGCTTTGCTGAAAGTAGATAAACAGGATACCTTTTGCCTCAAGGTAAATTACAATATAGCTAGTAGATGTGGAAATTATTTCAATTAATTCAGTAGAACATCAAAGCCTTATCGATTTTATACTACTGGTTTTATATTTTAAAGTAGCATCAAAGCACTGAGACCTGGGGCTTAACGTTGTAGTAATTTAGGCTTATAAATCATTAGCGATTGTATTTATCTAGTGAATCAATAAAATTCTTAGAATTAATGGAGACTCACATTACAATTATAAGACAAGCTAGAATATTATGCTACTTCCCTAAAGGAGGTTTTATTAAGCCGTCGATTTGAAATATTTACATTTAAATAGTTGTATTAATAAATTCGGCGAAAAAACGACTAGAATTATTTATTGTATGAAGTCCCAAACATTTAAGTAATTTTCGATTTACTACGAAATTTAAATCAAATTAATTTATGCAATATTGTTTCAGCAATGAGAATAATATTTACAGTAACTCGTTTATTCTCTTTTTTATTTTTTGACTTCTTAAGCTTAGAATTTTACAGAAAAATGAGATGTTCGAAATGTAATTTTTGCCAAAGAAAACAATAGTCAACGTCACTGGCTACACGTCACAATGCTCATGGGTTCAAATCCCAGAGCAGACAGATTTATAAATTGGTATTTCAATCGATGTATGGATTTCTGTTCGAAGACAAGAGTGTTTATAATGTCTTAAAATTTCCTTCCAACAATCCGATCCTAAAAACTGAGTGTCAGTAGCTAGTCACTAATACCTTCCTAGTGCTATTCTTTCATCCCAACTTATATTGAGCTACCCCCATTAAGAGTACATAATATGCTCCACATTGGGAGCGGACATGTTTGAAAAAGTTTACATATATTAAATCTTGTAAGTTAAAAAAAAGGTTAAGTATTTAGTTTCACAAAAAAGATAGTTATAATTATTTCGGAATTACTCCGTCGTCGAAACTTTAGTGAAGATAGAGTCATGCCGAAATAGCTATCAATTATGTTTCTTCTGTCACTAAATTAAATTTGATTCATCGCAACATATCAAGAGTCTTTCCGCTTTATATATAGTGAGTTACATTGATTTCATTTAAAATAACACGTTTTGTGTTAATACTGAAATCGATAAACATTCGTTAGACGTAAAATTCTTGTAAATGATGTTGTCGCTACGCAAATAATACCATCCCTTCCTACATTGTTTCCTGTGAGAATCACATCCTTCCTTCCACATTGTTTCAACAAAGACTCGTCTACATTAATTAGCAAAGTAATTTGAATCGATATTTATACAAAACTTATTTTTAACAATTCAGTGAATTTGAAGTTGATTCTAAAAGCAACGAAATAAACATGAGAGATCAGTCCTAAGCAACGCTTCATCAGGCTTGAAATTACAAGGAAGGTTTATTTCATATTTATGTTCCTTGTAATTAAAATCATACTAAAAGTAGACGTGAAGTGGTTACATAAACATACTGGATATTGGTGGGACAGTCAACTTGTATCACTTAAACAAACGTGCTATTTTTGAATGAAATAAAATAGTTATCAAATAAGAGAAGTTAATTAAATATTTGACAATTCTTAACATCTCTGGAGCTTAAATATTCACGGAAAATTTGTGCACGAGTAATCTTTGTGTTGTTTAAATTTTATACTCTACGAAAGTTAAAATTAAAATTTATGTAAAAATACTTTCGGTTCCAGGTATCATTTATTATTCTACGACAAAGGTAGTTCAACATCTCCGGAATAATGGGTACGAGAAGATTTCCTGAAACAAGTCAAACAATTTTACCTCTCATCAATTATTCCCGACTGCTGTATGATAAATTCAAGTTTCTTTATATTACATCTTAACAACCAAAGAATAACTTCCATGTACGGAAAGTTTAGTTATTATCTAGTAGAAAAAGATGTGCTACTTCTGCAGTCAAGAGTTCAGAAATATTGGGAGTTCGTCCTATTCAGTTGTGGTATCCACGGGTGTGAATCCCAATATGAATAAATTGTTTCCTTTTAAATAGATACGCCATTAATAAACGTCTGACTAAACTTAAGTTCTAAAAATCGCAGAATAGTGAACTTTTACGTATAGTGAACGTATACAATGTTTGCTAATGTTATTAAAAGCCCTCCAATTTATCCTTAGAAGCTTTTTTAAACCGAAGAAATAAATCAAACACTATTTGAATACTTGATAGAAAACAATTTTAAATCAAGGCTATTTTTCGCCTCGTATATTTTAAATGATAAAATAAAAGTTATGTACTATGATGAAACAAACCAATTTATCGTAACTATTTAACTAGTTTGGTTTAAAAACAGAAACGGTTTATAAGCGTTTTCAGCTCATTTCACTCGTTAAATCCTGTCTGTTTTAAAATTAAAATACAATATATTATGTAAAACGCACACCTTACAAAAGTGTATTTTAATGTTTTTTTAAATCATATAAGCAATTTTATACACAAAATAATATAGTCGGGTTCCGTCGTCGAGTGGTCAATGTTTGAATTGCGTTATGGACAGTTGCATAAATTGATTTTTAAATCGATTTATGGATTTCTGTTCGGAGGCATGAATGCTTTTTTTTTCCATGTCCGCTCCCAATGTGGAGCATATGGTCTCTTAATGGAGGTATCTTAATAGAATTTTTCTACGAGAACTGCTTGTTACTCAGTTGCTCAACCTCTCTTTTTTCGTAGAGAGTAGGGATAGAAGGATAAGGCTAGGACAGGAGTGGTTAGCTAATCGCTCTCGCTACGCCCCGTGAGGATGGGATGGGTAGCAGAGAGGACTCAGACTACGCACAGAAATTCATAAATCGATTGAAAAGTCAATCTATGAAAACCGTCCGCACCGGGAATTGAACCCGAGACATCCGTAACCGTAGCCAGCGACGCTACCAACTGCGCCACGGACGCCGACAAATGAATGTTAGTGACGTCTTAAAAAGTTCCCTTACAACCAGTCAATCCTAAAAACGGGGCGTAACGAGAGCGATAAACTAACCACGAATCCTTTCCCAGCTCTATCCTTCTATCCTTATTCTCTTCGGAAAAGGGATATTGAGCAACTGAGTAAAAAGCATATTTTCGTAGACAAATTCCTTTTAAGATACCTCCATTAGGAGTCTATATGCTTCACATTTGGACCGAAATTGGTAAATTTATGTTTAAGCGTATAGATATTTGTGCTGTCATCATTTCTTCTTCTTCCATTTTATCATATAAATGAAGAGTGGTAAAAAAAAGCTTACAAGTCCTGTCCTAGTTAAATTTTTATATTTTTTCTCTCCCTGAAAACTGGAGATTGATAAGTCCGTTATTCTCTACATTGGTACTAGATAAAGTTATAAAAAAGAATACACAGTGCCAGCATAAAACATGAAATAGAAACAGTTTCAAATATATAAAGAAATACATTTATTTTTATTTATCTTGTAAGAAAAGTCTTCACTTTAAACTTCATGTGTTGTGAGTTGTGAGAGATCACAGTTCATAATACTAGCAGATGGTTTTGATGCTTGGAGAATATTCTTAAAACATATTTCGTTAATGTTTTTACACCCTCACGAGAAATAATGTTCTACCCTTATATTCTAGAAACATTATATCATATGTATACACTCCGTTTAGTCCATAAAAAGAACATCAACATGAAGAATGTGCGATGAAAAAATACCCCGGAACATTTATGTGAACACGTGAATTTTGAAAAAATAACAAGCTTGCGGCTTTTAATTGAAAGCATATTAAAAAAAAAATCAACAGCTAAAATTTTGCTTAATATGAAAGTTTCGCAACCATCCGTCTATTTTGAGACTACGAAAACACAATAATTCGTATGGCTATTTTTATTGAAGTGTAAAAGAGCACGGAACAAAAATTCTGTTTAACCGTTCTATTTAAGGTATTTTAATGATTTAAGAGCTTATTTTTTATAAACTGCAGCCTTTACTATTTTCTATGGATTCGGCGATAACTTTGTGGAATTTCATTTTTAATATGAAATTAAATTACGTAGAAATACTCCATCGTGTAAATAAAAAGGGTATTAAAATGAATAGCTTAGAATTTTTAGAAATCAATAAAACAATTAACAGTAATGGAGGATTAGTAAATAACATTTTAAACAGAACAGGCGGCTCGCCATTATAAAATTTATTCCCTTTGGGTTTTTCACATCCAGGTGCCAGTAATTTATTTGAATATAGTGTAACAGCGTTTATACCTTACCCCCTCCACACGCCCAGTAGAATGTAATAAAACCCACCCCCACCCTTTTAAGAATTAAAATCATCGTTTACCTTAGAAATAAATAACCTTGCGATACGGTTAGTCTGAAGATGCTTCTTAAAAAGGCGAAACGCGTCACGTTAGTGATAAACCAAGTGGAATAACTATAGGGCAAGGAATAGAAGTATAGAACTATCAAAGGACTAGTGGTGAACTAATCGCTCTGGATACACACCGTTTTTGTGGATCGGATGGGTGGGAGGGAGTTTTAGACATCACAAACATTCATGACTAAGAACAGAAATCCATAAATCTATTGAAAAATCAATTTAAGAAACTGTCCGCACTGAGACTTGAACCCGATACAACCGTAACCGTAGCCAACGACGCTACCAACTGCGCCACGGAGCTACAGACCTGTCAGATATCTTAAATTATATAATCTCAAGCTCCAAGACATAATAAAACATAAAACGGAACAAAATAGCATTGTCTATGATTCTGCTATATCGTTGTAACATTTATCTTCATCAATTCTCTATTTTATCAAAAGTTTCTAATAAGGTATCTCAAAATAAAAATAAAACAATTGAATCTCCGAGACACTCTTTAGTTTATTTCCAGTTGAAGTACTCGCATTTCTAGTGTCGAATTTAACGCGCAATAACGGAGATTGTGGTAATTGATTGAAAAAAAAACACAACCATTTAGTTTGGAAGGAATTTCTGCAGAGGCCAAAGCTCTCTCCTAACTATCCCTGCAAAAAAGCTCAGAGGAGCTACTGCTGTGATTTATAGCGATCTTAGAACGGCGCTCGCTATTTGTCCGTTCTTATTATGTTTTCCAGAGAAAAGTAAGCTTAGAACCAGGTGTTTTTAATGAATGGACGTTTTGTATTTTTTTAACGAATTACTTTTTTTCCTGTCGTACGTTTTCGTTTTCTCGGCTGCGTAGTCATAAATTGGAATCGTTTGATGTTTGGATTTGTGCTTAAAGACATTGATTTCTGTGACATTATTTAAATAGTTTTCTATTCATTCCCTATTGATCCTAAAATGGGAGCTTAGGAAGAGTGACTAATTGACTTACTATTTAACTTAGACAATGCTTATTTTCATACCACCTCTAAAAAAGAGAGGTTTGAACTACCATTTTCTTTAAAAAGGGTCCCCTAAGTTATGCTGTTAACTTGTTTTGTATATCGATCTTTCAATTTATTATTTAGAAATTTCCAAATAGCTCATATTGCAATAATGGGAAAAGCTATTCAAATAGTCACCACAAATAAAATATTATTGAATTGCACCCAAGTTTTTTACATTATATAAAGAGGTGCATTACAATTAGGAATTTATTTAATAATCCAAAAATATTGTCATTTTGTCTAATTCTTTAGAAGGCTATCTGTTTGAGCATTTATTTGGTGATGTTTTTGACACATCTCAGTACTGAATCAGATAGAGCGCAATATTTTTACATATATATGCATATTTAACTCGAATTTCATTTTTTTGAGTTTTCAGACTAATGAGTATATTAGAATGATCGATACATGGAACATAAAAGCAACCAACCGAGTCTAAAAAACTGTACCAAAATAATTCAGTCTTATATACCATCTTCAGTAACATTCAGGTTGGGTCAAGGCCATTATAGACAACTTCCTGCATCTATCCCTATCCATAAAATGGCGTGCCTATTCTTTAAAACCTTACTGGATTGTGATATACAGACAAAAAAAATGATGAATCAAGGCAGATATACATTTATTTATACTATGGCAAAAAAGACATCGTGTGTAATATTTCTTTCTCTTCTTAAATGCAGTTTTATTCGCATTAAAAATACGGTTCTATCTGCATTTAAAAACCTTACGATTGTCCGTCAATCCATCAAAATTCTAATTAGAAAAATTTTCTATCTGCAAAACATACAAATGTTACAGTGAATCAAGATTCAATATGAATACATTATTAAAAATGCCGCGTGTAGGAAATCACAATCTCAAAAGTGGTCATATCTTTCATTTACGTATATGAATGCATGAGAGTATTTCATTAAAAGAGTTACATTTCCTGAAATTTAAAACTGCTTCTTCTGAGCAGTTTTAGTTTTTGCAGATAGAACCTTGTTTACCCAAAGCGACGACTTGTAGGTTTTGTGACACCTCGTCTATCCAGCGAAGTCGTGGTCTATCAACGCTCCATCTTCCTTCAGTAATAGGAAATGCATAGTAGGTTTCCACTTATTCATGCGCGATGTATGTCCGGTTCAGTCGAAGCGTTATGTTTTAACAACTTTGACAATGTATGGCTAATCGTAAGGATGATTAAGCTCATGGCTGTGCCGACGTCGCCAAATAATGCCATTTTCGCAGACAAGCGCAAAAATCTTTCACTTAAACACCTTTTACCTCTAAGAGTTTTTTTAAATATAGCAAAACATTATTACAATTTAAAAACAAAACCGTGCTTTTGTTGATATTGTTTTGAAAATATAAAAATAGTTGTACACATCTGGCAAGAATAATGATTGCAAGTGACAACATCCTTCGCACAAAATGAAGGACCTTTAGTGTCGACGCTGAAGGAAACTCTACATAGTATCAAAAAGAAAAACTTCATTGAAAATCTTTTAGATTAAATATTTACTGGATATTTAATGTAAAAGTATTTAAACAACACGAAACTTTTACCAAGAATATTTGAAGTGCTTTTCGTGGTAAAGCTTTTTAAATACATAATAATATTTTCAGGCTAGACAACAAGAAAATATTGATTCATCGAACTTAAAATTTATTGAGTCGCAATAAACGTTCTTTGTGTACATTTTATTTTGACGTAAGATTTACATTGCGATTATGATTCAATTTCGTATAATTTCTAATCAAAAACTGTTAGCACATTTTTCATTGAACTATTTTAAAGTATGATTTTCTTATGAATATGCAGTGGCGGATTAATCCATAAGCGCATGAGGCACGCGCTTCGGATCTCATGGGGCTTAATAATGATTTATATGCAATCCAAATAGATTCAGTTTTAAATATATATTATTATTTTAAAAATAATTTTATTAAATTTAAATTTGGATTATTGAGATTTTGTACACTTCCATGTATTTTGTCACTAACGACCCGGGTTTCGCCTTTCGGCATCTTCAGGCATTCGAGCACACGAATGGACTCGAACTGAGAGACAGTAAACAGTGTCTAAGTCTCTCAGTTCGAGTCCATTCGTGTGCTCGAATGCCTGAAGATGCCGAAAGGCGAAACCCGGGTCGTTAGTGACAAAATACATGGAAGTGTACAAAATCTCAATAATCCAAATTTGATATTGAAATTCCATCAGGCACCCTCAGTCGATGTCTTAAATTATATAATTAAATTAAATTATAATTTTATTAATATCACAATAGTTATTTTTGTTGGGTTAATAACAGCTAATGCAATGTTTTTCAATTTATACTTTCATTGAATACATTATATAATTACATTGCATAATATAATTATAATTACCCACACTGAAGTAGTTGATAGAATAATTAACAGCCGTAGTAATATCGAGAATAATATTTTTTTAAGTTAATCTAGTACTTTGTGGTCTAGTGGTCTAATCTGAGAGAGAAACCATAGTAGTCAGATAAGTCTGGTTTTAAGTCTCGGCAAGCTCTTTATCAAATTTAGATTTCTTCAATCTAGTGGTTAAGTCGTGCACATGGGTATTTATGATTCTTTCTAATCGAGTCGATCTCATTTGAAAGAAAGTTGACCATTATATTCAAACACCGCTCTTTTACAGTTCCGCAAATGTACAGCTTGTAAAATGTTCAGGTTTTCTCTCAAAAGGCAAATATTTGCATATGGAAATCAGTAAAATTAAATAATTTCTCAGTTCCGTATCCATACATATCGAAATATTGTATCGTGTAAATATATTTTTGCGAATCGTGGCATTCCATAAAGAAATAGCTTTTTATCCAAAAACAATAAATTATTCAACACCTATTTGAATAAAAAAGTAATACAAATAATAAGCCATCAAATTTGGATTATTGAGATTTTGTACACTTCCATGTATTTTGTCACTAACGACCCGGGTTTCGCCTTTCGGCATCTTCAGGGATTCGAGCACACGAATGTCAGTTCGAGTCCAGTTCGAGTCGTTAGTGACAAAATACATGGAAGTGTACAAAATCTCAATAATCCAAATTTGATATTGAAATTCCATCAAGCACCCTCAAGCAAGTCTTAAATAAGCCATCACTTTTTACAGTTCAGTTTAGATGAGTCAAAACTTTGATCAGCCATATATCAGAACTACTAATTTCTAATTGTATCACTATGTAACTAGGCCATAAAATTATTATGTAATATTTACCTGCTTGTAAATTTTCTCAACAAAATTTTGCCATTCAAAATCTACGAGGCCGAAAAATTACCTTGATTTAAAATGGCATTCTATCAAGTATTTAAATAGTGTTTGATTTATTTGTTCCGTTGAAAAAAACTTCTGAAGATAAATTGGAGGGCTTTCAATAATATGAACAAACATTGTATACTTGTAAACTAAATGTTCACAATTTTTCGCTTGTGAAAACCTAAGTGGGGTAAGACGTTTATTAATGGCGTATCTAGTTAAAAAGGAAATAATCGTGCTGCGTAGCGCATTGGTGTGATAATAGATGGCGATGTGTTCAATACTTTGATTTATGACTCTTCCATTTTGAAACTTCCATATTTCAAATTTAAAAATGTTCTTTTTGCTGTGTAATGGAACGATATTTTATACTTGAAGAGATATTAAAAAAAAACTGGCGATTTCAATGAAAATCTACGAAGTATGACGTCAAAATATGAACGTTAGTTCCTTTATGTTCAACTAAAAAAATCTTATTAATTAAAAGCTTACAATTAAATGCACTTTTGTTTAGATCATATTCACTTTCATAAAAAATAGTTTTCACTAAAAATAAAGTGATCCCACATAATAAAATATATGTAAACATTCAAGAAATATACTACACTTACTAAAAAATATTTTAATAAAGATAAAACAGTTTTTACTCAATATAAATACTGACTCTTTGAAATAGATAGTTTCACGAAGCTGTTATGAAATCGCACTTATTCTTCTGCCCTATATCAGGCCGCCTTCATTGTCTTTTCTCCACCCATTAGAATACATTACACAAACCAAACCAGACCAACCCTAATATAACCTACTACAACTTAACTCACTTTGTTAAAATAATCTGTGGAAATTATTAAAATCAAAGATTGAGGGTACTAAATTAATACTATCTAATCCAAAGTGCAAACTATCGAAATAAAAGTTCAAGTGTGCCAAGTGAATACAATCTAACACAAAGTGCAATTATTTATTATTAAAACGTAGAACTAATATTCTTTTCTTTCTTTAACCATCACCACTTCTTACTCGGAGCATATGGCTATCACGCGGTTTCTCCAAGCTTGTCTGTCCCCCGCCAGTCTCTTTGCTTCCTCCCTGGTCATCTCAGTGTCCCGTAGCTTCACCAAATACATCATATATGGATGGTCATCAACCGTCTTCCAGGGCAACGGAATCCATCCGGCTTGTAGAAGAGACAGGCAGTATTCAGGCTCTCCTAGGGCATCCACAGTACATGTCCAAGCCAGGCAGGTCCATCATTGTTTTTTTTAATTTTAGACGTAATAAGAGGCTGGACCGTCCGCTCTCTTACCTCCGAGTTCCTTTCAAAATAAAATCACCGTACCTCTAGTACATGCCCCAAGCATCTGTTTTCAAAGAACAGTATACGGTTACCTTCTGCTTTGGTGAAGTGCCATGACTCGCAACCTTCAAGCAGCACCGTCAGAATGCACGCGTCGAATAGGTGGCACTTGGTTCTGGCCGAATTCAGAACTAATATAGTAATTCAATAAAGAGATACGGAAATGATTAAACCTTTTCAGGGCTACTAAATCTGAATATATCAAGTGTAACGGCTTTACTAAAGACTTGGTTGCTAGGCATAAAAGTTCAAAAGAGTTTTTTAAATAGAAAAATACAAATTTTCAGATATCTCGCCCTTCGTACGTTGCCCAGATGGTATTAAATGCAAAAATATTCATTTATTTAAAGTAATAAAAAAACCCATTTTGATAATGCTCGCGATTAGCAAAACCAGTAAAAAATACAAAACACTTTGTCTTTTATTTACACCACGAATTGACAGTAAGCACCTTGAAAGTGATCACATTGTATGTATTGATCAAAACCGGTTTCTAATGTAAGAAATAAATTTTGGTCTGGACTTGGATGATGCCTTTCCACAAAGAATTTACACTTGATGCCTGAAAATAAGTATCGAACATTGTCGGAACTTTGATGGCTTAGGTCTATTTAGAAATTCAGTAGGAAGTTGCTTATGAAAAGAGGGTAGCACGTGTCAAACTAAACATGTAATCTAAGTATAGTTAAAGCTTTCAATTTCTATTGTATATGAACGACATTCTTTGGCACCATTTATTGATCTGAAAGATATAAAAACGAGACAATAATAGTCAATAAAAAAGCTTGTATTTACGTGATTAAATGTAAAAATATATCAAAAAAGTTTCATAATTTTACTCTTTATTGTTCTTTTTCTTTTCTGTCTTTGTATTCTATCGAAGTTCGGCAACCAAATAGCAGTACGTCTTTTTATCTTCAACCAGTCGTATAAGATCGCCTATGTCTTGGACATTGAGTCACTGAAGTATATTGCGTATTTTTTTTAAACTATGTTTATTATCTAATATATAAAAAGCAATGTGGGTTTGTTCGTATCTTATGCAATGCCATACCGTTCATCCGATTCCGATAAAAATTTGTCAAATTATTGCTTGCACTTGCGCGAAGGATATAGGCATAGTAAAATCGGGCCCGACAAGGCCCGAGCCTGACTCTAAACATTTTAATTTTTAACTTACAGTAGGTCTTATATCTGAAATCTAAAAAACCAGACGGAAACAAAAAATATTGTGTATCCGAAAGCACTTCTATAAGCAGAATTAAAACACAAACACTTTCTTTCTTAAAGTGGAATTGCAACGCATGCCAGGAACTCACTAGTATATATATAAAATGAATGTTTGTTTGTCCCGTGTGCGTTCCTATACCATTCATGCGATTGCGATCAAACTTTGATGAATGGTTGACAGCTGTGTGTGACCTGCTCACGCGTTGGAAAACCTTCTGATTTATTTGTGTACGTACCAGACGGAAAACAAAAAATATTGTGTATAAAACTTCAATAAACAGAATACAACACTTTCTTTCTTTACATGGCATTGCAACGCATGCCGGGTAATCGCTAGTAGATAATATTTATTTAAGTGCGCTGTTGCTTGATTGACTAGCAGTCTTATGCAGCTCTACTCATTTCATGCATGTGAATACTAGACTCCTTTTCTCTGTCGATATCGTTGAAGAAGCTGAACGTGAATAGTCCAGCGTATAAACAAAGACTGTTGGTAAGAAATAAACATACAAAAAGAAGTGTTTGTAATATAATATATAAACTTACTTTGATATATAAAAGGTTCAATGTTATCTTTTATTTTTTTGTTTGTTCTGAAGGTAAGCCTAATTGTTCGTTTGAGGTTACTATTATCTTAAAAATTCCGAATTGCGCCTCAGGGAGAGCTTTATACATTTTCTTGAAAGGATTTGTTTTCATTTTACATAAAATTTCTAAGCGTATTATGTGCTTCTTGAATTTAACGTTCATTTAATAGAATAACTCATCTTTCCTTTACAAATGTTTGATAAAATGACATTAAATTCGTTATTTGATAATTTATACGTTTAATCTTGAAATAAAAACGGTTTTGTAATATGCATATTTTTTTGAATATTACCGTTTTCGAATTGAGTACGTTTCTTTTAACTAATGTGAATAAAGCAATAAAAGTAGTTCTGTATTTCAATTAATTTGCTTCATTCCAGACTTCAACGGCAGCTTGGATTCATTTTTTTTAATACAACGCCAGAATAATAACTAGAAGTCTTTTATTCAAATACAACTGGATCATTTTCTTATCTCAGT
Source organism: Himalopsyche phryganea (assembly GCA_022494535.1). Taxonomy (NCBI): domain Eukaryota; kingdom Metazoa; phylum Arthropoda; class Insecta; order Trichoptera; family Rhyacophilidae; genus Himalopsyche; species Himalopsyche phryganea. Next base: position 2,607,082 of record JAGVSL010000021.1, read on the forward strand.
TAAATAGTAAAAGTTATGAATGTAGCCAGATTATCAAAACCATTGAGCTTTCGTCTACTCGCTAGCGGGAAATGAAAGAAATTGATGAATGTATTATCACCATACTTTCACACAAACCATCTATTCTACCCAGTAACGGGTTGTAGAGAAAGCCAATAACTAGTTTTTTTCGTGAATTATTCCGTCTTTTCGATGAGACACGTTTCTAGTTCTTGTAAAGATAATTTCTGTAAATGCGACATATCCAAATAAACCAGATTGAGATTATAAGAAAAACAGTGTTCAAATGGTTTACATTAATCAAACATTATTGATTTGTACCCGAGTTTAATACATTTCATAGCTAGGTTTTAACAATTAGGCACTTTACAAGTAAAGTCTTTAAAGGGATATTTAGAAATATTCTTTTACTGACCCAGAAATAATAACATTTTGTTTAATTTTAAAGAATAGAATTGTTGGTGGCACTTTTTAGTTATCAGAGTACTGAATCAGACAGAGCGCAATATTTTACATATAACTGCTTATTTAAAACAAATTTAATTTTTTTGTAATTCGGTCGATGAATATTGCAAAATCTTCTGAACTATGTTTCTGACAAAAAAAACCAACTATGTCAAAAAATTGAATTCTATCCAGTGTGTTAATGTGTGTGTGTCTCAAGTGTCTCCAAGATTATAAAAAGTAGGCCAAAAACAAGAAGATGATGTTTTTTTTTTATACGCAGTGAATAAATGCATACTTATTATTATTTTCAAGGCATCAGCTGGCCTTTTTATACAATTTTCGCTTCATAAAACTTCACATAAATTTCTTTTCTCGGCTACCAGATGACGTGATGATGTAATTATAAGAAATACGAATGTTTTCAAAGTGCCTGTCTAATTTCGGGCTAAAACTTTATACAAAATAAAATAAGAAGCGACATAATTTTTCAGTGAAATATTTTATACGTATTCCAGCGTAATACTAACACATTTTCTGTAGCACTTAGCAGATAACTTTTACTTACTCCCTTGTAAAATAAAAACTGGTATTTCAGGCCCTGATTGTGTAAATATGCATCAGGAAATTAATTCTATTTTTGCGTGTAAAGAACTGTGCTAGTAAATAAAATAGTGAAATTTTTGTGAGAAATTGTAGAATATAAAATTAAAATTGATAACTTAATTACTCCACTACCTCTTTTACTAAACGTGACACGTGTTTCGCTTCTTTAGGAAGCATTTTTAGACTAAAATATCAGGTTATTTATTTCTAAAGTAAACAATGGTTCTCATTCTTAAATTAAAAATGAAAAGTAGGGTGGGTTTGTTTCCTTCTACTGGACGTGGGGAGAGGGTAAGTAAGACACATACATTGATATTACTAATTACCACAACACTGTGTTATGTCAGTTAATAAAATGAATGGTTGATTTATTTAAAAATGGTTTGTTAATTAATTAAACTGTCAGTTTTTTAATTAAACCTAACCTTTATTTATTTGGCAATTATTTACTGATCAAAAGACATTATTAATTAACCATTTATTTTTTCGTACTGACCATTTATCGAATTAGTTACTGAACAAATAATTATTTGCCTGTTATATTCCACAGTACAAATAACACTTCAATAATTTAAAAATTTCGGTTGAATAAACAGCTTTTTTACTATGAAATCGATGTTAAAAACAAGCAAATTTAAAATAAGTATTTCTGACTGTTATCGGAATATGTAATACATAACGGATACAGGAAGGTTAATTCACTTAAGCTATTTTCAAACAATGACATATACACAAAACATTGCCACAACTCCATTACAGTAATCATTGAAAATAATTTTAGGTTGAAGTATGAGTCGGGTAGCTATTAATCGGCGCGGACCCTTTTGTTCAGTCTACGGCGTAGGCCATTAAGCGTGTGCGCCTGTCGTAAGCGAGAGAGGCAATCCGCATAACTCACCACGCGGTCGCCTCCGCGCGAAATAAGTTTAGTATAGCGCGCCTGTCGTAGCGAACTGGTAGGCAATCGGAGCTACATTTGCTGTTAATAAAATTGCGCGCTGACTTAACGACGGCGTGTAAACAAACACGATCGGTATGCAAATAATTTTGATGGACCCGGAATACGTATTCAACTGAATCGTCAATTTAAAAATTAATTCGAAATTTTGCTTGAAAAGTAATTGAATATTATATGAGCATTACTGTCGTATCAAAGATATCGAAAGTTGTAAAGAAGTGATAAAATAAACACAATAAAATTTTTCAGTATTATCTAGTGCCAAGTTTTAAAAATAATTAACATCACGAAATAAAAAATGTGTCAAATGGAAGGATCCTTCGTTTGAAGGGTTTTTCCACCACCCAGTATTCCAATTCTACAAAGTTAAGGTAAGAATGATTTTTTGATCCACGCAGTTACAGTGAACCAAATATTTGTTTAGGTACGATTATAATTACATTAATTAATTATTTTTGAGAGGTAAACAAATTAAAAAATAACAAAAAATTAAATATGCATAGGGATAACTACCAAAATATATAAATACAAACAAATGTAAAATTAATAATTAAACAGAGCATATTAAATTTTTTTTTTAAAAAGCATATTTAATTAGTATAGTCAATTCCCAGTTCACTAAACGAATGTGAATTTTCGTTTTTCTGGAAGAAGACACTATTTGAGTAATTGGACTTCAAAGTTTTTCAATTGTTTGAAATGGTATACCTTTTTCATTTATTTTTTTGTACAAAACTATTTTTAAGTAACAGTATAATAATTTATAAAAATATGTGTTTTTTTCATACGTTAGAGTATGAAACATGGAAAATTTTAGTATAACTAACTCAATACGTTATTTTTCCAGAACAGCGGCGAAATGCTCTAGGGCTTTAGCCACATTAAGTTGCGTGATCAAGGGTTCGAAACCCCAAATGGATACTTTAATCCATCGATTTATGAATTTGTATTAAGCAGTACGAATTTCTAGCATATCTTGATTCTTTCGCATACATATTCTATCGGTAGGTGAAAATGTGGTATAGAGAGATAACAATTATTATCCTTTGGTCAAATTTATTAACATATCATAAAAATGTTTTAATTAAGTCATTAACAGCATTCATTATTCATGTTCAGGATAAATTACTTCAAATAAAGAATTATACTTATTTTAATTGCATTAGTAAATTAAGTTAAGGAATGATGATGGAACCGTCACAGGTTTGTGACGGTTCCATACTTTCCTATCCACTGCTTATTTCATACTGAAACGGATCGTAAAATAAATGATTAACTAATTATAAGTCCTTTCTTTACCCAAAATTTGTATGCTTGCTCTCCTCTCTTAAGTGACTGACTAATAAAAATTCTCTTTTACACACTCTAAATAATTATAATAAATCAATAAAAACAATACCATTTTAAAATGGAAATTTCAAGATGTCGTTAACGCAAAATAATGATAACTAGCCATTGCAATCCATTTTTAAGAATAACAAAATATTCTTTTATCAAATTTAAAACTGTTTTTTTTTCAATCAATTTGAATTAAAATAAAATGTCATAATAGACAAACAGTTCAATGTGACATTTGGGAGTTGCTTGGTATAAAAATGTCACTCATTTATTAATGTAATACGAGCATAAATATTATTGTCGTTGGAATTTGAAGTACTAGGCGAATTATAACACAGCAAAATTAATTATTTTCAGCTGATTTTGCACCGTTATCAGTTTTATCAACTTCATAATTATACTTATTAAATTTAACTGTCAAGCTATATCCCAAAAATCATTATCAAATAATTTTTATCATCGCAAGCTTCTCAATGTTATACTTTTTAGCACCCGCTACTGATTTACAGACCTTAATGGATGTATCGAGTAACACAGCAGCGTAAAGCACTTTCAAAGTTTGCTTAGAGTGTCCCAAGACTTGGTTAATACACTCTAAGGTGTTTATAGCATCTTAGAATTGAAGATTTATCACAAACTCGAGAATCAACTTACTTTTTTTTGTAAATGTATTGAATTGAATTGTTCATTACTATTTAATATACTGTCTCAGGTGGGGGTACATAAATAGAAGAAAGATTTAATATAAAATTAAATTAAAATTGATAACTAAGTTATTCCACTTGGTTTATCACTAACGTGACGCGTTTCGCCTCTTTAAGAAGCATCTTCAGACTAACCGTATCGTAAGTTTATTTTCTTCTAAGGTAAACGATGATTTTATTCTTAAAAAGGTGGGGGCGGGTTTTATTACATTTTACTGGACGCGTGGAAGGGGTAAGCTATAAACATTGTTACCCTATAAACAAATTAATTACTGGCACCTGGATGTGAAAAACCCAAAGGGAATAAATTTAATAATAGCGAGCCGCCTGTTCTGTTTAAAATGTTATTTACTAATTCTCCATTACTGGTAATGGTTTTATTGATTTCTAAAAATTCTAAGCTATTCATTTTAATACCTTTTTTATTTACACGATGAAGTACTTCTACGTTATTATTTTTATAAAAGTATGATCATTTTCAATTAAATGATTCGCAAACTCTGAAAAATTATTACTTTTCAGACATCTGATATGCTCTTTAGCTCTAATATTAAAGTTTCTACCTGTCTGTCTTATATAGGAAGCTTGACAATCTTTACAAGAGGGGCGGTATGTTCCACACTGTGACAATGATTCTATTCAATCTTTATTGTTCAATAAGAATCTACCTAAGTTGTTAACTATATAAAAAGCTGCCTGTAAGTTATCCGGTAACAGCTTTGACATTTTTAATGATGTCTCTCCAAAATAAATGATTACGCCAGCTAAATCATTAACAATTTTAAATTTTATTTTATTTTAAAAATGAACTTCCACAAAGTTACCGCTGAATCCATTGAAAATATTAGAAGAAAGATTAATCACAAATTTTCAACTTCTAGGGTGATTCAATTAATCAAACACGCCAGCTTAATTCAAGTCAATATCATTATTATATTTGGTTTTACAAAGTTCAGTATAGCTATAGACATTTAAAAAAACACGTTTAAAATATACAGCTTTGAATTTAAAAACGCAACAAATGTTTTTTACAACCGGCTTACGTTAAGCTTGGAATTCCAACCCTAAAACGCAAAGCCTCCACCCGGCTTCGACACCGTGATCCGATACACGATGGTTAGGTAAAACGCTGTTTTTTTGTTTGCAAAAGATCCACCAGATAACGGAAAAGGGTACAAAAAAAAAGAAATCTACAGCGACGGTCAGTGTTGGATTCCAACGAATTTTTGTGAACCATAAACATAGCTGTTTGATGGGAATGAATCCTTGCTTTTACAATGCCTGATTTTTTCAATAATTGTGCAGTGAAAGGTGGTTCGAGGGATATAAAACTTGTAGGTGTCACATTGCATAATTTCTAAAATTAAACGTAAAAATGCTTGAAAGAAGTAAAAATACTTCTTTATTGCCAATATTATTAATAATTGGCAAAAACAAATTACTGTAAATATTAAAATAATATCTTTCAAAAATGTGGGAAATTGTAACCGGTGGGATAATAATTTTTTCATAATTTATTTTGTATAGTTTACTGTTTTATTTTATTGTGATGTCATTTCACCAGTTAACAATAAATTGATGGATGTTTTAAAAACACACTTAAATACTTAATTTTAAAATAAAATCAATAATGTTTTCAGTGTCTATAGCCTACTAGTAAAGACTACTGTAGTACATACCACAAGATTTTGGTTTCAATCCCTAGCAAGGCAAAAATTATATTTTATATTAGTGACATATAAAATTTTATTTAATTGCAATTAATTCAATTTATCTGGCGCATTTGTTTTGATAATATTTTTTTTTCATAAAAATAATTTTGATTTACGATGAGAATATATTTCAGTTTTATATTATTTGAGTTGTGTATAAGCAAAAACGCCACTGATCACAAAAAGTCGAAAATGACACATGAATGGCAAAACACTCTCCACATTCTTGTGTATATGTACAACTTATCAGATTAAACGCAATATCTCCAGAAAATCATGAACAATGTATTTATAAACTGCGTTCACATGCAAACTCACCACTGTCCATTACTAAATCATTATTTTTAGTCATTTGGATTATATTAATGTACTAGTATAACCGTCCCGTCTTAGATGACGGTATTTAAATTGAAATATAGAATGTTTAAATTAGCTAGTATGTAGGAACTGTGTGTCCATTGCATAACACCGCGACCGCGAAAGCGACAATTCATTTAAAACTCACATGTTTGTATAAAGTATAAGAATTACCGCAGTATTAGTTTTGTTTGATTTGACCATAACTTTTTTTTGCTTTTATACAACTCATTTTTACGTTGATTTTGAAAGTTCGAGCGGAACACTTAACACATTAACTAAATTTGTACGGAAATAAAAGCAGTGAGTCGAACTGTTTGCTAAAGTAAATATTTAAAAATTAATTCAGTTCGATAACCCTTTAAATCTATTAACCGTCGCTTGAAATGGAGTGACAATATAGTTATAGTCTCTTTTAAATCAATAACGGCTTTATTTTTCAACAAGATACATATATTACTTATTAATGAACAAATTCATTATAACTTTTCACTTAAATCCATTATGAATAATTAACGATATATATTTATAATAACATAAATGACACTAACCGACATTATATTTTTATTATATCTTTATATGTCGGGTCCGCGGTGCAGTGGTCAACGTCGTTGGCTATGGTTACCGATGTCTTTGATCTTTCAATGGATTTATGGATTTCTGTTCGTAGTCTGAGTACTCCCTCCCACCCATCCCATCCTCACCGGACGTAGCGAGAGCGATTAGCTAACCACTAGTCCTGTCATAGCCTTATCCTCCCATCCCTAATCTCTTCGAAAAAAGAGAGGTTGAGCAACTGAGTAACATGCAGTTCTCGTAGAAAAAATCGATTAAGATACCTCCATTAGGAGACCACATGCTACATATTGGGAGTAGACATGGGGAAAAAAAACTTAACCTTTACTTATATGGCAATTATTTACTGACCCAACGTAATTATTATTAACTGAATATTTGTTATTTATTTCTGCCCATTTATCGAACTAGTTTCTGACCATTAATGGAATTAATAACTGATCAAATAACGAGTTGCTTTTAAAAATGACCGAATTACCGGATCTCGGATTCGTCAAAACCGGTACTTCAATCCCTAATCACGACCTCGCCGACGTCACGCAATCGGTATCATAATCCGCTGGCGTTGTACAAACCAGCAAAAAAACCAGTTAGAATACTGTAGCAAACCCTGATGACTTCAATTTATCGACAGTTAAAAAAACCGATTTAATTCTCAATAGGCTAATTATAATACAACAAATTTAACAACGGAAATAGCCTTACGTTATTGTCCTTCATTTGCCTGTAATTGTAACCCCAATTATATCGAATAAAAAATCTACAGTACATAATATACATTGTAGAATTTTAAATTTAGCTTTGAACGACATATTGAATTAGGTCACCGTACGTAAAAATCACGCACGCATTCGCTTTCCTGGCCAGTTATATACATTTTGTAATTTTTTTTAAAGCTATACATAATCAAAGCCCAATATAACTCTTATATATCACCGAGTAAATTTATTGCGCCCTGAAGTTAGCCAGCTTAATTAACCCTTTGGCTAAATTGCAAGAGATACTTAACATTTTAGTTTTCAAATTGTGTTTTGAATTACTTATGAATATTGATTTTATATGTAGCTTAGAAAGTTTGCTACATCATAATTTCAATTTCATTAGGAGTCATGAAATTACAGGATAATTTTTTAAACTACAAAGTTAACGTACTAAAGTTATTTTGCGAAAGAAATTCGTGCTTGTTGATTCAATTTTTTAATTTTGAACGTTACGCACTTTTGTGTATTTGATAGTTGAATTATTTTTAATTTAGGTATATTTCGTAGTTATTTTCACTATAACAAAATTCATATTTAACGGGTAATGCTTTTAAAGCACCTGTTTTAATGACAACGTACTTTTTTTCTTTTTGGGAAATCCTTATTTTGATGTTAAAGTTATCTATAAGTATAGAAGCTTAGTCGGATTTGTGGTGCAGTGATTAAGATAATTGGCTTCTTTTAAGGATGTTTCAAGCTGAAATCCCGTTGCGGTCAGTTTTGTAAATTGGTTTTTCAATTGATTTATGGATTTTTGTTTATATGCATGGATGTTTGTGATGCCTAAAATTCTCTCTCTCCCATCCGATTCTTAAAACGGGGTGTAACGACAGCGATCGGCTAACCATTAGTCCTATCTTAGTTCTCTCTTTCTATCCCTACTTTCTTTAAAAAAGAGATGTTGAGAAACTGAGTAATAAGCAGTTATCTTAAAAAAACTTATGTTGAGATACCTACTTATCACAAATATTTACACCAGTGCCACCTGCTAATTCTCACTTATTACTCACGCTCAGACACAATATCTCACTTCATTACAAACAGACAGAAATATGAAAATGTACAATTAAATTATACTAAAGTTATCACAATATTTTCACGGCTTGATACAGATTGATATAATATATGGCTAGACCTGACGCTGCAGGTTTCGAAATATGAATACTTGCCGGCACCGAAACATAATAATGCTTACTAATAAATAATATACCTATGACAAGACACGACGTTGCAGATTTCGGTACGCTTACAATAATATTTGATCGACATCCTTTTTTCTGTTGACACTGCGTGAGAGGGCAGAGGGGGTGTCGAAACTGGATCACGAACACAGTATAAATACACAAGTAAACGACAACTGAGGGGATTCTGTATCGACCGCCGTCCGCGACACAACAACCGTCCCATCGTGACACCAGTCGTCATCCCGCCGACTGACACTTGACAGCATCAACCGTCATCATCACCAGGATCCGTCTCTACCCCTTAATCACGTCAATCAACAGCTTTGGAATCGTATTCCAACAAATACATCAAGACAAAAATGTATTTAAATAAACTACATTCCGATGTTGGTAATTTATCCTTACTGAACGTATAAAATAAATTCGTACATTAAAATAATAATGTAAAAACCACCAATACATAAACAAAACTTTTGCTGTACCGGCTATAAACTGATTAACGTAATTTAATATACAGTAAATCTATCATATTTATTATGTTTTATCTCAGCTGCACTTTTGACCGTAAAATAAAATCCTTAACAGGAATATCGAATAAAGCGCGCAATAAAACATGCCCAGTAAAAGCGATATTAATTTATAATACGTGCAGTTGAAAGGACATTTACGATCATTATGAAATATTATGTTTGGACGTCATTTTTTATGGCATGACATTTTATGCACTATTTTATCGTTTCCGTTCTAATTTTAAAATTATTTATTTCAAGCCGATCAAGAAGTAACGGAAATAGCTTCGATCTAAAAATGCTTCTATAACCGTATCCACTCTCAACGTTTCCAGAAATAAAAATACGAGGCTAGTACATATACAATATAAATAGATTAAAGTAAACTACTTAAGGAGAAAAACATTATAGGAATGTTTTAATTGTTTCATATGATATTATTCAAAGCCGACCGACTCCTCAACCCACGATATTTCTTACCTTTCAATGGTTTATTTATACTTGAGAGAAGGCACCGATCTGTTTTGTCTTTCATTTTAGATTAGTCAAAGTGATATCCAGGAAACATGGTTTGTATGTTTGGAAACTTCTCCCTCTTTAGAGGTGGTAGAATAGAAATGGAAGCTTGGATGCTTACAGGTACAATCAACTATTATTTTTCCCATTTACACAAAATGAGTTGTCGTAAATAGTAGATTTTTTTTCAATTACGGCTTACGATGAATATGATGAAAATTTTTTATATTTTAATTATACACACCATTTAAAATAATATATTTCTTTAATCCTAAATACCATAGATACCAGTTTCTTCCGAAAATAAGAGATCATTCAAAAATAAGCCCTAGTTAAAATAATCCGAAAAATATAATTCGTTCAAAAATGCTGTTGAGCTTAGTACCTCCATCCAGCTGGTCTAATATTTCCGAGAATTACACAGTTTGGAACGAAAATTCCGATAAATAACTTATTTACGTCTACAGTTCGTTGCAAGCAATGCACTTGCAGGTGCCGAAATTAATTCCTGGAATCTAGAGTGTAGAATTTATCTACTTAACAATATAAGGCAGGGCATGGGAGATTAGGACCTATGATTCAACAGGAAAATCAGAACGGAATTCAAAATTTGATAAGATATAATGATGTTGCAGAAGAAGATTACATGACTGTATTCGAATAAGTTTAAATACACATATAAAACCTCCTAAATTAGTAAAATTACTAAAACGTAAAAAATGTAAAATTCCTATATAAAAATAAATATTAAACAAAATTATATAAATCTAATTATTCAACTTGAAAAGTAAGCCCCCCCCCCGATAATAAGCCCTACTACGTATTTTGAACCAAAAAAGAAATTAAGAAAGTGTAATATTTTCGGAAAAAGACGGTATATTTTATAATAAGTTCAAACTGTTTTTTTCGATAATTCTTCCTGTAATGTCACTTTGTTGAAGATTGACACGTAGCTGATCAATTAATATTTATTATTGATGAAAAAACACAATCCATATTGATGGCCTAGTTCCATAGTGATACAACTAGAAATTGTTAGTTTTGAGATATGTCCGACCAAAGTTTTGACTCATCTAAACTGACCCGTCGTAAAAAGTGATGGCTTATTATTTGTATTGCTTTTTTATTCAAATATATAGTGAATAATTTATATTTTAGGATTAAAGTTTCTTTCTTTATGGAACACCGCGATTCAAAAAAACATAATTTCACAATACGATATTTTGATATGTATGTATATGGATCTGAAAAATTATTTAATATTGTTGATTTCCATATGCAAATATCTGCCTTTTGAGAGAAAACCTGTACATTTGTGGAACTGAAGAAAAGTGGAGTTCGAATATAATGACTCACTTAACTTTCAAAATTTTGTATCGTCCTATGGAATTGGGCCATCGATATACATAGACAATAAAACAACATTTGTAGTACATAAGCCACATGCGTTTTTTCATGAAAATCGCATATTTGAATAATTAAAACACGTCATCTTTTGTTATTTAACATGTTAGGTTTACCTTCGCTTCAAAATTTGACCACACTATAAAAAAACACATATCAATTTATTGTTTAAGTGGGTATTCAAAATGTCGATAATAGTAGAGTTTTGATACCACGCAATTTATTATTTTCTCATTGGTCCATAAACCTACCTAAGCAGCAGAAAAAGAAGGCGATGTAAATCAACTTTTTTTGATTGCGCGTATGGCAGGTTTCATATTTTTTATGTCTGAGAAAGCATTCAAAATAAAACACGTTATTTTTCATCTGAAAATATGCATTCGCAAAAAAATATCTGCTTGCTGCAAGAAGGCGTTAAAGAATCGTTTTCGTTCATATTTATATTTATTACATCAATTATATTTTTATTGATATTCATCCTTTCTTTCATCCAGCTTTTTTTGGATGATTGAATCAACTATTATCTTTTTGTATAGCTATTTATCTAGTGGCTATTGAAATGTCAAACTTTATAATCCCGATCATGTCCCGAAAACCTTGCCTTATTTTTTACAATACTCGTATAAGAGTATCGTTTTGGATGAGTACATGCATGTGTACATTTTGGATGAGTGATCTTAGACAGATAGTCGGCGTCCGTGGTGCAGTTGGTAGCGTCGTTGGCTACGACTACGAATGTCTTGGGCTCAGTTCCCGGTGCGGACAATTTCAAAAGTTGACTTTTCAATCGATTCATGAATTTCTGTTCGTAGTCTGAGTGTTTATAATCTCTAAAACTCCCTCCTCACCCACACATCCGATCCTCGCGGGGCGAAGCGAGAGCGATTAGCAATTTCTAGCGCTATTCTCTTTAAAGAGAGGTTGCGTAACTAAGTAGCAAACAGTTCTCATAGAAAAATTCTGTTGAGATACCTCAATTATTAGACCATATGCTCCACGTTGGGAGCGGACACGAAAAAAAAATGTCTAGTCTGGTACTATTTTTCATGTATTAAAGTAGACTTTTCGGAACTTAATAGGTTGATTTCTTTGACAGATTTCAATGTCAATTATGTTTTAATCGACTTTCACATTGCAAAAGAAATAATCATCTATACCAGTGCTCCGCAACCTTTTCTCACCCCCGGCACACCAAAGTAGTCATAAATATTTCGCGGCACACTACAAGCCAAAAAATGTACATTTCCTAAGCAAAACAATATAATTTTATATGTATAAATATAACTTCTTGAAAAATTCTTACTATATTTTTACAATCCTGACAAATTTTATATTTAATATTAACATAGAAACACGAAATTATTTATGTACAGTACATAAATATAAATAAATATATTGTTCATAGTAACGAGGATAATTTAAGCGGAGATTTCAGCAACCGAGTGTTTTAATTTTTTCTGATACTTATAAAAATACTCGATTTTTTTTCATTTTGGACGCACTGCGCCGCGGCACACCTGGGATCGTCTCGCAGCGCAACAGTGTGCCGCGGCACACCGGTTGCGGAGCACTGATCTATACGATAAATAACTATGTTCATAAAAAGACAATATTATGAACATAGTTATTGTTTTCGCAGCTGTTGGTGTTGATGTATTATTCAATACAATTACTCAGTAAATATTAAAACTGTTTATTAATTTATATATATTTATTATAATATTACTTCATTTACATGGTGTGAACTGTCAATAATTATTCATTATGGAAACTGAAAACACATTTTTTATACTAATTTAATCCTTAATAATTCCAATTGAAATTAAAGCTTCTTTATTTAATGCAATTTATTTGGTAGAACTCCATCATAAAAAGGATAAAAATAACCAAGTATTCAATTCTAAAAATAATAACTAGTTGGTTGGTTTTGGCTTCACGCCATCGTCAGAACTAATAATATAACGAAATTAGTTATGATGATGGCGTGAAGCCGAATTAGCTATCTAATTAACTAATTAAATTATGTTGAACTGAATACTTTTTTTGTTCCAATATTGGAATTAAAGCTATTTCGGCAACAGAAAACCGTAAGGAATTTGCTTCAATTTTTATTTGTACGTATAATTTAGAAGAGATGGGCAAAATCATTTATGTATTTCAAGTTGAGATATTTATTATCTATCACTAATGGTGATGTGACAGTTTGGTGTAATATAAAGTTGTAATCAATCAAATGAAAGACAACGTTATTTTACTGAAACAGAAAAAAATCATAACAAAAATGCAAATTCACTGAAAGTGTTTCATTTTTCTCCAAGAAAAACTAAAAAAAAATATGACTGGTTTTGCTGAGAATTTCCAATTTCACAGCCTGAAGGTTATGATAATGTAATAGCACTTTTTTCTCGGACTCTTCAGTAGCCAATAAAACCAAAAATACAAATTTTATATCGAGTCTTTTACAAAGCTGTTGGAAAGCTCTTCGCTTAACTTCACAGAATATAATATCTGCGAATCCGCTTTTAATGTACTGTGAACGCAACGTGCGGTTTTAATAAGCACCGATTTAATAGCGTGCCCTGGGTTATTTTATTTAAAAAATGAGGTGGGTCTAGAAGTTAGTAGATAAAATATAACTTTAAATCATCGCATAAACATGAACCAGCGCATGTATAGTAATATAAATTAAGATAAGCTTCCACAGATCGCGTTTTTGGTTAATCACCCAAAAGTTTTGTCGAATAAATGGCACGAAGAGTATTTTGAATATAAAGTGTTAAATACTTTTAAGGTGTTAACTGTCAATTCTTGGTGGAAAGGCATTATATTTAAAAAAATAAAACACAATTTGTTTGTACTACTTCCACGTGTTTATAATGGTCAGGACCGGTTTCGCTCATCACGAGCATTATCAACTGATGGTTATTATCATTAATTAGCATAGTGGCAGAAGGCAATAAGCCGAAAATTGGCTGTTTTGAGTTATGAATGCAGTTCAATAGATTTTACGATGGCCTATCGTCTGAAAAAACAAGCTCAGCCATATTCCGTGTTTTACGTAATTTGAAGAAATCTACATAAATAAGATAAATTAATGTTACTATAAAAAATGTTACTTTAAAAAAGAATTTATTATCATTAAATTGAATTTGTAAATCAATTTGCCATAAAGTGGAAGTCATTAAATAAATAATAGTGAAGGTATGTTAATAGAAATACCTAAATTAGATGATTATGTTAAAATTCAATTATCTCAAAACAAGGTTTTTCGATTTGACGCCTTTTGTCACTAAACCGATGATATAGTGTATACATATCTCCTCTATGCCAGTATAATATAAATATAAGCTTAAACCAATGTTAACATAGTTCTGAACATGCCGTGAAGCTGAAATAGCTATCAACCAATTATTATATCCGTTAGAGAGTTCGAAATCGTTAACATTTGAAATAATATGTTGAATTCCCCAAAGTGTTGATAAGTGTGTTATAGGATATGGTTTTTTACTCTATTGTAATGGAATTATTCTTTTATTTACTTACGCAATAGATCTTTTGGGCATAGATTAAAAGCCTACATTCATTGGGTCAGTTACAATTTCAATCTTTGGTCAGTAATTTATCAAAATGGTAATTATCCATTGGTCTGTTGGTAAAATAAACGGTCAGTATTATATATAAAATGGTCAGTTATTAAATTAAACACTCAGATATTTATATAAAACGGTCAGTTTTTTAATTGAAAATTAACTTTGACTAACTTACGCTGACCATTCGGCAATTATTTACAGGCTTAACGTAATTCTGTCTGTGAAAGGAAAAGTCTGAAATTGGTACTTTTCAGGAGAGCGAAAACAAGATTTGCATTTTTATGAAATTTGAAGAAAAATGTGATGTTTATACATGAATTTTACCAATTCAGCAGCATTGGTTCAACTCTTTCTTTTTTATGTATATATGTATGTTTGTATTCTTGTTATTTTAGAACATTTAACTCGAATTAACTCCCTTTTCCTTTCGCACATAGAATTATTAACTGACCATTTATTATTTCTCACTGACCATTTATCGAATTAGTTGCTGACTAAATAATTAGCTACCTAGATTTAATACATCATTTTAAAAGTAATACATTTTAATTTTTTTGGTTTGACTGTACCAAAAAGGTAATAATATGACATCATATAAAAACGATGATCTATTAAACGCTTGCAGATTCATTGTTCAGCGTAATTATTTTTTAATAAAGTTTGTAATCTGTGAACGTTTTCTCCCATCAAATGTGTTCTCGGAACATAAAACTTTTCGGGTAACTTAAAACGACTACTCATCGTACATACGTAAGGCGTAAACCCTTATGAAATTTTAATGTCATCCACTTTTTTGACACGCGCGACCCCATTTTCAAATAAGAATATAAAAAATAGTCTAGCAACAGTCGAGCGACGCCGTCATACGTCAATCCAAGTCTCATATCTTCGTCAAATAGACTATAAAATGAATATTTTCCATTAGGGTAGAAAATTCTATTTATTGACAAGAAAAGTCATTGGTATATACACCTTTCTTGGTGCGCGTAGAACGTGATCACAAATTTTCTTATTTGTTTCAAGAGATATTTGCTTATGACGAAATCAACAATAAACAAAATAACTGGTAACTACTTTGGAATTCAGAATTTTAGGAATATCAATTTTCTTCTGATAATTCAAAAAATAGTTCACTCGATACATAAATATATTTCATAATAGTTTTTTTACAACCATCCCAATTTGGAGCATATCGTCGTTGTTTTGAAAGAAGATACTAACTGAAAAATACTAAATTTGGATTATTGAGATTTTGTACACTTCCATGTATTTTGTCACTAACGACCCGGGTTTCGCCTTTCGGCATCTTCAGGCATTCGAGCACACGAATGGACTCGAACTGAATTCGTGTGCTCGAATGCCTGAAGATGCCGAAAGGCGAAACCCGGGTCGTTAGTGACAAAATACATGGAAGTGTACAAAATCTCAATAATCCAAATTTAATATTGAAATTCCATCAAGCACCCTCAGTCGATGTCTTAAATTATGAAAAATACTAGTTTTGAGTAATTGTACTTTAAAGTTTGTTAAATGTTTGAAATGCTTTTTATTTTTTTGTACAAAACTATTTTTAAGTTAAAGTATAATTTATAAAAATAAATGTGTTCTTTCATACGGCTGAGCTTGAATTTTTTCTATTAAGTTCTTTGCAAAACAGTGACGATATGGTTTCCTAATCGATGTATCTCAACAGAAGCTTTTCTACAACAACTGCTTATCACTCAGTTGCTCAACTCTTTTTCGAATAGAGTTGCGATAGAAGGATAGGGTAAAGACAGGACTATCTCTTTTTTTTTTAGAATAAAACGGGTGGGAATTCGAGTCCCAAAAAACAAAAGCCAACGAACAGCTGACTACAGCTTATAATAGCCAAGACGTGGAATATTTCAGTTCTGCCTAGTTATCCTATGAAAAGTACCCGACAGTCGTCTAAGACGCCGGGGTTCAATCCTTCAGTAGAATATACAGGCATCATTAAGGCTCTCCGCAGGGATAGCCTTCAAGTGACCTAGCCAGTTTCGACATTTTTTCAAGACCGCTTACTAAATATGGTGATATATTATCTGTTCTGTCCCGTCCGGACCCCTCGCAAATCAAACCACCTCACCCGCAATATTTCACACAAGAATTTATTATCAAAACTTAGTCAGTATACGGTTTCTCGGAGTCCACCTCAGGTGTCGTGATTTGATAACGTAAAGCAGCGCCGAAAGAGCGCGAGTGTTGAAAATAGTGTAGTGTAAACTCTTTTCTTCTCAACGTTTATAATGTTTTGTAACAAAACTATTACACAGTTACATTTTTTTGTACTAATTCCACATATTTATAATGATCAAGATATATATATAATGCCTTCCCGCCAAAAATCGACAGTTAAAATCTTGAAAGTCGTAATTTGAATAAAAGGCTTCTTTTTTTCATAAGAAAAAAAAATGTTTGAAATAGTTAATAAAAATCATATAAAATTCGCACATATTTATGTACGCTGGTGGTTTTTAAACAGTTTGTAGGTACAATCTTCTTAATTCTACACTACAATTCTGCCTGTCTAGTCAAGGTAATATCATAAACCGATGCACCGCAATATTAATCCTATTAAGCTTCCTGTGAACGTCTTCCATCTAAACAGTTACCGTATAGTAGCGATGACAGCGTATTCGTCTAGCGTTGTGATAGATTATTTTCACTTGAAGCATCTAAGCTAGCCGTTTGAAATTTGATGAATTTCCAGGCAGACATTGACTTTTACAATAATGTAAAAGTAAAAATAGCAATGTATTTAGTTTCACGAAAAAATGTGTTATAATGTAAATTGTTATTTCAGAATCACGCCATTATCTCGTTGAAAATACTATTGATACACTTTTTTTAATAAACAATTTTAGGTATATCGATCGTCCAGTTCATTGCTCAGACATCTCCAAATAACCCATATCGAGATAATGGGAAAAGCAATATTCAAAAGGTCACTATTAATCAAATATTACCGATTTGTACCAGAGCTTAATACATTTTATACAAGTGTTTAACAATTAGGTGCTTTCCAAGTATAGCCAGTAGAAAAATAATTAGAAATACCTTTTTACTGAACGCAAAAATATCAAAACTTTGTTTTGTTCTTTAGAAGGTTATATGCCTTAGCATTTATTTTGTCGAGTCTTTTTCTGCACTTTGACTTTGTTGCAGCTTAATAAGAAAATCCCGCTTTGCATGAATATGTTTTAAAAAACGAAAATAAAACAACAATAGTTTGTTTTGGAAACAAAGTGTGATTGATTAAATTATTAAAAAATTTCAGTTCAAAGTCGATCGAAATTTTAAGGTAAAAAAATAATACGGACTTACTTATGAAACTTTACGCAGACTTTTCTCTCCAGAATTTTTACAGTGATATGCTGAATATTTAACACGAATTTTATCAGATTTATGAATAAGATTTATTAGCACGGTTAACCGTTCTGTCAACTTTGGAAACTGTTGTTAAACTGACAAGACTTATCAGCCAATCAGGTAAAAACAATATACCCATAGATAATATTAGAAAGAAATCTCTTTCATGCCCACGGTGTTAGAAAAAATGATCCTCCACCTGCACCTAGACATTATAAACATCAGTAGAGATTGTTCATTACTCGCCTATCAAAATGAAGTATAAGATCTTTAAATGTATTGGAGTGTACAAAATCTTCACAAATTGTCGCGGAACACCAATTCATGTTCAGCGGAACAAGTGCTGGATAGTGCATAGAAGAACAAAATACTCTATCACGTAAATAATAAAACTTTGTAAAATAACAGAATTTTGAATACGAAAAACGGTTTCCCCTCCCTATATTTTCTCGTAATAATTAATGCGTCAGTGGCTCATCGCTTTGTCATAATTTAAATTCCATTTTATTACGCGCTTTTGACACGCTTGATATGAATATATGCCTTTATTATAGCTAATATAACACGAGTTAGTGTTATAAACTAAAAACAATGGTGTAATTTACTAAAATATCCGTTTATTTTTGTATTTGCAGGGTAAAGTTTTTATTTTTTTTTTTGAAATTAATATAAGCTCCATAACTGTGTTTTTTTTTTCAAAACATTGCTTCTCCCAATGTGAAGAATATGGACTCCGCATGGAGTGTAATCTCTACAGAAGTTTTATGCGAGAACTGCTTGTTATTCAGATTTTTAACCTCTCCTTTTCGAAGAGAGTAGAAGTAGAACGATAATGAAAGTACTGGTAGAGGTAAACTTATTGTTCTCGCGCATCTGAGTTTTAAGATTGGATGTGTAGGAGAGAATTTAAGACAGCTCACACATATTTATAAAGGTTAACGCCGATGCAAATGGAGTTAACCAATTCAAGCGCTGACCGATATAGACGACGCAAATTCTGCATACGTAAGGTGAACGCCCTAAAGAAGCAAGTGATGACTAAGGCAGAAAACATACGGTCGACGAAGGTATAAATGGACAACCGTAGGAAAGCACCGATATTCTGTCGTCACACCCCGAACTGAAGACATCTCTCCGGATTCACATAATCGTCACTTTAAATTTTCATCCTATACCTAAAGTGAACTTTCTTTAATTAAACAAATTTTGGAATCGAGTTCCTAAAAATCGATTTTTGAAATTGTCCGTACGGCGCTTGGAGCCCGTGAGCACCGCAACTGAAGCCAACAAGATACTTATATTAAAAAAAAACGGCCATCTGAAAGAAGTGTAGTCTTCATATGGTGAATTGCATTGTGATGTATATAATAATAATTTGTAGTAAAATATCATAATACATAAAAACTAACATTAAAATAATGAAATCCCTTTATGCCCAATACTGTAAAAGAAGCATGGACTTAGGGTAGTAAAAAAAAGACATATTATATTGGAGATACCTACGTAATACGCGGAACACTTCAGTTACAATATAGCCTTAGCCGAAAAGGGGGTAAAGTTATTTTTGTTTCATTTTAGGCTCTCTCTCGAGACCAAGCCGAAGGCAAGTTGTTACCAGTAATTCGTTATCTAGTTTGAGGGTGAACCAATCCACGGGTGTGATTGTTTTTCAGATGGAATTTCCAAAATAATATTTCACAGGAATTCACCACACTGAAATGTATCTTAAATAATCACAATTTCTTTTTACGATACATGTGAATAATTGGATAAGGGAGGATTCGATATCATTGATTGGATTGCTAATAATAATGGTACCAATAAAATGCATTTACTTCTAAATTAAAATTACAATATATGGAATTACAGCTGAACTGCTGACTAAAATGTGCCATGAAATTGGACAGTACATATAACAAAAAATATAACATTTTTAACAGTTGAGAAAATAGAATAAATAATTAAAAAAACAATACATGAGTTCATTGCCAAAAATGTCCACTTGTATAAGTATTAATCATCGTAACGGCCCTTGCAACTGGAGACTGAAATGACCTACGCGAAAAACATGATTGTAGAAAGAAAAATGTTTGTTTATGGTTTCGACTACGTAGATAAAAATTCGGAGCATATAAGTGAATAGTATTGAAAATTTTAGAATTATAAACTCAACCCTGAAGATGATGGGAAAAATGCTTTAGAATTCAAAATGATTTTCGAGTTTCAAGACAGTGAAATGACAGCATTCTTAGAAGAAATTTTGTTGGGTAGTACTCTTTTAAGGAATTATTAAAGTAAAAATTTGAAACAAAAATATCGCAGAAATTTCTTATGTATCTTTTTAATTTCCAATTGCAACTTGTGTGAATTTTCATATGAACTCCAAATAATAGATTCACGTTGAAGTGTACTTAATTGTCCATGGATATCGGTGTTTGCGATGCTTTTATTTCCTTCTTAATCTGATGTTTTTCAACCCATTTATTGCCAATTAATGTTACAGGATAAATACGTATCTCAAACAAAATTTGATTGCCGTCAAAGACCATGTGATTTATATTTTTTAACATATCTATTTACTCCCAGTGTCTTTGTCTATTTACTCCCAATGTGACTGGTCTGTAAAAGTACTAATTAATTTTAAATAAGATGTAATTTTAACATAAAGTTATCATTTATGTAAGTAAATTTCTTTAGATGAGCAGTCAATAATACAAAATAATCTTATATTGAGCGAAAACGTCAGCGCACTAAAGTCCCGCGCGCTAAAATCGGGGTGCTGTGAAGCATATGGACACCTCAACCGAAGATTTCCTACAAAAACTGTTCGTTATTCAGTTGCTCAACCTTTCTTTTTCAAAGAGAGTATGTTTAGAAGAATAGGGATAGAACAGGAATAGTGGTTTATTAATAGCTCTCGCTCTGCTTCGTTTGTAGGATCAGATGGATGAGAGGAAATTCTAGACATCACAAACAGCCATGGCTACGAATATAAATTGATTTAAAAGCCAATTTATGATACTGTCCGTATCTTGATAACCCGATACATCCGTAACCGAAGCTAACAACGTTGACAATTGCACACTGTATATGTATCTAATTAAAATATTGCTATGCACACACTAAAAGTTAATAAATTGTTAGTAAGCTGCGACAAGTAATGTAATCCATTTTTCATTTTGTACGACCGATGTGTCATAGAACGTATACCCCGTGTAAAAATAGAGTCGGGTGTACGTTTATTTACAACCCTTACCCAGCCTAAAAAATATTACCGCAAAAGTTATTGAAATGTATTATATCCAATAACAGTATGTATTATTATTTAGCGTATTCACTTAATAATTTCATATCATATATTATAATCTCGTCATTTTCTATTTGTAAAGATGATTTGCTGACATATTCGTGAGCGGTCGACATGAAATCGATGAGTAAAACTATTTACAACCAAAGTTTATTACTGTTGTATCACGACATTGAATGTAGAAGTACACAGTGGTTAAATGTGTACGAAACACATTCTTTTAGTTAAGAAATACACGAAACTGTAATTTTTAAATTTTAAATAAATGCTACAAGAGAAGAACATGTTAACAAGAATACTTTACAAAAGTTAGATAGAATACCTGAAGCGTCTAGCAGCAAAACCAGATTATGACCAATTGAAACCTTAATGCTTATATGCTTAAAGGTTTTTAATTTGAATAGTTAAAATTGTGTACAGTTTTTTTCACTAACGATGGTGGTCAACATCAATACAGTCAGTAGGCTTATTCATAGTATTTTTTTATAATTTACTCTGCATTCGAATACCTGAAGATTTAGAAAGGCAAAACCCAGGGCGTTAGTGACAAAACTTATCGAAATTTATAAAACATTACATTGAGTACAAGTGCCCTCAGTCGATTTCTCGAAAATTTAATGTTTTATACTAAAAAGCCGTTTTGGGATGATAATATGTATAGTTTTATGGATTGGAGAAAAGCATCAGACATTTGACACCATTGTATTCTAATCCAGGGTTAGCATATAAAAGTTTTTTTTTTGGCTTAATCACTAGAAGAATATTAATTTATGGTTAAAACTATCTTTTTTGGAGCATTTTTTTTCATTTATATGAAAAATCAACCATAAACTTTACCGTCGCTTCAATTGCAAACTTGTATATTTTCATTTGCCTTTTATGAATTTTTGTAATACTAAGTCTGCAAAAATATCCATTAAAAGCACGTAAAATAACACAACTTACAAAAATTACGCGTTTTTTATTTTTGTTTTCATTCGGTCAATTTATTTTATAAACATCTTTTATGCTCTCCTGATAAATTGAGATTTTGAAGATATAAAACATTGCAATGGAAATGTTGATATTTTTCCCAATATCGGAAAAATAATTTAAAAAAATAAAGTTGGGAGTCGGTTTTTTACATTTTTAATGGTTTCCATAATTATGTTTCTTTTGATCAGTTTATTTTCATCGTTCAAAAACAGAAAACGAGCAATATCTTATATATTTAGCATAATTAAATGTTATATCGTAATGAAATCATACAAAATTTACGAAAAAAAACACCTTAACTATCCAAAAAGCAGCTTATTTTCTTGTAAATCAACACAATGTACACAATCATTTTTATTGAAAACGTTATATGCTGACTTGCGTTACGAATATTTGAAATGCTCTCCAGTATAATCGCATGTTTACAGATACGGGATTATACGTAGGGAGTGTCGATATAATAGTGGTTTACATCAAGTGGCCAGTTCAGAATTTTTAACCTAAAACGAATGTAAAATGACGTTTCCCTTTCAAAAAGTAGTCAATTTATTTTTCTTATTTACATCACTTGGTCGAGACCAGCTTTGTTATTTTTAAAATGAGATCCAATAATTAAATAATTTTCGTATTTTTTGATGGTTACATCAATTGGCCAAAACACAGTCGGTATATTCTATCCTCAGTGCTGTCGATTTTGACGCAGGGTGTATATACTATTTATAGTTACATTGAAGAATACAAAGTTCATAACCTGATTACATATTCAAAGGGCGGTTCAATATGACAGCCTATCTAACCATGTTACATTCAGGCACAAAATTTTACATATTCACCGTCAAACTACAGAACTTCAAAACAGGCATGTAAATAAATCGATCATTCAGATATCAAAGTGTATATAAATAATACGGAATTTTGAAAAGAGTCAACATGAAGTCAATGTCTAGAATACGAACATGGGTATACCATATTCTTTTGAAATGTAAACTTGTGGAGAAATACATTACATTTATGAAATAATACCGAGATAGTAAACTCATCAGTTTACACTCTTAGAAGATTATTTTATTTTAATAGATAGCAGAGAATGCTATTTACTATATCGAGAGTATACTGACAGAAGAGCTGGTTTTTAATGTTTTCTGTTCGTAGTCTGAGTGTTTGTGATGTCTAAAAATTTCCTCCTCACCCATCCATCCAATCCTCACGGGGCGTAGCGAGAGCGATTAGCTAACCACTGGTCCTGTCCTAGCCCTATCCTTTTATCCCTACTCTCTTCGAAAAATGAGAGGTTGAGCAACTGAGTAACACACAGTTTTCATAGAAAAATTCTTTTAAGATACCTCCATTAGGAAACCATATGCTCAACATTGGGAGCGGACATGAAAAAAATATATATTTTAACGGTACGCTATAGTTCTGACGATGGTGTGATACCAAAACAGCAGTCGATTATAGTATAGTATTCTTGCAAATTAATTGATTTGCTATATTTACCTAATTTTAATGGAATTTCACCAAGTAAACCAATTCAATCAGTAATAAAAAGTATAAATATCAAAAGTACCTATTATTGAAACCATCATGTATTGGCCTAGCCCCTAGCCAATAACGCGCTACCCTTTTTTACTCCGCTCGTAGTTCGTAGTTTGAATCCCTAGCTGAAAATTTACATATGTATGGATTCATCAATCGAATCGAATCGGGTACGAAACTAAAGGAAGCCTTCATATCACTGGAAGTATCATCTTGGAAAATGTGATTACATATGAACGAATCAGAAACTATGTAGATCCCATTCTATATAGTATAATATCTCGGGAGAGTGTAGCAAACCGAATTTCCATCGGCACAGACATATTCGAGGCAATAAATTTAATAATAATGCCGGCTTGCAGATGTTACTTTACCGATTGAGTCAGATTCCATTCTCTCTACAAAGTAACCAAGCAAACGCTAACAATTTACTCTTTAAACGCGTATTACGGAATGCCAATAAAATCTGGACCCATATCATAGAAAGAGTAAGATAAAATAATATTAAAAAATCACCCCTTGATCTTTTCAGTCTTCGTAGTAGCGGTGAATATTCTTGTTGATTTCCCATTAATTTGAGATTTGTATCTGAAACCATGTGATGCTTATAAAATAACCACCATTCTCCTAGACCAGGGATCTGTAGCTCGCGTGCCCAATTGTAGCTCATCTTTGCCAAATTTGCAAAATTCACAATTTTTATTTTGATTTTGTTTGTCTTTTATAATTGTTGAATTTCAACCCTACATACAAATAAAGTATATTTTCGACAAAGGTGTTGTTTATTTATTTCTATTGTATATATCATTGTCAAAAATCACTTATTTTTAATCCATCTATGGAAATTTCACAGATCTTGTATTGTACCGTTTATTTTCATGGTAAAAAAATACATTTGGCTTAAACAGACACCCCCTCACCCGCATCGGTCAGTTACATCAAGATCGTATTTATAATTTCAACAATAACCTAACTATTTAAATAAGTTTTATTCAGTAAATCTAATTCACTTATTAAAAATATATAACAAAGTGCAATTAATTAATTTAAATAAAACATTATAAAAATATTTTTTTGGCTCGCGAAAGACTTCGAAACTATTTTGTTACACACATTTGACTCTTTTGGTGCAAGAATTGCCGACCCCTGCCCTAGACGATCCTGAAAACGATGCGTGGAGAAAGCGGTTATTTGACTGGTATTTCTTTCACAGCCGCCTTTTTAGAATTTACAGTGATTGTTAATATGACTTTTTTTGTAAAACTTTCACAATCACACTGTTATAAAAAAAACCGCCACCATTAGTTAAAGAATAAAAGCACTCTCTCCCTATCAGTCTAGTAGCCTGACTATTCTTGGCTAGTAATATAATAGCATTGGACAGGTCCGGGTTACAATCTCCTTCTACACAAATACACAAAAGCTTAACTTCATCGACATCCTAATAGTATACAGTAGAAGTTATATAAAAAAAGTCTCATAGTTTCCTTGGCTGCAAAATCCTCTTCAAACAAAACAAAAACAGTCGTTACAATTAAGTTTGGCAGTAATATTAAAGTGTGTGGTCTCCCAACCGTAACTTTGAAAGCCTAAGGTTTATTTTATTGCTACGGATGTGCTTTGAGGAAAGCTCGTTGCAAATGTTTCTTTAAATAGCTCCCTGGATATGAAACTTAAAAGCAAAGCAACATTATTTAAAGAAACAAAAAAGTGTTTTTACTGTTTTTTAGGCTGGTATTTTTTTGTTTATGGTTTTGTAGCGTTGTCTGAAGTTTCTTTGCTGTGTGAATATTTGAATTTTAGCTTAATGTAAATAATATTACGGTGAAAACAAGGGGGGGCAATGCGTAAAAACTATTTTATATCCCATTCTTTTTTTCTGGGACGGCTAATGGTCAATATTTGGAGTAAAATAAGTCATCATTGTTACCAAGTTTATTGCATGAAAATTTGAATATAAATCGACCAAAAATCGCGTTTGTTGCCAACCGTTAATGTATAAGTTGTCAATTGTTGTTCTAAATTCAGAATTCATGATCAGTACCAGTTTTACCCAGCAAGTAAGAGTGAGCAACTGGAAATTGATATTATATGTTTCCAACAATTCTGAAACACTTTTTTTTCCACGTCCGCTTCCAATGTGGAGCATATGGTATTCTAATGGAGGTTTCTTATTAGAATTTTACTATCAGAACTGCTTGGTACTCAGTTGCTCATCTTCTCTTTTTTCGGAGAGAGTAAGGATAGAAGAATAGGGCTAGGACAGGACCAGTGGTTAGCTAATCGCTCTCGCTACACCCCGTGAGGATCGGATGCGTGAGTCAGGAGGTAGTTTTAGACAATACAGACCCTCAGACTACGAACAGTAATCCATAAATCGATTGAAATATCAATCTATGAAAACTGCCCGCACCGGGAATTGGACCTGAGACATCCGTAGCCGCAATAAGGATAGAATCCATTTTAATAACAAATCTGGCAGTTATAAATTACAATGTAATGATTGCCAACACTTCTATGTGGGTAAAACCACACGTACATTAGATATAAGAATATCAGAACATTTAGCCGCGCTTAGATTAAAAAAGACACATCAACATTTGCAAGTCACTTGTTATTGGAGAACCATACGTTCAATGCGGATGATGGGGTTAAAATGTTGCATCGAAACATGGGGGATCATAAATTATTCCCAATAAGTTAGAGCCCAGTTAAATTCCTTACCAATTTTGAACGAACAACTGAATCTTCCAAACTCTCCTCTATTGTACCCTGTACGTGAGATGAGTCCGTAAAAAATAAAATACGGATTAACAATCAAAGTAATGAATTTCCCTTTTAAATACATCGGTCCATTGTCACCCTAACAGCGACCATTAGTTGAAATTGGGTATTTCTACGAATTGCATTATAACCCCCCCCCCCCTTCCTCTGTTTTCTCGTAGGTGACCACTAGTCCAGATGTTAATTTCTTAGACACAGCGATAAGATTTGTCCTATTTTATTTTGTATATAATCGTTATAAACTGTGAGTAAGTTTGAGTTCATTCTTGTGCTCGAATACTTGAAGCCGAAAGGCAAAACCCGGGTCGTTAGTGACAAAATACATGGAAATGTACAAAATCTCAATAATTCAAAGTATGAAATTTTTGTTTAAACTATTCACTTTATGAGATTTGTTAATCATTTAAGTATTTGTAATCCTTATTTTACAGTATTAATAATTATAGGTTTTGCAACAACGTAATTTACCTAATTCATATTGATTTCTTCAAATTACATTAAAAAATACGTGGAATATGCCTGAGCTTGTTTTTTCAACAATACCATATCGACATAAAAATCTATCGGAATGCATTTATAACTAAAACAGCCAATTTAGACTTATCGCCTTACACCAACGATATATTATTAATATTGAGATATTCACTATTCTATTAAATTTATATATCAAATTTATTTCAATAAATAAAAGATTGAGAAATGTAGCAACAAATATTAAAAAATGAAATAAAAAAATCAATTACATAGCATTAACCACTGAAGTAAAGGAGTGGGAAATGTAAGCTCTCATTTAAATGCTAAAATTAAGTCAGGACTAATTAAAATAAGCGTCCCTTTAAATTTTCGTGTATTATTAAACTTTCCCATACTCGTAAATACTTCATAATATCGCAAAAGCCTTGATGTATGTCAACCCGAATTAAATAATTTATGTTAACACTATAAATACGCGGCTTTGTTCTGAAAAGCTTTTGTTTTGATTGAATGGCTTTCAGGTACATTTCAAAGCATTGTTTATTGTATTTTTTATAGCCACCCAATAATAAATATTATAATAGAATTGGAAATTTATTGAATATATTTCTATTTTAATTGCTTAGTTCATTTAAATTCAACTCAGTGCATTGTTTTGTTTGCATAATATTTGTACCAACTGCTATCGCCCATCGGGTAAGTATTGAAAAGAAAAAAATACAATATCAAATCTCTTAAATCCATTAATTTTTTATGCAATGCATATGGGCACTTAATGAATTATGGGTGTAGTGTTTAGATTAACGAAAAATAGTAAAACAATCACTTTATCTTCATATTTTGAGAAGATAAGTCTGTGGGGAAACGAATAAATACAATTGTCAACACGGACGAGCTGACAACAATAAACAAAGCAGATATACCGACAGAACGCGTTATACCATACACCAAGTTGGGCAATAGACTAACACGATAGAAGTCGCACTACCTAACTCAACAGCAAAAAGGCAACAATAATTTTGGCGAAGTTGGCAGCAGATCTATTCCAAAATCAGTAAACGCATTCCAAAAAGTCTAAACTTGTCCCGCCAGAAGTTTTCCTACAAGAACCACTTGGTACTCAGTTGGTCACCTTCATTTTCCGAAGAGAGTATACTATTATAGAAAGTATAGAAAGATTTGGTTAGGACATGATTAATGGATAGCGAATCGCTCTCACTTCAGCCGTTTTTTAGCACCAGAAAAGGCGGGAGGGAGTTTAGACATCAAAGATATCTATACATTCGAATACAAATCGATAAATCTATTGAAAAATACAGTAGACTCCCCGATAACACGGAAGATAGGGGGCGAGCTATCTCGGAGTGGGCTATTGGGGCTACCATATTCATACAAAATCAGAGCATACGCATGTGGTACAGGAGTATTTTAACCTGTAATCAAAAAGTAGTTGCACACTTCAATGAAAAACGATTTTTCTGCAATTGTGTTATCGCGGGGCTTACTGTATATAAAACTATCCGTATTGGGGCTCAAAGCCGTGAGCACCATAACCAGAGCCAACGACGTTGAAAACTTCGCTACAGGCCCGGTTTTAAGTACACTTATGAAATCAAACAATTTAGATTTTTCATTTTTAAATATAAAATGTTCAAATTAATAATGCATATATTATATTGCATTAAAATTGAGATTAAATTTAACTTTCGGTATATACACATATTTTCTTAGATATTACACTGAAATTTAATGATGTAACGGTTGGTATCACTTCTGTCCCAACCACCCTTTGTTAAAGTACAGTATTATGGGCTCCTCTCAACAACACTCATAAAAACAAAATGTGAAGGTGACAATAGTTCAAGATAAGATTTAAACTTACACGAAAAAGAGAATTATGATGTTCGTTAATGTAAAAAATAAGTAAAGACAAACAAATAATAAACCACATATAGCTAAATAGTTTACCAATATTTAGCGAACAACTTAATCTATCTAATTACTCTTTATTGTATCTGTTGCGTGAGGTGAGTTCGTAAAGTAATCATAAATTACTTCAGCAAACAATACAATTTAATTCTTACAATAACACCTCATTAAATATTTACCCTAACAAAACGCATCAATTTAAAATCAGAAGGAATCTCTTGGTGTTATATTTATTCCCGATTATATTTTAATGATAATTGATTCTTATTGACTAGCACCAGAAATTGCAAAGTTCTATGAGTTTGTAATTGTTTATGCGATTGATTATGGTTGAATGTCATTATTATCAAATCAGTATAGTTCTTAGACTAAGTTATAGTATTTTTTCATGTATATTAACGATATAAACTATTAACTAACTGTCAATTTGAGTTCATCTGTAAACTCGAATGCCTAAATGCGAAACTTGAGTGGTTAGCGATAAAACGTTTAGAAATTTACTTAATTAGAACGATTTAAAACTGATATTAAATTCAGTTAAGCACGGTCAGTCGACATCTTAAATTGAACAATTGATTTGATTTCAATATTGTAACGCGACATACTACGTTATTACAATGTTGCTGGAGAATATTTAGAAGGGTGCGATCAGAATAAGTATACAAACACTGGCATAGATTACATGATTTTTACCAGCGGAATCTTTATAAAAGACTAAAAGTTTTGTAAACTTCCACATGTTTTGTCACCAGTGACTAACTGTACAGTAACAAAATTTTAATAATTCAAATGAAATACTGAAGTTCCACCAAACTCCCTCACTCGATAATGTACATCATCTTACATTATTAATAACTTAATACAGCATAAACAATGTCAAAGTATTTTAATTATTAGTTTGTGGTACTTTTCAGAGAACCGCTACTATAACTTACTTGTTTGACGGTTAAAACTTTGCCAAAGGTTGTACTTCATTTTCTGTTAACAATGAAAACTACTAACACAATGTTTTACTTATTTTTTTTTATTTGGCAGTATTTGTACAAAAATATTTTTTCAATAAAACCTTATTCATTTTAGATTTAAGATTTTTTCTCTTCCAAGAACTTACAATTAGAATATAATGGTTGCCGAGTCAGCACAATGACTAAGTATACACAATGTTCAACTGGAAACTCGTAAGTACATATTTTTAAATCGAACTACACAACGGCTATGTGTATGGAAATAAATCATTGTTTCTTCAGTCGTTTTATCTAGTGAGCCGTCAACATTTAATACATAGACCCCGCGTACATTGTACATTTAAAAATGTCGACGTAAGATCATAAAAAAATGTCAACTAACTAAATTATCGCGATACCTAATTTTTGATCAGTGGACACAAATGGCACGCACAGCAATAATCATAACTTAGTAAGATAAAAGTGAAGAATATTGTTTGTTTATTAATAAGTCCCCTTTATTATTTTATTGAAACGCTTAAATTAAATACATATACTTCTATAGAGACACTATAAAACAACAGATAGACGAATACTTATTTTGAATATGCATTCTTATTGATACATTTTTTTGATACAGTCTTGTATGTAAGCGAGATATAAAAACGCAATACAAGATGTGTCAGTAATTCTTGGTTGAAAAAGCGTAGCGTTGTTGAGCATAACGTTTACAATCTAAAAAAGAATCTTAATATCAGGATAAATTACAATAAATTTCTTTAAGGGGAATATCACCAGGAACATAGTTATCTCTAACAGAATTATTTAAAAGAATTTTATTTTTTATAGTACACATTTTCGCAACGTCTAAAAGAATAGAAAAACTGCTACACTACTTCGAAAACTTTTTCTTTTTAAGTTAAGCGAAATAAATAGAAATATTCAAAGAAGTTTTCGCTGTTCTTAAGCAACAGTAGTATTCCAAAATCTACAAAAATAGAAAATTGCAAAACTGTATCTGCAAGAAAACGTTTTGAAGATTTTTTCGCCTTTTTAAGTGTATGCAGGGAAATCCAGAACTGAAAGTTGACAGGAAATGAAAATATTTTTGTATAAAATCATAGTAAAAGTCTTTTCAGATAAAATGGAATATTACATATGAATTTTAGTACAGACAACAACATTTTTCATTTGAAATAGTTTTATAAGCACATTAGTCATTTATCGAATGTTCTTACTTGAATATAAGTTAGACTATATTCATTTGCAGAGTTTTTAAACACGTGGCATAGGTGTCATAGTGTAAATACACGAAGGCAAACAAAATCAGAGTTTAAGCAAAAAGTCTCTCTCTGTAAATGCAAAAAGCGACCTTTTTCAAGCGAACGGTAAAAAATGTACTGTGAAATTCTAACAATTTACTTTGAAAAGCTACAAACATTCAAAGTATTCAGCATTTTTACTGAAGTCGCTTTTAAGTGATTGAATTAATTGTGAAATACTTTTCATATTATTTATTTAAACTTATGTTTACTTTGATATAGATCGTTTTGAAATCTTGTTTCATTTGAACTGTTCTCCGAAATACGTGGTAAAGTATTATTTAAATGATTACATAAGAAAAGGATTTTAATTAATATAATTGGTATGCATTTCAAAGAGTTGATGACAAACGTTAAAATTAAATACTTTGATTTTACTGAAAAGATGCATTTAATAGGAAAAAACTTACGTTTTTAGTTCGAAAAGAACTGAAAAATAAAATTTTTGAAAGCTATATTGGTATCACGGTATTTAGGAATTTTCAGAACAATGTTTTCTGTATTTCTTTTTGTTAAATAAATGATTTAGTGATGACCGTACTGATACTGTAACCGAGTGAATAACGCTCTTCAACGTTCGTCCAATGGAATCCACGGATGAAATTTAATTTGATTTTTGGAACAGCCTATTTTCTTTTCTCACATATTAGATCCTAAATGGGGTGAAATGAGAGCCAACAGCCGACTGCTAGTTCTTTTCTATCGATTTTCATCCATTCTTACCTCATCTAAAAAAAAGAAGTTTAACGACTGAACAGTTATCGTAAAGCAATTGTTGTTGAGATTTTTAATTAGGAGTACATATTATCCACGCAGAGAATATGCTTTATTTTTCATATATAATTATTATCGAAAGCGTTCAGAATTTTTATTAAAGAATCCTGAAATATAAAATCTACAATCCTACTGCTACGATATTTATAATATTAGGGATCTAAATTATCTTTCTTTTGGAAATTTTCTTTACATTCTGGAAGTCAAAGTCCGCAGTAATAAAAAATAAATTTATTCCCTAATGACATCTTCTTGCAGGGCCTGATGTAAAAAGTGTGATACCAAGCCAAGCTTTCTGTCATCTCTCTACGGTTTTCAGATTCAAAACACTTCAACTTTTTAAACTTGAGCTTGTAAAAAAGGATGCCGTGCAAATGTGTTCAAAAAATAAGGCCGATAACCGCATACTTACATGAGGGGTGTTCTAAAGTAAAAAAGTAATATCGAAAAATATTTTTTAATTAAATAATCTTAAAATAACATTCAATTCATTGAATACATTTTATTCTATTGTGAATTGCGAGTTGTGAGATATATTTATGTGGCGTTATAGCAGAAGTTGATATGTCAGTTAGTTTGCAGAAGAAAAAAATATGAACCTTAGTATGTTATCAAAATTACAAATTAAATGGACAATTCCTAATGTATTATTCACTTATTCAGTGGATCTTCTTCATGGATACTGACTACAGTATTATCACATTACTTGGCCGACGCCGAATTTGTAGCTAGAATTGTCATCCTAGAATAAATTTATCCAATTGCCATTTTATGCAAAATAAATATCTTGTCCACTTTTAATAACCATCGCTAAAATGTCAGTTTTGAAATTCATTGAAATTTCAATTCTGGTTGGTTACAGTGGCACCCTCACTAGCGGCCAATTTAAATTGGTACATCTACCAAATAGTCATAGCATACCAAATTTTTGCACTACATGCTGACAAATATTTCATTGTGAGAATTAACACAATATGATAAAAACAGACATAACGCAACGGATTTATAAAGGCCACATTTTCAATTTTATTTACAATAATTTTCATTTTATTGGGAATTTGATTTAAATATAAGACATTTATCTAACCACAGCTAAATTTTTTTTCTATTTGTAAGCTTATATGGAACATGTTTGAGATAATAAATGCTAATGAGGATGATTAATAAATAAGATTATGAATGTCAGATGACTTCTACAATATAAAATTTCTTAACAAATGCCCATCCATTGTTAACGCAGATGCTCGACAATCAATTTCTAAAATAATATTATAACACCGGTTATTCTTTGCCTAGTGTAAATTGAGAGGTTAAATAAGCACAAAAAAATCATACCTCAGAAAATTTGTTATGGTTTATTGGCCAAAAATAATGTACATCAATAATTTAACAACAGCAAAACATATAAATAATTTCTAAGAGTCACTCATTTTTACTTTCTTCATTTAATATATTGTCGTTGTTCTGGAAGAAGATACTAATAAAAAGTACATGTTTTGAGTTTTTACTTTGACGTTTTTCTATGCGGTAGTTATAAACATTTTGGTATAACTAACTCAATATGTCATTTTTTAGATTTATTTTTTTCGTCCAGAACAGCGACGATATTAACAATTAATAAATTAATTTAAATCAACTGTATGAAGATTCTTCTTAAAGACGTGAACCACGTGTCACAACTAGTAATATAACTTGAGAAATTATCAAGATATTTCTAATTGTATATCGAATCACTGCATTACAAAATTTAAAAAAATACCCACCATTTATTTTATTAACTCACTACGTATGTAATATCGAATTAGTAATTGGCCATTTATTATTTTTTACTGAGCAAAAAATAAAATATAATATTTAATGACCTAACAAATGTAGGCCTTACGTAACGACGTCAATTAGTTATATTACTTATAGTATTTAAATGTGTGCGTTAATTTTGAACTGCCTTCAAAGTTCAAAGGAAAATCTTGAGGTGTGGCAAAAAGATTTACGTATGCAAGGCGTGTGAAAATCTCGGGGGTTGAAAAAACCGGGATGAACGATCTAATAAAAATTTCAAAGAACATGCGAGATGCTTTTATAGTATAAATTAGTTTTGTTTAGCTTTGCTATATGCTGATTTTAGTCTATCTATTGGTATAGATTATATAAATATTTGATTTATTTTTTTAAAAGAGATTACCTGCAATAGTTAACATTAGTTCTATAAGACTGTCAGAATTTATATTTATTTATCCTAAATAAACGGTCCATTTTAGAATATTTTCAAAATATAAAAATATCAGTAAGAGCTCGTGAGCATTGACCTCTCTCTTTAAATAGTTTGTAATATAAGTCGGGTCGGTGGTGCAGCGGTCAACGTCGCCAGCTACGATTACGGATGACTCAAGCTCATATACCAGTACGGACTGTTTCATAAATTGATTTGGATAACCGATCGAGTAACCACTAGTCCTTTCTTAGTCCTATTTTCTTCGAAAAAGAGTGGTTGAACAACGGAGTAACACGCAATTTTCATATAGAAACTTCGGTTGAAATACCTCCATTAGGAGTCCGTATGCTCCACGTTGGAAGCATACATTTCGAAAAAAAATGTAGTGCGGACCTGTAAAACCTAGTACGAGTTCTATAAGAGTTTTTGACAGCATCCATCAAAATTCATAGCAAATAGACAGGCCATTTTCCGCATATTTTCAAAATATAAAATTGTCAGTAAGGGATAGATGGCATTAAAAACCTCTCTCTTTTAAGAGGGGGTAGTAATATAAGGTTTCCATAAAGAAAGAGTTCATAGCTAGTTTTTAAAATATTAATATTTGTGAGATACAGTGGGCTGAGTGGTTTAACCGAATTAAATATCACAGATATGATGTAATCTTTAGAAAGAAAAATATTTTTAAGTTTTTGTATATAATGGGACTCAAACGCCAAACAGACAGCTCAACAAGTTTCAATGAAAGCACCGCCTGTTACGATGATTGATAATTTTCATTTAACAAAAATTTCAAAGTTGGTTCAAACAAAGTCAAATTAAAATGAGCCCAACATTTCATAGATTAAAAACGGAAAAAGACCAATTGTGAGAATTTTTGTCAGATATCAAATTTGATTATAATAAACCTTTTCATCTAGGAAATAAAATGAAAGATTTTTACTTGAAAATTACTAGTTCAACAACACATTAAAAACCCTACAAAATGTCGTTAAATTCACGATTAATTACAATAGTAAGTATAATTTATGGTCGACTCGCATCCAATTTAACACGAAATATAAGTGTATTTTTTTATTTAAATTTTACAATTTCGTTTTAGAGTTCAATAAATACATCGTGCCCATCTCCATTTTGTTGAAACATATTACGTCGAGCCCTGTCAAAAGGGCCTATGTAAATTTGAACAGGACTAGAATGATGACGGTGCCTACAGCGGTCCATTTGGCAAACATACTCTGTGTACTATGCATTCGGATTATTTTCAATATATGGTTGTTAACACAGTTTCACTCTGTAATATCAACTTGTTAACAAGCTTTCATGTTATGAGCCTATGAAATCAGTTTATAGTTTTACCCCTCTATAAGTTGGCATGGCGTTGTTAATTGTACAAAATGTGAGTACATTTTCACATTATTTTTGTCAATTATTGTGTTTTTAATCAGTATTTATGAGTTCGAAAATTCATTTAAACTCCGTCACCTTTTCGTGGATTTAGGAACAAATTCTCCACGCGTTTATTAGTGATTAATGTAATCCAATGAAATAACCGGTTACGAATCACTTTTAAGGTGTTAACTGCCAAGTCCTTAATAAAAGAATTTATTTTATACTATTTTCACATTAACATAATGATCAAGACAGGTTTGGCTTATTGCATCAGTCGATAATGCTCGTAATGAGTGAAACCAGTCCTGATTATTATAAAAATGTGGAAGTAGTACCAAAAATGTATTGTTTTAGATGACATTTAATTTGTAGAATTCGAATATAAAGGAGTAGAAGTATCAATGTATGTAGTTCTACAAGAATTATTCTGACGTGTTTATGACCACTAAAAGTCCTCAAAACATACTTCAAAAAATAGATAAAATATTTCAATAGCTATTATTCATGTATGAATATAGTTTAAAATCTATTGCAAGGGAATTCCCATTATATGTATTATTGGACTTGCTGTGTAGCTAAATATATAGACAATGATATAAGTACACAATATATCACATAGAGTTATTTGATGAGGCCGGGCACGACAAAATGTACTGACTGTTAAATTACATTTACCTTCTCTATTTCACCAACCATACAATTCATAAGTAGCTTGTTAACTTTTATATTATATTTTTAAATCTATATCATCTTGCGGTGCTTAAAAGTTTTTCGATTGCCAACTTTGAAACATTAATATATGATTTAAGACATCGACTGAGGGTGCTTGATGGAATTTCAATATCAAATTTGGATTATTGAGATTTTGTACACTTCCATGTATTTTCTCACTAACGACCCGTTTATAAGTTTGTTTTTCATATTTGCGTTGTATGATTTCGGAAACATTATATCTAATACCACGGTCTAATATATCAAATTCTACAGGATGAAGTTTCTGTGCGAGAGAACAATGAATTATTTTAAGGTATTGGTTAATTATTAATAATTAATATTGTCGCGAGCTGCGTACCACTGACCTGTCTCCGTCTTCAACCAAGCTGCTTTAGCTTTTTGCAAAGCTTTCACTGCTGGCCTCGAACCATTGATAATTTTAACATTTCTCGATATGAACTTGGGAGTCACATTATTTTTAAAACAACTGATATTACACCATAAATTTAGACAAACAACACGATATTTTCACACTAATTTACTATAGAGTTCAGTCAATCTTGCTGTACTAACAATATTGAAATAATTTAAGACATCGACTGAGGGTGCTTGATGGAATTTCAATTTCAAATTTGGATTATTGAGATTTTGTACACTCCTGAATGCCTGAAGATGCCGAAAGGCGAAACCCGGGTCGTTAGTGACAAAATATATGGAAGTGTACAAAATCTCAATAATCCAAAAAAATTAATATATGTCTCATAAAAAATCTTTTCACCTCTCGATTAACATGCAAGTGGTGAAATATCGTAGCATTATGCATTGCTTGTGTTTGAGTTGATTTGAAGATGTACGAACATATTATATTAAGTAAATTGATGAAATATTTATTTTGAGAATAGCACTCACCTATTGTTGAAGCTTATTATAATGTTACTACAAACACTTTGCTCTCTTTACCTCGCTAATGGATTAGGTACAGACTTGTTTTATGAATAAACTAGTATTTTTTACCCGGCTTCGCCCAAGATAGGGGTAGGCTATATATATATAAAGTTAACTCAACACTTTTCTTTTCATTTCGGGCATACTTCTTATTAAGCCCACGAAATGAAAATTTCACTGTTTTTAGTTTTATCATTTTAAATGATGGATAATTTTCCGCTCAATCTTTTGTTTTTTTTTACAATTTTTACGATTCACATGAAAAGTTATTATTTGTGACATTTATATTATACCAGATTTATAGTCTGAAAGCATATCCAACACAGATTGAGTTGTTATGACGACACGAAGGTGCAACAAATTGGTTGCCCCACCTCCACCCGTTATAGCGCTATTATTGTATTTTTATCAGTTGAATGCTTGTGATGAGCGAAACCGGTCCTTATCATTATAAAAATGTGGAAGTAGTACTAACAAATTGTGTTTTATTTTTAAAAAAAATAAAATACGTAGGTTGACATTAATTATTGGCTTTAGTTAAAAAACTTAAATGCTACTAAATCGTCATAAAATATTAAAGGTGTGTGTTTTATAATTATTGTAGCCCTACTTTCTTATTTAATTATGTTGTGCCTCCAGTATTTCCAAATAAATGATTTTTTTAAAAAAAAGACAAAAATCAAAGGAAATTTTAGGCAAGCTCTCTATTATTATATGCATTCACTTTCAATACTTTGTTTCCGTGAGCTTAAAAAATGCTGTAAATAGACAACTTAAGACTAATTGCTTCTCAACGCTGTCAGCATCCAGCTTTCCAAACGCTAAGTGAAGTTTTATCAATATTTTATGCAAGCTATTACGATCGATTATGAAAAAATATTTTTTTTCACATTTCAATGTATTTCATCACAAACGACCTGGGTTTCGCCTTTCGGTGTCTTCAGGCATTCGAGTACATGAATGAACTCGAACTGATGAATATTGAAAAATTTATGTCGTTTATTTAAGGAAAGAATAATAAAAAATATTATCACTAAGCCTATGAACTACATTGATATGTAAGTTAATTCAATACTGATTTGATCTTAATGAATTTTTTAACCATAATTGGGAAAATAGTAGCATTAAAAAAATTAAAACTTACCGGATTTTGCAGTTACAGGTAATCGTAAAAACCAATTATCATTTAAATCTAATTACAAAAAAATATAACATAGATATATCTTAGAGACTGATTTTAATTTGGTGGGTGTTGTTATGGTGAATATCAGGTGACGTATAATTGTGGGAAGTACATTATTTTGATTGCTAGAGTACTTTACAAATATTTTACAAACTCATTTTATGGGTACAATAAGGGGAAACTACGGAGGTTATGTTGTTAGTGAACTATTTAACTGTACAATGCTTATTTTTAAAAAAATAATGTCTTTCCACCAAGAATTGACAGTTAACACCTTAAAAGCAATGCTTATTTCTAAAATTTCCTGATAAAATGATAAAAAATCCTCATGTTTTGATGCAATATGTTAATACCTTTGTATAATTTAAGACATCGACTGAGGAATTTGATGGTGCTTGATGGAATTTCAATATCTCGACATTTCGGCAATTTGGCATCTTCAGGCATTCGAGTACACGAATGGACTCGAACTGACAGACAGTAAACAGTGTCTAACGTTTATAAATAAGATAGAAATACGACAAAAAAAAATTTATAGGACTGAATATCAGTCTAGGACCCACACTGATACCTGAAATAAATCCCGAAGAAAACCGGGAAGAACCTTAATCCTTGTTGGGAAAACAAACCCATTACAAAATTAAAAGGAAAATAGCGATTGAAGGTGGAGTTTAAAAATGCAATTGGAAGAATGGATAGATATACTGAATTATTCCAAATTATTGAGTTCTGTTGGGTGACTAAAGACGAAACCCGGGTCGTTAGTGACAAAATACATGGAAATGGACAAAATCTCAACAATTCAAGCCTTCATTCGTGTTGAACGAGTGATTTTTTAAAAGTAAATGGATGGCAAATGTCGATGTATTTTTTTTAGTCTAAAGGCAGCTAAATATTCTGTTCATTCATGAACTCTAATGTCTGAAGGGGAAAACCAGTACGTTAGTAATGAAATAAATGAAAATGTACAAAATTTCCTTCAAGTACCCTCAGTCGATATCTTAAATTATATCATATGTTATATTCAATTAAATTTAACATATTTAATAGTGCATCTATCAGGGATTTTACCCGTATGGCCCTGACATGACACGACATGACCTAGCGACGCTAGACGATAGTAGATAGCGCCGTTTGTCTATCTCCATGAAACTCTATAAAGTGGCGTAGCGTTGACATAAAACTTAACTTCTCTATTCGCAACCCTTTTGATAAATTTTCTTTGCACATGCCCATTTTGTTTTATGGCACACATCCGAGAAAAGGTTTTCCATTTTTTTTTAGAAACTGATATTTTTTTAAAGCTTTTTTTTCGGTAAGAAAATAAACTTATTTTTATCCCTTTCACTAAAGCATGCGACGTATTTGGTTTATGAATTTTATCAACGTCAGCGGTTATATTTTTTTATAAATCTTCTTTCTTATTTTGATGAAACATTTTTTTATCTCAAGAGATTTATCATAAGGAAGATTTTTTTAAATAAATCGTAAAACCAGTTGATAATTCTCGCAATTAGCTAAACTGGTCCTGATAATTATAAAAATGTCGAAGTAGTATAAAAAAATGTATTTTATTTTAAAAATACAATGTTTTTCCACTAAACACTTAACACCTTAAAAGTGATATTTATTTAAATTATGCATGTTTAAAAAGCGATGATATCTATGGTGGGTGAACTAGACTTATAATTATAACTCAATTTTTAGTAATTTTACGATAAGTACGAAGAAAATTCCAAATATAAGAATGGTTCAGTGAAACTAACAGTATACGTCGCAGATGCTCCACAAAAATTATAACTAATTTATGCTTCTCTTAGACTAACTTATGCCTGAAATAAATGTAATTATTATTATTTTCTAGTCACAATAGTATAAGTTTGCTAATTAAACGACTATTCATATGGTACTAGAAATACAGGTTAAATAATTCTTGTTTTAATGGTATAGCTAAATACACACTGTTGATAAGAATAGTAAAAATGACGTTATTGAAAAAATGACTAGTTTTTGGAATTATATTCATTAGTCCACTTATTATAGATACGTAATATTACGTTTCGATATTACTTTTCAAAAGTCGTCAAACCAGGTATATTGTTAATGCATGGAAAAAAATCTGCTAAAGTGTTGATCAATATAATGAGATTAAATAAAAATCAAAAGAGAAATTCTGTGTGAAAAAGGAAGAAGGCGTTAAGTCTAAAATTGGTAGTTTTCAGGAGAGCCAAAATAAGATATGTATTTGATGAAAAATGTGACGTTTAAGCGTGAATTTTACCAATTCAGCAGCATTGATGCGAATCCTAATTTTTATATTATGTGCATGTCCGTATTGTAGTTATTTTAGAGTATTTAATTCGTTTTTCAATTAACTTGATTTAACTCCGTTTTCCTTTCGCACACAGAATTAGTTTACTAAT
This sequence comes from Himalopsyche phryganea, assembly GCA_022494535.1. Classification (NCBI taxonomy): domain Eukaryota; kingdom Metazoa; phylum Arthropoda; class Insecta; order Trichoptera; family Rhyacophilidae; genus Himalopsyche; species Himalopsyche phryganea. The sequence continues at coordinate 2,648,045 of JAGVSL010000021.1, forward strand.
ATAATATCCGTTTCTGCTGTTTTTGTTTATCGCCATTTACAAATATTTTATTAATTTAATATTATTTATAAGCTGCTCGGTATTTATCCCATGAGAGCATGGGATATTGCGATGTACATCTGTACTTGTATGACCGCAGACGCTTGCAACAACATTCCAATATGTGTAAAAATCTGTCATTGCGTCTGATTGGTTAACATTGAGAATCATATTCAAACTGGGATCTGCTGCATTGAGAACATAACATGAAGCATACCGTCAGATGGTTGTCCGTTGATCTTTGGAAGGAACACTTCCTTCTATACAAAAATATTTTTTATCTGCAATAACTATTTTCAATGAAGATAAAAATACTTTTACCGGCATGCACGCTACTGCGATTTGTAATATCAAAAAGCACGAGCCTCTGTGTAAACCGTTGAAGGCTTTGAAAATAACACTTCGCAGGCAGGGAGGCTCTATTGAGACCAGCCTTGTTTACAATCAACGGAACATTACACAGGGGTGTAATATTGTGTAGCAGAGCTTTTGGCAGACTCAAAGAGTGCCTTGTTACAGTTACAACATGATATGTAAGTTCAGGATCGAAAGCTTTGTTAGCGCGTTATAAATGGAGTATTTTCAGGACGAATACTCTGGAAGCAGTATGTATATATATTATATTTATACAAATAATACTATATTTCTAAATATGTATAATGAATCATTTATAGCGTAGCCGTTTTTGAAGTTATACAAAGTGACGGGTCATTTCCGATCTTGTAGATTCGTGTTACCGTCAATATTTATCCATTATTAAGCTAATGATAAGAATAGTAAGGGTTTGTCTTAACAAAATCAATCAGCGCTACTATAATGTTTGTATTGGGTATCTTAACTTTAATCCATTACTCCCTTTGTGTACGATTTGATTTTAAGTAAATCTACATATCGTTTTTAATTTGATTACTTTCGCTCATTGCGTGATATGTGTTAATAATAAAACTTCTACAGTGCGGTCTTGGCTATTATATATAAGATGGTCAGTTAGTGCTAGTCAGTCAATGCTCGCAATATGCATAACCGGTACTGATCATTATAAACATGTGTAAGAAGTATAAAAAAATTTTTCGCTATTCTGGAATAAAATGCTAAATCGAAAAAATTTCTTTCAGTTAGTTATACCAAAATTTTCTTTATTTCAAACTATACCGTATGGAAGAAGACGCTTATTTTTATAAATTATACTTTTACTTTATAAAACAAACTAAATGAAAATGATATACATTTCAAACATTTGGAAAACTTCATAGTACAAAATCACTCAAAACTATTTCAGTTAGTGTCTTCTTCCAGAACCACGATAAAATTGTGTTTTTTTTTAAAAGTAAATTTGCGTATTTGCAGTTTTTTTATTAATCATTTTGAGTTAAGAAACGCTGTGTTACCACTTAGTCAAAACAGTTAAAGAAACAATGCAAATAAAGTGTTCATTTTATATCGACAATAAAAAAATAGATCGATTGTTATATTTTTTAAAAAACATAATCCTATTTGGTGTGTAAGAACGCCTTATGGAGAATTAACAATATGAGTTGTTTATTAAAGATCTGTTCAATCACTCTTCACATAAGGAAATGATTAAAAAGAAGTATAACTCCTGAAAGTGGTTTCCTTTCAACTATGGCACCGGATTTTTTTAAAAACATAATAGTAATCTTCAAAAAAGTAAGCCGGATAGAAGTTATAACGCAGTAATATAAAATTAAAATTGATAAATTAGTTATTTCACTTGGTTTATCACTAACGCAACGCGTTTAGCCTCTTTAAGAAGCATCGTCCAATAGAATGGAATAAAACCCACCCCTATCCTTTTAAGAATTAGAATCATTGTTTACCTTAAGAATAAATAACCTTGCGATATGGTTAGTCTGAAGATGCTCCTTAAAGAGGTGAAACGCGTCACGTTAGTGATAAACCAAGTCGAATAACTAAGTTATCAGTTTAAATTTTATGTTAAAAATGAACTTCCACAAAGTTACCGCCGAACCCATAATATTTTCTATGTAGTACTTAGGTACAGATTAATTCAAAAAACCTCATTCGAAACATTAATATTTTGGTCACGTTTGCTTCTTTATTATTCTTCCAACACACCTAATTCTGATCTTGCATACTAAATATGTAGGATAAATTATTAATCCATCAGTTTATGAATATTTTTTGCAGAAAATATACGTTACATATTCATGTCACAGAGCTACGAAACACAAAACCTTAAATTCTTTTTGGATTAACATAATTTTATAATCTTCCTTGATAATTCTAATTAATTAAATCTGTTTATTAATCACTTGATTTTAATATAATTTTATACAATAAATATTTTTATTTATAAGCAACTTTATTATTATAGTTCTTTCTTATTTATGATTAAATATTTAAACATTGTTTCTTAATGTAGCCTTTTTGTTAATTTGTTATGTAGATATGAAACTTTTAAATATAGAATGAATACTACGATTTGATTGAATTGGACTTTACTTGGTAGAGCTCCATTATAATAGGATAAAATATTAAAGTATTTAGTTCAACAAAAAAAAAATATCTGAGGCTCTTATATGTTTTAAATTTTAAGAACAACTGGAAATTAATAGATATAATCAAGACAATAATCTCCTTAATGACCAATCAAACATTAATCCATCACCTCTACTTAAACCATTACAAGAAGTTCATGTAATTTAGCATAATTAATAAAATTGCAATGCATTTATTTTAATGATTAATTAATGACACCACGTTAGCTCCTGTTCCAAAAATAAAATTATTATCTTAATAATTTAATTTTAAATAAATATTATTATATTTGAATATTTGAGATGATATCATACTGTCTATCTCTTCTAAGCAGTATATATTATGTAGCGTGGCTAAAATAAGTTTTAAGAATAGTTCTGACGATGGTGTTAAGCCGTAATAGCTATCAACCACCAAATACAATTTTGTAGGACTAAATATTTTGATATTTTATTTTATTGAATACTATGATTTTAGCGGAAATCATTTTTTATTTGTTATTGCTAGAAAATAAAACATCAATTTATTAGCTTGTTTGCAGATAAAATATGTGTTTAATTTATTTTGTTACAAATAATTTAATGTGTAATAATAATAATAATAATATATGAGTGGAAAGTTTTGCTTTTAATAAAAACGTAAAATAAATTTAAAGCAACACAAATTAACCACAAAGGTCATGGATGTTATACATAATTTATATTTATCAAGAAACAAATTTTTAATATATGTATTATATTTTATATGTCATATTTTACGTCGGCGAAATTTAATAAAAATTTACAATATTAAAAGACGGATTTTATTCTCATCTTTCAATGTGAAGCAAATGAACTAATTAATGTTAGTTTTAATTAGTTTTTTATCAGTTTTTTTCCAATTTTCAGGGAGATTTAAAACACAAAATTACATTTTAAAGCACTTTTTGTCCTCATTGCTATCTATGTCCTGTTTCAAATATGGGAAGAATAGAGAATAATGAAAACGTCGCTAGCGATTTTTAATGAAAAAAATTTACTGAAGAATCAATGTACCGAAAAATCCATGCAGAAGTTCGAATATTGATAGCGGTGTCAAAATAGAACTGAGTCGTAATACTTGTCGATGGTACAACGTCGTCCTTTCCTAAAAATATGCTTTGCGAAAATAATTAAAGCGTCAATGGTATTTTTATAATACATAAAAATACAAATATCTTTTATAAAAAAAACATCTGAACCCAAAGCAGCCAAATTCACAACTTTTAATGATGACAGATTTATCTTTGTAAATTACAAAAGTTTTAAAATTTGTAAAATCTAAAGTATTATTATCTTTTTCTTCGTCTGCTAATTCCTACATCTTTTATCAGGACTTATGCAAAACTTTTCTCCAACAACTTTCGTGCCTAACAATCTACTTACAGTATTCAAATCTTCCCGTCCTGAATACGGTTTCCTCCCCGCTGACAAACTACCCTTTCCTAGGTCAAACCTTAACTCGTTTTCACTCTGCCGTCAGACATTCTTACAATATCCAGCATCTATCGCAGTTTTTGGGACAGAGCCTTGTAACTTTTTACAGTTCAACTTATTAACATTGATTGGTTTCTAGTGTTATAATATTATATAATAACGTATATTTTAATTGAAAATACACTCGTTAGCTATTTTAGAATGATACATTTGATCCAAAAGAAGTATCGGATTTATAATATTTTATTTTTCTAATGTATATATTATATTCAATCTTGCGATTGCGAATAAACTTTGATGAATTGTTGTGCACACACCCGCGAAGGTTTCTGAAATAATAATCTACTAAAAATATATGTAAAAAAGAATCAAATAGGTACAAACTCATCTCTGACATAACAAGTGGTGTTAATTGTTAAATTCCAATTGCCGGTCTTAAATGGAAAAATTAAAAGAGAAGATGTACGATTGCCTCGCATCCCAATGATTTCGATATGCCAGTCAAATCAAACGTCTGCAGTTTCCAGAGTAACTTTCATTTGGAATAACCATCAATAAATCACAGGGATAATCGCAACAAGTGTGTTGACGAAAATTCATGCTTTTCACATAGATAGCTGTATGTGGCCTGCTCACGCGTCAGTAAGCCTTCTGATTAATTCGTGTACGCACCAGACGGATCAAAAAATATTATGTATCCAAAAACACTTCAATAAACAGAATAACAACACAAACACTTTCTTTCTTTGAGTGGCATTGCAAAGCATGCCAGGTACTCACTACTATTAGATGAAATTTAATCACAGTCTTAATAACACTTTTTGCGTTTAAAAAAAATTAGCAATTTGTTTGGTATAATTATGCGTTTAAGCGTAGTCCTTACTATACAATGATGATGAAAAAAATTTTTACAGTATCAGAAAATCCTTTTGAAAGTAATCTAGTAGCTCTTCATCGAATTATTCACTTTTGTCTTACAATGTTTCATATCTTTGAGAAGCATCTCCAGACTTAATGTTTGTTATTTTATACTTACAGGAATATAGATTTATAAAATAAATATCATAAATCATTAAAAAAAATTATGAGTTTCGTTATGTAATTAGATTACGTAACTATTCATTTAAGTTAAATTAATCTCGACCCTTACAGCGCGAGCTGTTTTCACACGAATTTATTTTCAGTCAATTGATCTGTTAAAACGCTCACTATGGCTAAAAATAAATAAATTTCAACAGTAAAAAATGAAAAATTTATAAAATATATATATTAGTTATCCCAAATAAATCAATAAATAAACTAAACGCGAAGCATTATTCCTAAAATAAATCGCAGAAAATGAAAATGCGGAAAAACATTTAAAATACGACTTTGCAAGCAAAATGGCTGCGACCAGTCTTCCAGTTATAAATACACCACCAACACTCATACAAGCAATCGTGTAACCGCATCAGTATGTGTAATACATAGGGCTGACGATCAATGCTGCGTATCGGCAGTTCAAAGCTGAAATTCGAAAGACTGAATATCGAGAGTTCTTTTCAAAAATATATTTCCTTGTCAAATTTGGATTATTGAGATTTTGTACACTTCCATGTATTTTGTCACTAACGACCCGGGTTTCGCCTTTCGGCATCTTCAGGCATTCGAGCACACGAATGGACTCGAACTGAGAGACAGTAAACAGTGTCTAACGTTTATATAGAAGATATAAATGCGACAAATATTATTTACGAGGTAAGATATTATACGTCTGAAAGCCACACTGATACCTGAGTTAAAATTTCGGTAATAGCCCTAATCCTTATTTTGTAAACACCATATTAACAGAGTGGCGAATTGTCGCTTTTCAACTTCTTTTAGAAATACCAGTGATTTTACAATTATAATAGTTTTGTGGGTTTTGACGGGATGTAATTCGAAGAATGGGTAAATATATACAATCATTCCACATTTAGTGACATCTGTTAGGTGTTTCAACGTATAGGGTATAATAGCGGAGAATTAGGAAGGTTCAGTTGCTCATTCAAAATTGGCAAGGAATTTAACTGGGCTCTATTAATTTCCAAAATTTCTTGATAAAATAATTTATGATCCCCCATGTTTTTATGCAACAGTTTAACCCCATCATCCGCATTAAACGTATGGTTCTCCATTAGCAAGTGATTTGCGAATGTCGAAGTTTCTTTTTTTAATCTAAAGGCAACTAAATGTTCTGATACCCTTATATCTAATGTACGTGTGGTTTTATCCACATAGAAATGTTGGCAATCATGTCTTAAATTATTTTTCCTTGTGTTCTACCGTTACTAATTTCTCTACGTAAAGGTTTGAACTATTTTTAAAGCATATATCTACAAGTGTTCCCTTCTAGTTTGGCCGTAAATACGTTATAAAGTCTTGGACAAGTAAACATGTCCAGCGAGTTCGTCGGGTTAATTTGAAAGTGAAAACTGTTAGTTTAGGTGCACAAGAAATATCATTGGTAATTGAAAGCAATTTTTACATTAGTAGGATTGTATTTTGTGTATAAATAAATACAAAAGTAGTTAATAAAACTACCGTAAAACTAAACTTTCTGCTATTTTGTACCATGTCATTTTATGGACTTCTACCAAATAAAAATCAATTACAAAATAAACATCAATATTGTCTATTTTCCATAAAAGTGTTAACAATCCAATCTTTATTTAGAAAAATAAAATATATAAAATAAAACAGAAAAAAAATGTATAAATCAGTCTCCTATCTGTCTGTGTGTCACAAGGATTCCTCGCAAGCGGTGAACAGTCGTGACGTGAATTTGCGCATGTCATATTTAGTACAAGTGCACTGATTTCCACTCTCAACTTTAAACATTGAACATTATAATTAATTGAAGAACTATATTTTGTGGGTTTAACATGAGGTACGGTCCCTGGTGGTATTTTAAACTTTCAACTTTAAAAAACGCCATATAACGCAAACGTCTAACAGACAAATCATTAACGCACTCTATCCTGGACGAAGTCAGATAATAAATACTAATAATATAAATTTCATCTAGCGGTAAGTTTAACACTGATTTAAGATGGATTTTTTTATTTATATTATCCGGTAAATACAATGTCATCGTATTCAGTAACCGGAAAAGCGCCATCTTATATGTTTATGTATAAACGGATAAAATTTACAATAACTTTCAACGTAGAATGGGATTTTAAAATCGAGAAATAAAAGCAGCGAGATTTGACATATTTTCCAATACGATTTTTGCAGATAGAAGCCTCCGACTATTTAATATACCGCTCGTTACTTGTGCATTAAATTTATTTATTCAGCAAAGCGGTTGTGTTTTGTGCATAAAGGTTTGTCTTTATCTAAAAGTATTATTTTTTTCGTTACACATAAATACTTTTTAATGAATTTTTAGTTGTAATCAGTTGAAAACGCTGAGCGAAACCAACCATGATTATTACAAAAATTGTGATTAATTTTATTAAAATTACCTCACCAAGGATTGACAGTTGACATTGTAATTCCACCAAGCACCCTCAGAAGATATCGTCTAGAGAATGCGCTTTATAATTTTGCCCTTTTTTGCTACACAGATACGCTTTGTGTATAGGATTCAGAGCGTGACAGTGTTTTAGTATGTGTGGGGCGGTTAATTAAAAATAAATAAGTGTCAAATTGCATGCATTTGCTGATGATTTTAACTCCTATCTTTAATGCTGAATGAAAGAAGACTTAGACGTTGAGTTACTGTTTTTCTTTTAAATAAAATATAATTTTTTGTGTACTACTTCCACATTTTTGTAATGATCATGACCATTTCCACTCATCCGTGAGCATTATCAGATGATACAATATAAATCTTAACAAAGTATCAATAATTACTGGGTACATCAAGCAATTGTTTCAAGAACAACAATAATCCCGCTACAGCGTAGAGATTGAAACTAAGCTATAGAAATATCACGTTATAGGGGTTTAGCCACCCATACAAAATTTCATTCTAGGTTTTTTTCAATTGTATTTTATGAATTGAACGAAATCAAACATTTTTCACATTTCTTTGTTTTAAAATATGCAACGCTATACAAGAGTTTTCTGTATTACAAGATCTTACAGATAATCAAACAAAATTATATATATAAATGAAATTAAATCGTCTACAATTTTTATATTAAGAACCTCAAAAATTAAGCCATGTCAAAAAAATGTATCGAGTTTCAAAATAATTCATGAATATTCATTAATACAAATAGCAAAGGGGATAATTTTACAATAAATTTGAAAACCTTTTGTTTCTTAATAAAAATATTGATTTGCAAGAGGTCCTTAACATTTTAATTGTAGACAAGTTTATTTCGTTTATACGCCATTTGTTTGTTAATCCTAAATGTTTTAATTGAAGAATTGACAGTTAACACAGGTAAGGTTGGGTTAAGCTAGATTGAGTTGGGTTGTGTTTGATATTGGACGATTGCAATCATTTGTCCTCATCTAATATAAAACAAACTAAGTATGCCAAATTCTTTACATTCAATGTTGATTTTTATTTTCAATTATTCCCAACTTTGCATTGATAATACATAAATTACACCCCTTCTGTGCTTTCTTCATTCATTATTAAAAAGCATACTGTATAATCTTTTTGAGTCTACGTGATTAATTGTTTTGGACCTATTCCAGAAACCTTAGTAGATGAATGTGTTGTACAAGGACCTTTATGGGTAAGTTTCGTTTATTGATTAACTTTTGTAACATAAATTACAAAACGAACGTAAAACTTGTGACTGAGATGAACAGCAATTCCACTTCTTTATACGTCCTTTCTTTTAGAATTGTTGCAAACATTGTCCTTCGGGAGACGACATGTGTAACTTGAACTGAAACTTTTATATAAGTTCTTACTAAGCTTGATGTGCAGATGTTGGTCGTGTGATTCGAGAAATTTAATATCAAAAAATATGTGTTATGGTACAAACTAGTTGCTTATTAAAAATGATTACATCTATTCGAATTAACAGCGCGTTTTACTAGAATTATATCGTAACACGTCAGCGACAATCGTCGATTGCTAGGAGTGTTTCAGGTGTTTGTAAATAATAGTTATTTCGCACTTTGTGCCTAACCCGTTCCCCATGTCATTTGTAAGTTAATAATTAGGTTCAATGTCTACATTGTAAATAAAAATATTAAAATAGATTTAGTAGGAAGATTCTTCTCAGAGTAGCGAAACACGTTTTAAAACAAGTTAACAAAGCTATCAACTTTAGTTTAGTATTTAAAATTCCGCGATGGTGGTGCAGTGATCAACGTCGTTGGCTTTGATCACTGCACGGATCTCACGGATCCTTATCCCAGTATAGAAAATGTCATAAATTGATATTTCAAACGACTTTTGTTCGAATGAATGGATGTTTATGATGTCAAAAATCATAAAAAATCCTATTCCTACTCTATTTGAAAAAGAGAAGTTGCGCAAATGAGTAACACGCATTTCTCATAGAAAAACGTTTGCTGCCACTGAATCCATCAAAAGCATAAAAGGAATATCATTAAATATGAAAATTTATTAAAAATTTATGTAAAATTATTTTCGCAGAGTATTAAGTTTCAGTAAAGTCTATTTAAATAAATGTTATTTTAGTATTCCTTTACAGCTAAGCTGGAAAAAACCGCATCGAAAATCAGAAAAGATCCTATTCGAGTTGATATTTTAATTTTTTTAAATGCTCCTTAATTTGAATACTTCAATTATTTAATGACTTGTAAACAACAGTAATTATTAATATATCTCGAAAAAGATTAATTATGTACTGTGATTCCCCCGAAGAAAAATCTTTTAATGTCACTGACGCAATTTTATAAAGCTCATACCTAAATGTCATATGGCCTGCTATTATATGCCTGCCGACAAATCGTGTTCTTTTATTCCGGAAATAGGTGAACAACGGGAAATACGAAAAAATGGGGAAGTATTTTGCCTCGGGCTTAACAGCTTTTGTATTTTATTTTGCCAAATATGTGAGGCGGTCGTATCATGTAAACCATATTGTGCTTTTAAATTTCCTTTTTGAATTTCTCAGTGAACACTGGTTGTCTTGAATTAAAAAAAATGTAAGATTGTCTATTCTTCTTTCTGATAAAGTTCAGATATTAACAATCCACGATAGAATGGCTTTTATATAGACAGTTTTTGATATCAACACAAACGTACGACACATAATATGGTATCCACTAATTTCAATAAGATACAACAATATATAATAAGTAAATCTCTTTAGACATGTTGACATTGAAAAACATACAACACATTGTTTGAAACATAATAAATGTTTACAAAGAAAAACTACATGGGGCTAGGTTCAAGGACTTTTAGGCGTTGTATCATATTAAATTCATTATAAATTGGGCAGTGTTTTTGTAATATTGTATCAAGCCAAAAACAATGTTTTGTGAGTTGTTATTACATTAAAACGTAGTAAGGTAAAATCCTTGCTAATAATAGTAAATATGTGAGGTTATGGATACACGTAAACAATTACACTTGAAAGACTTGATAATGAAAGTGTTACATTTTGTGGCCATCTGACATAAGGTGAAAGTGCTTCAACGGTTCCTCATTCTAGGTAATATTCTAAATAACAAAATATCTTAGTATTTGGAACGAAACTTTTAACAATATTAAATCGATACCTTAGTTCCATATTACAACAACTCAAAAGGCATAGTTCTGAGATAATAAGGAAACTAGGTTTTGGGTAAGTTTAATCATCTACTGCACATAGAATGTTTGTAGATTTTGATGAAATTTATTTTTATAATATTATAAACTTCTATTTTTTTCGAATATTAAGAATATGAGTTTTCAAAGGTTTCACAGGATTTTCTTAGTTGTTACAGTTTGGATCTAAAGTAATAATAACCATTGTCATTTCAAAATGACCGCAGATTTCCAATCGTTACATTTTGGATCTCGTCGATATCGATACAATAGGCGTTTCCTCATACTTAGCCCAAAACTGAAATTTTTCGACTTGTTACACTTAGGAACTGAGGTATCAATATTATCACAAATTCATTATATAAACATACTGATATGCAAAATTATATTCATCTGATAATGCAGTACACAAAGTTCAATTGACAGTTCGTTTACTTAATTCGTAAAAAATCACAACTGCTGACTTCATATATGGCATTTTCAAAATTCATAATGCGGCATAAATTACCGTGCATAAACTTCTGAAAAACTCTTATATAGACACACAACAAACAGCCTGTATATGTATTGGCTTTATGATGGCGTGTGGCAAAATAGCTATAAAAGAAAATCGAAAACCCTTATAGATGTAAACAAATTATTATATTTTAATTAATTTAAAGGGGCACTAATAATAAATAAAAATCAAATAACAAATTGTGTTTCATTCTTGAAATTTGAACTTTTATTAAAAAAAGCTTATTTCACAGAATTTCGCAATATCGGTTCAACTGGGATTAACTCTTACAATATTAGATTTCATTAAAATATTACTAAGTAAGGCGTTAATATAAAGTGAATGTTACGCATATGTAACTCATACAATAGCAAAATTGTTAGTGCTTTGTGACGAAATATTTTGTGACAGTATTTTTGTTATTTCAATTAATACCAAGACTTAAATTTTAGCATTGCTGTCACAAAATACATCAAGAAATAATATAGCCAAAATATAGGTGTACAGTATTTATTTTCAAACAATATGTAAGTAATAGACAAATGGAAACATGGTGTAAAACAGTTTTATTGATAAAAATCGCTTGTTTCTAAATTAATTTCTATAGTATGAGTTACAAAATGGACAAATTAACAGTTTTCTTTATTAATCATTAACGCTTTGTTGATTTGTAACTAAGGAAACATGTAACGTGACAATTAAAACATAAGTAAAATGCTATAACTTTTATATGTGAACATATAAGTAGAATTTGGATTATTGAGATTTTGTACACTTCCATGTATTTTGTCACTAACGACCCGGGTTTCGCCTTTCGGCATCTTCAGGCATTCGAGCACACGAATGGACTCGAACTGAGAGACAGTAAACAGTGTCTAACGCTTATATAGAAGATACAAATGCGACAAATATCATTTACACATTAACTTATGTTTATTTTTTTAAACGTGGTTATATAATCACTTTTAAGGTGTTAACTGTAAATTTTTGGTGGAAAGACATTATATTTTAAAAAATCAAACACAATTCATTTGTACTACTTCCACATGTTTATAATGATCAGGACCGGTTTCGCTCATATCAGTTGATAATGCTCGTGCTGAGCGAAACCGGAGTGGTAATATAACTTAAATATTACGATTATGACAAAATAAACGCATTTAAATTCTGTTACTATCTCAATATTAAACTGTATTGTTCGTATATTAAAAGAAATAATAATCACAAACAAGGGAAAGTTTATGAAATGATTTTTCAACACTTTTTTAATATCTTTGATATCGTAGAATATTTTTTATTTGTAAGTGACTAACCTTTTTAAATTTGGATTATTGAGATTTTGTACACTTCCATGTATTTTGTCACTAACGACCCAGGTTTCGCCTTTCGGCATCTTCAGGCATTCGAGCACACGAATGGACTCGAACTGAGAGACAGTAAACAGTGTCTAACGCTTATATAGAAGATAAAAATGCGACAAATATCATTTACGAGGCAATACATTATACGTCTGAGAGCCACACCGATACCTGAGTTAAAAATTTCGGAAATCGCCCTAATCCTTATTTTGTAAACACCATATTAACAGAGTGGCGAATTGCCGAAGGCGATTTTGAAAAGCGGCAATTTAACAATATGCCTGAAGATGCCGAAAGGCGAAACCCGGGTCGTTAGTGACAAAATACATGGAAGTGTAAAAAATCTCAATAATCCAAATTTAATATTGAAATTCCATCAAGCACCCTCAGTCGATGTCTTAAATTAAATTATATAAGTAGAATTCAAAAATAACAGAAAAAAAATCTATAAAAAATTGTTTGGGCACATAAATGGGCAGGTGAATTGTTCGAATTAGGTAATTGAATATAAATCGTACGAGAAAAAGGTAAAGAGTAATACATCCAAGCAATGTTCTTGATAATTAATATTTTACTAATGAATTTAATTACAAATAATCAAATTGCAATACTTTTACGTATGAGTGACATAAAATTGATTTATCAATAATTAGATTTCCGAACCTTAAGTCAAGTTTGCGTTCGTAGACATGATGTCTAAAAATTTCTCCCGGCAATCCAGTTTTAATATGAGCATTATCCACTGATATTGATATTGAGTATTATTAATAACAAGATATATGAAACAATCGGTTCAAGAACCAAATGTTAGCGCAACGTCTAAACTTTATATTAAACATCTAAATTAAATAATTAGTCCATAATTAAAATGTTAAGAACCTCTTACAACTCAATAACTACTTCACTGAACTTTAAAAATTAGGCCTAATTGAAAGTTATTTATTATGTGGGAAAAATATAATGAGCTTCAATATAATTTGTATGATTATCTTTAAATTCTTGTAATAGTTCTTGAAAAAACTGTTTGTTATACTTTGTAATTATTAACACTCAATTTCTTATAATCAGAATATTAAAAGGTTAATATTCTGATTATGCTCGCGATCACCGAAACCGGTTGTGATTATAATACAAAATTTTAAGTAGTAAAAAACAAATTTTGTATTATTTTTTAAAGCTAGTGAGCACCCGACATACGTTGTAATGCTACTCAAAGAAAGAAAGGGTTTGTGTTTTAATTCTGTTTATTGACGTGCTTTTGGAGACAGAATATTTTTGTTTCCATCTGGTGCGTACACGAATAGATCAGAAGATTTTTCCAAGATGTCGCTGTTCCCAGAAACCTTCACGGGTATGCCCAAAACAACTCACTAAAGTTACATCGAAACCGGATGAATGGTATATGGAACGCATAGAGGACAAACAAAAAAATGAACATTCATTTATTGTACAAATATATTTATATATAGATAGATAAAGAAAAGATAACCCTGCTTAAATTTAAGCTAATTTCCTTTACATTATTAAAATCACAATATTTTAATCCAATGAAATTTATGGCTGAACATATGCTCTACAAGAGATACTTCTTATAACTCTTGTATTTGATTTAATATTTGATCGAGAAAATCGAAAAATATGATGCGTTATATATTTACTGTACAGTTTGATACTTCTCGCAGAATATTCTGTTGGGATATGCTGGAAAACATTATTATTTTTATTGCAAATTTTATAGGGCGTTACACGATCCGTGTGAAGATTCGGGAAAGGGGCAATTTGACCTGGAAAAGGAAAGGACGTTGTTGTGATAAATCTATCATTTTTCGGCACGCCGCGCTTCGGATGCCGGACGTGGTTAAAGTGCTCGTCAGAAACTTTCAATAAACAAATCCGATTCATTTCATTCATTAATTTCTTATTAATTAGAAACTCTTGTGTGGCAGTTTAAATATCATGTACATTAATTACTTAATGTGTTCCTGTACATTCATAACTTTAATGGTGATTTATGTTTTTTTAACCATATCCGCTCCATATTCGAAGCAAATGGCCACCACACAGTTCCTCCAAGCTTCTCTGTCCCTCGCCAGTCTCCTCGTTTCCTCCCTGGTCATCCCAGCGTCCCGTAACTCCGCTGAATACACCCTATGGATGTTTATCACCAGCCTTCCAGGGTAACGGAATCCATCTGGTTGGTAAAAGAGACATACAGGATTCAGGCTCCCCTGGGTCATTCACAGCACGTGTCTAAGCGAGGTCCATCGTCGCTTTTTTATTGTGGACGTAATAAGAGGCTGGTCCATCCGCTCTCTTACCTCCGAGTTTCTGACAAAACCAAACAACCGTATCCCTAGTATTCGCCGCAACCATCTGTTTTCAAAGCATAGTATACGGTTACTCTGTGCCTTGGTGAGGTGCCGTGACTCGCAATCGTAAAGTAGCACCGTCAGAATGCATGCGTTGAATAAGTGGCACTTGATTCTGACCGAGTACAACCGTAAAAGTGTTAAAGACTATAAACCTGTGGTTTTATTATCAATTGTAAAACGTTTTCTTTAATATGTATGAAGCCTGTTTTTGCTTCTTCATATTTAATGTGCATGGCATATTTATTTTTCCATTAATATCCATCACCCAGTTCGAGTATTTTTAACGCGATATAAATAAGAAATAAATGTTTTTGAAAAAAATAAGATGATTCTCAAAATTTACGCAGTTAACGTTAGCTTGGAAGACAACAAATGGAAACTAATCGAAGTGGTAAACTTTTTTGAGCATGTTTAATCGAGTTTAGGGTATATATACTTATCCTGGAGCAGATGAAAATAAATCATATTCTACCCATATTTTCATATAATCTCCCAAATTACCCGTTATTGTATCCTTTTTGAGATGGTTTTTTAAAATAAACATAAATTAACAATCAAAATAATGAAATTCTCATATCAATACATTCATTCCATAGTCACACTGACAAAACCCACTAATTTTGAATAAGTAGGTATGTCTATGCTTTCTTCGAATTGTATTTTTAAAACCAACCATTCAATAATTAAAATTTGATATTGAAATTCCATCAAGCACCCTCAGTTGACATCTTAAATTAAATTTGTTCAACTGATTTTGTTCTTACTTTTTTTTATTCATTCTGATTTAATAATGCAAAAAATACAATACATTGTATTTACATTTTCATCGTCCCTACATAATATGAAATAAGCTTTTCCAACACAATGGTAGGACCGTCTTAAAAAAAATGTTTATTACCCCACTGTAAACCGGGTAGACGATCCATGAAAGGGCAGATTTTCAAACCATTTAACTCTAGCGCTTGCTTAATGTGTAAAAAGAATCTTGCGAAAATAATTTTCAGACCTACATTGTCTGCGAATGTTTGGTCTATCACCAGTTTCGTCGTATTCATAGCGAATCTTATAATATGCCCATTTTTTTCACTTTGAATTTTAGCATAATATCACGAAAATTGCCATTAAATATTTTCGGAAATTGCTGCTTTGAACTATCCCTCTAAGACTAAAAATATTAAACCGAGAAAAAGGATTTAACATGTACATTACATATTTCACTATCCATTCAAACATCAGGTTTTTTTTCTTTTTTTTACATGTCAGCTCCCAATGCGCTCTCAATCATCTTGGACTCCTTATGAAGGTATTTCAACAGATTTTTTTTACAAAAACTTGTTTTAAATTGTTCAGCAATGTACAAAATCTCAACAATTCAAATTTGATATTGAAATTTCATCAATCACCCCCAGTCGATGTCTTAAATTATAGAAAACTTTTTCTATGGATTCGACGGTAACTTTGTGGAAGTTCATTTTTAATATTAAATTAAATTAAAAATTGATAACTTAGTTAGTGATAACTGGTAGCGATAATAGTGGAATAACTAAGTTATTAATTTTTAATTTAATTTTGTATTATAGAAAACTTTTTTGTTAAACAGTTGTAGGGATATAACGATGGGACTAGAACTGAACTAGTGGTTAAAAAATCGCCCTCGCTACGCCGTTTGTCAGATCGGATGGGTGGGAAGGAAATCTAGACATCATAAACATCCATACCTACGAACACAAATTCATAACGTCGTTTCTATTGCAAATATATGTATTGGCATATATGCGTTTTCGACTTTTCGTGTTATTAATACTGCAAAAATCGCCTGCATTAATTACATGCAAAATAACACAACTGACGATTCATAAATCAACTTATGAAACTCTCCGTACCTGGATTTGTACCTGAGATATCCGATGTCCGTAACCGAGGCCAACGACGTTGACCACTGCACCATGGACTCGATACTTTTTCTTAATGCTTATAAAACATCGTTTGTTTTGATAATTTAAACTCTTCCGCATGTCGAAAATTGTATTATAAATACCGTTGTTATGAAATTATTTTTCAGAATGTCTTGTATGTAAGAAAACTCTGAAGTGTCTATAAAAGCAAGTCACCGTTCATTCTTTTGAAGAAAATGGAGTATAAATAGCGTTTCGTAAAGTGAAGATTGAAAGGTTTTTATAATGGAATGTTTATAAAAAGATCTGAATAATGGCAGAATAAACCTTTCATAAAGGAAATAATAAAAAAAAAAACAAGAAAAATGTATCATACTTAATATCATAAATATTTTTTTTTTAACTATGTCTACTCCCAATGTAAAGTCGATGGCCTCATAATTGAACCCAAATGCGGTAAAGCAAAGTTAGTTTTTACTTGGTTTTTTTTTGTCTACACATTTATCAAACCATCTTAATTCATCAAAGATGAATCTTTTCGATAAAGAGCATCTCCACAACAACCAACTGTTTTTATCTCTGATCAATGTTTTTAGTAGAACGTTGTTTTCCCGTCTGTTGTCTCCGCTGGTTTTTCTGTTATCTCAACATAATTTTTCTACGAAAACTGCTTGTTACTCAACTTCTCTTCTTAAAAGATTAGAGATAGGGATAGGATAGGCTCGCTCTCACTCTCACTGTGCCTCGTTTTTAGGACCGTATGGGTGTGAGTAAATTTTATATATCACACACTTCCATACCTTCGACCAGAAATTAATTAATTAATAAAACCATCCGTACTGGGATTCGAACCCGTGAGATCCGTAACCGAAGCCAACGGTGTTGACCTCTGCATCACCAGAAATAATTCCAGCGTTTTAATTATACGATGACTTCTAAAGTTGGTTATAATTCACTTTTAATTTGTTAACTGTCAATTTTCGATGGAAACGCATTTTTTTTACTATGTCTGCTCCAAGTGTAGAGCATATTGCCTCCTAATAAAGGTATGTCAACATATTTTCTACGAGAACTGCTTGTTACTCAGTTGCTCAACCTCTCTTTTTCAAAGAGAGTAGGAAAAGAAGTATAAGGCTAGGTTAAGACCAGTGGTTAGCTATACCCTCTACTGCGCGGCGTTTTTAGAATAAAATGGGTAGGAGGGAATTTAAGACATCACAAAAATTCATACATTACGAACATAAATCTATAAATCGATTGAAATATCAATTTATGAATATGTTCGTATTGGGATTTGAGCCCCACACATCCATAAACGAAGCCAACGACGCTGACCACTACACCAAGAACCCGTAAAGGCATAAGTTTTATAATAATAACAAATATTTTTTAGAACTAATTCCTCAAATTTAATAATAATCAGGAACGGTTTCGTACATCGGTTCCATATTCAAAATGTCATCAAATGAAAATTATCACAAAGAACGAAACCGGTCGTTATAATCGATCACTATAAAAATATGGAATTATTTTAAAAAAAAATGCTTAATATTAGTGATTAAAATATTTAAGTGAATGTACAAGTTATACAGTATCCATCATTGAAGTAATATTCGTTTGCTACCTGACATGAACTCTTTTGACCAAGACATAAATAGACGCCGACATTTCTTCTTTTAAAGAGAACCAGGACAACAGTATTTTTTCAGTATAAAAATCACCACACTTTATCTGCGCTAAGATTTATTTATATATTTACAGAGTGGCAAAAAATTATAATTGCCTATATTATTATAAAAAATATTTACAAATAATTAAATAGAATTTTTAAATGAATTACGAATCACATAAACTGAGTAGTTTAGTAAAGGCTTACAATTACATGCACTTTTGTTTAGATCATGTTCACTTACATAAAAATAGTTTTCATTTATAAGTTATGCGTTTCACAAAAAAACAAATTATTTCACTAAAAATAAAGTGATTCCACATAATAAAATATAATAGTTTTTACTCAATATAAATACTCACACTTACAGATCGATAGTTACACAAAGCTTTAATGAAATATCACTTATTTTTTCCGCCTATGTTGTCGTTGTTCCATGCATTAGAATACATTACACAAACCAAATAAGACCAACACTAATAGAACCTACTACAACTTAACTCACTTTGTTAAAATAATTCGCAACTAAGTGGAAACTATTAAAATCGAAGTTTGATTGTACTAAGTTACTACTATCTAACCCAAAGTGCAAACTATCGAAATAAAAGTTCAAGTCTACCAAGTGAATACTATCTAACACAAAGTGCAATTATTTATAACCCTTTAGTAAATAATGGTTAAGGTTTGTAAATAGAAAGATTTCATGATATTTTTAAATGTCA
Organism: Himalopsyche phryganea; assembly: GCA_022494535.1. Classification (NCBI taxonomy): domain Eukaryota; kingdom Metazoa; phylum Arthropoda; class Insecta; order Trichoptera; family Rhyacophilidae; genus Himalopsyche; species Himalopsyche phryganea. The sequence goes on from JAGVSL010000021.1 coordinate 2,667,285, forward strand.
ATTATCTCCAAACAAGGTTTTTTAACTTATCGCCTTCTGCCACTCTAACGACGATATACTAGTTATCATTTTACATAAATAGTAGTGATATTTATTTATAAAATTAACTAACATTAGCATCTATTAGCATAAAAACTATTTTAGTATTCATGAGCTTCTATTGTGAATGTTAGCATTTATTTCAAATTTATCGCAACATGCTCAAAATAAGGGTCTCTATATTATATTGCATAAAACAACAAATGCTGCAAACGCGTGCTGACGTGAGTTCCCAGAAATCAGTGCTTGAAATGAAATCCAACTGAATTCAAATTAACTCTCCAATCTCATATGCAAATAACACTATGGCAAAGTAGGGAAATCGTATTACGTGTGCAGTTTACCACCATATGGTTCAAATTGTATTGCCGCTTCAAGCTCATACACATCCAATTCGCATTCAAACCCATTTATATTTTTCTTCTTAACCGTGAAACCAATAGCTTAAAATCTGGGTTACTAAAAATATGAATTCGAGCACTTGAAAGAGATCGAATATATATTTTATGTCGAGGAGATTCTATACTCTAACCGAAATTTTTACTGATATAAAATAATAAAAACAAACTCAAACTAATCACAAATTTGTCAGTAAGCAAAGTAGTAAAAATGGAGGTACAAATAATTTTGATAGCTATTTCAGTATTTACAACTTATTCTCGCGAAGTAGTTTATCTATGTATGTATCATGACGATGGCAAGATTCGTAAATAGCTGTAATTGGTCTACTTACAGTAGTTCCATTAAGCGATCAGAGGGTTTGAGTATCAATTCCATTCATGGTTAATTAAGCTTAAGATTTGCATATTTGTTGTGTTTTATTTTTGTGATAATTCCAGGAGAAAAAATTGTCAGAAAAAATATGGTTTGTTAAAGCATAATTAAGTTTTTAACCCTTCCCTTATGTACCCTATCTGATCCTGGAAATGGGGCGAAGACGGTCTGATAAGCAAACCTTTCTTAAACTATTATTCTATCCTTGGTTCTGATAGCAGTTTCTTTTGAGATATTCCATTAGAGTTAACATTTCAATATAGGATATGGATATTATCAATGGCTTTAACCAACTAACTTTCTCTTAGACACACGCATGCTCACGTTTCATAATTTAAACCTTCGAAAAGAATTGTGTCATATATTTCTTTCGACTTATATAAGACCAAAATAAGAATTTCACCACTCTTGCGAGTTTCAAGCTACTGATCATTTTTGATGAATCGTGGACATGAACTGTTTGTTCGTACAAAGTGTATAACCAGCCTGCCAATGGGGATGAAACTTTAACAAGTTTCAACGGTTTTGTTTGTTCGACTTGAGTGACTTCAGACGAGCACTATTTTTTAATGTATTAAAGTAGATTCTGTCTGAACTTACTAAGTTGGCTTCCTCGTCAATTTCCAATGTTTACGTTTTTTTACATTTGTATATGCAGTCAACCCCCGATTAACACGTGTTCCTTCAACACTTTCTCCATTAACACGTGCGGCAAAAATATTCGATTAACATCACCAAATTCCAACACCCATATCGATACTACCTAGCCAGAAACGCGTTAGAAATATTTTTGTGACATTAGGTTTCTTTCAATTTATTAAACTAGATTTTTTCTGAAATAACTAAGTTGACATACTTATCAATTTCCAATTTTAACTATTTTTTACTATGTTTTAACTTTTTCATATAGGAAAGCCACATACTTATAATTTGTAATTTGCAAAAGTTGGAAAAAAATGGACAAAATATTTTTCATATATATATTTATGCCACGAAATGTTATTAAAATCAAACATTTTGTACTGATTTTAACACAATCTGACACACCCTGGTTTTTTTTTGTTAAGTGTATGTTTTATTAGGATCCGGAACTAAGAACGCACAGCGGTTATGACAATGATTCGTGGAAATCGACCCAACTCTTGTCGTGAGGGGCTGGGCCAATCGCCGGCGGACACGTTCGCTGGACGAGTTCATTTTTGACGGAAAGGGGTGGCTCCAACGGTGCGGGAGTCCTTTTGATTTTATGTGTTAAGAGTCGTTTGCCAGCCTTCGAGCCAGGAGAGTCGCCGGCCGCCATGGCCGGCACCGTTGGCATTGTGGGTTGTTTGTGTTTGTTTTGAAATTGGACTTAATTTAAAATCGTTTGTCGTGTCAGTTGTATTGTAACTTAAAAGTAAATTCATTTGTTAAGTAAATGTAAATGTAGACTCAATTTTATGTGTTAGTATTAGTTTTTTTTACTTTGAACTACTGCATCTTCGATTAAAAATATATAAGAGTTGAACCGGATTTGAAATGGTGTTTGTTTGAGATCCCAGCCCTTCAAGGACGTCGATAACCGACCATTCGCTTCTCTTCAGTTCGGGTCTTCTCAAATCATAATTGAAAATTCAAATTTACGATTGATTTGTTTTGTAGTAAATTTTAGCAATAAATTCATATATCCCTTAAAAACAAATTTACTTCTTGAACAAACACGGAAAATCTGTATCAGACATTTTAGATAGGTACAATTTATTCTGCAGTAATCCTGTAAAACATGAAAACCGTCACGCACGTCTTATTCTGTAACTGCTTCAGAGCTATGGAATATATTTTTTCTATTAAATTTATTGACAGACCGTTGCTCAGCGATTAAAGCGAGGGCGTGTTTGCTTGGGTAAAATATCGAATTAATAAAAACAATTAAAACGTTCCACGAATTTGCCCAGACAGATACTAGGAAATAAAAAAAAGCGAAGACAAAAAAATAGGTACTATAATAATAATCAACAGCTGACGTTTCTCATTCATTGTTGAGTGAATTAATTTCCAATTTTTCCATAATCGTTCTCTGCCACGTATGTGTAATGTCTGTCGAGAGTTATTTCCCCATCAAATTAGATCGCCATTGATATTATTTTGTACCTTTTGAGAACGACTTACTTACTGTTTTCATTATGTTAATAAATAATAATTGAATAAAAAATAATAACTGTAGCATTGCGATAAGTACACCGCTAAGCAATCAAATGATTCACAATTAACATCCTTGCAAGGTAAATCAAATGCTGTTTTTTTTCTCAGTATACCATCTGAGATCTTGTAAATGGATGTGTGTGATATTAATTAGGCATACATATCAATGTAATTAGTTCCACAAGAATTATATGAATCGGTTCATAGCTATTTCGCTTTCACGAAATCGTCAGAAATATTTTTAAACTTTATTTAGGTTAGCGATATAAACTCTCTTAGAAGATATTACACGATTAGAGTATAATATATTATTAATTATATTGTATATCTGTTGTATTAATATATAAGATAATATTATTATAATCTTATTTACTTTAACACCATCATAAATCATGTTCTTAACATGTATAAAAAATTAATTAAATTAAAGTTTAGAGCTGCCGTCAACCTGCTGCGAGCCGATAGTCTGGAAACGAGTATTGTCGTCCGTTCGTGTATAAGGTAGTACGGTTTCTGATCGTGTCTATTTTTCCGTTGTAGTATATCCATCTCGTCTGGGTTGCCATCTGTATTCATTCGTTCACCACAACACAAGCTATCAATCGATTCATATAATTCTTGTGAAACTAAACACTGATAGTTAACCTTGTTATAATTTAATAAGACCAATGTAAAATGATGTTTCCCTTCCAAAAAATGGGGTCAATTTATTTTTCTAATTTACATTATCTGGCCACCATTTCAGCAGGTCTCCTCTGTCGTCTTTAACATGAGATTACATCATTAAGAGGAATAAGTAGGTTTTTCTCTTATTTCGCGAAAATCTTAATCGACTTTCATCAATCTTAATTTTATTGCAAAGATTCATATTTTTTAGGCGACGGAAAACGATTAACGTTTTCGAAATGAGGGAAAAAATCTACTAATTCCTCTTAGCTCATTTTCGTATTGTTTGAGGGTTACATAAATTGGCCAAAACACCGTCGATATGAGACCGTGCAATTTAGAAATCTTTTAAATGTAAGCCGTGCAAAAAGAGGATTAATTGTACGACGAAGATAAATAATTAAATAAAACAATGAAATGGAAAAATTTTATTCATTCAGTAGAAAATGACAGATTTCTAACTTTTACGGTAGACCATAATAATATAATAATTTTCGGTAATAATACACTGACTTGTTGATTGCACCTTAGCTCAAATTGGTAAAAAGACATTCATTATAGCGCCGCGTGACAATAAATAAGCCAAGGAGACTTTTCGTTGACAAAAAGTTTCTTCCCAAAACAATCACGTTTACAAATTTCAGCGAAATTTTTACCCACGTTTCAACAACGCATCTACAAGCCTTTTATAAAATAATTGAATGATCCCCTCCCCCGACACGGCTTCGTAAATTTTTATAAGTGACAATCAGAAAATCTATTTCATGGCATAATGTTAGAAGACTTGGATTTGTTAATATGTATAAGGTTTAAATTATATCGTGGGTATTCTGACAAAAGTCATACAAACAAGTTCTGAGATAATCGCATTTAAAGCATTACTGTTTTTTCAGAGTAAATTTTATATTACATATAAGAGTAAACATCTTTTCTCGCACCAGTGGAAATGCTATCTCGCAACCCACTTTAACCTTCTCATTTTCATGCTAAAAAATCTCTTCGGGTCTCATGCAGTCACATTTCGTAACTGTGTGGGTTTTGTCATATTAACGCATTTATAAAGTGAAATGACAATTTCAAAAAGTGAAGTATGATTTTATGTAGTATTAAGTAATTATTTTACGTCATATTTTGTGTATAAATCCTGAAATACATTTCGATATGCGAAATAATCTAAAGACGCAAGAATCGAAATTCTTCATAGCAGAACAAGCTCGAGACGCATCTCCGTGCCGTTTGAAACAAAACGGTTGCATACGGTACGGCCGTGCATCACGGATTGTTACTAACTATACTATACTTAATACTATAATTTTGTATTTTTCGATGGAAAAATTAACGAATTTTTCAAATTATGATTAATTATGCAAAGAAGACGTAAACCATTATGTATTTTTAATTATATGTAGAACCATTTAATTTACAAATAGCAAAATTTTTTTTTTTGTATGACCTGTTCCACAGATAATTTAAAGGCTTAAAGGCCGAAGTAACTCATTGTTACACCATGAATACGAAAGTATTAAGAAATAATGCTCTAAATCATAGCACCGTTTGTTTTCAATATAACATGTGTTTATTGTAAACGAAAGTGCATAAAACTGTCAATAATACAATAGTGATTTATAATTTAAATGATAAATCAAATACAAATTTAGATATAATTACATAAATGATTGTGTCGGTAATAAAACGCTAATGCTAATTGGTAGTGGTCGAAAATAGGAACGCAAATTTATCAACGTCAATTTTACCCATTTAAGCAGTCATTAAACAATTTTGTTTGAAAATCTATAAGTAAGTACTGTAAATTTTGGAATGCGTAATTACTACGAGAGTTTAAGCATTAGTATACTGCTAAAATAGTGCAGGATTCGTGGTGTAGTCGTCAACGTCGTTAGCTTCGGTTACGGTGCTAACGATCACGAACTCGTAACAGTACGGATGGTTTCATAAATTGATTTTTCTATCGATTTATGGATTTCTGTTCGTAGGCATGGATAATTATGATGCCTTGAAAAAAGTGGCAGCTATTGACAAACTGTTCTCGAAGAAAAATTCTGTTGAGATGCCTCCATTCGGAGGCCATATACACCACATTGGTTAAAGAAGTACTGATATAGTTACTTTCATTGAGATAAAAATATACGAAATAAACAATCGTTTGCCGGCTTCGTGGTCGAGTAGTTAACGTCATTGTCGTCAGTTGCGGTGCAAATAGGCTTGAAATCTAGGACGGACAGTTTCGTTAATCTATTTTCAATCGGTTTATTTATTTCTAGCTTACCACTGCTCTTGTACTAGTCATATTCTTCTATCAATAACAATTGAAAAACCTTCTATGGAGACAAACTCAATTGGGCGTTCATATGCTCCAATATATACAAATATATATATATAATGATTCGCAATAAAAACTTTTTAAGACATCTCACTTTAAAAAATAAGCAGGTTTAAAAAATGTGATAACATATTTGACAGGATGATTTTGTGATGAAAAGTGACGATGGAAGGATGGGGATAAAAAATAACTAAAATCTTTTATATTGATTGAATTGGCATTTACTAGGTAGAACTCCATTATAATAAGATAAAATAACAAAGTATTTAGTTCTACAAATTTTTTATCAGGTAATTAATAGCTATTTAAGCTTTACGCCATCGTCAGAACTATACTTAAAGTATACTTAAGCCGAAATAGCTATTAACTACCTGATAAAAATTTTGTAGAACTAAATACTTTGTTATTTTATCCTATTAAAATCGTATGTTTTCATTTATGGACTTCCTCAGAGTTAATAATAATAACTTAATAAATATGTAATTATGATGTTTTGCTCCGATTATATTGTTTTATTATCTATATATTTATAAAAATGAATTTGTCCTGTATGTGTTCCTTTACCATTCATCTGATTTCTATGATACTTTGGTGAGTTATTGTGCGCACATCGTGAAGGGTTCTGAAAAAAAAAATTGAAATCTATAATCTAAAAAAGAATCCAATACGTTAAAACAGCGACATTTCGGTAAAACCTTCTGATTTATTCGTGTACGCACCAGAGGAAAACAAAAAATATTGTGTATCCTAAAGCAATTTAATAAACAGAATTAAAACACAAACCTTTTCTTTCTTTGAGTGGCATTGTAATGCATGCCGGGTACTCACTAGTCTTAAATAAAATATGAAACTATTCGCATGTCACTTTTCGCTGTAAAATTTCGGTTTGCAAAGTAGTTGTTATGTGAAAATTTGACAGGTATTAAAATGTTTATTGATTAATAAAGACAATACTTGAACATTAAATTTGAAAGTAAATAATGTTAAATGTTCAATTCAACTTATTTGATTGATCACGCAATTGAGACGTTTGTTTTGTGTATTAGCAGAGAGTTGATTTATTGCTTATCTTTTTCACCTTCAGACGTTCAATGGACTAATGTTGTCATCATTGAAGGCATCTTACAGACCCCCAGGGGTCCTTGTGACCGCTGAGGAGGTTTGTGTCAAATTAAAAATAATCTGGGGGTGTGTGGACAACGTCAGGGGGTTAATATAAAAAAGTATTCGTCACACATTTTCATTATTATGAAAGTTGAAATTAATTGCAATACATAAATTGGTAGTGATTTGTTGGGTGTTGGACCCTTTTGCAAGCATAGCCACAAACTCATATGAATCCATACTGATGATGATGAATACTAATACAGGAGCAATTTATTAAATTATCCACAAAGCGGAAACCAATGCTTGAATAAGATTCCACACATTCTGGTTACAAAAACAGATACCAATTTTATATCCTGCATTATAGGTCACTGTACAGAGGCTATTGATTGCTTTCCCGTCTTCTTATTTAGTAGAACGTGGATTTAGTGCAGTTAAGAACCTCATCATACTTTAAATATCCATGGGTGTATTTTATTTTTACATCACCATTTACCATCATAAGACATTAAAATTTTAATATTATGCAATTATTTTACTTGGGGGTCCATGGTCAAGTTTTTACTTCAAGAAGGGTCCATGGGCATAATAAGTTTGGAACCACTGGTCTAAGCAATAAAACTTTAATTGATTGACTGCGTTATTGGAAAACTATATAAATTCAGTGGATTACCGCACTCAACAAAAAAGACAAACTGTTCACTTTGTTTTTCAAACGTGTCTGCTTTCATTGTGGAGCATTTGGACTGATAATGGAGGTATCTCAACAAAAGTTTTTCTACGAGAACCACTTGTTACTCTGTTGCTCAATCTCTCTTTTTCGAAAAGAGTACGGATAGACGAATAAGGTTAGGCACAGGATTAGTGGTCAGCTAATCGCTCCCGTTTTTAGGATCGGATGGGTGGGGGACTTTTTTTAGACCTCACATACCTCATGCCTTCGAACAGAAATCCTCAATCAATTATGATACTGTCTGTACTGGGATTGAGAACCGTAACCCGAGCCAACGACGTTGTTTACTAATATAAGTCAAATATTGAAAAAAAATCATTGTTATATTTCAACAAATCAAATTTATGTTCGCATAACTACATATTTTGTTTCAATTAAACTTTCAAGAAAAACATATTTTATTATTTAACTCCATAGTACCCTAAAGATAACGCCTTGTTTTTTTAAGAATCGGATGAGTGGGAAGGAATGTAGAACATGTTATGATAGACTCCATGCCTTTTTACCGAAATTCATAAATTAATTTATGAAATTATCCGTGCAGGTACTCGAACCCTTGGGCAATGCAACATTATAGGATGAACGTCAAAAAACGTTGACCTGTCGGATATATTTAGGCAGGGTAACTATATAAATATTCCATATCAATGTTTTATAGGTAATGTATTCCTGAACGTTTTCCATTACAATTCAAAGATTAATCCAGTGGAACAACAAGGGACAGGCACACACTGAATGCAAATCTATTATAATAATGAAAATGGCATGTGAAACTCGGGTCATCCGCATAAACATTCGGGGTAATTGCTCTGTCGCGTCGTGTGGCGGCCATTTTGCATATCCACGGGTTATCACGTAGTGACATCTGCCGACACGTCTCCCAATAGCGATAGCAAGTAGTGCGTCCGCTTCGACATCCAATAAATTTAATCGTGAATAGGATGAAAAATTTGAATTTGGAATTTGGAATTTTTCATACAATTCATCGCGTTCTTATTATGAATACGTAAATCAATTTGAAATTTCTATTCATCAATAATTCTTTGTGCGAAAGGAAAATAGAGTTAAGTCCTAAATCAGTATTTTTCAGGAGAGCCAAAGAAAATTTATGTATATACGAACTTTTTTAAAAAATGAGATGTTTCAAGATTAAATTTACTAATTTAGCAGCATTGTTCCAACTTGTCTCTCTACTACATTATGCATACTGTATTGTAGTTATTTCAATATTTTTTATTACACTGTACACTCATTGAAAGCATCTCAACAGAAGCGAATATGAGAATTGCTTGTTACTCAGTTGCTCAACACCTTTTTTTCGAATAGAGTAGGGATAGAAGGATAGAGTTAGGACACAGTACTAGTGATTATCTAATCGCTCTCATTACGCCCAGTTTATGAGGACTGGATGGGTGGGAGGGAGTTTAAGTCATCACAAACATTGATGACTACGAACAGAGATCCATCAAACTGTCCGCACCAGGACTTGAATACGAGACGTCCGTAACCGTAGACAACGACGCTAACAACTGTTCCACGGAACCGACATATTCTGCTATATTCAACTCATTTTTAAATTTGGAGACCTAACAATTTATTATTCTTGGTAGAAAGTCTTTATGTTTTTAAAAAAATCCAATTCCATAATTTGATAGAATGATCACAACAGGTTTTACAACGTCTCATTTCAGAGAAAACAAGAAAAGAAAATTGATGAAATGAGTGTGTTTCAAATGTACGGAAATTTTGTTTTAACTTGACCAATTTTGGCTGTTGGATATTGACGTTTTTGTATCAACATGACCCACTTTAATACGTTGATTGAAAATACACAAAACATAAAACAAAAGTGCATTAGAGCTACGACATAAACAGCGAATCGTGTTGAAAGTAAATATTTAATTCAAATTCCATCAACGGCTACATTACTAAATAAAGATTATTAAAATACATTCTTTTTATTTCAAAGCGCCCAGCGCCTAGCTGCCATATTTTGTTAAATTTATTACATCATTATATTCTAATTAAGTATTCATTTTACTGCCCTCGATTTTCTTCCGATGTATACACATTTGTGTGAAAATGTATCCATTGGCGCACTATATAATATTGGGCTTGTTCAATGCAGTCAAATTATTGCATGAAATTTCATTTTAATTTGCAGGTGAATATTTTTTAGCTTAATACTTCAAAAAAATTTAGATTGCATATTATGAATTCGGGTTTGTGGTCAACGTCTTTGGCTTCAGTTTCGGCGATCACAGGTTCTAATCCCAGTATGGACAGATTTTTGTTAAAAATATACTGTGTTATTATAGTTTTATAAAAAATTTGTTATAAAATTATTTTTAAATAAAATAATTCGTTGAAAAACTTTTCTCCTTGATTTTCAACTCTTTTACAGTAACAAATAATGTAATAAGTAACGATAAAAATTTACATTGCCAACAAATTCACATAACTGAATCAATTTATTATTGAATATGCATTTACTTGGGAGAAGTTTATTATTCTAGTGTAAAATATCAAATTAAGCTTACGTAATTAAGGACAATCAATAAATTTTCAATACACTTACTTTGACGATTAATTAATAATACCACGTAAGTTTCTTTTCCAAAAACACAACAAAGTAGTTAAGTTCAATATTTTAATTTTAAATAAATGTTTTAATGTAGGAATAAGTGAGATGACATAATATTGTTTATCTCTTCTGAACAGTATATCAAAGTATTTAGCTTAACAAAATTTTATTAAATTTGGTCACTAACGACCCGGGTTTCGCCTTTCGGCATCTTCAGACATTCGAGCACACGTATGGACTCGAACTGACTCGAATCCATTCGTGTGCTCCCTCGGTCGATGTCTTAAAAAATAATTTATTAGTTGGTTGATAGCTATTTCGGCTAACAACCATATATATTATAAGCTAATCGAAAATAAGTTTAAGCATAGTTATGATGATGGTGTTAAGCCGAAATAACTATCAACTAACTAATAAAATTTTGTAGAACTGAATACTTTGATATTCTATCCAGTTACTGAATCAAGATTGAAAAAAAATGTTTTCTTTGTCTATGTGCGTTTTGTCAAAAGAAACAGATCCAATCAGCGATATCAAATAATTGATTTTTAATTACGCCTTTTTTCAGATCGACCAATCGCCCTGGAGCCATTAGAAACCGGATATGACGTCACGAGGCGTCGGAATAACACGTTTGGTAAGTAATTCGATACCCAATCACTTCACACCTCGAAAAAAGCAGAAAAAGGATAGTAAAGTTTCTTCGGAGATTTAACAAGCGGACAGTTTTAAGTTTCAACCCAGCGGTGCGCTGGAAAACATCTCTCCACTTATCTGTTTATTTGATGGTAAGATAAATTTTATTAAAATAAAGATTCAATTTAGCCCCAGATATATCATCAGGGCCTCTCTGACAAAAGCGTGGTCAGAGAACGCGATTTTTTTGTCGCTCTCCTCTTAAAACATCACATATCATCGTTTCCATTGCAAATTTCGGGAAACCTTAAAAACAGTTTAAAAAACAACTTTATCGAATGAAAAAAGTAATAAAAAACACGTTATCAATGTTAAATATATATAATTATAATAATAACGTGTTTTTCATTTTTGTTTTTATTTGATAAAGTTACTTTTTTAACTCTTGAAAAATTTGATTTTGCAGATGTACAATTTTGCAATGGAAACGATGATATTAAATTTCAAAAAAGCGCTACGAATATCAGAAAATATTAATATGATAAATAAAAGCTTTCCGTACTCCTTTAGGCATTAGTAATATCAATTATACGTTCTGAGGAACCAGTGGTCAATGTCATTTAAAACGCTTCGATCACGGATGTCTCAGGCTTAAATCCCGGTACGCACAGTTTCATTATTTGATTTTTCAATTGATATATGGATTTCTATTCGTAGACATGGATGATTGTGATATTTAGAATTCCCTTCTACCCATCCGATCCCAAAGTTCCTGTCCTAGCCGTATCCTTGTATCCCAGCTATCTTTGAAAAAATGGTTGAGTAGTAAGCCGTTCTAGTAGAAAAATTTATTGAGATAACTCCATTAAAAGTCCATATGCTCTACGTTGTTACTACGGATATGGTAAATCCTTTAATGAGTATTTTTGCTAGTCAATTTAGTCGCTCTTGAGTCATGGCTGCTTCTAGAATGATTCTTATCATCTCAAGAACTCTAAGTGATCTTTCTGGTCCTTCTGCTTTTGCTAGCCCAACAAGTAAAGTGAAAATAATCACAATCGCCGTTTTACGTAGACAGTTTCAAATTTGAGGCATTCTTCAAATTGAGGCCCATATCTGCTAGCCCTTGTGCGCTCTGTGTAGACTTCGATATCACTATGTATTTGATGGTTGTTATGTTATCAAAAATTGTTGCTTAATCAGTATCCAGATTTGGTTTTGATAAGTAAATCCGCTGTTATTAGCGTTAAAATTTCACACAAAGAAGGGAGTTTAAGGAAAATTATTTAAGTAAGTGAAAAAAGTTTTTAATAATGATACAAGCAGAATAATTTTGGTCGAGGTTTTTTTTACTTTGAAATCGATGAATGCAAATTTTAACGTTCTTATTTCTCATTTATTTTGAGAACCCATCTGTTTTTATTCAAACTTACAGAATAATCGACTATAATACAGCTTCTTTTCTTAAACTGGAAAATGAATGCTGTGAAAAGAATATTATTATTCTTTCTATAAGAGTAAATGTTGATTTTAAAGTTAAAGTCAACCAATATAAATTAAGTAAAAGAAATTTAAATTAAGTAAAAGAAATTTCCAGGAATTAATTTTCAATATTCCATTCATCAGTTGATAATGCTCGTGATGAGCGAAACCGGTCCTGATCATTATAAATATGTGGAAGTAGTACAAATGAATTGTGTTTTATTTTTTAAAATATTCCAGATATTTAAAAAAAACGGTATTAATTATTATAAAAAAAACACTTGGATTTAGAGCTGATAAAATATTTAGTCTTTTCCCTGGATCAATATAATATATGCCAAACTGGAAAATAATATGACATTTAAAATATATATTACATTGCTCGAGGATTAACCTGGAATTTTCCAACGAGATTTTTTATCCTGAAGGACAGTTGGATATTCCAACTGCACGTAAATAAATAAACGTGGTACTTTAAATAGCCGTTGGATCTCCGTTTTTTGGGAAAAACAATCGTCTAGGGATCTAGTCAAAGCGACTGATTGATCGCTTGTAAATTTCCGGAAATGGATAGGGTAAAGTGGTACAAAACATTACAAAATCGTATATTAAAGAATTTTTATTTAAGCAAATGTACAAGCGAAATCGCAACGATTGTGAAAAATGGCTGTTATTCGCTCTGTTATGCGTGGATAAGGCATCCCTATATTATAAGATTGTCACACAGTCAATGAATTTTTAATTACCTACCTAAAAAGTCAAGTTATGTCAAGAAGTTTATTCACCTCTGATAGCATCGCATTTCATCTAAACCTCTTAACCCCACCTTAAAATCGGTAATATAAAAACTGTTACCGTAAAGGATTCTTTGTCACTTTAAGAGTAACAGCACAAGCTTTGTAATTATACTTTTATTTAACTTAAATAAACCGGTAATTAACCTGACTTGATAACTGATTATAATTATGAAGCAAAAGTCCGTTGACTTTTAATTCTGTATAGATAGCATCTCAACTAGCTATCGATAGTAATGTTTGAAATTTCAATACAGCTATACTAACGGAAAGCAGAGCAATCTGATTTCCCATCACAATTTATCGAGGGAAATAACAGGTCATTCAACCCCTGTTTTTTCTTTTTTTCTACTTAACTTATCACTCTATCTATCTACGTTCTATATACACTTTGTTTTTAGAATTAGATTTGAATGAATTTAAATACCACAATATCCGTTAAAAAAAGTAATAAATAGATTGAAAAATTAATATAAAATGTCAGAACTGGTATTTAATAACCTTTATACTGAAACTGAATACGACGAACGCCCAAAAGTGGTGGCCACTTGGTTTAAGGTCCGTTTGATATGATAATAACCCAAGTTAATAATTTCAAAAGACGTTTGTGATCCGTTTGTAACAAAGGTTCACAGATCATTTTTGTTTCTAAATTTTCTGTTTACTTTTATTATGTTTTTGTAATAACAGTTAAATATAAATTACAAACCATTTAACAACAAACTAGAAGATACAAACACAATTCAATTTGAACGGTGATGTAAATGTTTACTCCAATTTACTCAGTTTGAATACAAATGTACATTTATAAACTTACTGAGTAAAGCTAGTAAGCAATTTGTATAATCCTTTATGTCGTATATAATTAGTTCTGACAATACGATTCATAATTAAAGGTCTTGCTTTTGATACACAAATTACAAATCAACCCGAACAACCGCAGTAATTGGTTTGACCAGCATATCACGTAGTACTTATTACAATTCTCATCTCGTTTTGAATAGCTTGTACCTATCTATGATTGAAAGCTACAGGGAGCCAAGTGATTATTACGTCGTTTCTGTTAGAAGTTATTTTCAATAGCAAATAATTCCGTCTACCTTTTTAATGCAGTGATTGAAAACTGTAATGATAATGATATATTCGTTTGATTGAATTGGAAATTACATGGTACAAAAGGTCAAAATAAAAATGAATTCATTTAGTTCAATAATCATTATCAAATTAATTTTTTTTAAATATTTCAGCTCTATTTTACTTGTTTTTTACTGTCTGGAGAATAGGGTATCTCATCAGGAGTTATTTTACGACATTGGTTGTTGCCCAGTAGCTCAAACCCTTTATTTCAGAGAAGGTAAGGATATAAGGATGGGCTTAATCGTTTCCAGTCCGTGCAAAAAAATTACGTTACCAGCCGTGATCGACACAGGCTGTGTCACTTGGACTTGGTCATGTATTGACCAGTTTCAAAGCTAATTCATGACTTTAAAAGGGTTATTCTGTTTTTGAATATCATATTGTTATCGTTTTACACTTTATTTTGTGTCTAGAGCTTGTAATTTACATATTTTCATGTAATATAATCAAGATATGGATGATATAGAAAAAAGCACGTCTCATAAGGTGCAGGCATGTCATAGATAATATACTACGCATGTCTCATTTCTGCCTTATACAGTCCGTTTGAAACGTAAATTTGACTCATATTATAACAAACACAAGCAAACGAGTGTTTCTCGCTCGATCCTATCTAAAGTGAAGGGTGCGAGTGAGATAAAAGGGCTTGCGGGCGTACGCTCTCATATCTTACTTGCTCATATACAAGTGAAGTTGTGCGATAGAGATAGTAGCTCCACCACATGCCGCTGCATAAAAAATAACTACAAGCAAAGATACATCCGTTTCTTTCTCCCTCTAACTAATACCATTTCTCGCTTTGTCCCAACTTAACAAATATATATCGTGCGTCACTCTTGCGTGTAGAATTTTATATATCGCTATCACTTTCATTGAGTTCGGAATAATATTGTCATCGGAGTTTTGTAATTTTATTAATTTAATGATGAAAACATTGAATCGAACCACTTATTTATTTTAATTTTATTACATAACTATTTTATTTACAAATAACTAAAATCCTAAATTTATATTAAACCTAATAATCGAGATATTAATGTTTTCAACTCGTATGGGAATCTTGGTGCACCTATGGTAACGGGAAGGTTAAGAAAGTTAAGCTCTCTATGTCTTATTTTAGAAATGTATGGAAGGAAATTGAACACAAATTCATAAAATCGATTGGATAATCATTCGACGTAATTATCGTAATCGGCTACAGGATTAACCTTTTCCTGTTTTAATATGTGTATTTCTTAATTGCTTAAGGAAATTCTCGTGAAATAAAGCAGACCCACAAATTCGCTCATTCTTTTTTAGAAAGATAACTAACGCTGCTCAAAGATATAAATAATGAAAAAAACACAGAATTAAATACTACATCTTCATTTGTATAAACTTTAAGGATTATCTTGAGAAAAATTAATATATGAATGTTATTTAAATATATCGATATAATCCTGTAAGTCACTTTTTACAATATAATTTAAGACATCGACTGAGGGTGCTTTATGGAATTTCAATATCAAATTTGGATTATTGAGATATTGTACACTTATCTCAATGAAATGTTATGCAACGCACACACAGTTCTGACGTTCTAACTACTTTATTCATTCAGTATTTCAATTTAAATACCGTCATTTATGACAGGTACGGTTATACTAGTATAAAATATGATTTCAATTTTAATTTATTTTTTAAATATGAATGTTGATTAAATTTGTTTATAAATCTGAATTTATTACTATTAAGTGTATGGATAAATAAGATCAAATTTCTTTGTAGATTTTTTGAAATAAATAGGTTAAATACACTTTTAATAGGTTAAATAAAAGAAAAACGTCTCCATAAAAATATGAATCCTTCGTTTTTCTAACGATATCCGTTCTTCTAGTGCGCATTGTTAATCAAATACCTCGCAGATAGCCCGCTGTCTTGAAAGCTCATGGAAAACTTAATCGAGTGAAAAACTTAAAAAAGCATCTCTGAATATCCTGCTACCCTATTAATCTACCCCTGTATTTTGTATCAAGAGAGGGTGAGAGCTTTAGCCCGCTATTGATTAATCCTCATCATCCTTCCCACAGCACCATTACTGACGTCTGCTATATGTGAGGAAAACCGCAGGCTTCCAAAGCATCTGAGTCTGTATTATATTAATAATATATAGGTATTAAATATCTTTGTAAAATAAATGAACGCCATATTTGATACAAGGCGTAGTATGCTCTACCAGCTGATAAAACTGTATGCGCTGCTGCAGATAAAAGATTTTTTAAGGCAACAAGCTGTACCTGACATTGAACCCCATATTTGCAATTAAATCAACAACATATCATATTTTAAACTTGGATTATTGAGATTTTGTACACTTCCATGTATTTTGTCACTAACGACCCGGGTTTCGCCTTTCGGCATCTTCAGGCATTCGAGCACACGAATGGACTCGTGTGCTCGAATGCCTGAAGATGCCGAAAGGCGAAACCCGGGTCGTTAGTGACAAAATACATGGAAGTGTACAAAATCTCAATAATCCAAATTTACTTTTAACAAATTTTACAGGAGGCTAAAAACTGAATATTTACGTTAATATGTATATTAGACTTTTTTTTAAGTACTAAATGGATAGTATGTTAGGGTACTTATGAACCATTAAAAAGTTTGAAATCTTTGTATTATTTTAAATAAACTAGATACGGGTTATAAAGTCATTTTCGACAAAATATCAGATACGGGCTTATAACAATAGGCCATCGATATGTAGTTATTTAAATTTTTATAAAAATAAAAGTGGTTTTCATTTCACATATGTAAATTATAGGATAAGTAATTTTTTCATTGGATAGCTTGGTTAGTTCGTTTATATTCATTATATTATATTATGTAAAATTAAATAAATAATTTGCTCATTCCATTCGCGTGTAGTGACAGTCAAAGCAGGGTATGGTATTTTTTTTCTGTTTTTTATGACTTAAATAAAATTTCAAAAATAAGTTCTAGCTCCAAACAACATTATAAAAGTTCGTTCTTAGCGGCTTTAAATATTTACATGAGCATGTAATAAATAAAGCCCAAACAAAAATATGTCTTATAAAAGATTGTTCTGATTAAAATTTCCTATCTGGATACCAAGGGAGTTGAGTGGATGTTATTGGACGGTTGTTGCATATTTGCAGACAAGTACGCTTCTTATAAAAAAACACATTTCAATTCTATTTAAAAAAATAAACTTCCAAATTTAATATAAACTCCGTACTAAACTTTTATTTCACTAAAATAAACCTTTAGTATTTTTAAAAGTTCCATTTTGCGTTCGCTCATGTAGATATTACTTGAGGCTATATTTTTTATGTTTTCTGTTATTTTTTTTTTAAGTAAACTTTGCAATATTTTATCAAGTAACTTTATAAAAATAACGAAAATACGCTAGCAGGAGAGAGATTATGCTAGTTAAAATTGTATTGTCAACAAGAATTATGAAAAGCTTTATATAATATTTATACGCAAGTATGTCTTAGTATTAAATTTGAACGCATAATTCAGAGATCGGGAACCTTTAAATTGAGAGTTGGAATTGTAAAATTATTTAAATACCTACACGCAAGACATTTAAATAAAAATATATATTTGTTTCTGTATATTATTTGTAAACATCATTCATTTTTATCGCGTATTTTTCAATCGCATTCATTTTTAATCTTTTTATGGTCAATTCTTGATGTCAGTCATATATTGTGATGATCATGATTGGTTTCCTCATCGACAGCATTTACAACTGATTATTCATTTAATTAACCATCATCATTACTCTTCGTCACTAGTCAACATTTTAAATGAGTGTTGAGGTAGAGTGCTAATCTTAGTATCATCGATAACTATTACAAAATAATTCAAGTAACTTTGCGTTCCATAATAATGCTACACGTAAAGAAATCGTTGGTTCGTAATTGCTTTATAAAACGCAGGCGAGTTGACTTAGTAGCTCTCGTCTTTCTTGTATCTGTGAACTTTTTTCATAATAACTCTTATTTTACAATCGATCACTGTCCCTTGCCAGGCATATGTGTTTTGCAACGGTTTTCAACAAACATATTATTTCCCAGGCATTAATAATCGACCGTTATAAGTAGGCCGAAGTTCGAAATACTAAAAAACGGCAGTTCAGATCGAGCTTCTAGCTGCTAATCCACCCTCCCCGCGCTCCTCTTTCACCCACTCGAGTATATTCCATCGAAAAGCGTACTGCACAAAATTACGAAGACGCCTTACTTTCTGATAGTAAGAACGCGGTGTATGATAATAATTATTGGATGTATTGGTGCGCAAGCGAGCTTAATACACGCTTAAATAATATTGATATTTTCTTATAATATATAGTACATAAATTTATGTATATTATAATATTACATTTTTCTCAACTTGCTTGGGAGTGCTGCAGTTCCGCAATGCGTATGAACGAACCACGCCTGACTAAAACTAAAATTATTGCTAGCGTAATTTCAAAAAATAAGTGAACACGTAGAAAACATAGTAGCAGATGGTTACCGGCCACTTATTTAATAAGTTGAGCTAACATAAATTATCAACTTTGTAACATATTCATTATAATATATTATGTATATGAATAGAGCTTATAAACCGCAGATAAGTTCAGCATATTTTATCCTAGATTACAAAATATATACCGTCTTATAAACAGGTTCTAAATTTAAGTTTGCAGTGACTTACAAAGTTATTAATAATAATTTAGTTCATCAAAGTTAAACTAATTATTACTTCGAAAAGTTTTTGACATAATTTAGTGAGCGGCAAAATTTATACAGGATATTTAAAAACACCTTAAACAAAGTGGCTACGCAATCAGGGAGCTATTGTTTTGTACATTTCATCAGTTCAAGAGCGTGACAAGCAATTTTTGTTTTTCTTTCTCTGTAAGTATAGCGTTACGGAAAGCGCATTTCTAATACAAATAACGAGTGGTAGTGGAATATTGTCATTTAAAATTTGAATTGCTGAGATTTTGTACATTTCCATGTATTTCGTCACTAACGACTCGGATAGAATCCACTTTAAGAACAAATCTGGCATTTATAAATTACAATGTAATGATTGCCACTTCTATGTGAGCAAAACCACACGTACATTAGATATAAGAGTATCAGAACATTGAGCCGCGTTTAGATCAAAAAAAGATATATCAACATTTTCAAACCACTTGTTATTGGAGAACCATACCTTCAATGTGGATGGTAGGGTTAAAATGTTGCATCAAAACATGGGGGATCACAAAGTATTTTATAAAGAAATTTCGGAAATCAATAGAGCGCAGTTAAATTCCTTACCAATTTTAAACGAACAACTCAATCTTCCAAACTCCCCTCTATTGTATCTCTTACGTGAGATGAGTCCATAAAAAAATGAGCATAACTTAACAATCAAAATAATGGATTTCCCATATTAATACATCGGTCCACGGTCACCCTGACAGATCCCATTAGTTTGAAATGAGTAGGTAGTTCATTGAATTGCATTTAAAAAACCCCTTTTTTTCACTCGTAATGCGTTTGTTGTGATCAATCCAGATGCTATTTTGCTTCCTATTTTAGTTCTCAGAGATAAGATTTGTCGTATATATGTTTATATCTTGTATAGTACGATCTTGTATATAAGTGATGTAAACTGATTACTTGTGTCAGTTTGAGTTCATTCGTGTGCTCGAATACCTAAGGATGCCGAAAGGCAAAACCCGAGCCGACAGTGACGGAATACATGGAAATTCACAAAATCTCAACAATTCAAATTTGATATTGAAATTTCATCAAGCACGTATTTTAAGTCGATGTCTTAAAATACTATCATGTAAATTAAAAATGTTTTGTCAAGCGGACTCTTTTCTTCAAACACAATCTTGAATACGTTACTATTTAGTAGTCAAATGATTTCATTTTCCTCGAATAATATCAATAAAAGGAAATGACGAAGGATGTTGAAAACAGTCATAGTTATCCGGTTCGTCAAGTGCAGTAAGTAATGTAAATTTTAAAACCCCAGAACTCACTCCTATGACTTTTCATGGAATGCACAGATACCAACATTTTGTATGCGGGCATGGCTTCAAGAAAACTATTTTGCTAATTTCCTGGATAGCACACCTCATTGTTAGACGTTGGAATAAAATGAGTAACCATTGCAATATATTTATATAATTTTAATAGGAGTAAAAATTCTATTTTCTCCCACCAAATTTTGTATATTTCTACAAGTTTTGTCTCTTGAAACCTGAGTTTCGCTTTTCGCAGGCATTAGAATCCATCTTATCATTTCAAATTATTACCAAGTGAAAATTCCACCTATCAGCATTCACTCAATACGCTTAATGTGAATGTTGTGAAGACTGAGGGAGAGTGTGACTGTGTATGCTGTGCGTTAAAAATTCACACATACACTGTCTGTCTGCTCATGCACTGTCAGAATATGCGTGTGCTGAATTACAGATAAATCTTGAAAAATGCTTATTCTAATAAATATAACATATTTCACCAATTAATTATTTATAATAAACCGTATTAATTATGTCTTATATAAAAGCCTTTTTTTGCCAAATATGATTATAGGTCATTATTTCTGATAATGTCATACATTATTGAGGCAGCAGCAGACTACAATTGAATTTATCTCTAATCGAAATGTATTTTAATGCCCGCATTGTGCCCATTGTCGGGCCCAATATGCCATACAAAGAACGATTATCAATTCTTATGATTATCCATCGGGGCAGAAATGTTTGTCAAAGTTTTATTATTATGGTGCCTTCGTCATATTATTTTCGATTAATAATACATTTGCCAAGCCTCGTCACACCAATTTTGAATTACGATATATATATGAAGATACAATTTTTTGAATAGTATTCATTTCTAAAATTAATGAATTAATTAAAAACAACAAATTTTATGAAAAAAATAATGTCACGTTTCCATTGCAAAATTGCAAAAATTAAAAAAAAAACGTAATAATTAAATATATATACAACTAATTAAGTGTTTCTTCTTTTTATAATTTAAGACATCGACTGAGGTCGCTTGATATTTCAATATCAAACTTGAATTGTTGAGGTTTTGTAAATTTCCATGTATTTTGTCACTAACGTCCCGGGTTTCACCTTTTGGTATCTTCAGGCATTCGTACACACGAGTGTACTCGAACTCGAGTTCAAGTGTACAAAATCTCGACAATTCAAATTTATTCTTTTTGCTTAATTCGATAAAGCTGTTTTGCTGTTTTTATGCTCTCACTCAAAATGATTTTGCAGATATACAATTTTGCAATCAAAACTAAGCGATGTCCTTTTGCTCAATACAATCTCTAATTGCTTTCAAGATTTGGAAAAAAACGGTTTTAAGATTCATAATCACCAATTTTGCTAAATCAATAACAGAACATTTTGTATCAAACATATAGTATTTTGAGATGGCAACATTTCGTTTATTATTTAATTATGTATATTTCATAAATAGTCAAGAGAACAACATTTTTTTACACCATTTCCGCTCCTAATATGGAGCATGTGGCCTCCTAATACAGGAATCTAGCCGCAAGTTTTTTTTCTACAAGAATAACTTGTTGCTCACTTTTTCGAAGAGAGTAGGGATAGAAGGATACAGCTAGAACAGGAATAGTAGTTAGCTAATCCCAGTGGTGTCTTGTTCAACGTCGTTGGCTTTGGTCACGGATCTCACGGGATCGAATCCCAGTACGGGTAGTTTCATAAATTGATTTTTCAATCGGCTTATGAACGTTTGTTAAAATGGCCTCCCACCCAATAAATTAATATAAAAAAATAGCAATATATTTAGTTCTACAATAATTAAAGAAAATTATTTATTTTTCACGCCATTATCAGAACTATGAATAAACATTTAAATTAATAATTCTTTTTAGTAAAACCTCAAATGCTAGAATAAGTAAAATGATATAGTGTCTATTTAAGTTGATATAATACATATTGTAGTTTATCGATGATCTGAAATCCATTCTAATATAGTAATGATATCCTATTGCTCTTGTAGAATGGAGTTCCACTAAATGAATTTCAATAATACAGTAGTGTCAATAACTTTTATAACTGTGAAATTTAGAAAACAAAATAATACAGGTTTAGTAGGTATCTTTAATAATATTCATTTTCAAAAACTAAATATTGCTATTTTATATTTTTGATTTATTTAAAAAAGTGATTCTACTAAAAGCACAAATACACTTGATTAGTAATTAATCTTCCATGTTGATTGCATTTTAAATGTATTTTTCAACATTTTATGTTTGGATTATAAAAGTTTGGGAGGTTTAGTAATATAGCAATATTATAGTCGAATAGAGTCTTTAAGGCGTTTTATATATCGCTCACAAAAGCCTGATCTCGTAATAATTTCGCCCTTCTACGACTGCGAGTTATAAATCATTTTAATATACGTCACTTTAGTATCAATAAAAAGAAGATGTGATTATTGAGAGTTATTGCCTGACATATTAATTCAGTATGGGATATATCCAAGAAAAATTGATGACATTAAAAGGAGAGTAAAAAATAGACAAGTGATATTAAGAAATATTTGTTGCCTTGGGAGTATTAATTACTTCTAATATGTTAACTGTCGATTCAGGGGCTTAGTATGATAACTCATAATCTCCAGCATATAAAAAAAATATGTTATGAATACAGCATTGTTCTTCGTGTTCACATCTACCATTTAAATTATAAACTTATAACAAACTCCCATCTAAAATTAATGTGAAAATGTTATTTATTTTCAAAACTCATATTTTCTAATACCCTACAATTTTCTAAACTAATAATCTCCATTCCATCGAATATAACGTGATACATATTTTTTATATTATTATTTTTGTTATTGATTTCCAACAAAGGCACATGTTATAATTAAAAACTCATTAGTGCATGGGTCAAATATTTCCATTAGTCCATTTGGATTCGCTGGGAAATATTAGCGATATATTGTTTACATGTAATAAATATGCTTTAATTTTCTTGACTGACAACAAGCTTAATTGTTACAGTTACATCACCGCATAACCTTTTTAAAAAAATTGTAGTTAAGATGGATGTTTTTTTGCTCTCAAAGTTCTACAAATTTTTGTTAAAAAATAAACATGTTTAAGTTAATATTTATTATATTTGTATTCCAAAGATTTTTTTGTCTGAATAGAGTAGTTAAAGATATTCACTTTGAGATGGATATACATAAAAAGTTTTTTTTACTTTTTCATATTTCTACAGCATAGCAAAACTCTTGTAGTATATATAGACCCGCTGGGCACTTACCACTACATTTTGAGAAATTTTCCAAAATTTATTTCGTACTTTTTTTCTTTTCTATTTTTTCAATGTGAGTATTCTTTTAGTTCAATGTATATGAGATATAATTCTAAAAGAAAATGAAATGTAGAAATGGAGCTCATCCGATAGGGTACACCAAACCATACTTCTAAAAAGAAAATAAAACCGTAGTTAGACAATTGGTCAGGCCCATGGCGCAGTGGACGGGTTCGAGTCCCAGTTCGGACAGTTTAATAAATTTTTTCAGTCGATTTTTGTTCGAAGGCATTGATGTTTTTAATGTCCAAAACGGGGTAAAAGCTGGTCGTTTCTTAGTCCTATCCTTTTATTCCTCATCTCTTCTAGAAATAGGGAGGTTAAGCAACTGAGCAATAAGTAGTAAACCATTTGCTCCACATTGAGAGTGGGCATGGTAGAAAAAAGTTATACAAAGATCACAAGGCAAAGCCAGATGCGAATTGAATAAAAATAGAGTCGATGTTTATAAAATGGATGAAAATATTGACATGTACTGAATTAACATTCGTATACAAATGGTGTTGAGCAATATTATCTTGGATGATCGAAATAAGCGTTTATGATGTATGACAGCTCAATGAAAGTTATGAAAATTAATCAAACATTATAATTCACTAGAGAATTGAAACGTCCCTTTTAAGTCATATATTCAAAATTATTCAGCTCAATTTGGGCGAAACGTTTCTAATCACTCTTTAAATGAAAGTTATAATTAATATAATTGTATACTATTACTTTTGGTGTTTGTTCGTGAAATTTAACATTTAACAAATTGTTAAACTTTGAAATTTCTTACAATTGTGTTAATTGTTTAATTATAACTTATATTGCTTTGAACAAAGGGATTAATTAGAATTACTCTTTTAAATGTCTGCGTATTCTTTGAGCACGATCATATTACTACTGTAAATGGTGTAACAATTATCATGATTTAAATTCAAAATTCCATTAAACACAAAAAAATACCTTTAATCAAAAACATTAAAAACTCAGCTTAGAAATAGGGATGACCGTGCTTTTAAATAGAGTGTTCAAAGTAGTCGGCTTTAGTTGCGGCTCGCATTGGTTCATAAATTGATTGTTCAATCGAGTTATGGATTTTTTTCAAATACATGAATGTGTAGGAATATATTTCCAATTGTTTTATGCTCGACACGATTAAGCTGTGAGTATAGATGGTAATGCTGATGATGCATTTCAGAAGAGATGTCTCCAGTTCAACGGGCGTTGATAGAATGATGGTTCTTTTTTTTATTCTTCACTTGTATTCTTATCGTTATCTGTAATCCACCTATGTTGTCATATTCCTGTTTTCAATTATTGCAATATCTTTTCTTTTATTATCACGTATTCATTTATATTTGCAATTAGGAATATCAAGTTTCGTAAGTTTGCAGTTCCTTGTTGATAACTCGACATAAGTGTAATTGATCGAATCTTTTTCTTTTATAATAATAATAAGTGTTATGATAATAATAAAGCTTAATAAGTTTAAGTATTTTTTGTCAATTTTTTTTCGTCTCTATTCCTGACTTTACATAATCCTCTGACGCAAAACAAAACTCTTTCTTCAGTATTACGTTTCGTAAATTTGCAGTGTCATGTATCGCTACAAATGTATGTGATGTCTCAAAACTCTCTCCAAGCCCATCCAATCCTAAAAGCGGGGCGTATCGAGCGTGATTAGTTAACCACTAGTTCTATTCTACCTATACTCTCTTCGAAACAAAGAGTGGTTGAGCAACTGAGTAATTATCAGTTATCGTAGAAAAACTTCTGTTGCGATAAGCTCCATTAGAAGTATATATCCTCTACATTGAGAGCGGACATGATAAAAAAAATACGATTCCTACTGTGCAACGAATAAATAACAGTAAAATTAAATTTGGCCTCGTATAACACGGTCATATGGCTCCACAAAAACGTCGTGTAATACAAATCCATGTTATACGAGGTATGAAAATTATGGTATGCGTTTCAAAAATGTCCTTTATTTATTTTAATAAACCATCGAAAAAAGATACATTTACTTATTTATTGAAATAAAACTTTAATAATATATAATAGATCATTCATTCATCATTGCATTCATGCATCATTCATCATTCATCATTGCTATGGAAGATTGTTAATGTCCTTTATTTATTTTAATAAACCATCGAAAAAAGATACATTAACTTATTTATTGAAATAAAACTTTAATAATATATAATAGATCATTCATTCATCATTGCTATCACTTACAATTCTATATGTTCGACTTGGTTGGCAGTTTTCATTATCGGAGTACTCTGTAGTATTTTTGGATTTAGGATTTAAAAATTCTGTAATTAGCGATTGTTTACTTTTAGCGTATAAATCTTTACATATTTCGTAATAAGGAGCCCAGATCTGTTGCAATTCTCTCTTGTACTTAAAACTTCTTTCCGTTTTAGTCATTTTCTATAAAAAAAAACTGAAACCTTGCTATACGAACGAGGCCCAAGTGTATATTTAAATTATAAAATATTATAGCTTGTCGACCCTTTTTTCACGAGTAAAAACTGCTAAAAGCGTCAGTAAATATTGGTTTTTGTTACAACTTAATGACATTCAAACATTACTTTACGTTTATAAAATAAAGCCGTATCAGCACAAGCTTGATACATGTATTTTTATTAATTTTACATAGGTAGAACATATTTTTTTATTGGAGTATTTAGTAATAATTTTTAACTAAAAGTGTGCTTAGCTAGTGTATGATATTATATTTCCAATAAAATCGACGATTACTGTGGAAAAATTAATTTTCAATCTATATATATAAAAATGAATGTTTGTTTGTTTGTCCCCTATGCGTTTCTATACCATTCATTCAATGCCGATGAAACTTTAGTGAGTTGTGCGCACACCCTTGAAGGTTCATGGAAAAAAATCTAAAATCTAAAAAACACTTATATAAAGAAAAGAATCAAATACGTATTAACAGCGACATTCTGATTTATTCGTGTACACACCAGATGGAAAACAAAAATATTTTGTTTCAAAAAGCACTTCAATAAACAGAATTAAAACACTTTCTTTCTTTAAGTGGCATTGCAACGCATGCCGGGTACTCATTCATCCGGGGGATTTTCCTCAAATGAGATGTATCAATTTTATGTATACACTGTATATAATATTCTAAATCTATGTCCCCTCCCAATAATAAAGAGTGGACATACTTATATTGAGTCGTAATGGAGAATCTAACAGAAGTGTTTTGTGAGAATCGGGCTGTAATTCATTCACTACTATTTTCGAGTATACCGAAAGGACCAAAAGACTAGTCATTAGCTTATTGTTCACGGGACACCCCCTTTTAATTCAATTGTATATATTTTATAATTACTAATCGAAGATCAAAGTTGAAAGAGGCATAGTTGACCTATAAATGGCAGCCAGCATGACATGTGAAAATTGGGAGGGGTTCTTGTGACATACAGACAGACATATTTATATATATTTAAACATATTTCTTCTAAATATATGGTAGAGATATGATCATTATCTCCTCCCACCGATTTTAACCAACAGTACTTTTAAGGTGTTAACTGTCAATTATTGTTGGAAAAACTTTCTATTTAAAAAAATAAAACACAATTATTTAGTATTTAGTTTTTTTTTAGTTCATGAATCAATTTTATCTACAAATTATTTCTTTTTTGCTAAATACTCGGACGGTCCATTGTGCAGTTGTCAACGTCGTTGGCTTCGGTTACAGATGTCTCGAGCTCAAATCCCGGTACGAACAGTTTCATAAATTGGCTTTTCAATCGATTTATGTATTCTGTTCGAAGGCATGGATGTTTGTGATGTCTAGAATTCCTTCCCACCCATCCGATCCTTAAAAACGAGACACAGTGAGAACGACTAGCTCACCACTAGTCCTGTCCTAGCAATATTCTTATGGCGAAACCTGACGCTGCAGATTTCTAAATGCAAATACTTACCTGCACCGAAACATTTTGCTTATCGGTAAGCATTATTAATTGGCAAATAATATACCTGCGACAAGACACGACGCTGCATATTACGGAATGCTTGCAATCATATTTGATCGATATCCGTTATTCTGCTAACACCGCGCGACAGGTAGACGCTCATAAATGTCTGTCGAAACTAGATCACAAATACAGTATAAATATACAAACAAGGGACAACTGAAAGGAATTCTGTATCAACCACCAAACGCAATTCAATAACCGTCCCAATGTGATACCTGTCGTCACTCGCCGATTGAACTCTGGACCGCACCAATCGTCATCATCACATCATCTGTCATCCAGTCTTTATCACGTCAAGCAACAACAACGTTTGGAATCGTATTCCTACATTCTTATGTCCTAGCTCTCTTCGAAGAAATCTAGGTTGAGTAACAAACAGTTCTCGCAGAAAAAACTTTCCTTGAGACAACTCTATTAGTAGTCTATATGCTCTACATTGGAAGCGGACATGAAAAAAAAATACTTTTTTAAATATTTGTTTTAGCCATGTCCGCTTTCAATGTGAAAGGGATCTAGTCGTTAGAAATATTGATATTTCTTAGTAATTGAATTTGTTAATGTGCATATAGATGCAAAAAGAATGTAAGCAATGTACATTTAAGAGTTTAAAATAGGGAGCCTCAATTCCATGTGACGTCAGTAACCGAAGGTCGATGTAATCGATTTCGATTATAACTAATGCATCGTAAGTTGGATGGCCGGTCGTACGTTTATATCACGGATTGATTATCGCGGTGAGATATAAAGTTATGTTATTGATTTAACTCTGTTAACTGTCATAACATCATAACTCTTAAACGAAACAAAATTATATTAAAATTATTGATAACTTTTAAGGTTGTAACTGTCAATTCTAGTGGGTAGAAAAGCATTAAAGTAAACGTGTGTCTGGCAGGGAAAATTCCAATAAATAAATTTACTGGGGGAAGTCCAACAAATTTGTTAAAAATGTTATTTGCCGAGGCGTTAAGCGGATTGAATGAATGCTGATAGATGAAATAACTATTATCTACGGCAGTGGTCACCAAACTTTTTGAGAATCGGGCCGGATTGAATTTTTAAAAACTTGGGGGGGGGCGGACGAGAAACAAATTATTTTTGAAATCCAATTAGAATACTAATCTCTATGAGCATACATGTCAACCACAAAAATCACGTGATGTGCACTCTATAAACTTCTAAATGAAATTGAATATTTTAGATTGGAGTTATTATTTGGAAATTTCGATTATTCTATTTTGACTATACTACATTTACTATATACATCTATACATCTAAGTATTTCAATAAATGAGAACATCCGAGAAATTTTCAAGTAAAAGAACATCTGGTCGCCTCTAACAATAATTTGTATACCTAATTTCTTTCATTAACAGGTTAGGTTAGGTTATTTTTAAATAAATATAATACCTTTCCTCCAATAATTGATAGATAACACATTAAAAGTATAATAAAGAAAATTATTACAATTGCCCAAAACTATTTATATCGTTATAATTATAACTTATAAGTATGTTTTACTATTATTTTTATCTTTCTTCTTTCCAATTTCAATAATAAAAAAGTCCTTATTTTAATTCAACATTTGTAATACCATCAACTTGGATAAGTTTGCCCATCGATCTAAGATTGGCCCACTACATGGAAAAAAGTGCTGTTATAATACCATGATAATACTAATGACATGAATATTTTTTAGCTAAGCAAAGGTATTGAGTAGACCCTGGTGGTAAAAATATGAATTTATGTTCAACATAATATCTTTTATTGTTGAATTTGTAAGCTGTCAGCTTGGAATGATAAAACACAATTTAAAAACTTTTTCAAATTTGGATTATTGAGATTTTGTACACTTCCATGCATTTTGTCACTAACGACCCGGGTTTCGCCTTTCGGCATCTTCAGGCATTCGAGCACACGAATGGAGATGCCGAAAGGCGAAACCCGGGTCGTTAGTGACAAAATACATGGAAGTGTACAAAATCTCAATAATCCAAATTTGATATTGAAATTCCATCAAGCACCCTCAGTCGATGTCTTAAATTAAAAACTTTTCTTGAAATAAATTGGATTAGCCATATTTTCAATTTATATTACTAATCTGTAAGCTAAATGCTGTTTTTTTCCATCTGAATTATATACAGAATATATGAAAGCGTAATGAAAAGTTGTCAGGACTTTAAAATCACTGAAGTTATAGTAATTTCAGTAATTATTTGTATCGTGGGCCAAAGTTACCCGATTTAATGAAAATTTATATTTATGTTTGTTAAATTTCATCTTAAGACATTATTTCAATTATATGTAGAACAATACCGCACATTAATGCAAATGGCGAACCATAAAAATACCAAACTCAGAACTGTTTCAAAGTTACCCAGATTGACCGTACGTAAAATTTTGCTTCAAATAATGAAAATTTTTGTCTCTGATAATAATTAAAATGCCGAAGTCATAAAAAATAAGTGTTTATTTTTTATGTAAAAAGTTTTTATGTAATTTCTTTTCTACGATGGATTATTGCAACTCACTTGGTCTAGTTTGACCTAGCATAGCATGCTTATTACAATCAATAAAGACATATTGTACCAATATAGGATAGCAGTCAACGTTGAATACACGATGATGTAATTTCTCGTAAATATAACTAGACATTTAGATTTGTGGATAATATATATGTGCAGAGACGAAATTTTAAATAACATATTTAAAAACTTTCGATGACGGGAATATTGCATGTTTACAGATATGTATGTGGCATTAATTTGATTGATTAATTGAAAGACAGGTTCAAAATAATACTTTATCAATTGATTCGGTGAGATGAACAGATAACCGTGCTTACAGTTTAACTGTAGGGTATTAAGAGCTTAGTAACAGGCAGTTTTTGTAGAAAAACTTTCGCTGAGATACCTTCATTAGGCGACCATATACTTTACAAGCGGACATTGTTAAAAAAATAATAAAACGTAGCTTGCGATGTATTAAACACAATTAAACCACAAAGAAAAGAATTGACCTTAACGAATTTTTTGTATCATTTCTTATGGAATCAAATCCTCGTAGAAATTGAAAAACTCTCATTAAAAATACCAATGCAAAGTTTGAATAAAATTTGAATAAAAATAAAAATCAATATTTTGAAACGCAACTTAGCGTGTCTCGAAGAAACAATTAATTTATGTCCACAGTTTCTCAGATCATCATAAGAAAGATACGATGAAATCAAAACGAGGTAGCTCGTTTGTAATGTAAAATTATTATGTCAAATTTTCAATTACCATTTCTCTCATCGTAAATGTTTCATTTTTATTCAATTCTTCCTTGAAATATTTTAATGGAGAAGCACAAAAAGTTACCAGCTACCCTTACTACGACACTGAATTGATATTTTTTACATATCATTATTTCGATATTGGAGATGGTGTCATATAAACCTGGGGTAGTCGTAGTGTGCCAAATCAAATAAAGTTTACTCACATAGTCAAATGTATTGGTCACATTAAGCCACGATTACATTAAGGGACAAAACGAACGACATGTTGCGGGACAAGAGGCGGGGCATCTACGTCGATGCTAAGGCAACAATGCCGCGTAAAATTTTGCTTGTACACACAAGGGCTCACGACAGCAGTTTCCTGACAAGTTTTGAATATAGTCTAGTAAAACGTGATATATTTTACAAAGACTTTTACGATTATATCTAAACTATTAAAATAAGGATTTCACTTTGACATCTCTCGTCAAATATTCATGATAACCTCAAATAGTGCATATTGCTCTATAATAGTGCATATTGCTCAAAAGCGTTTGTGATATGAAAATATATCTCTCTAAAGGCATGCATAGTTCCGTCATATTTAGTTGATTTATAATTTTCAATTTTTAGCTAATTTATAATTGAAATCACACGTATACACTCGCCAACATCTGACATGTTGCTTTTTACGGCATACGGCGTCACGTAGAAATCCCAAACTATCTTACGTGCAATCCTGTGGGTAAGCGTCGCATAGACTTTATGCTGCGGGTTGTGTTGCGAGAAAATTGTTCCCCTAGTGAATACGGGGCTTTAATTTCACAAAGTTAAATGTGATAGGAAAACTGCAAGTTTAATAAGGTAAATGTGACAGAATGTCTCTATGCTAAAAATTTTCACATGTATTGAAGGAACAATTATCATATTCAACTGAAAGCTCTGTCCAAAATTGATAATTTTCTTTGAATTGTTGACAACGCTAATAGCTAACAAAACGATATATTATTTCAGACAAAAATACTGCATTTCCCTCTTAATATACAACTGGCATAACATGACTTTTTTACGAGAACTACTTGTAATTCAGTTGGTCCACCGCTTGTTTCTTGAAGAGATTGTTGATAGAAGAATATGGATAGGATAGGATTAGTGGTTAATTAGTCGTACTCACTACACCCCGATTTAAGGATAAGGTAGGTGGGAAAGAATATTAGGTATTACATAGATCCATGCCTACGAAAGGAAATCATAAATGCATTTAAAAATCAATTTATGAAACTCTCTGTACTGGAATTTGAACCATTGACGTAACCGTAGCCAAAGACGTTGACCACTGCACAAAGAGCCTGACATACTTACTCTCTCGCAAACAAGGTTCATTGACAAGCAGTCCTAGTAGAATAATTTCTGTTGAGATAAGTTCGTTATGCCCCACATTGAAAGCTGACATGGTTATAAAATAACAAAGCTTTTATTACTGGATTGAGTTACTGTATTTTGTTTTATAGGAATAAACTAATTGGGTAAAAACAGCTTGAAAGCTTTCAACAAGAAAACAAAAGCTACATTACCTCTTTATCAATTGCTACAAACAACGTCGTTAGGAAGTAACAAACGAAATTGATCAATTAGAGATCGTCTATCGTAAAACATTTTTTTTTTTAAATAAGTTTGCAAAGGTTTTATTTTATATTTTTTTAATGACTTCATTGCTAACTGAAATAAGTCGAATATATAACACGTGTAATATATTGTAGTATTTGACACTGAAGACAACCAAATTTCGCGTTTTAACAGAGCCATATTTTATATCAGTCAAGTATGGTGTGTGGTATGTGATATGAAAAAAGCTCATCGAATGAGTTGTTGTTAGTAATAACGATGCCATGTTGTGAGGTTGATTTCAACACACTGCTCGGAATAAAAACTGCTAGTAACCCATTCAAACCCGAACCATTTCATAATTAACAACAAATAATTGAGGAGCTTGTGATAAAAAATGACCTCATCTATATTCTCCGTAACAGAGAAATAAAGAGAAATAAACACACTTTTCGAATAAAAACTTATCCTTTCGACAAAATTTCATTTAACTTTTTAATTTGATGTATTTTTTCAATTTATTCATTTGACATTGAAGAAGGCACTAAGCATGTAGTATTTGTAGCAATATTTAAAAACTTAAAAACACTCAAAACCACAAATTAACAGCGAAATA
Source organism: Himalopsyche phryganea (assembly GCA_022494535.1). Taxonomy (NCBI): domain Eukaryota; kingdom Metazoa; phylum Arthropoda; class Insecta; order Trichoptera; family Rhyacophilidae; genus Himalopsyche; species Himalopsyche phryganea. Next base: position 2,700,619 of record JAGVSL010000021.1, read on the forward strand.
CTACATTTGAGTAGGCTGTGTGACAACTGACTGAACTTTCATGAACCATCAAATGCAAACACGCCATAGGTTGATTTAGTATCTGTTCAATTATAATAGAAAAACTCTACTGCATTTGGTCAGTTTCGATTTTGTCGTCATATTTTGACATCAAATTGCATGGAAGTAAGTGGCTGAACAAGTCACATTCCATTTTTTTCTCTCTTTATCTATTCTTTTCCTAAGCACAATAGTCCGTGGATAAAAGGTCGGTCCCGTACAAAAAAGTTGAAATTACCGTATATTAATTACCCCTGACGAATGGTTGGTAAACGTCCGAAAACTATTCGTTTTGTGTGAATGAAAGTGGAAGCATTTAATTTTTTTTTAATTTAAGAAAAATGCTTTACAATACAAAACTTTACAATATTATTTTAGGGTCTAAGGGTGAGGAAAATTTATGCATTCGACATTTGATTTTTAACCCTTCCGTATTCATGGTGTAACGATGAGTTACACTGGTCTTAGAACCTTTTAAATTATCTGTGAAATACGTCATACAAAAAATTGAAAATTTTGCTATTTGTAGATAAAATAGTTCTAAATATAAATAAAAATACATTATAGTTTAGGTCTCCATTGTTGAATTAATCATAATTTGAAAACCGTCAATTTCTCCATCCAAAAATACTAAATTATACTATAATATAGTAACAATCTGAGATGAATGACCGTATCGTATGCAACCGTTTTGTTTCAAACGGCACCGAGACACGTCTTGAGCTTGTTCTGCTATAAAGAATTTCGATCCTTGCATCTTTCGATAATTTCTCATAGTTTGATATGCATTTCAGATTTTACACACAAAATATGAAATAAAATAACTACTTAATACTATATAAAGCCATATTTCACTTATTGAAATTGTAATTTCGCTTTATAAATTTGTTTATATGACAAAACTCACACGATAACGAAATGTGACTGCACGAGATTCAAAGAGATTTTTTTAGATTGAAAGCAGTAAGCTTAATCTAAAGTATTCGCATTGTTCTAATCAAAAGAAACCTTTTACATTTATGAAAATAAATTGAGAATATTGTTCATTTTATTTAAAAGAATAGTGGTTGGATATTTTACACAGGAATATATCAAGAAGTCTAGCCCACCTGTGTTCTAAATAATACAATTGTATTACTGTATCTATCTGCACTGTTGTCTTTCAAAAACAAAACACAATTTGTTTTGTACTAAGTCCACATTTTTATAATGATCAGCAACATGCTCAACAGGTATATATTCACTCATCTAGGGATTTTCCGTCAGGGTAGTGACTGCGTCGAGAGGAACGGGAAGGTACATTCGGTGGTCTCCATTGTGATATTTCAAAGTCTTCGTTTCTATCTGTCCACCGTTTACTCATACCGACACACTCCCACGACTCAGCCAAATATTATTAGGTCTCATTCAAACCGTGCTATGTCATCGCTATACTAACTGCCCAATTATAGAATCGTTCAAACTGAGATAAGTGTACCCACACAAGTCATTTTTAAGGTGTTAGTTAACTGCTATTTCTTAGCGAAAACACGTTATGTTCTAAAAATAAAACACAATTTTTTGAATACTTATTCCACATTTGAATAATGCTCGCGATGAGTGAAACCATTATAAAAATTTAGAATTAATAAAATATAATGCCTTTCCACCAAGAATTGATTTCATTATTGCATTTATAGAAATATCGTGTCCGTGGTGCAGTTGTCAATGTCTTTGACCACACAGTTTCAGGACAGCTTTTTGAATTTATTTCTCAATCAATTTATGAATTTCTGTTCGCAAGTATGGATGTTTGTGATGTCTAAAACTCCTTCCAACGAACGTAGCGAAAGCGATCAGCTAACCACTATTCCTATTTTAGCCCTATCCTTCCATATTTTAGCCCTATCTTCCAAAAAAAAGGTTGAGCACCTGAGTAACAAACAGTTCTCACAGAAAAAAGTTATGTTGAGATACTTCCACTATAAGACCATATGCTCCACATTAGAAGCAAACATGTGAGAGAAATAATTCCATCTACTTGGGGGGGGGTGGAGGAGCTTCAACACACTTCAACAGCCCCAAGTCCGGCGTAGCGACAAAGGATAATTCACAGGTTCTTTCGTCTTCCATTAAAACCCGGTCGTATTCAGTATACTTTCTCTTTAATTGCAGTTAGTTTACTCTTATAAATTCCTCGAAGACAGTTACACAAACACAGCAAGTGGTTTTATGATATGGTCGTAAATCTCTTTGACCCACACCGCGCGGCTGTGTCGGCTACTAACCGCCAAACCCTTAGGCTGAGGGACAACTGTTTCTTTCACTAAGCATCGCACGCTTATTGTTTACTTCTAACGGTAAACAAATAACGGTAAACAAACAAATATGACAAATTATTTTTGAATACCTTAGGAGAGATATTACATATTAAATTTACATGAATACAAAGAGTCTGTAGACGGGTTTTGAAGACGCCTGTCCACCCCGTAAGTATGGGTCGGTGTCACATGGTTTAAAAAAATATAGAGATAATATCTATAATGATACAGTAAGAGTATTATTTTATAAATCTGTACAGATACTTGCCTGGGGTCAAAGTGTTTCCCTGCTAACCTCAGAACTGATTAGTGAGAGAAGAGGTCTGTTCCCTAACAGGATACTACACTTCACAAACTTTCTTGCATTAGCTTTTAGTACCTACTGTACCAACAACAGGAACTACGCCAATTAACTAGTTTATACTGTCTTGCCTCATTTCCTTTTTTTGTTATTTCGAAAACACTTGTTTATTATTGCTGCATTATTGTAAAAAGAAGATTTCAAATAAATATTTTTAACTTATAATAAATATGATAGCTTACTGTAAGGGTAGGGAACCAATTCATGTTGAAAGGACATACCCAAAAACTCAATTATATTATTATTTACACACTTAAAAACGCTTGTAAATTATTTTTTTAAATTATGAATTTATAGCAGTAAAATAATAAAAAAACGATTAAGGCAAAAAACTGCGTTTGAAAACATAAATGATCACAGATTCACTACCTATGGCTTAGTGATTACACCAGGTGTGCAGGTGCTACAATCCGTACATCAAATCTTTTGATTCATAATCTTCAGCATATGTTTCTAAGCTTTAGCTATTTTTAAATTTAAAAAAAAGAATCAAACTAGCAGTTGCCATGACGAATAAAATTGAAACATGTATTTTTCGATGCTGTAGTCGAGTAGTCAACGGTCTTGGGTGTTCGTTCTTTTCTGTTGTGATTTTCACGAATTCGAATCTTCAAACGAACACTTTCAATCAATTCATGAATTTGTGTTTAAAGACATGGGAGTGTGTGAGAGGTATAATACTTTCCATCCACTTGATCTTAGAAATGGGGTGTAAAGCTATTAGCTAACATTCAACACTTTCTCAACTCCATCCTTCCGTGGCGAATTATCAACATGACTGCAAATTTACGAAACGTTATACTTGTCAATATTTCTGTCAGAGTATTTATGTCGAGTCATCAATGTAGACGAGGCAAATTGGCAAATATTATTTTATTTATCAAACATAGTATTTATAAAGGTTAACGCCGACGCAAAGGCATTCACCAAATTTAAGCGCTGCTCAACCTCTCTTTTCTTTTTCGAAGAGAGTAGGGACAGAAGGATAGGGCTATGACAGGACTAGTGGTTAGCTAATCGCTCTCGTTACGCCCCGGGAGGATGGGATAGGTGGGAGGGAGGACTCAGACTACGAACAGAAATCCATAAATCGATTGAAAGATCAATCTATGAAAACCGTCCAACTGCGCCACGGACGCCGACATTTATTACGTTATTTATAAAGAGAATTACTAAACCGAAAATAAATGCTTGTATCACTGCCATTACAAAATAGTACTAATGTTAAGTAACATTAACTGAACCCTGGATTATTTCGTCCTGTAATTACATTTATTACAAGCGTATAAGGCTTTGACAAAAATTAAACTCATTAATGATAAAAATATTCACTTTGTATCACAAAACAGAGTCTATCCAATTGGAACCCGAGTATTTATTTATAATAGCTTATTATCCAACTATAGAGGTTGTAAAATTTTGAACTACCCTGAAGATTCTTTTATTTTTTAACCATTTCCACTCCCAAAAAGAAGCATATCGTCGTTTTGTTTTCAAAATGCCAACTTTTCAGGGGAGCATAAAACCAGTTTAAAAAAATAGCTTTATCAAATTAAAACACAAATAAAAAACGTGTAATTAATATTAAATATATATACTTAACCTTAATTATATTTTGACTACTAAAGCACAAGGTAACCGTATACTGTGCTTTGAAAACAGATGCTTGTGGCAAATACTAGGGGTACGGTTCTTTGGTTTTGACAGAAACTCAGTGGTAAGAGAGAGGATGAACCAAACCCGTATTTCGTCAAAAATAAAAATAAGTGGGGATGGACCTGGATTGAATACGTGCTGCAGATACCCCAGGGGAGCTTGTATCCTGCCTGTCTCTTCTACCTACCGGATGGATTCTGTCGCCTTTGAAAGTCGCTGATGAAAATCCATAAAATGTACTCGGCGGAATTACGGGACGCTGGGTTGGCCTGGATGGAAGAAAGAATACTGGCGAAGGACAAAGAGTTTTAGATAAACCATGTGATGGCCATATGTTCCGATTAAGAGCCCATATAGATTAAAAAATATATATATTTTCAGGTGTGCTATTTTTCATGCACTTAAGGGTGATTTTTACAGTGTTAATAATAGTCAAAAATACATGTGCAGAAATATCATATAAATTTTCAATGAAAATGACGATATAGAATCTTAATGAAGTATATCAGCAAGCCTTAAATATATAACTATAACAATTAATAGTAAAAAAACTGTTAGCTATTCAGTAACTCAATCCCATTTTTTAAAGGGAATAAGTACAGGAAGATGAAGTTAGGAAATCTTATCCTAGTAATTAGCAAATCGCTTTCGCTACGCCCTGTTTTTAGGATCTGGTGACTGGAAAAAAACTCCTATCTCACAGCCTTCGAACACAAAACTCATAAATCGATTGAAATGTAAATCTATAAAAGCACCGGAACCTTACAGGTCGACGTTGACTACTCGTCTACTTGCCCAGCTATAATTAGTGCAAAGAAAAACTATAAAATTATAAAATATGAAAGAATCGAATATTATTGGTATCTCTTTTTAAGCTTTCTGCCATGTACAGGCTAATTATTAATTAGTCTGATAAACGGATTTACCAGCGGTGTAAACCCTAGTTGTGAAGGTAAAAGGTATATACTCTGATACACTTTAATAATAATCGTATCAAGTTTCAGTATACGTTCGGAGAAGTAAACAATAATTGTATATGAAAACATCGTTACTTTTAACAAGCTATATGGAAGAAAACTTCTGTATAGCATTAAAGTATGTTTGCCAACAAAAAAACAGAAGTTTCACCCTTGAGCTATTCCATAATTGACTGGAAGTATTTTTATATTTTATGAAAATAACATAGAACGTAATTGACTTGTCTATTGAGTAAAATTGTCGTATGTCATTGTCATAGCATGAAAGTTTCACCTTTGAAATTGGTATTACTTTACAAAAACTTAGTCTTAATATATGCTGAACGTCAAATCTATTTTTGATAAATATGCCAATACCTCTCTCAATATCTGTAAACAGAAGTTTTTAAAATTGTTGTAAATGTATTATTTATATACAGCTAAAGTTAGTCTTTTTAATTACAATAGTATTTATCGTTAATAAATATGTGTGACATATCGATCGTCCAGTTCATTACTCAAACACTCCAAATAGACAATGTTAAAATAATGGGAAAAGCAATATTCAAATGATCACCATATGAAACACCCTGGTTTTTGTTAAGTATACACTGATACCTGACTGTTAACTCAGGTATCAGTGTGGATCTCAGACGTATAATATTTTACCTCATAAATAATATTTGTCGTATTTTTATCTTCTATATAAACGTTAGACACTGTTTACTGTCTGTCACTTCGAGTCCATTCGTGTGCTCGAATACCTGAAGATGCCGAAAGGAGAAACCCGGGTCGTTAGTGACAAAATACATGGAAGTATACAAAATCTCAATAATCCAAATTTGCATATTGAAATTCTATCAAGCACCCTCAGTCGATGTCTTAAATTATAATTTTTAATATGCATTTAAAGACCAATTCTTTCTTTTAATTTAAGATATAACTTAAGATATCGACTGAGGGTGCTTGATAGAATACAAACTGTTTACTGTCTGTCAGTTCAAATTCATTCGTCTGCTCGAATGACTGAAAATGCCAAAAAGCGAAACCCGGGTTGTTAGTGACGAAATACAATGTAAAAAATCTCAAACAATCCAAATTTATCAATTCTTTCGTTGGTTTTTTAGCTAAGATGTATTCATTGGTATATTATTACTTGTAGAAAAATAGCAACATACACCAAAGTGAACGACTCTTCAAATAGTTACAAAACTTATAAATTATATTTTTGAAAGTTGAGCCCTTGTATACTTTTTAATTTAAGAATATTATTTAATATTATCACCACCTCAAAGCTTTTGTATTTACATTTGTTATAATGAATAATGATGGCATATAATTAATGCGATATTTCAACAATATAATTTTACAGCTGTGGTATAGTGGCTTTAAATCCATTAATAATAATTAATAACTTCATTAAACGGAAAATGAAACATTACGCTGTAAAATGAAACATGAAATCGAAAGAGATAAATGAGGCTCGATGAAATTATTACTGGAGTCTTTATCCATAATACGACCGATTTCAAAAATATGTCAAATTCAACATCAAGAACAAAAAACCCTTTCTCAAACATTAAATCAAATCAATCTTTATTTTAAAATGCATTATAATGCAAATATTACGGATATTGAGTTTTTTTTTGAAAAAAACATTCCTGTTCTATAGTTGATATTTGCCACAAAACTAAATCAGAAGAACAGTTCTGACGATGACGTGAAGACAAAAAAATCCGTAATTTAAGTCTTAAAATTCTTGTGAAACTATTATATATTATGTATTATCTTCGATCAAAAAACGTCAATCTAATGCTGCAAAAGGAAGATTAAACTTGTTAAATGCCAGAAGCAAACTTACTCCCAAAAGCAAGCTGCTCCTCTATACAGCAATAACTCGCCCAATTATAGTGTACGCTACTCCAGTATGGACTTATGCTCACCACAAGCATCTGACGACTCTTCAAACTATTCAAAATAAATCATTGCGACAAATATGTAACGTCCCATTGTACGTACGTAACTCGCTACCACATATAGACTTATAAGTACTTACAATTCGAGAGTTCGTTCGCGAAACGTCTCAAAAGTTTCACAGTGATGTAGGCAAACATTATAACTCAACGATCTCTTACCTACAAAATTACGATGAGACAATACTTAAGAATCGCTTTAGACCGAGAGCAGTTCTGCTCGACGACCCCCCGTATATGCAAACAGGGATTTTCTTTATTTAAATTGAATAAAAACGATCCCTTGTAATAGAAAATTTCCTCTGGATGCTTCCTTGCGTATTGCATTTGCATATGTGTATGTTTGTATGCATTTGTATATATATGTATACGTGTGAGTGCGGGGAGGTATATTTATATAAATACAATTAAAGCCCACGTGAATAGGCTTCACTGTGAATTGCTTAGCTCTGCAACTATCACGCCCTTCTATCTGCAAAAATGGAAGTGAAACAAAAAAAAAAATTAACATTAGAGATAAAGAAGGCTCAAAGAACTATGACGATAACGCGCCTTAGAACTTAACTCACCATCAAATTGACATTCAAAAAAAAAATTTTGCTATCTTTACCTTATTAACTAGAGTCTTTTCAAACAATGATATTTTTCTGTATAAAATAAAAATTTACAACTTTGTTTATCCATTGGATATTTTACTAGTGGTCACACGTGTTTCGCCTTTGTGAAGAATATTCACAGCCTAACTCTTTCTTATCTTTTCTTTTCTATCTTTTCATTTATTAATATATTGGTGATTCTAATTTTTGAAAAATACTTTTTTTCTCACACAAAATATTCCTTTTTGAATACTAAGTTCTGTCATGTAAGGCGATTCTAAAGCAACCTTATTATATGCTTCTTCCCAACATTAATTTTGTTGAAGTTGTAATATAGTATTTAGTGCTTCAACCCCGGGAGATTTCCCAAAAGTCCATCCCGGGATTTCAAAAACTATTAATACTTCAAATTAAATACCTGATCAACAACAACATGTGCCTCGGTTTTTTTATGTAAATACTTTTTATAATACCTATATAATACATATAATATTATGTATTGTGGTCTCCTTCCTTCTCATATTTCGTAGCAACAGGAACAGACAATTTTTCATTATACTATTAAATAAAATAAAATCTTCTCAATAAATAAAAAAAACTTCCAATACTCTAAAAAATCAAATATTCGTTTTAATTGTAGCAATAATAGGCAGAAAGTAAATTTTAAATAAACAATTTAAAACATGAAATTACGGTTAATGACCAATCCCAGGATCATAAAAAAGTCCAGGATTAGATGCCCAGTCGTTATAAATGTTTTTCACTATTTATTAGATATTAAACATACCATCTGAGGACTGGCTAATTACTTGGTACAATTATAATAATTAAATAATTATATTGGCGTCAAAATGATTAACAATAATAAAATTTATAAAGAAAATAAAAAACTGTATTTTTTTTAAATGAAATATCTGAAATTTACCACCGAGTATTCTAATATAATTAATAAAACTTTATATTACTATTTTTAGCATCTGGTTTTACCTGGCCAACCTGCCGAAAAAAAGTTTTAACAAGTTGGATGGCTGTGGAAAGTTCATTTTTTTAATATCGGAACGTTTTTTATTTTCACGTTTCTCGCCATAAAGAGATTGCTAATAATTGGATGCTTAGATATGGAGACCCTATTAAAAAGCAATACCCTTGAGTACTTGAAGCTTAAAGGAATTTTACAAAATGAAACACAATATTATTATTCATTCAACTTATGAGAAAATTCTATCAGGTTTCGAAAAATATTAACTATTTTAGTATTACGCTTTTGTATAACCAATCCGATAAATACCCATTTTCTGAGCTTTTGGCCGAGTGGTGAATATCGTTAGTTTCGATCACAGTGCTCACGGGTTCAAGTCTTAGTACGGACAGTTTAATAAATAGATTTTTCAATAGAACTATGGATTAGTGTTTGAAGGCATGAATGTCTTTTAAATTCTCCCTCACCCATCTGATCCCAAAACAACGGGCGGGAGCAATTAGCTAAGTTCTGGTCCTGTCCTAGCCCTATCTTCCTATCTCTACTCTTTTCAAAATATAAAAGTGTGAGTGAGCAACCGTATAACAAGCATTTTTTGTAGAAAATTTTCCGTTGAGATAAGCTCCATTAGGAGTCCATATGCTCTAAATTTGGAGAAGACATGGTTAAAAAAACTACGAAATAAAAAAGTTTTTCCTACTTTGACGGTTTTCACTGTCAATTCTTCTTGGCGGAGAAGCATTTTTTTATACTACTTCTACATGTTTAAAATGATCAGGACCGGTTTCTCTCATTGCGAGAATTATCAAATGATAAAAATACAAACATAACAGGGCTATTTATATAAAATTGAATGTTAATCATTACAAGGAATATAAAACAGTTGGTCCATGAACTAAGACAAGAATTTAATTGTAAACTATTTAATTTCGTTTATATAATTTGTTTGACTATCTGTAGATTTTTGTCTTAGTGGTTTACGTTAATAAAATCCCGTTTAAAGCGGGACGTCTAAAGATGTCATTTTTGTATCAGCGGCATACCGTTCACGGAAAGTTTCGCATTTTAAAACGCTATTGGCTATCCGGTTAATAGAGTAAAAATATGTAATATTTAATAAGGAAATACGTATATTATAAGTAGAGCGCTTAAGACGTGATTTTTCTTGTCGACATAGCTAAACATATATATTAGTATATTTCATATTTTTTAAATCTTGAGATGGGAATTGTTTATATCACTCAAGTTCAAGATATCATAAGCACACATGCCCAAGGTTACAAATATTAAATTAATTGTATATTATCCTTGCCGCGACTTGAACCCAGACGAATCTAATCACTCGGGTAAAGCTTTTACACCTAGATGCTGACTATAATGTTTTCGATGAATACCGAACCTAGGTAAACGATTATATCATGGCTTAAATACGATAGTCGCTTTATCAAAAAATGTGTACCTAAAATTGTTGAGAAAAATAACATATTTTTCCATTTTTTGAATTCTTCATTAAAATTCCATCCATAGGCAGCAAATGTTAAAATGCCACATTGTCACTATATACATTCAAAGTGCGACAATCCATCTTATTTTCTTTATTGCCGTAGTTACAATTCAAGATGTGTTTCAAGATTTAGGTTACACGTTAACCCCATTCTCTTCAGCAGTGCTCCGCAACCAATGTACCACGATACGATGCTAGGTGTGCCGCGGCGCAATGCGTCAGAAAAGAGAAAAAATCAGCATTAACTTACTTACAATCTGCAAATTATAAACAGAGAAATAATCATTTTCTGAGTAACAGCTCTTATCAATGTATTTCTTTTAATCTATAATTTTGTTTTATACGCGTTCCATCACCTTGATGGCTAATAACCACCTAACTAGGATTAATTCATTACACTTAAAAAAGTGCTGTCCATTTTAAATTCATGAGACAAAAAAAACTATAAATGTAAATTCTGTTCATGAAAATTACATATTTGGTTTTGCAATGTGCCATGAAATTCTCCGCGATGCTTAGGCCCGCCGTGAGTGAGAAATGGTCGCGGAGCACTGCTCTACAGACGATCACGTAATATTATTTTCAAGAAAAGTCATCTCCACTACAATTTGTGATAGCATACAAACACGTAGCAATGATAATTTAGAGATAAAACTTATACTTCGTCGTTTTTAAGGCGTTTAAACTATACAAGACCACAAATAACACTAGAAAGCTTAAGAATTGTAATATAATATTACAATATATTTGAAAACAACGCATAGAGACCTTTTCTCTCTGAGGAACCAAAGACACAACACTGAGTATATTTAATTTCAAAGTTTAGCCTTCTTCTGCCAATACTGAATCAGAATTATCTCATGTTAGAACTGATCAAATTCACCACTTCCAATTACAAAAAATGTGACTTTCAAACTACAGTTATCAGTAAAAAATCGGCTTTGCTCTGTTTATATGAAAACATTTCTTCTTTTTATTAAATAATTGAATGTTTTGAAAGTAACATGTTAAATGATCAGTTAATAAATGTATAAAAAGTAATTGACAAAATATATAATTAGTAGTGAAGTAGTCTACCTCTTTGCTTTTAGATGCAGATGTCTCGGGTTCAAGTTTATGAACAGTTTCATAAATTGATTTTTCAGTCGATTTATGGATTTATGTTATTTTTAAACTATTTTTATGCTCTCCCGAAACATTTTGATTTTGCAGATAAACAATTTTGCAATAGGAACGACGATATGCCATATTTTTTAAAAAACTAGTTATTTATGCCAATATATCAACTTACACTGCAATAGAGATATTTTTCCAAAAAACAATACACATACTACATGGCAGATTATTTACGGAGAATTCGCAATAATACGTGCCCAAACTTTGGCCAGCCATTGTTCCGTGAGAATTTCTACTAGCAGTTTTGGGTACGTAAATGAAATTTCAAACTATTCATTTTGTACACATTGAAACGCGTGACTGCAACATTACACCAGTGGGCGGACCATAGTGGAAAAGTTAAAGCGCAAAGTGCAGCAAAATATCATCTCGGCTCTTTCTTTTTTGTTGATAAAATAGAATAAAAACTCCACAACCCCCCTTGTTACATGATTACATTTATATGTCATATACATCTAATAATAATATGAGAGTGTCATGACGGGGTATCTATACTAAAAATGATTCGTCATGATTCGACGATGATGTAATTGAAGGCTAATTGATGTAACACTCAAAATTTGAATTGTTCAGAAGAGAGTAAAAACTGTTTTTATCGAAAACATTATATGTTGAGTTGAGTTATGAACCTTTCAAATGCACTCCTGTAAATTCTTACGTTTCAAGATATGGGATTATACGAAGGCAGTGTCTATATAATAGTGGCTTACATCAAGTGGCCGGGTCCGAATTTTTAAACCTAAGACCAATGTTAAACTACATTTCCCTTCCAAAAATTGGTCATTTATTTTTACTAATTTACATCATTTGGTCGAAACCTGTTCTGTAGTATCTAAAATGAGATCCAATCATTAATTCTTTTTCGTATTGTTTGAAGGTTAAATAAATTGGCCAAAACACCGTCGATTTTCACAGTCGAATTTCAGATTTACGAATGATATATTCATATCTGTATACGCATACTTTAAATCAAAGCCCAGTTTGGAATTAATAATCCATTGAAGGAATGAAAATATTTTTATTTTAACGCTTGTAGTGTTGTTAAAATAATTGATTGATAATATTCTTCACTTTTAAGGTTTCAATTCTTGTTTGAAAGGAATTATTCTTCAAAAATAAAATACAATTTGTTTATACTACATTCACATGTTTATAATGATCAGGACCGGTTTGGCTCATGGCAAGCATTATCAACAGAGTACTTATTGATTTGTCAGAGGTCCACAGCATTTTAATTGTACAGTATTTACAGTATTTATTTTGTTTACATATAATTTGTTTGATTACCTGTAAATTCTTGACATAGTTCTTGAACCAACTGTTTTATATACCTTGTAATTGTTAACATAAATTTGATTTATGATTTTATTTTTATCAGTTGATAATGCTCGCAATGAGCGAAACCAGTCCCGATCATTATAAACATGTGAATGTTGTATAAACATATTGTATTTTATTATTGAAATATAATGCGTTTCCACCAAGAATTGACAGTTATTAGAATTGACACCTTAAAAGTGAAGAATATTATCAATCAATTATTTTACAACACCACGCTCGTTAAAATAAGGCATTTTCATTCCTGCAATGGATACAACTAATCATTATTCATTTTCAACAATTTTCTTTGAATAATGTATAGCATAGTAAGATTATTTTTATGTAAGAGGCACGGCGTGTCGACAGACAGCAACTTTGAATAAATTATTAGTAATTTCGACTTTTGAAACATTTTCGAGCGAGAGGTATACAATTAAAATGACCCTCGACAGCAATCCGATGTAATATTTAAGAAACTCAGATTCAAGCTATCATAAAAAATATTTATGTTACTATGGGTAAAATAGTGAATCTCTTTGAAAAGCACTTAATAAAAGTAAAACTTCGATCTCTATCTCATACAAAAAATTAAATCCAGCCAAATCTATTTACTATAGTCATTAAAAAACACGAAAAACAGTAGCTAATCATTATCGGCGTGCGGTGGACTTATCACTATCTCTATCGTACAACCTAATTTGGGTATGAGCAAGAAGGAAACAAGAGCATGCGCCGCATACCCTTGCATCTCGCTTGCACCTTCACTTTTCATGTGATTGTGCGAAAAAGAGATAAATCCACCGCACGCGCCTGAAAATCATACATGCCTAATCCACTTTTTGTAGATCGGCTTTCAAAATTCTCTTTTACGTATCTAACATTGTTGACGGATTCGGCGGTAGCTTGTGAAAATTCATGTTTTAATAGAAAACTAAAATTGATCAACTAAAGATGCTTCTCAAAGAAGCGAGATACGTGTCACATTGCCAGTGGAATAACTAGTTTATTAATTTTTATTTTATTTCATATTATACATACCTATTCAATATTACATTAAGGTGTTGACTATCAATTCTTGATGGAAAAGATGTATATTTATAAAAATAAAACACAATTTTGCTGTAGTAATTTCATAATATAATAAAATTATTGAGACTGGTTTCGTTTATCGGGAGCATTTTAAAATATATCTTTAAATATACCTACGATTTTTTAAAATAAAAAATATTGTTTTCTAATATATTTCTCAATACCTGGTTTTCAAGGTCAGATTGGAAGAATGTGGAGAATAATTTTAAAATTGCAGATATCATACCTTCGGATTCAATAAATCGATTGGAATCAATGTATTAAATGTGTCCTATCCAGAGATCGATAGCATTTTCTACTTGGCTATGGGCCATGACCTTTTACACTTGGTTTGTAAAAATAGGTCGTGCATTCAGACGAACGCATTATCAGAAGAATGTATTCAATTTCACCCTCTGCATGTAATTTGATTTCGTTCGCACACTGAATTGCATCGACATCTGAGCTTTTTCAATTGGATGAACCTTGTATTTTCTCATCAAGTAAAGTGCTCTGTAAGGCATCCGTATTAGCAGCTTTTCTTGCAATAGTTTTTTTTATATATGTACATAATAGGAATTTTATAATTACCGGGAAAATATCATCTAGATATCGTTCAGCAAATTTATTCTGTGTTAATAGTTGAGGTAAAAAAAGTACGAATTTTTATTAAATAAAAACTATTTCCTACAAAAATGTTTACAGCAATCACTCCAGATAAACACAAAGAGAATATCATCAAAGTTACTCAGTATTGAAGCGTGGAAAAAATTACAAAATACACTATTATTACGATTGATACTATAAAAATTATATTGTTATCTTTTAACAAATATTTTCACAAACTGTCAAACACTAAAAAAAAACTTCAGCAACAGACATTCTGAGATCAAGTATACAAATTAAAATACAAATTTTAACAGGATGTCCCCTCTAAATTTATATGTGTAGCGCATAAAAGTAAAAAAACTATTTCTACTTATATCTCGAAATCTAAACCGTCGAATACTAGTCTACGCGAGAAAATATAGTGAAGTCGACTATGCAGGTCATTACAACGAGAAAATTACGAAGCGCTTTGGCACCATATTGCATTATACGAGAAAACATAATGTCACTTGAACCGGATCGTAGGTGATAACTCAGCCCGGAAAGAGAATTATGGGATAACTTATGTGTTCTATTAGCTATCTTGTTATTTTATTGAAAGCAAAATAATAGAACCGTATCTTTAACAAGCTTACATAAAAGCATTAACTTATTTTACTAAAAATACTGTGTAAGCTTTTCCGGATATGAAAGATTACAGTAACGGATTACCTGTGTAAAAGGAAAAAAAATCATTTTGGTGATATGTTTCTTATAAAAGAAATTCGCTTTTTATGTACAGTTGAAAATTGTGTCTAAGTTTTTTTAATGTAATTTTATTTCAAATATATTTATAGCTTATGCTGTTAGTTAAGGTGTCAGTGATTCTTATCTTTTTTGATCCGTGGCACAAATTATTTTATAAACTTTAGTTTCGTGACAAAATTACACATCGTCATTCAAGAATTCGTTTGAACAAAAAAATCTGCGTTTAATGTTGTATTCCGTACAAAAGATTATATTAATATAAGCTGAATTTATTGGGTTGGATCGTCGACTAAGCTTATATTTATAACGGGATACAACATTTTAACATTAAAACCAGAAATTTGAACAGGTAAAAATGACTTGGTTCAAATCAATTATCATATGACGACATAAAAGCAAATTTATTTTAATTAAACAAAATACAGTACATAACACGCTTTATAACATTGCACTTTTTACTACACTGACATGCTTTGTGTATAATACACAAAGCATGTCAGTGTAATATTATATATGGACCCCGTAATCCTAGATCCTCGAGCCTGACCCTAGAGTTGGAGTGCAAAGTTACATAATGGCAACTCTACTAACTGACTGAATAGAATTTATTGTTTTATATAAAAATAAATGTTTTCTTTTTTCAAACACTGTTAATAATATGAATAGGTCACAATTTTGACGAATTGCTACTGTCAAGACAGGATGTTTTATTTCTGACAAAAGTTTTCTAATTAGTTAAATTATTAGAATACAAAATTGATTGAATCTCATATCTGAATCGAATTCCATTTGGTGTGCAAAGTTTGAATTGAATAACTATTCATTAAATAAATTTCAATTACACCATCTTTCATTTAATCAAATCAAAACATTTCAAAATCTCAGCTATGTTTGATTTGCTTAATTAATAGTTATTTGATTAGGAGTGTTTCGTTATGAATTTACCAAAATGACTTAAGCTCAATCCTTCAATGGAAATGGGCATATTTACTAGGACAATATAGACAAAGGAGTTTACTAAAGCATTTAAGTTATTTCAAAACGCAAATTGTTTTCCAAACATTTAAAAGAGTAGTAAGGAGCCATAGCTGTCTATTACGGTTCTTGAATTTGTACGAAAGGAAATACATTTATTACATAAAATGAATAAAGTTTCTGTGTTGATTATCTTCTACTGAAATCTAGAGCATAATCCAAGATAATCATTGCATTAATCCGCAAAACAAATTCGTATTTGAGAGACAAGATAAAATGTAGATTATTAAAATGCAACATGAAAGATCAATGAAGTCCTAAGAAAGAAGAAGATTTAATTAACATCGGATATTCAGTAATATCTACAATTTTCAGTTAAACCCAGTGATTAATAAAGCTTGTCGATTATATTTTGAATGGATGTTTAAAATGATTTCAATATTATCAAAATATAAATCATGAATATTAAGTATTTTCATAATCATGAGATAATCTATTTAATTAATAGAAATTGAGAAATTTTACATGATTATTATATTATTGTTACTGAAGAATTCGTTAAAAGCTATTTTGGCTCATCACTATGGTCACGGATTTAGTAATTATACTAATTCATACTTCATTGTACTACTATAGCATTTTCTATTTTATTTAAGAATATTTTTTTAAAACCATATTCGCTCTTTATCCGAAGCATACGGTCACCACACTGTGCCTCCAAGATTCTCTGTCATTCGCTAGTCTTCTTTCGTACATAATGAGGGGCTCCGTGGTTCAGTTGGTAACTTCGTTGGCTACAGTTACGGATGTCTCGGGTTCGATTCCTGGTACAGACAGTTTCATGAATTGATCTTTTAATAGATTTCTGGATTTCTGTTCGTAGTCATTAATGTTTATGATGTCTAAAACTCCCTCTCATCCAACCGATCTTCAAAAACGAGCCGTAAAGAGAGCGATTAGCTAACCACTAGTTCTGTGCTAGCCCTATCCTTCTATCCTCACTCTCTTCAAAACAAGGGAGGTTGAGTAACTAAGTAACAGTTCTCATAGAAAACTTCTGTTGAGATACATCCATTAGTAGGCCATATGTTCCACGTTGGGAATAAACATGGTAAAAAAAGTATGGAGCTGGTCCATCTTCTCTCTTACAAGAAAGTTCCTGACAAAGTCAAACTATAGTACCCCAGTAGTAGTATATCCTGCAAGCATCTTTTTTCGAAGCGCAGTATTCTGTTACTCTGTGCTTTGTGAGGTGCCATGACTCGCATCTTTTTACAGTAGTCCATTGATAACTTTAATAGTCATGAGAGATTTTATTTTGACGTAATAAAATTAAGCTTGAATAAAAATCCAAAGAACTAACTATAACGCTGGCTAATTGTGTTAAGCAGTGATTTGCATATAAAAATTTGTTATATCGTTGTTTTATAAATTAAATTCAATTTACTTTGTTATAATTAAAATGAATATTAACTTTCTCAACGTTTTCACAAAATTAAGTGAATCGCATGATATGTACTGAACATTTTCTGAGAATACGTTGAAAATAAGCTCGCTGTTTTAGTATTGAAAAATTCATTCCTGTGTACATTAATATAGCAACCGACGGTAAACCAAAAACATTGCTATGCTATTTTTTCTCTGCCGTTGTATTGCAAATAGAAAATATTATATTATAGTAGCAAACGACGTTTTTGTGTGTTTAATATATTTTTTTTATTTTTAATGATAGTTTATTTTTTTCGTCGTATCGTATTTATAATTAAGAAAAGTGTACATAGGTCTATTAGAATGACAACCGCTAATTGCAATAAATGTAAACGAAATACGTAACTATTGAACTAATCAGACTTTGCATGCCATTAAAAGATTAAACAAACTTGCATATGCTTTTGTCATTAAAATCATATTGTGAGAAATGATTTATACTATATATATAAATGAGTATTTTTTGTTCGATTTTGATAAAAGGTGGACTTATCATTGTTTGCGTTTCAGCACCATATATAAACTACCCATTGATATCCAAACCGTTTTTTTTTCAGATATGAATAAAGCATGTATTGTTGTGTGTGTAAAGGCTCTTCTTAAGCCCATCACGACGATGTCGAACGAGGATCTAACTTTAAGGTGTGGACATATATTTCTACAATTCCTCAGTGTATCATTTCTTCTAATAAAACTAAAATAAATTTTGAAATACCAATTGATAAGTAAAGATGATTTTTTTACAGACAATATACAATACAACAATCTAAAACAGGTTCCAACGGTGATTTCGTGCATGCGTTTTATTGGAAAATTTAATTTTTTTAATTTATGACGTGCTCTCATCAATTGTTTTGCTTCTCAATGTACTCTTTATACAATTCATTTTTTCATATATATTTAATTTTCATATACCACAGAAACTATGTTCATTGGGTTTGCATATTTAATGTTTTTGATATAATTTAAGACATCGACTGAGGGTGCTTGATGGAATTTCAATATTAAATTTGGATTATTGAGATTTTGTACACTTCCATGTATTTTGTCACTAACGACCCGGGTTTCGCCTTTCGGCATCTTCAGGCATTCGAGCACACGAATGGACTCAGTTTGAGTCCATTCGTGTGCTCAAATGCCTGAAGATGCCGAAAGGCGAAACCCGGGTCGTTAGTGACAAATTTAATGTTTTTGAGTTTGACTATCTATAAAGCACTGCGGTTCATAAAATTTATTACCAATTCTAAATCAATTTAAATGATACACTTTATACGAATAATATTATTGTGTGGTTTTCTAATGTTTGATCATTCATACAAAAGTGGTTTTGTATCTAAAATCTTTTGTAAGCCAGTGTTAAATCTATGAAGTCTCGATTGAATTAAAATCCAAATCTTCATTTCGGAGATCGTAGACGTTATAAATACTGCCCAGTGATTTATTCTGTAAAGTAATGGTGCCAAATCTGAAATTGCTATCCAAATTTTAAATAGCTCGTAGAGAAATTGTAGGTAAGTTACAAAGTATTAATAGTGATTTTAATGGAAAGATGTGATTCGATGGAACAGAAAACATTTCTATTTATTACATACATTCTATTTATGTAGCAAAGAACATGTGACAACTTTTCTACTATGCATTATATGTAAATATGTTTTATACAGACTTAAAAAAACAATGACAGATTCAGGCAAATTTTAAGTATAAAGAAACCAAAAATGTAGCATGATTGTAATAATACAAAATTAATATTGATAAGTTAGTTATTCCACTGACTGTGTTACTAAATGTAAAGCGTTCCGCATCTTTAAAAAGCATCTTCCGACTTACTATATCGCAAAACTATCTATTCTGAGTTAAAAGAAATAAATAAATAGCCTTTATAGTCTGTAGATGTTTCTTATATTTCAGTAGAATAAGTAAGTTATCAATTTTAATTTTATATTAAAAACGAATTTCCATAAAGTTACCGCCGATACCATTTAAAATATGATTATACCTGAGTATGCAATGAGAGGAGAGTCATTATAATTTCATCAAAACTAATTAGTGAAGTGGATTTTGAAAATTTGATATGTCTTCTGCACTTTCATTAAGAACCGAAACGCTAAGTAAGTATGTTGATCCAAAGCATAATTGAAAATTTAGAAAACATTTTCGCAAGCTTGGATAATTTTTCTGCTATAAACATATCTAAGAAATTCGATCTTATTTAGTTCCTGATTTTATAATTTGATTGTTAAATGGTTTAAATGTGTATATTATCTTTATTCGAACAACAAACTGATGGCCTAATTTTATAAACCAGTATCTGATATTTTGACGAAAATGACTTTAGAAACATTATCTCGTTTATTTAAAATAATACAAAGTATTTAAACTTTTTAATGATTTACAAGTAGCCTAACATACTATTCGTTTAATATTCAGACAAAAAAGAAAGTCTAATATACATAGTAAGGTAAATATTCAGCTTCTTTTAGCCCCCTGTAAATTTGTAAAAATTTAGTTACTGGATTATAACGGTTCTACGTTTGTTTTTACTTAGATGACTACACGAATAGAATCACTAATTTTAAATGATTTCTTTGACGTCTTTGATTTTATTGTCTGTTTTGTGAAAATCTATTACCGGGATGAAAATAACACTTTTGATTTTTTAAACAAACAATCATTTAATATTAGACACATATTGAAACGCTTCATTCGTAATCCGTATGTATCTCATATGTAATGGATATGCTTTTAAAATAAAGATATTAATAGACAGAAAATTCTAGAGATGTTTATAAGAGTAATGTTATAATTCTTAGAATTTGATAATTAGTTAGTTAAGGTGACGCATAATTTGATATTAAGATTGCTAAAGGTGTCGTCAACGCTTCCATAATAGTGCAATTTAATACAAACCATACTAAAAATGTAATAGGAGAATTTGTTTAAACAGATCAAAAAAAAAACTATTTTACGGACACTAAATCAAGCTGGTCTCATTAAGCAAAAAACATAAATTTATAATCATTTTCCAGTTGGTAATTAAATATTATTAGGAACCAAACACCCGACGTTACATAAAATCTTTTAAAAAACATGCAATACACAGAATGTTCATAAAGTCATCTTGAAAATCTGTAACAATGATGTATTTTTTGCATAATTCGAGGCAAACTACTTCATTCCACTTGAATCCAAGTAAAAAATTTCCATGACAATGCGTCCTCGACTACTTTTAGAGTGGATTGGAGTGCAAAGCTATCATGCTAGCTTGCATTTTGATGCATTTTTTTGAACACGGAAGACCGCAATCATAATATACTGTGTTATATTTATTCAACGCTCATGCAATTATTGATGAAGAACGTATGCATTTTTATAGAAAAATGCTTTCTTGGTGATATCAATTCAATTTCCTCACTCGAATTAATGTTATAATGTTTTTTATATATATAATATTGTGTTCAAAAATATCAATCAAATTTGAAGTAGTCACTATTTCAGGAATAGATACTTTCTAAAAATAAGTTACTTTAGAAAGTAAGGCTTTGTTCCCATTTAATCAAGAGTAAATAATTTTTCATTGCTACTTCATCAAACATATCGTAAGAATATGGCTTTATGGACTCTTTATGGAACATTTCAAAAGATGGAGAGATTAAGGATTGAAAGGGTAGTTATATGAAAAGACTTGTAGTAAAATAATGACTCATGCTATTTTTTTCTCTATTTGCATCTAGGTATCTACCAATTTGATGATATAAGGGAAATTAAAAAAATCAATACAGCTATACTTTTCAATACAAATCTATCAATCAATTGAATAATCTTTTTTTAAAGTTGTTCGTACCAGGATTCAAAGCTGTTCTGCAAACAAGCAGTTCTCGTAGAAATAATTCTGTTGAGATACATTCATTAGGAGTTCATGTGCTCCACATTGGAAGCGGACATGAAAAAACATCATTCCCACTATAAAAAAGCATAACGTTTACCGTTCGGCTACAGATCCTAGTGACAAATATTCTTGAATATAAGATATGAAATGTTTTCTTCGATTAAGTTATTATCATGTTACGATTTCGTCGCAACATTACAATCGTCACCTATCGGCGATACGCACCTCGCTGCGTCGTTGATAGGAGACCAAGGGGAAGCCTCGCCAAGAATTGCGTTAAAACTTGCTTACACGCCAGAATGTGGAACGAGTAGGACGTGCCGGTAACGCGCTGGAGATTGGCCTCGGACATCCGAGTTCGCCGCTGAGATGGTTTATAATCCAAGGTCATTATAATAGTTTTCTTGTTTAAGTGTAACCATCTGTTCATAATTATTGTTTCGTCGTGTAATTTCTGTTTTATTTGTTCATAACGTAAATTCTGTGCATCTACGGTTTCCGCATCCCTATTAAATGTGTTTTTTTAACGGTAACTGTATTTTCATTATTATTATTTTTTCATTTGCCGTGTATCCTCACGCCTGGCGTCCAAAATTTAATTACCCCATGTATTTCTACTTACAGAACAAAGTAAAGTGTACCGAGATTGGCAAACCTTATCCACATCCCTGTGATAACTTAATCCTAGTTCTCCGCTGAGCTTCTATTTTCCATATTTTGTGATTCCTCCCTTTCCCGCTGATACGTCGCAGCACTTAATTTCACGACAATCATATGATAACTTCCACATCGAAAGGGGTTCTGCTCTCTGTAGCCGAAATGTATACACGTTTTTACTTAAGCAATATTTTCATTTATAAGTCGACTGCTTACAATGGTAGACGTCATATTCAAATCCTATGCTGTATTGTGGACGACACTTAATGTATAACACTTAGTTAGATGCATTGAAATTTGAAATGCTCCCCTCATATTCATATACACGTGAATCCTTCAATCGGGTCACACAACCAAGTGTCATGTTAACCTTACTCAAATCCGCAAAATCTACATACACCTAAGTTGCATCTCACCCCACTTCACCCTGATCGTTAGGGTGGCCGCAACCGCTGGCAGGTTCTATGAAACCACATCACAATAATATTATTATAAGTACCGTTTAAGGGGTTGTGGTGGATGAAGCAACGAAAGCTATATTATATTTTCATATTCTTATTTGACTCATTTATACCTTGATGCTTATACTGAGAACATATTTGCCATGGTTCAACAGAATTGCTTGTTCGATAAATAATATATATGTAATTTAAAATATCGACAGATGGTTCTTGATGGAATTTCGATATCAAATTTGAACCGTTGAAATTTGGTACATTTTCATGAATTTTCTCACTAACGACCTAGGATTCGTCTTTCAGCATCTTCAGGCATTTGTTTTCATTACAACTACAATCAGAAAAAAATAAAAATAAAAATTTGCTCAAAACTTTCTTTGAAACGATAGAAAATAATATCAAATATACGAAATTACTTCATCTAAAATGTTTGGTTTAACTATATATATAGTCTGTTCTGAGCATGGCATGATGTTGAAACAATTATTGGCATGATGTCAATTCAATGAAAATAAAATCTTTTCCAACTTACTTAAAGATAAAACATTACATTAAGGTAAAATAATGACATTGTAAACGATATTAGTAGCATCGATAGACATAAATATTTGTATCTTTACTCAATCTTAAAAGCCCTACACATGCCTAGCAGTTTTTGTAAAAGATTTTCTGTTGAGATTCTCCATTAAGAGTCTATATTATTTTCCACGTGGAAAGTGAAGCGAGCATGGTTTTAAAAAAGTAAAAAATAAGCATAAAACTAATATTTTTTTGTAGTCATAGTTCATTCCCAAAGGAAATAACGTGAATACAACTTGCGTTAGGAATATGTAAATTTTTTGATACGCCAAACAATTTAGAGCATCTGCGACACTGCTATGTTTGTATGAATGTATCCATTTATTTTTCTCTTTTACTCTAAATAAATTGAAACTGTTTTCGTATTTTGAGTTTATGTTGCACCCTTCTTTTTGTATACGTGCACATTTCAGTAATCGCGCAATAAATTATTGGCAGATAATCTTTGATTTATTGATACATAATTTAAAATGATATAATGCTGTTGGCTTAGCATAAATAAATATGTGGATACAAGTGGCCTTGGCAAGGTGAAAACTAAGATACAATTGAAAATAACAAAAGTTTTCTGTAATGAATAAATCTTATAGTGTATTTTGCGTTACCTGTCTCACACATTTTGAGTTGTTTCTAATATTTAGAGCTCTTTTTTTTCAATTCAAATCTTGGAGACAGCAAATATAACAAATGAAAATCTATTACACGATTAAGTTTTGTTCTTTTTTGTTTCAAATATGGACTAATATGAGATTTAAAAGGTGGTGGCAGATTTACAGCTTAGCAAAATAAAAGATATTCAATGTTTCTTCCCATGAGAAGCGAAATGACGTATGTAGATAAATTGAAAAGCCTTTATTTCTTTAATAGCCATAGTAATAGTTACTTCAGAATCAATGCATTAGTGAATTAGAGTTAACAATTTGAATGAGTATAAAATAAATCCATATAATTTGATTTCGTATCATTCATTATAAGCAACATACAGTTTGGTGTTTTCTTAGCTTGCAATCGACAGTGGAAAAGTATTAGAATTATTATTAATATCATTGTAAATATCTTCCTTTTAATTTTTTTGGTACGCTTACACCGCCTAACATGTAATTGTTTAGGTTATTGGATGTGAGATGTGAGTATGAAAAGAATTATTGTGGTCTGATATTTTGAAATTCAATATTTTTTTAAATACCTAAATTAACTTTTATATTGATTATCACATTCAGTGTTTGATTGCCACATAAATTCTCAATAATTTCATTAAAAAGGAAACCCGTAATTTCAAACTTAAAAACGAGGATTTATTATTGCACAAAACACTTCTTTATGTTTTTTCTTACTCAAAATTTTCGTATATAAATTTTACAGAGGTGAAAAATATTAACATTATATTATCAATATAAAATAGATTATATTTGCTCAAACATGGGTGTAAATGATGGAACGTTTTCGCATCTAATAAAGAGAATTACTTAAAAGCCGATACTAAATATCTTTTATAGCGTTTTGCATTATAGTTATTACATCGAAGATTTTTAGAAAACCTACGACGAAGTTTTTACTTGTGCAATATGTTAATATGATGGATCGAATAATTCTTGTGAATTAAATCTTAATCTGAAACTTAGAATAGCGGTTTATCTGTTATCCAAGGTAATTGAAATTTGGCAAAAATTGTTCAAGTACAGTTATTTACATGTCGATATATATATATTTCGAACCCTACACAATAATTTTAAAACCATTATGAGAGTATACTATTACATATTTTAATAAAAACACTGACAATAATATTTAACTTTCCCATTTTCATGCTAAAAAATCCCTTTGGATCTCATGCAGTCACAATTCGTTACCGTGTTGGTTTTGTTAAATAAACGCATTTATAAAGCAAAATGACAATTTCAACAAGTGAAATATGGTTTTATGTAGTCTTAATTTTCTTCATATTTTGTGTGCACTTCGTGAAATACATATCAAACTCTGCAAAATTATCAAATTATGATTAATTATACAAAGAAGACGTAAACTGTAATGTATTTTTAATGACATGTAGAACTATTTTATTCACAGATGGCAAAATTTTCGTTTTTTTGGATGAACTATTTCACAGATAATTTAAAATTTAAAGGCCGAAATGACTCATTGTTACACTATGGGTACGGAAACATTACTACAAAAGAAAAATTTCTCGCGGTAGACATTTCAATATCCTATTTTTTTCAAAAATGAATACTCAATATTTCATAACATTAAAAGTCTTCTTCTTCTAGATGTATGTGATTATTTATATATTTTACTAATTAGATCAAAGGTTTAAGTTACCAAATTGAGTTTTAAGATTTTCATTCAAACTTTGTATACCTGTGATGATTTTATACCTTGCTACCCTACCTACGCAATCCTGAAAACGGAATGTAGCGAGAGCAATTATTAGCCTTTGTCTTCTAGCTAGCCCCTTAACTGACTTACAACAAGTTATAATTAAATAAATTCTATTCATATAGTTGATTACAATTTCATTTAATACAAATTTAAAGTGAATATAATTAAAAAAGGATAAACAACTCAAATTGAAGTACATTTATAATTATCTTTTTAGTTATTGTTCGTATTGCATTGATATATCTCCACAGTGATAATCTATACTGATAGTTCCCTAGAGGCGTTCCGAATGGTTTTCTAATAGTAGATGACACTGCATTATAATTTCGCTCAATGAAGGAGTTAAGGAGTTAAGCTTAAGATACAATAAAAAGACACCTAATTAATCGATAAAAACATGGGAGTAAACCCATACACTGAGACTGATGAGGGAGATAATAGAGACATTACCGTTTGCTTCTATGTTTATATATTTGCTCAGATATTAAAAGTTGCACTATTTTAAAAGATATCAAATGTTTACAATAAATTAAAAAAAACTGATGTTTATGGTAGGCACCCGAAATCTCGAGAACCATTTGAAGTTTTCAAAACTTTTCTGCCAACACAAAAGAAATCTGAATGCAAAGACTAATTTCTTTTTATAGGCAAAACATAATACTTTTACAACAGTAGTTATGTATTATCGGTTCCGAAGTGCAGTGTTCAGCGTTATTGACTCGGTTACGATTGTCCCTGGTACGAACAGTTTCGTAAATCGATTTTTCAATCGATTTATGAATTTCTGTTCGTAAGCATGGATGATTGATATATTTAAAACTTCCTCCCACACATTTGATCCTAAAATCAGAGCGTATCAAGAGGAATAAAATAACCACTATCAATGTCCTTACTCTGTTCTTCTATCACTACTCTCTTCGAAAAATAAAGGGTTGAGTAACTGAGTAAAAAGCAGTTATACCTTCGTTAGGATGCCAAACGATCTGCATTGGTGGTGGACACGGCATAAAAAAGTTATATAGACTATCGATTTCGCCGTGATTTTTTCGAACACTATTTTAATTCGTGATACAACCTTATTTCAAAAAATAGAACGCAAAAATTACAAAATCAACCATATCCATAACTTCTCAAAAATGGCAATCGTAGATCGTAAATCGCGTATTTTACTGAGGGCTAGATATGTTATAATCCCGGTTCTCCATTCGTTGCACTAGTAGAGTCTCAAACTTCGTTCGTCACTGAGATATGACATAGGTATTCACATAAATATCTTCAAAATACACTTCATTGATTCCAGGTTGGACCGCGGAAGCTGTGTCAGACGTGGTCCGTCCAACAATTCGTGTACACCATCACAGGGTTACGGCAGGTAAAAAGCCTCATTCACTTCTTATTCTTCTTTCTACCACAAAAACTCACACTTTTAACGCAATGAATTTATTATAGTAATACCAAAAGGCACAATAAGATTTAATAGAACTAGCATTAGAATATATTTGTCTATATTTATCTGTCTATATCTCTATTTGTAATGTAGCACACAAACACACACAGACTTTCTCTATATGATGTTAGCTTATTTGCAGAGAGAAAGTGCGTTAATTGATTGATTTTTTGACACTCATCACACACATAATCTCTCCGTCTACCGATCGTGTTGACATAGAGCACTGTCATCCATTATAATTTCTAGTAATATATATTTTATAACTTAAAAAAGCAACAAACTGCATAAAAATAAAATGATTCTTCTTCAACATTGTGCTTTTGACTCGAATTATGATAGCGTGAATGACGAATGTAACAAATGAATACAAACATAGATAATAGTTTAAATTAAAACACAAAAAAATCAAATTCATTAACGCGTGAAGGAGTTTTTGACATCACAAACATCCATGCCCACGAACAGAAATCCATGCAGCGATTTAAAAATCAATTTATGAAACCATACCGAAGTCAACTAAGCTGACCACAACACCACGGACACGTAATTATAGGCATTATAAATTTAAAAAAAACACATTTTTTGTACTAATTCCACAATTTCATATTATAATCATGACCGGTTTTGCTTATAGCGAGAATTTTCAAATGAGTATATTTATAATTTAAGACATCGACTGAGGGTGCTCAGTTCGAGTCCATTCGTGTGCTCGAATGCCTGAAGATGCCGAAAGGCGAAACCCGGGTAGTTAGTGACAAAATACATGGAAGTATACAAAATCTCAATAATCCAAGTTTGAGTATAGTTATGTTAGTAATGTAATGTCATTTTAGTTGAATATTTTTTTAATATCAATAAAAAAAAAGTTTTGTATTAGTTCCACAATGCTCGCAAAGTACAGTTGTCGAGGCTTCTCTACTCGGCTTGTGTAGGATTTTTTTATTTAGTATGATAAAATTTTCCACCACAACTTTGCGTGGGGTGGCATGATAAATATTTAAGAGTCATCGGGGAACGCTGCCAAATGATCGCTTCGTTCCTTACTTGTCTCGTCACGTCACCCAACTTGTTAGTAACTCGTTACATTAAATCTATAAATGTTTTTTTTTTATTTTCAAACAACGCATTTTAATAAAGAAAGACCTTTTTAGGTGCCTCATAAAAGACTGATCGATCCACTTACACGTCCACTGTGGAAAATAAGTAGAATTCTAATGGAGTATTTCAACCAAATTTTCTTGACGATAACTGTTTGTGTAAATTGTAAATTTTATTTTTTAGTCGTGCTTTAAATAAGAAATAACATATTACTAAGAATGAGTTGAAATTAATCTGCTATTTTTATTTTTTATCTACATCTATAAATATAAAAATGATTTTTTTTTGTTTGTTTGTCTTCTATGTTTTTCTCCTTTAACATTCATCCGATTTCTATGAAACTTTGGTGAGTTACTGTGCGCACAACCATAATGGTTTCTGGAGAAAAAGAAAATTAATCTAAAAAAATAAAATAATCAAATACGTACTAACAGCGACATCTCGGAAAAACCTTCTGAAACAAAATATTTTGTATCCAAAAGCACTTCAATAAACAGAATTAAAACACGAACCCTTTCTTTCATTGAGTGGCATTGCAATGCACGCATGGAATTCACTAGTAATAAATAAAATAAACTGATGAATAAAGATAGTCATTTTTTATTGAGTGCTACAGACAGACAAGATATACTTTTAAGTACCATCCCTTGCCAATTATAAATTGGAGGTCTACGCTTTTCCAATATGCGTAGTAGAATGTGGTCTACGATGTCTACGCCATTTATTACAGAAGAATTATTTTTGTATTTAGATAGGTTAGCAAGATTTTAGCTATTGCAATCGACAGTATATAACTAATAGATAAAAGATTGAAAAATATGATTCTTTGTAGAATGTAGTCTTTGTTCTCACGTAATTTGAATTAATATTTCTTATTGCAAGAATATGATAATAAAGAGTCTTTACAATTGATAATTTATATATAAAATTAAAAGTATTAACTTAGTTATTCCGCTGGCTGTCTAACTAAATGTGAATTAGAATCATTGTTTGATATACAATAGTTAGGGAGAAGGTGCTTCTTAACATGTTCACTGTGTATGAAATATCTCATGTAATACAGAGTATCTGAAAATTCGCAATATATTGTGAATTTTTAAATCGCCATAACTTAAAATCAAAAATTACTAATAATTTAATCACGCTAGACTAGTTTATTTCTTTGCATTCTCAAAACACGTGTCACTGACGTGTGACGTGTCTTATCCATCACATTTAGTAACACAGCCAGTGGAATAACTAAGTTATCAATTTTAATTTTATATTAAAAATAAATTTCCACAAATTTATCACCGAATCCATCAAAAATCTTATATATAATAACCCAGACTACTCTGTAGACGTTTAATTATTATCACATATCACATGAAGTACGAAATTTTCTCATGACCTAAGCTTTCGCGGTGTATATATAAAATGAAATGTTATGCAACGCACACACAGTTCTGACGTTCTAACTACTTTATTCATTCAGTATTTCAATTTCAATACCGTCATTTATGACAGGTACGATTATACTAGTATAAAATAAGATTTCAATTTTATTTTATTTTTTAAATATAAATATTGATTAAATTTATGTATAAATCTGAATTTATTACTATTAAGTGTATAGATATACAAGACTAAATTTCTTTGTAGTTTTTTCGAAATAAATATTAATCACTTTTAATAGGTTAAATAAAAGAAACGCGTCCCTATAAAAATAATGTATCCTTCGTTTTTCTAACGATATCCGTTCTTCTAGTGCGCATTGTTAATCAAATACCTAGCAGATAACCCGCTGTCTTGAAAGCTCTTGAAAAACTTAATCGAGTGAAAAACTTAAAAAAGCATCTCTGTATATCCTGCTACCTTATTAATCTACCCCTGTATTTTGTATCAAGAGAGGGTGAGAGCTTTAGCCCGCTATTGATTAATCCTCATCATCCTTCCCACAGCACCATTACTGACGTCTGCTATATGTGAGCAAAACCGCAGGCTTCTAAAGCATCTGAGTCTGTATTATATTAATAATATATAGGTATTAAATATCTTTGTAAAATAAATGAACGCCATATTTGATACAAGGCGTAGTATGCTCTACCAGCTGATAAAACTGTATGCGCTGCTGCCGATAAAAGATTTTTTAAGGCAACAAGCTGTGCCTGACATTGAGCCCCATATTTGCAATTAAATCAACAACATATCATATTAAAACAAGTCAACCGTTCCTTGAATGATATTGATTGCCAAGATTTTATTAGTGAAAAGACACTAAATTTATGAAAATAAAATGCAGTAACGGTAAAAGAGCAAAATAATTATACGACGTAATAATTTTAAATCTAGTTAATATCTTTCTAAAAGCATTGTTATTTTTTACCGTTGCTGTTTTTCACATAAATATAATTGAGTTAATAATATATATATTTTATCTCATTATATATAAATTTACTAACTCCACAATTTAACAATCTGATTATGGCTGGTTTTGCTTAGCGGACGAGCATTTTAACTGAAAATATAAACCCCACGTTTTTATCCTTTTCAAAAATAACGAATGGAGTGTAGTTTTCGTTGACGAAAATAAAATTGAAATCAGAATGTCTCGGACTCCAAGCTGAGTTAACGCTATGGGTATGGCTCGTGTTCAACTAAGTTAGATAGTCAACATTTTTATCCCCGAATGGATACTAAAACACATTTATTTATACACTCAACTCCTTTTTACAAGATGAGAACGTTCCATCAAAAACCGTGCAAAAAGTGATAAAATATAAATAAAAATTGAAAACTGGTTCCTGATTTAAAAAAACCATGTTTTTTAAAAAAATAACAACATTGTGGTATAGAAAATCATGTAAAAAAGGTAATAATAAAAACGTAATGAATAAATTCTAAAAGTATACACACGTATTTTAATTAAGAAAAAATAATAAAATATAATATATGTGGATTTTAAACACGCCGCATAATTTGGCACTTTTTACTACACTGATTCGCTTTCTGTAAACTATACAGAGAATGTCAGTGTATTAGTATCTATGGAACCCGTGATCCTAGAGTAGTGTATGGCTGCCGTGTATGTATCAGTATAGATCCTAGAACCGTGCATGTATTCGGTAATCCTAAATCCTAGAGCAGAAGTGTAAAGATATACAGTGTACTTCTTCTATGAGTAACTGGTCAAAAATCACCTTCCGGAACACCGGAACACGATAAACCGCGAAATTAAAAATACATTATACTACTGTTTTTGAGAATCGTGTTAGAACAAATAATTTGTGTAAAAACATATTCGTTCATTGTTTTGGACCGTATTATTTCAAAAAAGGTTGAGTGTGTATCGAATAATGCATTTGTAAAATTATTCTAGGATGACTGTTATTTTTCACTAATTCCATCCCCGATCTAATGAGCAAAATAATAATATCTTAGATACATTATATCCTAAAATAAAACAGAAATGAAATACAACAAATGTTTACATATTAAAAGAGTAATTTTTTTGTCCAAAAAATAACTCTTTCACAGGATAAAAATTGGCTTTTTAATACATTCAAAATATTGATGATCCTTGTTACGGACTCAATTTCATCCCTTTAAGTTTTTTTGACCCTTGAGAGTAAGGGAAAGATCTACCTAATAAATAGACTTCTCCGCAAAATAACCTTTTTCCCCATATCATTCAACAAAACAAAATAAATCACATACAACGGACGATGCGTATCAATAATTACAAATTGACGTACAGAACTAGTTTTAATATTTTACAGAATATTAATATACCGGATATGAAAGTTTAATGAAAAACGTGATAATATTTACGGCATTCAATATTTACCACAGTCTATTTACGGTGAAATGATTTGAAAAAATTAATTATTTTTAAGTTATTTAATAAATGCAGTGATTACGTAGAATTTTTATCTTCCAATCATACTCTATTTTGTAGCCACCACGGCTTTTCCGATCCAGTGATACTGGTTGTAGCTCGTACCTTAGAAGCGTAAGGAGGTTTTTAGATTAATGAAAAAAGAGTATCACTAATTACCAATCACCAATTAAGACTATTATTTATGTAAGTGTGCTTGAAAACAAACCATTTTGTAAGCTTTTATAAGTTGAAACTAGGGCATTCAATCCCTGATCATTTTTTTGATTCGGGATTTCTGGATTAACAATTTTTCGATCCAGGGGTTGATCGTTAGACGTAATTTAATGTTTCAAATATTTTCGTCCGTTTTGTGTCCATTATTGCTTTCATTGGAATGAAAATATGATTAAATGTTTTGAATTTCTTTTTAATCTATTGAGAAGATTCTATTTATAAATAACTAATAGTCACAACTGAGTTTTTATAAAATAGTGCAAAAAAATAATAAAATATCTTCTGTAAAATTTCAATACATTTATTTTAACGACTAATTAATGACACCACGTAAGCTCCTTTTCTAAAAACACAATTAGTACGTTGAATGATTTAATTTTTAAAATAAACATTATGATGTTTGAATACGTGAGATGACATGATATTGTCTATCTCTTCTAAACAGTATATATAGCTAAGCAAAAATAAGTTTAAGTATAGTTCTGACGATGGCGTAAAGCCGAAATAGCCATCAACTACCTGATAAAAATTTTGTAGAACTAAATGCTTTGTTATTTTATCCTATTATAATGGAGTTCTACCAAGTAAATGCCAATTCAATCAATAAAAACAAAATATCCTGTTGTCAAAATGGTCTATTTCTGTCTACAGTTGTTACGAAATATGATAAGGCCACAATACATACATTGACTATATAGATAGATGTCATAAGAAATTATATAAATAAACAAATTGGGGTACACGCTGTAGTTAATCAAGAATTATTTAATTTGAAATATGAACTATTTTATAACATTTACAGTGGATCTCGTAATCTCGGGATTGACTAATTGACTGAAATCCCGGGATCTGAATCCCTAGACCTTGGTTGAAACCTCCTTGCCTTCTGTTTTACACTACAAATCTATTAAATAAAATGTTAATGACCTTCATACATATCTATTAATTGAACCCAAAGAGTGCAGGTTTGATAAATTCTTTTCTTTATTCTCCATCCATTAACAACCCCAGAAGTTCATCATCATAATCTAGTAATGATTGCCACATTAAAAATCTGGCATGTTACTCAACTGGCCAATCTTAGACTTGTGAGGGCTTAGTAATCATTTCAAGTTATAAACTCATAGTCTCAATATTGGCTTTTTTATTCGCCATATTTGCTGAGGCTTCCTCGGCGTAGCAGAAGTCAAGTTAAAAACAGCATCATAATGCAGACAGACCTGAGGTTTGACCTGACTGATGATTCTTGATCTTGGAGATCTTGAGATTTTGATTTGTAACTGAAAATATAAACCCTTTGAAATATCCGTCGTAGTACATACGTTCGATAATAAATTTTGATTACCTTTACACGAAGATAAGTATCCTTTACATAAGGGCTTGCCTACTTCTTTGTCATAAACTTTTCACTTTGCAATTCGGAGCAAGTCTGCTTTCACTTTTTACTTATTTTTGCAAAGATTTTCAATAAGTATTCGATTGGCATCAACTCTCTTTTACCTACGTATAGAAATATAATTACAATTGTTTAATGCTTGACTGTATATGTTAAATGATGATGATTAAGAAGTTCGGGGGAGATGTGTCCACTTTGATGGGTGGTGACAGAATGACGGTGTCTTTTTTTATTCTTCACTCGTGTCCTCGTCGCTATCTGTATCCCGCCTTAGTTGTCATATTCGTGTTTTCAAATATGGCATTCGATAAATCTGATGTGTGCACTCTTTTCTTTTACATGTTTATTTATTACGTGCATGTAATAAATGCATTTAAGAATATCACGTTTCGAAAGTTTACAGTGTCTTTTTATTTTATAATTATTATAAATTTGATGATAATAATAAAGTTTGATGAATAAAGATTATTTGTCAATTTTGCCTCGTCTCTATTGCTGACTCGATATAATCTTAAATCTTCAGTGCAATGTATTGTTACATATATATATATATATATATGTAGAGCTTTTTTTCCTTTTTGTAGTACTCTAACAATTAAATCAATAATATGTTGATTTAATTCCATTATTTATGATCCTTGATTATAAAAACTGCAACTTACGGTAGAGATCTCAATCTTTGACTTGACAGTTCGAATGATTATGTATAAAGCAATTTTATTTAAATTTTTTCAATGATAACTTAAAAACGCTGTCACTTTATATAAAAATAATTTAACTCAAAAACATGTCATTTTTTTACTCGATCAAATTATTAAAGTCCATAAATACTGAATCGAAGTCTATGAGATATAAGTATCTGAAGGATAATGTAATTTTATTCTGGAATAGACTGAGATAAAATGAAATCATGACCTAAATATATCGGTCTATATTAGCGATGGTAAACCTGCGATCCGCGGTCACTGCTTAATGATATTGGGATAACGGCATTCTTTGATGAACCCTTCTCTAACCCTTCCACCATAAACATGACCCTTCCCAAAAAAGATTGGTTGAGCAATTCAATAACAATAACTAAGTCCTCTACGGTTGTGGTGTCCATGGGCTTGACCTCCAGTACGGATACTTGCATATATATGTACTGATACATGACGCTGGACATTTACGAAACATTATGCTTTTCATTATTCTAATATAGACGATGGTAATTGGCAAATTATTTTTTATTTCTTAACGCACTTGAAAATGTAGTCAACAAAATCAAGCGATGACCTATATACGACACGGATTCTGCAAACGCTACGTAAAGTAGGACACTGATAGTCGATGACAGTATATATATATGAACAATGAAGAAAGGACCGCATTCATTCTGTCATCACTCTTCGAACGGTGAATTCTATCGTAACCCGTCGAACTGGACATATCTCCTCTGAACTACATCGTCGTCATTATCATCATCATCCTTACATTCAGTTAAATCGCGTCACGTATTCAACAATTGGAAATATATCCCTATTTATAGTTTTTTTAATCGAAATATAGATTTGTTTTCAGAGACATGGATGCTTGTGACGTTTACATTTATTCCTTTCTGGCCTATTCTAAAAACGGTTCATAGCACGAACGATTAGCCAACTACTAGCCTTGACCTCACACCATAATGTTATCATTACTCTCTCAAAAAATGATAAATTGAGCAACTGATTAAAAACTAGGTCTTTTAGGACAACTTCGGTCGATGATTTTTATTATGAGTACACATGCTATAAAAGCGAATATGGTTGAAAAAAAATGGCATTTATAACTTTCCTTAAATCCAACTGCGAAAACTGGTTTGCCATAAATGGTTTATGTTAAATTTAATCCAATAATCCATTATTTTTTGCGTACATATCCCAACACTATTTGCAGTCGATTGATTTCTGGTTTTCTTATTCCACGAAGGGGCGGTGACTGCAAAAAATACGTCAGACCCATAAATTCGCAAAGTTTTTGCGGCCCAACCCGTACCGATGATTTTAATGTGATTTATACATATCTCAAAGAAAGAATACGAAAATATATTTTATATAGCATGGTAATATGCAGTCACCTATGAATAAGAGTTTTGTCAAGTTGTTTTTTAACCATTCCCATTCCTAAACGTTCATTGGCCTTTGTGGTCAAGTGGTAAGAGCTTTGCCTCAGCGATCAGGTGGCTCCTCGTTCAAATCTCAGCAAAGTCAATATAAAATTTAGATTTTTTTCAATCTAAATTTGTGATTGAGTTTATCTCAAATTTTCAAAATATTTGGCTCATTGGCTGTCATCTGTTTGCAAGATATTTAAAAAAAAAAAAACTAAATAGAGTCTATAAACACTTTTTTTGCAATTATGTCCGCTCCCGATTTCAAACATATCAACCCTTCACCGAGCATCTCAATGGTTAAGAGATCTTGTTGTTTTTGAGTCGCTCAATCTCTTCATGGATGTAGCTTAAATGACTAGTGTTTGGTTTATCTGTCACCCTATGTCCTACATTACTCATCAAATCAGTTGGAGAGCAACAGTTAATGGAAAAATAAGCGTTAAGTCAATCAGTTGTCCAGTATTCTTTTTAAGAGAGAGAATTAAGATGATATAAGCAGAAAGCATGTTCAGAAGTGGTTAGAGTGGCAATAATGTGCAATGTCGTAATGTGCTAAAAGAATGACTGAGTAATTAGGAGACTTCGATAAGATACCTTTCCATGACTCACTGTTCTATCTTTACCCTTTCCAAATCAGAGAGTGTATTTGACTGAATGACAACCGGTCCTCATAACAACAAATTCTATTGAAATGATTCATTTGAAGTCCAAATGCTACACATTTGAAGCAGACATAGTTGAAAATATATCTTAATTCTAAAACCCTCATTTTGATTTCAACTGGCAGATGCTAGTTTAGTTTCCAAGCGTTTATAATTCATTTAAGTTTTTTTTTATTTGGTCCAATATAACTTGTTTGTTTCAATTCTGTACGTTCTTACGGTCTAATTTGAAGTTTATCTGGGTAGACCTAAACTCTCGTGAAACGATTGCTTTCGTCTGATTGAATTCTAACACTTAGCCGAAATAGTACTGTTAATGTCATCCAATGACTTACATCTAGGGATTCCAGTTATTCGAATATCAAATATTAAAAAAATTTTGTATTCAAATATTCGAATAACAAATTTTTTGAATAATTGCGTCATGTATGTTTTCTTTTCATATTTTGACCGAATTTGCTTTGCGTCAAGCGCAAACAAATATCGAGTCACCTCCATATACATGTACTTATCAAATAAACCCTGGGCCATTCCTTGCAACCAGTCTACTAAAAGTGTATCTCTACTTTCCCAACCGTAAGCATGTACCTTTAAATCTTTTAATAAACTACTCCGCTGTATCCAAATATCGAATGAAAGTAAATATTTGAATATTCAATATGAAAACCTTACGGTATCAAAATAATTTTCCAATAATACTATGTATGAATTTCAACATGTACACGCATTGTTTTTTTTTCCATATTCCTGGCAAAAATTACTAATTGTAAACTCAATATAGTAGTTCTCAGCACGTGTCTTTAGTGATTGTTATGATTTTAAAAACAAAACGAAATTGATTATGTACTATTGCCACATTTTTATAATAATCAGCACTGGTTTTGCTCATTATGAGCATTATCAACGAAATGGGAAGTAGTACAAAATAAATTGTGTTTCGCCTTTCCACCGAGTATTGACAACGAACTCCTTAAACCTATTTAAGTAACTTATGGTGCTCTAATGAACAAAGAAAAAAAAATCTTTTGATATGCGAATATCCGAATATCAGAAAGAATCGAATATTTGATTAGAATCTCTGCTTGGATAAGTATCAATGTTGAAATTTAATATAATTATTATCAGTTTCTACAGATGTACTTCAATATCAAATTGATGCAAGTTACTTGAACGATTATAACTTTCGATTGAGCCCCTATGTCATTTCATCTGTTTGGGGCAGATGTCTTTATTTTTAGCCGTTTCTTTTCCAGCGTTTCTTTTTACGGCTTCATTATAAAGACGACCGAGCATAACTTTTATTTGAACCCTTATTATTCC
The DNA here is from genome assembly GCA_022494535.1 of Himalopsyche phryganea. Classification (NCBI taxonomy): domain Eukaryota; kingdom Metazoa; phylum Arthropoda; class Insecta; order Trichoptera; family Rhyacophilidae; genus Himalopsyche; species Himalopsyche phryganea. The sequence continues at coordinate 2,738,481 of JAGVSL010000021.1, forward strand.
ACAGCATACGATCTTTTGTAATACCAGGGTATTATACATCGGAGAGCAATAATTGCGAACGGCCGTAAAACTTTTACTGCGTGTTATAGCTTTTTTGATCGCTAATGCCCAGGTAATTGTTTGTCACATAATTTATATTAGTAAGCTTTGAGAAAAAACGACTATCAAATGCATGCAATTTTAGGTGTGTTTATCATTAGGTCACTTGCAAAATATGGATGTTAATTAATAAATTACTAGCTGCATGGTTTCCAATTAAAAACAACACATTTTAATGATATAATATAAGCTCTGTCCGTGGTGCAGTGATAAACATTGTTGGCTAGAGCTACGGATATCTCGGGTTCAAGTCCCGGTACGGACAGTTTCAAGAATTGATTTTTCAATCGATTTCGGAGGCATGAATGGACCCAATCTTATAAACAAGGCGTAGTAAGATCGATTAGATAACCACTATTCCTGCCCTAACTCTATTCGTCTATCCCCACTCTCATTGAAAAAAAGAGATTGAACAACTAAGTAACAAGCAGTTTTCGTAGAAAAATCCTGTTGAGATACCTTCGTTAGGAAGCCATATGCTCTACATTGCGAGCAGACATGGTAAAAAAATATATATATCAGCTCGTTTAATATATTTACTGAAGGTGCTTGATGGAATGTCCATGCAATTCGTCACTAACGACCCTATTTCGATTATAATTAGGTATTATGTTTGCCTGCAATTTCAAATCCTTTTTGTTTGCAGTTGTTCATGCGAATATTTTCCCAATTAAGGTAAAAACTCATTTTCAGTAAACCAGTTTTAAAAGTAATTCAGATATCAATATTCTTAAACAATACAGTGATAATAATTTTTCTTAAATTGTTGTATATTTAATCTATATACACTATCCACTTACTGTGAGTTCGAGTTCATTCATATACTCAAATACCTGAAGTAACAAAATTCATGGAAATTTTAAACGATTCAACTTATCTTACATCAAATTACTATGTAACATGGCTTAAAAGATGATGATGAGTTATTATTTTTAATGGACAATATTCGTTTACATCTACAGCAAAATTTATTTAATAAAAAGATACATTTTGGCGTGGGTAATTTTGCAACTTATTTCATCGAAAAAAAAATATTTAAAAACAAGCAAAATGCAACAACAATGCTTTGTTACTATACTATATGAATGATAATAAAATAATGATTGATAAACATCGAAGAATTAAAAATATGCTTTGAATTAGTAAAGATATGTTTAATTTAGTTAGTCGAAAATACGAATGCCGTTTGCAAGTGTTATAATGTGTAATGTGGCGTGTTTTATGATCTGTGCTTCATATCTATTATTGATATTGATTTCAATTTAGGATTTTGGTGAAAAATAAATATGTTTATAAAAAGGCTGCAGGCTGCAGCCATTTAGCTTTCAAAGTCGTAGATTCAATATTTTTCAGCTTCTTCATTTTATTTGATTTATTTTATCTACAATTCGATGAGTTTAGTTTACTTATTGATGTATTTGGGATAACTAATGTATATTTCACATAACTCTCCATTTTTCACTGTTGAAATTGGTCTATTTTTAGCGAAAGTGAACGTTTTAACAGATCAATTGACACTTGAAAATAAATTATTGTGAAAACGGCTTGCGCTGAAAGGGTTAAAAAAGATTTATAACAAAAACTACGATCACCTTGGCTGATTGGTAAACTTGTATTGCTCTCGGGTCAAAACTGTTCTACAAACAATCTTATTCATTGTTGTGAATAAAATATTTAAGGAATTGTAACTTGTTTTTGAAGAAATTGAATGGCATTTTAGTGAAATACAAAGGAGAATATGGAAAAAGGTGACAGAAAGGATAGTATCGCAAACTATGTAAAAATTGATAGCTCAGCGGAGAACTCGGATAGAGTTGTCACAGGGAAGTGGATAAGGTTTGCCAATCTCGATACACTTTACTTTGTTCTGTAAGGAGAAATACATGGGAAAATTAAATTTTGGGTGCCAAGTGTGAAGGTACACGCCGAATGAAAGATAGTAATAATGTAAATACGGTTACCGTTAAAAAACACATTTAATATGGTTTTGGAAACCGTAGATGCACAGAATTTAAATTATAAACAAATAAAACAGAAATTACACGACGAAACAATATTTATGAACAGATGGTTACACTTAAACAAGAAAACTAGTATAATATATAAATATAAAATTACGAACTTATGGATATAACATCTCGGCGACGAACTCGGGTGTCCGAGACCAATCTCCTGCGCGTTTCCGGCACTTCCTGCTTGTTCCACATCCTGGCGCGTAAGAAAGTTTCAACGCAATTCTTTCTGAACTATTCTTGGCGAGGCTTTCCCTTGATCTCCTACCAACGACGCAGCGGTGTACTTATGTACTTACCCGTTGGGTGACGATCGTAATGTTGCCACGAAATCGTAACATCATTGAGTCTACAATCTCAATTCTTTGATGGTTTTATTCATCCATTTTATACTCAATCCAATCCAAGCATGTGTGTGAAGGCTTCATTATTTCTTCTCTTACACAATTCTTAAAAGAGGGCGTAACAGAACAGTAATAGCAATCCAACATTACTCTTTTTTATCTTGATGCCTTTATTTCGACCGTCTATTAAAAAGAATGTGAAAGAACTTTTTTTCTTTAAATAAACAAATTTTGAGAAACACGTAGCTAAAATAATATATAAATGTAATTTTTAATTGGTTAAAAAATGATAGCAACCAATAAAATTCTCGTTCTTGTCTGGCTTAGTGATTGTGTTTTAGAGAAAATATCTAGGTACTCAAAATAAGAAAACATCGACAAATTTGAGAGAGCTATGATAATAGTGTGGTGTGCTCAGTTCGAAAGCTTGCAAAATTATAATAAGAGTTACTAATAGATCAATTTTTGACTTGTTTCAGAATGGGATCAAAGCGTCGAAGGTCCTCCTGCCGAGGTAGAAGTAAGCGTCAGGACTGGTCCTGATGACAGAAATACAACAGATGGATACCCTCTACTCGAAGGTAGGAATTTTGTTTATAACCTACAAGGCATACAACATAGGCGAGTGGCGTGCATAATTTATTATAACATGATGTAATACTTGCAGTATGTGTATGGGAATATGTGCACTCTGTTTTTATAACACAAAATTCCTGTTTAATTTTGATATAACGTTCAATTTTATAAAATAAAACTGCACTGAAGTTCTGAGCTATGATACAAAAGCTGTCAATTACGAGACGCTGAAATTATGTTATATTTTGTTAATTGCAGTTTTTTTTTATTTATGAAGAAACTGGCATCCTATCCTCCCTCTATACAGTAGAATGTTATCGAAATA